>OV743718.1:77770283-79157507 GCA_928272305.1 Volucella inflata
GCTGGCACTGAGCATTATTAGCAACCAAAATGTGAGCCAACAGATGGTGTGAATGTTGGCTGTCAATTGCTATCATTTACTGAATTCAATGTTATTGATCTTTTTGGACAGATATCATTCAATCCTTTGCAGTTTTGGTCAAAGGGTCGTTTACCACGCAACAATGGTTTTTTAAATTCAATCTTTTTACGAAAATGTTAGATCTGTAAAAGTAACATTTCGTAAAATCCGTGTATTTTTCGGTCAACATAATCGCCGTAGTGAGTCCGGAATTCATGCAGCGGTGCAGCGTTTTAAACAAACTGGTTCGGTTCAGGATGCTCGGCCAGCACGCCAAAAAATCACCACTGTGAGCGAATTTGTTCAAAACTAGCCAGGCACCTCAATTCATCGTCGATGTCAACCATTGGACCTTACTTATGGCACTTTACGGCATATTTTAAAAGTTGATCTTCATTTGCTAGACTATAAAATCAAAATTACACAACAATTGAAGCCTTTGGACCATCTACAAGCCCATTTTTGGATGGGTGGGTTCTTAAATAAACCAAACTGTCGTTTCTGGGGACTGGAAAACAATACGAAATTCACGAAAAACCAATGCATCTCAAAGAAAAAATCACTGTATGGTGCGGATTATAGGTTGGTGGCAACATTGGCCAGTACTTTTTCGAAGATGAGGCTGGAGAGACAGTTACAATGAATGAAGAACGTTACCCCAACATGTTGACTGTATATTTTTTTTTCAAAATTGAATGAATTGGGTATGGATGATCTTTAGTTTCAAAAGAATGGTGCTACCGACCATACAAGTCATTTGAAGATAGCATTATTGATTAGCCTTCAAGGTCATGCGATTTGGCACCATTAGACTTCTTCCTCTGTGGTTATTTGAAGTAGGTCTATGCCAATAACCCAACGACAATTCCGGATTTCAAACATAAAATAATTTTTACATGAACGATGTTATGTTCTATTCATAATTGCCGACTGTTTCATTCGAACTTTATTAATCAATAAAATTTTACATTAATTTCACAATAAATATGTGTTTAATTTAATAAAAACTTGCTCACTAGCTGCTGGCTCATCGTTTATAAAGAGAATAAAGCTGTGAGAAAGTAGGTTCCTCTTCGAAACTAGTTAGAATTCCTTCATTACTGCATCAGGAAAACCGTAACCGGCAAAAATAATAACAAATGTAATCAGGTGAGAATAATGACGCACTTTCCAATTTCTTAATTTATCTATTCAGCGCTAGATTGCAACATGATAATGAAACTGTTAGAAATCAACAGAAAGACTAGAATATAAACAAATGGGCTATTAATGAGTGTTCCCAAAGTTCCTATAAAAATAGATAATCCCATCATGTGAACCCCTGTAGCTCCAGGCGGTAATTAGTCAAAAAATTATCTATTCAATCAATAGATTTAAGCAGTTTCAAATTTGCAGTGTATATGGTATTCGTTCATGATATTTAGTCAAAAAAGAAAAAAAACGTCCAAAAATAAGTGACAGTGTGAAAATCTAACTATTCGTTGGTGACTTACTACCAGCCAGCAGCAAATTAAGAAAAGTGCCTAGACAAAACATTATGATTAAAACAGATATGCTAGTATGGGTGAAAAGTAACCTCCTTGGGAATGAAAACAAAATTTTTTTTAAACGTTTTTTTATTTTATTCAATATAGTCCCCATTTAACTTGATACACTTATTCCAGCGATTTTCCAACTTCTTGATCCCGTCCGAAAAGTAATTTTCCGGAAGGTCTGCAAAATACTCCTCCGTGGCGTCGATGATTTCCTCGCGTGAGCTGAATTTTTTTATTGATGAGCCATCTTTTAAGGTTTGGGAAGAGATAATAATCCGAGGGAGCCAAATCGGGCAAATACGGTGTTCGTACAGCAATTGGAGCCATAAGTCATTGATTTTAGCCGTGGTTACGATGCACTTATGCGCCGGCGCATTGTCTTGCAAAAACAAAATTTTTTTCGCTTCATGTGAGGCCCTTTTGCAGCGATTTCGGCTTTCAATCGCTCCAATAATGCACAGTAAAACCGTTGTTGATTGTTTTTCCTTTTTCGAGGTAGTCCACGAAAAGTATGCCATGACAATACCAGAAAACCGACGGTGTAATCTGACGGAGCATTAGCCCCATAATATTTATCCAACTTTTCTTTTTTTTCCTTCGCCGTTTTGCCTCTCAAGAAATAATGTTTTATCAGAGATCGAAAATCGTTTTTGTCCATACTCAACATGATGCCAAACACGTCAACAACAATCAGCTGTCAAAACAAAACTAAAGACAGAATCGCTCTGAAATTTGGCATGTCTGTCTTAATATGAACGGACTTCAAGGCACCATAACCTTTGTTGCAGTAGCAGCGCATTCTGGCGGTCAAAGAGGTTACTTTTCACCCCACCTAGTATTCTAAACTGCAACAGCATCCTATGAAATGAGGCTTATTACGATAAAAGAGCGCGCCCAATAAGTGCATACAATTTTAATTATAAATGTATTTAAATTCAAAATTTGTTTTTCCCATTATATCTAGATCTTTCTAGGCAAAGTAAAGGTTATATTTCGACACAAACCGATATCTTCAAATGTGTTAATAAATCGTGTTCATTTCCAATGAATGCAGACAAAAGATCTTCATTTAAAGAAGATTTAGAGAAATAAAGTCAAAAGTGAGTTTGGAACAAATATTTTAAGTATGTTAAATTAAAATTAAAAAAAATAATTGACTCAAATACCTGTTAAATATCTAAAATCCAAAAATTACTGAAAAGTTAGATTTTCAAATAAAATAATGTTTTCCATAAAGTGCTATGATACCACAATAACAAGGTAACATGATTTATGTACTCAAAGATCTCATGACACGCCTATCAAGTCTTGCACGATGCATTCGAAAAGCTCTAACAGTCCTACAGAAATGAGCTCTACACTGTTTATTTTAGGGATTCTAAAACACTCATTTGCTAAAAGTAGTATGCTAAATGAGTCCATGAAACCATGGAATCTAGAACTATTGAATTTTATTAATATGAAACACATGTAATATACCAAGACTCATGTGGCCAGAATCTATACTGAATCACATAATTTGCGACAAAACACTAAGAGATGTGGCCCTTTTTCACAAGAAAAGTAGAAGAGAAATAACTTCAACGACTTTAAGATAGATTAAGAGCTATGAATCCCAAATTTTTTCAAACCATAATAAATACATTTGTTATTTCCATACTGTGTAGGTAGTTACGATCATGATTTCTGAAAGTTTCGTCAAAACTCGATTATCTACATACACATACTCGTACATCCTTTAAAATTAAAACATATAAATATACGAGTATATGTATGAAGATATAAAAAAAAAATTCCTCTTAAGCCCACTTAGGTTGTTGTTCTTCAGATAGTTCACACGTATCCCATTAACAATTCCATTTATGATCCCCCTATTCATTCAATTACTATGATAACATTGTATCTCTGCGGTGCAATTCATCAAATCGAAACGAAAAACTAAAGATAAAAAAATATCTAAAAAAAAAATTCTAAGATTTTTTCCCAATTAACTAACTGAAGATGCGGAAAGATGCGTGGTGGTACATTATCTTCTTTGAGGTTTTAGCATGTTAATGGTTCATCTAGAGACCACTGTTAACCGCCATGTGGTTGTAAGATGTAAGTTTACAACTTCCGGGTCAAGACAACTTCCGGCGTGTGAAGTGGAGAAGAATTTAGAAAAATAAAATAAGATGCTTCAAGTTGAGCGAGGTCAATGTAGTTTGTTATTCACAAGAAAAAAAAAGAGATTTCGTTTTTTTTTTTTTTTTGTATTCTCTTCATTTTTGATGTGCGTTATGTCTTCATTAAGAGGTATTACATCTTCTTTCGGTTTTTTTTTATTTTTTATTTTTTATCTAATGAGTGATTGATTATTATTGATTTTAGAAAAAGAATCTACATAAAATTACGAATGGCATCAAGTGGATGCGAAGAAACTCTAGAAAAGAGGAGCAAGTTGATTGCTATTCACATTCTTCGACTGATTCCCTGATTCCTAAGTGAGCGATCACGAGAAATATTTAAATTGTTTGGTCATACAATCTGTATTTTCTCACAATTTTCGTATGATTGAAAATATTATTGATTCAAATTAATCTAACTGTAATATGAAATATTTCACAAAATAATAATTTAAAAAAAAAAAAAACACATTCCGTTCCTACATTTTTTCTCGCAAAAAAAACTTGTTTCCTTTCTTGACCTGAACCAACCATAACACCTTTAAAATCAGCAATTGTAGGTGCATACCTTCAATTGATTTAAAATAATCTTGCAAAGTTAAATACCACATCAAATTCTACTTGTAAATCGGAAAGGAAATGCTAATGATTTTTTTTTTTTATATTGGGAAAAATAAGATAGTTAAAAAGAACATATATATGTACATGAAGAAATGTAAAATTGAGAAAAGTTCCAATAGGTCCAAACCAAAACCGTGTATCCCTAAGAGGCTCAACATGGTAATTACAAAGATATCAGAGTCGGCGTTTTAAGCAAACCCCCTTAGACACTTATTTAATGGTAGGGTATATTTTGTATGACCAAATCAATTCCGAAATCAAATTAGCTTCATTCTTACTCCTATACGACTCACTATGTCCATTTATCGACAAGTTTGAGGAAAAATAAGAAACGTACACAGCACCGAATGAAAAACAATCGATGCCTAAGAGTCGATCCCCTTTTGATTTTGTTTCTTTAATTTAGCTAATTGTATAGGTAGTAGCCTTCTTCTGTAGAAGATATGAGAAGATTTCATGAATCTATTGTCGATAAAGCATGTAAAAGTTTTTTGCTGACCCAGAAGCAGGTTGTTACTCAAGTATTAATGCGAATTGATAGAAAAATTTTGATAAAGGGTGACAGTGCAATTTCAAAATACAAAGAAACTTATTTTGGACTGTAATGCTAACCCTGACTGTCTTCGGATTAGATAATAAAAAACCATGAGTGTTGCTCAGCCAATCATTAAGTGACTGTGTGACAAACTCCTATGTCTTGGTGTAAAAGATAGTGCTGCAAAATGTATGAACGAACAGAATTTACTATAATATTTAATAGTAGAAGTAAGCGATGCTACCTTTGTAGATGATCCCGCCACATACTTAGTACGTTCTCGATTTTTTTTTTTTTAAAAAGAAAGTATCATTATTTGGAATCATTCCCGATAGTTTAGCCCTTTTTTCCCTTTAGTGTTCTCCCAGATGATTGACTAGGATAAAACAAAAACACTGTGGCGCTGGCAGCCCGGTATGGGCCATGGCCTAGCTTCTTGACACTCATTTGTGTTGCTCATGTTGTCATTTTTTTGTCACATCTGAGCGGGGCCTACGGTTTATCGCTGAGTCCAAACGGCACTCCTTAGAAGGTTTTTCGTAGGCAATTTTACTTTCGGGTGTTTGCCATTGCACGCCGAAAGAGCGATGACGATTCGAAAAATTGTTGGCGATGCCGGGGATCGAACATCGAACCCTCTGCATGATAGTCCAATGAGCTAACTATCGCGCCATCGCCATCGCCAGGATGTGTCCCCAAAATTCTTCAAAGTAGTGCTTAAATTATTCCTTCACTTTAAAAAATTTTCGCTTGAACCTCTGTTATAGGCTAAATTTTTTAATGTGTCTCCCAGGCCTAAAGTGATCGGAAGTCAGAAAAAACCCAATAAAGATCCTGCGCCTGTTCCTATTTCGATCGGGTAACCATCAGGCTGGTATTCAGATGTTATGTGTTCTTCAATTTTGCAAAAGGGACTAAATTACACCTGATACTGTTTTGGGCTATTTGTTAGCCTTTTGACTGTCTTTATGACATAATAAGTTACGATTTTATAAATCTTTCCAGATCACTTCTCAAGTAGATCGCGTATAAATTTTTAGGCATGATACAAACTTCGATGTTTAATAGTTAAATTATGTATATCATAAAGTCTACTCAAAAGTATTCCGATTTTTTGGTGTAAGCAATTGAAAATGGAGAAAGGTGGACTGAATAAAAGTGGGCTTAACGAATCTCATACCCTTAAACTCAATACCTGTATTACTAGACAGAACAAGCTTGTATTCTAACGGAGGGCCCACTTCGTAATCGTCAACTGAGTAAACTTCAACAAATCGTGAAAGAGATGCAAAACCATACCATTTTTTGGAATACGAAACGATAACTGGAATAGGAAGCCAAAGGGAATCTATAGGGTTAAGATTTAATTATTGATTACTTTTTTTGCGTACGTATTTTTATCTCAGAATTAACTTTAAAAAACTTGAGAAATTTATAATGGAAAGATTCGGCACAGAACAAAGAACCAAAGTGGTTCAATTTAATTTTGAAAGTCGACATTCAATTATTCAGACACAAAGTTTATATCGAAATTTCTTTCATGTTCGAAATTCGTCCAGTGCTCCTAACAATTAACCGATTGGTCCAGCGTTTTCAGCACCAAGGGGCTGTCTGTGATCTTCCGCGTGCTGGAAGACCTCATACATTTCGAAATGATGTGAACATTGCTCGGGTGCAAGCAAGTATTGAGGAAAACCCCGAAACTTCCACCAGGCGACGTTCTCAGCAGTTGGTGATGTCTAGGCGATCTTTGCAAATAATTGTAAGGCAGTTACACCCTTTTCCATAAAAGATTCAATTGGTTCATGAGTTGAAACCAAATGATCCACAAATACGCATTCAGTATGCTCGGCGTTTTCAAGACTTGTTCCGAGAGAACAACGAGTGTATCACAAACTTATAATGAGCGATGAGGCCTATATTGACCTCAACGGTAACGTGAATAAACAAAATTGCAGAATATGGGGCATCGAAACTCCAAAAATAATTATTGAACAGTAAATGCACCCACTTAGATGCACAGTATGGTGTAGAATAACCTCAGAAAGAATCATTGGACCATATTTTTTTCGAAAACGACGAACAAGTTGCGGTTTATGTGGATAGCTTTCAATATTGGGCAATGATTGAAAATTCGTTAGAGCCATAGATGGAGATCAATTCAGAATTGTGGTTCCAATAAGATGGAGCCACAGCTCGTCCAACTATGGCTCTCCGGAGGGAAATTTTTGGTAATCGGATATCAAGTTTTTCTGATTTTAACTGGCCATCGCGTTCGCCCGATTTAACGGCTCCAGATTTGTTTCTTTGGGCTACCTAAAAAGTAAGGTGTATGCCAATAAGCCAAGAACCATACAACAGCTTAAGGCCAATATCCGAGAAGAAGTGACCTGAAATTCTAAAAAACAGTAATGGAAAATGCTCTGGAAAGAGCACGTCAGGTCGAAGCAAACAATGAACACCATTTGAGAGATATTATCTTTTAAACAAAATGTGAACATATTTCCAAACCATAATGTAAATTATATTTAATGCCAAGGTTCAATAAAATCAGAAAGAACAATTTTATTAATCAAATAAATCTTAAAGTGCCTTATGCGCCACCCTATTAAGCAGCTGAGTTTACATTAATTTTGGTCCGAAGTCTTATATATTTAATTACTGCATTATACCCAAAACTACATAATAGGTGTGCTTTTTTGGCATTGGTATCAGCGCTTAAAAAAATGGCTATCGGCGTTAACTATGAACATTCGGCTAATTTGGCAGTACTTACATTTAATTTGCCCAAAAAGTGTTTTAAGGTTTTCAAACAAAAATAGATCTGGCAGCGTTGTTGCTATCCGTATTAAGTCAGCACGTATAGGTTAAGTTGTTAATCTAACTTACACTGTAGAGTAGAAATAAGCGCTGATACCGATGCCAAAAAACATTGTAAAAACAATGCTTAAGATCTTTAATTATTATTATTTTAGTCTTTTACGAAAATAACATTAAGGTAGACAATAATCAAAAAAATAAAAAATGATACCATAGTGTTGGTGATTGCGCAAAACGACCGGAATAAGTTTGGACTGAATTAGTGTACAAAAGAACGGATCAAGTAACTTACAACATCCTTTCTCAATATTATCAGGAAACAATGTAGGCCAAATATTACAAAATTTCTTTTGGAACATCAAATATTTTCTGTCAGTGCAATTGCACAAAAGATTCAACTTAAGAGCAAGTCTAAGAGCGTAGCTCAATTGTTAATTGCACATCTTAAGCTTAATTCTAGTTTCCAATACCCCTAAACGAATTTCATTCAAATCTTGGCTATATCTTAAGCAACTGCATAAACCGACACGACTGACGACAGTCTCTTCGTATGTGTGTTATAATTATACTTTGTGTATGCTCGCGTGCGCAGGTAAATATCATCAAGTATCTCGGAATCGACTCCTCAGACTCTGCTATAGTAATACCACGCCATACCATATCATAGCAGCAATAGAGCAGAAGCATGTACAGCATCAATAGTCCCCAGCATCATGTAGAAGTATAGATAGATACCAAGTACGGCTATAACTAAATACAAATGTATGTACTCTCATCATTCGCAAGGACTGACCATATACTACTCACAGCTCAAAAGGTATCTCCTTTCATCCCGTCACTCTTCACCTAAATTCAACGGCATGGCACTCCTCCTTTCTGTTCGTTACGAGACGAAGACAACCCAGCGCAGCACCAGGCAAATAGCACCAGCAGCAACAACAAAACCTCAACTTCATTCATAACATCAGGTCGCTACACCACACCACACCATACACCGTACTACTTACTCTTAACCCAACTTCGAACTGAACCGCTTTAGCTGCTTAATCACACGGCTGTATTGGTAAAAATTGAAGATTTCAAACATACACAGATACAATACAACCGCACAGATACGACAAAATCGAATTCCTTCCACCGATGTATTGGTTTTCATTCAAGTTCTTCCCGATGTTGTGTTTTTTTACGTGTTGTGTTGTTTTTAGTTTATTTGATCAGTTCGGAAAGTGAAGTTGTTTAACGCGCGCACATTTTTTAACAAAACTAAAATCATTCGATCGATTTAAGATAATTTTAATTTTTTCTCTCATTCAACCAGGATATTCTTATAAATTAAAATTGTTTAATAAGGAAAAAAATAATAAATTAAAGAAAGATAAATTATTGTATATCAACCAAATACATTCCATGTCTTGTTTGTGAGCCGTTTATTCTTCATTCATACGATTCGTTCGCGTATTCATTCAGGAAAATTTTCAGTGAAACTGTCAGTTTGAAGTAGTGTACGAGTACTTCATATGGGATACTTGAAGGGTATCTACAGTGCATGCGGTATTTGAATATGCAAAAATTTCCATGAA
Organism: Volucella inflata; assembly: GCA_928272305.1. Lineage (NCBI taxonomy): Eukaryota > Metazoa > Arthropoda > Insecta > Diptera > Syrphidae > Volucella > Volucella inflata. Next base: position 77,779,600 of record OV743718.1, read on the forward strand.
AAATAAAATGCTGTCTTGTGGCAAATCGATATATAACCAATAGATATTCGTACTTCATAGTCGTTTTGTTGCCGTAGAGTCCGTTAAATTGTTGTCGTCGTCGTCGTCTCATCGTAGTAATTGTCGCCGCTGTTGTGAATCGAATCGAAACGAATTGAGTGGAATTGATTATGCTTTCCTTTTCGCGCTGCTATTGCCAAGGCATTCTTCAATGAAATGTGAAACGACGTTATGTGGTTTAAACAAGAAAATCAAATCCAGCCATTAATCTATGAATTACTACACATTCCGTGTCGCTCAGCAACAACAAAGGTACAATCGTCGTTGTAGCTAGCCCTCGTTGTCTACGTTTGTCTACATCATCGTATTATCTATCAAAGTCGTGAATAAGCCAAGACACATACTCTCGCTTATTATTGGTCTTTAATCTTGAATCAAAACGGAGAAAGATACAAATATATACGGGCGGTGCACCAATACAAAATCTAAAGCAAAAGGAAAGACAACAATTTTTTTTTCGAATTTTTCGAATTTTTTCCCATTTTTTTGTTGTCTTGTATTCTCATATTTAATTTCTTTTTTTTTTGTTTTTGTTGAAAACGATTTTAATGAATGAAAATGCAACAGCAATTGATTTGGGTTGTAAATTGCCAACAGTCAGTACGAGTAAGCAAACGATCTCATTTCGATGATCTTTGAATGACTTTTCGAAACGTAGCAACGTTAACTCACGATCACGATCGTGTAAAATTATTGATTGATCGTGCTTTTTGATTTTTCTGACTGCGCGACTTATTTGTGAGCAATTCAACTTAACTTAAGCACAATTCTCAAGGACTACAAGTAGTATCTAGTGGTTAAGAACTTTTTACTGTTGTTGCTTTTAGTGTTTTTTTTTTTTGGTTTGTTTGTTTCTCGGGTTGTAAGATTTAAAATAACAAAATGCTGACAGTAACGTTGTCATTAATCGTTTTCTGTCAAATGAGTGATCTTGTGATCAGTACACGATTACCACTGGAAGTGTATGAGATACACCAATCATCACCGATCACATCACACCAACAACAAGTTTTTGAGTCGAATAGTAATTATTTGAAACAAAAATCGATTAGTAGCAGTACTAGCAATCAATTGGATCGTAGACGATCGCGACAAATGTTGGACATATTGCAGAGGCAGCAGCATCATCAAGTTGAACAGAATGAGTTGCGAGAGCATCAGAAAGCGCAACATATGCCAACGAAGATTCTTTATCAAATTGGGGTAAGGTTTTTAATACTACATACAGACATATGTATGTGTTACACATTTCATAGTTTTATTTACTACATTTTTTGTATACCATATATAAGAAAATATGATTTTTCTAGCATCTTTCAATTTTTGTGTTTCCTCATTTCATTTTTATTTTAATTAAAAGCAGCAGCTTACCAATATGGGTGCTTGTTGCAGTGCACAAGTATGTTCGTTCTATCAATTGAACCGAACTTAATTAAGTTAATCAATTTTTAGAATTTTTAATTGCCATAAATCTATATACATATGTATGTACAATTGCATGTGTACATGTGTAGACATCTAATAGATTGGATACTGGTAAACTGGGTGAATATGAGTCTCTCTTGATATGGGACGTCTAAGCTTTATGAGTGGGCGTAGATGCTTACACTTAATAATTCGTATATGGTATAGTGTGATCAATTTTATTCAAAGGAAGTTGGATTAATGTCCAGTAAAAGTGATGGGATGTCATGTAAATTTCCCAAGTAAACTATGAATGATGGTAAATGATAATGATAATGATGTTGATGACAATGATAATGATGATTATTCAGAGTAAGAAATATAAACTTTTTATTACAGGTCAAGTTCTAGAGAATCTATTCCCTTTCTTTGTAATAAGGGATAGGATTTCACAGAAATACCTCATTAAACACACATGCGTGCGAGTAATTAGCTTATTTCACCGAAAATGTACAAAAGAACCAGCCGCGATTTTGCGATATGCAATAATAACAATGCAACTGTATAGCCATACGTGGGTGGGATCTAATTAAATCCTCGAGGACTATGTCTTACATAATTGACGTTGGAATAAATGCCTTAAATTAATGCATATAAAAGATGTACATACATAAGTGCATAATTATCCATATATGCAGACACAAAGAATCAGTATCCTTGGCAATAATTATGGAAGGATTCAGGGGCCCTTCAAATCTTAAAAATGAATTGGTATCAGATGATTAAAGACACTTGAGCAGACTCGGTGGTCTAAAATTTTCAAAAAATAATTTTTTTTTTTTAAAACATATTTCGAAAGTATAGTATTTGTCAAATTTTTAAAATGATTTTGACGGTGTCTTAGGTTTTGCAACCCCTTTAGCAGGTAGCATGTAGTTATCCTGCCATTTACATTAAAAATTGTAAACTCATTTTTCTCAAAAGTACTTTTTCCTGTACGGTGGGAAGCAAAAACAAAAAACTATTCATCCGAATAATCTTAAATTTTAATGTGTTGTTCAGTATACCAGTGGCTATGATCGGAACTATCAAACAGTTTCTCTGTAAGTTAATTTTTTTCGTAAAAAAAAACTAATGAAAAAAAGATATTTAAATTTCAGGAACAAACTGGCACGTCAACAAGATTTTTTTTTTCCTTTTTTCTAATTCCGACAATAGCTACACCTTTGTTTATAGATTAATAATTTCAGAAAAGTAAAGAAGCCAAAACCACAACTGTTACATAGGTCGAATTTTTAAGGTGTGATATTCAGCGCCATTGTTTTAATTTTGTTTTTCATTATAAATATGTGTTCGGGTGTATATTAAGCAATTTAATAAACCTACGAAGTTTTATTATCGTAGTTCATTAATTACACCGTTAAAAAAAATTCTAAAAATTCCCAAAATTTACAAGCGCTAGACCCCCGGGCCCCCTTTATCTATAATTACAATGACTTACTGCTTCGTTTGTGAATCATTGCAATTTTTATTTCTCTTACGATAAACGGTTAAATACCCGGAAATTCAGTCACACTTCAATAATATAATACTTTAAAGATTATTTATTTTTAAATCAATTAGGGTGAATCATATTTTGTAGGAACACCTGGTAAATTATTTATATTTCGATAGCAGAACTTTTAAGTTAGTTCAAAGTATAAATCGATCTTAATTGTAAACAGTGTGAACCTTTAAAAAATTTCTAGATATTGTCTCCTAAACTTAATGTCTGCCTCTATCACTGAATGTTTTGAGCAAAGTGCAAAATTTGCGAATCATTTGACAATTCCAATATATCATAAAATTCGTCTGAATTTAAGTTGTAGATAGCATTAAGTACCTACAATTGACGTAGCGTTAAAGCATGCTGAAATATAACAAGCCAGACTACAACCAACTGCTCAAAATAATTATCCAGCTACAGTACGGGTGGAACAGAACCCCAACCAACCAATCTCTCCAGAAAGCTTATTATCTAACTCTATTCAGGTGTCGCAGGTCTATTTACTCTAGTTGCTTCGCAATACAAACCTCAAATAGGTTTTGAGGTTAAAGAAATACATTATGTTAGTAAGTATCTAGAAGACGACACTAAGGAGGCAGTTACATCATTAGTTGAAAAGTAAAGGGTATTGAATTTTCATTGGTCTACATTATTATAGCCATAAAAATCTAGTTCGGCTATTACGACATCAAGTCTTTAAGCCTTATTAAAGTAACATCGAAGAACAGAGTTGTAGCCAATAATCGTATTAAACAATTGTTTCCTTATCCTAACGCAAGCTGGTGCCCCCGTCGCCATTATACTATACAATCTGTAAAAGTATAAGAGAGGTTTCACATTGAATCTTCAACAGGATCGAATATTCCATGTTAACTTTCATAAGGTTTTCAATAAAAAAAATTCACTCTTATTGATTATTATTTGAATGGATCGGAGCAAGCCATATTTATGAAGGGTTGATTAACTAAATAACTCAATCTAACTGAAATGATAAACGTTACCATAAGCTCAGTCCTGGATTTTTTTCTCCTTACGTCCAACATACATGAAGGAGCTTCAAGAACTTAGCCGCTTTCCTGATTAATTGTGTATTACACTTAGATGTTATCATAAAGAGGTGAAAATTTGTAATTTCAAATCCAATCGGGGCTACAAATATATAAAAAATAAGTGCAAGATATAAATATTTTGCGCAGATCATTATCTGAAATTGTTTGTCTGAAATCAAATTTCCGTAAACTAATTATGTATTTTAATAATATTGTTTTTTTTGTATTCAAAAGAAATTTCTTTTTACAAAAAAAAAAAACACAACAACATCGTGGGACATTTTTGAAGAAAGCCACAGACCTTTAATCCAAAAAATATATTTCACTTATGCAAAGGTACGGTCCATCTTGTATTTGATAGTTTTGTTAAAAATAATATAAATGACAATTTAGTTTTACGAGTTCCCAATTGTTACTCCATGATTATAATAAGCGTAATAGAAACCCCAAACAAATTTAAAACGTAATAACATTAAATTTAAAGAAGACACAGTAGAACTAAGGAACAAAGTAAAAACAACCGAATGGCTATCTTGCGGTTTTTTTTTATAAAACAATGATATACAACATAAAAAAATATTTCACAATATTTATGTAGATTACATTATATATGTATATTGTATAATAAATTCATAAAAGATCAAGTTTAGTCAAAGTTCAAAGGTTTAAAAATGTGAAATCTCTTAGTTCACCAGTCTAAGTAATTTTAATAATCAATACGATTAATACATAGTATTTTTGTACGCTGTTTGTTTTCGATTTTACGTGATCCATTTGTGTGCTAAAACATCGAATTTTACAGATTCAAAATAACTATATTTATAAGTATGTTAGATACTTGCGTAGGTTCTTATCCCTTTAAAAAGAGTACCTAGCCTTATCAAAATCAAATTTGGCAAACGGAGATAAGTGTGGTAAGCTATTGTCATAAGATTTGTAAAATCAGCCAAATTGAAATTTAACAAAATCGATCATTCTGGTTGGTTACAAATTTTTTTTTAATGATGATGACACCATACTTGTTTTCTAATGAATGAATTCAAAATAGTTCTAAGATCCAAAATGCTCATTATCCACAAACAACACCAATTACAAACTGTCACTTATCGATTGGCATATTTCGCATAAAATATTTATAAGTGTTGAAGCTTTAAAAATGAGGATATATATAATTATCCTCAGCTCCTAGAAAAGCACCAAAATTGTTAGAAACGTCTTCATCGAATGTCACTTTATGGCTTTTATGAATTCACGCAAAATTTGAATTTTGCGTCATTTAATAATACAGTGATGACAACGGAAAAAAAGATAACAATGTGACAGCTGACATTTCGGGGTTAGTAAAAATGGAGCGCTATACGAAAGAACAACGCATTTTCATTGTTAAGCAATATTTAAAAAAAATGAAGGTTTGTCAACTACAATCGAACAAAATCATCATGAGTGTTGAGCTCATTTTCATTTCGATGGCTTCGTTAATCGTCAGAAAACCCACGAGCAATTGTTGAAAAACTATGACTGTTTTGTTCCCCTTTTTGGCTGGAGGCATTACTGGACCATTCTTCTTCGAAAATGTGGCTGGTCAGGCAGTAACAATTAATTGTGTTCGTTATCGTGACATGATAACCCAGTTTTTAGTACCTAAATTACAAAATATGGATGTGATCAACATGTGGTTTCAACAAGACGGTGCCACATGCCATACAGCCAGAGAAACAATTCAATTACTGCATGAGTGATTTCCTAATCGTGTAATCGTCCGTTTTTGCGATCAGAAATGGCCATGCAGATCTTGCGATTTAACGTCATTGGACTTTTTTCTTTTGGGTTTTTTGAAGTCAAAGGTCTATGCAAACAAGCCCACGACCACCAAGGCCTTGAAAGAGGAAAATGGGAGGTGTATTAATTAAATTCAGCCACATTTATGCGAAACGGTCATAGAAAACTTCAATAAAAGAGTAGGTACGTACTTGCCAGCAAAGTCGTAGCGGCCATTTAGCCGATGTGCTATTCCATACATAATCCCAATATGTATACTCTATAAATCAATAAAAAAATGTAAGCTTTCTAATTAAAAATCTGTATTTTCTATCAAAATTGCATTTTGCCTGAATTATGGGACACCCGATATTTCAACATTAACCTACACAAAGTTTTGTTTTCCATTCCTGAAAGGAGTGAGCGATATGTAATGGGAAATCTAAAATACACATCAGGTTCATCTAATATTCTGCGTACATAATTATAAAGTACATAGACGAGTACAGACGAAGATAGGTATCCTTGTGGGATACGAGTATGGGGCAAATGCCAACCGTAAGACTGCAATACAAAGTGCTGAACCTGCTGTCAAAATTCATATAGATATGTAGATAAGTTAAGAATGTACTCTTCAAAACTTGCACTTTATGGCAATTTTGTCACCATACAAATCCAAGTAAAATGCATATGAAAAATTTAATTCTACGAGCCATATATTGAGTTTGGTAATTTTTGAATTTGAAGACTTTCTTAAATTCATTCGACCCACCTATGAGAATGTATGTATGTAATATACATATGTATGAATTTTCAATTCATAACAACAGAATTTAACACCCACTACGAGGCAAATAAAAAACAAAAAATTTCACAAAAAGAGAAAAACTCTCCTGAGACTTGACAAAAAAAAACTCGCACAAAACCCACTTATCTGCCCTATAAATACCGAATGGAAAGAGAAAAAAAAACAAGCCATTAACAAAACTACAAACACCTAAAACAAACAAAAAGTGTCTTCCTTCCTCTTGCTCTCCCCGCCAAAAAGCAAATCCCAATTCCATTTACAATGTATCCAGGTCCAGTGTTCAATATATGTATATTAAGTCATCTCTTATCTCAATTGAACTTCCGATCACACCGACTCCACCGTAAGATATAAAAAAGGTAAATATGTACGTAGCATTTTCCAAAAAAGCGAAGAAAAGGAGTACTTCTATCTCAACTCAATAACAACAACAAGAAAAAAAATTCCAAAACAAATAACTTCCCAGAAAGAGACGAACAAGACGACCAAAACCAAAACCGACTCGGACGATGAAAGAAAACGCGTTCTGTTCCTTTCGAATAACACCAACGGTTGACTTGAGATACAAGAGAAACAAAAAAAAAATCGAATTCAGAAAAATAACGAACGAGAAAAAATAAATACCAAAAAACTTCATCCAAATCCGGTGCGGATGAATGAAAATACGCGTGGCATGCCTAATTCGAAATTCCAATTGACTGAAAGTGTGTGTACGCGAACACACAATATTATCACCATAATACGGGGTAAGGCCGAACGACGTCGCGCAATCCCACCTCCACCACACCACCACCGGCAGCCGGCACCAAAATCTTTAGCCAACTCCAAACAAATCCAACGATCTCCACCATCGCCGTTCCCGCTTTCACCGCAACCACCCTTTCCTAAATCACTGAAGAAAATGCGCGGGAAGATATAGTTTGTACAACAACCCAACGCACACATGTAGTCTCAAATAGGTATGTGCCCACGATGATCATACGGAGCACATACGATCCTACTCCTATGTGGGAGCTGATCACCAGATCATTCGGAACTCGTACAATACTGACACTGGGGTGTAGGGAATTTCCGTCAGCCAGCCGTTACACTGTCGACTATTGAAACGGGTGTGAAGCAATTACACCGCAGCCTTTTTTTATTTTTATTTTTTCTATTTGCATATAGGTCTCCCCTTCAGCTCCTCGGCAACTATTCAGCAACTGAGTAACAATCTGCTTGTGGACCGTAATTAAACAGAACACAAAAGTTCAACACCTTCGCTTTATTGACCAACATTTTGTAGGTGCGCGTCTTACCTTGTCGTGTGGTTTGTCTTTCCCCACTATTTTTCGTTGGATCCAACGGCTTGTCTGTTGATCGGCTGGCAGTTAACCTTAACATCAGAGAGTGGGATCCACAAAAGTCTATTATCACCTTTCTGTCATAAAAAAGACAGAGATACAAATACTCTAGGTAGATTACTTGTACGTAGTCAAGAGCAGCCACGGGGGAATGTAGTCGTAGGCAGATTGTAAATGCATCTGTAACGACTGCGCTGGTGTATCCGTATATCCAAACAAGCACCATCTGATACCATCTGGTGTGAATTTGATTTGGATTTGTCACACCTGTGATATTTTTGTTTTGGTTTGGACGAGAACAGTGCATCTTAGGATGACGCTCAATACATTTGGCAATGAATCGGAAATCTTCATCATCGCAGACGTCAGTTGTATTTGTTTGTATTTGTAATGCGTCAAAAACGTGTAGAGGTTGATCGTCGTCGTGATCGTGGCTGTGTCAGTTTTATATTTACGAGTACTTGTTTATTTTGAGATCTGCTGGAATATGTTTATGCCTTCTGTTTCAAGGACGAAAAGCATCATAGATATTTCTTATAAACACCAGCGACGATTTACTCGTTAATTACAACGATCAATACGTCAGTTCGATTAAAATTTAATTAGTACATGCCACATAGTTGGCAAGGTGCCTTTAGACCACTGATTGCTTCATGACTTACCAAGGATAGTCAGGCCCCTTAAGTTTGTATTTGTTTGGACGTTTTAAATTCAATGTGATGACGAATAGATTGAAATAAGCTAATTGGATACGTGATGCTGACGCTTTTGGCATCGAAATCAAGGTCTTTTCTTGCAATTAAGTATTTTTCTTAATGAAACTACTCGTACTTCGTCATTAACAAAAAAAAAACGGAAAGAATGACTACTTATGGGAATTGCTACGGTTTTGGCAAGAAAGTTGTTGTCGATAGAAAAAACTTTGTAAAATCAATGTGATATTTTGAAACCAATTTTTAGACTAATGTTATCATATTGTACCGGGGGTTTGGGTTAGAGGGATATCCAAGTGTTTTTACAGTCCAGCCAGTGTAGTGGACATTTACTTTCCATAGTCCAAATTTTTTAAATTAACGGAAAGTGAGTTTTGCCGTGTAACTAATTGTTTATGGTTTCAATCCGTACCTAGAGTTATTCAAGGTGACCTTAGATGCTATCAATATAAATAGCCCAAACCGCGAAGCTCTTTCAATTTCAGAATCTAACAAACTAAACATTGGAATCCGGTCATGAGATTGCAGACTGGTTGGAAAACTTGACTGTTTCCCTCTTTTACATGTGAATTGATAACCATATTCAATTTTAAAATACAAAATGAGAAAATAAAGACCTTATGGGGATTTTCACCAACTTTAATCCGACAAAGAGAAAATCTGAAAAAGTTTTTAAATTCGTCAAAAACAAACTTGAAATCTTACCCAAGATTGGGTAAACCAGCTGTTGATAAATATTCGACATCCCTCGGATATTTTGTTTGCTAAAGAATTGAGGCTAGGATCATTTCGGATACAAAGTATGAAGTCCATGGTTATGTAGCTTTGTTCGTGCTATAATTGAAGTCTCCTTTAGGAAAGTATCCCCTAAGCTTCGCAATGGATTCCGAAAAAATCATTTGTACATACTACGTAATTGGCTTGAACAGTCCCAACATCGGATTGCAGGCCGCTTTTCTCTAAAGCGAAAAAACGCCAAAAACACAACCCTTGAAAAAGTACATTTAAAAATTTATGGTTTCCCAATAATTGTTAAATACTCTATACTGCATAATTTCCCGCTAACCGCATTATAAACAGGTCAGACCAGCAATTTCCATGAACGGTCGTTTAACCGGAATGCGGTTTTTCTCCCAAATGAGTATACAAAAATTAACCAAAATTCGATTTTAATTGAATTACTCTCAATGCACCATAATGTTTAAGTGTGGTTAAAACATCCTTCAAATATAATTAATTAAATGAATTAAATATGATTTAGTTGCACTCAGATACACAATACATTGGAATCCCATGTATTCACCACAATGCACTTAATCCTACGCGAGTTGTTCAACAAAAGCGCACTTTTTAACCCACCACACCGCAGCGACCGACTGCGCTTCAAATCTTTTCTTCCCTTTATACCGAGCTCAGCTAGATTGGTCAGTTTAATATTAATTAAATGGGATCCCCTACTTCTTTTCATCGAGCATTATTTGCATAAATTAAAATTATGTTAATAAAAATCTATAAAAGCATAGGAGCAAGAAAAAAAGAAATATTGTACATGGAAAAAAAAACAAGCCAAAGAAGAACGAATACAAGTAAGAGCAGCAAAACAGAAAAACAGAAGAAGAAATGACAGAAACAGCCCTGAATGGGGCGAGGTTCCAATACTAGATACTCTCGTACAACACCCGAGACGAATGAAATTTATGGAAATTTTAATTCGATAAATTTTGTCAATTTTATTTTATACATACAAGTATAAAATTTTGATTTTTTTTTCCGTTAATTTCGATATCACAGAAAACGATTTTATTTCATATTTCGTGCGCCAATAAAATTGATTGGGAATTAAATCGAATTTTATTATGATGAGTTCATTAGGTTAAATACGGCAACCAAGTGGAAATCGGAATTTGTAGTGTGATAGGCGCGCTATTTCTTTCAAAACTTCCCATGCCAATGGGGGGCTTTGATTCTTAGTTTAGGCGTTAAATTCGATCAGATTAATCGTATGACATAAAAGGGGGGAATAATAGTTTACTATGACTTTGTATAGAAAGAGAAGTGATTTGGGGTCAATTCGTTACGGTACTGGTGTTGGTTGTACTCATATTATGTATCTATTGATGCACAACTTTAACTATATCTTCGATGTATCTCCGAGGTTTTAACAAACTCATGATGACGCCAGATTTATACAAACAAAGATTAAGGCAATCTGCTTGGATATGAACAATTTGGAAATGATTTGATGATGTGTATAAGGAGAGCCGCAATGAATCTCAAACACATCTAGGGTATGGGTATTAGAGAAGCAACATCAACATCGCCTAATACATGTCACTGTACCTAATACTTCTTGGAGTTCTTTAAGTGGTTATGGAAAAGTCTCAATAATTCTTCGTTAAATAAATAAGTTTTGTTTTTGTTGTAAGTATTTGTAAAGAATATCTGTTGAAGTTAATTGTGCCTTTATAGTGGTTGAAAAACCATATCGCAAGACAAGTCATTTTCTTTCTCAAGTCGGAGAGATGCGAATCGGACAGGGGAACTGTTTAGTACAATCATAGTTACTTTTCATGTAGCCTTAATTATACCAGCTAAAGAATCACCTGGAAAACCATTTTCTGTAGGTTTGGCGTACTGTGGGCCGACATGAAAAATCGTTATCAAATCACACTAATGGTAATGGAAACTTTGTTTTGGCTTGCAAAGCTTACATACAAACAAAATTAATAAAGATTCTGTGGCATGAAACAGAAAGGAAAACTAACATTTTTGGACGGATAGTAAGCTCGTAAACAAATGCCTGTAAACTCGAAACGCACATTTTCACTCTTCTTCCATCCCATGCAGGAGAAATCGTAAATGCATTTAACCAGCATTCGGAGTAAAAACCCGTGTGGATTCAACTCCAGAAAACCGACTTTAGATCAGAATTTTGCTTCAATACCGCATTAACCGTTTGAATATATACATGGAGGTGACTTACTTAGAAATACAATTATGCTATGTGACTATGAAAAACAGTCATAGGCAACATTAGATATAAGTTATATTAAAAAAAAAAATCGGTTGTTTAAACGGAAGGCTTTGTCTTCAATAAGTTAGAATGATGTCAACAAAACACGCGAAAAATGTATGTGGAAAACTACTGCGTGCTCCCGCTTAAAAAGAATGAAAAGCAACTACATATCAAGGTGCAACCTTAAGAGATTTTTTATAAGGTCAAACAGAACAGTAACAAAAACTAACAACTAAAAAATAAGCTGTAAGGCTATAGAGTTTTATAGTAGTTTCGCCAAATAGACGTCAGTTTTATCACAGGGTTGCAACTTACTATATATGAATAGATATGTTCCATGTACGCAGTGTGTTGACCAATCAACCCAGTATGACAAAAAATTATATTTTATGTAGAAGAGGTTCGATCCATCGAAACTTTATGTAGAAAAGGCCGAAGAAATGCTTTAATCAAGAATGAGATTATATTGAAAATAGGGGATTTTACTGAAATTGGCACAAATAAAGCCTTGCGTCAGCTTTCAATTAATTTGAAATGACATATTATTAAGAACAAATTAAATTAAAATAAACAAAATCGTTTTAACTCGATCAAACCACAAAGTCAGCACATTTTATTTCAATACAATAACATACAAGTGCCCGTAGATACTATAGATACTCGTACATACAAATGATTGCTCATTTCCTTTTATTGAATTAATTAACCAAACAAAAGTCAACTGCACAATTCACGTCGACCAGTCATAGTATGCCGGCAACTATACCCGTCGTTTGTAAATACTCGTTTATGGAACATTAACAAAGACAATTTCCAACTCCATGGTCGGACATACATAGATATATATGTACATGTATATAACATTTATAGATACGTGAATATCCAATAGGTCACCCAAGGCGAATGTGCCTTTTGGGTTAGTTCTATACTCGTATGAACCATATTATCGCAAACGATTTAATCCCAAAGATCACGTTACATTGTTCTGTTGGGCTTCTGAGTGCTACTACTGCGGTATCTGAATCTTTGCATGACTAAGTGCTCCGATAGTATACTATCATATGATACTATAGTATGTAGTCTCATGATATAAACTAATGATAATGACAGACAGAAAATGTCAGCTGTTGTCCATGTCAGTTGTCTCGTTGCGGAAAAACATGTTAAAAAAAAACTCAAGAAATACAGATTATAGACACTCAAAAAAAAAAAAAAAAAAAAACACATCTCTCATCATGAGAAAACAAATCCCTGCCACAGAATAATCAAATATATATATGTATACGTAAAAAAACTCCCAGAATTCTGGTAAATGATTTAGCATGCAACCTTCCTTTTTGCCTCCTCTCTGTTTTTTTTCTTGTCGATGAAAAGTGATATGATATGAGTATAAGCTACAACAGCATTGTTTTTTTTTTACATAAACAAAAAGGTATTTTTCTTGTGTTTTTTTTTGAGTTTAATATAAAGTCTTCAGGTGATCAAATTACAGGAATGCGGAGAACGTTCTAAAGCAACTCATAAAGTTGCACACATTCCCTGGAATAATCTTGGAATGCTTCCTGTCTGTCACTTATAAAACCACCATCATTACCACAATACTCGTTCCATAAAATATCTCTTTTTAAATTCCCAGAGTTGTAGCGTATAGATATCAAGTGCAATTTCAAATTTGATTGGGTGGTAGGTTAACTATAATGTTGATACCTAGGCTTGCCACCTTTTTGAAAATGTCAATGTCGAACGGAAGTCCGTATACTAGGTTCAGATTTATCCTTGTGGTAGTCACTGTGATAAGTTTGGTTTAAAAGATAAGGAATTTAATTTATGTTAAAGAGCCGTTACGTTTTGAAATACTCACAGCTTACTTTCCTTGATGGGAGCTCCTATCTTCAGAACTATTTCAAATTAGGCTAATAAAAACAGTTTCAGATTTCATACCAAATGAATGTTTTCGGTTGAAGACAAATATGAAATAAGAACCAGCGAATATCATCAATTTTTAAGAAATTACTCGTCTTTGCCCTTGGCCAAGGCCAGAAAACATTTTGACCCCTTTGCTCTTAAATATAGTATATTAAAGTCAAAACAGCTTATCTTCCCCAACAAGCCAGAAGCCGTTGTCATTATCAGCTGTAAATAATTCAAATCATTTTAAAAACGGTTTTTCACAAAGTAGTCTCCTTTCATACTATTGTCTTATATTTGCTGTAGATAATTATAAATCATCTCAACAACAGGAAGTTGAGGTACAATACCAGTGAAGGGTTAAATCACTAGGTCTAAGATTCATTGCCATGGGATATTATGTAAAGCGGAGTTCCACGACTAACTTTAAGCGATATAGTATAATTGGATTGGAGTCACTGAAGACATGGGAACAACAGCGCCACATGTGTTTGTACGTAAACACCTGTCTAGTAGGCTGAATTTCACGGTATGCCCATACATCCATGAGGGAAAATATACGCCTTGCCATCGTTTTCCGTCAATTCCTTTAAGACCAATTCATAACCTGTGTTGAGGACACAGGTTCCACCCTTGCTATGAGTCGAAGCCCATTTGAAACCTCTTACTAAGACCAGTCCCAGCACCCAATACTTATTGCAACTCTACATCGGGTGAGACATGCATCTTCCCTTCGTTTAAGGTTTGAACCACAGTCACAGTGACGCTCCCACAGGGGGACCTACCTCAACAAGTCAGGCCCGGTATTCCGAAATTCGAGGGATTCCTGAACCGCCCAGCTTTTCTCTTTCCCCGGTTTTTATAAGAGAACGTAAATAATAAGTTATAAATGAAGCAACTGACGGCTTAAAAGATTGACTGATATCCCCTGGACTAGGGCTAGTCGTAAAACAAGCTCGCATTATAATCGATAGGAAAGTCGTTGCATTCGTTATTTTAAAGGCCGTCACTATTTTAAGTGCAGCATATACAACACTACCGACATCCTAGGGATACATATCCTTAATAAAACAATTTTGAAGCAGCAAGACATCAATGGCATCGAATTAAGGACTCATACGACTTCTTCATCTTTAAAGGGATTTTGACAATTTCATGAGAAAAAAAAAACGGATGGCAAGCCTCTTAACAACGCACTTGCTTTTTAAGCAGTTCCAATTTTTGTATAGTGTTCGTTTTGAAGTTACAGCTTATTTGACCGTTTCACTAATGAACATACGTATTTCATTCTTGTTTGGTAGAAACGAAGATACACACTCTTTCTGTCATGTCCGTTCTCATACGGGGGATGGTGGTTAGAAAAGCTCATAAAATTCCACTCGAGTTCGTCTTAAGATAAATACAAGTAAGTATTGAAAAGCATGTTATGTCTCCGGTTGGTTGTTCTTTCTTATAAGAAACAAAAACTTGTACGTGCCATGGCATTATGCAACCTCGTTTCCTCTCTATACTAAGACTCACTTTGTGCAATGACTTTTTTTCTTTATACGAGTATGTACTACTCTTTTCAACCCGATCTGTTGACATTTTACCTTTTGCGGAATTCCCTGGTTTAGCACTATATCTATATTTATACCATCCTGGCTTCGTAGATGGTATGTCGTTGCTGTCATTGTCGCCTTTTAAGGGAAGTACGACCGCAAGTGCTCTAGATTCCCTGTAGCATTAAAACCGGACATCCGGTGAACAGGAACAGCAGCTTTTTCTTATAAACACACAAGGGGCAATCATTGATACAAAGATACACATCGAAACAAGCAAGACGTGTCGACTTTGCTTTGCTACGGCATTATAAAGGATTTAACTGAGAGGTAGAAAAAGACAAACAAAATGTACTCGTATAGAAGAACGTACGCCGTCGACCCTATTAAGTGAAGATTCTCTCTCCAAGACCAGCTACCGGTGTTGATGATCCGTGTGGCGTCTAATAATCACGTATTGCGTCTGCAGATATTTAATTCAACAGAAAAAAAAATTCCATGAAGAGTTGGTTATTTTTCCTCTTTTCTCCTTCTCTGGTTCCGTTTGTCTTTCTTTTGTTGTTCTTGGAAGAGGCTGGTCTTATAATGGTAATTTTTTTTTTTTTTTTTCATGGAATATGTATCTTTTCCTGGGTTTCGTGGGTTTACTTGGAAGTTTAATGCTGTTGTTCTGTAGAGGATTTGATAGTTTATATGTACACAACTATACGCATACTCTAAACGATCTTATTTATAGAAAGTATCTATTAAATTTTGTTTTAAAATCTAAGCGCCTATTTCCTTCAGCACTTAAACGATTTTTGTAAACACGATTGTCCAGTGACGACCCCGATAGTTTTGATGGTAAAACAACAATGTTAATAATTCAATGACAATACCAACAATGTAGCTATCTGTTAGACCTGTGACACAGTTTTGTTTTTTATTTATTTGAACAGAGCACATTCTAGTAATTCTATTATCAATGATTGTTAAGTTCCATATGTTATCTAAGAGTCTGCCTATTAGTCTGTTGAATTAAAGCGGAAACTATTTACTTTTTTGGTTTCCAATTCAACGAAAATGATTTAGACTAATTTTTTTCAACGAGCAACATTGCGATTTGCGACTAGTTGCATGCATCCCATTCTACGTGCGCTGAGAATCTTTAGAGTTCATGACCTGTCAATTACCAACGAATTGTTGAGTCATGATTAACTTCTCTCCCTTCTTCCACAACTAACAATGTTTCTGCTTTTAAGGCAACACTTAGTAATTGAATATAACGGCTTATGAATCCGTCGTAAGTACTAAGAATAAATACTGAACCCGCAGGCCCAGCTCGAAAGTTAAGATAGTATCATTGTGCCGAAGTGCAAACAAATTACAAGCTTGGCGTTAACCAGCAAGGAAATTACGATGACGATATAGCAAAAACGAGTTATCGCAGCGCGGCTCAGATCCCAAAAAGGAAACGTGAAGAATTATAAAGAAAACTTAATCTGACGAATGTCAATGGATGTGACAAAAGGTGCTTTAAAACGAAACAAGCGCATACGGAAATCAGCTGCCATGTTAGTCGGAATGTGTTCCAAAAACTTATCGAAGTTCAAATACCAACTGAAGTTCGAAAAATAGGCCGAATGAAAATAATTGGATCGCTCAAATGCGAAAAATTATTTTATACAGAGCGGCTTGTATAATGAGCCTAAATTTTGCAAGTTTAGCCAACCTCATAAGTGAGATATATGTATGCACCTAGTCTAGCCATAAATTCTGTTACAAGATTTCAAGTACCCCTTGCTCATAATTTTCAATAAAATTAATCCCGTTAACTACTTTTTTCCTAACACATGTATGTACATATAGGTAAAGAATAGAAACTAGTTTGGTTTAAGTTTTCGATCAGTTGATATGGAGTGGGGCATTAAAAAAAACCGTGTCGCGGCAATCGCTTTGCATAAAAAATAAAATAAAAAAAAACACTGTGGCGCTGGCAGCCCGGTATGGGCCATGGCCTAGCTTCTTGACACTCATTTGTGTTGCTCATGTTCTCATCTTTGTCACATCTCAGTGGGACCTACGGTTTATCGCCGAGTCCGAACGGCACTCCTTAGAAGCTTTTTCGTAGGCAATTTTACTTTCGGGAGTTTGTTTGCCATTGCCTGCCGAAAGGGTGATGGCGATTTGAAAAATTGTTGGTGACCCAGCCAGGAATCAAATCCAGCCTCTCTGCGTGATAGTTCAATGAGCTTACTATCGCGCCATCACCCGAATCGCTTTGCATAAGTGTGGAAAAAATTCGAACCAAATTTTCGAACTTCTCAAAGCACTTGGTATATTCGTAAATGTTTGTTTATCAGCCTATAAAACGTTTTAATGAACTTCCAGAAGTGAGGAATAAAAGAAAATGTTCAGAGAATTGGATATACCATATCCACTAGATCCATGTCAAGGCTTATTCGAGATGATAAATATTTTATGACAAATATTTTATTTACTAATGAAAAAATGTTTACCATAAAAGAAGTTTATAAAAAACAGAATGACAAAGTTTATGCAAAGTTGTTCCGACGGGTTCAACGCGGACACTATCCCGCTTCTGTAATAGTTTGGTGGGGGGGGGGATCGCATCAAGGTGTGAAAACAGGGGCAAAAGTGTACAAGTAGAATGTTCTCGAAAGTGTTGTCAAGGGCTTAACAATTACACTTTTCAACGGGGAAATATGGGTCATCCAACAAGACTCTGCTCCGGCATACAAAGTCAAAACGACGCAAGAGTGGCTTAGATGCAATAGCTTTTCTGAATTTAATCGCTGCTGCAGATTTAAATCCGCTCGACTACAGTTTGTGGTCAGGGCTGAAGAGCATGGCCTGTTAGACTCCCCATCGAAATTTCGGCAGCCTTAAGGCAGCTTTAATAACAGCAGCGTCGTCGATTCCCATCGAGACAGTGTGTGCCGCTATAGAACAATGGCCACAACGTCAAAGCTAAAGGCGGCCATTTTGAGTAAAAAAAAAAGAATTTTCTTCAAACTTATATATTGTGAAATAATGTAGGAAATAAATTTCATGGTTGAAGATTTACTAGACTTTTTTTGATTGCACTTTTAAAACTTATGGCTGGACTAGGTACATAAAGGGTCATTCATTTTTCGATTTCGAAAGTAAAGCTAAATAAAGCACACACAGCGATAAATTTTTGATGAAAATTTTAATTCATTATAAAGTCTGGACTTTGCCATTAAGTGTAATAGCCGCCTAGGGAAGATTTGCAGCATGCGATTCTTTTGAGGTAATTTTTAACCACTTTTTCGCTCATTTTGGGCGGTAATTCGGCCATACCTTGAGTAATGTTGGTTTTTACTGCACCTAGAGTTCGGGGATTATTCGCGTAAACACGGTCCTTTGCGTAGCCACACAGAAAAAAATCCAAAGGTGTCAAATCGCATGATCTTGGTGGCCAATTGACGTCGCCAAAACGTGAAATTACGCGACCAGGAAACTTCTCACGCAATAAAGCCATGGTCGATTATGACGAGCATAATCATCGCGTAATGCGCGGAAAGTGGCTACGCTGGAATCACCACTTTTGTAGTAAGTTTTAATAATTTTAACGCGTTGTCCGATTTGTAAGCGATCCATTATTGTAAATGCCAAACATTCAACTAATATTATGACACTTCAAATGACAGCTGAGTTTGGCAGGTGTTATTCATCGATCCAAACAGAATTTCGTTCCCTTAACAAATTTGTAAATTGTGCAAAATTTAAACCCGATACGCTGACAATTTATAAAACTATTGCCTTCAAATTTGTTGATACATACATATGCACCTACATACATTTGTCATAGATCAGTGTTTGTTCGAACAATTTCGCAGAACTTAACTTTTAAAAAAGTGTGTGCAAGTTTTGTGTATATGAATAATTGTAATTTATTTAATCAGGTTTAGATTTCAACAAAACTCAGCGAAAATCTAAGAAGTTATCCACGTCAGAATCGCATTAAACTGCTACGAATGCAATTTCTATTTTTGTCATTTGAAAGTGAACTTTAACAAAAAATAAAAAATAAAATCATTCTCCACTCAAAACCATTTTATTTTCTTAACCGATTTATTGTTGTCTTTTCTTTTATAAAATTCCGTTGAATACAACTCATCTTCAAAAATACAAAGAAAACAAAAACAACAAAATTCGCTGACGAATCCCATTCTATAGAAAGAATTTCATCGCTCGCGTCAAACACGCGACGTTTCATCTTTAAACGAGATAAAAGCACAAAAACACGAAACCAACAAAAAAAATAATAATAAATAAATACGAAAACAAAAAGATAAAACATGGAAGACAATAATAATGAACAAAAAAAAAAAAACTAAAGAAGAACCTGGAGAAGACCGTAAAAAGTAAAATAAAATAGATAGAAAAAAAAGAAAAACCTGGCTTGTAATTTATTCGGCTCCAGATTAATACATAACTCACAAGTGGAATACGGCGGTGGCGGCACCAGATCCGGCGAGCGTGCGCGCGCGCACATTCGGCATTTGCTTCGTACGTATTTGTACCATAATCGCTATTTACGTCGACATAGTGAAAATTATTACTAAAAAAAAAAATCATCGAGATGTAAAAAACGAGAGATAAAAAAAATTAAAAAAAAAAATCGTGAAACATTAACCTGAAGAGAGGATGTGCGATGGACGATGTATGGATACGAGAAGTACGAGTATTCCTGCTACCTACATATATGTACATACATATGTATATATTGACAACCACAACGTCGACGACGAAATAATTCCAGCGTTTGGTATGATCGCTGGAATCCAGTTTGTCCCGTCTATCTCGTCATTGTTGAGTTGTCCAGCAACTTGCTGCCCATCGCAAAATCGATGAATGAAATGAATGAAATCCAAAAATACCACAAACGCATAAAAAATTTTTTCGTAGATATCGACAAAAAAAAAAATCATAAATACTACGACTAACTTGTTGCTCCTGCGACTTGGTCTTCGTATCGTGTCGTCTTGGCCATATTTGTAGTCATAGTCTTTTATTTTCTGCTTTTTTATTCTGAAGTGTTGGACGATGGCAAAAGACTTCACCAGAGTCGGAGTCAGAACCAGATAGCCACCGTAGATATGAGGAAGATGTTGTTGTAGTCGCTGTTGGTGATTGAGATGATGATGATGATTATGATGATGACGAACGGACCAACAGCTCCGGTGTACTCTCCGAATCTTGGAACTACCATACAACGGATGTAACCACACATATGTTTTGGTAAAGTATACATAAAACTAGTTTCACCGCTTATTTGGCAGCGGACTATTTTTTTTTCTCTCTCTCTACCAAAGAGAGATGAGAAGTCTTATAAAATCCGGACAAACGGACACCAAATACGCACACAATACCAAACCCGAAAAAAAAAACAGACACCAAACCAAACCAACAGGCCCAAGAACGATCGAGGCATGGCGGAATGTACTCGTATCTACGCTGCACGAATACAGGGGAAAACCGACAGCGGCGACGGCAAAAAATTTCAAAACTTTCTGCGTGTCCCGAAGAAGCGCAATCCATCGATGGATCGATCAGTCAACGTACGGCGACGTCCGAATCAACGGGGGGATTTCAACGTCTTCCATTCATTCATAAAATCATCATCTTGATATTATCGTTATTTCAACGATTGATCGCACAGCACACCCATCCATAGATCCGTTCCGCCGCATCACCGTTTGTTCCTCATCCGCTCTACAAATTCAACTTGTATCTATCTACTGATGATGGTGCTGCTGTAAGTTTTGCAAGGGAAAACGGAGGAGAGCATTGTAGCTGATAGTGGAACTTCTATATCCGTCACACATCTCACATCCATTCACATATCCATTGATGATCGAGCGCGTTCTGGCGATGCCGATGGCAATGGAGACTGGCAACAACTCGTAACTGGCAACTGGCGGCTCGTCTTCGTATGTCTTCGTCTGGTCTGTCCATTCATTTTTGTATCTCATCGATACAATTCATTTTCATTCATTCATAAAACCTTGCAAAACCAGAAGGTGCACTAGCTATACTCGTACTCGTACTCGGTCGACATACGAGTATACATATACAATATACTTGGGGGAATACTCGACGATGAGTAGAATGCGTTTTCTGCGGGTGTGTTAGGGGAATTTCTTGGGTGCGTATACGTATTCGTTTGCACCGCAGTGGTAACTCGATTGACCTTATGCTGCTGAGAATTTTTTTTTGTTGTTTTTCCATTGTTTACTATATTTGAAAATGAAGATTGTGGTTGAACAGAACAATCAAGGTAAATGGACAGGGCAAGGATTTTTGTCGACAGTTAGACCTGATCAGGGGGGACGAGTTATTAAACAAACAAAAAGAAAATCAAAATCATGTATCGACGAAGCCAATCAAATAAGGGAAGGTGGACTACCTTAAACCACATATGAGGCGCATACGAATAGTATACACCGGTTGGATTTGTATTATGTTTAAATGAAAGCCGGAGAAAGACACACTACACTGAGGGGGTAGAATAGGGAGGAAGGAGAGAAAAAAGTTGAAGTTCTTGTCTAGTTGCCCGGAAATCAGCGTTTATACTGCATCCGCATCCATTTTTAGCCGTAACAAGTTTTCTTGTTCGAGAGTTGTTTCTTCTGTTTGGGAATTCAAGTGATTGAACTAGATGATGATCGATGTGCGTGAGAGATGTGTGTCTATCATTTTAGATATGTTTATGTACAAACATGCTGATGCATGTGGATATACATACTTTTGTACATACATATGTACATATTTAGATACGAATTTGGAGACGAACCTAATTAGGATAAATTTTAACGCTCAATTGGTGATTTCGAAGATACTTAGACAAAAAGCTTTTTGTTTAGAAAATTCGATTTGAGAGTGATGCGAGGTAAATATTAAATACATAGGTATACCCATAAATAAAAAAATGTACATACATACTATATGTACATATCTTTTAGAAATAACGACTTACAGCGAAATCGTGTCGAATAAGACTTAAAGTCACCTCTATCGAGTATCTTATTTTTAACAAGACCTCTAATAGATAGATATACATATACTCGTATACTAAGGTTAAGCATATACTCAAAGATGCTGAATGACAGAATAGTTTGAACAACTTGCCTGAAATTGGCAATTATTTGTAGGATGACTAATGTCCGAAGAATCTAGAGCTAATCAAATGTCTATCTAAACCAGGGCAAGCTTAAGCCTTAAATTCAAATTAAGGCAAATTTAAATATTACGAGGTTTTTCGGAGAAAGCTTTTAAGCGATCAAATTTGTTTTGACTGTTTTGACAGAGAACACCGAGATTAAAATGAATTCAGGGATTGATAGGACTTGGATGATGAGAAGTCTTCGCTTTTCATTTTAGGGTAAGTGCAAAGTAAATGGTCATGCCCCCTCCATAAACAAGTCAGAATAGAATAAGACAATTCACTAACAAGTGCCACCACCTAATCTGTGTGTCATCTTTGAAATTGGTTTAGCTGTTCGGCAAGCGGGATAGATGGAATTATTTTTTTAATTCAAAGAATCCACCAAAAAATGAATATAATAGGTAGCCGACGTTTATCTTGCCTTGCCAAAAACCCACGTTTAGAAATATTTCGTTCTAGTATTCATAATTTATTTCCAGGTTGAGTCGTATCAGATTCTGCTATTAAATATTATACGTCTCAGATTGGCCGTTTGCTGATTGACATTAGTTTTTTGTTGTCTAATTGAAACTGCCTATATACCAGATAAGTGGTATATATACTGCACACTTTGCAGCTAGCTCAACGCTTCCGAATTGTGCTTTGTCTCCGCCTTCACTTGAGTGCGTCGAATCTTCAATGGGACGAATCCACTTTCGCACTCGTGAAGTAGCAAGAGCACTTAAAGATCTTAACATTCACAAATCGCTACTCCAGATGGTATATCTCCCCTTCTTCTGAAGAGGTGTTCCTCTACGCTGGCAAAACCACTGCGTAAGCTTTCCCATCAATCCTACTCTTTAGGACTCTTTCCGATCAGATGGAAAAGAGCATTTGAACCGCCCGTCCCTAAAAAAGCAAATCTTCTTCTCTCTCTTTTAACCGACCCGTTGCACTTTCAAAGGACATGGAAACGCTAATAAATCGTCAGCTCATGAAATATCTCGAAACACGAAAATTTCTTTATGACCGGCAGTACTGTTTTCGTAGCAACAGGTCCACTGGTGATATGATGTAGAGTTGAGTCGTTCCGGACCTACATAGCTCCTGGATCTTTGTCCGCTGTCGGAACTAGTTCCAATCGTTCCACATATTCCACCTAAACATGTTCGATAGTTCCGACATGTCCGATACTCCGATAGTTCACACACAAGAAGTTCACTTCGCAAAATCTTTATTTTGGTCTGATTGACACTGCATACTCAAGGGTAGTTTTTGCTATCGAGTATGGATGCTTGCGAGTTTGGATACAAACGAGTTTAAGTAAATTGAGTATGATGATTTACCAACAGCGGGGAAAAAATTGATCGTTTGCAAACATTTGACTCGTTTGCGAGTGTATGCATACATGTAGTTCGGCTTCTTCTTCATACATGTATTTGTCATTCAATATTCAATCTGGTCAACTTCAACTACGTAGTTCTGTGGACATGCATCATTCCATCTATCCGAATATGTCTGTGGAACTACTTAAATCCGCAGACATGAACCTCTTTAATTCTGATACATCGTTGGAATTAAATAGTTCCACGCAACTAGTTCCATTCGAAAAAATAACCCTTCCATGCTCGTTCCGGCAAAGAAACGATTTAGCACAACTCTAATATGATGGCATGCCTCAGCGTAAAGTGAAACCGAAGTTTACATCAATCTGGCGAAAGCAAAACAGTTGCACTTAATATTTCTAAAGCATTTGACAGAGTTTGGCATCGAAGTTTTGTCGAAAATGCGTGCATTTGGGATCGACGACTCTTTTCTTCAATGGATTAGAAATTACCTTTCGGAACGTTCAATTCAAGTTGTTTTGGATGGTTTCAAGTCTGATAGAGTGCCCCCAAGACTTCTTTGCGCCTACTAGATGCGATAAAACTTATAGGTAATGCTTATATAACACATTCGATTGACACCCTCAACCACCGACGAAACGTCTCCTGCTTCACCTTGTTCTATCGCTATTTTCACCACCAGTGCTCCACTGGAGTTGCCAGATGCATTCTGTCTATTTAAACCTCTAACCGTAACATCGGTCTGCCAATGAAAGCTCATCAATACACCCTCAAGCCCACTTCGTACCCTAAACTATCGTGATTCTTTTCTAAGCCAAAAACTCGCTTATGGAATGTCCTGCCGAGCTCTTCGTTCCTTACTCATTATAACCTCCAAACATTCAAGACCTACGTACGTATTATAACCCCTTGAGCGCGCTCTAATTTAACCTAAAAAAAAAAAAACATTTTTCTTATCAGCATTTCTTTCAAACCAATTTGTCCGGCATGTTATTGAACGGTGCTTTACTTTGTTTGGACCTTTTTTGATTGATTTCCTATTATTTAAGCAGAATTTTTCTCATTCTAGATTTCCAACACGCATTTCGTAGATGCTATGCTAATTGCCAGAAAAATCTTCAGAAAATCTCTGAAAAGTACACATGGTACCTACGCACTTTTTAAAGATTTAATAAGGATTTCTGAATGAAATTTTGAATATATAGGTACTCGTATACAAAACAAAAAAAAGATTTTAAAGGATTTTAAAAGCCTAGGGTAGAAGAAGGCAAACAAAATCACCCCTAATGCAGGTGTTCTTACGTACTCGTATACGTGTACGTAATACCTGTGTGAAATCTTTTCACGTTCATCTTCATACTGAAACCTTTGAATAAAAATCTGATGAAGATGATAAAGATGATGTTAGATATTCAAAATACACTTTATTACGCACATCCTTGTGCAGATTCATGACGCGCATTTATATGGTTTATGTAGAATAGCTTATTACATTTACTCATGCATGTGCAGGGCTTCTTGTAATTTATGTATAATGTTGAATTGAACTAAATTTTGTTCCTACTTAAAGGGTGCAGAAATAGTGTATTTTTGTTTTTTGTTCGTCAAAGTACGACGAAGCTGTTCTTTTTCAGTATTCGGTTCTTGTTTGATTCGCCTGCCAGATTTATGAGAATTTTTTTATTTAATAAGAAAAAGAAAAAAGAAACGGAAGAACCGTATTATCATATGCGCACATCAAGGGTTCGACGATCATAATCACTTGTGTAAACTCGCACTCGAAAATTGTTCCTAGCGTTGTAGTATAATCCCATCACTATAAACCAGATGTGTCCATAAACACACCCATGCCATTCAATTTTAATTTTTTTTTGTTGGAACTATTAAGAGTTCTACTTCCTCTTCGTCTTAGCCGATGCCCCGACAATTATTATTGACGTCGCCGTTGAGGTATTTCCCGGTGTGTTTTTTTTTTAATTTTTTTTTTTTTCTATTAGAGGACAGAGAGAGCACAGAAAATCCGGAAGTAACACACATATATATGTTTTTTCTGTTAGTGCACTTCCGGACCCTTGGGTAAGCTACGATTATACGCAACACAATAAACGAACATAGTAGTGGGTAATCCTTTTTGACCAAGGTAAAGGTTATGTGTGAAACTACCTACATACCTAAATCACTTCCGGACTTCCGGCTTTTTTTTATATTTTCTTAAGTTCTTCTTATTTTAAAACTACAATAGGACTAATGCAGCAGGTGAAATGATATTTCCTCAAATCCACAAACACAAAAAAGACAAACTGGAACTGAAAGGCGAACAGGACAAAACAACAGTAGAAAAACAAAAGGAATGTCGAATAGGGAAGGGGCAAAATACGGAAATGAATTCCGTTGGTTATGTCCGGCCTTTCGTTTCTTCCTGTTTTGACTATTGCTTTCAAAAATACTTCTACCTCTAGTTCCCTCATCTGTATCACATCCGCAACTGCCTGTACAGTGTCGAACTATTTTCGAACAATTTTCGAACAATAGGTATTCCGGAACTAAATGAAAACCCATACAAAAGACCGCATGATGTCTGTGGGCGTTGACGTAAACTGATTTGATTTTTTCTTTGTATGCCAGTATCTCTTTTGGGATTTTAACTTCCTTTCCTGGCGAAGGAGACAAAAAAAAAAGAAGGAGAATAAGACCGACCTCAGCTTGTAGCAAGAGGTATAAGCGTGTACACTGTATATGGACAGACATTGAGAATCAAGAACAACAACAACGACGGCAACTGACAGGTATCATGGCAAGTGCCTGGCTGAGGGACTGCCTGATGCCCTGTTGCTTGTTGCCTGTTACGAGAACTGATGATAATTAGTAGCCACTTCATATCACCAGGAGGATGCCATGACAGGAGATCACAAATAACACAAAAAAAAAAAAAAAAAAAAACACCACTGCACACCGGCTGGACGAAAGGAGTCGACTTCAACAAATGATGATGACGACGACAGACAACAGGTCAAACCTTTGACAGATTGAACGGATGTTGATAAAAAAAACCCGCACTTTTTTTTCAATCGCATCTGACATATTGTAGATAATCTTAGAGTTACTATCAAACACACCTACAAATTCGAATTATGCGTGTCTTTCGCGACGAATTTTTAGATACTTAACATTCTAATTTCAATATATTGACAATCCCAAACTTAGGCAAAGATAGTGCCCCCTTTTCTGTTCTAAAAAAAAAAACAAAATCCAAAAAAAATGTCAAAGATATTTGTGCATCCGAGGAATATGGGGACCGAGTGTGTGATGCACCGTTTGTACGAACTCCTACATACCTACACCATATGCTGCTGGGGTTGTAAGAAAATTTATGGTTTTTTGATTAGGTCGATGTGCGCAGGTGGTGACATTTTTTTCTTCTTTTGGGATCTCCTGCTATATGCAGGAGGATATTAAAAATGTGAATATAGAATAGATCTGATTTTCCCATGGATTTTTTTTTTTTTTTTTGGGATAACATATGGAGGGTTACTTTGAGAAGATTCACTTAGGGGAAGAATCCAATCAAGAAGAATACGTTTTCCTTTCAAGGAAAAAGTAAAACAAGTGTTGATTTGTTGTTTTGGATTTTTTTTCTGAGATTTTAGCAGACCTAAATATCTAGTAGCAGGTGAAGATTAGTTTTTTACAATGACTAAAAATTGTGAACTGTGAGTTTCTTCTTTTATGAATCAAGTTTGTTGTAATCCGTAAAACAAGCATGGGATTATTTTTTCATCCAAAATTCGTTGGCTTAATCGTGTAAAAATCACGCAGCCAAAAAGTTGCGACTAATATTATTGATAACACTACATTACATTTTTGCTAATTTAAACATTTTGAAATGCAATTGATGAGGTTTAGTTCCTACCTATTTTCTTAAACGATTAGGTAAACTACTTACTGCAATTCTAAAACATATAAAATATTATTTGAGTGGTAGTGATGAATCAAAACATCAAATAAATGTATTTAAATTACTATTTAATTATTATTAATATTTGAATAGTGATGGTTTGAAGATTAGCCACTGGCGCCTCAAAGAAACCTGTATCAAGCACACTACTTGAGTTTAAAAAGAATTTTAAGAAACTCCTATGTTTATCCACATAATCATATGGATATATTTTTTTTACGATGAGTTAAACTTCCAAAAGTTTAGAAAAATGCTACGAATAGTTTTAGATATCTTAATTCAAAGCGACAGGCAACAGCAACTGGATTCGCACACGAATATTTTGTCTAACAAGCCCAGTACTTCAACTCTCCCGACGACTTTTAACCTTGCTTTGTTTTTTATGTTTTTTGATTAAAATAAAATTAAATATTTCATATATCTAGAACTATGTAAATTTTGGGTAACTTATCACTTTTTTTGAACGTTAGTCACACTTTAAACGCGTCTACTGTAAGCAGAAAAATAATTTCTACATCCTAAAAGTATACCTTTTTTTTCTTTTCTTTAGGATTCTGAAGATGATCTTCCAATTTGTGCACCGAATGCTGTTTGTTCCAAAATCGACCTTTACGAAACGCCGTGGATTGAGAGGCAATGCCGATGTTCAGATATAAATCGTATACCAAATGTTATTCTCCATCATAGAGATACGTATCTAAATCATGAGAAAATTCATAGTTACTATGAAAGTGAAAAACTACTCCAACGTAAGCGGATGCTTGACTTTAACGAAAGCAATCGAAAATTTGAGAGCATCCATTTGAAGAAATTAATGCAAAAACTCGGTGCTGTTTATCAAGATGACATAGAACTCGAAGCTGACGATGAGTTACTGGATGATGGTGGTGCATTTGAAATTCATGACAATGAATTCCCAATACCAGCGCATCGGAATGGTTATAAACATGTAGTAGGACCAGCAGCAACAGGAGGAACTCCGTCGAGCAAAGTAGCACATATGCGACATTCAGGACATGCACATAGATCCAAGGAAATCTCTTACATTGGTGGTTGTCCTAGTAGCCTAGGTATAGACGATGGCCACACCATAGTTGACAAGACACGACACTATAAGTTATGTAATCCTGTGCATAAATTACCCGTATGCAGGTATAGTCTTTCATATGCAATTTCCCCTGTCATTCGTTCTTATAGTATTTTTTTTTTTTTTTGAAAATTCATCATTATAGACACTTCCGGGATTATACATGGACACTTACAACATCGGCAGAAACGAATGCTACAGAGCAGATTGTTCACTGCAGGTGTCCTCGAAATTCAGTAACATACCTGACGAAGAGGGAACCCCAAACAGATGGTATCAATGGATATACTTATCTGTTTGCCTGTTCACCATTAACTGTGAGTACTTGTGTCTATCTGTTGATTGAAATTTATTATAGATAGCAGAATATTTGATTGAAAAGGAGATGTGATTCAAAAGCAACGAAGAGAGAGAAGTGATTGTATTGTATTCAGATGAATGAAAGGACAGGTGGGGGTGTTTTATAGAAATCCAAATTTGCAACCTTGATTGCCTAGTTAAGAAAGTGTGTGGACAGAATTGTGCATGTTTGGAAATATACGTGTATGTACATAAAAAATAAATAAATTAGTTTTTAGACTTTCTTAAACAAACTGCATGGAAATGGTCATAAATGTTGTTCCCTGGATATCCTTACAAAAGTTGGGATGAATAAATTTAACATTTTCAAGTTGTAATTTTACATTAAGGTGTCCATTTAAAATTCATTTAATTACTAGGTGGGGTGAAACCTCCTTGAACGCCAGAATGCGCTGCTACTGCAAAAAAGGTTATGGTGCCTTGAAGTTCGTTCATATTTAGGCAGACATGCCAAATTTCAGTGCGATACTGTCTTTAGTTTTGTTTTGACAGCTGATTGTTGTTGACGTGTTTGGTATGGACAAAAACGATTTTCGTTCTCTCATAAAAAATTATTTTTTGAGAGGCAAAACGGCGAAGGAAACAAAAGAAAAGTTGGATAAATATTATGGGGCTAATGCTGCGTCAGATTACACCGTCAAATATTGGTTTCGAGAGTTTCGTGGTGGCCGCAACTCCACTACCGATCAAGTCCGCAACGGCAGGCCCTCCGATGCGGTTACCGGAAAGTGAAGGTGCGCGAGCTAGCAGATACCACAAAGATTAGTACTGAGCGCACACGCCATATTTTGGGCATATGAAAAAGTTATTCTGCCACTGGGTGCCACGGATGTGCACTCCTGACCCAAAGCATGAACGCTCATGCACGAGTGCTCTGATGCGGCCGGGGGAGGCTCAATGGGTCGGAAGGGTTATGGCGTGGGTTTTCTGGGATTGTCATGGCATACTCTTCGTGGACTACCTCAAAAAAGGAAAAACCATCGACAGCGAGTATTACTGTGAATTATTGGAGCGATCGCTGCAAAACGGCCTAACATGAAGCGAAGAAAAATTTTGTTTTTGCAAGACAATGCGCCGGCGCATAAGAGAAACGCAATTCAGCTCACGCGAGGAAATCATCGACACCAAGCAGGAGTATTTTGCAGACCTTCCGGAAAATTACTTTTCGGAGGGGATCAAGAAGTTAGAAAATCGCTGGAATAAGTGTATCAAGCTAAAAGGGGACTATATTGAATAAAATAAAAAAACATTTAAAAAAATTTTTTTTTTATTCCCAAGGAGGTTACTTTTCACCCCACCTAGTACAATTATGGTAACTTTGAACTGTTAAAAGTCAGCAAATCATTCGTATCCATTGAAATCGTATTCTGTGGCAAACGAGTGCCAACCTAATTATATCTTTGACACATCAAATTCAACACGACTGTTCTTCTTCTTCTTCTTATCCTTTTATTAACCCTTTCCTCGTTATACGAACTTATGCGTAACGAGTTTCCCATTTTTACTGCATCGCTGCTGCTCCGCTTATGGGGTTGGCTAATGTCGCAGACCGCAGAACGCGTCTACATAATGCTCGGTCCTGGATCGCTTCAGTGGTTAACCCCAGACGTTGTTGCGCATTTGCCATCTGAGAAATCCAGGAATTCTTTTTCCGACCTCGTTTTCTTACAGTTGGAGTGACCGTAGTTGATAGTGCCTTTTTAACCGGATTTTCCGCAGATCTTCTTTGAACGTAGCAATACCAACTTATTTTATTCGCCTCAAGCTGTTCGGTTACCAAATTCTTTATATGTAGACTTCCTCTTATACGCGTAGATCTAATGCAATCGCGTTTGGTGACTCCACTAGACATCCTTATCATTTTCATTTCCGCTGCCGTCATTTTGTTTTTAAACGCTTCGTACATTGTCCAGCACTGTGAACCGTATATAAGAGCTGGTCTAACAACCGTGGTGTAGAGTTTCCCCTTTAATTTAAGTGGAAATTTTCGGTCGCAAAAGATTCCCGAATTTTCCCGTCATTTCATCCATCCCACACTCACTCTGTGGTTTACGTCGTCGTCACATTTCGCTTCCATGTTAACGATTGATCCTAAGTACTTAAAGATAGTGCTTTTCGGAAGAACTGTTCCGTCTAACATTATATCCGGAACAGGTCGCAACGGATGCGCAAATGGGCACGTCAAATGCTCCGTCTTTGAACGACTTATTTTAAACCCGTTTCTCTCTAGCGCATTTCTCCATGAATCTAAGGCGTTCTGTAAATCTTCGACGTTATCGCT
Source organism: Volucella inflata (assembly GCA_928272305.1). NCBI lineage: Eukaryota > Metazoa > Arthropoda > Insecta > Diptera > Syrphidae > Volucella > Volucella inflata. The sequence continues at coordinate 77,810,949 of OV743718.1, forward strand.
AAGTATAACTGCGTCGTCAGCGAAGAGAATTGGCGTTACATTTGCTTCGCGCATGCAGTCTTTTAAAAGATAGTCGAATACTACGTTAAAGAGGAAAGGGCTAAGTACGCTTCCTTGATGCACTCCGACATTAACTGGAAATTCTCTCGTTAGTCCAGCAGAGCTTTTAACCGCAGTTTTCACGTTTCCGTACATGTCTTGTATTATTCTAACATACGTTTCCGGTACGTTTTGAGACCTCAGTGCGGCCCATATGAGATCCCTAGGCACTCGATCGAATGCTTTCTCGAGGTCGATAAATACCATGTGTAAATCCTTAGACGAATCTCGGTGCTTTTCCATTATTATTCGTAGGCTTTGGATGGCGTCCACCGTCGATCTTCCTTCAACAAATCCACACTGGCCACACGACTGTTCTGAATGCCGGAAATCAGTTAGACAATAATCTAAAAATTGGTTAATTAAAGCACAGTGAATTGATCTTCGCTTTTTACCATGTAAAAACACCAAACACAGTCGTTTTCAAATCATTTCTTTCCTTTAGAGTCTTAAACTGCTTGGAACCGAAATATTCGGTTTTGATTTTGGTTGAACAAAATTTCCAACAATATATTTTAAAAATTTGGGGAGCCACTAATCACGGGAACAAAATCGATTAATCATACAACAGAAATTTTTTATGCTTTTGTTAGCAACATAATTACACAATTTTGCGGTTAAATGCTTATAGCTTCAATCAGGGCTCAATTTGGCATGTAAAAAATCAAATGTAGATTTGGTTTAGTAGAATTAAAACTTGTACATTACAAAAAAGGACTGATTACATATGAACCATTTCTAAGGACACCGTTTTTGAAAATAGGTATAAAGAATTGTGATAGATCAGGTTCACCAAAGTCGATAATTGTAGCCAGGGTCAATGTACTATACGGATTTATGCGGGCTTATCTTTACAAACTAAAAATTGCAATCTCTTTGGAAAAAAAAAAAACAAAATAGTAATACAATCACAAATCTGATACATATTAAAGATTTTAATTCCGAAACAAAAAAATAATTTTCTTTTTATGTATTTCAGCGAATAAGGTGCCAACGTAAGGAACCATGCAAGCTCTTTACCTTAAGGAAACGTCAAGAATTTCTTGATGAAGTTAATATTAACGCACTGTGCCAATGCCCCAAAGGACACCGCTGTCCGAGTCATCACACGAATTCAGGTGTCATTCCAGGAGAAACTTTTATTGAGGATAATATTCAAACCTATTCTGGCTATTGTATGGCAAACGATTGATTCAATTAAAGGATATCCTACAAGCTTAAGGCATGCATATCGTCGTATCTGCTGTTAGAGTTACCAAAATATTTAAATTACTTCAATCGATACTAGCGGGTAGCTATAAGAGAAAAACACACAAAACAAAAAGAAGAAAAAACAACAAAAAACGAAATCCTAGTTATAAATCGCGTAATTATTATTTATACAAACAAAAAGAAAACAAAACGTTATTTTTTTTTCATAAATTTAATTGACTTGTCATAATCGTAGATATTTATAAAAAAAAAACAACTAACGAAAAGCTAAAGAAATTCTTCCATTATATTTCCCTTTTATGACTATTAACTATATAATACTTCCTTTAAATGTACATAGTATATTTTTTTTTTACACATAAACACCTATGCAAGTATGTTATATAAATGTAAATGTAGAAATTTTCCCTGAGTGCCAAAAAACGGGTGCAGGATAAGAAAAAAAAAAGAAGAAAAGTTTATTATAATTCCATTTATTTTATTATTATTTTTTGTTTGTTTTAATTTAATCTCAACCAGATTATATATCTGTAATCGTCGAAGCAATGAAATGAGAAATAAACGAAGAACATAAATACAAAATGAAAGGAAATTACTAGAAATTTATGGTAATCATTGTAAAAAATAGATGTACCTGACAACAATAATTGTAAATTTTTTTCTATTCTTAATTTTAATACAAAAAAAAAACAAAAAAAAAAACAATTAATTAATTAACATAGGTACGCCCTAATACACTCCTTGCCCTAGCTCCAATATGGCTTTTTCCCAAAAACAACAAAACAAGTAACAACATCAAATAAAGTGCAATTGTAAAAGTCGCTATTCAACAAAAAAAAAAAAAAAAAAAAGAGAACATATTCGTAAAATTAATATTTTGCTTTAATTAAAGATAAATAATAAGAAACAACAAAACAAAAAACAGAAAGTATACTAAGGACATATTTTAAGACATAATTATATGTTTGTGTACATCATGTATCAAAAAATCAAAATAAATAAAAACCAACTCCTGTATCATAAAAAAAAACAAAACATATATCGATGTATCCTTCTAGAACGTAGTATTTATTGTTTGCTATTAAAAATGGAAATATAAATTATATTTAACTTAATATAGCTTTTCTAGAAACTTAAGAATAAAACGACAAAGAAAATACAAAATTGACGACATTTAGTAGTACAAGTATCACAGAATTTGTATCGATTTTCTTATGCGAGTACTTTTGAGCGCGAGTGGAAAAAAGCTATTTACGTACATCTTTTTACAAATAAAAGTGTATTTGACAGAGATTGTTGGTTTTATTCAGTTTCCATTTTAATAAATAAAAAATAATTTCCTATCAACTAACCTTCCCTCCAAATCACAAAACAACATTGAAACCCTCTTTCATAATATACCTGAGCGACAAAATTAACGAAGGAGTTCATAGAGCAACGGCCACAATACAAAACAAACCCAACAATATATCTTCGACTCCACATATTAAAAAACTCATACAGACAAAAAAAAAACCAAAGAAAAAATGGCAGATGACCCGAGCACCAAATTTAAAAAGATAACCAAATATTTGAAACACAAACTTAAAGAAATTCGGAACAAGAACCTCTCCAACTATCTCAGTTATCTAACACCAACTTTTACTTTCTTTTTTCTTTAAAGTGGCGCTACAGTGCGGGGTGGACCTGGGCCCCAGTCAACAAGCTTCTCCAGCCAGCTCGATCCCTGGCTAGCTGCCTCCAGTTTCGCACGCTAAGTAGGCTGAGGTCCTCTTCCACTTGCGTGCGCCACCTGAGTCTTGGCCTTCCTCTACTGCGCTGTCCATCGGGAGTGGATTCGAAGATTTTTCGGACCGGAGCATTGGTGTCCATGCGCTCTACATGACCCAGTCATCTCAGTCTTTGGATCTTCACGAGTATGCCTCTTGTGTTTGCTCGTGAGTTTTGCACTATTCTTTCAAGTACGATGTTGAAAAATCGCACGACAGGGCATCGCCTTGTTTAAATCCTTTTTGGACATCAAAGGTCTCGGTGAGATCTTTACCGACTTTGAGGGAGCAGCGTGCATTCTCCATCATCATCCTGCACAGACGCAGGAGTTTGGCAGGGATGCCAAAACTAGACATTGCTCTGTATAGCTCGTCTCTATAGATGCTGCCATACGCGGCCTTAAAATCAATGAATAGGTGGTGTATCGATCTGAAGCTCATGGGTCTTCTAAAAGATCTGCCGTAGTGTGAATATTTGGCCGATGGTGGACTTTCCTGGCCTGAAGCCGCACTGATATGGACGTATCAGGTTGTTGACGAACGGCTTCAGGCGTTCACACAATACGGCAGATAAGATCTTTTATGCGATGTTAAGAAGACTGATGCCTCTGTTATTGGCGGAGTTCAGAGGGTCTCCTTTCTTGAGAATCGGACAAAAAATGCTGAGTTTCCATACATTCGTCCAAACATATTTTAGAGATGAGTTGGTGTATGCTGCTTACCAAGTCATCGCCTGCCGCTTTGAAGAGCTCGGCAGTCAGGTCGTCCGCTCCAGAGGCCTTGTTGGACTTAAGCTTAGATATAGCTATCTTCACTTCATTCAGGTCGGGTGGACGGAATTGTTGTTCATCATCGTCAATATTGAAAGGGTGATTCTGTCTGACAGCGGTATTTCGTTCGTCATCGCCGTTATACATTCTGCAGCAATGGTCTTTCCAAATCCTCAGCATCGACTACAATTCTACTACGATGTTCCCTTGTTCTTCTCTACAGGCTTCGGTTCGGGGTTTGTTTCCGTGGCATGTTATTTGTACCTTTTTGTAGAACTTCCTAACCTCATTTCTGGAGTAGCATCTTTCAATTTCCTGGACCGCGCGCTTCTCATGCTCTTTCTTCTTCCTCCTGAGAAGCCTAGAGCTCATGAGCAGCTCTGGTCTTTCTATGCAGCGCCGCTTAATATGCCCCATGTTTAGCTGCATGTGCTTGCCGGCATTCATCATCGAACCAGGGGTTCCGTTGTGGTGGACGAGTGAAACCCAGCACATCAGAAGTGGCATCTCTGATGGCGTTTTGGCAGTGTTTCCAATGGTCTTCGATGCTTGATGCTGGCGGCATTGGACCTCTTAAGAGATTAAGAGACACTCGATCGGAAAAGGACTTGGTGATCTCTTGCGATTGTAGCAACAACAACAAGGTAATGTTCCGAGTCGATGTTGGCTCCTCCGAACGCACGGACATCCATATTACTGGAGGAGTTTCGTGCGTCGATCGCAATGTGATCAATCTGGTTGACTGTTGATTGATCAGGAGTTCTCCAAGTCCCCTTGCGTATATCGAGATGTGGGAACCGCGAGCTGGCTACGACGGTGTTTCGCCCCGCGCGCGTATAAGGCAAATATTGGCGAATTTAACATTGATGCGGATTGCTACGAGGCGCTCGCTCACATGCCGGAAGCTTAGGACTTCTTGTCTTAGTCCCGCCGACAACAAATCCGCATCCAAATAAGCGCTGCTTTCGCCGTCGATAGAATTCGCCGTAGTCGCAGTCCGGGCATCCCATTGCATTTCTTGGATGGCGGTTATATCTGCTTTGCTGCTGCAGTCTAGGGCCTCCGCTAGTTGTTCGGCTGCACGTGGTCTATAAAGGGACCTAACATTCCACGTGCATATCCGAAGCTCATTTTCCTTAAATCGTTTGCGTGGGTTGTCAACAGTAGATCCGTATATTCGAGGCCAACATCCGAGATAAATTACTCCCTATGGAGGGCCACGAGGCACATGACAGGCAGGACCCAACAAGAAACTAGACAACGTATGGGTTAGAGATAACCTGGACAAAGCTGCACTACTTGCCAAGTACTTCGAGGATACTTTCACAAACACACACAGCGACGGGGACACTTCACCGCCAAATCGGAACAACGATACAGACAACAGACAAAAGCTTAAAACAGCGAAAAAGATAGAACTTTGCATCAACAAAGAGATAAACAGCAAAAAAGCTCCTGGGTACAATCGGCTGACTGGTAAACTTTTGAAAAAACCACCGCAATTAGCCTTCATTTTCCACGAAACCTCTTCAACAGCATAGTCAGACTAAAACATTTTTCAAAACTTTAGAAAGTCGCTAAATCGATAGCTATTTCGAAGCCAGGGATGGCCGCTACAAAGACAACTTCGTATAGACGTATAAGCCTGCTTCCTCTAATATCGAAGGTCTTTGAAAAGCTGCTCCTAAAAACATTGCAACCAATTCTGACACAATCCAAAGCGGTCCCAAATCACCAATACGGTTTCAGAAGACAACACTCAACTATGGAAAAACACACAGAGTGGCGAACAAGATATCAACCTCCGACAAACAATTCTGCGTATCAGTATAACTCGACGTTGCTAAGACATTCGATTCGGTTTAGCATAAGAGGCTTCTATGTTAACTCAGCAACATCGTTCCAAAGGAGTACTTTTTGCTCCTAAAAAGTTATTTAGAAAACCGATGTTTCTACGTACGCTTCAAGAACCAATGCTCACAGATCCACAAGATCAAAGCTGGAGTACCCCAAGGTAGTATCTTAGGGCCTTAGCCCTATCTACTATTGACAGCAGATATCCCCACGCCTCTCTAAGAAACGGCCATGTTTGCTCCCTGATGACACAGTTCTACTAAACTCCGGAAACAATCTCGAACTTACAACAAATACTGGACAAAGCAATTGAGTGGTTCACAAAGTGGCACATACAAATCAACGAAGACAAAACAATACAACGATGATATACGTGATTTACAAGTAACACTGTTGACCAAGAGATTAAAAAGATCAGCATGAGATAATGAACAAAAATTGTAACACACTCCAATGACCATGTAAACACGTTATTCGACGTAGAAACTCTTAGAAGAAGAAGACTCAAACGAAGAGGACCCATCAACCTAGCGCTTCAAAGATAATATTATTATTACGAGTATATATATATTATACCACCTTGATCCCGGAATTTATTCAGATAATTAAAAATACAAGATTTAGATGAATAATCTATATTTTACCCTTCAAAGTAATCCCCATGTCCATCAGTGCTTCCTGCGATTTTTCCATTACTTTCACTCGGCTGCTGAAACGCGTTCCCCGTAGTGGTTTTTTTAACTGGATTGAACAGAAAGAAGTCACAGGGAGCCAAATCGGGAGGATTCGATGGCTGTTGGATGGTATTTGTTACATTTTTCGTCAAAAAAATTACGAATAATGACGGCACTGTGCGACGGTGCGTTATCATGGTGCAAAATCCACGAGTTTTCTGCCCACAATTCTGGTCTCTTTCGGCGAGTTGCTTCACGCAAATGTCTCATAACGCCCAAATAATAGTCTTTGTTTACCATCTGACCTTCTGACAAAAATTCATGATGCAATACACTGTTGTAATCGATGAAAACCGTGAGCATTGCCATCTTTTTTGACTGAAAACGATGTGGTTTTTTGGTTTCTCGGCTCATTTGGTGAACGCCATTCACTTGCCTGATGTCTGTATTACGTGTCGGACTCATAAACCCACGTCTCGTCTCCAGTAATGATCCTTTTGATGAATGTGGGATCGGATTCAGCCTCGCAAATCATCTCTTTTGCGACGTCAACATGGTCTCTTTTTTGCATGAAATTGAAGTCTTTTGGCACCAACTTTGCTGCTACACGACTGAAACCCAAATTATTAACCAAAATGTCTTGGACGGATCCATATGTCCAAGTCCAAGTCCTACGCTATCTTTCTGATTGATGATTTGCAGTTATTGACCAACATTTCTTTTACTTCATCAATGTTTTCGTCGGTTTTCGATGTCGATGGTCTGCCACTGCGTTCATCATGTTCGATTGACGCACGACCACTTTTGAACCGCTCGTGCCACTGGTAAACGACCGTTTTCTTTAGAGAATCATTGCCGAAACACTTTTCCAACATTTCCAATGTTCGCGCACCATTAAATCCGTTTTTACGCAAAATTTAATACAAGTTCGTTGTTGTTAATTGAAATTTATTTCTAAAATTGTAAAAAAATCGCCAACACACAAAGAGATATATGTACTCTTGGCTACGTGACTTTTGCAAATGTCAAGCTATGACGCTAAGATTTAAAGGGAATATCAACAGCATATGTCCCAACTTAACAAAAAAAAACAGAAATCAAATCGGAACAATGGGAGCGCCACACGGTGGTTATTCCGGGTTATTCCGGTTTTGATCAAGGTGGTATTATAGGCACATTATATTACCTATATATTATATGACAACAACGAGCGACTAGGGGCGCTCGGAGTGAGCAAAACCCCCAATGTTTCAGATGAATTAAAACTCATCTGCGCCTCAATTTTTGATTCCAAAGGTGATGAAATTATAGGACATTGGTCCAAATCACTAAGCCTTTCCCAATATTTAAGGCAACAAATTTTACTTACATCTGACAGGTGTAAATATGTATAATTGAGGAAATAAAATATAAAAAAAATTAAAAAAGAACGTGTAATGGAAGCTACGGTCTCACTCATCTTAATCGACAAATCGACAGAACAATGTCATTGGAGTTGAAGCATCAGCAGTATATTTAAAAAAGTTTAATATTTTGTTCTAGCGTTTTTTTTTTTCAAAGAACTTAACACTCAAGTGAGTGTGAACGCACTTATAATTGAACAGAGAGAAAAGTAAGATGTTTAGGCTCAGCGATTATTTTGCTCCATGCGTGGCACCCAACATTTTATGGGGAGACTAAATCGTTAGTGAGAGCTGGCTTGTTTTTGTATTCTAGTTCACAACACATCTTACTTGATTTTTGTTAACTGAAAAAAATGTAAATCTTTGGGGCACGGTTGGGATTTTAATACCTAACGTTCCGATTTGGAAGCCAGTTCACTACCACTTGAACCACGCAAGAGAAATTATCAACACTATGCAATGTCAAATGTGGAAAACTGTGGCTAGGTTCATTTCTTGCAAAAAACCCGCAACTTTGCAAACGCTGCGTTCATAATTGCATAAAACCTGCATTATCTATGCAAAAGTTTGGCACCATTTACGTTCATAACAGTCAATCGACAGTCAGTATGCAATCAATGTTTTGCAAGTTTGCAACAGATCTCATTTTGTTGCATAAAGTTGCCGAACTAAATGTAAAATTCGACCTTTACATGCGAAAATGACTTCTTATATAACGTCAGGGTATTCGTTAATAGTATGAAGAAAATTAATACTTTTCGGAATACTTCTTTACCCAATTACTATATGCTTGCAATACTGTTATCCTTTTTCGCATTTTTGCAATTCTTGTAGATAATGCACGTAAGTTCGTATTTATAGTTCATGCCACTTAAAATTCTCCGGCTTCCCGCCATTGTCGCTCAATTGTTTTGAAATCATAAAAAAACTTAAACACATTCTAATCTCATATCTCACTTCCCTGCCAAATCTTTGCATACATCTATGAACGACGATTTCACCACTTCATGGTTACTGCAACAATACAGTAAGTTTCGCGTTCATAAAAGTACATATACCAAAACTGTTGCGGCATATTTACTGCAAACTTGCTAGCTTTTATGAACTCAGCCTGTTTCTGAACTTTTTTGTTGTTGGAGTTAAAATTACAAAGCGATTCACGTTTGTACTCTAACACAAGCATTTTGTGGGAAGGAAAGATGTCTTTGCAAGATTGATAGACCATCGATCTATAACCGACACATGTAGCATGATAAGATAAGATCTACTGTAAAGCCTCCTAAAAATTACCTAGTTAGCATTCATTTGACTGGTATTTATTTAGATATGAGATGCGTTGTGGGTCAGATACAGCAGTAAGTCAATGAAGAATTTGATTCAAGAAAAACATAGTGTCGTCTGCTTATTGTCAACGTATTTACTTCTTTTTCTGACTCAAAATAGTCTTCGAAAGTAAAAAAAAATGTTGGTTCATAGTTTTGTTAATTGATGCACAGTAAGAGTACCTTGGAGTCTAGTCACCAGGTTTGATATTGCCATTCTAAGGGTAGTGACGTCAGAAAATTAGATGACTTTTTCTGTTAGTATTTGGCGAGTTTTGAACCAATCCTTCGTGCATAGTACCTATTGCACTTCATTATCTTTAGTTTCCTTCCTAAGATTCATTTATTTTGTTGGTAAGAAAATAATTTCGGAATTTTTTGTTTTTTTTTTGTCAATATAACTCGCATAATTTTTTTTTAAATCGAGCTTAATTTCATCAACACTAGCAGGTGAACATATTTTACTTTTTCGTTTCCTAAAAAGGCAAGAATGATGTTGAAGCTCAAAAGGCGATTTGTGATGTTAATGGTGTTGACTGCTTAACAGAATTCTGGAAACTTTTCACTCTTCACAAAGCCGACGTCCTGGTTATCAAACCGAAACTGACCATTCAACGAAAAACGAAAAACGAATTCAAGTACAATTGAATAAGATCTTCGAATGCAAGATGAACCACCACAATCCACATCGATGGCTGAACTGATAAACCGTAGGCCCCACTCAGATGTGATTAAAAAATGACAACATGAGCAACACAAATGAGTGTCAAGAAGCTAGGCCATGGCCCATACCGGCTGCCAGCGCCACAGTGTTTTTTTTTTTTTTTTTTTTTTTTTTTTACAAGTAACCAAACGAAACCAATTCAGATGTTTTCTGTCAACAACTTACAAAACTGGAGGAAACAATCAATTAAAAATGGCCAGAATGGGCCATTTGATACTGATAACAGGGTTTTTTTCAATAAGAACACAACAATGTTTTATTAAAACATAATACAGAATAATTGAGATATCGGGGTGAAATTGATTTAATAAAAATATGAAATTCTATCACCTTCATATGACTACCGCGAACGCGTTTACAGCGAACGATTCTTTCAAGCCAATTTTCCACCATTCTTTTACACAAATCAAATCCAACGGCGTTAAGTCCCATGAGCGAGGTGGCTATTCGACTGGACCATTCTCTAGACTACACGATTGCCGAACTGCCCTTTCAATATGTCAATTGTTTGTTTGCCAAGTGGCATCATCTTGTTGGAACCACATTTCACATATGTCAAGTCTATCCAGTTCTGGCCAGAAATATTCTTACAATATGGCACTATAGCGAACTTTATTTATTGTAACATTACGATTGGCCTCATTTTGAACTGAAGCATTTGCAGCTGCGATTTTCTCACTAGTTGACTCGAATTTACGCATTGTAACTCAGTCTATCTGGTAGGATTATTATCAGGAGCGAAAATTCGAGAAAACGCTCTTAAAGATCCGACCACTTAGGCTGTGATTTTAGCCTCACTCAGAATTTCAGTAGTCATAGCGTACTTTTTGTCACCATGCTCAGAAGCTCACAAGCACTAGGCTCTCGTATCAATATTTTCTGGTGCTTAAATTATAATTCATTACACGTCCTACTGTGTTTTGCTTGCCACATTACTGACAATGAACAATCACGAAAATTTCATAACAAATTCACAATTGAACAGCAACAAATTATTGCGGCATTAGATATAGAAAATGTATTTTATTTGAAATGGCAGCCCCAAAAAATTGGTCCCAAACATAGAACGTGTCTTGTACGATAATGTTACCAGGCATTTTCATTTTTTTTTTTAAGTTTATTGCGGACAATTTTTGACCTATCATAATTACAACTACTCCCTAAGTTATGCTGCAAAAAAAAAAGACAAAAAAATTGTCAGAAATCCAATTGTTACTTACTTTTAGAAGGAAGGTAATGCGCGGGCACACACCGCGTGTGACAAAAAACAAAAAAAAAAAACACTGTGGCGCTGGCAGCCCGGTACGGGCCATGGCCTAGCTTCTTGACACTCATTTGTGTTGCTCATGTTTTCATTTTTGTCACATCTGAGCGGGGCCTACGGTTTATCACCGAGTCCGAACGGCACTCTTTAGAAGCTTTTTCGTAGGCAATTTTACTTTTGGGAGTTTGCCATTGCCCGCCGAAAGGGGATGGCGATTTGAAAAATTGTTGGTGACCCAGCCAGGAATCGAACCCAGACTGTCTGCGTGGTAGTCCGATGAGCTAACTATCGCGCCATCGCCATCACCACCGCGTGTGACACATTTGGAAAAAAGTACTCTGCCTCAAACTATGCTATAAATTCTCTTTAAAGTGAAATTTAAATTAACTATACAAAATTTGGTTCGGTTTATGAAAATGATGCCATAAACTTGGTACACAATGCCATAAAAGCTGATCGTTTAAAGAAGTTGTTATTTTGTTACAGTAGTTATAGTATTATGAATACATAATTTCCCCAGTGCACTATACATAGCGCAGGTCTATTTAACAGAACAATACGCTTTTCTAAGAGCTGTAAACAATAAGAACAGGTTTTGAGTTTGAATCAACAATATTATTCGATATGGGTTTGTTTTAATTGCGACAAGAATTTTAGGATTTCGAACATATGGGTTTCGAAGACTTTTATGATTTGAGGTTTATCAGTTTTTACCGACATCCGCATGCACATAAAGGTCACAATATACTTATGTGCATGTAATTGATACTATGCAATCGAAATCTAGTCGCAAGTCATGGTCGCGGACTTAGTTCTTGCACTGGTTGGCCGGGTGTGGAAAGAAATTTTTTTTCACAAAATAGACAAAATATAATCTAAACCATGCTTTTATTCAGGACGCATACAATATTTTTTGTACGCACATAACTAGCCTTATCAAGTTTGTAAGAGTGTACGTTGTACGAATTTCATCCAAAGCATGTTATTCAAAAAAATAACTGATTTTCAAAATAATTCTAAGTGATACTGGGCGGTTCTGATTCCAGCCGAAGTATGTGCAGGAGCCATTACAAATTGACCACATTGCGATCCACGCAAGACACTTCTCCCGTATTATGAATGTTCGAACGTTTTGAGGGGCCAACATCGACTCGGACCACTGCCATGCTGTAGCCAAAGGTACGGTTGCGGATATTCCAAACAACGCTAAGACAAGCTAATCGCCAAATACTTTCCGCTCAAGTCTTCCTTAATCTCTTAAGGGGTCCCTTGATGCCAACATCTAGCATCGAAAACCAGTGGGAAAACTGTCAAATAGCCATCAGAGATGCCGCTTCTGATGTGCTGGGTTTCACTCAACCACCACAACGAAACCCGTGATTTGAAGACGAATGTTGGGAAGCACATGCAGCTAAACAAAACGAGAGCAGTGTGGTACTGCAAAGAAAGACTACAGCTGCTTACGAGCTATATGAGCAGAAGAGGAGAGACGAACACTGGCTTCTCAGGAGAAAAAACAAAGAGCATAAGAAACGCGCGGTCGAGGAAATCGAGAGATGCTTCTCGGGGAATGAGATTAGGAAGTTTACCAAAAGGTAAAAAAAAAACATGACAGGGACACAAACCCCGCACCGAAGCCTGTAGAGACGATGGAACATCGTAGTAGAGTCGATGCTGAGAATCTGGAAAAATCATTTATGTAGACTGTATAACAGCGACGACGAAACAGTACCGCTGTAGAGCCTCTGCGCCAACTACAGAGACATCAGTCTTCTTAACATCGCACACAAGATTTTATCTGTCGTTTTGTGTGAACGACTGAACCCGTTAGTCAACAACCTGTTAGTTCTAAATCAGTGTGGCTTCAGACCAGAAAAGTCCACCATCGACCAAAAATTCGAACTACGGAATATCTTGGAGAAAACCCATGAGCTTCAGATCGACACACACCACCTATTTATCGGTTTTCAGGCCGCGTATGACAGCATCTATAGAGACAAGCTATAAAGAGCAATGTCTAGTTTTGGCATTCCTGCCAAACTCGTCCGTCTGTGCAGGATGACGATGAAGAATGCACGCCCATCAAGGTCAATAAAGGTTCTACCGAGACTTTTGATGTCCAGAAAGGATTTAGACAAGGCGATGCGCTGTCATGCGATTTTTTGAAAGATTTGAAAGAATAGTGCAAAACCCACGTGCAAACACAAGAGGCATGATCTTTCAAAAGTCCATCCAATCACTCACACACGCCGACGATATTGACCTAATTGGAAGAGAGCAGCGTTATGTCAGTGGCGCCTTTGCAAGTATTGAGACACGACGGCGAAAATGGGTTTAGCAGTCAATGACGGCAAGACCAAGTAAATGCAGTCAAGTAAAAACACAGGCGTCTCGTACAGAAGATCACCTTCGACAGATATAAGTTTAAGATAATTAAGGACTTTGTCTACGTAGACTCCGCTATGTATTCAGATAACGCCACCAGCTCTGAGATCAAAGGAAGAATAACTCTTGCCAATCGCTGCTTCTTTAAGCTAAGAAGGCAACTAACTAGTAAAGCCCTCTCTCGAACAACAAAAGTTACCCTAGTTCCTACCTAATCCCAGTCCTGCTCTATGACGCAGAGACATGGACATAAACAAAAATGGATGAGGGTGCTCTTGGTTGCTTTGAGAGAACAATTCTTCGAATGATCTTCGGTCTCGTCTGCATTGACGGTGAGTGGAGGAGGCGGTACAACGACGAATTGTTCGGAATGTACAGCGACATCGACCTAGCCAGAAGAATGGAGATCCAAACGACGGAGATGGCTGGGTCATGTAGAGCGGATGAGCAGAAAGATGAGGATGAGGAAGACCGATACAGTGAAGATCGTCCTCAAAGTGTCTGAACTACTTTGCAACAAGGCAGTATATAAACGCCATCGATACGCAAACACATATTGAATGGCCTTTCCGTCACTAAAAGATGAAAAATACAATTAACCACGGAGTTTATTAATCAGATTATTTCGACTATAGGTTAAAAAAGAAGAATAAGTTTTGAGATGAGGATAGAATTTGTTCTCTCGATGCAGTAACCATCCACATTATCTAAGTGTCAAAATCTAGAAAAATTGATCTTTTTTAGAATGTTGACCAGTCAATAAAATGATGACTTTTCGCAAACGTTTTACAGAAAGCAGTCTAGATATTTTTTGTTTGATTTCAGGTTTTTTGTGTAGAAGCAACTTGTAAGCTTTCTTGCTCTCAGTCTTAATGAATTTCAAGCGATTGAGCAAGCTCGTTGTTCAATTTAGTTTGTGTAACTTGCGAGCTCTTCTCTTATCATATCTGTGGTTTTATAAGAATATAGAATATCTCCGATTGGACTTCCTACTAATTATTTTCTTATCGTTGTTGTTAAGCCGCCGATGTCAGACGATACTATGAATTACAAAACACTTTTCGAATTATCTCTAAGATTAGCATAATAAAATAGCTAATACCTTCGAGGCAACTATCACCACTACAAGTATTGAATGATAAAAGAAATAAGCTAGTGCTTCCGATATAGTAAATATCAGTTCTCTGTATGTTTTTATTACATAGACGCAAACGTCCTAGTGGTTATATGCATTTTATTCACGCTTATGAATTCTGAATCCTATCCGTGCGGCATCGGATAAAGAATAGTGCCGAAGTGCGTCCCAGCTTGTCGTAAGAGGCGACTAAATGGGACACCAATCATACACAGGCAACTATGACACCGAAAATGAGCCTGTGACACTTTAACACCTTAAAACTTTCCCACAAGTTTGTATGCAATCAGTGGGTTCCCACGTCTGGAGACTACCGGTGGGTTCCCACGTCTGGAGACTACCGGTGGCGTAAAAGAACAGTCAAACAATTCGAAATGAGCATACAAGTGTCAAACCACTCAAACTTTAAACTTCATGGAAATGATCGCAATTAATAGCACTACCCCGCTGGGCACCACGGTTGCAACGCCCTCGGGTGATCCCAGAGCAAGCAGAAGTGCTTGTGTCAGAGCCCGACGGATTCCGGGGGCGGGCAAAATGAAGTTTCCAAAATATTTTCATAAACTTCGGTTTGCAAGTTGGAACGTCGGATCGATGACCTCAAAAAGTTTAGAACTGGAAGCGATTATGCGTCGCAGATCTCTACAAATCCTGTGCGTACAGGAAACGAAGTGGTGTAATACAGGAAATAAAGCGCGTTTTCTAGATTTAAAAACTAAGGCATTTAAGATGTTCTACCATGGAACGGTCAATGGACGAAACGGTTTTGGAATCGTTGTTGCAGCGGATCTTCTAAACAACATCGTTGATATCTTTAAAATAAGCGACCGCTTGATGAGTGTTAAACTCGTCATACACAATGAAACGTGGAACATTGTTAGCGCGTACGCTCCACAAAATGGATGCGACCAATCGGAAAAAGATACATTTTGGTCAGAGTTCGGTAATTTGCTTAGAAATATACCTATCGATGAGATGCTCTTCGTAGGCGGAGATTTAAATGGCCACGTCGGAGAAACAAATGTTGATTATGAGGACTGCACGGCGGTAAAGGCTTTGGAAAAAGAAATTCAGCTGGCGAAGACATCCTTGTAGCGTGTAGGGCTTACGGCTTAACCGTCTTAAATACAGTGTTTATTAAACATCAACGACATCTCATCACCTATAGCAGCGGAGGCCACGAAACGCAAATAGATTATCACCTCTGCAAAATGTCGATGAGAAACCGTGTTAAGGACTGTAAAGTAATACTTGGAGAATCGCTAGAAAGCCAACACCGTCTACTCATTACAGAATTTTTTACAGCGGAACCACCGAAAACACGGGCATCGTTTGGAAAGCCAAAAATCCGGTGGTATAATCTATCGAAGGAACGAAGCGCAAGATTTATCGCACTGGCTAAAGAAGTACTTCAAAATATAAATGGTATAGCAGACTCACTTAGCCCGCAAGACATGTGGAACAGCATGCACGAGGAATGCATAACACTCGCAAAGTCCCATCTGGGGACTATATCGAAATACCATCACGTCGGCAAAGAAACATGGTGGTGGAATGACGAAACCAAACGAGCTGTGGCCGACAAGAAGAGTGCATTCCAAGCGTGGACAAAATGCGATTGGAGCGACGATATCGAAAAAGCTCGACTGGCTCTTGAATACGAGCGTCTTAAAAAGATCGCAAAGAAAGTCCTGGCTCGAACTCGAGCGGCAGAAGCGGAAAACCTGTACCAGGAGTTGGAACAAATATCCTCACGATCGGCGGATAGAAGACAAGCTATCCAAGAAGTTCAAACGCCATACAGTACTAAAATGCCAAATATTTTTAAGCTCGCTGCACAGAGGAGAAAAAATTCAATGGAAATAACCTCGCCGAAATACATCAAAAACGCAGACGGTCGCTTATTAACAAATGAAAATGAAATTTGTGACCGGTGGCTTGAATACTGCAAGGAGTTGCTTAACAAACAGTTTCCACGTGATATCGTGCCGACAGCTGGTCTATTCGAGGAGGCAGTTTCGGACTTTTCAATCGAAGAAATAAGTATAGCAATTGGAAAAATGAAGCGGGGGAAAGCGGCGGGACCAGACAGCATTCCATCAGAGTTTTGGTAGAAGGTGGAGGGGATCGGCAGCGAATGGCTATCGAAACTTTTAAATAAATTCAAATGTGGACAACCTATGCCGAATAAATGGAGAAGTAGCTTCTTGGTTCCATTATACGAAGGAAAAGGCAACACTCGAGAATGCAACAACTACCGTTCAATCAAGCTTATGTCACACACAATGAAAATCGTCGAAAGAGTCTTAAACGAACGTCTTCGGCAAATAATAAAGCTCGATAATAGCCAGTGTGGATTTGTTGAAGGAAGATCGACGGTGGACGCTATCCAAAGCCTACGAATAATAATGGAAAAGCACCGAGATTCGTCTAAGGATTTACACATGGTATTTATCGACCTCGAGAAAGCATTCGATCGAGTGCCTAGGGATCTCATATGGGCCGCGCTGAGGTCTCAAAACGTACCGGAAACGTTTGTTAGAATAATACAAGACATGTACGGAAACGTGAAAACTGCGGTTAAAAGCTCTGCCGGACTAACGAGAGAATTTCCAGTTAATGTCGGAGTGCATCAAGGAAGCGTACTTAGCCCTTTCCTCTTTAACGTAGTATTCGACTATCTTTTAAAAGACTGCATGCGCGAAGCAAATGTAACGCCAATTCTCTTCGCTGACGACGCAGTTATACTTAGCGATAACGTCGAAGATTTACAGAACGCCTTAGATTCATGGAGAAATGCGCTAGAGAGAAACGGGTTTAAAATAAGTCGTTCAAAGACGGAGCATTTGACGTGCCCATTTGCGCATCCGTTGCGACCTGTTCCGGATATAATGTTAGACGGAATAGTTCTTCCGAAAAGCACCATCTTACTTAGCACTTAGGATCAATCGTTAACATGGAAGCGAAATGTGACGACGACGTAAACCACAGAGTGAGTGTGGGATGGATGAAATGGCGGGAAAATTCTCCAATCTTTTGCGACCGAAAATTTCCACTTAAATTAAAGGGGAAACTCTACACCACGGTTGTTAGACCAGCTCTTATATACGGTTCACAGTGCTGGACAATATACGAAGCGTTTAAAAATAAAATGACGGCAGCGGAAATGAAAATGTTAAGGATGTCTAGTGGAGTCACTAAACGCGATTGCATTAGATCTACGCGTATAAGAGGAAGTCTACATATAAAGAATTCGGTAACCGAACAGCTTGAGGCGAATAGAATAAGTTGGTATTGCCACGTTCAAAGAAGATCTGCGGAAAATCCGGTTAAAAAGGCACTATCAACTACGGTCACTCCAACTGTAAGAAAACGAGGTCGGAAAAAGAATTCCTGGATTTCTCAGATGGCAAATGCGCAACAACGTCTGGGGTTGACCACTGAAGCGGTCCAGGACCGAGCATTATGTAGACGTGTTCTGCGGTCTGCGACATTAGCCAACCCCATAAGCGGAGCAGCAGCGATGCAGTAAAAATGGGAAACTCGTTACGCATAAGTTCGTATAACGAGGAAAGGGTTAATAAAAGAATAAGAAGATGAATTCTGAATCCTCTATGAATTCTTTGTTTTTAAGACCAAAAACCAGTTACTTACAATATAACATCAAAAGCTTCGGAGTCTTAAGGATTAATTTGAGAAAATATCACAAAAAAATACGGACATATTCTTTCCTCGAAATTAAATCTTAATAATCTTTCCGAGATGCAAATGCGACGTTGAGTCACACCCACACCTCATAGATATTTATTTTAACAAAAGCTGAATGTTTAGTTATGTTATTTAAATACAAAAGAAACAAACAAAACAAATGAACAAACACAAGTTCATGATAGCTTTAAGACAATCGTATACTTTTTATAACAAAACGATAAATGTATTTCTGTGTGATTACAGAGCCAATGACAATATAATCCTCCTTCTGCAGCATGAGCTCTGTGAGAACTAGGTCATAAACGGCACATCATATCTCTACCTATGTATCTCTCAATTCATTCCATACTATAGTAAGTGGCGAAATAAGTTTATTTTCATCGAAGAATCGCAACTTTCGCCATTGTAAATCAATTAAATTTTTTAGTAGCCCATAAATATCGCAAGTCCATAAAATGGCTTTTTAAACACCATACCTCTGTTTATGGGTTTCGAAGCGCAAAGATATCTGTAAAAAAAACATTTATTTGGTATTTCACTTAATGCTATCGATATTCAAATGTCTAATCTGGACTTTAATTGCTCTGTGTAAAAGTAATAGCCAGTAGGAAGATAACATTTTCTCTTAAGATTGAAAGGAAAGTATTTTAAAATGTGGCCAGGTGTTTTCGTTGTGAAGTTAAAACAGTCTGAACGATTTTTCATGTTGTAGTAAGAATACAAATTTTATAGTTTGAACCATTTTTTGGGGCTTACAAATTATAGACATATTTATCATCAATTTGTTTAATTAATAGATTAATTGAGATAGTTCAAATTGAACCGATCTTTGTATAATGCAAGTCAAACCCCAGTATATATTTTTATTGTGGTTCTAGTTTTGATAACAAAATATCAATAAATCTGGTAAATACCATTCCCCTAAGTTATTTATCTCAACTCAATGACTAAATAACACTGCGTAACCTCCCTCCTGCCAAGAAATTGCATGGTCTGTTGACTTTCGTTCAAAATATGTGCTGTACCAAATACTCAATCAACTAAAAAATGTCTAGCTTTGCACTTGAGTACTATACCATTACTTGATTTTCATTCATGTATACTGGTATATAAAAAAAAAGCTTTATCTCAGTAGTTCCGCCTTAAGACTTTACCTTCTGTGGTCGCTCATCAAGTGGACATCAATTAGGGAGGTTCACCATTTCAGACTTTCTCTAATTACCCCACAATCAAATTAACTCCCAAAAAAACAAAATAGTACAATGAAACCAAAACAAAAGAGAACAGACGAAACAGCCGAAACAAACTGAAACTCCGACTTAGCCCCAAATTTAAAATTAATGCCTCAAGTAGATAGATTCGGTAGTTTTGGTCTTGGTCTTGGTCAAATCGTGTATCTTACGGATCTTGGTTTCATCCTGGGATCAAACAGAACCATATGCAATTTACTTAATGAGCTGAGCTTGTATTTACTGTATTTACAAACCTAGCACTAGTAACCGGCAGCCAAACCCACCTCCATCACCGCCATCACCTCCTATCTAATTTATGAGATCCAGGCAGCTGGAACTTTTACTATTTTATAACGAGATAATCTCAATTAATGGCGTTCGGCTTGCTTCTTCGTAGATACATAGCTCTAGTGGCTTGGCCAGGGAATATTCATAAAAGATTCTTTCCGGTACAGTGGCATGCTTTTGCTTACTCATAGCATTGTTGTTAAGGTTTGTTTGGTATTCTTTGCCAAAAATTTCATTAATTCTAAATTACGGGACTCATGGTGTATAGAAGGGGTATAAGCTTCATGAGTTCATCGCATGGTCTGAATATTGAGGACACTACAAATAGGTCTACGGTTGTCTGTTATATCTACTAAGTCAACGAAAGTAATTAAATTGAGTCAGTGAAATTTGTTGTCATTAGTTTTGTTGTTATTGTTGTCATTTCTCGTATTTGAAATACTTTTCATCTTCTTCAGGTCGAAAGTGCGGGAACTCAGGAGGATAAGTAGATAATAATTGATTTGTGTTAATAGCTAGGTAGTTGCTGGAAATGGAGTTGGAGCTAGAGGCAATGTGCTAATTTTCCAAGTAAGAGTGGCAAATTGAGAAGAAGAATTGTTACAATGACTTGGCGGTGATTTCTTCTTGAAAGCTAATGAGAATTTCGATGTAATGATCCCTAAGACAATACGAAATGGTTAACTATTTTCCGTTAGCCAACATTTACAGTCAACTGTAAAAAGTTAGTTAAAGAAAACATTTTATGAAAATTCATTTTGATCTTGCATTCTTGTTTGAAAGTAAATGAAGGTTTCAGTGATAAGTACAGAATATTGGACATTATATTTCCTATTCCCGACTCAAGCGGATAAAGCCTAAATTTGGAATAAAAACTACCCGATACATTCCTAAAATTCGTTCAGAATTACGTTGACATTCTTTATCATGAGTATTGTGATACACACTTGCTACATGTTAGGGGTCAACAAATAAAAGAAAGGGACATCCACATCAGCATTTGGAATGTTCGGACCTTGAATAGGTCTTTATAGCTGAACTGCCAGCGGAACCCATCGACTGCTTTAAGACAGACAAAAGACCAGCCCCAATTTTGTTATAGGTGTGTTGTAATCGACAGACTAAGGCAGGAAGCCATTGACGTTAGGTACACGAGAGAAATCATTCCTACAATCTTCATCAAAGTTAGCGGGAACGGCAGCGTATGCTTAACTCATTAAATACAGATATTAACAGCATAACTAATTGGGGAACTATCAACAGAGAGGAATTTAATGGTTCCAAAACACAATGCTGTCTTCTGTCATGAATGGCACTTGTATCGTTGAAACCGAAAAACTTTCCACTCTCGGTATGTAGGTCAATGACAATTTATGTTGGAATGTCTAAGTTTCCTCAAGCAATGTAAGACATTTTTTTAGCTCCCTGATCTGGCCTCAATATAAAAGGCTCTCATCAGCCCAAAATTGAAATACAATGCTCACATCTGATAAGGTGCTCCTAAGATTTCTTCGCACCTACTAGATAGGATTCAAAACCGTGCGATAAAACTTATAGGTGATGCCAATATCGACCACCGACGTAATGTCTTCTGCCTCACCTTGTTTTATCACTATTTTCACCACCAGTGTATTGCATTCTGCCCCTTCAAACCTTTACCCGTCTTGATACGAATGCTCATCAGTACACCCCCAAGCTCACTTTCAGACGTACCCTGAAATATCGATCAACTCGCTTATGGAATGCCCTGTCGAGCTCTTTATTCCCTAGTCATTATAACCTTCAAACATTTAAGACCAACGTACATCGGTACCTCTCTTTTCTCCGTTCCTAAATTTCCTTCCACCGCGCTATGTGTAAACATTTAAAAAAAAAAAATTAAAAAAAACCTCTCGTCACTGTCCTGTCACTAAATGTGGATTTAGTGCTTAAGATCCAAGGGATCGATACTAAGAAGCCGACGCAAATGTCGTAATTAATGTGGTGGGCTTAACCAGGATCAGTGCTCGGAAATTTTACTAAAAAATAAAAGGAACCTTCCTTCCAAAAAAGACCCAAATACCGAAATTTATACAGATAAAGAAGGAGATTTAAATTTGGAGTCATTGTCGGTGATGAAAATATTGGAAAACCACATTTTCAGCTGCTACACTTCAAGCAGAATGAACCATTCAACTTGGGCGATGAAACCACACTTCACAAAAATTAACACACACCAATTCCAAGATTTGACCCGAAAAAAGTATGGTTAAATGAAACCTTAGCTTCGTTTTTTTTGATCCCGAAAAAAAACGTAGACCTTTTATATATAGTAACATGACGTGCAATATTTTGACTGCCGGATTATGCGATTGCTAAAGCTTTTTTTTTACTATGACATTGTCTCTTATTAGAGCGGTTTTTCATTGGGTAAGTTCAAACTTCACCAAACATCGAATTCAAATCGATGTGCAGCATCCCTCCGTAAACTCATATGACAATATCTATAAAAATGAGCTATACAGAGCCATGTGTAGTTTGCTTGCCATCAATGCCAAACTCAAAAGATTGTGCAGAATGACGATGGAGAAAACTAGCTACTCAAAAGCAACCTCACCGAGACGTTTATGTAAAATAAAAGTTTTGGTTTAGGTTATGCTAAGTCTTTGGAACAAACGACTTGCGTATGCCGATGGTAATGATATCATTTGTTAAACGTAGAGAGCTGTCACTTGTCATTTGTACACACTGAAACTGAAGTATCAAGATTTGAAAGCAAAATCAAATATGCTCTATTAAAATAAAGAGACGCAAAACATCTTTGAAATAGCTAGAGATTTTACTCTGCCTCATGATTATCCTTAACAGGAGTTAGACTAGCCAATCCCACTTTTATTGAATGTGTGAGTAATAACATCCTGACAAGAAACCTTAGGGATACTCTTAATAAGATTAGATTCATCCCAATTCCGATCTGGTAAGAATAATATGTGACGGATAGGACATGTTTAACTAATGGATATTAAGAATTCCGCCTGAAAAGTTTTCGATTTCTACACGGAAGGACGCGGCAAAAAAACAAGGTCTTGTTTTAGGTGGCGTGCACAAAACGTGAAGGAATGTGACTGCAACCATATTGGATTTTGATAACGTTCACTCCGAACTGTATGGCCATTTGGGTAAATTTGTAACATGGTTTACTTCCAAGGTAAAGCAATCAATCGATACTGCTATGCCTTACAAGTACACGCTAAAATAAATCACACTATTATAGTCATAATGGATTGCTTAGATTGAATGCGAGCCTGCTCTCTTTCAGTAAACAAAAACCTATATTTTTAACAAGACGTGCCAAGCACTCAAAATGAGACAAAATGTACAGTATTCTGACGCAAACTCACTGTTCAATAGTATTACCTGTAACAGTTTAAAGAAACAAAGAGTAACCCGCCGCAATCGGCATCGTTTTATGCCTTTAAGCCGGCGGAAGTAGTCAAAGCATGTCTAATTATTCTGGACTTAGTATAAGGGCATAGCTACTTGCTAAATGGTGCACCAGGGTTGGCCAAAAAGTCAATCCCAAGAAAAGTACCATAGTTGCATTCACTAAGAGAAGAAGGCGAGGCAGACTCAGAAATGCCACACTATTCGGTGAAATAATAGAGTTCTCAACGAAAGTCAAATATCTAGGAATCACACTGGATGAAAAACTTACATGGAACACTCACCTCTCTAAGACCATCGACAAGGCCAGGACCGCATTATGGACCATCAAAAGTTTAGTCGAGATAACTTGGGGACTTAATCCCAAAATGACACTGTTGATGTATACAGCAATAACGAGACCCATCTACACGTATGCGGCTGCCGTCTGGTGGCGTGAAACAACGCAGAGGTCAACACACGCCAAACTCAACAAAATACAGAGACTAGCCTGTGTATGTGGAACTAGTGGAAAAAACCGCACCAACAGCTGTACTGGAACTTATCGTAAACATCCCACTACTTCATCTAGAACTCATAAAAGAAGCAATGGTAAATGCCTACATGCTCATCACAGAAGATGAATCAAATTCCAAGCAATTTCATAATGCAATCCTACATTCCGCCCCTCTAACCGTAACACCCGTCTCGCTATGAATGCTCATCAGTACGCCCTCAAGCCCACTTTCGGACGTGCCCTGAAATATCTTGACTAAGTCGAACAACTCGCTTATCGAATTCCCTGCCGAGCTCTTCTTTCCCTAGTCATTATAACCTTCAAACATTCAAGGCCAACGTCCATCGGTACCTCTCTTTCTATCCTCCCTAATTTTCCATCGCCCGCGACACTTACAATCGTGCTAATAACCCCTTGAGCCCAACCCACTTATAAAAAAAAAAAAACTTTTTGGAATACACTTAATAGACAAATGTCTACCACGATTTCAATTTCGGCACAACTTTGAGGTTACATTTTTAGATTCACATGTGTGGTACAAAGATGGATCCAAAACAGATGAAGGAGTTGGAGCCGGGGTATACGGTCTTCACACAAAAACATCTCTACATGCCAGTATGGATGCAGCTCCGTTTTTCAGGCAGAAATCTGCGTAATAAAGCTCTGCATACAAGGCAATCTAAACAGAAATATAACAAACAAAAGCATTTTTATTCTCTCCGACAGCAAAGCAGCCCTACTTGCAATTAACGCCATTGGAATAAAATCAACAATGGTCTGGGATTGCCTTCAACTCCTACTACTTCTGGCCACCAAAAGCAAAGTCCATCTAATTTGGGTGCCAGGACACAGTAGAAGGCATCTCAATTCATGATACCAAGATGATTCTGTGGGCTATCATCAAACACCGTAAAATAAAGTATTAAAGCCTGGTTAGAGGAAAAGAAGCTACATTTCTGGAGGGAAACCGAAGGAAACAGACAAACCAACAACTTTATGCCAACAGCTGCCACAAAAAAATGAAACAACAACAACAACAAGTAGCAGTCAGATTCGACTAATCACAGGTTTTCTCACAGGGCACTGCCGTGTGAAAAAAACATCTGATGACCATGGGCATAGCACAAGGCAATATATGCAGACTATGCAATGAAGACGTGGAAACAACAGAACACATACTATGTGACTGTAATGGTTAAATCAAAACACGTCAGCGTTACCTACGTAAATTCTACTTCGAAGCGGGGGACATTGTTGACAGCTCACCTAAAGAGTTAGCCGCCTTTCTAACAAACTGTGGCATCATAGATGGGCTTTTAATGGAGTATATCCCAATAGGCCCACCTGTGGCTATAGTGATCTGGGATACATTATACCACCTTCCTTTACAATCTAACCTTATAAGAGCACAGCTGCGGGCTTTAAATACTAATTTGCCTTTCATAGGAATAACTTCCCATCGCAGTGCTTCACTTCTGCACAGTCTGCATAGCTGAAAACTATTGGATCACACTAGTTTGTGCGAACGGTGACTGTAGCTATTTTTAAAAAGTTCACCACCTACAGCTTAAAACAAAATGGTATACGATGATGTACCTACATCAAATGACAAAATTTTTAATATTTCAATATTACATGTCCTTGTTTGTGAGTATATGAAAAGTAGAAGCCTTGTTGGTGAATAATGAAGAGGAACAAAATTAATTTTACGTCAAATGGAAAACTTCCATCCTCCTACTCAACGTATTTCATCATATAAATCTTAGTACTCACTTTATTTTTGTAACTTTAGTCTACTCTAAAAGAAAAGTTCTCATTCCACAGATTTATGACAAAAGGTTGAACTCCTCTCATAATCTTTTTTTATGTTCCGCTAAAAAATTCCTCAAAATACAATACTTTCTTCAGAATACATGCTTCGTTAGCTTCAGCGTACGAGTATATCTGTCGCGCAACTTACTTTTACGATTTGAAAGCAAAACATCATATCCAAAGCAAGTACCCGAAGGTCACAGTTCCCATATTTTTCGCACTTCAATCCATCACTTCAAGTCGCAAGAAGAAGTGCGATACTTGAGGGGCAATCATATTTTCACGACTTTTTCACGAGAATATTTAATGCTTCATAAAAAGTGCGAGGATTTTTTTTTAATGTCTACCTTTCATGGTTTTTAATTACCAATAGATGTGCCTCGTACGGGAATACATAACGCTTTGCAGATACTTTACGCAATTCAATTACCTGGGTTAGTGGTCTTTTACGGTGTACCTATTGACATGTGGCACTTGCTTGATGATATATTGCATGTTTAAATATGGAAGAATTTATCAAAAAAAAAAAAAAAACAAGTTAACTCTGTGCTGTTCTACTGGGTAAATTAAAACTTGAGCTCCACCTTTATATGAAGATAGAAACAAGCCAAAAAGTATCTAAGCATCGGCAAAGCCTGAAACCATGCCGTTGGTAAAGAAAGTTAATAACAAATGGCAGACCATCGTCATCATAATCATCAACATCTATCCATGGCTCTAAGATCAGAGAAAGTAGTGAAGATTGGTAGTGGTATAGGTCAATGGTGGCAATTGTTTAGTTTTCCTCAGTTCTTCCGCCACCATTATATGAGTACACAAGTATGCCTACGTACTCGTATACCAGGATGCCGAAACGTTTAGACAATGATGATGGAGATGACACAGCCCAAATGGTCATGATATGAAGGCCAGAATACAACAATACCACAGTGTTTCATTTTGGTTGCTTCTCATCCAGCTGCATTGTCGACAAGCACGACAACAATACGACAACAACAACATCGTACTCGATGGCCATGACGATGCTGATGAGATGGTTATCACATCAAGCGCGCTCCAAAGCGATATCTAACCGCTTACTTGGTTCTGGTCATGTTCATGTTCCATCTTCTTCCCAGTCATCTACAATATGTATGATGCGGTTCTTGTTAAAACTTTACGTCTTCATCTTGAACAATTATTTTGAATAGTTTGTCATAACTTTTCTCAGATAGATATGCGCAGCTATGAATGATGATTGTTTTTTTTTTAAGACACCTATACTTTCAAAACAAGCATACATTTTTAAATATGGTAAAGAAACGTTGCATTTTCTAGGTCCAGGTCATTTGCATGTGAACATGCGGAACTTGCGATGACTTGTGTTCATACAAAAAGTGTGTAGGCTAGTTTGATGGGTGGGCCCATATCTGCTGAGTTTATTTTGAAATGAAAATTTCTAATTCTTTTCTAACATTGAATAAATGTACGAGTATGTACACATGAACAAGTGAATCGAAGCTGTCTGAATGTTAAAGATTGAATAGGCCTTGAAGTGTGCCCCATTGAAAGGCTATTATGATGGATCGTATGTAAACAATGAAAGGGAAATGAAAAATAGAATTTCCATTTTCATTTCTCACTTTGGTAGAGAATGAGAAGGGCGCCCTCTTCAAAAGGAAATGCGTAAGCCATCGCTACCTATCTGTGTTAACAAGTATTTGAGTGAAAGATAACAAGATAACGTGTGTATCTTAGCGGTAATTGGTGTCTAATTTCTAAAACTGTGCTAATGGGTCAGAAATGGTGTTGTGTTTTTTTATGCTTGTATTTTTTCGTTGAGATGAGATACATATTTAAGATAAGTGAGATTTTTTTATGTTTTAAAAATGCATTGAAAACTTATGATTTGATTTTAATAACATGCTTTGAGTCAATTAGATAAGTGGCTTGGTTGTGAGAATATTTATGTTTTTGTATTTTGAGCAGCGAGCGTCATGCTTTGAAATCTTGTTACTAGATAGGTACAATTATAGTGCTCCAAGTTCATACACTGACTCCAGATCTAGTACATCTTTTCAATTAAACAACATTTCCTTTTTACTCTGTGATTTTCCAAATTCTCGCTGTAGCGATTTACCTATCATTTGGTCTGTGCAGATATTTTGTAATTGATGGTTTCTAAGAAATTCAAGGCATTGAGTCTCCTGCTGATCGGCTTTTAGATCAATAATGGAATTAGGCACTTTTAATTTGTTGCATATGTAAAACTTAATCTTTAATAGTAACCTCAGGACAACTTTAGTAAATATGCACATGATTTGACAAATAAAAACACCAGTCTGTCATGTCATGATTTAAGCTCTCCATTGAAAATGCGTTTTATTTTCTCATTTTGGGCACAGGCACAGAGACTTACTTCACCTTCAAGGATTCGCCAGAACTACTCAGTGCTCAGAACTACTTTTATGAAGTCTCTGACAAAAGATATTGAGCAACGTCGGAAGCGTGATTCATCCTAAAGATAGCGCATGGAAAGGGAGGATATGTTTGGGTGATATGCCATTTTAAAAAGATTTCGGTTTTTACACATCGGAATTCATAAGACACTCTGGCGGTCTCCTGATTAATATACCTATATTACCCATCACAAAATTTTCATCAAACTATCTGAGGAGCTAACATTGATTTTGACCACTGGCTTATTGTGGACAGTTGACAATCAAATACCCATTTATTCCAAGCAACGTCCTTCACCGCCAGCATCTTCTGGATAAGATCCAGTGGCAACGCTGCCAATAAACTATTAAAGCTGCCGCGCCTAATGTGCAAGGTCTCATTCAACAACCACTGCAAAATCAGTAGTTTGATAATGACTGCCGGCTGGATGATGCAAGGTGGCAGAAACATTCATAGTGACGGTGAAAAGAAAGACCAGAGCGCCTCGTAATCACTACGAGCAGAAATAAAACGACAAGTACCGGCTTTTCAGAAAGAAGAAAGAAGAGCACGGGAACCGCGAAATCGAGGAAATAGAGAAATGATATATTATATTTTGGATATTTCAGTTCTAGGTAAGAAGACCATTCCAGGTAAACAGAGTACAGGAACCTACAAGCCTGAGCAGAGAAACTATTGGATTCGCTGAATGCTGATAACATCGTAGAACTATTTCTATAGAATGTTGAATGGCGATGACGGTCAACATTCCGCTGTCAGCCAGCATGAGTGATTTAACTTGAACAGTTATGGAAAATAATTCATTCCACCTGTGGATAACCATATCCAAACTATAGTCTACCGGCATTAACAGCGATGGAGCAGTTTTGGCATCATTGTTCGGCTATACAGGGTGAAAATGGGAAAAGTTCGCTGCTGTTCTATCTATCCTGGATAAAATATAATTTTACAGAAATCGATCCACTGTAGTACAACTTCTACAATGTCGCACGTGAGAATACTCTGCGAAACTTACAATCTTATACCAGAGACATACTATTTTAAAAGTCTGCATTACTAAACAAAATTTTAAAATTTTTACAGGCATAACGCCAAGGTAGTCAAGGATTTTGTCTATCTCCGCAGTGAATATAAACAACAACAACACTTTGAAGGTCATTTGAGTGGTAACTATTGTCAGTCGCAGTTTTTTAAACTGAGAACGCAGTTGAATATCGGGCAATCCAATTATGTACACTTCATAAAACATTATTTGGCCTAGCTATATACCGCAGAGAAATAGAAGGGGAGGAGATTTAGCAAAGAACTGTATAGATTCTACATAAACATGGTTTAACTTAAAGTCAGAATTCATCGTTTTAGACACACACCTTCATAAAGTTTTCGAATCCATTACCGAACGAAAACACAGAAAAAATCCACCTTGGCAAAGAGCATGCACCAACTCATCTCTATAATATGGTCGGACGAAATTATGCCCGATGAATTGAACCTAAGCATTATTTGTCCGATACTCAAGCAATTAGACCCCCTAAACTACAGAGGCTTCTTAACATCGCATATGAGATCTTGTCTGCCGTATAGGGTGAATGCCTGAAGCCGTTCGTCAACAAACTGTGTCCACATCAGTGTAGCTTCAGGCCAGGAAAGTCCACCATCGATCAAATATTCACACTACGGCAGATCTTGGAGAAAACTTATGAGATTCAGATCGATACATACCATCTATTTATCGATATTGATTTAAGGCCGCGTATGACAACATTTATAAAGACGAGCTATACACAGCAATATCTAATTTTGGCATCCCTGTCAAGCTCGTCTGTCTGTGCAGGATGAAAATGGAGAATGCATTGGGTTAGTAAAGATCCCAACGAGACCAGTAAACGAAGATCGAGACTCACGTGGTGCACGCAAGTGAAAGGGGACCTCAGCCAACTTAGCGTGCGAAACTGGAGGCAGCTAGCAAAAGATCGAGCTGGCTTCAGACGCTTGTTGACTAAGGCCCAGGCCCACCCCGAACTGGAGCGCCACCTAAAGTAAGTAAGTAAGTAAGGTGGCAGGTTAGAAAGACAGCGTTTTTGGTTGTTCTGCACCTATAAATGAGATACTAAATAATAAAACTTTAATTCTACCAGGAGCCTAGGTGGCTGATAACATTTTACGAAGTCGGGATACTATCTCAGCCATAAATTGCCCGACGCTGTATTATTTAAGGTACATATTGTGGAGATGAATAGATAGATACGACCCTTTGCATAACTCTGTAGAAGATCGCTTGTTTTCCGAACTAAGATCCTGCAATTTTCTCCAAAAATAAATTGAATGTAAGTGTCTCAATGTCTTCGGTATTCAGCTTGAATAAGTAATGGAATAAAAACATGACACATGAATCATTTGTAGGTTTCTAAGACATATGCATACTCTATGCAACCCAACTGTGGTAAAATGCTTTAAAAGACCAACTCAACAGGCTTTTTTCTAGTAAAAGTTTAATGCAGAGGCAAAAATACTGTCTCTTTGTAATTTATTAAGAATCGTACTTCGCCCGCCGTATAATCAGCATCGACAAGCAAATATTTTATCTAAGCCAGGATAATTCTCTGGTCAAAATAAGTACATACTTAGACAGCAACATACGAACATTCTAATGCAAAAACATCATCGCCACCACGATGGCTGGTGCCTTAAGATAAAAGAAAACAAGTTCACCCTAATGTGAAGACACATGAAGAAAGCAACAGCGACTTTTACTACCCACCTACACTTCTTAAGATTAAAAGTATCTTGTAAACACTATAATTTATCTCTCCAACCAAATTAAGTACCATCCTCATACTTGGTCTTTACCTTGTGAAAATATACTTTAGAAAGCACCACCTGGAATGTGTTGATTAAACCTTGAAATTACACGAAATTGAGATTTTTTTTGACATCTTCTTGATGCTCTTCACCAACATGCAAGGTTTCATGTGAAAAAAAATTTCCTTTTCTAGAAGAAAACAAAAGCAATTCTACAGCAATACGAGTACATATAGCAATAGATACAGCCCTTACTAGACAGGCGAACTTTCATTTTCTCCAAACGACAAAATAAATATGAAGATTTGCGTTGCTATGATCTCATTACAACCACGTGAATGGTGGTAATTCCTTGCTAGAAATTATCATGCACCTCAGCCAAAACCTCCAAGTTATTGTATACATGTAGCCATCTAGTCATCGTCGTCGTTGTCATCGTCGCCGAAGAACATGATGACATGACACGCCATTGCCTAGCTTTGGCTTTGGATCCGAGGTGCAATTAACTAGTCGAACGCCTGCTTCCCATAACCAAATGCTTAGTACAAAATTCTTCATTGTACAAAGATCGTCACATGCACAATTTGAGGCTTTGGTGTTGGATGATAGCGATAGGGAGCAAAGCTATAATTTTTCATATCTTTCGGATGGCGAAGGTAGCAGTTTTTTTGGTTTTTTTTTTTTTCTTTGATTCGTGGTAATATGATAGCATCCGGAGGTGGCAAATGTTTCTGGCAGAAAATTGTTCGTATGTACGAGTACTCGTATCTATGAAAACAAAGAGAGAAATTTTCATTATTGCTTGCACTTACACCTACGAATTTGTAATTCTATGGAATCGGTTAGAAACCACAAGTGGGACCCCGGGAGGGGAAATGGACAGATATTCACATTTATTCTTTGACACTCAGCACTGACTGTAAAACGAATTTGTAATTAGGAACGTGTGACTGTTTGACAATTGTGAAGTACGAAATGAGTTACGGACGTAGACGGTTTTAGTTTGTAGATAAATCTTTATGCCATTGCAATTTGTGTTAGGGACATTTGTACATTTTAACAATTGTGATAATATACATGAGAAACCCAGAAGTTACCAATTAAAGAGTAGCTTAAATAGAAAACTAGAACAGAAGGGAAAATGAAAGCTTAATTTCATAGTTTTGTTTGAATTACTGTACAGATATGATGAAGAGAGTTTTAAGAAGAAACATTTATACAAGGCAGAATTGGATATTGGAACGAACACGTAGATGTCTATCTAGGAACACTCGTCATAGGAGGATTATGAGAGGAGTATTGTACATTCATAGAACAGTGATGAGACTGACAAATAAAGTGCAGTGCGTCGTGTGCTTGATCGAAAGTTGAACATCATTGTCATTGTAGTGAACATTTCAATTATTTCCCATCAATCATTTTGAGACAAAAACTACGGCTTTGTTAAAGAAATTGAAAATAGACAGTATAATGCGTTATCCAGTAGCAAAAACAGATCCCGCTTTGAAGTGGAAGGCTCTAAGCTCACATCTTGTAAAAGCGCTTCAAATTAGCAGCAACAGGGTAGTAAGACATCCACTGATAGGAGGTATGACCTGCCATTTTTCTCAACACATTTTTAGGAGGTATTTGATTCGGCAAATAAAAGTTTATTTAAAAACGATACAAATACTTTGAATTCACGCATCACGCCGCAGGTAGAAACTGGAGTCTTAAAAACGTTGAATGATGAAGGACAGGAAAATGAAATAAGTGTCGCATGATCTGAGAATGAGGTATGTTAACTCAGTTATACACTTGCCTGCTTATTTAAGATCATCTTTGAGGTTAGGGCTATCGGTGAAGGTTCGACAACATTTTACTCATATTTAAGGCCCATGAAAAGTAGTTTGTGTATTTTATCAGCAACAAGGCATTTGTGGTTGAGCTCTGGTGTAAATACATAAGGCAACATGATAATAAGATCATAGCCAAAATCATCGAAGTTCTTATGCATCTTGCACCAAAACCAATTCTGTGAGAATTGACCGAAAGCCTATTTCGTCGATCCCGTCTAGAGCTGTCTGCCCTTTAGGACCAATAGTCGATAAACATAAGCCATCAAAGAGGACAACTACTGCATCTGCATATGCCTGAACGTATACGTTAGATCTATTGAGAGCGTTATAAGTCGATCAAAGGTTTTAATGGTAGCGGAGACAGCACGCCGCCTTGAAGGAAACACCTTTTTACCCCTGCAATCACATATCCACCACACCAGCGTTGCTCTCATTAAAGAAAAACTTGTAGTTCTCAGAACCGTGTTGTCTGACCTAGTTACACGAGTAACGTTGTTGAAGAACTTACAATGATAATGAAAATGCCTAAAGCGTACCCCTTTTTGGTCGAGTGCACCCTCATTTTCATCCCTCTAATCTTAAGGACAGCCTCAAGAAATCCTAAAAATTCTTTAAGCATAAAGAATGTTGTACAAATGAGGCTCAACCGTCCACTATATACCCTTTATTATTCTGATTTCAATCTATCTATGGTTCGACGTGGCTTCATATTGCATCATGTTCAAGATAGGTTCTTGAAAACGAATGTAAATGTATGATTACGGTAGAAATTCGCTTGCCTCCATTATGATTCTTATTATGAACTTGCAATAAGACTACGTTCTAAGTTGCTACACACCTCAAATTAGAGGCTGCAGAAGTAAGTAGCCCTCAAATAGATGTGTAAAGGGTGTTGCATTTTGAATGATTGATCTTCTAATAAGGATAACAATTAAAATTGTTGTTGTGACAGTAACAGTTTATTCACATTTATGTACATTCAGTAAGTTTTTTTAGACTAACACCAGAAGAATGCATCCGGAGCATTTAAACTTATTTTGAAAATCTGTATACAATTCCCAAAACGTATAGAGGAGTACGTTTCGGTACGTTTCTTCAGAATCGACCAACACAGCTCGTTCAAGTCGTTACCGATTAGATAAATGCAACCAATGCTTGGAACAATGGCCCGAAATTAGGCTGACAGATTTCAATTAGTCCAAAAAGGGGAATAAGACAGATTTTTTTGAGATGGTCATTGCATTCAGTGGATGTGAGGTACTCAAACTATCTCAGCTTATCAAAATGATAAGCATGCTGGGTGTAAGATGATTTGGAATCCTGGTTAGGTAAATTATGGGAAACTTTACGTCACATAAAGCTTGTTAACATCAGAATTTTGACTCACTTACGAGTATGTGTAAACTTATAGTCAAATTTCCAAACGGTAAAAAGGAAAAACTGCGACATCTACTACGGCGATTGCTATCGACGGAAAGAGCAGTGCTCATTTGTACGCGGATTTGTTGTCGGAGGCAGATTAAGACAAAAAGTCCTGAGCTTCCGGCATGTGAGCGAGCGCCTCGTAGCAATTCGCATCAAGGCTAAATTCGCCAACATTAGCCTAATAATATATGCGCGCATGCCCCCACAGAGGAGAAAGATGACGACACCAAGGATGCCTTCTATGAGCTCCTTAACAAGACCTACGAGCAATGCCCTAGCTAAAAATGACATGCCACGGAAACAAACCCCGAACCGAAGCCTGTAGAGATGAACAAGGGAACATCGTAATAGAATCGTATTCGATGCTGAGGATTTGGAAAGATCAATTCTGCAGACTGTATAACGGCGATGACGAACCAAATACCGCTGTTAGGCAGAATCAACCTTTCAACCGGGACGATGATCACCAACAATTCCGTCCACCCGACCTGGATGAAGTGAAGATAGCTATAAAGAAGCTTAAGTCCAACAAAGCTGCTGGAGCGGACTGCCTGACTGACGAGCTCTTCAAAGCGGCAGGCGGTGACTTGGTAAGGAGCATACACCAACTCATTTCTAAAGTATGGTCGGACGAAAGTATGACCGATTAATGAAACCTCAGCATTGTTTGTCCGATCCTCAAGAAAGGAGATCTTCTGAACTGCGCCGAATACAGAAGCATCAGTCTTTTTAACATCGCATATAAGATCCTATCTGCCATATTAGTTGAACGCCTAAAGCCTTTCATCAACAACCTGATCAGTGTGACTTTAGGCCAGGAAAGTCCACCATCGACCAAATATTCACACTACGGCAGATCTTTGAGAAAACCCATGAGCTTCAGATCGATACAAACAACCTATTTTCCGATTTTAAATACGGGTATGGCAGCATCTATGTAGACGACCTATGCAGAGCAATGTCTAGTTTCGGCATCTCCGCTAAACTCGTCCGTCTGTGCAGGATGACGATGGAGAATGCACGCTGCTCCATCAAGGTCGGTAAAGATCTCACCGAGACCTTCGATGTCCAGAAAGGATTTAGATAAGGCGATGCGATGTCATGCGATTTTTTCAACATCGTACTTGAAAGAATAGTGCTAAACTCATGAGCAAACACAAGAGGCACTATCTTTCAAAAGTCCGTCCAACTACTCGCATACGCCGATGATATTGACATAATCGGGAGAAAGCAGCGTGATGTCAGTGGCGTTTACGCGAGTATTGAGACGGAAGAGGCGAAAAGGCAACACCGACGTCTTGGGCAGAACGTTACGCTCAACAAATGTAACTTTGAGGTAGTTAAGAACTTTGTCTACTAAGGCTCCGCTATAAATACATACAACGACACCAGCGCTGAGATCAAGCGAAGAATAACTCCAACCGCTGTTTCTTTGGGCTAAGAAGGCAATTAATTAGCAAAGCCCTCTCTCAGAAAACAAAAGTCACCCTTTATAAGAACGTAATAATCCCGGTCCTGCTCTATGGCGCAGAGGCATGGACATTATCAAAAATAGATGAGGGTGTTCTTGGTTGCTTCGAGAGAAAAATTCTTCGGGCAATGTTCGTTCCCGTCTGCATTGAAGGTGAATGGAGGAGGAGATACAACAGCGAACTCTACGGACTGTACAGCGACATTGACCTAACCAGAAGAGTGAAGATCCAAAGACTGAGATGCCTGGATCATGTAGAACGCATGGACGTCAATGCTCCGATCCGAAAAGTCTTCGAATCCGCTCCCGAGAGACAGCGAAGTAGAGGGAGGCCAAAACTTAGGTGGCGCACGCAAGTGGGAGGGATCACAGCCAACTTAGCGTGCGAAACTGGAGGCAGCTAGCCAGGGATTGACCTGGCTGGAGACGCTTGTTGACTGAGGCTCCGGTCCACTCCGCACTGTAGCGCCACTTAAAGTAAGTAAGTAAGTAAAGAGGAAATGCGACACGTACAGTTTTCATTGATTCTGGACCACTTCAACATGTTTGCTTGATCCATAGCCAACAAAAAAATTGTTTAATTTCATGTTTACAACTAAAAATTGTATATCACTCAGTAATCGTATCCATAATAAGAAAACAAAACATTATTCATTAAAATAACTAATTAACCAAGTATGTAGATATGGCAAACACTTGGAGCACATGGATTCCGTAGAGGCCTTGTCCAAGAGTTGCTCTATATAACCACTGTATTAAACTTAAGCATAAAGCGTGTATATTTTTAATTACACTCAGGCATTTAGTAACAATAAAACAAAAACAAAATACTGAAAAAAAAGCCAAACAAAAAATAATGACTATTTTCTCTTTACTGACTCACATGAGGATAACTTTTGTTAGTAGATCACTAGTGTAAGATAAGAATGCGTTAAGTTTGTCAGGTTTCTCATCATGAAGGCGATGACTTGTCTACCTACGAGTATATTCTAAAGTGTTACTTCCGTCAAACCGTATGAAGGAAGGGGTTCCCAACATCAGATTGATATGACTCTCAATGCTTTAGATACATGTGCTACTGTTATATCAACTGGTGCTCCACATTTGCTGCAATGTGAAGGCAAAACATAAATGAGTCGCAAGCGGTAAGATAACTTAGCTCTTGCTTGAAATAAAAATCTATATCTACCCATAGTTTTAGCTAGATGATATACACTTAAGATCATTTTGTGGTTGATTTATATAATATTAATTACCAAGTGAAGATAACGTGCATAGTACACAAATGTATGAGAATTTCGTAAAAGTAATTAACGTCGAAAGCAGTTCAGAAGACAATCGTTTTACAGATATGAAAGCACAGCGATTTAGCAATTAAAATCAGCACAGTGATTGTTGAATTCATCTCAGTACTATATGTACCATTTATTGGGCTTTATCTGCAACGGAAACGAAATAATTAAATCAGGTGTAGGGTACAATGAAATCAATCCGATTTGTACTCGTAAAAGTAAAAGTAATTGCTTAAATTTCTACAGACCGATTCCATGTGTCTCGTTCTAAATAAAATGTGTAATCAAATTGAAGATAAGGTCGTCAAAATAAATTAAGCTTGACTTAGTGAATATTTAATAAGATGTTTCGTTGTGATTTACCACGAAAACACGTATTTTTTATGAAATAAGGTTTAATTTATGTTTGAATCGATAGAAAAAGAGTTGCCATTATGGAAAGTAGTACTCCAGTAGTAGTTCTATACAGCCTCTTTCGACTAAATATATCAATACGGTTTCACACAATTGTGGCTCTGCTCTCTCGATTAAACAGAAAGAAGTCACAGGGATCCAAATTAGGTGAATTCCGTTGCTGTTGGATGTTATTTGTTGCATTTTTCGTCAAAAAATTACGAATAATGATGGCACTGTGCGACGGTGCGTTATCATGGTGCAAAATCCACGAGTTTTCTGCCCATAATTCTGGTCTCTTTCGGCGAAGTGCAATGTTCAAGTCCTTCGCTATCTCTCTGATGGTTAATTTGCGCTTATTGATCAACATTTCTTTTACTTCATCAATATTTTCGTCGGTTTTCGATGTCAATGGTCTGCCACTGAGTTAATCATCTTCGATTGACTCACGACCACTTTTGAACCGCTCGTGCCACTGGTAAACGACCGTTTTCTTTAGAAAATCGTTGCCGAAACACTTTTCCAACATTTCTAACGTTCGCGCACCATTAAATCCGTTTTTTACGCAAAATTTAATACAAGTTCGTTGTTGCAAATTTAAATTCATTTCTAAAATTGTAAAAAATCGCCAATACACACAGAGATAGATGTACTCTTGGCTACGTAACTTTTACAAATGTCAAGCTATGACGCTAAGATTTAGAGGGAATATCAGCAACAGATGTACCCACTAACAAAAAAAAAACAGAACTCAAATCGGAACAATGGGAGCGCCACACGGTGTTTATTCCGGGAATAACCTTTAGTATATTACAAATTTCTGAGCTGAGGTCTTAACAAAACAAAACACAGAAAATCCGTTCTTTCTACAACAGCAAGAATCAGATCCAAAAGTGGTAGAAAAATAGGAAAGAAAAAGGCTCTTCAAGCGTGGTTCAATGACAAATTGGCGAAACAATCCAGTGTCATAAAATCATGCCTTTGCATTCTGGACCTGAACAATATACATTTGGCATCAGAAGTGTTTTATATTATGGATACTACATCCTAAATCAGGTTTATTATGCCTTATTAAAATCAAAGTTAATCTAAAGCTGCAAATCCATGCTCCATACATCAATGGTAGAAGGCAATCCCTTTGCTGTTTTCCAATATTGTTGACCGAACTTTCTGCTTACATGAGAAACATACACTTTAGAGCCAGAAAAAAAATCTTAAAATATAATTTTTTTACCAGATTCCTTTCGGATATTGTTTGCGGACTCCTGTTACGGAATAATAATTTAGTTGATAAAATGAAGTAAAAACTGAGCAAAATGAAAACAGTTCAATTATTCACCGATATTCATTTCATTCAAAAATACACATATTTCAACGATTCCTCCAAACTTCAAAACACTTTTCATAGCCTTCAGCTCCTTCTGCGATTCTCTTTTATCTCCTAAATCGTCTCAAAACACTTTCCGCGAAATTGTAACTTGTGTCGTGGGAGTAGAAAAAAGCCACCGGGAACCAAGTCAGGTGAATAACGAGCTTGTGGAACGGTATAAACGTTCTTTTTGATCCAATAGTCGCGTAAAAATTGAGATGTGTGAGCCGGTGCGATGTTGTGGTGAGGATTTCACGAGTTGTTTTTCCACAATGCTCACCTCTTGTGACGAACATTTTCCCTTAAATATTATACTTTAAAATGCTCACGTAATTCTCCTTCTTTACTGTCTGGCCTGGCGGAAGAAATTGGGAGTGAACCACATCACGTCAATTAAAGAAAACGATCAACAAAGCCTTGATTTGGATTAACAGTGCCTTGGTATTTTTTGGGTTTTGGCTAGTTTGAGAAGCGCATTCCGATGATTGTTGGTAATCTTTGATGTCAAAGGCCCACGCCTCGTCACTGGTGATGATATCGATAGCATATTGGCTTATAGAAACCATTTTATCAGCAACATCAATACAATGCTGTTTCTGCAACAAATTCAGCACTCTCGACAGAAACCGCACTTTTACTCGTTTCATGGCCAAAACATCATGCATTACGATCCGCACCGATCCGAAAGAGACATCAAAATCGGCTGTTATCTCCCTGATACTAGCACGACGATCTGCGAGGGCAATTTTCTTATCTTTTTCTGAACGGATAAACGACCGGAACAAGGCAAATCATTAACCACAGTAAGGTCCACTTTAAACCCTTTGTACCACTTGTGTTTTCGACATTGTTGACATTTTTGATGACTCGGGCTAATATCTGCGGCAATAGAGTGTCGAATGTTGGCCTCGAGCTACTCCAAAGTGGTTGGATTGTTATCGTAGATTAAGGGATTGAGGTAGTCCCAGAGAAAATATTCTAGTGGTTTCCAATCGCCAATTGATAAACGCTCGCAGTGAGATGACCCAGTCGCCAAATTTCTCCTTCACAACTTTGAACGTTCCGTCGCTTGGATGCCATGTAGCGGTGTCTTGTTGGAACCATAGCTCAGATATATCGATGTTGTCGAGTTATGCCCACAAAAAGTCGGTTAACGTAGCTCTATACCTGAGACTATTGACGGTAACGGTGTCTTCTTCCTCATTTCAAAAGAAATAAAGTCCGATGATGTCGCCAAGCAATAAATCGCAACAAATAGTCAATTTTCGTGGATGCATTGATGCTTGGCCGAACACTTGTATATTGTGTTCGCTCCAATAATGGCAATTTTGCTTGCGCCTCGACCGAAATGATGATTTTTTTTTAGCAAGATCCAGATTTCCGGCAAATATTTCCAGCGCCCAATTAGCGAACTCACGGCGTTGTCTATGGTCGTCCGGCCTGCGTCAACACAATCTTGTTCCAAGCTGTTGAAAATACTATACAGTATACTTTTTGATCAGAAGGCATTCTATAGTTCTTGGTGTATGCATTAATAAAGGTTGAGAGGCTTTAGCTGACAATAGGAAATAAGTATTTGCGCATTAGTTGCGATTAGTGTTAAGACTTAGCATGTGCCATTATTTTCACCCCACTTAACAAGGAGGTGTGGGAGTGCTTCTAGATGCTGACATCTTAATTTGCACACCTCCTATGTGTGGATATGTAAATCACATAATTTTTTAAATTGTGGAACTAACGCATCAGTTCCCAGGAAATATATGTAAACCGTATAATTTCAAAATACGCTGACGCAATGGATATGTGAATTTTGGGATTATCTATCGCAAGAAGCTATTCACAAGTACAAAACTTAACAAACATAATCATATCCCAGAACACAGTACTCCGCACCTTAAATTTCAAACTTAGTCAACCGTTTTTACATTTAAATTACGTTCTTTCGTTTGCTTTTGCCAAAATGCTGAATTTAACTCCCATGCTACTTTTAATTATACACATAAGCCGACCCGGCATAAAAAGAAACAAAAAAATTGTATCGGTTAAATAACTTTTCTTTCAAAGTCACAATAATGCTGTCACAGAAATTATACTTTCATAGCAGTTTCAGTTAACAGTATTACTGGTTTTATTTGGTTATATAAGTCCGTATAATCATCCATGAACCGTGTGCGTATTAAATCCCTCAAAAGGCAAGTTTTGAGCGTTCTACTTTCAAACCACATTGTCATCCAAACAAATAAAAAAAAATTTCAAAAATAAATAAAAATGCGAGTTCGTTGAACCAAAACATCTCATACCAGACCCAGACGAAATGGAAGTCGTTCATCTTCAATCAAAGGTCTAAAAAGATAATCAACCTCTCAAGGCTTTGAAAAAGAAGTCTGTACAATCGAACTGTCACAAACTGATTGACACTGCGACTAGTCGCGTAACCGCATAGTGTTGCTATAAGAGTGCGCAGTGTGTCATAGTCTCACGCAGCACCTAATTCAATCTACAGTTCAAGATTGTCACCCAGATTAATTGGATTTAGTTTCCTGTACTGAAATAAATATAAAGGCATATTTCAATAAAAAGTTAACTTCATCGATTAAGTTCTCTAAAAAAGAGAAAGAAAGCAGAAAAGCATCTACGAATCCATTAGTATTCTCCAGCTCATGTTGTTATATCACTTTTCCAAATGAATAGCGAACAAATTTATTCAAATTTTCTAGACTGAAGTTTAGTGGGAACATTGCATTCGTATGTGGTGTGTTTGGAGTCTCCTTTGGGTCAGAGTGTGATGACCTGGTTTTAGTTTTTATTTTTCGACAGACAAAACCGCTACTCGTTCTTAACCAACAAGCTAGGAGCCAGCGTCCGAAACAGTACTAATCAATTCATTAGTCTTCATTGCTGCATGAAATCATTAATAACAATAATTCTAAAAAAAAAAAAAAACCATTGGTGGTATTGAGTAATTAATACTTTCGTTCTGGATTGGAGTCTGGAGCGATCTATTCACGGAAGGGCGAACAGAATAAATTTTCCTCATTTGTTCAATGTACGTTAGACATTTATTTTCAAAGAATGAATGAATGAAAATCAATTCGAACAAGATGATCTGTTCGAGATTACATTTCTTGGTCTCATCGAAATGTTTGAAGAACATTAATCAGATTTAACGGAAAGAGATGATTTAGAAAAAAAAAGTTTTCATCATTGACAGACGACGCTGGAGGCTTTGCGAGTCAGAACGTGGATTCATTGTGAGTAGAGAGCTTAAACAGTTACAAAAAACTTCACTAATGGGAAAAGCCATCTCAAGCCTCTTGAAATCAAAACCGGAAAAAGAGCGGATATTTGAAATACTTTGGAAGGAAAACCCCCCCTCATACAAACATCAATTACAGCTTCCGAAACCAAAATAGAACTTTGCAACTTTGCATTCTACTGACCGTTCAGTCATTGGATTTTTATCATATAGGTATAAGCATGACAAGGTATTTTGGTTACAATTTTGCAAGCTCGCAAATTGTAACTAAATCAACTACAGATCTATATTTTGATAAGTTGATGCACAAGGTATATTTAAATGTTTTAGACGTCAATGAAGT
Organism: Volucella inflata; assembly: GCA_928272305.1. Taxonomy (NCBI): domain Eukaryota; kingdom Metazoa; phylum Arthropoda; class Insecta; order Diptera; family Syrphidae; genus Volucella; species Volucella inflata. The sequence continues at coordinate 77,853,150 of OV743718.1, forward strand.
AGTCCCTTTTGTTGTTAATAAGAGCATTCATTGGTTGATGCACTTACTTTGAAAAATTGATTTCCATTTCGCATCGCCTCACTATTAAATTAGAAATAATGTTTGAAAAAATACACCAGTAAAAGCCAGATAAGCTAAAGCACATAAAAACATAGAAACAAATGTGGGGAAGGCAGGATGACCCCATTGTATTGTAATGGAATCAACAGTAGACAAATCTAAGCTAGAAGCCTTATATGAAAAAATTGGTCAGTTATTCAAAAAATGTTAGACTTATATGTAATAAAGCACAAGACTCACCTGATACTGAAAAACCAAGCATGTCACATTCATTTTATTTAAGCAATATGGCATGTTTATTTATGTACATATTTTAAATGGTTGACCTTCTCCAAAGTTAGCTATCTGAACACAACAAGTAAAAAACAAAAGGTCAATATGGTGTTCCACAGTGTTCTAAATTAGGACCTTTGTTGCTCATACTCCTACGCACGAGCTTCATCGAATTTTTGAACGAGACACAATTTAGCATATGCGGACGACATACCAGTTGTTGCAACAATGTAACTGATGCATGTTAGCACTTCATCCCAATCAGAAGCAGTTACATATTAATGTTTATTTTCAAGACAAAGACTGGGAGTTACAATGGTCGAACTTTTTCTAAGAAAAAGCAATATCTTGTAGAAATACAAACATTTAACGACAAATATGGCGGACAAATTATACCTGCCATTCTCAACTCCCTCTCAATTTAAATGTCATTAACAAATTATATTAACAATCAAAACAGAGTTAAAGAAATATTATATAACATCATTCAAATGTCCCCCATGAGAATTCTTGCAGAATTTGATTCTGACAAGGTAATTTTCGATGACTTTCGATTCATATCGGGCAATAACTCGAAAATAATTTGACGAATATTCGTTCTCAAAAAGCTTCCGGATTGCGTGCGTAAACTAGATATTTTGCAATAACCAAAGGAAACCCTACGCGACAAATAACACGATCTGTGGTCAGTTCCAATCAGTAAAACGTGAAATTATGATATGCGGGATGTGGCACCGTTTTGATGAAACCACATGTCTTCCACATCCATATCTTCGATTTTAGGGCAAACAAATTCGGTTAACGTTCGACTAGAGCGATGAGAATTGATGGGGAGGATTACACCTTCCTCATTATCGAAGAAGTATGGTCAAATGACACCACCAGAGCAAGTGATGACTGTGACTTTCTGTAGATGCAATGGTCTTTCGACAGATACATGTGGATTTTCACCTCTCCATATATAACAATTTTGTTTGTTAACGAATCCAAAGTGTCTAAAATAATCATCATCACTGAACAACATGTTGTGTGAAAATTGTTCATCCAAACGCTGATGTTCAAGCACTCAATGGGCTACGTATTCCGTGGTCAGCTGGCTACAATGCTTGAGTGAGTTGATCTTCATAAGGGTTTAGATGCAAATTCAAATTCAAAATATGCCATCATATGTCTTAAAACAAGCCTAAATGCGGTGTTCGCCATGAAATCGACAGATTTGGATCTTCTTCAACACTATACTCGTATATTGTCTGTAGAGGGTGCATTTCGATTATGGATAGAGCCAGTTTCTTCAATTTATTTTGCTTTTTTATTGTATGCCCAGATGAACGATTATTTTTGTATTAAATTTACACGATTTTAACACGTTCAGAGGTTTTTAGAATGGCAAACCTTAAATTAAACGTTAAGAGTCTCGGATAACAGTTCGGTTTGACCATCGTGATTTAAACAGGGATGTCATACTTTTTTTTTTAAATCTTGTATATAGGCTTTGCTCCAACAATTAATAATATTGAACATCTCGTGGCGGTCTTTATCGACCTTCGAGGAGCAGCGCGTATTCTCAATCGTCACATAACTTTAAGTTAGTGTGTGTTGACATTGCGGTCCCCAAACGCTGGCTTTACATACTTTGTTGTTATATCCACATCCCTTAACTCTTTTCGACTTTTCATGCAGTTGATTTTTTTAATTAATGATGCACAAGCTGATACTATTATTTTAGAGAGGAAATTTCAACCGTCCTCACCTGAAATGGGAGCCTTCCGACGATCCGTCTCTCTTACGTCCAATGAAATAGAAATATTGATAGTCGATCGCCTAAGCAAACCATGTCTATATCAGATGGAATACCTAATATAACGAAGAGACAACTCGACCTTGTCTTCACATCCGATTCGGATTACTATGTCGTTTATTTAACTTCCGAACAACCGACTTTAACAAACATAAAGCCTCATCAGCAATATAAATTTCGACTTTCTTGATGAGACAACAAACGTTGATCTTGCTTTATCAATTTTCTATTCGTAAATTTTCTCCTGCTTTGCTTAATCGGTTCCATGTTTCTTCCCAATGGTCTGCATGTCAGCATATCTTTGGTATAACAAGGAGTTGCGTTCTCTCAGTAGTAATAGAAACAAGCTGTGTCAAAAATTTTTAAGAACTCGATGTGATTCGATTTGTATACAATTTTTTTTCTGAACTTTGTGAGTCTCTTTATCTTGAGTATCTCTACCGCATGATACGAGTATCTAGCTTTGTCTCGGACCCTAAATACTTCTACCAGTTTGTTCATACCAAAAGAAAGTCAGGCGGCTATCCATCTACTCTCAAATGTCTCTGTGAATCTTCTGCCGACCCAAAAACCATTGCGAATTTCTTTGCCTGTCATTTTGATAAATCCTTTTGTAAGCAAACACCTGAGCCCGAAACTACTTCCTTTAGCTGCATGAGAATCTGTCCAGAGACAGATAAGCTTAATATAAAAATATCTTTGATATCCAAAAACATTATCAAACTTAAAGATGATTTTACGTCCGGCACAGATGACCTTCCGGCTTTTGTAATAAAAGAGTGTGTAAGCCATCTCGGTCCTCCCCACGCTGCCCTATTTTCTGTTTCAACAGCAACATCTGGTGCCCCTCAGGGTAGTCACCTTGGACCAATCACCTTTATTCTAATGGTTTACGATGTGATTCTCGCCTTAACGAATTCTATGAGCCTATTCCTTTCATTGCCGAAGTACGGGATCTAGGAATGATTTGTGACAGACAATTGAATTTTGATTCACATTGACACCATTATAAAGGGTGAGCCAACAGCTAGTGCAAAAGTTTCCATTAAATTAAACACACATTTATTGTGAAATTAATGTAGAATTTTATTGATTAATAAAGTTCTGTCTATGGCAAAGGGAATACAACATCGTTCATGTGACCACATGTTGCAAGCGACCATCCGAAGGTCAAAATTATCGATGACTTTTAAAAACAAAATGGGTTTTTTGAGGACATGTAGGATTTGGCAAACAAATGTAAGCATAACATTACCATACACTGTCGGAAACATACATAAGGAGCTTATAAAAATCAGCGAAAAATGATGGAAAGACAAAAAACAATTGGCAATGTTAAAAATTATAGTAAAAAACGCTTTAGATAATGACAGAACGGCCAGAGTGACACCTGAGCCTATTTAATTCAAAATCACTTCTTTTCTTGTAAACACCGATTCCACTTAGTGGCAAGAGAAAAATGATACGTGAACCATTCACTTTTCTACTGCTCAGCTTCAGCGATATTTTGCAATAAGGTCTTGGATGTCAGATCTAGCTTTAGGGTTCACAAGCCCAATACAATTTTTAGTTATTTTTATTGATGAGAAATTTTATCTCTTGCTTGGCAAAATATTTTTGGTCGAAACACAATAAGAACTAATGAACGGTCCCTGTCGGATTTAAATTGAGGTTTTTTGATAAATCTCTGCACTTAAATTAAAACTGAGATGATTTCCATAAACAAATTTTCCAAGATAAAATATCATACGCTCAACATAGTGTCTTTGCCAAATATTTCTCATCCTGAGGCTTATAAATTTTCTAAAAACACATAAAACCAACTCCAATTACGTTTAAATTACCTCCCAAGTACATACTTTCTCCGAAGCATAATTTTCTTTCCACTTCTCACAAAAAAAGAAAACATATCCCACTAAATCCTCCTAATAAACGCAGAAGAGCAAGATTACTAACACCTCACAGCATATTAATTTACTCCCCATAAGGCTCATTTTCCGAATGAGCCACTCTGGTGTCGTTGTCTTCGTGGCAACAGACACACAACCCAATAGTACCATACTCCATACCATGCTCTAACTACAGCTCTAGTTCACTGACAAGTCAACCTCATACCCTGGCTGTGTCTTACGTGATTTACGACTTCGTGTTAGCCCATCAAAAATCAAGAGCTGACAAATGAGTAGTTACGCCCATTTCATCCAACACATTCCCAACAAAAATTGGTCAATTAATATGGTAAATTGAGCTTTAATTTTGTGTGTGGGTAATTCAGGCCGCCCTGTGCAGTGGCAGAAAAAAAATAGTATGTAACTGCCGCCTGGTCCACGGTGACTGGCACTTGGTGCCCTAGTGCCTCTGGGCAACACCAGTCACCGGTTACCTGCTCCATTGGTCCATATTATCGTCAATCTCAGTATCCATCCAGGGATGATGTGTGATCTGTTTATAATAGGCCTCTCAAGATTTAGTGAGCACCGTGTTGCCCTGTGTAAACACTGCTCATCACGCTGAACGCACCTTATACTCGTATATCGTAAAATATTATGTGGTGCTGCTTGTCGCTTGCCGTGAGAAAATTTCTTTTCTTTTTATTTAGGCACTCGCACAGATCTATACTTACATATACCATATACGAGTATAGATGCAAAGACACAAGGTGTGCCAATCTGTTTAACTTCAAAAGGGTCTGCGATGGGATAGGAATATTTAGCAACGTGTTCACCACCGATGAAGTGCAGTGGGAACCTATGTTGGATATGAACATCTACAATAAGTCTGACTAAAGCTATTTTGTGCGGTTTTAAATCTTTGCCTCGCCAAAAGAAAAAAAAAGACATTTTTTCTAGAATTCAGGTCAATCCCATCCAATCTGATCAATAATGTACGACGCAATCTAAGAGCTGTGGGGTGGTGAATATCTTTGGAAAGTCATTTGTCTGACGAAATAGGAAGAGGGGGCTTTTCTTCTTGTGGTTTATCTTCTACTCGTAGATATAAAATATATCTAAGTCCATAGAGTGAAAGAAAGCAAAGCGCTATAGTATTCCTATAAATGAGCTAGTCGCTGACTTTTGACATGGAAACATTCGCTCTCATCGCACATTTGTGTGTTAGATGGTTGTGAATATCGCAGTTGGAATAAGGTGAGACACAGTGATTGAAGCAAACAAAGTGCTACTACTCCCAGTTTAGGAGTGATGATGTAGTCCTGATTTATGGTAAGTGAAGGCATCCAATTTCATTGTACGCCAAACACATAACGAACTTGTAAAATTGTGTGAATTATCTTTAAGGCTATGAATTCTATGCTTTACGAGTAAACTCTGATCATCAATAGTTGTGAGAAGTAAGAGGAAAAATTATGATCGACCTAAAAAGATTTTCGTTCGATTATGTTCTGGACATGAAGCTATGTTTCCAAGACTGGATTGTGATTGTTTATGGTTGAGTCTTTTTCGATATCTTATGTTCATTTTACTGACATTGAGTTTAATACATTCACATTCACGTCACATCTTATTTTGTTTGGCGAAATACATCCGACTTGTTCTTCTTTTGTCATAATGTTTGACGCTATTGGAAAGTGTAATTTCACAAATAACTTCGAATGGCAATTCGGTTTTGACATTTGTGAAGCAAATAGGATTAGAATTTGAAATTCTATACTCGTGAAGAACGCAGAATAATCATCACGATGACGATAATGAACAATTAGTCAGTGATTTCAATGCAACATGCATTTCGTGCCCGTTTTCCTGGCCGCCCGGCTTTCATTGGTTGTTCAATGGGGCATTAAGCCACACGACTTCTAGACACTGCAACAGAACAAGATCAAGCATGTACCTAGTACCTCTCTTTCGGGGAGAATATCGCTGCCGTGGCTAAAGATGTCGATATTGAGCGGACAACGTGTCACGCAATTGGTCATTCCACTCATGTCTCTGCGCCGCATTTTTATGAAAGGTTTGAAAATCTTCCTTACATAGTGCACACAGTCCATCAGCTGCTGATCGTGAATAGCATCTAACGAACGCTCACAGCCTTCTGAATCTCAACAACGAAGTGGACGATTTTGCGTTAAAGTAATTATGTATGACGTTTATCGCCGAATCCGAACGGCACTCCTTAGAAGCTTTTTCATAGGCAATTTTACTTTCGGGAGTTTACCATTGCCCGCCGAAAGGGTGATGGCGATTCGAAAAATTGTTGGCGATGCCGGGGATCGAACCACGGACCCTTTGCGTGAAAGTCCAATGAGCTAACCATCACGCCATCGCCGCCACCGACCGTGAATGTGTAGGTAAGGTTAAGTTTAAGTGGCTGTTGACAAAAAAAAAACCAACCCACTTAGGCCTATTGGCCCATTGTGATGCCACGTGGATCTGTGATCTTGTGTTGGAGACTTTTAATGTCTATGTTGCTTAAGTCACTTAAGTCGTTGTGAAAGAAGGCCTCTAGGTGGAGTATTCTTCTTTGAGAGGGAGTTGGAAATGTACAGAGGAGGTAAGGGATTGTCGTCTCCCCTTTCTCCCGCAGCTTCTCCAAAAGTCGTTAGTAAACATGCCAAGCCTTCTTGCATTTTTACTTATAAGGCAGTGTCCACCTATAATGGCGCTAAGACGTTTTCTAATTAGAAGGATAAAACTCATGGTGCGATTTAGATCTAGTGTTGGCCAGATTTGTTTCATCGCTAGGCATGTCGATCCAACCGCCCATCTATGGTTTGTTCTTCTATTAGTATCCAGCGTTATTTCTTGTTTTCCTTTTCAGGTGTGATAGGTATAGTGGTTCCAATTTTGGTAAATTCGTCGGCCTTACAATTCCCTGGAATGTCGCTATGTCCCGGCACCCAGCAAAGGTGAATGTTAAACTGCTCCGCCATCTCCATCAGAGATGTTTGGCAGTCCACGACTGTTCTTGAGTTTAGAGAGCATGAGTTCAGGGATTTGATAGCGGCCTGACTGTCGGAAAAGATGCGGATATCCATTGCACATATTACAGTTTTATTCAGCCACGATAAGGCTTCCTTTATTGCCAGAATAGTCAATAGATTTTGCAACCGATTGCGCTGTTATGTGTATGTATCTATGGTAAGTTCACATCAAGATATGACTTTTTGATATTTTCTATCTGAACTTAAATATCAATAATACCTTATAAGGTCCAATAAATTGATTTGAAGGTTGCAGAAAAATTAAAGAGTGCCATCGAAAAAATTTACCACCCACCGAAAATTAATAAAAAAAAATACAGTAAAAATAGAAACTACAAAATTAAAAAAAAATTAAAAGTATTTATTGCCTGTCTCCAAATCAGTAAAAATTAAATTAAAAAAGCGTTTTGCCGCTGTCGTTCAGGTGACAATGGAGACGCTGGCATCTGGCTTCACAATGAAATAAAAAATTAGTCAAGTGTACGAGTATTTATGACAGTGGCGAATACTTTGAAGGGATTTATTGTTAACAAATAAATAAACCGATTTTTAAAAAAATAATTTCGGTTTCTTTCTTTTGGGTACCCCTTCGTGTAGAAGCATTCTAATCCGCAATAGCATTCAATAGAATTGTGCATCGAACCTGGAAAGAATTCAATTTTATGTTGACAAATCTGCATAAACTTCATAAAGGAAAAAATTCTTATCATAGGCTTATCAATGAGAAAGTGTCCTTCTTTGGGTCCAAAGGAATTTAAAGGAACCAAACAAAAAGGTTTCACAGAAGATAAGAATCTACATTTAGTTCTTATGCGATTTATTCAGGTTTTGTCTCGCTATTGTGTAGTTTGTAACATATGAAAATCGTTTGCTGAAATAAAAAATTTTGATTTTTTTTTGTTCAAAATCGTTAGTGTGAACTTAGTCGCAATTCGGTTCATAAATCAAACGTTGTCAAGCCAGATGACATCACTATAAAATTTCCCAAGTTTTTGTGGGAATCAAAATCAGTTCGAACTTTTGGCGAGCATGGTTTGACAAGTTTGATATCATTGCTTTTGTATTCTGTGGCGCAAAAGTCATCACCATATCAGAAGATGGTATAATTTTTGGAAATGACGGCAAATGTCAATTCTACTTTGACATTTTTGAAGTAAACGGATGCAAAGAGTGATGGAAAATGACATAAATCGGGCCCGCATGGTCATCAATCCTGACGGCGGCCGTAAGAAAATGTTAGCCGATAAAATGTTCTCAACTTAATGGAAGAAAAAATTTAGTCATCAAATCAACATAATCCAAAAGCAGAACCAACGTTTTTAATTTATAAAAAAAAATCTGCCAAAGAACATCGTGTGACAACCTTTGCGTCCGTTTTACTTAAAAAATTTAAGAACAGTAAGAATAAATTATAATATAAATTCATAGATATAAATACTAGTTTATTAGTTATTTAATATTGAAACTGCACTTATGTTTTGAAGAAAAAACTCAGAATTAGCATCCACGATCTCGAAAGCCATACAAGGCAATACTTGTAGATAAATTGAATTTCAACAATATATTGTATCTACCTATGTATGTGTTTATCCTTTGCTGCCGTACATTAGGTACTATACGACTGCTGTATTCCCTTTCAATTAATTTCCTCTTAGTAAATAGAGAGGATAATTAAGTTACCCTCATTGTGTTCTTGACTGTATCTTCCTTCAATAAAAATACCTTTATTTTCAACTCAATTAAGCAAGTGCAAGAAAAATGCATCAACATGCAAATGAACACACATAAGACCCTTAACATAGTTTAAGGCCTTTATCTAAACACTATTACTACCTCCTATACACTACTGTCAAGTAATATTTTCATCCCATGTGAGAAAATCTAAAAATTAAAGTGCTCATCTCTCCCCTTTTTTCTGACAATAAATGATAATCATTGGCATCCAGTTCAAATCCACTGTCCACTTCAATATAACTTCTTCAAAGATACAAAACAGTCCACAGTTGATTGCCAACAATTAAAAACCATCGCGTGCAAACTATGCCAATGAGCGATACTTAAAAACTCCGGAATTCCCTTAATTAGGTCCGCCAAAGTTAAAGCTAAAGAGGGAGAAAAAGCCAAAGAAGAAAACCAGAAGAAAAAAGAAAATCAGAATAGCTCGAGAAATTATTGACAGCCCCATCGTAACAAACTTCCATCTATCCCATCGACAATAGATCCAGCTCCAGAAGCACGAATTACATCTCTTGTTCTTGTTGTTGTTGATTTTTATGTTGATGTTGTTGTTTTGAATTGTGTTGTCAGGTGCTTGGTTGTTGTTAGAAAACAGTACCTTCCAACTGAAGGACGGATCGCCAAGTCATTGTCGTTTTTGTTAATTAAATTCCCAAGAATTACTTGTATCTTACAGATTGACGTATTCCAAGCGAGCCTGAATAGGCAATGATGAATACTACAATACTCGTAGTTGTTGTATTGTACCATCTTTCATATATTCCCCTCATTGGAGAGTATAAAAAAAATGCCTCTGGCAAAATAGCGCTAGCGCCAAATTGGCCAAATAGCTTTGTGTTCACATGAATTCTTGCCGGATTGGCATAGACATTGTAATGGATAATGGGTTCCGAGCGGGACTCAGAATCTTAAGAACAAATTCATCTCTGAATTCAGACGGTGTACTAGTAATAAAAAATATAAAAAAAGAGAAAATCTCAGTCACAAAATAGGGGTCAAAAATATTTGGCGGTGTTTACAGCTTAGTCAGTGGTTAACAATTTGGTGCTCCCCCATCCAAGTACAGATACTGTTACGACGATGGATTGGATTATAGCTGGAGCAATTTTTCACGGTGGCCTCGATTTTATTAATTTGATTAGTCGTGGCATTATGACTATTCGTATTTGGATGCGGTCTGATCTTTCAAAACACTGGAAGAACCATGGCCAGATTGATGTGAGCAGTTTTAAAAAATGGACAAAACACAACAGGCATTAATTAGGGAAATTGTTTGTTCCGGAGATAAAACTGAGGATGGAAGTATATATATTTTTTTTTTGATTTTTCATAATGAAGCAAGAAAAGGGAAATTTAGGTGGCATATTTAGATTTTAACTTGTTGTTTGGCACTTTCACAAAATTAGTCACTCACTACTGCTACAAAGGAGCAATTAAATTTTTCAATTAATCTTTTTGATGGTTTTATGACCTCAAAAAGAGGTAACCTATTACATTCTGCGAAAAGAAAAAAAAAACATGGGAACGTCAAAGTTAAAAACTTGAGAATTGGGAACTTCAATGATTACACCCAGTTGCAATTTTGTATGCTAAGTAGTTGTACAAGACAATTGTTATATTTCTCATGATTCCAAAGTGTGACTTTTCCTTACAAATTAGCTAGCGATAAGCTACTATTTTGAGGTTTTACAGTTTTGAAACAAACATTCAACTTGTTTAATATAGTGTGGAGCACTGAGGAATAAGTAGGTAAGGTATTGAGGTCAGTGCCTTATTACATACTGTGTAAGTGTGAGCAGTCCTAGCTTTCAATATGCTGCGCCAGATATACGAAACAACATTTTAGATTACCCTACAGGAGCCTACGGGGGCTCTGCTTGGTCTAAAGGATAGAAAGGCTGCAGTGTTCGACGGTATACCAACCGAATTTTTTAAATATATTACACAAATGGGCTGAAAGATATCCTCATTGGCTTATACAACAGCATATTATATCATGGGACATTGCCCCAACGATTTAAAGAAGCTCTGATTTTTCCCATCCACAAAAAAGGCGATACATCGGATCCTGCTAACTATCGGGAAATATCGTTCTTAAATGGATCGTACAAAATCCTTGCAGCCCTATTGCAGAGGCGACTGTGCACATGTATAGAGGCCAATAATCTGCTAAGGGAATTCCAGGCGGGTTTTAAGTCTGGCAACTCAACTGTCGACCAAATTTTCGTATTGAAAATCGTAGCAGATACATTCATAAGCCGAAATAAAAAACTCTACGTCTTCTTTGTGGACTTTAAAGCGGTCTTCAATTCTGTGAACCGAAACGCCTTATTTTATAACTTGTATTATATGGGAATGTCATCGAAATTCGGGAAGATTTTACAAAATTTTTATGAAAAAACCAAGGCAGCTGTTTGGAATGGTGAGACACTATTAGAATGGTTTCAGACGCAGTCAGGAGTAAAGCAGGGGTGTTCGCTGAGCCCAAATCTATTTGGCCTCTTTATAGGCGATATAGTGGACTTTCTCCCAAGAGGAATAGAAATTGCAGGGATTCTCATTAAAGCCCTCCTGTTCGCAGACCACATTCTACTGTTGGCAAGCTCACCGGAATCCTTGCAATTGATCATTAACAAATTATATGAGTACTTTAACCTATGGAGCCTAGTCGTGAATTTGGATAAATCCAAGATAATGATATTTAAAAAGAGATGTGGTAGACTTACTTACAACGAAAAATGGTACTTTAACGGAGAAAGGATAGAAGTTGTAAATGAATACAGATATCTTGGAATCCTTTTAACAAGTAGCCTTAGTTATGATAAAACATCTGAAGGAGAAACTCTTGAAACTCTTAAAACTCTAAAGCCGTCATCAATGTAGTGTGGAAAAACTGTTTCAACAACTCACAGATTACGCACAGCAGTAAATTCAAAGTGTTTGAAGCTGCATCGGAGGAGGTAATACTCTACGCGGCGCAAGTATGGGGTTACAAGCCATATGTGGAAGTTGAAAAACTAATACGTTTTTTCATTAAGAAAACTCCTAAAACTCAATCCTAACAAATCCCTCATAAAGAAGATCTTTCTATATTCTGCAGTATGTACAATTTGGAAGAAAGAGAAGATACCATGCATTTTCTAGGCAAGTGCCCAATTCTAAGGGAAACGAGGAGAAGTTTCTTTGGAAAAGACTTCTTATCGGAACAAGAAATGATATCCCTTCTCAGCGAAGTAAACAGTACTAAACTATATACTTCCTCGATCACAAAGTTCTTTCTGTTCAATCGAATTAAAAAATCATTATGGGGAACGCTTTCAGCAGCCGAGAAGAAGTAATGGAAAAATTGCCAAGCACACAGAGATAGATGTACTCTTGGCTATGTAACTTTTGCAAATGGCAAGCTATGACGCTAAGATTTAGAGGGAATATCAACAACAGATGTACCAACTTAACAAAAGAAACAGAACTCAAATCGGGACAATGGGAGTGCCACATGGTGAGAGAGAGTATACTAGCAGGGAACTTCTAAAAATGTTGGTAAATGTGTCTAAGTGAATACAAATACAGTATTGTCCAAAACATTTGAAAGCTTTTTTTCCTTACCAAACTTTTGTGATCCACTGTATATAAAAGTAATTTTTTTACATTTGTCTTACAAAATTCGGTTATTCAATGTATACTCTTTATTTGGTAACAAAAACATCCGCGATATGTCCCGTTAGATGGTTACGGGAAAGAAAGAAAATAGAAAACACGCATATGCAGCTATGCAAAACATATGCAAGTTTTCAATAGCGGCTCATTCCCAGCCTAACTTTTGAGTAGTTCAGAATTTTTTGATTCCAAACTTATACAAATCATATTTTACAATAGTTTTACTACTTTAAGTTTAAATTTTTGAGAAAAAAAACTGATTTGTTTGATATGGCTGGGAATAAGTATAATAACCATACAAAAAATTTGATTATCGAGGCATTTAAGAGTGGCATTAGGCAAAGAGAAATTGCTAAACAATTTAAATTGCACGAGTCAACAGTTTCTAGGCTTATTTCGAAATACCGAAATAATTTGCCACTAGAAACGGTAGATTCTGGTGGCCCTCCACGGAAAACTGATCATCGCATGGAGTAAAAAAGTCGAACTACTTTGAAGCACGGAGGAGGTTCTACAATGGTGTAGGGTTGTTTTTTGGCTCAAGGATGTGGTCCTCTACATAAAATTACTGGCATTATGGATCGCTTTGGCTATAAAAACATTTTAGAAACAGTCATGCTTCCATATGCTGAGGAAGAGATGCCGTTGTTGTGGAAGTACCAACATGACAACGATCCAAAACATACGTCAAAATATGCTAAAGAGTTCTTGGAGATGCAACATGTGAACATGTTACATTGGCCCGCATAATCCCCCGACCTGAACCCCATAGAAAATCTGTGGGAAATTTTAAAACAAAGGGTAAGGGGCCAGCGGTTCTCGTCATCTAAAGCCCTTTTTGACGCACTCAAAGTTGAATGGCTGAATATTCCAGTGAACATAATAAACGCGTTAATTGCATCCATGCCAAAAAAAAATGTGGTGAAGTAATAAAAAACAAAGGTTATTGGACCAAATATTGAAAAAAAGGAAAACTTGCAAATGTTTTGCACAGTATTTTATAATACTTATGTATATTGCTAAAACAAAAAGATTAATTAATAAACTTTTTTCAATATTTTATATACTTAAACATTCGCAATAAATTAATCTTTCAAAATATTGTACATAAAAAAGTTTAACAGTGTTGCTTTAGTTTGAGAGCAGTATTCATTGAAATCAAAATTGTAAAAAAACTTAAATGTTTTGCACAATACTGTAAATGCAATATTCATTATTAGCTCTATTGTCAATCTGGCAGACGGCAATGTCATGCTAACTGATTTTTATATTATTATTACATACTGTGTAATGGACAATATATTTGTCAACGAGTTAACTGTAGCCTAAGAGGGACAATTTATAGATAGATAGATAGATCTTTATTTCGTATACAAATTTTTACAGAGGATAGTTACCACACATTTTACATTACAGAGAAATGATATTATTTATATCTTTCTACGGAAATATTTTTAATTTTTTGTTTTGTAAAGTATTGGATATAATTCAAAGAAAATTAAATTAAATTAAATAAATAAATAAATAAAATCTTAGTACAAAAAAAAAAAAAATAATAATAATAATAATAATAATAAATAATATAGATAAAAAAGAAATAAATAAATAAAAAATAAATAATTATAATAATACTCGTAGTAAATATATACCCAAGTATATAAGTTTATAAATAAATAAATAAGTACACAGGTACATAAGTAGGTAATATGAAAGAAAAGATAAAGAAATAAGTATAATAAAAATATGTAGTTATTGACTCAACAAATGAGTAAACAGTAAATAAATAAATAAATCAAACAATATGGATATAAAGGTGACGGGACAATTAAATCCAACATTCAGACGCACTTAAATGGCATTACATCGACTTTAAAATATCTGCTTAACATGCTTGCATCTTTTAAGGTCAAATAATTGAATTCTTAATGATTGGCCTTCATATAGACAGACAGATGCCTTAACAAACACTTCATAAACGTAGATTTGATCTTCATGTTGTAACTATATCCAACCCTTTGAATTAGCTCAAATTAATTGGATCAACATCAGTGCGTGACCTGGACTCAGGTGGAGTGTATGGCGAGATCAGTGTTTAATTGAATTGAAGTAATTTAAGGATTTTTCGGCTTCTTGCAAACTTATAATATTGTACTAAAAACACAACTTTTAGCGAATGAATTTTTGAACCGACGGCAACGATGAATACACCTAGGATGGTTTTAGGAAACATAATTAGACCTATTGACCTATCTGTTGCCTTTGAAAAGATGTCTAGTATTCTGCGTTCAACTTTCACGGATTAATGTAACTTTGGCTACCCCAGATTTTGGTTAATTTTTTTTCATTAGTTATAACGACCACTCTCACCAAATTGTAGTTACTTCTGTATTTTAAAGTCCGCTTACCTGAAAAAAAAGAAAACGTTAATTATTTTATTTTGATAAAATTAAAACATTTAGTAAAGCGTATCTATGTATTATAGAAGCCCTGCAAGTTTAATTAAAATGCAATCTTATTACATATCATTATATAGTGAAAGCGTATTGCAGATACAGATTCTTAAATACTCAGTTAAGAGCTTTTCCCAATTTAATGCAGTAAAATAGATTTAAATAATCTAAATATGTGTAGTTAAGAAAAAAACAAAATTTTGTAATCGAAGTCTGCATTTATCAATTCGAATTAATCAAAAATCAAATTAAATTTCTAATTACAATCTCTCCGTTGCGCATTAGTTGTCATTACTGACACACGTTGCATCACTCAAACTCAAACCAAGTCCCAGTGAGCGGTTGCCTGATTCCCAATCTCACTTATAATTGACTTCCATTCTTCGGTCTTTTTTTATTTGTGGGACAGTAGAGTAAAAAAACCACACACACGGAACCCTAGAAACAAGCATCGTCGTTAGACGAATGCTGGTGTCAGATGATTGACACTGTACCACATCAACTTTAACTCAGATTCCGATTCTCAGCGACTGCCAGCGTCAAAAGGAAGCTAATTTTCCAATGAATAATGTGCGGTTTCACAAATAGGAAATCTGCGGTTTGACCAAGAATCTAAATCCGATGAAAAGTCGTTTCCAGAAGTGCACAATCTAAACAGCAGTCGGTAGTCAGCCAGCTCAACTATTGGCCATTAACAATCCCAACAACAACGACTATAATGATGATGATGGCGATAGCGATGGCGACATAGACAACGACACACGATCACCTATGCCAACTACGAGTACATATTTGCAGCCCTATCCCACACAGATTACTTTTTATTGACAAATTGTGCTCTAAGCGCCAGATGAGGTCCATCTTTGGAACGAGGGGAGTTCTTATACAAGTTCAACTTAGAACCTCTTTCAAAGCACTGGTTTTACCTTTATAACATTCGTACCAACTAGTGCCAATGCTATTACAATCGAGCAAAGTTAATCTTCAAGTTAAATGTGTGTTATCGGGGGAAGACTGCAATTACTGTCCATTAGATACGAGTACTATAGGCAGTTGGGCGCGATCTATGTTCCATCTCGAATGCTCATTTGTACATGGGAATTCCCCTCTTTAAGGAACAGGCCACAGTTTATGTATACACAGTTAATAGCGCGCTGATAGATACCGAAATCGGTCAAAGTTCAAGTTGGAGTTAGTCGCGTATGTACGAGTATGAGTACGAGTACCAGTATTTGGATAGCAATACATCGATTGGCTTCCACAAGAAAAAGCCATGAAGTGGGACTTGGTGTTTAAAAAAAAAAGAAGAAAAACAAACACTTTCCGTGTGTATAATGGCCAGTTTTTGTTGGTTAAGGTATTTGCTTTATCCTGTGCTGTGTTAGTGTAGTGTGCCCATGTAATGGGAAAATGAATAGCCAACGATTCAGATAAATCGATAAGAAATGTACTTGGGTGCAGTTGACCTTTAGCTGACCGATTTGTTTAGGACACCGCAAAACAGAAAAGGAAATGTAGTAGTTGTTAAAAGAACATACCTACATATCCTGGTTGTTAGGTCGATGTTAGTATTCGAATTCTTTTGAGTTTTGAAGAAATGCAACCTTAAGATAGTCAATAAATGTTTGAAAGTAGGTAGTGTAGTGAATGGGAATCTAACCATTCTAATTGCGAAAAGATTCATGTTGTGTTTTCAGAAAAATTCATCAGGTAAATAAAATTGTAAGCATGCCGCCTTCTTGGAATGAGTTTTTGACTGTGCTAAAATTGACAAGTTAAACAAGATTTCTACACATCAATTGTGCTTATAATACCTCCAAGTGGTAGCCGTCGAGTACTGGTCAATGTCCATCCGGACTGGAATTGCTAAATTTATCAGCGCGAGTGCTGACCAGCAGACAAAAGTAGCAGCACTATAAACGGGACAGCGGATGAATTCCCCAGATGGAATCAACGGTGGAAAAAAACACCGGAACAAATGAGACCTTATCCGGATTACTCGGTCATAATTGAAGTTCAGGCCGGTAAGGATTTCCGAGACTAAGTCAGGGTCGTGGAAAAGAGATCGTGGTGGAAGAGGCCTTAATGAACCAACGGAAGCAATCACATGCCAGAATGGGTTACTGACTTTCGGTCTAACCGGCCCATCGTCCTAGCAGTATTAAAAATGGAACAGGCCCTCCAGGTTGGGAGTTGTGTCAACGGGGTAACTGTCTGTCCATGAAAAAAAATACAAAAGTTACGAAGCAACAACAAGCGTCAAATACCGACGGATCCACTGTTTACAACTCATGCATACGATTTTAGGACAAAAAACTTCGGATTTACCCGTGGAATGTTAGGTCCCTTAACAGACCACGTGCAGTCGAACAACTAGCGGAGGGTGTAGACTGCTGCAAAGCATAGATGGGATGGGCCGGACAAAAAGAGCATGAAAAACTGCGACATCTACTACGGCGATTGTTACCGACTGCAAAACCAGCGCCTATTGGGATGCGGATTTCTTGTTGGAGGCAGACTTAGGCAAGAAGTCGTGAGTTTACTGCATGTGAGCGAGCGCCTCGAAACAATACGCATCAAAGCTGAATTTTCCCAGATTAGCATGATATGCGCTCATGCCCCCACAGAGAAGAAAGATGACAACACCAAAAATGCCTTCTATGAATCACTTAACAAGACCTACGAGCAATACCCTAGCTATGACATTAAAATTGTCCTAGGTGATTTGAATGCAAAGCTAGGAAGAGAGGGTATCGTTAGTGGAACGATCGGAAAATATAGCCTGCACAACACCACCTCCGATAACAGATTCAGGCTAATCGACTTTGCCGCCGGGAGAAACATTGTCGTAGCTAGCTCCCGGTTCCCACATCTCGACATACACAAGGGGTCTTGGAGAACTCCTGATCAATCAACAGTCAACCAGATTGATCACATTGCGATCGACGCAAGACACTCCTCCAGTGTTATGGATATCCGTACGTTCCGAGGAGCAAACATCGACTTGGACCATTAACTTGTTGTAGCGAAGGTACGGTTTCGGATATCCCAAACTACGCCAAGAGAAACTAATGCTGTGAGGAAATTCGACGTCGGACGGCTACAATCGCAAGAGATCGCCAAATCCTTTTCCGATCGAGTGTCTCTCAATCTCTTAAAAGGTTCAATACCGCCAGCATCAAGCATCGAAGACCATTGGAAACACTACCAAAACGCCATTAGAGATGCCGCCTCTGATGTGCTGGGTTTCACTCGTCCACCACAACGAAACCCCCTGGTTCGATAATGAATGCCGGCAAGCAAATGCAGCTAAGCAAGATGTATATAAAGCGGCGCTACATAGGAGGACCAGCTCTGCTCATGAGCTCTATGAGCGGAAGAAGAGAGACGAACACCGGCTTCTCAGGAGAAAGAAGAAAGAGCATGAGAAACGCCCGGTCGAGGAAATTGAGAGATGCTATTCCAGGAATGAGATTCGGAAGTCTTACCAACATGCCACGGACACAAGCCCCGAACCGAAGCCTGTGGAGACGAACAAGGCAACATCGTAGTAGAGTCCCAGTCGATGTTGAGAATCTAGAAAGATCATTTCTGTTGACTGTATAACGGCGACAGGCAGATTGAAGCTTTCATCCTGGACGATGTAAACCAACAGTTCCTTCCACCCGACCTGGATGAAGTGAAGACAGCAATATCTAGGCCTGACTGCCGAGCTCTCCAAAGCGGTAGGCGATGACTTGGTAAGGAGTATACACAAACTCATCTCCAAAGTATGGTAGGACGAAAGTATGCCCGATGAATGAAACCTCAGCATTGTTTGTCCGATTATCAAGAAAGGAGATCTTCTAAACTACGAAAACCACAGAGGTAGCAGTCTTCTTAATATCACATGCAGGATCTTATCTGCCGTATTGATTGAACGCCTAAGGCCGTTCGTCAAGAACCTAAAAGGTCCATACCATTGTGGCTTTAGGCCAGTTAAGTTCACCATCGACCAAATATTCGCATTACGGCAGATAAAAAACAAAAAACAAAAAAAAACACTGCGGCGCTGGAGGCCCGGTATGGGCCTAGCTTCTTGACACTTATTTGTGTTGCTCATGTTGTCATTTTTTTTCACATCTGAGCGGGGCCTACGCACTCTTTAGAAGCTTTTTCATAGGAAATTTTGCTTTCTGGAGTTTTCCATTGCCCGCCGAAAGGGTGATGACGATCGCCACTATTACGGCAGATTCTTAAGAAAATCTATTTACCGATTTTAAGGACGGGTATGACAGCATCTATAGAGACGAAGCTTTAGAGAACAATGCCTAGTTTTGGCATTTCTGCGAAACTCGTCCGTCTGTGGAGGATGACGATGGAGAAAGCACGCTGCTCCACCAAGGTCAATAAAGATCTCACCGAGACCTTTGATGTCAAAAAAGGATTTAGACTAGGCGATGCGCTGTCATGCGATTTCTTCAACATCGTACTTGAAAGAATAGTGCAAAACTCACAAGCAAACACAAGACGCACTATCTTTCAAAAGTCCGTCCAACTACTCGCATACGCCGACGATATTGACATAATCGGGAGAAAGCAGCGTGATGTCAGTGGCGCTTTCGCGAGTATTGAGTCGGAAGCGGCAAAAATGGGTTTAGCGGACAACGAGGGTAAGACCGAGCATATGCTGTCAAGCAAAGAAGGACACTCAACACCGAAGTATCGGGCAGAACGTCACCCTCGACAGATATTACTTTGAGGTAGTTAAGAACTTTGTCTACCTAGTCTCAGCTATGAATTCAGACAAAGACACCAGCGCTGACGTCAAACGAAGAATAACTCTTGCCAATCGCTGCTTCTTTAAGCTAAGAAGGCAGTTAACTAGCAAAGCCCTCTCTCGAACAACAAAGTTACTCTAGTCCCTACCTTATCCAAGTCCTGCTCTATGGCGTAGAGGCATGGACATAAACAAAACCGGGTGAAGGTGCTCTTGGTTGCTTTGAGTGAAAAATTCTTCGAGTGATTTTCGGTCCCATCTGCATTGACGGTGAGTGCAGGAGGAGATACAACGGCGAACTGTACGGAGTGTACAGCGACATTGACTTAGCCAGAAGAGTGAAGATTCAACGACTGAGATGGCTTGGACATATAGCATGTAGAGGGAATGGACTCAAACGCTCCGGTCCCAAAAGTCTTCGAATCCGCCCCCGAGGGACAGCGCAGAGGAAGACCGAGACTCAGGTGGCGCACGCAAGTGGAAGGGGACCTCAGCCAGCTTAGCGCGTGAAACTGGAGCCAGCTAGCAAAAGATCGAGCTGGCTGGAGACACTTGTTGATTGAAGCTCAGGTCCAACCCGGAATGTAACGCCACCTAAAGTCAGTAAGTAATTAGAAACTATGGATCTCAAGGATATGTGGTTCCAACAAGACTAGAGCGCTAAAAAAATGCCGAGAAGAATGTCATTAGTTTCTATATCGATTGAAGATGGTCTTGTATAATTTGCAACTCAGTGTTAAATAGAAGACCTTAACTTTTGAGATATAAAAATCGAAGTATAACAATGCAGAGCTTCTTCTAATCATACCATCTAACTTCTGGTGTCAGTTTCAGACCCTTTAAAAATAAATCATTGGATGTCCATGGCTCAAGGGGAAATGAACTGGTTTCCACATTAAGCTGCTCTACTTTGTTCTGCATAATTTAAACTCATTGAATATCCGTCTTCCATCATATCCATTGGGCGCGATAGCAAAGATATTTAAACAAACGACTAGAGGTATGTTCTCAGATGTGAATTCAGCAGTGTATATTAATTGGTAGCACAGCACAGGCTAATTTTTAAGACATTTATCATTGACCATAGTTGGCTCCACGCTATAGGATGCTCTATCATTCAACATCCAATTTTGTGTCAACTTCTTGAAGGAAATCTAGAAAGCAATTCATTAATGGCATTAACATTTAAGCAAACCAAACCAATTGTCAGTGTAAATTGATTCTACGAGGGCGGGTCAATAAGTCCGTGACTTTTTGAATTTCTGAGCTCTTTACTGAAACAGCAACACTGCTCCTGTCAACAGGCATCTGTCAGTTGACTCCTGTCAAAATTTAAACTTGCTGCGTCAGTTAGTTTGTGTTTGACAGCTATTTGTATCAGACTACTCACTAATTTGAGGAGAAAATGGAAAAAAGTGAATTTCGTGTGCTTATTAAGCATTATTTCTTGCGAAAAAAAACCATTACCGAGACCAAGGCTAAGCTTGATAAATACTATGGGGACTCTGCACCATCGATTTCAATGGTAAAAAAGTGGTTTACTGAATTTCGTTGTGGCCGTACAAGCACTGAAGATGCCGAACGTCCTGGACGCCCAGTTGAGGTCTCTACACCCGAAACAATCGAAAAAATTCACGATATGGTGTTGGCCGACCGAAGATTGAAAGTGCGAGAGATTGTGGAAGCCGTAGGGATCTCGCATGGCTCAGTGGTTTCAATTTTGAATGATCACTTGGGCATGAGAAAGCTTTCCGCAAGATGGGTGCCGCGTTTGCTCACAGTCGACCACAAACGCAATCGTGTAACAACTTCACAGGAAGGTTTGGCGTTGTTTAATCGCAATATGGAGGAGTTTTTACGCCGTTTTGTAACCGTGGACGAAACATGGATCCATCACAACACACCGGAGAACAAACAACAGTCAAAACAGTGGGTTTCTAAGGGTGAATCGGCGCCAAAGAAGGCCAAGGTGGGTTTGTCAGCCAATAAAGTTATGGCGGCTGTTTTTTGGGATGCACGCGGGATAATCCACATTGACTACCTTCAAAAGGGAAGAACAATCAATGGGGAATATTATGCCAACTTATTGGACCGATTCAATGACGATTTGAAAAAAAAACGACCTCATTTGGCCAAGAAAAAAAGTTCTTTTCCACCAAGACAATGCAAGGGTGCACACATGTGCAGTTGCCATGGCAAAAATCCATGAATAGGGCTATGAATTGCTCCCTCATCCACCCTATTCTCCAGATTTGGCTCCGAGCGACTACTTCTTGTTCCCAAACCTGAAGAAATGTCTTGGTGGAAAAAGATTTGACTCCAATGATGAAGTCATCTCGCAAACAAAGGCCTATTTTGAGGACCTCGACAAATCATTTTTTTTTGGAAGGGATAAAAAAATTGGAGAAGCGTTGGAAAAAGTGCTCTATACACTTTCAAGGGAGACTACGTTGAAAAATAAAATTATTTTTTTATCAAAAAATCTGTGTTTTAATCCAAAAGTCACGGACTTATTGACCCGCCCTCGTATTATTGCCTAATATGCACTGAGCAAAACATAACTTGAACTTGGTCTCAATTCTAAAAAAAATCATTTCTAGCAGATATTCGCAATGAATATCCTTAGCTTATACTCGTTATGTACATTTAACGAAAGAACAAAGCTCAAAGTGCATTTATTGCTTCATTGCTATGACTCGAAATTGGTACCCCTTTTACAAGAAAGCCAGGTATTATAAAACATCAATCAACCTTATGACATCAAACACTTTAAGTAAAGTTGCAACTATTTGTAAGCCTTCAGTTTCAACTTTAACTAATGTCATCCTTTCAATGTCTACACACTAAGACTTCCTCCTTCTCGCAAAAAGATTACGGAACATCACTAGACATACATGCAACCTTCAACCGAGGCGAAAACCAAACCCGAGATCCACCTTTTACCATCGCAACTTTGTAACCCACTATCTTCAACTATACAAATTCTGGTGAATCTAATGTTTTTAACTTTAGGGTATACCTACAATCAGCTCCACCAGCCATGGTCATAGGTATAGTCTATGATAATGCAGAGAAGATGGCACAACGAAGACGGTGAACAACCACCACGACGTTGATGATGACGATGATACTAGTGATGACGACGAAGAAGAAAATAACGTATGGAGAAGAGAAGAAAAAAGAGGCAAAAAACTACACGAAAGAATAGAAAAGTACAAAATGACAGAAAAAAGCAGCTAACAACAACAGCAAAGAAAGATTGTACTTTTGCGGCTGCAAGTTGATCATGAAATTTTATAAGACGCAGCATAGTCGTTCCATGGAACATTTCTACCGCAGCGGTGCTTCTGGAGTGTTGTGTGCGATCAAAGAAACCAACAGAAACTAGCAAATCCTCAGCCACCAACCCATGAAGTGATAGATTTCTATCCGGGAAGTTAGTTCCGATTGTTTGTACCTCTTTCACTGATTACCTACTCGGGTTGGACTATCTAAAATCGTGTAAACTGAGAAGGATATGTGCTCATAAATTTTCGTGACCTTACATTAGAACAATATCTTTTTATTTTTGTTTATCACTTTTTGTTTTAATTTTTTTTAATCGGGAAATACGGGATACACGAGTACATCCAGATTGTCCCCGGTTTAACCCATCGCGTGTGAGTGTTGAGTTTTTTTCTAACATAGTGTTGTGCTAAAAAAAAATTGGATAAAGTGTAACATTGTACAATTTTAAAAATGAAATTAACCGTGTTAAGTTGTGCATTCGTGCTGTGTGCCGTAATCGGATTAATTGACTTGGCGACGACAAACCCCAGTGACGATTATCCTGGAGTTATCGAGTTAGTGGGATTTAACAATCGACGAGCTCGCACTCATTATATTCCTCCTAGAGACTTGGAGCAGCAGTCAAAGTCGAAAATGGCAGCAGATATCGAGACTGTTAAACAAAACATCGAGAAGTATAATAAGCTACTAAAAGTGGATACGAAAAATCTTCCTGAATCACAGAAGGAAATCCTCGAGAGAATCGTTGAACGGGTAGCTCGATTGAAGGAATCTCTTGATATAAGTCAGCAAGAACAAGACAATAGAACTGACAGTAATGAATCTCTTACCCCAGCAACTGAGAGCCAAGAGACTACTTTGTCTGAAATTCAGGCGGCTAGTGGTGAAATAGCTTCCTCCTCCTCCATCGAGGACTCAACTAAAAATCCAGATGCAATGACAACTGCTGATGCACAGCTCTCAATCTCCACTGCCGATGAAGAGGATTATTCAATGACCAATCGAGATACAGATGTCAACCATAACGATGAAGTCGCTGGTAAAGAAATCCCCGATGACGAGGAAGCCGAGGAGGACGAAGCAAACACTGATCTTGTTGCTGCCTCTGGTGAATTAGACGACGACGTTGACGACGATGATGATGACGCAGATATTCCAACATCAACTATTGGCTCCGGAGAGATCGATGAGGATCAATTTGTTGCGGCTAGATCTAATAATAACAATCATCGTACCCTAGTTTCCACGAGCAACAACATTAGTAAGACCAAATCACGACCCAACTCAACAAAGAGGCCAACATCATCATCATCGACTAAATCTTCATCGTCAACTGTGTCGATAAAACGTGTTAATGGTCAAAAGCCATCATCGATGGTTGGTGGTTTGTCGCTGAAACCAACTACGACAAACACTGTGGGTTCCATAACCACTATGCAGCCGATGGTGAAGATACAAAAACCATTCGTGCACCAAAAGGAACCAGAGACAATGATGAAAGTACAACATCAGCTACCACAAAAACAACAACAACTACAGCAGCAACAACTTCAGTCAAATAAATTACAAAACTATCAAAAGGAGCAAGATTCAGCGTCTACCTTGGCAGCAGTTCACCAGCAACTACATCCACAGCAAAAGCAGCAGCAGCAAAAACAACAACAACAGCAGCAGCAACAAATTGACCAAAAGACTGTGTCACCTATCCAGCAAACAGTTCAAATCCAACAGAGAACTCCCGTCCTGGGTGGTAGCATTGGTAGTTCATCTAACACGAACACAGCTGGAAGCAGTTTAGGCTCGGACATGCTATACGATTCAAATGTGAATACATCTTCTATCATCGACAGCTTGAATAATGCCCGAGAGGAGTTCTACGATAAATCGGGCATCAATAACAAGGATAAGGTAAGTTAAACCTATAACATTACAACACAAACTATAAAAGTCTACAATTCTAGACTTAACAAGAAATTTATCACCGACTCTAGAAATTCTCTGCATTTGCATTCATAAAAATGCAAAACCCAATCTGAACCCCACAAGAATTGTTTTTTTTTGTTGTCGAAGTTCATTTTATTAACATAACTTTGAGTCAATCTAAGGTTCAGTCGTGTAGTAAAATTGTAGTAAAAAAAAAAGTCATTAATCAAAAAGCATTAAAACTGTTAATTGGCATTGATTGGTACAAGTCGTCAGCCCATTACATATGATTGACTAAAAAAAAGTCAACAAATTACTTTAGTACATAGTCTTAGCTTTTTATTCGTCTGACTTCATAGACTTGAGATGGATACATGAGGAGATGGCCATTCTATACGTTAGAATCGTGAGAAAATGTGTACGAAAGTTTTTTATTTTAGATAAAATTGAGCATCTTCATTTCAGATAGTGTACGAGTATATCTAGCTTTAACTTAAAATTTTCAGATATTTTTTCTATTTAAAGGGAAATTGTTCTGTTGGTACGAACAAGCTTCGATTTACATTCTTTTAATGTTATTCTAATGAAAATTACTAAAAGAATTGTGAAGGATTAGAGAATTAATTTGATTTGCATCGAGCTTACAAAGAATTTCATTACAACTTATTATGTTTCGATATAGTGTCGTACTAAATTAAAAATATCAATAGCAGACGAATATTCAAAGTAAAAAACATTATTTACGATTGGTATGGAATTGAAACTCAACATAAAATTCAGGAAGCAACTCAGACTAGAATGCATCGTCCATCATAAATCAAAGGACAAAAGATAAACATGTTTAAGCTACAGACAGTGTATGTATTTTAATCGATTTTGTTTGGTCGTGTTTCCGATGAATTTTACAATCAAAAAGCAATCGAAATTCTAAAAATATACATCTTAAGAATATGCTCTGCAAATTTAAAGTTGGTTCCATGAAAATTGATGAAGTTGTGACCTACATATCCACCCAATGAACTTGTTACGTATCCACCCTGATCTGTAGTTCTTAAAAATCTGTATTTCTATTGAAACTCTGTTTAAAAAATTTCTCGAAAACCGATTGATCTATTTATTTCGAGATTTAAAGATACAAATCAAATCTATGTACACAAAATGAGCATTTTGGCTTAGAATCGCCCAGTTGTTCGAAAGTAATCCCGCAGAAATCTGGAACTAACTCAATTTAGCAAAAGAAACTTTTGAAATAGAATCGCGGAATATTCTTGGAATTCTAATATATTACTTTTTTGAGGTTCAATGCCCCTTAGCCTTTTTCGGAAGTCCTTTCATTAAGAAATGATTTTCTGTTTCATGAGTTTTGAAGTCTTGAATTGAACGGAATACCTGAAAAATTTAAAAAACGGGTTGTTAAAACAAAAACTTTCATTTTGTTTAGATTGCTCTGTATCTACAATAATATATTAAGGCTCACATTGCAATGATGGAATGTAAGACATTTTCAGTTGCCTTATCTACTTTTCAAAACAATCACCTTGCAGCAAAAGATAGGTTTCATAAAGGAAAATCCTTTGAACAATTCATTTAGACAATTTATTTATAAAAAGTCGTTTCCGTTTTTAAAATTGTCTTTATGCCCAATAAAGTTGCAGATATTTAAAAGAACTTGATTTTGACTCGATATCTTTATTCTCTGTCTGAAATAGTTCAACTTTTAGAGAAACCTACTTAAGATAATTTTATAGGTCAATGTACCGGAGTTCATATATTGCCATTTAATAAATATATAAATTAGTCCGGTGTTGACCAAAGCTTCATCTTCCCACTTAATGTATTAAGTGCTTTTCATTCTGTACACAGAGAGACAATCTTAGATTTCTTAGTCACTTCGAAAGGCCAAAGATTTCACTTTTGAAGGTTTGAGTTGCGCCTTGCCTCCCGAAAGGCTGTTAGATGACTAAAATGAAGGCCAGTCCTTCTCGTTTTCGGTACTACCTTGTGATTCGAATAGATTCCTTTGCGCAGCAACCGATGAATTTAAAATATGTGCAACGCGAAGTAATATTTAGTTCTAGTATCCATTAATACACTTTATATATAATTATATAATTAATTAATCAAAAACACGAAAGTAGATTAAATTTTGTAGTGTCCTTCAAGAGATTAATTATTTTTGGAATAAAACGAGTAGTTGTTGAGGTATATGTCCGAAACCCTTATTGCTTTAAAAACTAGACACAGAGGAGTTATACCTAAACGCGAAATTACGCGGCAATGAAATGTTATTGTTTCGCGACTTTTTTGCCACGTAGCACCATCGAGGTAAAAGTAATGGTCATCCGTATCCGTACTCCCCTGCATTAAGAAATTATATATAATGCCTCGGCAGCGCGCTTCTTCGTCTTCAAAAATTCAAAAAGTACGACCATATGACACTTCCGCTCCATAAACTGCGCTAAACAGTTACTCGTTCTGTGTGCATTGCCATCTCCCAATTCACTCGTAGATTTTCTGTGCCCCGCCAATTTGGAAATGGGATATATCCGAGAATACTATTTTTGTTTTTTTTTTTTTAAATCAATATCAACATGCATACTTTCCAGAATCCAATCCAAAAACGTACGAAGTTTCTGGTGGTCATCCAGCTTTAGTTCTTGTGTGTTAATTGGAACTAGTACGCATGGAGGGCCAAATCTTTGTCAAATTTCTGTGTTGTATGGCTATAGAAACGTTAAGTTCCTGAAAACGATGGTGAATGGTAGTTTTTTTGGAAACATTCCTTTACTTCGACGTAATTTTTCGTTGAGGGTCATTTTCCGAACTTCTTCAGCGAAATGTTCACCATTTCCTTTTAGCGAATTTAAGCAGTTTTAATTGATTATTGCACCGTGTATTATTTTATTTCTCCAAAATACGAGGGCGGGTCAATAAGTCCGTGACTTTTGGATTAAAACACAGATTTTTTTAAAAATAAAATAATTTTATTTTTCAACGTAGTCTCCCTTGAGCTCTATACACTTTGTCCAATGCTTCTCCAATTTTTTTATCCCTTCCAAAAAAAATGATTTGTCGAGGTCCTCAAAATAGGCCTTTGTTTGCGAGATGACTTCATCATTGGAGTCTAATCTTTTTCCACCAAGCCATTTCTTCAGGTTTGGGAACAAGAAGTAGTCGCTCGGAGCCAAATCTGGAGAATAGGGTGGATGAGGGAGCAATTCATAGCCCAATTCATGGATTTTTGCCATGGCAACTGCACATGCGTTTGTGGTCGACTGTGAGCAAACGCGGCACACATCTTGCGGAAAGCTTTCTCATGCCCAAGTGATCATTCAAAATTGAAACCACTGAGCCATGCGAGATCCCTACGGCTTCCACAATCTCTCGCACTTTCAGTCTTCGGTCGGCCAACACCATATCGTGAATTTTTTCGATTGTTTCGGGTGTAGAGACCTCAACTGGGCGTCCAGGACGTTCGGCATCTTCAGTACTTGTACGGCCACAACGAAATTCAGTAAACCACTTTTTTACCATTGAAATCGATGGTGCAGAGTCCCCATAGTATTTATCAAGCTTAGCCTTGGTCTCGGTAATGGTTTTTTTTCGCAAGAAATAATGCTTAATAAGCACACGAAATTCACTTTTTTCCATTTTCTCCTCAAATTAGTGAGTAGTCTGATACAAATAGCTGTCAAACACAAACTAACTGACGCAGCAAGTTTAAATTTTGACAGGAGTCAACTGACAGATGCCTGTTGACAGGAGCAGTGTTGCTGTTTCAGTAAAGAGGTCAGAAATTCAAAAAGTCACGGACTTATTGACCCGCCCTCGTAGTTAATAGATTGTCAAATTTGACAGCAGATATTTTGACTTGTGGCAAATCGAATCAGTGGCAATTGTTGATACATGTAGGTACTTCTAAAACTAACATTCTTACTTAAAATCTTATGTTGGCGGTGAAGTGCCACCTTTCTACTATATTTCTGTAAAAGTATTGTTGTTAAAATATTTTTGTAAAAATAAGGAATTATTAAGTACATTTTAAATTGCTTATAGAGTTTCTAACTAATTATAAAAAAAATAACTGTCAGTCATTAATTAACAACAAACAAGTTTACTATTGAAAAGTAGTCATCTTCATCTATTATGTCAATTTTTTGATTAATTATGACTTATACGAGTAGTAATTGATTGATGTTTGTGATATTGATTTCATGAATTTGTTTGTATTACTTAGAGACACCTTTGTATGTATATCTGCCGAAATTTGTACTCGTATATACTTCGATGAAGGCAACAAAATATGGATGACTGCTTTAAATTTTTTCCCATAAAATATACCCATATATTTATCTCATATGATTTCTTAGTAGCTTTTACGTAACTTAAGTTTCAACCACAAATACTTCTTAAATTATTATATCGATTTTATTTAAGGACATTTCATAGTATTTATACTTTTTTTGCGCAATGGTGGGCTCGATAATAATGCAATATATTAGACTCTGTAGGAAATTTAATATTTTGAGCATACCTAAGGTAAAACAATAGCATATGATTGATGGTTGTACTAAATTAATTAGAATTAATCTTTAATTCAATCCGTAGTCTGATACTGCTTCCCTGACATCCTAAGTACGAACCGCAGGCTCCTCGAGCTAGAGTTATTGTGTTCAAATACTATGTTTGACTTCTAATGCAGGAATTGATAAGTTTAGATACTACATTTGATTTCTGATTAGGATGTACCTATAACTGCACGGTGAGTTCGACCAATTATGCCGCTACCGTCGACACATCCACGGGTTTATTTTAATGCTATGTTTAATAAAAATTGTGGAGTTGCGAGATATATTCTTCGCCAAAGGTACTTATAGGTACAGTATATGTCTTTAAAAAATTTTATATTTATACTTATTTAATGTTTAAATCTGTATTCAGGTTTTTAAATATACCGTTTTTATTTTTTATTATACCACTTTTATAGACACAATATAATAAAAACTGAAATAGGCGTGCGTCGGTCTATTCAACTGATAACAGATAAGTACTATTTCTAGTTTCCATTATCATACTCGCACAAATACAAATACCCATTAAAAAAAAAAAAAATTTAAAGCGTAGCGGTAAACAAACATTATGACACTGACAACTTCTGATTACCATTCGAAAAATACTCCAAAGAAAAGTAGCCACTCCAATAGAAAAAGAGAGTCTCAACATAACCACCTGTGAAGTGCAATGAAAACACTCTATCTGCTAAATTTATCTTTAACCTGTCACTTGGCTTTAAACGACGCTGCCTTTTAAAGAGTTGTATGATAATATTTTGCAAATTGTCATTTTGCGGACGTTTTTTCTCACAGTTTCTCACATCGAAGAGTGTGCAAAATTGCATCTCCTTGACGAATTCTCAAGATTTGAAATGTTTCTTTAATGTTGCTTATGAGAAGCAGAACTCGTTAGTTTTGTTGTGACAAAATCCAATTGACTGTGCTATTGATATTGAAAATATCATGGGAACATAATCAAAGAGATTGACAAACTTAACGTCTAACAGAGATTGAAATTATTGATAATTAAGAAAAATTGAATGTTACGTGTTAAAATTGTGAATATAACACAAATTAAATGGAGACTTTTATTTTGCACAACTATATTAACTAACAAGTTACGAAAGCAGTATAAAACTATGACCGTGGTAACAAAAAAAAAAAACGTTGTCGCGCTGGCAGCCCGGTATGGGGCATGGCCTAGCTTCTTGACACTCATTTGTGTTGCTCATGTTGTCATTTTTGTCACATCTGAATGGGACCTACGGCTTATCGGCACTCCTTAGAAGCTTTTTCATAGGCAATTTTACTTTCGAGAGTTTGCCAGTGACCGTGGCAACCAGTCTGAAAATTTGCGACTGCAACCGAGAGGAACAACGTAATGAAGGAGAATCTCACCTGAGTCGGCCCACACAAGTAGAGGGCAATTTTAGCAAACACCGTGGGTGCACTCGGAGACAATTGGCAAAAGATCGCGGTAGCTGGAAGATCTTTTGTTCACCATTTTGAGGTCGGGTTAAAAAAAATTAGATTCTTCAAATCTCACGATTCATTGAAAATTCAGAAATTGCGAGTACGGAAATGATCTCTCGATTGAATTCTATAAACTTAAACGGTATCGTTCGATTAAATTCGCAATGACATGTTTGTAGTTAGTCTTATTAAAGACTTATTACTTAAGGTAATAAGAGAGTTTTGAATCTCAACGTCTGGACGGACTTCCGAAAACCATAGAATTAAATGCTGTAGAAAATTGTTTATCACTTAGCAACAACTTATTGAAACTTTTTACCTCTATATTGAGACATGATCTAATGTTGTTGGCCTCACAAAACAAAAATACATTTTGAAATTTATCGGAAAGGACAATTTTGTTCTTTAGAAATCCGTCAACATGAACAAACAATTTTCCACTTAAGATGGTTTTTTTCTTAAAATTGAAAGCCCTACTTGCCTTTGAATGGAATAAAACACATGCTTATCGCGAAAATGGCCATGGCGCGGCTTTTTATTAAAAATAAAATTATTGGACAATCGTCCTCAAAAAAGAATCGGGACATATACACGCCGCGGTTTGTTTGAATAAAGCACAATATGGAAATCCAATTTCCAATTACTTTTTCGTACAACTGGAGCCGTAAAGTCGCAATATCAAGGCGAGCATTTATTTCTAAGTCATCAGTCGTCTCTGGGGTCTCTATGAAGTTCAAGTACGCGAAAATAGGCGCTCATCGAACGGTTCCTCCAATAGTAGCATTATGCGCCATCGTTTTTCGCGAACTGAACTGATTTTCTAAATAAGTTTTCACAATTTTCAAACATTACTTTGGCATAGCAAACCACAGTGAGCACAAATTAAACTCAAACTAACTGTCACTGGAAACAGTTTTGCTAATTCAAAAAACAAAGTTCTAAGAAAAAGTATAGAGTACTTTACTACTAAAATCCACTAGCGACCTATCTAACATACTATATACTAATATTGCAGATTATTTGTTGAAGAATGTTTTGAGAAAACTGTATCCCTTTCCACAATTTATTGCAGAGTATTTATTGCAGTGCTTGATTTCTTAAGACGATCTCGACTGCTCTAACACTTGGTTACAATCAACAGTCTCCGAACCAATTTTCTTGAATTTCTCAATTATCGGCCAAGGAATAGATATATGTATTTGGTACACTTTGCCGGCTGAATATTGACCGAACAAAAACCAAGCGGGTTCTGAAGCTATCGTAATGTTGATGAAAACGATATAACAAAGCAAATTATTCAGAATACAAGAACAAAGAAAAACAAAAAAAATTTAAATTTCAAATTATTTAAAACTATCGCACTACTTTGATAAATATCTAAGCATCTATATGGCCCTGAACAGGTTAATACTACCTCGCTACAAAATGTGTCGGTGAGGATTAAAAAATATTTTAATTCAATAGGTATATCAACTTTTGCTCTATGAAAAGTACATTTGCTGTATATGAGCATGAAATGATTTGTTACCTTCATTTGAACTAGATACAGTATACGATTTATTATCTGGGGCAAAATATGTAATATAACTCATATTTAGAACACTGATTATTTGAAGTATCATTTTAAAGTCAAATTATTCATTAAGGGCTAAGACAAACGATATAACCTAATATTCAATCCAATATACAATATATACAAGTGCAATCATCAATCAGCGTCGGCCTTCACTATTTTCCTAATTAATACGCAAATTACCAAAAAATAGTTATTAACACCAAAACACCAAAACACATAAACTATCTCACATTCAACAATTAGCATAAATATAATTGTCTGCAACGGCAACTGTGAAAAATTCGAATGCACATCAATTTACATTTAAAAAAAAAATTCAGTGTAAGAGCTACTTCCCATTCAAACTTAACCTATTCTTCAGTCAAAAACTTATATTTAAAAAAAAAAAAAACTATTTCCTGTTCCCCTTAGTAATGAGGCATAATTAAACAGAGTCATCTACGCTCCCGTCCACCTGCGATTGTTATCTCCCCAACTCCACTTCAGTCTTTCCCATTCTATTAATCATAGTAATTCACCTCATTTATCACAAGATCACCAAAGACGAATCCGTATTCGAACTCTGCTACTCGTATGCGGGTAATGTGCGCGTCTGTATCTAAAGAATTCAATAGAACTCATTACGCCAAAGTATAACATAAGTGCACTTGCTAACCAACAACAATGACACCTAGCTGGTAAAAAAAAAAAAGAAAACAAGTGAAATCCACTTGAAGCCTGGGAAAAAAACTGAAAACTTCATCTGAGATGATACTTTGTAGTTCCTATCTTGGCGTTCCTCATTTGACTCCACAGTCCAAGAGTGATTAGTTCCAAGGTTGTCGGGTTCTATGACCCAAGCTTAAGACCATCGATTTCCAACCTCCATCCATTTACAAAGGAACCAAAGGAGCACTGTAATTTTCTGGCTCCTAAGAAGACCCTTTCAAGAATAATAGATCTATCAGATACACTCATCCAGAAAAGGCGTTTAATTGATGATAATATGACGTATTACGTGTATAAGCTGCAAATACAATACAAAGGGTTTACGAAGGAAGATGCATCTTGTGTCGTACCCCACCCACCCATCAGTTCGGTCATGTATAACGATCGTCACTTTAGGGTTGAAAGACTCCGAAACCTCTCATAAAATTTTCGGATATACATAAGTCCTGATTTGTTGCATCTTCATGTTCATAAATCAGTTAGATATCTAAATGTACTTCTTGTGGACATTAGTGTACGAGTATAATGGTACTGGGAGAAAAAACAAAGATTTCCAGCGCTTTGATGCCGACTACAAATGACGTACTTGTGGATTGGAAGATGAAACTTTTCTTTAGGCATTTAAGCAATTAATGGAACGTAATTTTCTAACAAATGAGAATATCAAAGGATCTTCTTTGGGGAAAAAAAATAAAAATGAAAATCCTTCATCAGCAGAGCTGTAAATATTTTTAAGTGCTCATTAGTTATAAGAGGTTCTTGCAGTCAGAGATACTTTACACTAATTGAACAAACCAGTTGATGATAATTTTATTGCGGCGAATTCATTATAAATTCAGTTGATAATGAAAAAAAAATCAATTTTGCTGAATGCATATTAGTTGTATACAGATTTTAATGGGATACTTCCAAGTTCTCAAACTGATTCTCATACATAAAATAAGTTCAAGTGCGCATCGGTTTTATACTAAAGCTGCAAGTTATATTCAGTATTTTATATTTATATTGGCTGTTTTATTTTTACTTAGAAAGCCTTTGGTCAAGTTACTGATATCATTTCAAAATACGAGTAAGTACAGGAATATAACTTGTTAAGTTTTATTTCAGCAAAAACAATAAGAGATTCATTTAAAATCAAGAAGATTCAAGACAGTTCCTTACAACCAATCTGGAAAAGGACCCCAACAAATATTTTGTATTTTGGTTATTTAATATTCTGAAGTTTTAAGTATAAACATCCACTTGGATAGTTAAGTATAGTCTTTAGTCAATAAATAAAGTTGTGCTCTAGTAAAAAGATTTTCAAATCCCTGCTCGCCAATTTGGATAAGTTCATCCATCGCTCTTCAGTAACCTGATACACAGATACTCAGAACGTTTTATGATTTTCGTGAATACCTGTCTGGAAGACTTAATTTCACGGGATGCCCATATATCCATGGAAGCAAGGATACGCCTTGCCATCGCTTATTTGCTATTTAACAACATAGTACCAATGCGGGAATATGTTGAGGGCACAAATCTACCCTTGGTATGAGTCGATGCCAACATAAACTGATCTTACTGATCTTAGGGTCTCAGTACCCAGCACTTATAGCCACTCCACTCCGGGTATTGAGCCCTACAGGGTCACCCTCTCTGCGATTTCGGTTTAAACCACAGCCACCGTGACACTCCCACAAGGGGGCCTACCTCAACAAGTTACGTCCGGACCGAAGTCCGGGGGGCTCCTATCTCCCACGGTACCGTGTTTTAAGTCCTGGTATGGATTACCGGTGGTCTTGCCACTCAACAAGACCTATGACCGGCAGCTTGTTACTGGACAAATCATAGCAACCATCAGAGGGGAAACTCTGATAATGTTTATAATACGAGTAAGTCCAGTATTTACCCTACCGCCGCTTCTTATTAGACAACGTCATTGATAGACGAAGCCTTGATAATTGGGCGGGGGCCCGCAGATACTCAGAGGCCAATTCAAATTTCAAATGCGAAGCCGAAAAATTAGAAATGACTTGGTATATGCAATGACCTATGACTGGTTTATTTAAAAAGCCCTATCAGTTAACCTACAGAAATTGCGACTTTGTCGAGTTTGGTTTAGGATATTGCTACCAGCACTCTGTCCAGTTCAGGACTACAGAAAGTTGTACCTCTTATCATCTTACTTAATGGTTCCCTCTGCCTAATAGAGGAAGTAGTTTGTATGGTTTTCAGCACACACTAAAAATACACCTTATTTCCTTTGATCTTTGGTTGGCAAGTTGGAAATGGTCAGTCAAAATCAAAGGATTTCTAATGTCATTATTGATACATTGGCACTTTGATCGTCCTTACTAAGTCATCTAAACTATGTGCCGTATCTTTAATTTTTTCTTTTTACGCGTAAATTATCCAAGAATTATTAACTAATTTTCAAGGTATACTTCCCCCTCTCCTTGTGTTTATTTTTAGTTGAAAATATTATTTTGTTGCAGGATTATTAAATGAAGTTTGCTAGTATGCTTAGAGCTGTCATCCATTTCGGCTCTTCTGCAGAACCGAATGTGATGTTTGAGAAATCTGATTTAAACTCAATTTTTTTTCAACATTTTTGCTAAGTTAGGCACATTAGAGCAAGATTGCAACAGTTAAAAATGGCATAAAATACACCTCAAGTTACAACACTGCTGATGCCGATGCTAGCTACTATATGCAAAGCAAACAAAAGTTAATTGCAGGTAATGGTGTGGTGTGCGACCAAAAACAAAAAAACAAACCAAACCCGATGAAACGGACATCAGTTTTTCTCATCAAGACAAATCAACATGAGATCATTAAAACCATTTTGACTTCAACAATTCATCAACACCTGTCATGACTTTGACTTTATCAAAGCAGAAAGCCGTCTCAAAAAAACAAAAAAAACAAAAAAAAAATATTAAGACCAAACGCCGTTCTATCCATGCGAAACATCTCAGTCTTTCTAGTTCCTAGTCATCAGTGATAATTATTCATGCTCATGCTCTCACTAGTACGAATATCATCTTATTGGCAAGCATCTATTTATAGACCAATCGGAAGAAGCAACACGTCAAGACTTCACCACGATGAAGGAACCGCCCTAATCGTGTATGTTTTCTTTCGTTTAAAAATCCTAACCTAAACACTGCACTTACAACTTAGATCCATTACAGAATTCAAGACAGTAAGTCTTGTACATTATTACAAGCATCCAACTGCCATTCACTTCGCAGCGATCCATTTATAGCGTGTTAAGTAAATTACAATAATCCAATCCTGGCGATCTTCTCAAGCCAGCCAGATGGTCAGTTAGATCGCCCTTTACATTCAGTGTGTCATATTAAATTATTGGCTCTGTCAATGATTGCCAGACAGAGAGTAATTTCCCAGGAGTAATATTAGAAAAGAGCCTTTTGAATGGCTGCCTGGTACTAGCCTCTTGGCCATTTGAATTGGGCTATTGCCCAACAAGACCTGAAATGGAACTAAAGAAAGATCCAAATCCGATCCAATTGCTCGGATACAATTGGTATCCATTCACTTGAGCAAGATTGCGCTCCAGCAGCAGGCAGCGAATTGTAATTCTCAGTTCGCAATTCACAATTCACAATTACACTCGTGTATGGCCAGTCGCATGCATTTGAGAAAGGAAAGATAGATGGATGGATGTACAAGGCTTTGATGTCTGCATTCAACAAGCGAGTTAAACGCAATTTGTATTCCTGTGAAATAAAACCTCATAACCTTTATGGTGTTCAAATAGTGAATGAGATAAATTTGCAACCTCCTTTCATTCAGCTCAGTCATAAGATACTCCTATAAACTTACGAGTACATTATAATCTTCTTTTCTTTCAGGAAAATGGTTTTCTTACGTCTGTCGTGTGATGATTGTACTTAACAGCAGCTCACGTTGAATAGGAAGACAATTATGATTTGTGTTTGCAAGATAGCTAGTTTGTTGGATTTGTGTTAAGGAGAAAATACATTTATTAAAAAAAACTAAGCAAACAATTCTATAACTTCTAATGGATGAAGGGAGATTTGTTCAGGACAATATCAACAGTTTGCATAATGTCATGTACATTTACTATTTCCACAAAGATAATGACACACTTTGAAAAGTACATTTAGTATTGCACAAACAATTGCATGATAATGTTATAGAATTGTCAACTGATCGCTGTCTTACACAATATTAGGTAAAATGTCTCAAATGGTTCTCGATTTCTTTTGTAAAAGAACTAAGCAAGAATATGTACTGTATTCGGAACGTTAAAGCTAACTTCGAAAAACCGCTAGGTAAAGCAAGAAATGTTGGAATACAAAAATTAGAGATCCTTCCCAGCTAAAGAGGTCCGTCTGTATAGCACAAACGATTTTGATCTACTTATAAGTCATAATTCCCTTATTTTAAGATAAGTCCCAACATTATACGTTATCTCTCAATGGTTTACTGTTATGAGGAGACTTAGCCCTTCATCGTCCATGTCCCACACACATGGCGCAGGTTAAACCCCGGATGCGATTACTATTCAATCCTGATTGATGTAAGTTCATTAATATTTCCAAAATTTGATGAATCGAGCAAAACTAGATAACACTCCAAGATATTCAGTTACTAGTTTAAGCCAGTAACTTTGGATGAAATAATTAAAAAATATCCAATCGTACCATATTGGGGGCCAAATGGATTTACTTCTCAAAATCAGCTATTCAAATTCGGATTTGAAAATACGCTAGCTTCGATCTCATATGCAGTAAAGTAACAACTTTCTTTTTAAATAACATCTTTGTCTATGTGTAAGAGATATACTAATAACGCGTCAACGCAATGTGCGTATAGAAGACACTGTAGCCGTATTGAATGAAAGTGTGGCGGACGGTTTGAAGCTGTCAATCCGGCATTGATGGCAATGTGAAAAATTGTGCCGAAAAATCTCCACCAAGATCCAACTGGCGCAGGCTTAGGAAGAAATTTTACGTATTGGGCTCTTAAGAGACTTGAAGTCGATCTCACTCACTTTTGGCAAAAGTGCAGATACAAGGTGGCGCAAAAGCTGTCACCTGATGTTCTTTGGCTGTAATTTGGTTTTGCTTTTGGCTCGTGCTATATGCCCCGTTGCTCAATCCTGTTGGAACTACATATTCTCCAGTCCCAATTCAATTAAATGAGGACTGAGCATGAGCATGGCTCTGTAGCGCTCTCCGTCCACAATAGTCGTTTGGCCTGCGGCGATTTCGAAAAAAACAAGGCCCGATGACACTTCCAGCGTAAACAGCACACCATGCAGTAACTTTGAGCGAGTGTATTTTCTGTTCGTGGGTTATAGGCGGATTTTCGGTGCCGAAGAAGCGATAATTTTACTTATTCACATATCGACAGTGATGGAAATGGGCCTCGTCGCTCAGAAGGATTTTCGAAGATGTCTCCCTCATGGTCGAGATTCAGGATGGGTTGAGCGTAGTTACACGCGCTTAGCGGTCAACAGCTAATAACTGATATACTGTCTGCACTTTGTAAGGGAACATTTTACAGTCTTTTACCAAAATACTCCGCCGATTAATCCCCAATTGCGTGGCATGTCGTCTGGTCGATATTCCGAGAAATCTTTAGTGAAACCTTCAACCACAGCTGCGATATTCTCGGCAGAACGACTACTACGAAGCCGGCCAGACCTCGAAGCATCTCGTGTTTTCGCACACTCTTCTAAGCGAGAGGCTTAGCGTCGTAGTGTTTGCCCAGTTGGTTTCGGAAGACCGGCAAATATGCGCCGAAAGTCATGCTGCGACAACACCACCGACAAAGCAAAAAAATCGCAACAATTATTCCGCGTTCTTTAGGAGTATAACGATTCGTGTCTTGTTGACGTGTATTTTGTATCCGTTTACTTTACAAATGTCAAAGAAGAATTGACATTTGCCGCCATTTGCAAAAATTATACCATCTCCCGATAGGATGATGACTTTTGCGCCACCTACCATATATTTTCTCAAAACTTACGTAGTTGCTCCAATTAAAGTCAATGGGCAACATTCCGTACAATGATTTGTTGCTGGAAACGTTTAACAACATTGATCTTAGTAATAGATAAATAAATAATTTGATTCCATTTGGATGACGTGACGGATGGACAAGTGAATTGGCCAAAGAGATCGTGCGATTCGACAACATACGATTACTTCTTTTATGGAGAATAGTTACTATATACTGATAAATCGTAAACTAATCTGCTCTTATAGGACAATTTTTACCGCATTCTTAGTGGAAGAGAGCGACAAATGCTCCAAAGTGTGGTCAAAATTGGATCGACAGGTCCATGCGTATCGACAAAAACACTAAATGCAACACTAGAAACTTAAAATAATAAATTTCGACAATATGCGGCTGAGGCATTGTATAAAAGCATTGCGTACGGGTATGCTAGTGGAATATAAATAAATTAAAATCCAACTCCTTAAAATACCTGTTAGTCAAGGTTTAGATAAGAATTGTACACCTGCGATCAGTCAACATGATTTTAGTTACTTGGATTATTTCCTGGAATTTATTTTCAGGAAGACGTTTGTTTCTATAATTATGATGTTGGCTGGGACAAGCATTAAACTCAACACTTTCAATGAACTTAAAATACCTTGTCTTTTCTGACTCCAAATGTGGGAAGACCTTATTTCGAGCACTTGCAGCTTTGATTTCGTGTAATACTTTTAGAGCCGCTAAAATTTCGATGACACAACGTTGAATAACAAATCCAAAAGTCAGAATTCAAGAAATAATTGCCGCGCAAGGTCTTTCAAGTTATGCGCTATGTCATAAGGCATGCGGTACTACAATACTGTAAAACTATCGAACGGCAAATATTGTCAGCGCTGTAGGATTTTGTTTTTTAACCATCATATCCGACAAAATAAATGCTGGTTTCAAATTCCAAAACAAAAATGAATGGCAAACTCTTTCCCTAAATCTATACAGTTTACAGATTTGAATACAAAATC
Source organism: Volucella inflata (assembly GCA_928272305.1). Classification (NCBI taxonomy): domain Eukaryota; kingdom Metazoa; phylum Arthropoda; class Insecta; order Diptera; family Syrphidae; genus Volucella; species Volucella inflata. The sequence goes on from OV743718.1 coordinate 77,893,339, forward strand.
GACAAACTAAATCAAAATGTCAATTAAAGCGAATAAAAAAAGCATCTGATATTGAATTCAAACAAATCCGTGTCTCAAAAGGTAATTTAAAATTCACTCGATTTTAAAAAGCAAAACAAAAACACGAAACATGTCATAGAAAGTCATCACGTTCGTGTGGAGAGAAAAACGAAAAACCCGTCTAAAAAATCAAATGCTCCAGTGACACTGTCCAATTAATCGTTCTCCCTCCCCTGGTCTTTAATGTATTTTTCTTTTTTCAATTTAAATCAAGTACTTCATCACTATCGCCAGCTCGACAAGAAAAAAAAAACATTGTCCTATTTCCATATTGCCTTCGACAGGCAGTGATAACTGATTGCCCATTAAATCTTCTCTTTGCCAAGCAGACCATTCAAGTCCAAGTCGCCCATCTACCAATTTTCAGCATCAAACCAACATCCTGACCATAGCTATCCCAAAAAGGCTCATACAACAAACATGAGCTAAGCAATATAAATCGACAACAAGAACTAAAAACACGAATGTATTGGTTCAAAGTGAAAGTTCTCCGTGAGCAACATTAAAAAGGTTCCAAACAAACTTGGATGTGAGTACGAAGTTGAAGTATATCCCTGCTAACTACTAGCAAATAGGTCCAAGAATCGTTGAGTTCACCAAAAAGAGAATCCAAAGATATAGTACAAGTATTCGCTGCCGCGGATACACTTGAATTAGGAGCCATATCGGGAGTCGAATAAGGGCGAGTGGTGGGCAGGTGGGCAGAACTTTTTCCGCCAATTTTCCGGCGCTGTCAATAGGAACTTTTACCTCTCTACCTATGTATCTGGTAGTACAAGACCTACAGATACATATAGTAGTGAACGGGTGTAGCGGAGTAGTGGTTCTTTTGCCATGTTGGTTGGCTAGTTGCCTGCTTGGCCGGGTCGCTCCCTCGTTAGTTATGTTTTCATGTTTTTTGTTTCTTTTTTTGTTTTGGGCCATGCAATTTGCAATTGAAATTCACTCGACCATCATCAAGTGTAAGTGTAGGCAAGAGCACACTGCCTCTCCAGCTTCAACTTCAACTCCAGGTGTGTGTACAGTTTTTTTTTTGTATTTATTTCTGTTTTCAGGTCGAAGAGAAACTATAAAATTTTCATTGATAGATTTAAGCGGTGGGGAAATAAATCGAAATTCTGGATAAAGAAATAAAAATAACTCAGTCTGGCGTTGCTAGATGGTACGACATAACCCGTCACAGTTCGTGAGAGATATACAGATACAAAATGTTGGATGGCTGAAGTGTAGGCATATGTACAACAACGGCAACAGCAACAGCAAAAGAAACGTCAACGTCAATGGCAATGGCAATGGCAATCGGAGGCAGAGGTTGGCTGCTTTACTAGTATCTTTTGCATCTGAGATTTATCACATCTATTGGATTCACAATTTTTCAGCGATTCATTGTTCGTAACACAATCTGGAGCAAATCTTTTCTTACAAGTACAAGCTATACAACTGCGGGTACTCTACTAACTCGTACTTGAATTCGTATCTTTACGTGTATCTATTTGTGACGACTATTGGTATTCTCGTACACCCGAGGAGAAGGAAATGGATGTGGCCAGGAAACATAATCATAAACTTGTTTATATGCGGAAGATTGCATTTTTTTGTTTTCTATTCTATATTGTGACTGTCATGGGTGGCGGAGAATACCACAAAACACAGTTGGCAATGTTTTAATAAAGTCATGGATACAAGTAGCTCTAGCTGTAGTTATACTTTTATGCATAACACACATAACAGGGCAGCAAGTACAAAGATACTACGTGCCTCCAAACGTTCTGTTATAATTTCAATTTATACATAGCATATACATACTATATGTGTATCTTGTTGAAGTGATTCTGCTTCTTTTTCGCTTCTCTTAGTTTTTTTTTTCCATTCATGCAAATGTGATTTTCTAGGTTAGAAGAAGTGTTCCAAATTCTAACTTTAAAAACATTTTATTGCTGCGTGGCGCTCTTTCTATTCAAGGTCTTGAACATTGGATTACCATAAAATTTATCATATCTTTTGTTTGTTTGTATTTCTATTTTAATTTCGTATCTTTTTCACTGATTCACATCGATTTCTTATGTATGGCATCATGTCTATCGTTGCATGGAAAATTACATTGTCAGTGCAGGTGGTGCCGGTTGAAAGTTTTTCCAAGTTAAAAAGCTTACAGACATTAACGATTCAGATCTGGTCATTTGCATATCAAACAAAATCAGACAATGAATTATTATAATCTTAGTGGTATGTAGTTTATTCTCACCCTTAATTCGAGTATTGTTTATGTTTTAAGCTACTTAGGTAGGCAGGTAGTAAGATATGAATAGTGGGAGATTTTCAGAATGTATATTATATTACGATGCTTAATTGAATTAGCTTAGCCCCGTAATTTTTCTGACACATTTTAAGGCATTGGCCTTCAAAAAGATATAGATCGTTTAGCAACAACGTCGTTTCCTCCCGTAGTGCAGTGGATACAAGTCCTTCGAAACATTCAGACTGACGTTGTGGAAATGCGTGATTTTGTACCTTCATATAAAGCCTTAAATAAACAATGGCCAACAAGTATGAACCCTCGATTTGCGCTGCCGAAAGGCTTTAATCGTGGCTGCGATCTTGAAAATCAGAGGGAATCGGTGCATATTTGAGAATTTGTTGCTTCAAAAAAATTCCTCGAAGAAGAGACTGTCAAGCCGCAGCACAACTAGATTCACTCCGAGGTGTAATATTTCATGTAATATTATCCATATGTAAGTCCTTTGCTGAGTCCTTTGCGATGAATGAAACCTCACATTTGTTTGTCCGATTCTCAAGAAAGGAGAATACAAGATCTTATCTGCCGTATTGTGTGAACGCCTGATGCCGTTTGTCAACAACCTGATAGGTCCATATCAGTGTGGCTTCAGGCCAGGGAAGTCCACCATCGACCAAATATTCACACTACGGCAGATCTTGGAGAAGACCCATGAGCCTCAGATCGATACACACCACCTATTCATCGATTTTAAGGCCGCGTATGACAGCATCTATAGAGACGAGCTATACACAGCAATGTCTAGTTTTGGCATCCCTGCCAAACTCGTCCGTCTGTGCAGGATGACGATGGAGAATGCACGCTGTTCCATCAAGGTCGGTAAAGATCTCACCGAGACCTGTTATGTCTAGAAAGGATTTAGACAAGGCGATGCGCTGTCATGCGATTTTTTCAACATCGTACTTGAAAGAATAGTGCGAAACTCACGAGCAAACACAAGAGGTGCCTCTTTATCTTTCAAAAGTCCGATTATTGACATAATCGGGAGAAAGCAGCACGATATCAGTGGCGCTTTCGAGAGTATTGAGACGGAAGCGGTGAAAATGGGTTTAACGGTCAGGCAAGGCTAAGTATATGTTGTCAAGCAAAAAGGACAACCAACACCGATGTCTCGGGCAGAACGTCACCATCGACAGATATAACTTTGAGGTAGTTAAGGACTTTGTCTACCTAGGCTCCGCTATAAATACAGACAACGACACCAGCGTTGAGATCAGGCGAAGAATGATTCTTGCCAACCGTATTTGAGTAGCAAAGCCCTCTCTCGGACAACAAAAGTTACCCTTTATAAGACTTTAATAATCCCGGGCCTGCTCTATGGCGCAGAGGCATGAACATTATCAAAAATGGATGAGGGTGTTCTTGGTTGCTTCGAGAGAAAAATTCTTCGGGCGATCGATCGGGCGATCGGTCCCGTCTGCAATGACGGTGAGTGGAGGAGGAGATTCAACGACGAACTGTACGGACTGTACAGCGACATGGACCTAGCCAGAAAAGTAGAGATCCAAAGACGGCGATGGCTGGGTCATGTAGAGCGTATGGACACCAATGCTCCGGTCCGAAAAGTCTTCGAATCCGCTCCCGAGGTACAGCGCAGTAGAGGAAGGACAAGACTCAGGTGGCGCACGCAAGTGGAAGAGTACCTCAGCCAATTTAGCGTGCGAAACTGGAGGCAGCTAGCCAGGGATCGAGCTGGCTGGAGAAGCATGTTGACTGAGGCCCAGGTCCATCCCGGACTGTAGCGCCACTTAAAGAAGAAGAAGTCCTTTGCTAGTTGCATTGAGATAATGGGCTTTAATTTCGGAATTCGCTTTTATGCCAGGCACAATGTTGATTACGAGTACCTTTTTTAGTTTGTTGCCTATCAAATATCGCATCGCAATTACGATGCCACTTTTATACTTTAAGTTGTATGCGGCAACTTGTACGACTACGCTCCACGGTTTACACTATATGAAGTTCTAACGTGCTACTGTTTTTAGCATTGGCCCTATAACAGACTTCGGCACATTTCAAGATACCATGCCGGAATAGAATAAGGTAGCATTCCCTGTAGACAAAATTTAATCACCAAAATTCCACTACCTTGTTTCTTTCTTTAATAAAATAATCAAACGTAATGATGTCGTTTTTTTGTAAGCATCATGTTCTAGAATTTAATCACTGTCCGTATGCGTCTTCAATAAGGTTCGTATTTTAAGCAGATTTAAGCAGATGTGTCACAACACAATCTTCGGAGAAAAACTTAGATGGCATAGCGGGGAGCTGGAAAGCTCTCCTCCTTTATTTAGCGAAGTTGGATCTTTGTTGGTGGAGTTTATTTATGTCTGCAGGTATTGAAAAATTCCGTTTAGCTAAGAAACTCTGTTAAGTTTACACCATGCAAATGGACAATGTTTGAGTAACTGGGTGAACAATGAACAGAATAACTTTTTTTCCATTAATGTATAGAAATTCGAAAAACCTTTCCTAGGAGAAATTAAGTTATCTTAGCATTACTTAAAGCCTCGATTTTGTTTTATGTTGGATTCATTCCACTCCTATTTCTTCAGGAAATTCAAGATCGTACCTTGTTTTTATTTCCAAACAGGCTATCGTTTTGTGCCCTGCAGTCAAACATTTAACCAACACATTCCTTTTATAATGAACACAAATTTTGCAAAATACTTTGCATCGGCTCCTCACACTTTCTTGTTTTACTACTTCCCATAAATCTATCTCATAAAAACTTATAAATTGATTGAATCAAGAATAACCAGCTTACTGCATTAACTTGTACATATATCTGAAAGCAATTAAAGTCCATCCATTTCACCACATATCGAAAAATCCACGCAAAGATACGAGTGTAGTCCAACTGCCAGAGGGGTACAATTATTAAATTAACCCTGCAATACCATCAACATGATGATGGTTGATGACTTACCACGTCTGTTTTACCATTGTCAAACGGTTTTTAGAATTAACCAAATGATCTGTCTATACCTGTAAACTGACAGCTCTTCACCTTCATGTGAGCTTCCATCAGCTTCATCAGTACCATCATTAAAACTATAGCACTCTTCGGCACTCTTCAGCAAGTAACAACAGGTATGACTGCGACTACAAGTATGTACGATTACGACTTCGATTGCGAATACGACTCCAAGTACTCGTAGAAGTACTTGAATTGATCCGACCGGTTTCTCGTATCGCAGTTCACCTAATTAAAAGCCGCTCTTCATATATGTTACACACAGGTTCCAGCAGCAGCAACAGCATCATCCAAAAGAGCCTCCAGCAATAACCAATTCCATCCAATCGGCCAGCACCGGGCAAATGGGAAACATGAAATCCTATTTAAACCAATTCGTTGTTTGGACCATTCTACAATTATGTTGCGTTGCGTATGGTGGCAGGCCATTTAACAAATGAACTCGCATCATAGGTATCATAGATACTTTTAGAACGTTACCATGAGGAAAGGATTTGCAAACGAACTTATGGCTAAACCAAAAGTACTCGTAACCTGCAGTTGGCCAATTCCAGAAATCCGCACATGAATTCCAAACTTGAATCCACTGCCGTAAGTGATCCATGTACAGCATTCCGAACATCTATCTTTCCCGTAATGGCTATACTGCTTTGTTATCTAATCTAGAGAAAGACCAAACGGTGCATGGAGTAGGTTTCGGCTGAAACAAGATTTCCAATTTGCTTAAGGCGCGTGTTATAAACGCTATACGAAGTAGGCACTCGTATTCGTATGCATTGGCAGAAAGTCGTAATTATTGGGCATTTTGGAAGAAGCTAATGCATACATCCTGCGAGAATTTCAGAACTGTGACTTTCTAGTTGCACACGCAATTGCTAGTTTTATATCTATCTATGCCATGAGTACATAGGTACAACCGAAAACCCATATCGAATCGCAATGAAGCGAAATAGACTCGTACTTGTATCTATACCACGCGAAAATGAAATTCAATGGGAACCAGTGTCCTCGTTTTGATTCAGACAAGTTCTGATCTCTGGTTGCACACGTCTCTCTTTGTCAGTCAAGCTTAAGGGGAAGGCCAACCGCAATTTGAATTAAACCAAGAATACGAAAGTGAGCTGGAAATATTCCGGACAGTCAACTAGGTAATACTGAAATGAAGCGGAAAATTTATTTCAAATGACCGGGAAAATTGTAACAAATTTCACAGATATTTCTAATTCGGACAGGAGGCGTGTAGTTTTTAGTTTAAATGCAACGAGAGTGTAGAGGCGGAGGCAGATTGCATTTGGAGATAGATTTAAAGTGCAAGGCTTTGTGGCAAAATGCGGATTTACAGGATGATAAAAGTTAATTTAGCACAACAGAAGAAATGAGGCGGTGAATGTGATGACAGTATACGTGGGTGGGTGTGGTGCTTTGAATGGCTCTGATGAGTTGTTTTATTTCTAAGACCACTATTTTAACTTGAACTGCAGACAAAATGACCCGAATGGTAAAAATGGAGCCTTTGCCTTCCGAATTTCACTGTGATCAAGAAAGAAATATAGACGGAGATGGAGGCAATAACTCCCGCGGATTTCAGAAGTTTTGACCTTATTAAAGCATTTGTTAGATGCATTTGGAGCTGTTGCAGTTTCATAGTCTATCGCCTTATATTCCTGTAACAAGCCAATTTTTTAAACCTTTTTTAATGGGCTCTATTTTCTGCCAAAGTGGTCAAAGCTAAATGCTTTCCATTTGCAATTTCTTTAACAAGTTTGGTACTTATTCAAAACACAACTGGAATTTGCATGGCTTAAATTTTACACCGAATTCCATCTTAAAATGAACATTCACTTTAATGAAACCACTGATCGGCAGTAAAATAAATGAATTCATGTTAGTCAACAAAAAAAAAAAAAAAAAAGGAAACCAAGTCAACTGATAAAATTACATAAAACTTTCATTTCCAGATAAACTCGTACATGAACTGATGTTCTTAACAGATTTTCCTAATTGACGATGGTTCTGCGGCGCCAAGACTAATGATTATATCTACTGAAAAACAATAAAATCAATTCGGAAAGTAGAACTTCACTATTGAAATGCATTGTACGTACAACATTCGCACAACTTTCTTTAGAATGTGAGCACAGTTTCGCCAGATGTGTTAACCTGATTTCATATTCAAGGTCGGTGAGATGAGTACCATTAGTTAAAATATTTCTATGCAAGCTAAACAACTAACAACGAGTGCCACAAACTACTTCTAAAGACTGTTATTAGTTTTATCTATGAAGATTGATGAAGAATAACTTAATGTCCTATCATTAGACAACAAACAATTGGTTTAGTTCTTCTTGTTTAGATTTACTTACTACTCGTAGAAGTCATAGGCGCACACTTTTGTGCATCTAACCTACTTTAAATGCCTTGGAGGTATATAAGAACTCTGTAAATAAATGTATACTGCCTCAAATTTGTATTGCGCACATTTACTTGCTCATAATAAAGAATAAGTTATCTAGATGAGTATTGATGTATGCAGGTTAATAATTCTCCAAGTTGTATCTTGGACTAGGAGTTTGCAGAGCTTCATTTTCCGACTTAGGCCTGAATAAAAAAAGTAATAGTGTCATATTTTCAAACGGATTACAAGGTCATTATTGTTTATCACCTTGAGTGCAAACATGCAAAACATCAATTAATTGATGAATAATCCCTACAAATCCAAACCTGCATTTGGCATGACAGACATAAGATGGAGATTCATAGTATCAACAGCTGTGTTTAATGATAAGGACGCTTATATAAACGATAATAATGCCATCGAGATAGAGTGTGAAGCACCAAGCTGTAAATAAGATAACTGGGATCCGAAAGGAATAAATTATACTGATAATCTGTATAAACCAATAAATAAATAAAGTTATTTACATATGTATCGACTGGTACTACAAATGTGTAGAGATTACTGAATAATGACTTATTTTAGTTTGGGGCTCTAGCTTATAACAACTCCAACAAGACACGAGAATGAGAAGGTTACAAATCGGGTTTTTAAAAATAGAAAGGAGAATATTGTCATGTATTCAAATTTCTCCAAAGGAAGATGCGACCATCAAGGATATTTGAGCTGGTTAAATAGATACTCAGGTTTTGCAAATAAAGGTTTTTTCAATAAGGACTTGACAACTTTTTTTTTAAATAAACGCAAGCCATTTGTGATATTTCAAAAACTTTATTATCGGCTTGAAGTACAATCAAAACATTTATAAATGGAACTCGACTTCGTTCATATGGCCATCGCGGGAACGTTTGCAGCGGTCGATTCGTTGGACCCAATTTTCAACGATTCGGCAACACATTTCGGCCGGAACGGCCACTATTTCGGGTTCAATGTTGGCTCTGAGCTCTTCCAACATCGTCGGCTTGTTGGCATAAACCAATGCCTTAACACAGCCCCACAGAAAATAGTCAAGCGGCGTTGAATCGCACGAACAAGACGGCCAAAAATGAGTTTCGTCACTGAAGATGATTTTGCGATGAAATTCACCATCTTAGCGCATCTTCTACAGAACCCAATCGGAGAACGTACGTCGCCTCAAATGGTCCATCGGCTTCAATTCTTGAGTCAGCTTGATCATGTATATGGGTGTAAACCAAGATCCTTACGCAAAATACGCCATAATGTGGTCTGAGCGATGCCCAATTTTTGAAAACCCCGTGGAATTGACTGATTTGGATCGGCAACATCACACAACGAAAATGTAGACTCACATTTTTGCACTAAACTTATCATTGCTTGTCTGCTAAGGCGAGAATTACGACCGAAAATTGGAATTAACGCTTTTAAAGTTGCAGTCACCGACTCCGAATTTCGGTAGAAAATTTTTATAATTTGCAGACGTTGCTCGTTCGTGTACTTTACCATGATGATTAGTGAAAGAAAGCAAATTAAATTCAAAGTTGTCAAGTCCCTATTGGAAAACCCGACAGTGATAGCACTTTATACTATATCCAGCAAGATAATTCCTACACATAAAATATTCAATACAAAAACGTAGTCTTAAACATGATTAGTTAAGGACCTAAATGTATTTGTAATTAAAGACAGATTTATCGTAGACAAGAAGTCTCGAGTTTCAGGCATGTGAGCAACCGCTTCGTGTCAATTTGCATCAAGGCTTAATTCGCTTAAATCGGTCTAATATGCTCTAAGGAAAGATATAGCACTAAAGAACGTTTTTGTGAGCTCCTCGACAAAATACATATTCAATTTCGGGACATAATGTTAAATCCATCCTTGACGAAAAGTTCACTTCCAGTATTCTGGATGTCCCAACGTGGATAAATACTTTTTTGTGACCAAATCACAAATGAGGATAACTAACGCCACTAAGAGGAAACAGTATGAAATAGTTTGTCGGCGAAAATCTGCAATCGCAGTAAGCAGCCAAAGCCTTTGTCGGTCAATTGTCTCTTAATTCTGGACTATAGCACCACTAAAATAAGTAAGTAATTTAGAGTATATAATAAACCTCAGATTGCAGTAACTAAATCTACACATACGCTCTACAGCACAATGCATAAATCGTTTCTGCAAGCTAACAAGATTGTTCGTAGTATCGCTTAGCAGCAAAGTGTTTTAAACGTGGTCTTGGTCAACCTTCAGTCTTTAAAAATAAAGTAAGAAAATCTTGTCCCTTTTTAAATGACGATCAGCTCTGTGGTTCTGAAATGCATTGGGCATCATCTTTAAACCTTTTAAACTAAAAATAGTAGGTTTTCTACCTTCCGAATGAAGAAGACCGACTCAGATTTAGAAATTTGCTGAAAGGCAAGATGGGTCGTTTGGGCGGTCTAGGACCCGGTGTATCCTCCCAATATGAGCTGCATTTCGAGTGCTCCCAGCTATTGATGGCTAGATTGACTGCTGTTTAAGGTCCGTTGAAGGGAGTTTCTGAACCCTTTCTAGCCAGTTCGTCGATTTTTTCAATACCATCTATACCCTCATGCCCAGGAATCTACTATAATTTGGTTTCGCTCCTTGAGCTAAGTTTTTGGAGGCTTTCAAAACCGTACATGACTGATTTTAAGTCAAGGATATGCGATCTAAGGGCATTTATAGCTGTTTGACTATCCGTGAATGTAGGGATATTTGTGCCTTTGATTGTTCAGGTTGCAATATATTTGGACTCTTCCATAACAATTGATATGCATGTATTTGGTCTGTGTATACCAGCTCTCACTCTCGATTCCATTTTAGAACCATCCGTATACCATTCTATGACGTTTAAGCTGATTGGTGGAATTACTGCGTACATGCTCTCTGCTGAGAATCTCCGTGGAGAATCTTGTATCGAAGCATAATGTCTCTTGAAGGCGGTCTGTTACCGTGCAGATCATGTCAAGTTTTGGTATTTCAAAGAGCAGGATCTTTTGGTCAAGGTGGTAGCAAAGATCTATTTCTTTGGTTTGTACCAAACTTGCTGAGCTGCATAAGGTCACTTTGTTGATAAATTGTTATTCCTGTTGTTACTTATAGAGCACCTGTGGGCCAGGTCAAAAAATGCCCAGACATGCAGGTCGCTGAACTCTTCTAAGCTTTGAAATGGCGGACTTTTGCCTGACCATCATTGTGTAAAGTAAGTGATCTTTGAAGAGATCCTTCATGTACGCCCATACATGCGACGGCAGGCCCATGAAGCGTTGATTGCTTTATTTTTTTGATTTCTTTTATAAACTACACGCGCCTCAAGGGTTTTATGATACCCTTTTACTGTTGCCATGGCGCGGGTGGAAAGATAGAAGGAGGAGAAAGGAAAGTTGTTGTGATGTAGTTGGTTTAAAACTCAGGTATGTTTTGGTTTCGATATTGACTCTCCAGGGGGTGGGAGTCCGAATAGGACGGAGAGTTTTTCTTCACTCGGAATGATTCAGGTTGTAAATTTTAACGGTTGTTTTGTGCTTGAAACTCTACAACAGCCAAATCTACATGCCATTGTTATGCCTTCACACGCAGATTTTTCTGACTAAGTTCCAATTACACAAATGAAAAACTTGTCATGAGTAGGATTCGAACCTTGACCGTCCGAGTGAGAAGCGATGGCTAGTACCACTACACCACGGCCACCCGTTTAAGTGAGAGTTCCAATTTAGAAATTTATCAACAATTACTCTCAGATATTTAGCCTCTTACTCAACGATTGTGTCGTAAAGTAAAACTTAACCTAGGTTTAAGTTTCTTCTTATAGTGAAGCGGACTATGAAAGTCTTGTTTGGATTCACACCGATGAGGTAGTGATTACCCGGCTTTCTAACATACCAAGTACGATTAGTTTGAATTATTTCCCATCCCTTTTCATATATTCATGATTAAATGTACTTCGTGTAACGTGGACAAACCAAATAGAGAAGCAGTATAAAAGACAAAGATGGCATTTGATCCCAATGTCAGTGAGTTCTTACGTGGAGCAGCGGTTTCAGTGAAAACTCGAAAATGAAGCGCAAGTAAACCAAGCGCTCTACTGCAATCTGCGAAATGAAAGATCGAGAAATTCTGAAGATTTCCTAATCTGTATCTCTTCTTAGTATCTCTTACATTCAGAATTGATATAAAGAAAATTCTAGATTCAGAGTTCGACAAAACCGATAAAAATAATAGCACGAGCATTAAGTAGCGTACTGAAAGCTGGACAACAAAAGGTCTGGCAATCAAAAAATGGGTTCCTAGTGAGCTGGTCGCCCCACAATTTCCATTTATAATATTTTCGACAAACATAAGTGCTCTCAACCAAATGTTCTTCATTTCCCAAGGCTCGTCGAATAACGTAAAGCACCCTCTTTTAAAACAACGCACATTCATCCATTATCGTTGAAAAGTTTTTCGCTCCATATTACCTGCTCGAATGCTTCTTTTTCAGGTTAATAAGTTTTTGTGATGCAGAATTACATGACGTATGAAATCTTCTACATACTCTTACTCAACAGTTGGTCCTTTTAACAAGGGACTTTAGCAAATTTCTTTCTTAGACAGGCAACATGGCAAATGATTTCCCAACTCACCTAAAGAGGAAAATTGAAGGTAAAAATAATAAAAAATAAAAACAAAACAAAAAAACAGCCACTTCTGTCTTCGCAATCATTTTTCATTCCTTCATTTCTTCAATGGAATGGAATTCAAATTATTCATTTCTTCCAACTGGTATACCTCTCAAATACATAATAACAACAACAAAAACTTGTGACATTTTTACAGTCCCCTGCGTAAGTGTGACACATTTTCCACTTCCTACTTCCGACATTTTTTCTTTGCACATTCCCCATTAATTCGTATTCATCATGACAGTTCTGTTGTTTTTATGTTTGAGCTTACATCATTTTTTTGTTTGTTATCGAAAAGATAAAAGTTAAAACATATTTCAACGGATATTATGTTGAGAAGAAGCAACAGATTTAATCACCTGTAGGACAGCGGTTCAACCAAATGTCATCGTCTTAATGTCAATGTCGATAAATGCATTTTTTTGCTCTCTCATTTTATTCATCACACATCTCTTACGTCTTACGTCTTACGTTTGTCATCTAAAAAGTCAAACTGTAACACAGATTATAATTGTAGTGTCGCCTATTATAACAGTACACGCATCCTACATATATACATGGCTGAAACCATAAAAATATAAAGATGGTATACATACCAAAGTAAAGCACAACAACAAAATCCCGAGCAAAATAACAAGATGAGAAGGTGAGAAAGGAAAAACGTCAAACATAACACTTGCATTGCTGCGACGCTTGATGGACTTTCATATTTTGTTTCGTTCAGGCATTCGACTGAATTGATGACCGCCTAAAGGCCCCGCGCCATATTTCTAATGACCATTAATGGCCTTACAACAAGGCACGGTCCGGGGTGATGTGGCGGTCTTCATCTACTTTTTCATTACTTTATGACTGTCGGCTTTTTAGTTTCAACGATATGTTCTTATGAATGAATGAATGACCGACCTTAAGCCATTGCGATGACATTACATTGTGTCGTACACGTACGGATACGTAATTCGTTCGACGTTGAGTTTGGCATTTGTATGTATCATCGGCCGGGAAGATGCCAACTGAAAATAGTTTTTGTGCATCTGTCACTGCTGGTATTACGTAAGTCTTTCTCTCTGTGTGTCACTGCTGTGAGCCGAATCTCATCTCAGAAGCGGCAAAGCGGTCATTTCTTTTGACATGAGAACCTGAGCCATAGAGCAATTTTTCGTATCTTTCTTCTTTCTGAGGTCTGAACACACCGCTTAGGGGAGACATTGACCCTTTAATGGGCTTTCATGGTAACCACACTGTTGATGATGAACACTATCCGAACGAAGCAGGAGTGGAAATTCGCAGAGGCAATGCTACGGTCAGAGTATTTTTTTTTTTTGCTTTTTTTTTTCATTTCGTTGAAATTTTGTTCGTGCTTGTGTTTGTGTGCGAGTATACTTTTACGGGGCAGAATCAGAGTTATGGAGACTCGTAATTAAAGGTCTTTTAATCGGCTTAGGCGCTTTTTTCGGCAGTAACCATTGCACCGTTAGATACAAAGAATTCAGAAGAAATTATATCATTTCACAGTTAACAAGCAGAAATATTCAAGTTTTGGTAGTCAGTGAACTTTTAGTAGTTTCTTTTAGACGTACGAGTCAATATTTTGACATTTATGGTGCAGACGACAAGCTGTTTCCAGAAAAATAAACAGAAAACAGGCCTCAATGATTATTGAAGGTTTTGCCTGCTGATGGAAAACTATGTAGTCTGAATCATATGTAATCGTAATACATTAAGGAAAATTCAAGTTTTTACAAATTCAGACAATTTTTTTATGTCACTATTGCAAGAACGTGTTCTCGATTAAAAGGTTTGACAGATTGTCGTGTGCGGAATGCAGTGTGCTGCATGTATTAATGCAAATGAACTAAGCTTAAGCTCTTAGCTGATTAAATTTAATAATAACCAGTTGGGTAGTTTAATTGAAAAAGAAAATGTACTCCATGCCACAGTACTCGTGCGCCACTTATGATTTATTCAAGTTTTAGGCCAACAGTGGCATCACCCTGCACGGCTTGCAACATGCAAATGAGTTAAAAAAGTTTTTTTTATGGGCGACGGCTGTAGTCACAATGACGTTTTTATGGCTAAAGTGAGCTGCAATCGCCATAAATTCTGTGAATGAGTGTCTTCAACGAATCCTCGTAATTGGGGGTCAAAAGTGACTAACAGCTTTTTAAGCGTGGGAAGGAAAGACATAGCATTTCATAGAAATTGGAATTCTATGTTTTTTGCAGAATAAAAGGCTCACTTGATCTAAATAGAGGTAAATTCTCTCAAAATAACTATTAATGAAGGCCAGATTCCGTAAAAAATTGAGGTTAAGACAGAGTTCACAAGTATTGCAACCTAGAAGATCAAACTTTTCTCATTTGAATAACGTTTTCGAATAGGCTGATGTTTTTGTTACCCTGTGTAATTCCTTACAATTTACACAATCACGCCAAGTTTTGTTCATTTTCTCAGATATGTTGGCAGTTAAGATTACAATTTAACAGACAAAAAATTCTAATGTATCCATGTATCTTTCGGTAAAGGTTTTTAATTAATTACTCAGCAGCTTTGCTTCCCTTGTTTGCATTTGACTTAGTTAAGGTTAAAGTGGCAGGTTGATAAGATGTCTGAATTCCATTTTCTACCTTGTCACACTTAGGACTGTGTAAACCATGCAATGCTAAGGTGGAGGGGTTTGGAAATTGATTGAGTTTCCTAATTCTGATTTCCGCTTTCCGTCTTGGGTCAGTTATCATTCGATCCCTGAGCAGCTCTTAGGTTGCTTGTTTGTCGTACTGAGCTGGGACAGTGGAACAAATGGAGAACGGAGTCATCCTCCCATGAGCCTATGTCCCCACAGCCACTGCAGAAATCATTTTGGGAAAAGCGAAGGTTTATTGCGAGCTCCCCAAAGAATTAAGTCCTGTGAGTAATCCAAAAAGCAGCTGGCTCAGCTCTGCTTAAGCATTTTTCATGATCCAATGTCAAAGAATACTGAACAAAAATACCGTATCAGTGTGGCAAAACGCACGCGTTACTTCTCATGAATACCCTCTAAAACAATCACCCTGAACATCTGCAACTTTGGTGGAGTTTTTTTTCGGTGATAAATATGAACGACTTTATCAAATTCTTATTGCAACACGTAGACATTTTTGCTTTTCGATTATCGCTATATCGTCTGCGTAGGCGAATGCCGTATTTTTTGAAAGAATCTCAGTTGTTTATTTGTGAATAGGTTGAATAGAATCAACTCTAATCTTGAACCCTGTGGAATATAATAAGAGTTCTGTTTTTCTTTACTGGGCACGTTTGAAACCATTTCACCTTATCGTTCATTCCGATAAATAGCTTTCAAGCCATTTTGCTTGCACTTTTTAAAAGCTTACCGGGTATACCCTAAATAGACACCGAGTACACTATTGGGATACCTTATATAGACTGTACCACAGTATGACATCATATTAAGTTACTATACTTTATAGATGGGATAACCTAAATGAAAATGTATTAAGCCAAGTAAATCCCAGTTCAACACAAACACTGATAAAATTGAAGTTTTAATAGATTCCAATTTCTTTCCGTGGAATAATTAGACCCTAGAATTGTCAAACTTCACGATTTCTGCGATGAGAAAGTTTCAAAATGCAATCCTGATGGTCACTTCATGTTTTAAAAAAACAACTTTCACTCCCCATTGCAATACCCAAATGCAAATTCGTTTTGGGAATGTGTCAAAGTTCCTTTCACTCAAACTTAAAACATGGAAATTCTGCACACACGAGTACTCATCAAAACTGAGGATTCTCCATATTTCATTGATAAAACCTCAAACCTCTAAACCAAAAGCCGACACAAATATTTCACAAACAAAAAAACAAACAAAAAAACAACCGTCTGCTTGGTCATTAACATAACTACAATACTCGTACTCATCATATTAATTTACGAAATTCAGCATTGGGCAAAATGGATAAAAATAGATCTCCAAACATCTTTCAGATTTAAGTACAATTTCATGAAATTTCCCTCCCACTTAAGGGTTACCTCGAGTATTTGTAGAGTTGTTCAGGAATAGACATTGTGTAGCGTTTCATCTCTAACGATGAGTGGTATCATCTACCAGCCATGGTCTAGTCATTGCTTTAATTTTCAATTACGAGTAGAAAAAAGGAAAGTTTTACCTTTGGACCATAAGACCATAAGACCATAACCAAGACGATAGATACGACCACGGCCCATTCCATCAAGACTAAGTTCAAAATGAAGCAGCCATATGAAAGTGAGTACGAGTATATCTGAAGTGGTGAGTATCAGCGATGTTCTAACCAAATCCGGTGGAATGTGTACAAGATCAATTAAGAAACTGATCGAACTAAGCCAATGGGCGCAATGGGAGATCTCTTTGTATCTACCTATAGATACTTATTTGTGGCGACCTCTTATGCCCCTCACGACGACACACTTCGTATAACAATAGAAAAAAAAAGAAGAGGAGTAGATGAAAACACTTTCTTTTGTTTCATACGCTCTCCCCTTTTCATCGTTACTTGTACTTGTATCTTGTATCTCATAGTCATAGTCGTAGTTGTAGTTATTCTTATAGTCATAGTTATAGTCGTTCTTGTTTCCGTACTCGTATGTCCTCGTTTAAAGATACCTCCATTGGATGCAATACGATACGATTTTTCGTGTCGAGTTTCCATGAAAATTGAGAGAATGCTTAGGGTTTGGTTAGATTATGGGGTATACGTTTCTACATTCTATCCATGTGCCAATATGCATTCAATTTTTTTTTTTTTGCCCCTGAGAAGGTACTATATGATGGGGCTTATCAGCCGGATAGGCATCAGACGCTCTAATGTGCAATGAACTTTCATCTACGTGAACTACGACGACGACTACGATGAAGACGACGACGTCGACTGCAACCATACTAACTCGAGGGTAAAGGAAAGTGAATAGGAAAATCTGTTCGCATGGAAAATTTAATTTTCAATTGTTTTCCGCCGCTGGTGGTAGCGATTTTTCTTCTTTTTTTTTCATTTGCCTTTTTTACTAGCGTCCATTGAAACTATGTGAAGGTCCCAATTTTTATTAACCTCTTTCCAATTGGAATTTCGCATAAGTGTATCCGTAGTTGCCCTCAATAGAGATACCATCTATGCAAGGAGTTTATGGAATTATTTTCGCTTTTCAGAATTCAATTAGATTTTCTGTATAAACTATTTCTTTTTCTCTGAACAGAATGTGAATGAAAAGAGTTTATAGAAAGTGAGATTATAAATTGAATTAATTTATTCAAATAAATTTCGTTATGAAACCCCAGAAAAGACGATGACAACTGTAGCTAAAAAAAAATCAGCAATCTCAGTGTCACAAGAATGCTTGGCAATTAAAAAATTAATTCTGAAATCTTTTCCCAGACTGGTGGAAGGGAGCAGATACGAGTACTTGAACTTGTACTTTTACTTCGTTGTCCTATTCACTTTCTTTTCATTCGAAATTCAAATTCATTTTCATTTGTAGAGGGTGTTGTGTTGGGAGAGTTTTCTTGTTCCGACAAAAATGCTTGTGGTTTGTTGTACAAAGGAATTTTCTGCATAAACTCAGATGAACATTTTAAATTTCAAATCAACCGTGCTAACATCTGACATTGCAGTTAAAAGCAACTTTTTTGATTGCAACTTGTGCGATTAAATTTTGAACTTTTTCTTTGAGAGAAGAGTTAGACAAATAGATCATGGCAGTCGAAACATCAAAAGTCATTCCTTTGAAAGGGAAATTTCTATTTTTAGTTTTTCTGTTGGTTTTACTAAACAAAATTTTACCTTTTCTTTTTATTTTATTTTATTTTATTTTTAAACGGTAATCAGCCGAGCTCAAAGACGGATAAAATGATGATTTTTTGACGCAGGTTTCTGAGTTATTACTTTTAAAACTTTAATAAGCAACTTTTCGTTTGTGTGGACAACTTTTAATCATAAAGGGCAAAGCTTGGGCGACTATAGGAAATCATTTTACTCAACAAGATAATGCAAAATATTCGAGTGGAGGATGGGCATTCTGTATTAAAACAAATGTGCCACTAGATAGGTAAGACTTATATCGGAGGCTTTGGAAAATCTTCATACCATTTTCATCGATTTGGAAGAAGGATACGAGAAAGTTAAACGATATCTGAACGATGGACAACATTCTGTAACCACAGGAGCGATCGAAGTCCGGAACTATGTCCATTCTATTCGCTGATAAAGGCGTTACCGAAAGTAATGGCAAAACAACATTCCAGCAGCTCATAATAATTGGATTAAGGCAAATATATATAACGGGTTACGAATCAGACGTACTAAGCGCGAGTGTCATTTTTCTGAATCCTCAAACCCAACTCCAATGTCATTTAAAGGTTTCAGTTCCGGGGCTAACAACAAAGGCGATGATTATGTCGCACATACAGAACATGGATTTTAGTAACAGAAATAGAAATGAAAATGTTTTGAATCTCAGCGGGTGTGACGAAATGTGATCCAATAGGCGTTTGCGTTGAAGTCTCGGCAACAACAAAAAATAATTGACAAAAGCGTAGTCCTGCTTAAACCAGAGAATGGAGAGACCCACAATTTCGGAAATCATTTGGTCGCTAAAAATAACTGCTATTAAGATCCGTGTATTGAAACTACATGGAAAGATCGGTCAGCCATCTGTAGCCTCAACAATCTCAGTGAAGAGATTGAAATGTCATAGCTTCTAGCCTGATATTTGTCTTCAATTACGGTTACAGTATTAGCCCCATCATTTTCAGAGAGGGATGGCTTAAGGGGTTAGGCCACTTTAGAGGTCGATTTTTAGGATATAGGATTTTTTTTCAGAAAATACAATACAATACTACAAAATAAATCGAAATTGCAAAAAAGAGTATTTATTATACATATCAGTGACTGTACTATATACAATAATTTTTTTTAAGCGATTACTGTCAAAGTGGCAGCTGTGCAGAGTTTTTGCGATGACGTCTCCATTTTGTTGGGCTCCTGTTCTTTTTGAATTATAGTAAGCTAGTGATTGTTTTTGATTTTATATAATAACTGCTATAGTTATAGAAGTACGTAGGTTTTTTCCGATATATTAATATTTGACCAAATGGCACACTTCCAAATTGGAAAGTGAAAAATTTGCCAAAAATATCATCAGATAAAAAAAATCCTACGTACTTCAATAGACAATGTATTTTTCAATACATATTCAGTATTTCAAGTGAATCGGTTAAAAATTGTCTGCGTTATGTTTCCCGCCAACTTAAAAATGCAGATAAACGCATTTAGGTTATTCTTCGTAGACTGGCTTGATAGCTTCATTCACTTTAATTGGAAAAGCTTGCTTATGTTTGTAGTTAGCCAAACTGTTTGTAACTTTAGCCTTTTGCCATGAGAATCATGAATCCTCTACGATGCGACATTTATCATCCCTCGTTTCGGTCATCAGACGCTCGTTGCCTACTTGGCGGCCTTGTACTATACTTTGAAAAACAAATACTTCGAGATATTCCCCGGCCATAATCTTTTGGGATATCATTTTTGAGGTCGTAAGGGACCATTGAAAGCAATAAGAAAAAAATCGACTTTTGAAAATCCTAGAGTGGCTTTTTCTAAGGCAGATGAATTCACCTTTGCTTTGTTTACGAGCCCATTTAAATGGAAATGATGAATAAAATTGTTAGGATGAAATAGCTAACTTAATATTGTTGCAGATCTCCTTCCTTTAACATTTGTCCAAACTAAGTTTTATATGGAAGCATTTGCAAATGGGTTCTTAAAACAATCTGCGTGAAACATCGAAAGAGCCCTTTCGGGTCAATTCTCCAAAACACTTTCAAGAATTCAATCAACAATTGCTTCAAATCAGTCAATAGTTCGAGTAGTAACTTCGAGAGTTACTGGTCCTGAATCTATTCACAATCCACTGGATAAACTTCAGCAATGTCAATATACACATCAATCTGTACATTTCATCAAACTACTCGTACAACAATGTTTGCATATGTATATGTATATATATGTATATGTAAGAAATTACTTCTCAGACTAAAGACGCTTTCAATCTGAATACCCCCTACGGAGTATTTCAAGAAAGGCATCTTTTTCCTCTGTTATTTACCCTGACTATTGACGAAATTAAGTGAATAAATTTTTGTTTTTAACTCTTATCAGTTTATGCAGATGACATCTGTCGAAACATTTCGTTTTTTCTGTGACAGCTTTTCACTACCAGAAGACCTTTAGGTTAGTTTTTCCACTTTATTCTTGAAAAATTTTTCTCCGCCTTAACGTTCTCGAATGCGAGAGGCTGTAGAGCAATGAAGTTTTCATTTAAACTTACCGGAACTCCACTCAACTTACAGCTTCATTCTTCTGTTAAACTTTTAACCACTACAACGCATCATACCCCTTTTTCTAATCAGCTTTTAACCTCTGCTCTATTGCAACTAATTTCACTTAATTTTGGCCTTATATTGTATTTTCCGTATTAATACTCACCGGACGAACCATGTCCAGAATGCCTTACAAAGTCGATTTTATTCAAACTATCTTTGACCATCAATTAAGTACAATCTGGAAAAAGACTGCTAAGACTCTAATCTTCCTATGAATCACGTCCGTTTAAGCTTGTAATTTACATAATAAAGCTATACAGAGTTGAGACAAACCTTAGTAAACAAATTGTATATCGCGTACGTTTTCTAGTTCATTCCAGAGAAATTTTAAGTCGAAATAATGGGTTATAACTAAAAATCTGTTGATTGCATCATCTTTTACCATCTAACTTGCAACAGCTTGCAAGTTCGATCAGTGCGTAAAATGGCACCGAAGCAGCAACACCTCCGAGAGTCGATTATATTTTTTTATAAAAAACATGAAGGCAAAGGGAAAAAGTTTACTTGTGTGCATTTTATGGCGAAAGGCGTGCCCAGAAGAACAATTTATGCAATTTTAAGTACTCCGAAGAGGTCTTAACAATAAAGACTGCATAAGTCATAAGTCAGAAGCAGCTAGAAAATTAAATTGCTCACAGCCATATATTTGTAAAACTTTAACCCGACTTAACATTAAAGCTAGAAAAAAGCAGCGATGTCTGTCTCTGTCTCTGAAGAGTAGGAAAAGCAAGTGAAATCGCAATGTCGGTGGATGTGCAACAATTTTCGATGAAAATCATTCATTTTGGATGACGAGAGTTACTTTCCACTCAGCGGTCCACAAATGCCGGGCAACAACGTCTATTACACCAACAATCCTTCAAATTTAAAAAAAAAATTGAACCCAAAGTTATGCTGTACATAGCAGTTTCTGCTAAAGGTATTTCTGAGCCATTCTTTAAACCAAAAGCCCTGGCAATAAATCAAGAAATATACACTAGTCAATGCTTGAACAAAATTTTGATTCCTTTTATAAATAAGAATCATAAATATGATGACCACATATTTTGGCCGGACAAAGCTTCTTCTCATTATGCTAAGGCGATATTGGAGTTCTTGGTAAACAAAAACATCGAGTTTGTACCTAAAGAGAAAAACCCAACAAACTTACCACAATGCCGACAGATTGAGGATTTTTTTTTTGAGAAGTCAAAGCTTTAATGTATGAGGATGGTTGGAAGGCTCAAAATGTGAAACAGTCGACGCGTCGTATCCGAAAGTGCCTTAAGGAAGTCGATACTAATGGTGTACAACGTACTTGCTCGAATATCGCGACAAAATTACGACGGGTTGCTGATAATGGCCCATATATTGAAGTTCGTTGAATTTTTCCTTTTTAAAATAATATACCTAGTTATACTAAATGAAATATTGTAGTTTATTTTTATTTTATTATTATGTTTTGAGTTACGATGAAATAAGGTTTGTGTAGACTTTTAGTTATAACCCGTTATTAGAACAATTTCCTGGATATTGGGTACATTGCATTTAAAACTGTTAATGTGGCAAATCGGCAATCTTAAGTTGGAAGTTGACCAAGTGTTTTACTCGTATATTTTCCTACAAATTCAAAAAATTAAATATTGTTTTTGCTTCTTAGTTTGATTTGTTCAGATACCAGTGACTCATTTCAAGACTTCAAGTCCTTCTTTAAAGGTGAATATGGTTTTGATTATCTTCTGTATCTTATGTAGGTGTTCAGTCGTTTATTTTTTCATACAAAGCTCTTGTTGCCCTTTCCTATTCTTAACTTGGCGAGAATTTTCCTATCTTTTCGCTAATTAAACATAAAAATCGCAAGTATGTACTAACTTAAAGTTTTTTTTCGGATGAAATACAATTATCGTGTGTGAATTCATGCATACGGATTTTATTTACATCCCTTTTTTTTTTTAAGAATTTATCTTAACATTAGTTTTCATTTTTAAAATGACTTAAGCCCATAAAAACGCAATATTCCGCAATTATATTCTGTTGCTACCGTTTTATCATTGTATCTGCTTAGAACTTTTTCTGTTTTCCGTTTCCTCTGCTTAATTACCTGCTCAGTTTTTTTATGATTACTGTTGTGCTTTGCAAACATAATGAACGAATGTCTGAGTTACTTAACTAATTGCCGAGAAAACGGGAGAAGACCAACCTATTACATATCAATCATTTAACAGCACATGAGGGGCACTTGAGTAAAAAACTATCACAACACACAAGAAAATTATGAAAATAAAAAAAGTTATGTTTTTTATTTCTTTCGGTAAAATAGACTTCCCAGTAATTATCACAATCTTAAATTGGTTATTACTTTTTAGATATTTAAGTAAGCCATTATTGTTGTATTTAACTCAGTCTGTGTACTAAAAATGTGAGAATAGAGTTGACTATGAATCCGAAAAAAGAAATGTTCTTAAATATAACGCACATAAAAATGTCGACCTTTACTTCTTTTTAATGTCAGTCTTCCCTTTCCAACCATCATTAAACGATAAGATTAAAAGAGATCTTTCATTAGTACGCCTTACCTCTGGATGAATTTGTTTGGGCTGTTAGCATTAAGTCTAGGCAAAAGCAAGACATTCATCAAAATGAACCACTGTACAAGAGCATACATATTAAGTGCGAAGATATAACATACCATTGCGTAAGGTAATTAACTAATTCCAGACCTGGCTGCTTAACGTCTACTTAACAATCCTGATTGCTTAGGTATTTCTCTTTACCAAAATGTAACGACAACGACGAGGATGACGACGAGTTCGTTTCATACTCATGTACGTTTGTTCATTGTTCATGTCAGAGAGACTATTTCAATACATTTCACTTAATCTCCCCTCGGCAACGTCTTCGTTTTACAGGTCTACAATTAGTCTAATCTCCACATTTGAATTCCATGGATAATACCATGCACCTGATGCTATTGCTGAAATATCTTCTATCACAAAATTCCTAATCGATGGACCATGGATAGCGGAGGGTGGCGGAAACACGTTTGATGGTAATTGCGTATAATCAGACGAAAATAACCCGTCAATTTTGTTTGCGCTCTCTGTGTGCTATAAAATGTAGCCAGATATCCAGACGGATTGCGGAAATGAGTATTCAAAGCAATTACATCTCATTCAGCTTGTTCTTCTTGATTTTTCTCTGCAGCATCTGAATACTTAAACTTTTTACCGATACACTTATGTTGGGATACTCGTATCTTCAAATTACATTCATTCTTTCATTCTTTCAAGCTAATCAAATCCTCGCAATTCTTCTTTACTATTTACCCAGATAAAGACCCAATTCTCATCATTCGACTAGGCACATGCTTAAACAATGGTACTATCTACACCCAATGCAAAGGTGTATGGAATATCACCTTCTTCTTGTGTCACCTCTCCGACATGATCATGGTGGACTATTCAAACAAATTTTTGGGCATTTACCGCTTCAATGTGAAACTTTTGGCAATTTTCTATTACGGTACTGCCTATCCGGTCAGTTTGAAGGCCCAACCCTGATGTGTTTGTTTCGCAATGATTGTTCTCTAATATGCAGAGCCCCCGGACATCACCTTGTTTTGGATTCCCAAGGCTATCGGTAGCACCGGCGGCGACGGCGGCGGCGGTGGTGGTTCTCTTGCTGATCGTTTAGAAAACAATAGATCATTGTGGTAAAGAGAAAAACCGCCACACCGGCTAAAGAATCATTAGTAATATATCCAATTAGATGATAATTCGCACTGCGGCTCGTGTACATTTTTGACCCAAAAAACTTCTTGGTGCTTGACTGCAAAATTGTTGTAATTTAGTTGAACAAATGAGTTATAAGCTTGGCCGTTGCCAAGTGCCATTTTGTTGTCCCAGAAATAAAGGAATTTGAAAAATTCTTCACAAAATTGGAGGTGTAATTCTGAAAAGATTTCACGAGGCCATTGTGTCAGGAGTGGGTATGTGATGATTAGTGTTTGCGTAGAAGATAACAAATTTACCAGAATGATGGGAAAATTATAATGGGTTTGGGTTAGGTTTAGAAGTAGAACGTTTCATAGATAATTTATTTCCGGAAAAGATAAGTTTAACAGATTTGAGTATTTGATCTGTTTTCAGTCTTATGAATTGCCCTACTTGTACTGAAGGAGTTTCCTGTTCATGGGTGTTCACGGGTGTATCTTTATACCTCTTTCTGAAATGTGGAATTGATAGGTAGCAGGTTGTAATATCACGTTGTGATATAATCTGTCGCGTTCTACGCAAAAAATTCCATCATCAAATTTAAGCAAACACAAAATAGCAAAAAAAAATTAAAAAATTTAATCGTTCATACTTCAAGAGACTGTTGTAAACATTCAAAAAAAAATCTTCTTGCTATAAAGAAAGTAGTGGCATCTTTATTAATTTTATTTATAATACAATTTTCAATTTTGCAGAAAACCATTCAAAAATGTGCCATATATCAAACTATCTACTATACTAAGGCTATGAAACGATTCCGAGCTATCTTTGACATTCAGATCAAAGCTAGTAAAGATATTTGATAACATTCCTATTCCATTTAGCAGCCTGGTTAGTCACTAAAACAAATAAGAACACAACGACGCCTTCAGGGTCTCCAAAAGAAATTCCTAGTTAATTACATTTAAAACGAGGTAAGAAACTGTATGTCTGTCACCTGAAAATTTCAAGGTCTCCTATTCAATAGGTAGAAACTAATATCGTGAAGAACAAAGAGCTTAAACACACATCTTCACCAACAGTATTCTGGCGAGACAGAGGATCAATACGAGCGCTTGTTAAAGGACCAGTAAATAACATACAGATAGGCCAACATTGATTATTCATATTTACGAGTATATGTCGAAAAAATTTTCAGCCCCACAGGTATGAGAAATATGACCCTGATCATTGCTCTTAAAGAGAGATAGCTTGAAGGAATTCCAACACATTTTCGGCTGTTTTATGGATCGTAACATAGAACCTACGGCACAACGGCACACATCGGAATCGGCCAACAACTTGTATGATAGAAATACGAGTACTATAATTTAAGAACGATGGAATTAAAACCAACGTCTGATCATGAAAAGCGACCCTAATCTATGTAGTGGCACAGGATTATACAATATTATACTAATCCAATGACATTTATTCCGTGCGTGTTAAAAGCTGATAAAAATTCGTGAAATTGGAAATTTTGTGAAGTAACGAAATTGTCCTCATATTCGTTCAGAGCGCTCAGTTATTAGTATTAGTTAACTCGGATAATTCGCTTACAGAGTCCGGCAATTGTGTCGCACGTTTCTTAATTGTATCTTGGTTTGGGCTTTAGAGTAGTTCTTCAAAATTGATGCTGCTATTTTGCTACAAATTCTGTATATATTTTCCCATAGATGTCGGTAGCTGTCAATGGAGTTACCATCAAACTGCATCATCATCCCTTGTTGACATGTGACAGAGACTTTCAACTCACAACTAAACAACTGCTGCTATACAACTGAAATGCTGCTCGTACAAAGAAAAGTAATCTCAACATTAAATTTTGATTTGCGAAGAAAAATTGATATATGGTATTTTGACATTCCTAAGTGCAAAATATCATTGGTAACTCCAAGGCAAGACATCGACTGCAAGGGCTTAAGGCACAGCAAAACTGGCAAAGGAAACGATTAAGGCGTTTATTTGGGAAATACTTTCGCATGCGGCTTCACTTTTTACGAAAATGTAAGAAAGTGACCCAATAACTGGTTTGTCCCAAAAGAGCAACAGTTTTATTGGCGCGGCATCCACAATTTGTCAGATAAGCGGAGTAAAATGTGTGTATAGTATAACTATAGGTAGTAATGAAAAATACTTCGAATAAAATATTTTTTTATCTTTTTCACACAGTAAACGTGTATTTTATTATTGTGGCAAAAGTCATCTTTTCCTATAAATCACTTCGTTCACGGATAAAGCTGCTTTTTAACATGCAAAACTGCCGCACTTAAGACTCGGAAACTATACTCGTAGACTCGTAGACTTAGAGACTTAGATATAATTGACTTATTTTCTTTTATCTTGTTTGGTAAGGAATTCAATAACACTGCAATGCTCGATTTTCTTCAGCATAGTCGTCATTCGTAAGGACTACTAGAAAGAGAATATAGTACATTTAATGTCCTTCGTATGTATTATATATACAGAAAATCACTTGTTTCAATACGATCATAATGGTTTCATTCTAAGTTTGGATTACAAAATCACTCACGTGCAGCAGTATTGGATCATACGTTTCGTATACGTTTTGAAATTAAACACAAGCGATTCAACTTTAAGGAAAACAATTTTATTAACCTATTATTTAATCCTTGTGTTCTTCAACTGCCCCCAACGTTTTACAAGCTTGTGAATTCCGTTTTCATAGAAACTATGACTTCTCCGTTCTGAAAAAACTGAAATAGGCGATAAACCGAAGCAGTAAGGTTTGAGGAATACAGTGGGTGCTGAAGAATTTCGTATTTTAACTCCTTAAGATTTATAGCATTTGTTTGGCGACATATGCCCTGGCGTTTTCATGATGGACGATGATGCCTTTTCAATTAGCCAAAATCGTATGTTCAGCTCCCTTTTCGTTGGGCGGTATTGTGCAGAATCCAGTTCTCGTCACCTGATACGGCTGGATCCAAAAAAGGTTAGTTTACTTGGCGTCTAAGCAGAGATATGGCCATGGGGATGCGGTTGAACTTATTTTTTTCTTCGTCAAGCAATCCTGCATCCACTTATCGAATTTAGAAATAAATCCAAGTTTCTTTGAATGGCGAAAGGCTTACGAATGGTCAATATTAAACCTTCCAGAAATCATCTGATTTGAAATCTTCGGGTTATTTTCTACTGAAGCTCGCATAACGTCATCGTTACGGGTTGTTGGACAAAATCCACTCTTGTCACCTGTTACTGCTGAATCCAAAAACAGTTCGTTCTAATGACACATAAGCAGAGATGTTGTCATTGGGATGCGGTCCAGCTTATTTTTTTCTTCGTCAAACAATCCGACACCCACTTTTTGAGCTTGGAAATAAATCTCAGTTTCTTTGAATACTGATAAGCTGACAAATGGTCACTATCAGCAATCTCCTGATTTGAAATCTTCGGGTTATTTTTCACTAAGGCTCGCACAATGTCGTCAATGATCGTCTAAAGTTATATCACCGTTGAAAATCTTTAAACCCTTTTTGCGGTCCTTATAGCAGGAGCACGCTGTCAAATATTTGTTGTTGCACTTCCAACACTCACTCCCTTTCGAAACTCGAACAGCATTACATGGCGAAGATGTAACTTTTCATTCTACCTTTTAGAAATTATTTTCTTACACAATTTGACTTAACTCAAATGGGGTCTAGCAATAAAATGACTTCTAGTGCTATGACTTAACAACTAGTATACAATAAGTCTATAAAAAAATAATAGTTGCGCCATACAGTAAACTTTCCGCCACGCACAAAATTTTAGAATGATCCAATACATAGTACGGAGCCATGGAAACTGAAACAGTTATTGCATTAAATCAGGCATATTAGGGGTTTCGCTGACATTAGGATTTCAGCATCACAAAAGAGAGGAAGATCTGTTTATGCCAATCAAAATATACGCTACATTGGCATTTAAATAACTCTGAATAGTTTGCAGCCTTAACAAATCTTTGGAAAATATTTCTTTAACACCTTTACTGCAACCACCGGGAAATTCAAATATTCAGCAATCGATGTTGTAGTCGGTTTATCTAGTAAGACATATAAACAAACTAGTCAATAGATGGAGCTAATCTACTAAGTGACAATTAAGTGCTTTGGTGCAAATCTAAAGGTAAAACATAAAACAAAAACACATTTATTATTAGTGCCGCTGTCGCTTTTGTACTCATTGACTTACAAACTATTCTGCTAAAGCGTAAATAAAAAAAATTTCCGTATACATAGTAGCAAACCAGTCATTGTGCTCACTTATCCCCTAAGAAGATTTGCTGGTTACTGACTACAACAAACAAATATGTAAGGTAAGCAATTCAATTCAACAGACCAGCAATTATTCCTACTTTGAAAGCGATATGTTCGCTGTTCATTTACCACTAACAAAATCTCTGCTGCTTTTAACAGATGGAAATGATTCCATTATGCAAATTCCCGAGCATCAAAATATTTGTCCAATTAAATGAAATCTTGATTCAAATCTTCTTACACATTTCAAGGAACTTCTTACCTCTAAACATACTCGTATCAAAATCATTTCTTTATGCTGTTATTTTGAAGATACAATTTGTATAAACATCAACCAAACTCATAGTACTGAATAATGATAATAATGCCAAACGTAAACAAACAATTAAGGAAAGCGAGGAGGGAAAAAAATTCGATACGAACTGTCAAATTTATTAAGAACTTCAATTTATCATTACCTCACATTACGTTTACGAATGACAGTAATACTTATGACCGTCGAACTGTCATTACTTAATTAATTACAATCTGGGTATGTTGTTGACTTGGGATGATGCCCACTGTCATATGTCAACTTACATATATACATACTCGTATATCGTTAAAGACAGACATAGATGATTACTGATGCACACCCAAAACATTACCGCCGCTGCCAGTCGGTTTGATTGATTGCAATTTCTTAGAAAGTGCCTTCATATTCAGTTGATTTTAGCTGATTTCATAATCACAATTATTTGGTCATTTCAAACAGTTAGTGCTGCGAAGTGGTTATTTCTGCAGAGAACCATCTCATAAGTTAAGTACTCGTACCATGTCCGAATACATACGAGTATCAACAATTCTCCCCTCTGACGCTTACAAATTGAAAAATAAAATTCATTCGCAGAATGAAGCATAGCTTCTTTGTTAAACATCAGACATGGTAAATGATTGTAATAAATTTGGTGGCTTTTGCTGGGCTACATAAAACATGGCTTACGCGTGTATCCCGCCAAATCGCCCCAGATGGGAGCGAGAGTTTTCGGTTGGATACGATTACAGTACGATGTTGTGAGAAATGGAAAACATAAACAGAAATAGAAATGATAAATATTTTTCGGCATTTTGTGTGTACTCTTTTTCTTGCTTCATGAAATTATAAACAAATTTGTTTGCTTTTGTGAAAGAACAACTTGCCTCGGCACTTTGTTAGAGAAGTTTTTGTTTTTTTTTTGTTTTACAATTTTTAAACATTGTGTTTGACCTTAATATTTGAATATTCTTACTTTCCACACAAAAAGCGGTAAATGTAATTTTGGCTTGATTGAAGTGGGCATAGTAATCGCAATTATTAGTCTCAAGGATTAGATGTTACTTTAAAAAACAAAAAAAAATACGTTGTCTATTCAAACTAATCCCCTTAGTCTTATTTTATAATTAGCGCTCGGGCAAAGAAGAATAAGTGAGGAAAGAAAGAGAGATACTGATTGGGCTTGAATGTTTAAAGGCTACAATGACTAGGAGATAAAGAAGTCGGTGATGATGGTGGCTGATGAATCTTCATAGTAAAATGTCTGTACCAGTTAAAGCTTCGAAAGGTAATCGAATTGACAATTTCCTTGAAGCACTGATGATACAAATCGCGACAGACAACGTAAATGAAGATGCATAACTTCAGTATTGAAGAGTGTCAATACGAAGAGATATCAGGGACACCTGATGTGTATTATAATGAGTAATTGCTTATATGCATATTGAGTTTAGCCGGCTTTGACGAAACCAAGAAAGATATTTTACAGCATTTTTGGCTATATATCGATGGATGGTAATTCCAACATACGTTTTCGTAAAGTTATGGGGATAAGATCACCATTCGTGAATAATTGATGGGTGTTCAAATCTCGCTTTAATATCAGGAACCAGCATTATTTGCATTATTTTTCAAGGCATTTAATCCAGTTCGGGTAGCGATTGCTTTTTTAGTCGGAATTTGATGAGCTTAAGATAGCTGGCTTTCTTTTTCTGCAGCCAAAGGAGACAGACGCTTGACTGGGAGCGCAGAATATTGTCATCAGCACAGATATACATATATTGGATTAGAAGAAGCAGACCAGAGGCCACATATGCAAAATAAAATAGAGAGTCGGAAACTAGGGACTAGAATTTTTTTTATGGTTATACCGGGCTTGAATCCTCTGCTCCATTGAAGAAAGCAAAAAAGGCTGATGGCAAACTCTCTCAAATATCTTTGAAATATCGAATAGAACTATCTTGTTTTCGGCAGATTTGTGGAGTTTCTTGCACTTTGATCTGTTGCTGCGAAACCAGGACAAGCAGTCAATTAGATGTTTCTGTGTCTTCATTGGCTGACGATTTATCAGTTAATATTTAAACTGTGTCAAGAAGCTAGGCCATGGCCCACACCGGGCTGCCAGCGCCACAGTGTTTTTTTTTTTATTTAAACAAGTAACAGGCCTCGACAAGAAAGAAGGAGAACGTTCCTCTGTTAAGGATCCAAATGGAGTTGTGGTTTCTGTATTTAGTCTGACCTTTTGCATTAACGGCTGCAGCAATAGACTTAAGAAATTATACGTTGTTCGATAAGTTACTCACTAACTTAGGTGGTACTAAAGTCTAGGGTGAACCTTTGCCTTAATTAAAAAGCTTCCAAAGTTAATTTTGTCTTTACCTAACTGCGACGTTTCCTTCTACTTGTAAATTCTTTGCTTTGTTCGTCTGTGTTTGATTCGAAGCCCCTCCGGGCCGGAACACTAGTGTGCATTTGGTGTACACGTTCTTACAATCTCAGCCAACTAAAGCGCATTTTCTGACTACGTCGATGTCCTCGAAAACCCATCAATACAAACGGGACCAAATATTTTTCGAATGATTTTGTTCGTTTTCGAAAGAGTCCAGTGTCCAGTTCAGTGTCATAAAGAAGGCAGCCCTTACATATGAAAAATAGCGTCTTTCTACTCAATTGATTTCCTAGCCCAAAGAAACAGCGATTGGCAAGAATGATTCTTTATTTCTTTGCTACCGAGATGGTGTTTGTAGAATTTATAGCAGAACCGAGGTGCTCAAAGTCCCTTACCACCTCAAAGTTATAGACGTCGACTGTGTCTTATCTTAGCGAATTTAGCCAGATTTTATAAGGTGGTCGCTCACGTGGCCTGTTAAGGGTCCGAACATTCCAAGATCCGAAGATTTCTGTCCTTTAAAAGTAAGCAACGGTATTCAACAATGAATCCGATTCTCTCCGAGGCCATTAGTTGGTTTACCAAATCTTTTGTAAACTGTTAAGTATAGAATTATGAGCCCTATGACGACAGAGGCCAGTTTTATGCTACTGACCAAGCATGACCTTGTTGTTGTAGCCTACATGACGAGTAAAAGTTTCTTCATGCAGGTACCGAGGGCCAACAACGGTAGATAAGGTAAGTCGTGCCCGATGAATGATTAGAATAAGCTAAGTTGTGTACTACAAATTCTTGAGCGCGGCGCAGTACAAACCGATAAGTTTTTTCGGGATCACATATTAAACATTGCGTAATGTATGTTTGTATATAGTACGTTGTAATAATTTATGTTATACGGTATATATTAACTTAAAATTCGTAGGTGTTTTTTGCAGGATTTGGCATAATGTAAATATTGATCTACGGATCAAAGACTGATCAAATAGGCATAATATTCTAGTCAAATGAATGATTTGCATATGATTTGGTAAATGTTCTTTACCAAAACATCGCCGATAGCTATTTTGTATTATATCTTGAATATACTCGAGCTGAGAGAGTTTTAAATCTGGTTTAATTAGCTTTTAATACCGACAAGCAATAAATAGAAGGCCAACGAGTTTCAGATATTATTTTACATGAGAAAATGCTCTAATAAACCAAGATTGCCTGATTGTAGTATATCCCGTTGTTCTACGTTCCCAAAAATGGAAAATCAATACGTCTACCAACTACATTCACATCTCCTTAACTTTGCCGGAAGAGATCAAATCTCCACTATTCTGTTCAAACTCTATTATTCTGTTCTAAATAAAAAGTGAAGCACTCAATTTATACAAGTGGCTTTAAATATGTATGCATAGATCTTTCTCTAAACTCTTTCTGTAAGCCAAGTCTTCGCGATTGACCCTAAAACAAAATGTAAAATGCTTCTGCATTTTCACAAATTTATTTCAACCAACTATCATCATTAACGATAAACCCATCTTCTTTTCCAGAAACCATCAGC
Organism: Volucella inflata; assembly: GCA_928272305.1. Taxonomy (NCBI): domain Eukaryota; kingdom Metazoa; phylum Arthropoda; class Insecta; order Diptera; family Syrphidae; genus Volucella; species Volucella inflata. The sequence goes on from OV743718.1 coordinate 77,926,394, forward strand.
AACGGCAAAACCCACCAAATATCACTACTATCCACACAATCAACATATCTATCTACTGCCGGAATGTGCAATTCAACAAGTCTGCAATGCAGTCTATGTCCGACTAAATTACACCCAACCCCTGTGCGCATGCCCATCCAGGTAATTTTAGAAAGAGAAAACTCTAAGTTCCCATCTTCTAACAGAAAAGTGGGGAGGCAACAGCTTTGTCTCAAGTATTGGCCAAATCCACTTCTTATCTTACCAGCTAACCAATTCTTAAAACTAATGTGCGCCAAAATCGATTGTCTTACAGGTACAGGGATCCATGTTCGGCCAGTTTGAATGAGGACGATCAACACACCACAAAATTGGTCGGCGATGGAAAGAAAAAGGTAAGTCTTCTTCCACTTTTTCTCCTTTCTATAGTTGTAGAATCGCGAAAGGAAAAAAAGGTTAAATGAAAAACGAAACAAAATTATACGAGCATACAAAATAATTGTCCAAAACGGGCAGTTGATGTGCACTTGTGTGCGCACACTTTACGAACACACTATGGCAGCATAATTACATTTCTGAACATGGCCCAAAGGAATCTTTGCTGTTTCTTCTAGAAAGTAGGCACTTCTTCTAGGAGGTACCTGTTCCTCACTTTGCCAAGACATACGAGTACTATATTTTTCGCGCCATCAGGACGCGACTACAGGTTCTAATCTATTAAATGCTCTCGACTCACATGCAAAGTGATTACCTGGAGACAAGCCAATCGCATATTTATTTTTATTGGACAGTTACACGCGGCTAAATCATGCCACCGAGACGACCAACGACGCCAAACACTTACTTTCAAAGACTTCAAAGACTTCAAAGATGCAAAAGAAGCCACGAAGATGGTACAAAAGCCGCCACCTCGATGATTGGATCCAATGATTTAAGAAACAATCAATTTACAGGTGTTAATTGAGATAACCGTTGAGTGAAATTGCCAAGGCAAAGTTCAAAACAATTTCAAATACACCATAATGAGGGGGATCATCAAGTTTCCGAGTTTATGGCACTTAACCGCAATGGGAGAGTATACGAATACGAATATACGGGAATATACAATGTTCATGAAATTTTTTCACTCTTTTCCGGGGGGAGCGCAGTGGGAAGGTGTGGTTAAAGATTTTGGTGTTGGTTTTTTAGGTTAGACGAAAAAAAAGGTATAATTAGGGTGCAAGAACGCTTTGGAACCGCTTAGAGCTTTCACCTGAGTACATTAATTTAGCAAGTAAATTGCCAATCAAAGGTGTGTATATGAGGGAGCCTTATTTTTACGACTTACTTCTTTTCCATATGCTGGGAATTGTTGTCATAAAAAGAGAACAGTTTTTCATTTCAATTATGGATCTTTTCTGTGGTAAAAAACCGCCAACCAAAAATAGCAGTTTAAGAAAGCAGACGACATGGGTGAGGTAACTTAACAATAAGTATATTAATACATGTATACTCGTACATATGTTTAATATAATAATACATGTATACAATAATTACAACGATTTCATTCAGTTTGCAACAAGTAACTCTGCCAAATCGAAGATACTAGAATGGATAAATCTCCTCATAGCTACAATATTTATTAGGAAGCAAATCATTTTCTGCTGCATTTGTCTTTCGATATTTTTGAATAACGACTTTTGATTGTGGGCAAATAAAATCACGAGCATATTGATTGACCAATGCATGATTTGTTCACAACTGAGAATCTTACAGCTTAGACGTGGTACTCATCGAAATCTCGGAAATGTTTCTGTTTCCACCTTAACGTCAATAAAACGTGAATATATGATAAATTTTCAAATGTAAACCTTTTCTCACAGTCTACGCAATTTGCTTGCAAACGTCAGTAAAGAAATACTCAATTCGTCCACGAGACAATTTTGTACTCGCAAAAAGGAAAGTTCCTTAGAGAAACTAACCGTAATACTCCGTCACAAAGTCAGTAACTAGTCTTTTGTAGTTATAATCACATGATACCTTAATGGTAATACAAACACTAACCGAAGACGCATACAGTCCTGTCGCTGGTTCAGAACGTAAAAACTTTGCCTAGCAAGTTTACCTACAATTTCGTTTCAGTGATTCCATTGTGACCAGCCCCCCAAACAAGGTTCAGTGAATTCAGTCAGAAGACTTCTGTGGTGAAATCCCGTATTCTTGAATTAGCGCAGCTTGACTGCCGCTACAGATGCGGATGTTTCGCCCCCTCCACTGACTCTTCATAACGTAGTTTGTTATCATCAGGATTGCCTATGTCTTCGCTTCAAAGACGGACAAAAATTGTCCAAACGTGGACTGAAATCTGACACTGTCATCCTTTAAAAAAACACCAACGCCGCATCCTAAATTGGTTTAAAACCAACTTGCGAAAAGTTCTACCAACGAACATTTCTTTTTAATGGAAGCTACCTTTGGAGTGCAGCCCACGATGTGAATATCAAAGGGAAGACGATTTGTAGAGCAAAGACAGGCGTGATACCGAGAGTCCCCATCCAGCCGAGACCGTTCATTGAGGTTGGGATCAAGGCGACCAACATTAGGGTCCTCTGCGTGTTAAACATGTCTTTGAAAGTTGAGTTGTCGAAAGCACCATTAATACTCGTATAGATGAAAATTTTGTTGAGTGCACCTTCAATTCTCGCCAACAGATTTTGAAACACACTTTTACAGGATCCTTCGCGTTGGTAGGAGTGTTGCACCCAAAGTAGAGGATGCATTCGCAAAGTAGTTTTGTAAGGATGTCAAATTGATAGAAAATTCTTGGCGAGCGTATAGTCATCTTTTCTGATATTCGACTACTCCCACTGTTGGAGTTTCGGGTTGCCAGTGAACTTTTCGAATTAAATAGCCTTATCCGTCAGCGTATCCGACGTCAGATACCAGTAACGATATGTTATGTTATTCAGATCACTTGCAGCATAGATGATAGGAGCTGGTTGTAAGATGATTCTGCTAATATTACCTGAGGAATGAATCTTCGACATGAGCTGCCGCGAGTATATTGAGTTGAAAGAAGAGAATCCGGCTCATGTCGAAGATTCATTCCTCAGGTAATATAAGCAGAATCATCTCACAACCAGCTCCTTTCAACTATGCTGCAAGTTGCTACGAATCTGCGTTCCTTCATGATGATCTGTGGAATTTCATCATAGATTTTCTATTTTATTTTTTAAAGAAATAAACTTCATTAGTTTATTGGTCAAAAAACATGTACAGCCTCGTTAGAGAAGACGAAACCAGGAAATACTCATATAACCCGAAAGGAGGAAGCGGCTGTTTGCGTATTCCGACGAATGTGACTCGTTCTCGAAGCAGCACTTCGAACAAATAATTGTTTGTAGATTCGGTAAACCAAGGCAAGTTGCCACTGTGGCCTTAAGGAATCGAAGAACTGTTAATGCTGGTTGGAACAGAACAATTTTTTTGCCGGAAGTTATCAGTGTATTACGTCATGACAATGCTAGTTGACACAAGACCGGTCAAACTATTCAATTTTCGAAGTTTAAAAACGTCGTTTTAATGAGGCTTTGTCCATATTTTCCTGGTTTCCTTTTCTTTCCCTTCATAAAAAATAAAATGCGTTGTCAACATTTTTCAATACTAGTAGAGCCTGAAAAGGCGTTTAGAAAAACATATTTCTGAGGTGGCTGGTTCAGAGTGCAATAAATGTTTCAAGAAATGATTCTAACGTACAGAAAAGTGTATAAATCTTAAAGGAGAATATTTCCAAATGTAATAGCTTTTATCAGACAAATTTTCATGTCGAAATTCATGATCTGTGCAGCCCTATCACAGAATCCCTCGTAATAAAGTTACAAATTTCAATCTACGATACGAATACGAAAGAATGTGTATCATAGAATCCAAATGTAACCGCAAAAAGCATTGCCGCACTTAACAATCATATTCGAAATTTCGAAATCAGCAGCTTAACGTCTAAGTAAAGTAAAATTGGAGAAATAAATTAATTGCAATCGTTGTTTTGTGTATTTTGAACAAAAAACATTGGTTAGAAATGGATTCTGTTGCATTTGCAATTGTTGCTAGTGAGGAGGAGAATGATAGACGCAAAGGCAGTATCTATTCGCTGTGTGGTTGAAGGAGAACTCTGCCGCATGCAGTATGCGCCCTCGATTGGAATTCTCGGAAACACCTGGTTGATCAGCTTCTGAGTTTTCACACAGCCAAGGGTCTTATATATGGTCTATAATTGTTGATGAGTTTTGAAGTCCGAATGGCGAAATTCCTTCGATTGCGGCTATGGAGGCCAAGCCTGTCAATTTTATGATTGCTTTTTCAAGGCTGAAAAAATAATGCATTCAGAAAGGGCCGCCTCCGGTACCTTTGCATTTTGAATCCTTTTTGTCTGCGCACTACGAAAAATCAAATAGTTCGAAGATTTAAATATCAAAATTCCGATTCATTCGGATTCGGTGATACCACTTTCTACGAATTCTCTGATAGTTCTTTCGGGGTTCGTAGCAAAATTCCGAGTACGACGGATTCTGTGATAGACACCGTGGTTTCTTATTTAGCCATCCAACTCGTACTGTATTGAATATAGAGTTTACTTTATTACATAATCTCATAATTAGGCTGTTAAGAATCCTATTTCTCATTCAGCATGATTGCGATGGTCAGGATTACCTCCCCAATTAGTATGATGATGCGAGCTCTGAACAATTTTATAAAGAATATAAAAATCTATTATAATTTCAAAGAGTGCTGCTTAGCTCCAGATATTACCACTTTTCAAAAGCACAACTATCTTGTAAACTGATGCTATCAACCTCAGTCTTAAATTATCTCATGGCAGTAAAACAACACGGAAATTTAAGTCCTCTTTTCCCCTCAATCTTGTTTTCTATCTTTAGCAGTAAATTAATAATTCATATTACTGAGTGCAATCCACGCCAACACCATTCCGTAGTCATGCAATTCCTACTCACATTCGTATTCCTCCACAATTAAATCTTCGATCTGATTATCATATTAATCGTCATATCATTAACCCCAAAGTCATTCGTCATAACCGCTAAGGGGCAACCACTGATCTTCCGTTAACATTCCATCTCGTATTCTTATTTATTTAATTTTTTTTTTCTCCCAAGCCCTATTCTATCTATGTCTACCTATGACTGCCATAACAGCAGTAACCACCTTCATAGTCAAACACTCCTGGGATTTGCAATGGTATCGCCTGCAGTCAGAAAGCTCGGTGCTTCTTTGAATTTTCATGCGGTCATGATGCTGACTCTCTACTTTCATGTGCATCTCTCATTTCTTTTTTGAACTTTTTTTTTCTCATTTCGTGCATCTTTGTATCTTCGTGTTACTTTGGGAGTCTCTGATGCTGCTTCTCTCTAATTTATCCACGTCGTGAGTGGATTTGCTTTGGGGCTTTTTCCATATCCAACACACGCGCGCTTAGATATTCATACTCCTGCATGGCAAATAGACTCCAAGTCGTGGTAATGCAACAAGAGACGCAAAAAAAAACACACAAAACAAAACCCCAACGCGCTCATGTCATGGTGATCCGCTTTGATATCGTGATCAACAAAGAGACCCTAGAGTACCTTCTAACTCCTCATCATCATCATCATCGTCATCGTCGTCGTCGTCACACAGTTAGATTAGGTATCTTGCTTATACTCAACACACCACATTTATAGTTAGGGGCCAAATAGTGCAGCATCTATTTGTCTATATATCTGCACATCCGTTGTCGCTACATCTACCCTTGGAAGACTTGCGTTGGAGATCAGAAGAAAAACCACACAAAGACCTGAAAAATTGCATCAATACCGCTCTTGGATAGTGGCAAAATGCCGTAATCGATGGAGTAGCATCATAAAGTTGTTCAGGTATATTCTTAAGACTCTCATTTCTCTAGTGTCCTCGTTTCTGGTCTTACTTACTTCCACACTCCCAGATCTCTTCCCATCGTTTTGAGCGTTTCGTGGTTTAACACTGAAACTGCATTAGGCCGCAAAAATCTCTCGATACAAAAAACATAGAAAGATAGATAGAGCATGGATAGTCACTATGTATGAGTATCTTGAAGAAAGAACAATGCAATTAACCTTTAGCTAATTTAGAGGCTACAGAGAGATGTAACATGAGATGTGTGCATCTTGTGAGTTGCGAGTTTGTAAGAAAATACCCTGATGGCGACGCCATTGTATAATAAAATCAGCCGCGCCGCCAAACGCCACAACGCAGTAAAACGCAATGAACGCGATGAGGAATTAGAAAATTAGAAAATTACCAAGGGTCAGTTTTTACGAATACTCTTACGATGAGATCCGAACAGTTCTGTCTTGAGAAACAAAGCACAACAAAAATGGACTTTGTGCCATGCACGGAAATCTACTTTATGCAACATTGAACCTTTATTGCTTAATTATGACTGGGGTAGGGTAGGCTTCTTCATTTACAGATTATTGTGGCTGGTGCTACTGATTCTTGCAACATGGATTGGAACATTGTTATGCGATTTAATTGGCCTTGTGCGCGCATGTATTCTGATCTTAGTTTCTTCCTTATTGTTTGAAGTTTTTCATCTGAAAATCTAATTTCCGCTCTACGATGATGTTTTCTTTTCTATTGCTTCTCCATCAAGAAGGTAAGTCGTTTAATTGCAGTTGTGTTTCCTGGGAGAAGACATACCCTGCATGTGAAAAAGAAAAAAATTCTAAATGGAAGCAAAGCGTGACAAATTCATCCAATTTTAAAAGTATCAGTGGGTTAAGCTTTGAACTTGTGCACGATCATACATTATACAGCACTTTAAAGGTGTTCTTTCAGACTTAATTAGATGATCTTTCTTCAGGTCCTAGAATCGCCAAGATTTTTAGTGATTTTCTGTGATATGTTCCCTGTGGCAGTCGTTCACAAATAATTTTTGGACGCGCCACCACGGTCTCCTGATCTTGTCCATCTCAGTATGAAAAGCAGCACTAGTGCGCCAATTTTTATCAGATAGCCCTCATATCGCTCGATGAATTGGATTCACTGAAGAAACTCAGACTAAAAGTTTTCTGCTAAAATGTGTGCGGAAAAAAGACGCCGTATCGGCTTAGATGAATTGCTACTACGATTTCGGCTAATGATAAACTTTCCCGACGGTTGATGTCTATAGATATCGAGTTGCATATATCCTCAGGAATTTTTTTCAATATTACAGACGTGGCTATGTAAATTATTTGTTAGGGAACAAAAAGACCTCAGGAAGCAAAAATTAAGGCAGCCCAATAAAATGGAAAAGTTTTGAAATAGAGTAAGTAAGAGTGATGTTTCGGAAATAAAGATGAATTTAGTTTGGCACCTTTGCATATTTAATATACATTATTGAATACACAGACAGGAGTTTACCTATATGTATTTTAAAGTTCTCGTTACAGTCACAGCCCAAGAGAATCCATAGATCTTAATAAATTATCACTAGACGTAGAAATGTACCATCGATAGATTTATGTTATTATTCTTCTGAGTCTACAATTTGATTTGTCAACGGAAATAAATTTAGTTTTTTTTTCACATTTGTAGGCAATCACATTGGCTAAAACTTGCGAAGCAACAACTGAAATGCGAGAATGTCGATCACCAAAAGACTGGTCACTGCTGGCTCTTCAAAACACGCGCACCGGAAAGTCTCATTATCTAGTCATCTGCAGATGTCCTGATCATTTCAAAATGGGTAAATTCAGCTTTATTTTTATTTTTAAGTTTGTCTTAACCTTTTCCTACTTCTAATAGAAGGACCAATGGCACATGATCAACCCACTTATGCAAGTGTTCCAGGAATTCGAGTTTTCGGTATGATGTGCGTCAAACCCGGTTATTCAGTACGAAAACCATCGGCTCAACCACCAAAACGTTATCAGCTTCAGAAGCCCTATTACATCCCCAGTTCACAAAACAAATACAGCTCCATTAAAGATCACAGTCGACCATCATACATTTCAGCAACATCTCCTTTAATCGGTGGTAGTAGTAGCCTCAATTATCAACCTCAAAATCACCATCACAACCATCAACAAGAAGTCTTCCAAAATCAACATCAAGCCAATTACCAATATTTGAACCGACCTGACAGTGGCTCCTCACACTTCGCTAGCCCCTCTCATATTCACAGCAATATCAACAACCACAATAGTCACAATGATTTTGGCGAATCTCTAAGCTTTAGTGGTGGAATCTATGGCCGCAACAATGAACGAAATGGAGAAAAACCAATACCAGCAGCAGAAGAGGACAGTACAAGCACTAGCTCCAGCTCTAGCAGTAGTAGTAGCAGTAGCAGCAGTAGTAGCAACAGTCCCAGCAGCAGCAGCAGCAGTCCGATCTCCAGCACATCGAAATCAGAAGAGATTAGTAGAACAACTGCTGAAATCGATGCACCCTCCACGACGCTAGACGACACAAGTAAACGTGATAAACGTTCCATTGAAAACGTATACTCACTCAGCGAAGATGATAGGACACCAGAATTCCCCTGGCAGCGAGCACTCGAATTCGAACGATCGATAGTGTGGGACGACTAAGAGTGCTGTGACTAGAAAAAACAACACAATTTAAAAACCTGTCCATGAGTATTCAACTTTCTTCCGATGGAAACGCTCTAAGAGCCTTTAACCCCACCATATGCCTTTACATTTATTACATACTCGTTCATCTATCCGTCCTGAGCTATCGTATCTAACAGATATTCTCTCAATCATTCTCTCTCGTCATTGGAAATACTACTCGTATTATTATCATGTGTAGGGTTAGGAGCAATTATTTTTTGTTTATTTTTTGGGAAAAATCTACAATCGAGTTCCGCATTTGGACCGAGAACTCATTTTAGGCATTTCCCAATTCGGGATTATAAATATTAAAACGGATAATTAATTATACTATAAATATACATATACATACGTTAAAAAACACTATAGATATGAATAGTAATTTGTGTATGGTGATGCTTTTTCTAATGCCAGACATCGAAGCAAGTGAAGTTGACTTAATCTGATGCTTACTTCGATACGTGTTACTCAAAAATCACACCGAAAACGAATTTTACCTAGGTTTACGAGTAAATTAAAAAAATAAAAATAAAAACTATTTATTATTATTATTTTTCTGTATTTAGTTTAAGATGCATTTATTAGATTAATGAAATAAAAAAAAATTTATTTGAAAGGCTTTCTGTTTTATTCCTTATGGAAAGTTGCAAAAAAATTGTTGGCTGACAAGTTTGAAACGTCGATATTCTGTGACCAGCCTAAAAGCGCCTGCACAGAGGGCAATCTCGAACAGAATTTCCGATTGTAACTTGCCACCATCAAGAAAATTGGCTCGTGTGGACGGCAATTGGGCTTCAATCGAATTCTGTTCTCCGCTCCATAACGTCCTTAAAGTTGTGTCGTGTGTAGGCAAATTGCCACGAGGATCAAATCCTGATGTATTCATCTGATATTCATTGAATAAAAATTTGTTGCAGGTGGATTACAAAATGTTTGAAAAGGAAATGAAAATTTGGGTTCAACAAATTCCAATTATCAAAGCTTGTTCCATCAATGATGTTTTCTAATAAAAAACGGGGCCAGAGAAAAACTGGACTTATCATTAAGATCTTCAGGCTTTTACGCCACTGAAGGTTGCTATGATTTGTCTAGTTACAAGCTGCCGATCATAGGTCTTGTTGAGTAGCAACGTACCGGTGGTTGTTCCATTACAGGACTTAGAACACAGCATCGTGGGATTCTGAAGCCCCCCGGATTTGGGTCGGGGCCTGACTTTTTGAGGAAGGCCCCTTGCGGGAGCCTCACGCAGGGAGGATGCACCTGCTGGTCTCATTCGATATAGAGTTGCAACAAGTACTGGGTGCTGAGACCTTAAGATCAGTAAGGTATTTTATATTGAGCCTCGACTCATACCAAGTGTAGAACCTGTGCCCTCAACACGAGTTCCGAATTGGTATCAAAGGAATACTAGGTGGGGTGAAAAGTAACCTCCTTGGGAATGAAAAAAAAAATTGATTAAAATTTTTTTTTTTATTTGTTCAATATAGTCCCCTTTTAGCTTGATACACTTATTCCAGCGATTTTCCAACTTCTTGATCCCGTCCGAAAAGTAATTTTCCGGAAGGTCTGCAAAATACCCCTCCGTGGCGTCGATGATTTACTCGCGTGAGCTGAATTTTTTATTGATGAGCCATCTTTTGAGGTTTGGGAAGAGATAATAGTCCGAGGGAGCCAAATCGGGCGAATACGGTGGATGCGACAGCAATTGGAGCCGTAAGTCATTGATTTTAGCCGTGGTTGCGATGCTCTTATGCGCCGGCGCATTGTCTTGCATAAACAAAATTTTTTTTCGCTTCATGTGCTCCAATAATACACAGAAATACTTGCTGTTGATGGTTTCTCCTTTTTCGAGGTAATCGACGAAAAGTATGCCATGACAATTCCAGAAAACCGACGCCATAACCTTTCCGACCCATTGAGCCTCCCTCGGCCGCTTCGGAGCACTCGTGCCGGCTTCAGTCCATTTCCGGGCACTCATTCTGTTCTCTGGTGTGTAAAAGTGGATCCAGATTTCATCAACAGTTACCAATCGACGCCAAAAGTCCGGCGGATTCCGCATCAGCAAGTCCAAACACTCTTTCGAAGTACTCTCGCGTTCGTGTTTTTGGTCAGGAGTGAGCATGCGCGGCACCCAGCGGCAGGATAACTTTTTCATATGCAGAATATTGCCCAAAATATGTGCGTACTAATCTTTGTGGTATCTGCTAGCTCGCGCACCTTTACTTTCCGGTCAGCCAACACCATTTCATGTATTTATTTGATATTGCATCGGAGGGCATGCCGCTGCGGACTTGATCGGTAGTGGAGTTGCGGCCACCACGAAACTCTCGAAACCAATATTTGACGGTGTAATCTGATGGAGCATTAGCCTCATAATATTTATCCAACTTTTCTTTTGTTTCCTTCGCCGTTTTGCCTCTCAAAAAATAATTTTTTACGACAGAACAAAAATCGTTTTTGTCCATACCAAACACGTCAACAACAATCAGCTGTCAAAACAAAACTAAGGACAGTATCGCACTGAAATTTGGCATATCTGCCTTAATATGAACGGACTTCAAGGCACCATAACCGCATTCTGTAGTAAGTACGTTTCGCACATTAATGTAAACAATTTCGAAAAGACTGCTTCTGGTACAGATGCCTTAAGACCTATCCATCATAGAAATGCACCATTTACTGAAAATATGGCTGCTGTTAGTGAAAGTGTTAAAGAAGATCTGTATTCTTACAAACTTCAACTCACTCAAGAATTGGAGCCAGCTAACCAAGGACTGTGTAGAACATCAGCCTATTGGGTGCTGGAACATCAGCGTTTTGATGACCAATTTTCGCATTACATTTTCTCCAGCGATGATGCTTATTTTTCGCTCGGTGGATACGTTAACAAACTGCCAAAGGACCCAATTTTTCATGACTTTTTTTCGCATAATTCGGCCAATATTCCAGCAATCTTTGTGTCAAATTGTCAAATCGTCTAAAGTGCATGGCTATTTGCCATAGACAAGAGACTTAATGTAGCCCTAAAGTAAAAAGTCTAAAATTGTAAAGTCGCACGAGCTGGGTGGTCAATAGATAGGATCTTTCTGGAGATATAACAATCACTAGACTTTGTCTTACATAAGTCAATTGTTGCACGTGATGGACGGCAAGTCTTCAAGTTCTAATTATTCCAAGCAAAACTAATTGACTAACATAAAGCGATAGCAGCCTCTATTGACTGAAACCGATTCGCTGTCAGGATCTCGAAAGAAGTATGACACAAAGTACCTCCATTCCATTTGTGCGCATATAATATAGCAATTGATAGCTTCTTTGTGTTGTGAATTCATAAAGTACGATTTATAAATCAAAAAAATTCACAGAACAATGAGAAGAACTGCGGAAACCCCACTCAGGTCAAAGAAGTCATCATAACAGTTTTAGATAGCACTACAGTTCGCAAATGGTCATAGATCTCAATCTACAGGTATCTACATTTAATCGCCTACAGTTATGCATACCAAGTTGGTTGAAGTTCCTTCTCACTTAAACGCACTTATTAAATGGACTTTCAACGGAATACCTCTAAAGCTGGAATCTAAGTTTCCACAATTCATTCAAGTACAGTAATCATATTAAAGAAATGATTTGGCAAGATGCTATCTTGTCGAAATCCTTTTTTTATTTAACTTTAATTCCCGAAATGTGATCAATCTGATTTATGGTGATTTTATTAAAGCTCTGCCCTGTACTTTTGTGGATGATAAAGCACATGTAAGCTATGCTAACATTTCGCTCCACCACTAAGTCGGTTATTGCTTGGCGTTTTTTAATTAATTTCATCAACGTATATGCGAGAAGGACAAGTGTTTAATAACTATCAAAATCGTTTATGGTCAGGATGAAAAATGGTCCTAATTGGCAGCCTTGTGAAGGTGCCCATTTAAAACGAACAAAATATATGCTGCATACGGTATTCTCGGGAATATGTTTCGCAACTTTAAAAAATCGTGTAAAATGAAAAAAATTGTAAATATTTGACTTCAAACCGTCCAAAAAAAAATGATAGAACATATATTATGTATTCAGAAAAAAAAGCAATTCATTTTTAATTTCGAAAAAAAATTTAAATTACTACACATTTAGTCAAAATTCAAATCTATGCGTTAACAATAAAAATTCAAATTTAAATTAAAGACTCTTCGCAAGTGGTATTAATTGCTCCTTGATAAGTGTGGACGTTTATTGCGGACTGGGCTAAAAATGTTACCATCAGTGAACGAGTTTGCAGCAACCGCCGGTTACTTTGACTTCTCCGCTGTAATAAAATCCGTCATTAAACATTGTTTTTTCGGCTTCTCCAGTTGCTTAAATAATTTTTAATATCCAGCTACACAAGACTTTAAATTTCGTTGAAATTTTAATGCACGCTCCATATCAGGATCATGAATAACGAAATGATGTTCCAAACTTCAATCCTTCGCGTATTGTATCAGCCGTTAAAAACTGACATTCATCTTCAACTTCGTTATTTTCCGAGTCATTTCCTTTGTTTTCAAAAGCTTCAATTAAATCCTACTTATTAAATGGACTTTCAAGAATCAATTCATCGATGGCTACTGTTTGCGTGTCGTGAAAACCTTCACCACCAATTTGATTTGATAAAGTTATAATTTCAGTGTATAGAGCTATGTATTACACAACTTTCACTTTAAACGCATGATGGCCAAATTTTTTTCCAATAAGCATTTAAAGTAGACTGACGCAGTTGTTTAATACGTAAGAAGCATGTGTAATACGAGTACACTCCATAATTGTGAAGTTTTTCCATGCTTCCAGAACCGTTAGATTTGTTTCTTCTTTAGAATCAAAAATATATTTAAATGCTTGTTCTATGTACGAGTAGTACACTTTGAATGCTGATATAATCCCTTGATCAAGTGGCTGAACCATGCGGCAAAAATAGCAATTGAATATTTGGATGATCAAGCACTGGGTGGCTAGGCGCGTTGTCAATGAGCAAAATTAATTTGAAGTCCAATCCTTTTTCCTCCACGTATTTGCGGACTTCAGGAATAAAGCAATTGTTGAACCAATTTGTAAACAAATCTGCCGTCATCCAAGCGTTTTTATTCGTTATCAAATAATCTGTAAGTTGTGTAATGTTTTTACCTTTCAAAGCTCGAGGCTTAAAGGATTTGTTAATTAGTAGAAGCTTTAACATTTTATCACCAGATGCGTTGCTAAAAAAAAAAAACGTTACTCTATCTTTGACCGCCTTAAAGCCACTAGCTGACTTTTCCGATTTTGCTACTCGTATCAGAATAAACCCGTTTCGTCGGCACTAAAAATTTGATCTGGAGTATAGCCGCTCATTTCAATTGCTTTTTTCAGTTTATCTGGAAAACTTTTTAAAGCTGACGCTACTTCATCTTTTAGTTTTACATTGTGAAATGCATGCCTTTTTAAAAAAAAAACCATTTCACTTGCATTAAATGCCAGTTGTTCCGTTGGCTGACGACTTGCTGATGGTTCTTAACCGTGCAGATGGTTATAAAATCTAAGACCTTTCTCTTTTATAATTCTCTCACTAACTGGTATTCTTTTTTTCTGCAAATCTTTCATTCAACTGATATTTTTATAACCGGGTTAGCGGTAAAAAAAAAAAAAACTTTATTTATTTTTATCGACTAAGTACTTAATACATTGCTTGTTTACGTTAAAGACCAAGGCTTGGCGTGTTTGCCAGTAGCTTTTATGGATTCTATAATGCTAGCTCAGCATTTTTTGTGTGGTAAATTTTCATTGCGTTCGACGCGCGTGCATCGGACGAAGCAAATTAAAAGTGCAGAGAATGCAAAAGATAGGATTGTGGGAAAAGAGAAAAAATAGAGAAAAAAATGAATTAACTTGAAATTGTGGAGAGATTCGGGTATCGTCTGGTATGCGTTACTGGATACGTAACTTCCATAACACCACAAGTTTTTCGGTTTTTTCTTTTACGGGATCTCTACAATAAGATGATATTTTCGAACTGAGTTTTGATCTAGAAGTTACTGATTGTCGAATGGAATTCTCGTTTTTTCGTATTGTTCTCATAGTCGCTTCACTAAAATTAAAGGCTTTACCAACAGACGTGGCACCTTCATCTCTCTTTAATCTGTCTTAGACTTGTACTTTGATTTCTAACGATATTGCCTGTCTCTTCGAAATATTCAGTTCTTTCTTAGACATTATGTTTGTAAGGTTACTATGAAACAATGTAAAAAACTTCCACTCCGTACACTTCTAACACAAAATAGAAACTGACATTCGAACAGCTCCGATTAAACAGATGTCCCAGGTTACCTACGCCCAAATGACGGCAGGTAGGGGAAATACGGCACAGCAAGCGAAGGTTGCTTCTCAGGTCCCAGCACCTAGAGCACCGGAACCGGCAAATGACATGCTAGCTATCTTGCTCTCTATTCAGGGGCAAATGGCTCAGCTGCAACGTCAAATTACCGAGCAAGCTACGCGGGTAGATCAAATATACGCGCTGCTGCCGAGCCTAACGCACCTTCAGTCGTAATGGGTACGTACATGGCGGAGCAAACCCTGAAGGTCCTTGCAGTGAATGTTAATTCACTGATTAGGATTGAGCGAAGAGCCACACTGTTTAAATTGCTTAAAGACCAAGCCCCTGATGTGCTTTTGGTTAGCGAAACTAAGCTAAACAAAAGACACAAAATGAGGCACAGAAGGTATAAAATCATGCGAAGAAATCGACCCAACTCCATACAAGGAGGAGGCGTTGCAATCTTCGTAAGAAAAGGTATACATTTTAAAAGAATATACAGTCGTGTAGTACGTAGGTTTCAGGTGCTAGAAGCATGCATCATGTATATCCCTCTCCGTAGTGGAAAGCGGTTATACATGGTGTCAGTTTATGCATCTAAGGCTACTCAATCCACCCTGTTCATCTCAGAGCTCGAGACACTTTTTCGATTTCTGAGACTGGAATTGGAGGAAAACTACTTCATTATCGGCGGAGATTTCAACGCCAAACATAGCGATTGGGGAAATAATACACCAAACACTAGAGGGAACCTGCTATTCAATTGGTGGGCTCAGCACAGTGTGATGTACCGACTCGGCCTAAAGGCGACGGATAGTCCGTCGTTTCCTAGACACGGCTCCTATTTGGATCTCCTGTTGTTCGACACACGAATACAACTGACAGGTACGAACCAACAAACTGTAAACTGTCTTCGCACTTTTGTGTATGACAGTGACCATTGCGGTCTTAGTACCGAAATAACCGTTCCGAACGAAAATGTGGAATTGGATGAGTATGTTCAAAGGCATTCCTACAACTATAGTAGAGTGCGTTGGACACACTTCTCCAGGACACTGACTAGAGCACTCTCCTCGAATTCGCTCTACCCACCGTCCAACAGAAATCTGTCAAACGAGGAGATTGACAGGTATTTAAAACTAATGGACGAGACAATTAAACGGACTATGGACAAAACGATACCTCAGTATCAATACACTGACAACGAAGACTTGTTCCGCAATTCAACTATAGACGCACTGCACCGACATAAAAGTAGACTACTCTCAAGACTGAAGACCTTGTACAGACAGTTTACTGACAGACACAACCCGGAGATTTTGACATTAAAGTCATCGATCAAAAACCTCCAAACATTAATAAAACAAAATTACAGGGCTTTTGTAAGTTTGTATTGGAACAACAAAATTCAGGCTGTAAACACCAGCAACCCGAATATGTTCCCGCAAATAAATAAAATATTTCGGAGGAAAGATCAAAACGACCTTTCATGTCTAAAAATCGCCCGAACGACTGACAACGAACGCATGCTCTCAACAGCAGGCATAGATCCAAATGAGGCTGTTGATGTTGACAACTTCTTTGTGATCGAGGATCCGCAGGAGAAGGTCGAGGCTATAGGAGCGACTTTCCAGGAAGTGTACAAGACAAATGACATCATTGGTCCCAACCACGACCTGGAAAATCGAGTCCTTGTGCACAATTTCTACCTTCGAAATGAAATAGCGAACCGGCGAATCGAGAACTCGGGTTTCACCCAGTTCAGTGACGAGAATATGGCAAATAATGTCATCGCCAATGGAAGGGAGCAACCCCCGTTCATTTCGAAGGAAGAGCTTCAAACGATCTTCGACACAATTAGAAGTAAGAAATCAGTGGGAACCGATGGAATACCGAACATCTCCCACTAGAAGCGGTGGACATTTATGCCACCCTGTTTAACAATGCAATGAATAATGCACATTATCCAGAGCATTGGAAAACTGCGGTGGTACATCCTATCCCCAAAAGGGATAAAGACACCTCTAATCCGGCGAATCTCCGGTCGATCAGTCTCCTTCCAAACATCAGTAAGGTTTTCGAAAAAGTCATCAATAGAGTCCTGACTAAGTGGGTTGAGGACAGAAATATAGTTCCGGATAATCAATTCGGTTTTAAGGCGGGGCATGATGTTATTCATGCCGCGTCTAAACTGGTTTCTGATGTCCAATGGAACAAAGCCAAGAAACAGTGCACTGGTGCCTGCCTGATTGACTTGGAGAAGGCTTTCGATACCGTATGGTTAGAGGGACTCTTCTACAAGTTGGACAGACTGGGCATTAGTAAACCACTGCTGTATATTCTTTTCAATATGCTCACAGATAGACAGTTCATCGTGAAAAATGGCGATGTGACTTCTACTGGTACATTCAACATTAAAAACGGTCTGCAACAAGGTGCGGTCAACTCGCCAATCCTTTTCAACATTTACACAAGCGATCTGATAGGTTCACTTCACCATGCCATAGCGTACGCGGACGACTTAATCGCGTACAGATCAGGTCCAAAGATTGAGGTTATAAACATTCTTTTGCAACGTGACTTCGATAAAATTAAACAATATTGCGACGACTGGAAGTTGAAGATCAACTTTCAGAAGTCGGAAACCATTCTGTTTAGGACGCCTTTGTCTGGGGCCTCTGCGGATACCAGAAAGAATTGGCGAAAGTTTCAGATCGTGGGACAACACGGGCAGCTACTTGTTTGTCGAAATGTAGTCAGATACCTTGGGATCTGGTTAGATCAATATCTGTATTTAAACAAACATATAGATGTTGCTCTGGCCAGAGGCAAAGGTGCTTTTGCCCTTACAAATTTATAGCAGGCAACTCGAAGCGAGGGTAAATGTGATCTGCTACATGGCCCTTATTCGGCCTATGCTTACATTTGGTTGTCCCGTGTGGTTCAACGTAAGAGCAAGTCTTTTGGAAAAGATTCGGGTGTTTGAGAGGGCTTGCCTTAGGGCTTGTCTTCGCTTGTACAGAACACCAGAGTCTGAGTACATAAAATTCTATCCTAATGAGGTATTGTACAATAGGACGAACCTAATACGAGTGGACAATTTTGTTATTAAGTTGATTCGAAGACACATTGCAAGAGCAATGACCTCGTCGAACAACCTGATCTCTGGGGCTTACTACCCCAATTATATGTATCATGAGAGAGTTCGCTTTGACGGCTTTATTCCTCCAGAAGCGTTCCTCTACCTCGACAAAAAAGGTCTGATCCAGGATAGATTAGCGGTGCCGTTAATCTTCCACGTCGCTCGAACAGCTGCGGACAGGCGACTCAACTACGACAGAGACGTCGCACACGGCAGTGCAGAGCGTCTCCGGTTTAGTAGGGCGGTAGGGAGTCGCGACATGAGGGATGTTGCTCGGCAGCACCAACAATTTTGGTGGCTTGCAGAAGAAGGGGAAGCTCCGTTGTCGAATTCCTCCAATCCTTGATAGCTTCGTTAGGGAGCAGAGTGGGTCTGCTTATTTTTAGACATGGCCGGCTTACATAGGTTTAGGTAGGGTTAAGGTAGTTTTAAGAGTAAAAATTATAAAAACTTTAAAAAAAAAGAATAAAAAAAAATAAAACAAAATAAAAAAAAATAAAAAAAAATAATAAAAAATAAAAACTTAGAGATGGATACCCTTCCGGTAGTTTTTCTTAAATAAATAAAAAAATACTATACAATACAATAAGATAGGTTAAGTAGGCTAAGTAGGTTAAGTAGTCTAAGTAGATTATTTAGATTAAGATTTATTTTTAAGTATTTTTTAAGTTTTATCTTAAGATTAAATATAAAAAGAAAAGTCCGTATACTAAGTTTTTTTTTTTAATAAAATAAATTTTCTTAGTTCTAGCTTTAATTAATGTAAAAATTAAAATAAGTTTTAAGGATCGTCGAAAGACATTTAGACTAAGAATTATGTTTAACCTAGAGTGCCTGCATGGGGCCAATAAGTTACAATAAGATAGTTTTAAGTTATTTAAGCTAATTTTTAAGCGTTTTTTGTATAGCTTGTAAGAATTTCTGAATTTCAAAAATAAAAATGCATTTAAAATGAAAATGAAATGATTAAACAGATGTTCATAAACCACACGGATAAATTACCGTTACGAATTTTGATGTGTATACTGAATTGTATTTTGCATATGTACATAAGTATGAATTAGCTGAAACGCACTTCGAAGAGTAAGAAAACTTTTTTTGTGAATCTTGTTAGATTGAAAAATCCGTGTAAAAAAGGAAAAGTTATTTATTTTTGCGAATCGTGTTATTTCAAATTCGCGTAAAAAAAGATCATGTAAAAACAGAGATGGGTGCATTTACTGTTTTCCGGCTAGAAAGATATATAAATAATGACAATGAAAGCTAAATTGATATCGATTGCAACAACATCAATAAAAGTGTTGTTTTTGAAAGTTTAGAGGGCCAAGTACACGATTTTAATGAAATGTGTATGAAAGTAGTTAATTTACATTTTGGGAAGCCATATTACCTTGAGCTAGTTAGAGGTTTTCAGTGAAAGCTTTAGACTACGGAAAAAATTGGACGAGTTAAGATGTTAACGATAGTTTACTCTAATCCTTTTTAGTGTGAGAGATAGCGCAGGAGCAGTGCAAGGAGAACACATCCCAATATAAGTAAAATAAGAGGTTTGCTAAAGGAAACGAAGATAAGTAGAAAATTGAAACATGAGGGATACGGTAGGAAGGTATTGCATATGATTCTTTGGAAAAGCAATTCTACTTTAGCCAAAGCAGAAAATAATCAGGAAGTCAGAAAAGTCAATTAATATTGTTTCAATAGCAAGCAGGGGGGGTGATCGTGGTGTAGTGGTACTACCCATCGCTTCTCACTCGGAGGGTCAAGGTTCGACTCCTACTCATGACAAGTTTTCATTTGTGTAATTGGAACTCAGTCAGAAAAATCTGCGTGTGAAGGCAAAACACTGACATGTAGATTTGGCTGTTGTAGAGTTTCAAGCACAACGCAACCGTTAAAATTTACAACCTGAATCATTCCGAGTGAAGAAAAACTGGAGGATCAATATCGAAACCAAATATATCTGAGTTTCAAACCACTACATCACAACAATGCTTTCCTTTCTCCTCCTTCTATCTTTCCGGCGGCGCCATGGCAACAGTATAAGGGTATCATAAACCCCTTGAGGCGCGCGTAAATTATTAAAAAAAAAAAAAAAAGTAGAACTCGATAGGCTGACCCAGAAGAATGTGGTATTCTAAAAAATAAAACTTGAGTTAAGAAGACGAGTTAGGAGTTCGTGGTAGGATTATCACCACGAAAAACATTGTAGGAACGGAAAATAACTCATGATTCTTATGTCTCCATCAGCATGGATATTTAAAGATAGAGCAAAATACAGGAAAATCGTACTAAACTGTATACCTAATCCTGCCAGTGAACATATTGCATTTAAAATTGTTTCATTTATTAGACCACAATATTGATTATTAAAAAACAATTGGATTTATTCGAAATGACTGCCTTTTGCTGTAATATTGGGTATATAACTTAATAGTACAATAGTATTGTTCAAAGTATTGCCCATCTGAAGCTATGACTTTTTCCCATCTTTCTGGCAATTTGTGGATCCCATCCCAAAAGAACTGCGCCGGCTTGGCAGCCAAGAATGAATCAAGTCAATTTTTGATATTCTGCTCTTATGTGAACCGTATTTCAGTGAGGGCGTTCCGCATCGACCGGAACAATTGGTGGTCAGAAGGGCAAGGTCTGGGCTATAAGGCGGGTGGGGTAAAACTTCCCATCCACTGTTTTCCAAATAGCACTTAACCGGAATAGCAACGTGGGGCCGAGCGTTGCCATGATGGAAAATTATTGCCTCGTGTCTGGTCCCATATTCCGGGCGTTTTTCAGCTACTGCTCTCTTCAAACGGATTAATT
Organism: Volucella inflata; assembly: GCA_928272305.1. Classification (NCBI taxonomy): domain Eukaryota; kingdom Metazoa; phylum Arthropoda; class Insecta; order Diptera; family Syrphidae; genus Volucella; species Volucella inflata. The sequence goes on from OV743718.1 coordinate 77,947,266, forward strand.
GTGTTCGGTAGAGTTGTCCATTGATGGTTTCACCCGGTTTTAGCAGCTCATAATACAGCACACCCATCTGATCCCACCAAATACAGAGCATTACCTTCTCGTCATGGATATTCGGCTTTGCCGTTGATTTGGCTGGTTGGCCGGGTTTCACATGTGATTTTTTGCACTTGGGGTTGTCGTAATGGATCCATTTTTCATCACCAGTAACAATCCGATGCAAAAATGACTTCCTTTTGTGGCGTTTCAGCAGCATTTCGGACATGCAAAACCGCCTTTCGACGTCTCTCGGCTTGAGTTCATGTGGAACCCAATTTCCTTGCTTTTGAATATATCCATCTGCTTTTAAACGTTTTGAAATAGCTGCTTGAGTGACACCCAAAGATTATGCGAGCTCTTCTTGTGTTTGGCAACAATCTTCATAGAGTAATGCTTCCAGTTCGTCATCTTTAAACTTTTTTGGCTGCCCAGGACGTTCATCGTCTTCCAAGCCAAAATCGCCAATTTTAAATCGTGCAAACCACATTTGGCACGTTCGCTCAGCTTGCGCACGTTCACCATAAACTTCCACCAAAATACGATGACTTTCGGCAGCAGTTTTCTTTATATTAAAGAAGCAAAAACACTTTTTCAGGCACAAAGTTCGACATATTTGAGTGAAAAAAAATTATTGTTGTTTACGCTTCAAATGAATGGCATATACTGAAATGACGTACAATGATAGTAGCTTTCCAACGCATGTTCCAATGGAATAATAACAATGGAATAATACAAGTTACGCAATCTCTTAGCAAACCGCACGAATTAAGTTATAGACCCAATACAAGATTCCAAACGGTGTGGCCATTAGGCTACAGCGGCACGTACGGTTTTCCTGGAGCTCGTCTACGCTGTTCTGGTTAATGCTATTTTATGGCTTTCCAAATTTGTGTGGGGAGTCTGGCAGGCCATGTTCTCCAATTCTGACCACAAACCATAATCCAGTGGATTCAGATCTAAACTTCCCGAGGGCCAATCTTCTGCTGCTATAAAGCCAGGAATATTGACTCTGAGCCACTTCTGCGTGATTTTGACTTTGATTCCTGGAACAGAGTGCTTTTGTAAGATCCATGAGTATCCATTGAAAAGGATATTGGTCAAACCTATTAGAACACCCTATAGCACATCTTCTTGGTAAACTTTTGCTCCAGTTTTTGCGCTTTTTTCACAGAAATGGAGAGATGTGACACCATGGTGAGAAAACCTCCACAAAACCATTACGGAAACTGGATGATGTCGACGTTGAACCCTTGGAACAACTGTTTTCGCTTCCTTAAATGAAGTGACACAAATTTAGTCATTTTGTTTGTCGAAAACTTCTTCCAATTTTTTCATCTGTAAACAGAATGGCCATTGTCCGCGTGCCACTGCAAAAGTCGCTTGCATCTTTCCAGCCTAATTTTTTTTAGTTGAGGAGTTAGACAACCTGTGGACTGACGATATATGCAGATCATCCCGAATCAGCCTAGATATGGATCTGGTTGATATATCCCATTCCTTTAACATGATCTTCTGCTTTCTAAGGGGATTTCTCCGAATTCGTTCACCCACTGCCTATACTACCGCATTCGTACGGACAACGCGTGGATGAACCCTTCCCCTTCCTATACTCCAGACAATTCGCCGAAGCGAGCAATAGCCCAATAAATGAATATTCTCGATATTCCGAGTGGTTTTAGCAACTATAAAATTTAGCCAGCATTCAGTGCATGTGTTCTGAAAAAAGTTAACAGTTCTATTCCCGCAAGAAGTTTTGAACAATAAGCGCTGGAAATTGTGTAACAGAACTTATGGCAGGACTATGTAGGTATATTAAAAGCGTTAGCAAACCTATCTTCTATACAGTTGAACGGTTAATAAAAAAAATCCATGTCAATTCAATCGGATAGTCAGAGGCAGTATCTGATACAGCTCATACCTCGAAAGCACCTTCATTGCGTGGAAATTAAATTTAAAAGCTTTAATAAGTCTAGCTTTCTATGTTAGAAGTTGATCAATATCTTACAAACACTTACCCAATACTTCAGCATTTACAATAATATTACAACTATACATAGGTGTCACCAGACGCTGTGGTTGAATGCGAAAAGCTTGCTTACAGGTTTCTTTTGCTGCTGACATTACTTGACCTTTACCAGAAGAAATTTATTAAATATCCTCAGTCTTACACTCGAAATATTTATTTGATTTACCAGAGAAAGGTCCATAAGATTTTGAATTCAAGTCATCACTTTTATCCACCGACCACTCAAGCACAACAAAGCAGACACCCTGCATTGGCTCGTCGCACATTGGACCAGCAGCCGTTGTTAATTGGAAACCATTAACAAACGAACTATCATAATCTCTACGAACATCTTCAACCTTTGTGGAGTTATTAACATCCAACCAAAAATTGGGATGCTCGTAGTCTGTCAGATTTAAGAGAATATTAGTGCCGCACTTCCTTGGGCCAATTGACCAAATACGATTAACAAGGTCCTTTAGATCTGAAACACCTTTCAAATCAAATTCTTCCAGTGCCTTGGAAAGGGATTTCCTGATTTGTGCGAGGATTGTTTGATACTTTTCAGAAATCACCGATGACTTAGTCATGTTTGAAAGCTCTTTAAATACAGAGGAATATTTCTCAAGAAGTTCCACCACAGACTCTGGCAATGGCAGTGCAATTATCTTGATTGTACCCAATTTGTTCGTTGTCTGAAGAGTGACTATTTTTTTGCTTATATCGTTGTCGATAGCTGGAAATATTTAAGACAATCAAGAAAGTTCAGTTATGAAAATTGTATACCATACCAGTTTTGACGATAACCTCGTTTACCATGTCTATGGTAGCCTCAGGTACTATCGTCTCCCGGAAAGAAACAATTGGCTTCGATACATTAAGCTTCACTTTAGCATAACTGTGCTCCAGATCGTGGACACATTTCTCAACATGCACTTCACCCAGAGTGGTAATTACATGTTCTCCAGTTGGCTCTACAGAAATCTGAACGCATGCATCTGCCTAAAAAAAGAAAGCAGGTTATAGAAAACAATTGAGTACATCTATAATAATTAGTAACCTGGTTGAGGAGCTTCAATCCCCTAACAAGCTTGGGCATATCCAAAGGATTAACAGGCTCAATCGCTACTCTTAATATCGGAGTAGCCATTACTGTCAGTTCACTGAATGAAGGGCAATACGTAGTATTACTGATTGTAGCAGTTTTTATCACACTATGTTCCAATCCTCCGATGCCAACGATATTCCCAGCAGGAACCTCATCGAGATGTTGGAGTTCACCTCCCATAAACATATATAAACCACTGATTGTCACTTCAGTTACAAAAGGCGAATTTGTGTCTGCGTGGCTAAAAGAAAAAAAAAATTAGCTTAACGGTACAGGTTTTATGTAAGTTCGGAAAATACATTTTATTCCTTGGATCGTGCTTTGGGGCCAACGCGAACAGTTTCTGCCCCGTCCTTAAAGTTCCACTAAATACTCTTGCAAATGCTATGAAAACAAAATCGTTTGTTTCCTCCTCCTCTATCTGGGCAGATCCCTGTTCCAGCTTGAGTTCACTTTGAATCTCCTCAGTAGTCATAGTCTCGACACCTTTTGTTATTTGCTCTAGAGATGCTTGCTCTAGTTTACGCTCCAATATCTTCTGTTTGATAATCTCGCGGCGATGTTGCAACTCTTGTTCTGTCATACGTTTAGGTTTATTTTGTGGCAATTGAGAAATATGATATGACGTCATCTGAAAAACAAGAATTGTAAGAGATCGGTATAAAGAAATGAAATAGCAAACCTTTGAAACGAAAGCAACAACGGTTTCACTTTTTGGGTCGCATTTTTTAAATTCCTCCTTAAGCTCCAGTGTTTCAGGAGGATAAGTACTCAACTCAATATTTGCAGGAAATAACAGTCTTTCTGCCCTCTCATCTGAGATAATATTCGGCTGTGGAATGTGCTGGACAACCATTTTAAGAACAGATTTGTCCACCGGCAACCACTGACCAAGAACAGTTTTGATCTGAGATTTCACATCCCCCATTTTCAAGTCCCTAGCTGTCAGTTTGATACCTAATTTCTCTGCTATCACAGGCAGCTTCTCTTTATCCTTTCTCACCACAATCAAGTCGTATAGATTCCAAATATTCTCCAGCACAAACTGCACAAACATCGGCTTCTTGGCCCTCTCCTGAGCCCCGGGCAATGCACATTTTTTCTTTGCATTGTAATAGAAATCCCCCCATAGTAGCTTTTCTAATTCAGTTTGAGAAATTTCCAGTCTCTCAGCATACGTAGACGCAAAGTCTCCCACCGAAAATGCCCAACCGTCCACTGCTGAACAAAAGACAACGTTTCCGTTCTCTGGGGTAAAGTATAATGCCGAATCATCGGCATCCTCCAGAGCAGACTCGTAGTTGTCTTTTTTTGAAGTGTCCTCCTTTGCGAGAATATCCGAAGCGAAAACATTGCCTATGACTGCGTTCACCTGCTCTAGAACTTGAGAAATGTGAAAATAAGCATCGATTGGGGTCATTTGTTTCTCCAATATCAATCGATCGATCTTATTGAGAACGAGCACTGGTTTCAATTGTTCCGTATAAATTTGCTCAAGGCATGCCCTTGTCTGTGGACAAACACCTTCCACTACATCTACCTAAGGATTCCGCTTTTTTCAACACGTCAATTGACAATTGGTTAAAAAATACTCACCACAACGATAGCGCCATCACAAAGTCTCACAGCAGTTGACACTTCACTGCAGAAATCTACATGCCCTGGAGAATCAATCAAATTAATAAGAAAATCCTTCGGTTTCCCTGCTTCTTCTCCTTCATAGTACAAACTAATGCTGCTGCTTTTCATTGTAATTCCACGCTCCTGTTCATCTTCCCTATTGTCCAAGTAGCGCAACTTTCCAGCCATTCGTTGAGAAATTATTCCTAAAAAAACAAAATCTCATAAAACGTGTCTAATAGGAGAAATTTGGAAACCTTACCATTGCTAGCAACAAGTGAATCAGCCAGCGTGGTCTTTCCATGATCAACATGCGCCAAAATGCAAATGTTTCTCACTTTTCTTATGTCCTTTTGTAGCGTTACTAAGTCACTAATATCTACAACAGGCATACTGATGTTGACAAAATAAATTTAATAAATAAATTAACAAATAAAAATCTAAACACTTTCGCTTCTACACGTGCGTTGTTTACATTTCACAATTGGCGAAACTTGACTCTTTTGACAGTTCTTGCAAGTTGTCATTTTCCGAACTTGTTTGATGTTTGTTCAGTGGTGGTGTTATCATTTCCTGCTTATCTAAATAATAACTTCCAATTATTTGTGAAATATCATTTTGATTTTGAAAAAAAAAACAAAATTAAGTAAGTACATAAAAAGCTGCAAAATAATACTTAAATGGAAGAACTCAAAAATATTACAAAAAGTATTGCTTTTACGAAACGTATTCTCGTTAAATATTTATAGTTATCTGCAATTCTGAAACACTATTGTGACTGTACCACTTTGACAACAAGAACCACAATGAAATTAAAACAACTGTCAAACTCACCAATTTGATGACGTTTCTTTCAAGGGAAATCCTTTCACCTGGTACACGTTTTGTCGACGATTCATCGCTCGACTAACGTAAATACTCCAAGAATTTGTGAAATAAACTCAACAAATCGTGACACAGATTCTTATTTATCGATTGCTTAAGAAAATTCATTCAAAATGTCCGGCCTATCACCAGAGGAGAAGAAAAAACTCATCACCAGGAACTTGCAAGAGTATCTTGGTGAGGAGAAGCTAAACACCATCCTGAAGGAACGCGATGTGAAGATTTACTGGGGAACAGCAACCACAGGAAAGCCGCATGTCGCCTACTTTGTCCCAATGTCCAAAATTGCAGATTTTCTGAAAGCCGGATGTGAGGTTAGTAACAAGAGCTTGATGTCTTTCTCATCGTACTAAATATAGAACATCTTCTAGGTAACAATCCTCTTCGCTGATTTGCATGCTTACCTTGATAATATGAAAGCTCCATGGGCTCTGCTGGAACTACGAGCACAGTACTATGAGGCGGCAATTAAAGCAATGCTCACATCTATTGGTGTTCCACTAGAGAAACTAAAGTATGTTTTAAGATATTTTTTTAAAATTATGCTGACTTGTATTCTCTTGAAGATTTGTTAAAGGTACCGAATATCAGTTATCCCGCGAGTATACTCTAGATGTCTACAAAATCACCTCTGTAGTTACGCAGCATGACGCAAGAAAGGCTGGTGCTGAGGTGATTAAGCAAGTGGAGTACCCATTGTTGTCGGGTTTGCTGTACCCACTATTACAAGCTCTCGATGAGGAGTACCTGAAAGTCGATGCTCAATTTGGTGGTGTGGATCAACGGAAGATCTTCACTCTTGCAGAGAAATACTTACCACAGATGGGCTATGAAAAGCGAATTCATTTCATGAATCCAATGGGTAAGAATCCACAACGATTTTCTGTCATTGCATGTAATGAAAAATTTCTTTAAAGTACCTGGACTTGCCGGAGGAAAAATGTCTTCATCTGAAGAGGACTCAAAAATCGATCTGCTCGATACTCCAGCCGATGTAAAGAAGAAACTAAAGAAGGCTTTCTGTGAACCAGGCAACATCAGTGACAATGGCTTGCTATCGTTTGTAAAGTATGTCCTATTTTCTCTGTTCAAAGAGGGGGAAGGTTTTACAGTCAATAGAAACGAAAAGAATGGAGGAGATGTTACATTCTTGGTATACGAAGAGCTCGAGAAGAGTTTCGCAGAAAATAACTTACATCCTGGTGATTTGAAGGCTGCCGTGGAGAAGTACATAAATCAACTTTTAGATCCCATCAGAAAGATCTTCCAAAGCCCTGAACTTCAGTAAGTCCCGCATACTTTTCCAGGAATTGTAGAATTATAAATTTCTGCTTGTAGGAAACTCAGTGCGGCGGCTTATCCCTCAGCAAGTAAATCGGGTGCAAAGACTAACAACGCTAATGCCTCTGAAGACGGTCCTCAGAGACTAGACATCCGAGTGGGAAAAGTCGTAACCGTTGATCGCCATCCAGATGCAGACACCTTGTATGTGCTAAAAATCGATCTTGGAGAGGAAAATCCTCGAACTATTGTCAGTGGTCTTGTAAAGTTCGTCACCATTGAAGAACTCAATAACAGACTTGTGGCTGTTTTATGTAACCTAAAGCCGGCAAAAATGCGAGGAATTCTCTCCGAAGGCATGGTCTTATGCACGTCAAAGTCAGTAAATTCATTAATTTACGTATGCATACGTCACTAACAACCAGAATTATTGTTTATATTTTTCTAGTGCTGATCACACCGATGTCGAACCAATCATCCTTCCAAGTGAGTCAGCTCCAGGTGATCGCATATCCGTCGAGGGTTACAGTGGAACTCCCGATGAAGTACTCAACCCAAAGAAAAAGGTAAGCAAATCTTCCATCGCTTCAAAGAATCTATTTCGAAGTCTTACTTTCTCCTCAAGGTTTGGGATAAACTACAAGTGGACTTAAAGACCAACGCGGAAGGTGTAGCTGTTTGGAAAGACAATTTTCTGCTAACTCCAAGCGGTGAAAAACTCATTAGCAAACTGGCCAACTGCAGCATTAAGTGAAGGATTGAGGGAACACGTTGATAAGCTAACACTGCGCATTTAGCATTTATTATTTATTTAACGCTAAGCCAATTGTTTACTATGATTTTCAATGTCTGCTAATAAAAACAAAAACCGACGAGAGCAATATCGGCGTTTTTTTTTTCGCATTCGTATCTACAAAACACTCAGGCGATGTAATTGTTGTTTACACTTTGGTTTCCACACTATTTTATAAAAGGCACATGTTGATTGGTCTAAGTAAACGTTCTACGTATTATCGTACCATTTTCTACAAATTGTGATAATAAAATAGGAAGTGCATAATAGTTTCAACTTATAATAATTCGAGATAAGACATAGCAATTGCGACGTTACTCATATAATGCAACGTTGCACGTGGTCCTTGCAAGCGAAATAAATAGAAATGAGTCATTCAATTCGATGTCTTTCTTATAACATACAAAAGGTTTCTTGTTATTTCGTTTTGGAGATATTTATTTGTTGTATTACCGTAAGAGATATTTCTGAGAATCCTCTTAACGATGGAAATAGCTATAAAATTAATTGTACTCCTTTGACTTATCTCAAGTACTCGTATTATATGATTATTGGTTAGCTTTGGCAAGTACTAATCTGATATAACCAAGACTATAGATATAGATAATGCTTGTTATTGTAAACCTGGTCTATGTGCTTGATCTTTCAACTCTTATTCTAGAACACTCGTTATGAGCTGTATAACGAATAGACGTGCATCAGCAAGATACCCTATTATTTCAGCGCAACAGAATACCGTATGGTGGATTAAACTTTAATACTTGCACTTTGCTCGAGGAGGGCTCTTTTTAGCAACTAGAACGCAATATAAAATTGTTATTACTTCAATCATAGTATGCAGAGCGTTATCAAGAAAAGCATCATTGACGTAAATCTGCCTGCATCAATCGAAGAGCATAACCTTTATACCAGGAAAACAAACAACGGCATTTGCGTTACAGACAGCTCCCGAGGCCGCCGCTCAATTATAGGTGGATTGGCTACTAAATCAACTTAGCGTTTTTTCGTTAATCGACATTCTTCCCATTGAGTAACTTAAATCATCTAGATGAAAAGTTACCTGCCTTTAAATGTTTAATGTCGGCCATTGAGCGAAATGGCTACATCTTTAAATTCTGGTTTTAAGACAATAGCAACGAAATTAGAACGGCTTTTTAAAATTACAGGCCTGGCTTTGCCGTCAGCCGGAAAAGACACGATTACATATAATTTAATTTATATTTGTTTTAAGCATTCCATATTTTAAGATGCCTTCCAAATGTGACCAAAAAGAATTGAAGAAATTTGTTTGGCCGAAAGGATGTGGTTTCCTCAATGCATTCTTTCGATATACTTAAGTATTGGGGCAGGCTGCCATGAAGTCATGGACGTCTTCAATGGCACGCCGATCTGTACTAAATTACTTACTTCGGTGGCGCTATAGTTCGGGTTAAACCTGTGCCTCAATTAACAAACCTAACCAGTTAACACAGTTTTAAGCTTATTGCCTCCAGTTGCCCACTTCAAGACGATTTAGTTTACATCTTGTGGGCGCCATCTAAAGTGATGTCATACACTATTGCGTTGTTCACTTAGATTGTATTCGAAGACTCTGCGGGCCGGAGCATTTATTCCATTCCAACTAATTTGATGCCGCTATATAGCTCATATAGTTTGTCGTTGAATTTTCTCCTCTTATGCCTGTCAACGCTAACAGGACCGAAACATTTTCGAAAGAGTTTTTTTTCGGAACTACTGAGGATATCTTCATCCTCTTTCCATAGATCTCATGCTTCAGAGCTATAAAGTAGCACGAATATGATAAAGGTCTTACGAGGGCGGGTCAATAAGTCGGTGACTTTTGGATTAAAACACAGATTTTTTGATAAATAAATAATTTTATTTTTCAACGTAGTCTCCCTTGAGCTCTATACACTTTGTCCAACGCTTCTCCAATTTTTTTATCCCTTCCAAAAAAAAAGATTTGTCGAGGTCCTCAAAATAGGCCTTTGTTTGCGAGATGACTTCATCATTGGAGTCAAATCTTTTTCCACCAAGCCATTTCTTCAGGTTTGCGAACAAGAAGTAGTCGCTCGGAGCCAAATCTGGAGAATAGGGTAGATGAGGGAGCAATTCATAGCCCAATTCATGGATTTTTGCCATGGCAACTTTTTTGGTGGTTTGTGGTCGACTGTGAGCAAACGCGGCACCCATCTTGCGGAAAGCTTTCTCATGCCCAAGTGATCATTCAAAATTGAAACCACTGAGCCATGCGAGATCCCTACGGCTTCCACAATCTCTCGCACTTTCAATCTTCGGTCGGCCAACACCATATCGTGAATTTTTCGATTGTTTCGGGTGTAGAGACCTCAACTGGGCGTCCAGGACGTTCGGCATCTTCAGTGCTTGTACGGCCACAACGAAATTCAGTAAACCACTTTTTTACCATTGAAATCGATGGTGCAGAGTCCCAGTAAACGATTTTACTCGTTGTTTTATGAAAAAAAACACTTTTTCCACTTTGGTGAGAACAAGTCTCTTTATTGGTGTCAAACTAAAATCTAACAATAATTTCTTCTTATCATCTATTTATAACCTTATTATAATTGCTGACCTTGCAATTGTGTGGGAAAGTATTCCAGACGGAATACGAATCCCATTCAAATGCATCTAAACAAGTATTCAATTACCGAAGGTTTCGGATAAGCGCGTGTGCTGACCTAGCAACATCAAATATGATGCATGTAGGATTGAATAGGCGCGTGTGTTGCATCAGCAGGAGTTGGTGTGATAACTCCTCCCTCCTTAAAATCCGCGTCTCGCGGGTCAATGTTACGCTTAATAGGTTGAGGGAAAAAGTCATTGATCTTTGGTAATTGAACTTGAATAGGCTTATTCACATTTCTTAATTTATATTTATATATGAGTAGACAAAAACTGACAATTAGTAATAGATATATAATTGAATCGGAAATCATTGACATGTCGGTAATACTTCTAAATTTATCTAGTTTTTTAACATTTCTTAGGTGTAAATCATGCAAAAATTCAAGGTCCAATTTTACATCTTTAATAGTTATGTTTGATTGAATTATTGGGGGCAAAACTTGGAAGGTTCTTATTTCCTGGTCGGTGTACTCGTTGTCGTTAATAGATATGGTCTCGTTGTTAAACTGTACTAGGAATGTTCCGCTTAGTAGCTTGGTTTCGTCACGGTGTCGGAGGGTTCCATTGAAATTTGTTAGAAAAACAGTGTTTCCGGTTAGGAGTTCAATAACAGGTTTCTTATAGATCTGGTTGTCGCAGTCCGCGTTTTTTCCTCTCATTACTCGACTAACGCAGTGATCTGAGGAGAGTGCCTGAAGCTGGTTTTCATTACAGATTATAGCGCTATTAATTTTTGAGCACAACCCTTTAACTCCAAATATTTCATCATGCGAGACAAATAGTTCGTTGACATCCAGGTGTATTCTCTTGTTGTTTCTGACAGTAGATCGGATCAGCACATGATTAAATTCCCTTGGCCCAGTTTTGGGTAAAGACATGACGTACAGCAAAAGTGATCCTTTTTGCAGCATTATGGGTTCCGCGTATTCTATAGCCTCTATCTCATTGTCATACGGGAGAGTTTCTATCTGCGAAAGCACATCCAGAATTTCCTCTTTATTTAGAAGGTTGGTGTTAATGATCCCTTTCTTTGCCAAGTGCATTGCCGAGATGACTTCACTGAGTTCTTCTTTTATTAGGCCGAGCTTGTTAAAAAGCATCTGTTCGTACTTATCAATGCTGGAATTGCCTAGTCTTTTAGCAATCCGGTTGTAGCCATCCAATATCTCTCTAGTAATCGTTGTTAAGCGTTCATTAATCTTGAACTGGTTGTTGTTGTTATCTATTATGGCATTTTGGTTTTTTAATAATTCATCCCAGTCTGTCGCATCGGGGGTGCCGGCTATCCATTTCCAGGCCGACCCAATCCAATTAATGGATCTTCGGTTTCTAGTGTTCTTATAACGCAGCCTGACTAATAATTGGTCAATGTATTCGAGCTGATGGATCAGTTGTGGACGTAAAATACTGGCCTTATCGATTTGATCCGTTATCATGGGAGTGAGGTTGCTCACTATATCTTCGTAGGTTGTCAGATTAATGATGTGCACCATTCTGAAGGTTCCACTGGTTATCTTGCCATTCCCCAACTTTAATGTCACTATAGGTGTGTTGTATTCATATATGTTAACTGTTCCGAGCACCAAACGTTGCATCATCCTGAAATTAAACAAAGTTTTTATTGAGAAGTATTTTTAATTTGGGATTTGTGGATCTTTTTTCCAGATTCGGTTACTACCGTAACCTTGTTGTCTTTAAGCACCTTTTCTTTTGTGTACAAGGGCTTTTGTTTACCGTCGCGGCGTTTAACTGCTGCATAAATAGTTACTCCTGGTTCGTACTTTTTTGGAATGTGTCTTTTACGGTTCTCTCTGCTATTTTTCCTCCTTTGATTTCTTTTAATAAGTTCTGCAAGATCTTCGTTAACCTTTGCTTGGAAATCAACAAGGTTTTGATAGTTGATCCGTTGGCTCCTTCCGAAGAAAATATCACTGGGCTTCTTTTGTATCACTGAGTGAATAGTGTTATTATAGCGATCCACTCCAATTTCTATGATTTCTCTCATCGTAAGATCAGGATACTCTTTCCGCAGACACCTAGATATTTCCAGAATTGTGGAATGGATTCTTTCCACCGTCCCATTTACTTCACTTTTTTGGGATGGGGTCAAATAGATTCTAATGCCAAGGGATTTGATATAATTTGAAATTATGGGGCTTAAAAAGCTGCCTTCGTTGTCTGTTACAATAACTTGGGGCACGGAAAAATAGTGCAGAATTTTAATTATTTTTTTCCTTAAGTAAAGAGCCGATTTCTCTTTTATGTGGAAGAATTTTGTGAACTTCGAGAACTTATCTACGCAGGTTATAAACTTTTCCCGGTCAAGCTCGAAGATATCCATATGTAGAATCTCCGTGGGAAAGGTGGGATTGGGAGTTTCCTGGAGCTCAGGTTTCAAAGGATGTCTATCATACTTACTAGTTTTGCATATCTCGCAGGCCCTTGCGACCTGTTTCACGAGCTTATTCATTTTTGGGAAATAATATTTTTCCAGGATTTGTTCCTTGTTTTCCCGTTCGTTGCGATGCGCCCTGTTATGTTCTTCTTGAATAACCTTCATTTTATTCTCTTCATTACGTAGGTCTTCTACTATTCTCTGGGTTATACGGATTTTGAATTTGCTGAAGTTTTCCTTATATACTTCATTCAGGAGGGGGATATGGAGTTCTGGTATTTTTATGCCATTGATTATATTAGGATTGAGCTTCTCCTTGAGAGTCCTTGCCAAATTTTCTTTCGTGATATTGTGGAGCCGAATGTAGTGTCTATGGAAAGTCGGATGCGGTTCTTCGTGGGCAAATAACTCTCGTCCTTGAGAGATGACTAACTGGTTCCTAAAAACGTTTAACGGCACATCGCGGTGAGGAATCAAGTCTGCGCTGTCTTCTTCAGCACTGTGTATGGTTTGTGAATCTGACGTTAAGGTGTTGGCTTCTGTTTTTAATCGGGATAAGGCATCTGCCACTAAATTTGTTTTTCCAGGCCTATATATGAGTTCATAGTTGTACTCCTCAATCCTGGCCTTCCATCGTTTTAGTTTGGCGTTGTTATTGCGGTTGCTTAAGGTGAAGATAAGCGGTTGGTGATCAGTCAGAATTTTTATTTTACTCGCACCGTATAAATAATTCCTTAGATTGTCGAGTGCCCAAACAATCGCCAGCATTTCTCTCTCGTTGGTGGCATAGTTCTCTTCTGCCTTACTTAGCGATCGAGAAATGTACGTTATCGGCCTATCTTTACCCAGCTCTCCCTGTGAGAGAACGGCTCCAATGGCTATGTTCGACGCATCCGTGGTAAGGATAAAGGGCTTTTCGAAGTCTGGAAATGTTAAGATTTCTGATGACATCAGGAGTTCTTTAAGGTTGTTAAATGCCTTTAATTCTGCTGATTCCAATTTGATTTTTATTTTCCTGGATTGACTGGCCTTGACTCGAGCTCTTTCCCCTCTCATAAGGTTTGTTAAAGGCTTTGCTATTCTCGCAAAGTCTTTTATAAACCGTCTATAATACGAGGTGAGGCCCAAGAATCCCTTGAGTTCCTTTAGGTTCTCAGGTGGCTTTATTTTCCGAATCGCGTCTACCTTCTTTGGGTCTGGTCTTATACCCTTTGTTGTAACGAGATACCCTAAAAATTCCGTTTCCTGTTTCAAAAACTGTGTCTTGTTGAGGTTCACCTTAAGATTCGCTCTCTCCAATGCGGTTAAGATAGTTTCTATGTTTTCTAGATGTTCTTTTTCGCTTCTACCAAATATGATGATGTCATCAATGTATACGTAGCATATTTTCCCTATATATGCCTTTAATACATCATCTATTGTCCTCTGGAAAATGGACGGGGCGTTCTTCAGCCCGAAGGGAAGCCTTGTATATTCAAATTTTCCGTTCATTGTCGAGAACGCGGTTTTGGGAATATCTGTCTCCTTCATTTTAATTTGATGGAATCCTGACGTAAGATCCAAGGTTGTGAAGAATTGAGATTTTCCTAGGCTGGCTATTGTATTGTTGATATCGGGTATGGGGTATGTGTCAGAAATAGTCACGGCGTTAAGTCTTTTGAAGTCTATTACAAGTCGATATTTTTTTTCCCCTGTGCCATCCGATTTTTTCGGCACTATCCACAGTGGGGAATTATATGGACTATTCGAGGGTCGTATAATTCCGTCCTCTAAAAGCTTCTGTATCTGGGTGTCGACTTCCTGCCTTAGATGTACCGGGTAGGGATACGATTTAGTATATATAGGTTCTTCCGTTGTAGTTCTTATCTCTGCTTTAATGTTGGTGTCGATTAGTTGTTCGTCGCTTATTTGTCCGAAGACTCCCTGGTGTCTGTTAATAATGTCTTGAAGATGTTGCTTTGTTTCCATGGCAAGATGGTTATGTTTTAACCCTATATTGTTTACCTGGGCTGACTTTTTCTCCTCCAGCGGTATCTTTATTCCTGGTTTTATTATTAAGACGTTGTTCTTTCTGTCTATGATGGCTTCCATCTGCTTGAGGGTGTCATCACCAATGATACCGTCGAACGTTCTAAGTCCTGGAAGAACGAAAAAGTCTATGACAGTTTTATTTCCGACACTTTCAAAAAACTTCCCGCTAATTTTTTTGTCGATACGGATTTCGCCTCCGGCTGATTGGATGGTAAAGGGTGTTTGAGCCAAACGTGCGTTGGTCGCTAGTTCTGGTTTCACAAAGTTTTTATTTGCGCCCGTATCTACCAGAAACTTTAGGGTGCGACCGGCTTTAGTGACATACCTTACGTATGGTATGCTAGACAGGCGTCTATCATAAAATTTAATTCAGTAGGCTCCGTCTCTGGTTCCTCTGGTTGAGGTTCATGGTGATCTTCCTGGGTAAGCTCTTGCTCTAGGTTTTCGAGATATTCTTCTTCTTCCTGAGTTTGAATATTAAACAACCTTTGCTTTTTCTGAGGATGGTAATTATCTGAGTTGTTTCGGGATTGTTCGTTATGCATCTGTTGATAATGACCGAGCTGCGCCGGTATAGCAGGTCTGTTCATATAGTTAGCTTGTCGAGTCTGGACAGAAGTTTCCATAGGAACTGGGGGTTTAGGCTGAGTCGGTCTTGGAGGAGGAATATCGGTCCTTTGCGGCCTCGGTTGTTGGGGTTGGTTCGTGCGATGTTGGTTGTGATGGATGTTGTAGGCCATGTTCCTTTGTTGTGGCGTTAATGTTCCCTGAGGAGGTGGCGGATGGTATGCTGGTTTGGATTGTCCATTTCTGGTTCGGGATAGGATCTGGTTTACCGGAGTGGTTATGGTGTTATTACTGATTTTTGGGTGTATTGCCATACTCCTATAGTTTAGGTTCTGGATTTCTAAGCACGAAGCATAAGCTTCCGGAAGAGTAAGCGGTTTTTGGATAAATAGCATTTTTGATAATTCCCCATCTAATCCTCTGATGAACACATCAAGAGCCCGATTCCTGTAATTATCTACAAGAGCTTGAATGGTTTCAGGACTGTAATCCTCCGTTTTTATTTTATTTATGATCAAAGAGAATTGATGATTTACCGAAGCGTAAAATTCATCAATATTTGAATTGCCCTGGGATAAGGTGTTGAGTTGATGTTCAAGGGTACGGATGTCTCTTTTATCCGCATAGTGCAAGGATAGACATTTCTTGATCGAAGCCCAATCGTCATCGAATATATTGTATGAGATTAGGGCGGCGTCAGCCCCACCTCTAATTTTTTGCCTGATACTCTGCAGTATGGCTCTATAGAGGGGTTTTTCTTTTACGATCTCATAGTCCTTTAATATATTTTCCACGTTATGGATCCAAGAGATATATTGGACTGGATTGCCATCGAATGTTTGGAGGTCCTTGACTCCATCGGGTAATCTACTGATCTCCTTCAGATCTTGTTCACTCCTCGGAATTGCAGGTGTTGTTGGGTTTGGGTTAGACGATGCATTACCGAGTTCTACTGACCTAAGCTTTTGTTCTATTTCCCTAATTTTTTCAATTTGCGCATTCACTGCACCAGTGAGATGGACAACGGCTCTTTGAAGTTCTTCCATTTTGCGAAATAATAATTGTTTATGTTTTTGTAGTTATGAAATTAAGTTCGTTAGGTATGAGAGAAACTTAGAATATAATTTTGTTTGTGTGACAGTATGCTATGTACCCGAAACTATATTATTATATCAATAATGTCTTTGAAAATAATATATATGCTAGATGATAGTAATTTGATAATTTAAAACTATGGAATTGAATTTTTGCAGTTACGACTATTCGATTTTATAAAAATTACTACAATTTAAAATATGTTCACAAAAAATGATTGCTTTTTCCGTTTCTTTATTAGATTTCTTTATGTTCTTAAGGTTTTGAGATTCAAGTAATTGACTTACTAAGAATTACTACAACTTAAAATATATTCACAAAAATTAATTGCTTTTTCTGGTTCCTTTTTTTAAATTTCTTTAGGTTCTTAAGGTTATAAGGTTTTGAGATTCGAGTAATTGACTTACTAAGAATTACTACAACTTAAAATATATTCACAAAAATTAATTGCTTTTTCTGGTTCTTTTTTAAATTTCTTTAGGTTCTTAAGGTTATAAGGTTTTGAGATTCGAGTAATTGACTTACATTAAGATTATGATATATATCATGTCTCTTCTGGGTAGGTTGGATGCTGGAGAGTTGGTGAATGTTGACAAAAGATGAGTTCTTCCTTATTGACTCCTTCGTAGAGGTCTTCTATTGAAAGTCGCCTTGGTGGTTTACTCAAATTTTACACAATGCACTTCGGAAGGGGTGTATTGTTCCTTTTTGGCTTATTTCGTAGAGGTCTTGGCTCTATTGTAATAGCCTACTGCGGTACACTTTCACTATCACGTAGCGCGTGAGTTCACTTTTAAACAACTTCTTTACTCGCGTATACTTTTACATTCGCGATGTCTTGTCCCTGCTCGGGCGCCAGTAAACGATTTTACTCGTTGTTTTATGAAAAAAAAACACTTTTTCCACTTTGGTGAGAACAAGTCTCTTTATTGGTGTCAAACTAAAATCTAACAATAATTTCTTCTTATCATCTATTTATAACCTTATTATAATTGCTGACCTTGCAATTGTGTGGGAAAGTATTCCAGACGGAATACGAATCCCATTCAAATGCATCTAAACAAGTATTCAATTACCGAAGGTTTCGGATAAGCGCGTGTGCTGACCTAGCAACATCAAATATGATGCATGTAGGATTGAATAGGCGCGTGTGTTGCATCAGCAGGAGTTGGTGTGATAACTTCCCCATAGTATTTATCAAGCTTAGCCTTGGTCTCGGTAATGGTTTTTTTTCGCAAGAAATAATGCTTAATAAGCACACGAAATTCACATTTTTCCATTTTCTCCTGAAATTAGTGAGTAGTCTGATAAAAATAGCTGTCAAACACAAACTAACTGACGCAGCAAGTTTAAATTTTGACAGGAGTCAACTGACAGATGCCTGTTGACAGGAGCAGTGTTGCTGTTTCAGTAAAGAGGTCAGAAATTCAAAAAGTCACGGACTTATTGACCCGCCCTCGTATACGTATGTTCTTGTTGGCAACATTTCGGTCTCGGTTAAGTCGTATCAAACCTTGACGGTCCAGCGTGCGTTCTCCATCTTCATTCTGCAAGGCTGGAAGAAATTAAGGGCGACGTAAGAGCTAGATATGTCTCGATATATTTCGTCTTAATAAATTCTGTTGTACGCGGCTTTAAAATCAATGAAAAAATAGCGGGAATCGATTTGGGTTCCTTGAGTATTCCCCAGGATCTACCTGAATGTGAAGAATTGGGCACATGTGAACTTTTTTTGGTCTGAAACCACAATGATAGAGGCCAATCGGATGTTCGCACAATATGACAGATAAAATTCTGGCGAAATTGAATTCTTTATTTTGTTGATCTGGCAAATGATAGCAATATTTTATTCATCAAGCATATACTCTTCTTACAGGGTCTGAAAAATGAACAGATTTCCATTTCATTTCTATTCGTAAAACTCACGAACGACTCCTGTCCTTCGGTGCAGGGCCGCTTTATATGCATCTTGTTTAGCTGCATATGCTTGCCGGCTTTCTTCATTAAACCTGGAGCATTCAGATGTTCAGAATATTAAGCCGTCCATGATCCGGCGACCGCCATTCCCGCTTGCAATGGAAATCATGTGCTTGCTAAAGTTATATGTATTTCTTTCTGCCGTGGATATCACAAGTGTCAATCGCACTTTCTGGATGGCGCTGATAACTGTATGGCAGCAGTCAAAACCCTCTGCTAATTGCATGGTTGGACATGGCTAGTTAAGGTTTCGGCTACTCCACGTACAGATCCGAAGGTCGTTGTCTTTTAAACATTTGCAAAGGTCGTCAACTGAGAATCTGTTTATTTCAGCAATTAGCCTGTGACCAATGCAATTACCGGGGACAACCATGGGGATGTGATTCATACACTTAGGTAAGATTTTAATTGTTGCGCTTCTGACCCAATTCAAAATACCTATATACTCGTAGTACAAAACGAATGTTTTTTTCTGATCACTTGATCCCAATCTTCTAGCGGACATATGACTTTGCACTACCAAACTAAAATCTGTTGAATCAGTAAGAAGCCTTGGCTATTCTATAAACTGAAATCTGGCGGGCTATACTCACACCAAAGTAGTTATTGGGGTTATTTACGGATGCCTTCGTAAAATAGAAGGTATTTTCAATAAGTATCTAAAAGTAAAGTGGCATCAGTCTTCTTAACATCGCATAAAAGATCCTATCTTCCGTTTTGTGTGAACACCTGAAGCCTTTCGTCAACAACCTGATAGGTCCACATCAGTGTGGCTTCAGGCCAGGAAAGCCCACCATCGACTAAATATTCGCACTACGGAAGATCTTGGAGAAAAACCATGAGCTTCAGATCGATGCAAGCTACCTATTTATCGATTTTAAGGCGCGTATGTCATTGTTTATAGAGACGAGCAATACAGATCAATGTTTAGTTTTGGCATCAATGCCAAACTCGTCCGTCTGTGCAAAATGACTGTGGAGAATGCACGCTCCTCCACCAAATTCGGTAGAACGTCACCTTCAACAGGTATAACTTTGAGCTAGTTAAGGACTTTGTTTAACTAGGCTCCGCTATGAATTCAGACAACGACACCAGCGATTAGATCAAAGAAAAAATAACTCTTGCCAATGGCTGCTCTTTGGGCTAAGAATGCAATTGAGTAGCAAAGCCCTCTCTCGAGCAATGAGAGTGAACCTTTATAAGACCTTTATAATCCCAGCCCTGCTCTATTGGGCAGGGGCATGGACATTATAAAATGAGGATGATGGTGCTCTTGGTTGCTATGAGAGAAAAACTCTTCGTGTGATTTCCGGTCCCATTTGCATTGACAGTGAGTGGAAGAGGAGTTACAACAATGAACTATCCGTACAGCAACATCGACCTAGCCAGATATGCGATGGACACAACCGCTCCGGTCGGAAAAGTCTTCGAATCGGCCCCCGGGGGACAGCGCAGTAGAGGAAGACCGATTCAAGGATTGACAAATAAAGATCTAGCAACCGTTATCGTAGATGTCCCCATCACAGAAGGAATAAAACAGATTTCTTGCTATCCTTCTAGATGGGACGCTGGACAAATACATACTTCCATCTGATGTAAATGGCCTACTAGAGTGTTACTTCTTAAACAAAAGACATTAGCATGATGATAAGACAACGCGTTGCAATAAAAGGAACAATAATAATACCAGTTGACGTGATTTACTGCTAAAATATTGTTTTGATAAAATATTTGATACATTCTAACCAGTATACGTTTCATAACTCTTTGAAACTAAACTCTTTAAGAGATGACTTATATGTTTGTATAGTTGGCTGACAATAGCAAATGAGGGATTACAAAAATAACAGATTTAACACCTCCACTACCAACTACAGAAGGACACCCCTAAAGTCTCTGTTTGCATTCACTGTCTCTTACAGTGCAAACCTTACGATGATTGTATTGACCAATTTTCCGAAAAAACCAACAGTCAATCTGATCAGCTCTTCAATATTGCGAAAATTATAATTGCCACTGATCATCGAACTATTGGTGACTTGGAGCTATCCTTAAAAACCGAAGAATCATGGAAATGTTTTCGTGACAATTTTAGGGTATCCTATGGGTATACGAGTATGCTTATAGAACAGTCACTAGTACCATAGTTCTGTTCAAAACTAGTTTGTCAACCGTAGGTTGATAGTTTACGTAATTTACAGATGTTTAGTAGACAGATTTGTTCAAGGAGTATTCCGATTTTTTTTTTAGAGATACATACGTCTTGAACCCTGTGTGGAATTCTGTAACGCATACAAATGTATGTATGGATTAGGTACGAATTCTCTAAGCGTAAAAAGCTTGTTGATGCCTATTTAACGAATCCCTGCGGATCTATTAAAGCTAATAAACATAGTAATTAAGTAGTTTTATTAAATCATTTCTGGTAAATTAAGTAAACATAAGAATCTTTTATGAGACTTTTTGTTTCTGTTGCTGACAAGGTGATCAGCTAACTGGGAAAATCATTTCATATGTGAATATTTACTTTATTTTTAGAAATATCTTATAAAATCTAATCTGTGAGTTCTTGCTAAAAATTTATAAACAGCAAACAAAATTTATGTGCTTACACGCGCCGATTACGGGAGTAAATAATTCTTTTGTTCTTTTGTGCAATTTTTGAACAATTATAGAGCGGCGCTGCTGCAGTGAAGCACGTGAGCCGCTCGTGAGCTCTACGAGCAGAAGAGACGGTATGAACTTCGGCTTATTCAGAGGAAAAAGAAACCGCGATTGAAGATATTGAGAGGAATTCCTCCAGGAGTTACGTACAGAACTTTGTCTAATAATTAAAAAGAACGTGCAAAGGCAATAGGAGCTGTACAGAATACTGTAGATATTAATAAGGAAATCTTATATTTACTAGAGTCACATTCGGTGCTTAGAATTTGTATAAACTTTTTCTGCAGACTGTTTTTTACGGTTGAACCCTAACGTCCCCTCGTCAGGCAGAATTGGGGATGACACCTTTACCTTCCGTTGACCTGACTAAAACAAAATAAGCAGCAATATCCAAGCTTAAATTCAACAAAACTGCAGACGGCTAATAGGCCGAGGTGTTCAAAGCTACTGGAAATGGTTTTATCGAGAGTATACCTCCACTCATAGCTTAAATCTAGTCAAAAGAGTTTTTTTTTCTGAAAAAAAACTACAAAAAACCTACAACCTACACTGGGGCAACTGTAGAGGCATAAGTCTCCTTGACAACGGATATAAAATCTTATCTCTCATTTGTGTAAAATGTATGAAAACCTTCATCAATAACTTGATTAATAGGTTGACTCATATCAGTGTGGCTAGTAAAGTCCACAATCGACCAACATTTTGCACTACGGAGAACACCGGGAAAACTCATAAAGTTGAAATCTATTGAAGACGTCCATCAATTTCATCATCTGACAGCATTTATGAAGACAAACTACCCATATACAGATCCTTGTTTAGTTTTTGAATGTCTTCTAAACTTATCTGTCTTTGCAGAATGACGATAGAGAAGGGTTGCTACCCTTGCAACGTCGGTAACAACTTAACCGAAACCTTTAATGTCAAAAAAGACTTGAGATATAATGACGCGCTGCCATGTGATTTATTTAACATTAACATAATACTTTTCAATCGAACCCCGGAAGCACAATCTTTTAATAGCGCGTGCAACTAATAGCGTATGTCCACAATATTAACATAACAAAACTCAGCGGGCTATCACCGGTGCGTTTGCTCGTATTGAAACACAAGCTGCCAAATTGAGTTTAGCGCTAAATGAGCACATAATGAAGTATATATGTACTGTCAACAAGAAGGGACACACAACTTCGGTGAATAACGACACACAAGACAACTATAACTTCGAGGTAAAAAGGGACTTTCGCTATTTTTTTGAGTTAAGACAACAATTGAATAGTTATACCCTCTCCGAAAGAACTAAGTAGACTCTATATAAAACGTGGTTCATACCAGTAAATTTTATTGCTCGACAGCAGATGAAGATATCCTCAGTCATTTGAAAAGAAAAATCCTTCGAAAAATTGTCAGTCCCGTTTGCGTTGACGGGCTCTGGAGGAGAAGATTCAACGACGAACTATATAATCTATAAAGCGACGTCGACCTAGTCAAAAAAAAGCGAATGGATACCAAGAAAAGGTCAATTTAAGTGGCATGCACAAGTAGAAGGGGACCTAAACCAACTTGGATTGTGCAACTGGTAGTAGTAAGCTCGTGACTGGACTAATTGAAGAGGCTTGTTATTAGTAATAATAATAATAACATTCCTGACTGGTTAGAGTAGCTCAGGGGAGGCTTCCTTCCTCTTGTTATCAATCTTCTTGCTGCAAAATCTTAGAGCATGTCCCATAGGCATAAATAAATTTGATAAATTTAAAGAAAATATAAAATAAGAAAATAATAAAATAAATTTTTTTAAAAGCAAATAGTAGTAATGTAGATGTTGTGACATGTTACAGAGTGTTTGGTGAGCAAACTGCATCGATGTATCCTAAAATGTAGCTCAACAGACTGATGACTGATCACTTACACCACTGGACATATTCAAACGGGATGGTCCGCTTTTACGAGTACAGATAAGATAATTTTTTATGCATCATTTCTATTTTCCTTGAGTACGATTTTGCTATGCTTGCTTCTTCAAAGTTGAGCAAGGAAGAATGCACAAATCATCCACCATAAACTCATCATTACCTTTTGAGGTGTAGTTCTTACTTCACCAGTCCCCTGTAAGAATCACTCCTCTTACCACATTTTGTTTTCGTACAGGATCAACTTATACGACCCGATGCAGAAAATGTGATCACACAGTGTTCTTTTGTTAAAGTTATTGCAACTTTAAAACTTCGTATCTTATGCGCTGCTGTTAACAGGTGTGGAATTATTTCATTTGTTTTACAATTTAAAATTAGAGAAGAGCTTGTGGCAGCTGCATAGTTCAATCAATAACATCTTTCAGTCTTTGGCTTTGTTTAAGCCAAATTTGCCAATATTTGCCGAACTTGGTAATTAACTGTTCTCGCACTGTACTTACACAAACAAAAAGCGCACTTAAATCAAGGAACCTAGCGGCGTTAATTTGTTTTTTCTAATTAAAAAAGGAAATTTGTCTACATTTTCAGGCTTCAGCATATCCTTTAATTTGTAAGGGATCCATTTTATTACTAAAAATTTCAATACTAAAAATGTTTGAAGATAATAATGCTATTTATGCAATTTTACAAATTTGGTCTATATCTGACCATCTTTTTGATTTTCGTCTTTACCTGAATTAAAAAAAAAATATATATTTTTATAAAACAAATAAAAATAAAAATATTTTTCACATCTTATTTTATTTCTTAACTTAAAATTTATCCAATATCTAACACAGAGTTGTTTGAAAAATATTTATAAGAGTGTAATACTTAAGTAAGTTGGTATTTGTTTATCACTTAGATTCTATTTTAATCCTTAATTTTCGAAAAAGATTCCAAATTTAATAAGAGTTTTAAATAAATTTAAAAAATTAGAAACTTAAATATAAGTTTTGTTTAAAAATTTGAATCCTTTCGGCATCTGTTCTACAATTTCACAGGTTTTACTGTATTTGTACACTTTTCCTGTTGAAGATGTCCTCCAATAGACTGTTTGTATGGCATTCCGGCCGGGAATAAAGCGAGTTGCTACTCCGATAAGTTTTTCCACACTCGGCATTTTGTCACTAAGTAGATACGGATACTTGATAGAATATGTATTTATATGCGACTGAGTTCAGTAAAGCTTTTATTGTGTCTAATTTATTTTGGCTAATGTTTTCATTTTTATAAACGATCGCTTGGTCTTATCTCTGGAAATTGGAAACACTTTGTCGAGGGCTGATTATGTCATTACTGTAGGTGGTGACAAAGTGAAAATGTAATGGGGTTTTTTCCTAAAAAAAAAAAACAATAGTATTGCTTTAAAAAACGAACAGAAAAATTGTCTTTTTGTTAATTGCTTTGTTTTCTTTTCTTGTCTGTACATTCATAAATTGCGTGCTTTGCCATTTGTTCAAGTAAAATGTTTAAAGTGATGGAAAGATCGCACGATTGTGGAAATTAATTGATTTTGCGATGATTGAAACGAGACCAAATTTTTCGTAATGTAGCTTACCTCTCGAACCGGTGTATTTCATGTGGCTGAAGATGCACTTAGGAAGAAATTCTCTGACCACCGGTATTATGTTTACAGATAAAACGTAATGAACTAAGGACACAACTACTATCTCTATAAACGTTGGTTACCTACGCTTTTATACAATGAAAATGAGGACGAAAAGTTGGTTATGTTCGTATTTTGGATAATTTTGAACAATGTTGCTCTAAGAAAATTTATTTGAAAAAGTGATTAAATAAAAACAGATTTTTAACTTCTCCCACTTAGAATGGCACCTTAATGCTGCTTATAAATTTTAGTGATCTTGTCATTCTAATGTTTATCACATTTTGGTTTCAATTCAAGTTTCTATTAACGATCTATGCACGATCTATGCGGCTTAGAACATTACATTAATCTATTGCTATAGATTAACGATAATCTGTTTCAGCTTCGCTTGTGAACCATATTTTCCCATATGTCCTGATCCAGTTGGGGTGATTGTTTTTATTATTATTATGTATTATAAGCTTTTATTTAACTTGCAATGTATGTAAGAATGTTTAGGTCAAATTTCTGCAATCTGTATTAAAACCATTTCTTGACATCCGATCGAGCTGACATTTTGCGTACACTCTTAGTTCCGGTGACAATACAATATGCAATACTGCAATATTTTCAAAATGGCCGCCGCTACAAAATGGCGAATGATGTATTTCTTGTCCACCCCCTCAATATGGGTATGAAATGAAAGGCCTTGATAGGTAAGTGACATCACACTAAATTCAATATGCCTACACCTCAAAGATAGCAGATTAATTTTCTTGCTTTCTGATGGCTCCTAGACTCAAAGTTGACGCTCAGTGAGGGAACTTCTCAATGGTGAACAGCATACTCACACAATTGTGAATTCAATTCTGATAACTTGTCTTAAAATCTGGCATAACTCGAATAGTGCACCTTGGCTGGACTTACACCATGATTTGTGTAATTCGGTGAGACGGCTGTCATTAGTTTTGGCATGTAACATGTCTAAGAGAAGGAATCTCCAAAATAAAATACGAAACTTTGTATCGTTAGACACAATTAAGCTGTCTGATGAATGGTGCCATTTGACACATTTCAGAATTCATGCTTGTGGAGAACACAAATGTACTAAAATGGTATACCATCCGTCCGTATAGTCTTCGGTAAGGATAAAGTCCACATTATTCAGCCCAAATCTCTGCAATTTCCGGTAAAATATAGTGACGGCACTACTGAACGAAGAATGTTGCTAATTATATTATGCAGGGCTTGCACAGTACACAAAATGCAGGATGGTACTATCGACCATGCCGTTGTCTATTTAGGTTCAAAACTCTTCGCTGTTGGCCAGGCATATGTGACTTTATGTAGGGTCAAGTGACTACATGGTCGTCTTGTAGAAGAACTAGATTGTAGTGAATTAACATGCAAGCGACCGTGCAACGATGACGCATTAATTGAAATAAATTAATGGTAAAAAAATATTTAATTTAAATGCTCTAAAAAGATAAAAATAAACTTTAAAATAAATCAAACTAAAGCAAACTCATAGTTTTAATTTAGAAATATTTCATCAAATCGCATTGGCTATTTCGCATAATACTCTTATGAATACGAGTACTTGTAAAACATGCTTGAAGAGTATTGAAGCAATAATTTGGAGACAAATATAAGAAAAGCTTAAAATGCTGCGTGACCATCTGTCAGTTAATGGACGGAAGTTGTTTCCGTTCCAGATCTAAGAGCAACCCTTTTGGCATAAATAATCGTATTGTTCATCTCAGATATAGTTTTTGTGTTATTAATAATTTCTGATTTCGGAGTGATAGCAATTTATCTTTCTATTTATCAAATATTACGGCTTTGGTTGAACTTGCGGGTAGACCACCATATCTATGCTGTTCTTAAGGAATCTCGTTAGGGTCTTATCCATTGTGATGTAGATGTTATCTGATTAGCTTAACGTCCTACGCATTTTTCTTTTAAGAAAAACTTACACCTTGTCCCCTAGGACTGACCATAATAGAAGACAAAAATAGGACTTCTTGTTGGCATGGTTTGGAAGTCAACGTACAATTGTATGAGGATATTTTATACCCATGAAATTACACGATCGTATAGGCGAGTCAAAATTAATTTTAAAAAAGGTTTATCTGGATCTCCCTACATCGACGGCATGTTATAAAGCAATGAGTCGACTGTGAGTGCCCGCTTCATCTGCGATTTATAAAATTTATTAAAAAGCAAAAGAAAAGGTTACCTTTTCATTGGATGAAAATCATTCGCCTTTTAAATTTACTTCGGAAATCAAAGCATTTTCTTCCAGTTTGTTTAGTTTTTGTATACCAGTTTATTCATTTTTCTAATCCGTCGAAACAGATCTCCCACTCTTCTTGAAGAGAAACATCCCCAGATCATATTAGAACCGCCCCCATACTTGACGGTAGGATCGGGGGCGTTGTTCGGCGATGCATCGAACGAAAACTC
Organism: Volucella inflata; assembly: GCA_928272305.1. Classification (NCBI taxonomy): domain Eukaryota; kingdom Metazoa; phylum Arthropoda; class Insecta; order Diptera; family Syrphidae; genus Volucella; species Volucella inflata. Next base: position 77,974,378 of record OV743718.1, read on the forward strand.
TCCGTTTTATGTGGAATTTCTTGGACTCTAATTCATCGCTCCAAACTCTTTAAAAATAATTTTCCGTCAAATCGTTATGCCTTTTGGCCAATTCTAACGTTTTCTGGTTGTTTTGTAGTCCCAGGAGTAGTTTTCGAACTGGAACTCATTCATACAGTTTTTTTTTAGGTGGTGCTATAGTCCGGGGTGGACTTGGGCGTCAATTAACAAACGTCTTCAGCTACCTCGAACTTTTTACTATCTGCCAGTTTTACCAGTTTTGCACCCTAAGTTGACTGTGGTTCCACCCCACTTGAGTGCGCCACCTCAGTCTCGGTCTTCCTCTACTGCGCTGTTCCTCGGGGGCAGATTCGAAGACTTTTCGGACCGCAGCACTAGTGTTAATCCGCTCTACATGACAGTCCATACAGTTCTTCGCTGTATCTTCTCCTCCACTCACTGCCAATGCAAACGGGACCGAAAATCACTCGAAGAGTTTTTCTCTCATAGCAACCAAGGGCACTTTCATCCATTTTTGATAATGTCCATGCCTCTGCGCCATAGAGCAGGACTGGTATTGTTAAGGTCTTATATAGGGTTACTTTTGCTGTTCGAGAGAGGGATTTGCTAGTCAATTAAAAATATTTGTTGCCGTCTTCGTCTCAATACTGGCGAAAGCGTCACTGACATCACGCTGCTTTGTTCCGACTATATCAATATCGCCGGCGAATGCGAGTAACTGGACGGACTTTAAAAGATTGTGTTTGCTCGTGAGTTTTGCACTATTCTTTCAAGTATGATGTTAAAAAAATCACATAACAGCGCATCGCCTTGTTTAAATCCTTTCTGGACATCAAAGGCCTCGTTGAGATCTTTACCGACCTTGATGAAGCAGCATGCATACTCCATCGTCATCCTGCACAGACGGACGAGTTTGGCAGGGATGCCGAAACTAGACATTGCTCTTTATAGCTCGTCTCTGTAGGTGTTATCATACGTGGCCTTAAAATCGATGAATAGGTGGTGTGTATCGATCTGAAGCTAATGGGTCTTTCCCAAGATCTGCCGTAGTGTGAATATTTGGTCTATGGTGGACTTTCCTGGCCTGAAGCCACACTGATCAATCAGGTTATTGACGAACGGCTTCAGGCATTCACACAATACGGAAAATGAGATCTTATATGCTATGTTAAAAAGACTAATGCCTCTCAGAGGTAAGCTATATCTTCTGACAGTGCTACCAAAGATGGGCTTGGCGATGCCCATAGATAGGGCATTACTCATAGGCCTTGCTCAAGAGCTCATAGAAGGCTTCTTTGGTGTCTTCATCTTTCTTTTCTTAACAACAAATCCGCATCCAAATAGGCACTGATTTGGCCGTCTATAACAATCGTCGTAGTAGATGCCGCAGTTTTTCATACTCTTTTTGGCCGGCCCATTCCATCGCATTTCTAGGATGGCGGTCTAGGGCCTCACCTGTTAAGGGACCTAACATCCCACGTACATATCCGAAGTTCGTTGTCCTTAATTCGTTTGCATGGGTTGTCAACAGTGGATCCGTCCATATCCGAGACTTGTTATTGCTTCGTAACTTTTGTATTTTTTCCATGACCGGGCAGTCTCTAGGATGAGGGGTCAGTTGGACCGAAAGCCAGTAACCGGTTTGGGGATATGAATGCTGCCATTGACCCATTAAGAGCTTTTCTGCCACCATATCTTTCTAAGACCCTGAATTAGTCTCGAAAATCCTTGCCAGCTTGAGCTCCAATTATGTCGGAGTCGCCCGGGTAAGGTCTCATTTGTTTCGGGATTGTTTTCACCGTAGATTCCATCTGGAGAATTCATCCTCTGTCCCTTTTATATTGCTGCTATTTTTGTCTTTTGGTCAGCACTCGCACTTATAAGTTCAGCGTTCCAGTCCGGATGGACACTAACCAGCGGTTACTATTAAGCACAATTGATGTGTAGAAGATAGTTGCAACAGTAGATATCGCCAACTTGACATCTCTCAGTGCCTACCCTATTTCTAAAGTACCCAACCACGCGCTCAAATAGTACAGCCTGTTTTAATTTTGGTTTTATCGTTGTGATCAATCTGATGAACAGTAGTTCACTCTGTTTTGGATTTATATCAACTGATATTCGATTGTAGACCCATGCGGTCTTAACCGTGTTTTGTCGTCAAGACTTCCGGCTTGAGAGTGTCATTCAATGGGATGATGAACATACCACCTTCAACTGCGAATTAACTTTCAGCTTCTTTAAGGCAGATCTTTTCTCGATTCTTATCACTACAAAGTGTGGTTTAATGTATTTAAGACTCTTGCAATTCAGGTCGATCAAATTTTTGCGGATTTGAACAACTGCTGAATCTACAACCAATAATAGTTATAAAACACCAAACACTACTCAATAAACCAAAAAATGCTTTTTTCCCCATTTGTCAACAGAACGCCCATTGTTCAAAAACCTGCGTTGGAAGCCAATAAAGGTCGTACAATTCAATCTCCATCCATGAATGAAGTCTGTTGTCTAGGGTGGCCTCAAACTTCTAGCCTTGAACTTCTGTAATTTTCTAAACGTTTTGCTGTTCTTTCTATGTTTCTTCTTCTTCATCTTCTTAATAAAAAAAAATCGATTTCCTTATCATCTCAAGCCCTTCTAATCTATCTTATCAAATAAAATGATAAAGGACAGATTTAAATTCCAAAAAAGAAACAAAGAAATGTTCCAATGAGCTCGAAGTTTGTACACCTAGTTGCCGACTTCTTTAACTCATTATGTCTTTACAGAAAAAAAAAGAAATATAAAATAACAAAATAATAAACTTTGACTCTTTGATAAAAAAATTTTCCATTGATAGTAGGTAGTCGAAAATATTCCGCCACAAAATCATCACCAAACAAATTGGCTGATTAGTAGGGAGCTGTCTGATTTTTTTTTTTTGTTATTTTGACAACAAACGTGCTACCAAATATGTCCAAAATAAAGCTCTGCAATCAGCAGCAGACAAAAATGAATTTTCTTAAAAAAAAAACAAAAATCCAGGTAAACACGCTGTTGACGTACACTTACGCAACCTGACCCAAGTGCTCAAATCAAGACTGATTAACGCGTGTGCAAATCTTATTCAATATTTAATTAATATTGAATAATGCTCGTTAAACAAAAAAAATATTTTAAAATGCCATCCCAGACAAAATAAAAGAGTCATCCTAATTGTACGGATATGATGTGTACACTCTAATCACACTCCAAGCGAGTGTTTTCTATATCAGAACGGAGTGTTTACAAAAACACAAATAATAAAACCATAACAACAACAGAAAAACGAAAAAAAACAAGCCACAACCAAGCCAACATTTCCTTAGTACCCGCCATAATAAAAATTGATACATTACGAGTATTCACAAAATCAGATAAGAAATCCATCGCTGCCAACGCCACCAACTGCCACTACTCGTATATCAAAGCAAAACAAAACCCCACAGCGCTAGAGGCAAAACCTTTATAAATCGGCCAGTTGCTGCGATCACTAGTCGAGACCGCGGAAAGCTACAACATACTCAGAAACTCTACGCGAATAACGAAAAATAAATTTTAAACAAAAAAAAATAACACACTATAGTGTTGTATTGTAAAATAGTATTTTTTCAAATTTCGATACAAAATGACTGCAAACAATATCAACAGTTTAGTTGGAGCCGCGACACGTTACATCGCCGGACGTAATGCCGTACAGACAGTTTACTGGAGATCCAAGGATTCTGGAAAAATGTACAAGTACAATAAGACCGTTGAATTTGACAGGAGTCAAAAGTTGCCACCACGAAACATCCGCTTAACAAATTACACACAGAATTTTAAAAGCCCCAGCAATTGAACTTAACGGTCACACAGAGGCTTCCAACTCGTTTTAGAAAAAAACCTTGTAAAGATGTAAAAAAAAAAAAAAAGTTGCGAATTATTCTAGGCTAAGTGTATGAGTTAGCTTGTGATATTATTAAGTGTAACATTGTTGTTTGAACAAATTGAACAAAGAAAAAATCGATTGACGTATGTTGAGTTGCTAAGGTCTACCAAAAAGGTCGCAGATAGGCATATTTGCGAGATCGAAGTACAAAGTCTGCACTTTGCAGAAAAAAAAAATCCCATTTGTGATTATTGTATAGAAAATGAATTATTCTTTCCTAAATTCAAAACGAATTCGTGTAATAAAAATTTAAAATTATATTATAAGTAGGTAGAAAAATAAAAAAAATATAAAAACGAAGAAAAAAATCACTAACAAATGATCGTAATTAATTACTACGAGTACATATTTATTAAGTTACAACCTATTAACGTTTTATTATCTTTCGATACAAAATCGTTGCTAAGGCAGAATGGTTTTATCTTTTGCCATGTTGTTATCACTGTACGAAAAGTCGTATGATTCAATATATCGGGCAAATTGGCTAGACAGTATGTCGACTATAGGTAATTGTTTACACTATTTTAGCAAATTTGGTGTTATCGACCTAAGCACGTTTACGGCTTCCTAATAAGGAACATGGAAACAGAAGCGTGAGATATAGTATATACGAAAATGGTAGTTAAATGGGTATCTTTCGATAAGATACGAAGTGGAGAGTTTCACAAATAAAAATGACAGCACTGACAAATTCAATCTTCGATCAAATTTAGGAGGAATTTTTGTGTGGGCCAGTGATCCTCTCTTAGATCTGAAAGTGAATACTTAGTTTGTTGTAAAATCTACAAAGCACATGCGCTTTACAAACATTGATGAGTCTGTTTCAGAACAGATGTAGGCATAAAATTACAAAAAAACGAAGCTTGTATTGGAAGTTGTTGAAATGGTAGCAAATTTCTACTTCACAGAAAAAAACACAATGTTTTTATCTGCTGTAATCTTACCTCAACTAATCAAAAATATTCACTTAATCACAGTAATCCTCGCTACAGCCGATCTTCGAGGACTTCGAGAAGGGAAGTCAAGGAAAATTTACAGTATGCTGAGTATCACCGTGCAAATGTTACAGCCCACCTGCACCTAGACGGAATGTAGAAAAAGAAATAATAACAGATGGCTTTTTAGTAAGATAACGGCGGTGTAATGTAGTAGGCTATTGAGAATCCGAAAATCCTCTAAAGGATTTGGGTTAGTTACACGGCCACATAAACTGACAGGTTTTACCCGAAAAACAAAACCAACAGGTGGTTTAATGAAGAATGCTAGCAAACATACAATAACGCAAGATACCTACAAATTAGCGCTGTATAAACTTACTAGTGGGATTAAACACTTAAGGCGGCGCTAAAGTCCTCTCAAAGCAGCTAAGAGCAACCTCATCCATTTTTGACAATGTCCATGCCTATGCAGCATAGAGCAGGACTACGATTATACCTATAAATGTCTTATTAAGTTTTACTTTTGTCGTCCGAGAGAGGGCTTTACTATTCATTTGTCTTCTTAACCCAAAGAAGCGTCTCATCGCTGGTTTCGTTTTCTGAATTGATAAAGGAACAGTCCTTAACTAAAGTAAAAACTTGCCGAAGGTGACATTCTGCCTGATGGAAGATTTGTGTTGGGTGGCCATTCTTGTTGAAAGCATATATTGTACTTGGTTTGGCCCTCATTTAGCGGTCAACACATCTTCACCGCTTTTGCCTCAATACTCGCGAAAGCGACACCACTGACATCACGCTGTTTTCTTCCGATTATATCAATATCAACGAACTTTTGACAGATTGTTACTCTTGTGATTGCGCGTGAATTGTGCACATTTCTTTGAAAAATGATTTTAAAGAAATCGCAAGAAAGAGCATTGCCTTTTCTAACTCTAAATCCTTTACTGAACTCTGCCTCGGTCCGATTTGTACCCACCTTGATGGAGTAGCGTGCATTCCCCATCGTCATCTTCTACAAACGGATGAGTTTGGCAGAGAAGCCAAAACTAGACATTGCTCTGTATAGCTCGTCTCTATAAATGCTGTTAAACGCGACCCTAAAATCGGTGAATGGGTGTCGTAGTATAAATATTTGGTCGATGTTGAACTTTTCTGCCCTGAAGCCACACTGATATTGACGAACGGCTTCAGGCGTTCACACAATATGGCAGATAAGATTTTGTATGCGATGTTAGGAAGACTGATGCCTCTGCAGTTGGCACAGCTCATTCTTTCTACGGATCGGATAAGCAGTGCTGAAGTTGCATTCATTGGACATACTTTTGTCTGACCATATATTAAACATGAGTTGGTATAGGTAGATGCTCCTTACCAAGTCATGCTTGGCTCAGCAGCCAAAAAGATTGTGTCACTTTATGAAAATGATGCAAAACTTAATGGCATCGGAAGCACAATTTTTCAGAAGTTTCAATTGCCAATACGAATGCTTATAGACATTGATATTTTTGGAAAAAGTCAGCGGCCTACCTTTATTGCTTTTGCGATAGAAACAAGGGTAAATCAAATTAATTACATAAAAAAACATACATATGTATATGCGGACAGCACAAGATGCAGGACGATTTACCTTTGGGGTCGTAAAAAACGCAAATTCAATCAACAACGTATAGTTAAAGCGACGAATCACTCTTGATATGTGTTTTATCTTTGATCAACTGAAAAAAAAAACTTTCCGAAGAACAATGAGGAAAGCACAGTATAAGACCATGGCGCGAAATCCTGGAATTTAAAAAATTATGCCGGCTCATATGATTAGAACTAGAAAATACCTTGATTACGTCCTAGAAAGACAATGAGGTCAAGGAAGATCTGGCCATACATGGCGTAAAAGGATTTCAATCAGCTTGCTGCGAAGAAATTGAGGCAGTAAGTACAAAGTGTGTGTCTGTTAGCATCAATTATTTACATTGAAAAAAAATGAATGTGATAGATCGTCGATTCAAATCAGTTTTTTTTTATTAAACCTTGAGCATTGCCTACAAGTACAACAAAACTAGTGAATAGCGTGTGTGTTCCGTTTCAAAACTGTCTTTATCTAAATTTATATTTTTTCTTTAACTATCGCCTTAACTATGTTTTGAAAAGTTACTTTAATCATAAGATTTTCCTAATCAGCAACAGTTAAGCATCAAAATACGAGTACATATGTGTGCGAATGCTTGTTTCATTGACCCAGCTATTTATCCGTTGTTTTCCTAAGTGTCTAATAAAGATATGCATTTAATTTTAAACTTTTTGTTGTCAAGTTAATGATTTTTTCTCTTCTTATCTTTGTGTATATGTATACATTTTATGTGTAGAGATTACTAAACAATTAAATCATTTCAGAAAAAAGAAAAGGTTATTATTCATAATCACACCTAATGTCTACATAAATATTAAATGCTTACTTCCTCCATAGGCACGGTATTTCTACGTGCCCCATGAATGTGTCTTATTTGATAAGATTTCAAAAATGTAAACCAATCATTCTCTTGAGTCACAAATCTTATTTTTTGTGCTTATTTTTGTAATACCCACCGATTTTAAATTAGCACACACCAGGTCCGCATGCCGAAAATATCAACGCCAGAGATAAGGCCCGGTACCCCCAAAAACTGAACTCGAAAATCAGTTCAATGATTCCCCCAGAAAGACGTCATATGGAATTAAGCGCTAATTGATTCTGAACCAACAACTGATAATTTCCATGCGAAAAATGTTTGAGCTGATTTGAAGGGTGTGCAAGCAAAAGTGGCGCGACTTTGGACCGACTCAGCATCCCTTATCAGTAGTTTAGGTGATGATAACATGCTTCTGGGGCGTGCTGTCGTACTATGATAATAGCAATATTGACGCAAATACTAAAAACACTGATAGGACTTATTTTAATTGTTTGCTTGATTGTTTTCTTTTTGTCGGAACACGTTAACAGCTGGCTCCAAGACATGATGGTGTCTTCCAACTGATCGCAAATGGAAGGGGGGAATATAGTGAAATTCACCAAAACATTAGATACCCGTTTGCCTAGACACAAAGCCCACAAATAAGTCATATCTGCATTTTAATCGAATAGATTAGATATGAAAATTTAAAAACTAGGGTGTGAACACTTCTGAAATAGAGAACTTGTTTCTTTGTTTTCCCAAGTATCATGCGTAATGACTATGACTATGGCAAATTGACTGTACCAAACGTTCTAGTTACGTTTAGGTATATCTACTTTTACATTGAATGAAATCCCATCACGCTTACTGCTAGTGTTCGAGGCGGCTCTACTTATATAAAATTACCCCATTTATTCGTTGGTCTTTGTTCGCGTGGTCTTCGTCAAATCATTTGAAAGTAATTTGTAAGTGCTGATAGCGGAGTGCTTAAAAAGTAATGCTTATCAGGTCGGTGAAAATATATTGGATACGATTAGTTTCTGCAAATATTTGCAGGGTAAGCATCTTCAACTTCCAAATAACTCGAGTCACCTGTGGGAATCCATGTGCATTTGTAAACGTACGCATAGACGAGTGTTGTTATACAGTACACAATGATTTGTTAATTCAAGTTGAAGTATTATTTTTTCTGTTTTTTAAGCGATAAATCATTGGAATACATACATAACATATTGCTAGTATATTACTAGTTATGTGCTTAACACGTTACAGATATGATAGGTTCAATAATGCCCTTGTAATTGTAAACAAAACAATAACAACAATATTAAGGACTTAGGGTTTAATTATGAGAAGACGCACGTGGCAAACTGGATGTCTTCGACAACACAGCTTTTGACGGTTTAGTTTTGTGAATTTAAGAAATGCCGGGGAACTAATGAGCTGCACACTGATTGCGATTACTAACTGCGTCCAATACGTGATGGCAGGGAGTTTCCGGCAAAGTGAGGTTCTCTCTTCACAGCTAAGACGCATGTTAGTAGATTATAAGTAGGTCTACGACAATAGTGTGTCTATCTATACTAGCATAATAGAATAATTTGGCAATTTATTATATAGGCGGAGCTCTCTTGTTATTTATAATGGGTGATAATAAAATCGTTTGGTTTTTAATTGTCAAAAAAAAACAGGAAAACAGCAAAAGTTTATACAATTTTTATCTGATTCGGTAAATCAATTCATGCCAATTAATTTTTAAAGATTATTTCATGTAAATGTCGACCACGACTGAGTTTTAAATGGTCTATACGGAGAGTAAAAAGTGTAATGTTGTTTTCCAAGGCTGAAACTGATACCAGTTTACCAGCATATACGAGTGATTTAACGTATCTCCATAAAAAATAGTCTAAACGTGACAAATCGCATAATCTAACTAGTCAATTCAATGGTCCAAAACGAGAAACAAATAAATTACTCACCAAACTCATTTCTCAATTTGTCCATCGATTCGCGTGCTTTGTGGCGTGTAGCCCCGGCTTTCTAGAACCACATGTCAACCAGGTTTATGGTTGTGCATTTTGGGCAAACAAAATTGGAAATCTTTGAATAATAGCGGGTGACATTGACGGAAATGCTGTTCTCACGGTCATCAATGAAAAATGAATCTTTGCTAATGATTCCAGACCAAAAACTGCACCAAATAGTGCATTTTTCCGGGTACATTGGCAACACTCGTATTGCTTAAGGTTGCTCATAAGACCAAGTGCGGCATTTTCATTTAATAGCATACCCATTCAACCAGAAATGAGCTTTGTCGCTGAAGACAATTTTTCGATTAAAAAGCAGGTCTCCAGCTTTTCTAAGACCCACTCACCGAAAATCGACTCTGTTGTTGCAGGTCGTTCGGCTACAGTTCTTGCGCGAGCTGTATTTTGTAAGGTTTTACACCAAGATTCTTGCGTACAATTTTCTACATAGTCGAGTAACACAATCCAAATTGCTGCAAACAGCGACAAATGGACAACTCACCATCTTCATTAACACTGACGGATACAACAACAAAAAAAAATACTGTGGCGCTGGCAGCCCAGTATGGGCCATGGCCTAGCTTCTTGACACTCATTTGTGCTGCTCATGTTGTCATTTTTATCACATCTGAGCGGGGCCTACGGTTTATCGCCGAATCCGAACGGCACTCATTAGAAGCTTTTTCATAGGCAATTTTCCTTTCGGGAGTTTGCCATTGTCCCCCGAAAGGGTGATGACTATTCGAAAAATTGTTGGTGATGCCGGGGATCGAACCATGGACCGTCTGCGTGATAGTCCAATGAACTAACCATCGCGCTATCGCCATCGCCACTGGGTACAAATAAGAGGCTTGATGTCCAATAGCGTGAAATTGGTGTGAAATTTGGTCGCTATGGCTTGAATTGCTTGCTCCAGTAAGTTGATGATGACGACCGAGATCGAAGTGCGTGAAAAACATTTTTCACAAAACACGAATTTTTATAATAAAATTTAATAATTTATAATCGTTGTTCGGGTATAAGTCTTTTCATGATGAAATTGCAATGCTAATTGAGGATGATTGACTTTAACACATGTTACGAATCACGCGTGAGCTGCCAATAGATCGCTAAAAAACCAAACAGCAACAGAATCACCCGTATAAACAGATTTTTTGAAAAGTTCGTATCCCAAAGAATGACCAGCCTAGGTAATTCAAAACCAGAGCATAAACACTCCAACATAAATGAAAGGGCTCTGGAAGAGTGAGCAAACCTCTTCAAGGTATAAGTAAGGGGCACAATAGAAGGATCCAGTGTACGACACCCTATATATTATTATTATTATTATTAGATCATTCATATAATCTTCTGGACTTCAACAATTTAAGGATAAAGTATGTTACAAGCTTCTGCATCTGTTTGTTACTTATGGCGGATGTGACTTAATAGAGGTAAGTCAAATTCAGTAATATAAGATTATATTATACAATACTACAATAAATACACTTCCGCCAGTGCGTATAATTCAGCGGAATTTTCTTTATCTTCTTTCCAAAATTGTAAAATACGAGTATCATCAAACCTACGTATATATGACGACTTTCATGCTCCTCTACCTTGGCTGTTGTTGTTGTTCTATTAACGGTTCTTGCAGACGAAGCCGTCATATACTTGGTTTTTGCTTCATTTATGTGCAGGCCCAAATTTCTTGCCGCCTGCTCGATCCGGATGAAAGTGTTGTGTACAGCCTGTTCACTTCGTCTGAAGATGTCGATGTCGTCAGTGTAAGCCAGTAATTGGGTGGACTTGGTGACGATTGTCCCTCTCCTAGATGTATTAGAGTCTCGGATGGCTTTTTCCAACGCCAGGTTGAAAGGTTGAAGAAGAGGCAGACCAGCCCATCCCCTTGTCGCAGTCTATTGAACACCTTGACGGGTTTGGCCAGCAATCCGACTACCTTAACTTGCCTCGAGACGTCGGTCCTGGCAGCCTACATAGCCTTGTTAATTTGTTTGGAATGCCGAACTATCTCATTGCTTTATATAGTTCTACCCTGGCTATGCTATCGTAGGCGACTTTAAAGTCTATAAACAGGTGGTACGTTGGAATGTTAAATTCTAGACATTTTCCCATCGCCTGCCTAAGGGTGAAGATCTGATCAATTGTTGATTTGTGTGGTCTGAAGCAACATTGATATTTGCCGATTATGGTTTCCGTGTAAGGAGTATCGGATCTTGTAGGATAGAGCAGAATATCTTATAGGATGTACTCAACAATGTTATACTCCTATAATTGATGCACTCTGTGATATCTCCTTTCTTGTGTATGGGACATATTATGCCTTTTCTCCAGTCTTCAGGCATCTCTTAATATGCCCATACGTATACATATACTTTACATATACTTTACCAACTTCCGTATTGATGAATGTCCAGATTTTTTGCAGTTCCGACATATTTAACTTTGGATTCCAAGATCAAATCAGGAAAACAGAAAATAACAAGGGTCTAAGAGTTTCTTGTTGATAACATTGTATTTGATCTTTAAATGGTTAGGGAGAGGCAAATTTTCCCACACTAATCGGACATTTTCACTAACTAGGGTTGATAAAAATTCTACTAATCCCAATGAACAGCTGCGTTATATTTGCATCTCATCAGCGTACATTTGCACAGAGATGGACAATGATATAAGGAAAAAAAATTCATTGATATTCAGTGAGAAAAAAAAGTGGCCCCAAGATCGATCCCTGAGGAACACTTCTAGAAGCATAAAGAAAATCAGGTGAACTATCACCAATTGATACAGCTTGTCTGCGCAATTCCCTTTTGTCATACTGAATTTTCGTTATCGCTGTTATCGCTGGATGTAATCTTTTTCTTCTTTTCTTTGTCTTATGGAAAACAAAACGGAATTGGAATCTTAACATAACGGAGAAAATCAAAAAGGCATATAATGCTCTTTTTACATGCAAAAGAACGGTAGGAAAAATTTAGGTCTTGAAACCTGCTCTGGTGGTGAGACCCACACTTACATATACCGCACTAGTATGATTCAAAGAACGGCTTCCATAGCCATTGCAGGTGCGTTCCGTACCAACCCTATGGCCCCTAACACCGGTTGACTAACAGATCAAAAAAAATTCTGGCAACAGTGCGATACAACTCACTAAATTGGGTCATTCAAAAGCAGTAGCTGGAGACACGGCACGATCCTAGCAGAGTAGCAGTAGCTGGGCAATCCAATTTCAACGGATGAGATTCCCTTCTTGATCGACTTCGACATTCCGTATAATACAATATATCCTGAGACGGAAGACTGGCAAGAAAATGCAGTAATCAAGCCAAATGTCAAAACAGAGGAAGGAACAGGTTTTGTTATCTTCTCAGAAGACCGAGAATTAAGAGTGTCTATAAGAGTACCCGACACAAGAAGTGTCTTTCAATCAGAGGTTCTGGCTGGCAGATGAGATCGGTATCCGCTCGAGATATCGTTATCAACATCAACAGCCAGTCCGCTCTTAAGGTAATGGAATCGACTTAGATCAACTCTGATACAGTCAGGGGCTGTCGCTCAATGCTCAAAGCATTATGCATTCAGAACCGGATGAGACTGTGCTGGGTGCCAGGACACCGCAGTATAGAGGGAAGTAAACAAGCGAATGAGCCTGTAAGAAGAGGAGGGCTTCTCGATAGCAGTGAGGTTGCCAACATCCAATCACCCCTCTCCATATTAAGGGGCACTATCGAGGAAAAAGCCATAAAGACTAGTAACATAAGGTGGTCGAATCTTGAAGGACATAGGGAATTCAAGGCTCTTTGGCCACTTCTTGACGGTAAAAGATCTAGGGAGTTTATAAACAGGGATATGCTTGAGACAATAATAGGAATCCTGACAGAACAACGTCTCATGTTGAAACACGCAAAAAGACTCAAATTTTCAGATACGGACATTTGTAGATTCTGCGCCAATCTGCAGGCAGTACATAACACGCATACTGTGTAAATGTGAGGCAATGGGTGGTGTGAATAAAAACTGAGAGAACACTCCGTGTGAATAAAAAATTTGCTCAAAGTAGGTTCTTACCCTTAAGTTGACGTTTAAAAACTAGACTGGAGAGCTGTCAAATTTATTTGTCATTCTTGAAATTTATTCAACAAAAGTGGGCGCAGACGAATTATTAATTTTCAATAATGTTTTTATATATAGGAACGCGAAAAACAAAGCAGTATAATTCACGGCGTTTCGGGGACACAGGGGATAGTTTCAAGAACCTGTACAGATTTGAGTTTCGCAACATAGAATGGTTAAGCAATCAGTTCCTTTCCGATATTCCTGAAGAAACCCGTGATGGTGCCATACCAAGAATGAAGAATATGAAAATATTCCTTCGATACATTGGGTGACCCGGGTTTTCGCGTTGGTGAGGACATTGGGATTCATAGAACCACTGTATCGAAAACAGTTTGGCAAGTGTGTTGTGCTATGTGTGCAAAATCGAATCTATGGATGAAATTTCCTTCATCGATCGGGGAATTGAGAGAAGCTAAACAAGAATGGCAAGTGAAGTATAGTTTTCCCAGTGCAATTGGCGCTCTCGATTGTACTCATATTCAAATATATATCAGCCAAAGTATTCCTCTTCCGATACAGTATTTTCCATTATTTTAACTTTTTTCACTTTTTTCTCTCTTGGTCACCTCCTATGCACACTCAACTTCTGCAAGTGATCTCTCAATACATTCCATCTTTATTCACACCAAAATGGAGTGAATCAAAACATGTGAGTGGAGGGGTATCGTTAAACTTAACAAAATAAATTTTTATTCACACCAGATGGAGTGTTCCCTCAAAAATGCTGAGGGAACTCTGACACTCAGTTTTTATTCACACCACCCAATATCGCGTAGTCGAAGGAAAATATAATACTTTTTTGAAAACCTATTTTCAAACGCGTTCTTGGCTTCTGTAAAGAAATTGGGTGTGTTAACAGGGAGATTGTTGAAGTTAAATTCAATTAGTCCCACAACGATCGCGATGGGCCTGTTTTGGTATTTATTGCTGTGTAAATGACACATCTCTGTTTAACCTAACCTAACCTATTGCTGTTATACAACTATAATATTTCTTAAAAACAGATTGAAGGCGAGAATGAAGGTTTTTCGAATGTATTGATTTGCCTCCGGATTAATATTAATATTTCAAATACCTGAGATAAATATGGTAAGATGGAGATTGGACGGCAGTTTTTAATTATCGGAGATTGTTGCACGCATATCCGTGGAGTTGGATAAATACCATTAGTTGGTATATGATGAAATGTTTGCACTAAAGTGGGTAAAATGCAACGAAGGATACAAAGTATATCGTCATAACCAGTGGCATTTGATTAAATGAACAAAGGACGACCAACAATTTCGATTTCATCATCAATTTAGGTAACATCTTTCCAAAAGCGATTTGTTTGAGATTTTTCCACTGTTGCTTGCCCCTTAAAATTTAGTTTATCTTACATATTCCTATAGAAGTTACGTTTTGCACCTTTCATTTTATTGACTACACAGTTACGCAGAGATTGGGATAATTGCTTTTCTAGTTCGGATTGCTTCTAATCAATAAAGGCTTTATTTCTTTGTTCAATAAGTAGTCAAATTTCAGAGCTAAGCCACGAATACTGACCATGCTTGAAATTCTTAACTATGATAGGCACAGACTTAACCATATATAGGGCCTGTATATTTTGGTTCAAAAATTTTATTTGGCCACAAGGAGAAAACTTGAAAAACACTTTATCCCACTCCACATTTGTCATCGAATTTCAACTGACAGTAGTCAATGCTATAAAAGCCCCTATATTTGTAACATTTACTTTTGGAAACGCATAAACATATGATCTATGCAAATGTTCGTAAAATCATGTCTACGCGTTGGCTCTTTTAAACATATTTTAAATGCTATGAAATGCACTTTGAGTGTTTATTCTTTACAATTTTTCAGAATCTTGATCAACCGCTGTATACCGACGGAAACTATTGTAGCTACCTTATTATCTTTTGTTATAAAGCATTCGATAGTGCTATTATTTTGTTTCATAAAAGTTCAGCAACGTATTTTTCCTTTTTTGTCTCTTTACCTTCTACAGAAATCCAATAAAGCGATTATTGATTTTTATTTTTGCTATGTTACTGTGTCAAGATCAGTCAAGACTGTAAATATGTATGGATGTTATTACATCATATTCCGCTCTGCAGTTTGACATAGAACTTTCTAGTATTCTTGTAATGGAAGCGATTCGGTTGTGTAGAGGTTATCTTTTCGCATTTTTTCGAATGGACGGAATAACCCACACACTCCCATTGTGCTATGGAATTATTAAAATATTACATTATTATATTTTTTTTTTTTCGTTGAACAAATGAGATGCTGTGATTTTTCATTGAATGACTGACTTGAAAGAAAACTATTTTCTTTGCCATTTTGCACCGTCTCCCGCAATAATATAATATTATAAAACATCTGCGACCAGAAATTATCGACTTTAATACTATGTTTTTGTTTAAGAATATAAAAAATAATTAAATCCAACAAAATAATAAATTACATCACTCATTACCTAAAGTTGAAAACTGTGCACACTTAAGAAAAATATCCACGCTACCTACAAGTCAAATCATAAATAAAAGTCTGTCAGTTATGATCTACCTACTCAAGCATTTTCTGTGTTCGGCATCGGTAATTGAACTTAATTGGCTAACAGAATTAATTGTTTCATATTTTTAATTTGTCCTCCAATGTCCGGATGCATCATCTAATTTCTAAGTAAGAACACATCAACAAACCAATGTCCGTTGGCTATAATTTAATTTAACAAATTTAATAACCATTTATTGCGGCTTAACTTAAAGTTACAAATAGTCGCCCACTTGCGATTTCATGTACATATGTAGGACGTCAAAATAAATTAGATGAGAGAGTAGAAAAACTTAAGAATTACGAAAACAAATTTAATTGAGTTGTCTAGAGCTGTGAGATGTTTGTTTTACTATTATTTCCCCAAAGAATCATTTGGAGCGTATGACCAGGAATAACGACAAAAGCATAGAAAGTATCATTGAACTATAAATAGTAAAACGGCTACCTGAAGAGCACACTTTTCGAATAGAGTCTGTCGCCAAACTTCGACGGGCCAGTAAAGAACGAATGCCTCTAAGATCCTAAAAAATAGATTTCAACAGATATATATGGTGTTCAATAATATAAGTTGCAGTATTTACCTCTTCGCTTAATCCTTGAGGACGTCTAGTTAGTACAACGGTGAAGAAAATGCTGTTCACTTTAAAATCACAAAATGTCAGCACTATGTGATCATGAACTGCCTTCACCACTTGAATAGTTCCACGGAATTGCTGATACTGCAAATCTAGCATAGATCCTCGTTGATCGCCAACACTCATCCACAGGCCAGGATTCGATTCGGTATAATTGAGAGTATATTCCAAATTGTTTTCCCTTTCGTCCCATACTAGTCGAAGGTATCGATTTGTTGGAACCTGTCGTCCCTGCGCAGAGTTTTTCCTATAGTGCGCATTGTAATCTCGAACTTTTTCTGTCGTTGTTGTTACCTTGAGTAAAATTACTAAGTATTTAGGCTTATGATTTCATATTATATAATATTTATATACTTGTTCTGTGATATCGGTCAAATGAATTAAAACACAAGTATCATAGTAATAGGTTCCCGGACTACTTTCAGTGTGTGCAATGATTTCGCTTCCGTACCACATTCCCATTATCTGAAAGTGATCCCAAAAAGAAAAAATAGAAAGTGATTACTTTGCAGTTCTATCGAACATCGAAGCATTGTATGAAATGCATCAGAATAAAAAAATTGTACAGCACGTTTGATGCTAGAATGCGTCATACAATTTCTCGGATGTTATCATGGAAATGTGATAAGAACCCCTTATCAAAAGTTCAAAAGTTGAAGTGTATTCAGGGTGACATCAAATGAAACTAAGTTCGTTTTATTTCGCTGCTAGTTAAAATGTATCGCTAGAAATGACATCTGTAGCACTTTAATACTCGGTTCAAAAGCCTATAAGTCAAAGGTCATTCGTTTTGACCAGACATGTGTTTTAGAATTTACAAATTTTTCTAAAGATGATTCAATACTAACCCAATACTAACTTCAGACATTTATATCTGTTAAAACCAATTGTTAGATTGAACCTCATTTTTATTTCATCGTGATGACATCCAAGTTTTAACAACGTTACAAAATTTTAGAAATTTAGTCGACATAGTCGACCATTTGAGACCGCTATTCGCTGTACTGTTGGTCGTTTTCGAACAACATTTAGAGTATTCCTTGGCACCGAAACGCATAAGAAGAGTGCATACTGTAGACAATATTGCATCCGTTCAGAAGACCCAAATATATCGATTCGACGTCGTTCAAAAACGCTTGGTCTTTTTCCGTCCACTTTATGGAAAACTTTACACAAATATCTCGATTTAAAGTTTTACAAGATCCACTTCGTGAGAGAATCGAAGTGGAATGGCTATCATTTTTGTCGAAATTTCAGTGTTTTAGCGAAAAATTGTGTTTAGCGGTGGTGGTTCTTTTTAGTTAAATGGGTATGTCAATAACCAAATTGTTGTATTTGGAATGGAGCTAATTCACGCTCAAATGCTCAGTTACTCAAACGCAGTTATTAATGACTTTTCCATTCCTCGATTGAATAACACGAATGTAGAACAGATGAGGTTCTAGCAGGATGACGCTACGTGCCATACAGCAAGAAATAATTAACTTATTACAAATCCGCGTTATGGACCCATAAATTGGCAATAAATTGGATCTTGTAATTTAACACCTGTTTATGTTTATCTACCCTGACAAACGAACAACAATCGACCCATTTGAAGCCAATGTTTTTCGTGTTGTTGGGTACAGACAAATGCACGAAAAGTGGTCAAACACACTCTATGATGAGTGTTGTGTTTAAAAATTTATTGCAGAATGTGTTCTTTCCAATGAACTTATAAATGTGGTTGTTTAATAACATTTCATGAA
Source organism: Volucella inflata (assembly GCA_928272305.1). Classification (NCBI taxonomy): domain Eukaryota; kingdom Metazoa; phylum Arthropoda; class Insecta; order Diptera; family Syrphidae; genus Volucella; species Volucella inflata. The sequence goes on from OV743718.1 coordinate 77,992,779, forward strand.
TTGTGTTTTAAAACCAGAGTTAGTACGAGCATAAAAAACATCCTTTAGTTCTAATTCTAATTATTTTGATAAGCGGAGAAATTATTCCGTATTTACATAAATGTTTTTTAAAACTGTAGTATATATAATACTTACTTTAAAATGTTTCTTGTTTATAAAAAAAGAGAGGAAATAACATAACTAAAAATATTTTATCTCTTTTCCTCGTTTCGATAAAAAGCAAAATAAAAGATCTGAATAGTACTGCTGCTGAATTTTTGAAGAATAAGTTGGTTAATGGACTCAATTTCAATTTGAATGTTATGTTTGAGAATCTGAATTGTCGCTGGATTATTGGCATAGACTTTACTGTTCAAATAACCCCACAGGACGAAGTCGAAAGGGGTCAAATTGCATGACCTTGTAGGCAAATTAACTTCTCCTCTAAACGAAAAAATGTCATCTTCAATTTTCGTACGAAGTAAATTAATTGATTGATGGCTTGTATGGGCGGCAGCACCATCCTGTTGAAACCAGAGATCGTTCAGACCTAATTCGTTCAATTTTGGAAACAAAAATAGGCGGTCAACATGTTTGGGTAAAGTTCTTCATTCACTGTAACCGTCTCTCCAGCAACATCTTGGTAAAAGTACGGGCTAATGATGCCGCCAAGCCATACTCTGCACCATATAATGAATTTTTGGGTTGTATTAATTTTTCGAGCATTATGTAGACGCGTTCTGCGGTCTGCGACATTAGCCAACCCCATAAGCGGAGCAGCAGCGATGCAGTAAAAATGGGAAACTCGTTACGCATAAGTTCGTATAACGAGGAAAGGGTTAATAAAAGGATAAGAAGAAGTATTAATTTTTCGTTAATCTCGCATGGGTTTTCCGGTCCCCAGAAATGACAATTCATTTACCCAAAAATAGGCTTCATCGGAGAAGATCAAACTCAATTACAAATTATCCTGGCGATTCAACTTCCAATTAACAAATCGGTGACGTCGTAGATGCTCCAAAGACTTCAAATGTTGTGTAATTTGGATTTTATAAGCATACAAATGAAGATGAACTTTGAAGATTCGTAATAAAGTTCCATAAGTGAGACCCTTCGCGGTCTTCGGCGAGGAATTAAGGCACCTGTCTGGTTTTGAACAATTTCGCTCACAGTGGTGATGTTTTGGCATATACGTGCTAGCCGAGCATGTCGATATAAAGTTTGACCCGATACCGAACCAGTTTCTTCAAAACGCTTCACCATTGCACGAATTCCGGACTCACTAGGGCGATTATGTTATCCAAAGAAATTAACGAATTTTACAAAATAATACTTTTACACACCGCACATTTTCGTAATAAGATTAAAATAAAAGAGATGAATTGATGCGTGGTAAACGACCCCATGACCAAAACTGCGAAGGATTGAATAACATCTGTGCAAAAAGATCAAAAACATTGAATTCAGTAAATGACGGTAATTGACAACCAACATCCACACCGTCTGTTGACTCACGTTTTTCATAAGCATCTTGGTATTCGGCGACACTCCTTAAGAGTTCATAAGTGGCTTAAGAATACTGTGAGCATTTTTGCTCTACTAAATTCTTAATGAACTACTTAAAGTACTTGAATTCATCTTGTAGCGAATTCCTACTTCTATTGGTTTCTAGTTTCAAGGACTTACTGTATTTTACTGAAAACAATATCCATTCCAGCTTGCATTTCTGAAGCAGGTTAGGCCGCGAATCGGTAGTTTGTCTTAATACCCATTAAGCGCAATACATGAGCTTTTGTCAAATGCTTATGTCAGATTATCATCATCGCGTGAGATAGCGCTACGATCATCCTGCGTTGGGTTCTGGAAAGGAATTCGTATATAAAAGTGTATATATTAAACAAGAACGGTCATAGGATCGATCCCTGAGACACACCTGTAACCACTGGCAGTACTCATCACCCAAGATAACAGAGCTGAACATATCTCTTACGAAACTAATAATTGTATAATTCGAATTAACCGCTTAGGAAAATTTAGACAAATATGCCTATAAAGTAAGCCCTCGTGCCGTGCAAAGTCAACGACTTTTTCTAAATCTATGTGAAGATTTACCATACACATCCTGTAAGTTAGGTAATAAATATTTTTATTGTGTAGGACCAGCCATGTTCCATTAAATGTCCCTGTTTAAAACGGAACCGGCTACTTAACATAATTTTGGAGTCCTCGCATTTTCCTCAAGTTGATCTGCAGTTGTTTCTAAATTAAATATTCTTGAAACGCATTCGATTTGCTTTGCACATCATTAAGATTCTCTCCGTTGTGGACTACAATGTCTTAATTTTTTGTAAATTCTTGAGACGATGGACTTATTTTGTCCAATGTATCTAAATGCATTTTTATTATTACGAGGGCAAGGTGAAAAGTTATCGGTCTGACGCAGAGATGGCGTTCTAATCACGTGTCATTAGTTCATATGATGAGTTTCAACTCTCAAGTAGTTTATTTGTTTTTCGTTAAAATGGATAAACTTGAATATTGTGTGGTAGTAAAATTTTTCGTTTTGGATGGATATAAAGATATTCCTCCAAAGTCGACAAAAGTTCATAGGGGCTCTGCTCCTTCAATGTCAACCGTTAAAAAGTGAATTTAAACGTGGTCGCACGTCCGTCGAGGATGACCCATCGAAATGAGACCATCGAAAAAGAGCATGATATCGTATTGGATGATAGGCAAGTGAAGGTGAGTGAAATAAAAAATGTGGGGATATCCGAATGACTGGTGCGAAACATCTTTCACAAAACCTTAAGGATGCGGAAGATAGGTGCCGCATTTGCTGAATGCCGATCAAAAGCAAATGAGAAAACGATTTTTACAGCAATCTTTGGACCGAAGTCGATCGCATCTGCCGAAAAGACCATGCCAGCATGTTTTGGGATGCGAAAGGGATCCCGTTAATTCATTACATTGAAAAAGCCAGAACAATTACAGGCGAATATTACTCCAACCTCATTGATCAGCTGGATGGCAAAATTCGCGAGAAGAAGCCTGAGAAAAAAAAAATCATCTTTCACCAAGCCAATACGGCTTTGCACAAGGGAGCATTGGTGATGGGAAAACTGCGGAATTTGGGGTACGATTTGTATCTGTTCCCAAACTTGAAGAAATTTGCTTCTGGAAATCGCTTCGCATCCAATAAAGAAGGTGAGAGTTGATGAAAATTTCCACAGCTTTCTAGACTTCCACTTCCAGGAAGGAATACTGATGTTAGAGAAACAGTGGACCAAGTGTTTTGAAGTCAAGGGAGATTCGATTTTTTTAATTGAAAATCGCAGTCTTTTATTGTCAAGCCGAGAACTTTTCAGCTTACCCTCGTATCTGCCCGAACATAACGTTGCCGATATTCGCCCTAACCACTGCTCAGATTTTGATGGTGCAGCCTTTTTAATTGAGTTATCCAGCTACCGTAAAGTTTAAAGAAGTTACATTGTGCTATTCGAAAATTTTCGTTTCGTAAATGAAAGAATGTGATTGATTTGTTTATTTATTTTTGACATCCAAGTATCTATTTCATCGTTTTAGATATTTCTATCTTCAGAATTTCAGAAAGGAGAATTTATTGTAAAGTCGATTTCTAAAATCTTTTAAATAAGTGCTTTTGAAATATCTGTATGTAACCAGTGGTTGTTAAATTGGAAAAAAATCGACTATGTTTAGATGTAACTTAATCCCAAAATAATCCGAATTCATCGGAAATAATAAACAAACCGGAGGGTTCAGGTCGTTACGGATGAGGTTTGAATATACGAGGGCAATTCCAAAATCAACATCCGATGTGTTACAATTCATTACATACGTGCACTTCGGTGACGTGTTTCTGCATGTCGCAGCCAGTACATTATTCTCGAATAATATGCCAAGTTTCGACCGTTTTCGTTCAGTATTTTTCCAATAGTTGCCGTTTTAACATGGGGAATACAATTTTATCTCCCGCCCCCTATGAGGTACGAAGTGTAATTGGTTTTTTGCATTTCTCGAACTTTAGAAATGGACGGCGACGAATTTTTACAGCAAATTGTGAGTTGAGATGAGACTTGGGTCCAGTATGTAAACTTAAAAAGCAAAGAACAGTCAAAGCAATGGATACACACTCATTCCCAAACAAGCGAAAAAAATTCAAATAATCTTTTTCCTACCGAAAAATGATGGCCACAGTTTTTTGGGACAGTAAAGGCATATTGTTGACCGAGTTTATGAAACCTGGCAACACAATAATCGACGAGGAATGCTTACCAAAGGTGTGGTGCTTCTGCATGACAACGCACGACCACACACTGTTGCACGCACAAAAACTTTAGTGGAGGAGTTCAATTGGGATATTTTTGATCACCCTGACTACAGTCCAGATTTGGCACCAAGTGATTATCACCTTTTCCCAAAATTGAAATCACCCATTGCATCTCAACATTTTGAAAGTAATGAGGAACTTATGAACGGTGTGAATCAATGCCTCAACGCACTGGCGGTGCCATTTTTTAAGGAGGGTATAAAAAAGCTCGTCCCACGATACCAAAAATGTATAGATTTAAACGGAGACTATATGGAAAAATAATTTAGATGTTAATAAAACTATTTTGTGCAAAAATTAATGTTTTTGGTTTTTTTAAAAAATATTTTTCACTTCGGATGTTGATTTTGGAATAGTCCTCGTATTAAAGAAGTCAAGATGAAGATCTGGGAAATGTATGGCTGTTGTTCGAGAAAATGGAAAAAAAATCACTATGAAAATAAATTTCAGTATACTTATACTTTTGGTCTATGATATCCGCTGTTCCTCTATATGAAGCCATCAAAAGTGGGCTTCTGGTTCACGAATAACCTTGTTCCCGAAAGAAGACATACTTGAGGCATATGGGGTTTTAGTGTCTTAAACAAATCTAGTAGTTCTTTTTGTCTTCTGTAGACTGATGTTGTTAAAATGTGGACCAAACTTGTCTGATTATCGTTAGCAGCTCTATAAAAGGTATGTAAATAAAATGATTTTTTCCTCATTTGAAATACTGATGAGATCAACAGGGTGTTTGTTTGTCGTAAAAGCTTGTTATGATTCGGGTCGGAATAATTAATCTTAACCTTTTCGACATATGGAAGGAATAAGTAAGATCATACTAATTGAATTAAAAAGCCTTGTACTATCGACTTATTTTTGCAACCTGCCTTGCCCTTTGACTCAATAAAACTCGTTTTCCTTTATTCTTCAGATAAGTAAGTCTTGATAACTAGCAGCATGATGTTACAATTTATGCACTTAAGACAAGGAACCTCCTGTTTAGTCCGCTTAAGAGTGCAAAAGGATGCGACGCACGCTTCTGAATCACAGCACGCAATTACTCTTATAAGCGCAATGTTTACCGGAATTTGCCCGAATTTTAGGCATTTCCCAGTTGACATGCTGTAGAACCAAGTACCTAATTCTATTGATATAATTGAATATAATATATATAATATAATTGAACAATGAACATATTTAAATTTATTTCCATTTCGTTTGATTTGGCAGTAGAGAAGAGTATGTCTTTCATATTTTTATACTGGGAGATATAGCTTTCACAGAGTGTTCTATAAACTTGACAAAGGTATTACCATCAAAGCCCTTTAACACAACCAAAACCTTTTCGGTTCCTTAAGCGAAAAAGAAAATCCACCAATACCCGTCCCGCATTATCTATCAATAGAAAACGAATGGATTTTAGCGTCATGTACAAATACCTGTATTTTCCGGTAGATCAAATTAGTAAATTTGTGTTTTAGATCAGTAATTGAACTAATAGCTGCTAGTAGCATGTCTGAGGCTGCCGATAACAGTTGTCAAATCAGTGGAGTGAACGTTGTTTACATCTATGGTGGCGGTATTATTTTTGCATATTGAATATCGCTCACTATGTACCTATACCATGATTGCATTAAAAGCAGTAAGTGCGCTTGCCACAAAATGCCTCTTTAAAGGTTAATGTCTCAGAAAGTTTAATATAATAGATTAATTAATGTAAGATATACGACTAGATAAGCACAAAAGACGGTGCTCTAATCTTATTTTACACTTTTTGGTGCACTAACTTATGTGCCTTTTTCTCGCTATCAGTTTTGGCAAGTTTATGTGCTTGGCGGATTTTCTATGATGAAAAACTAGCACAATTTAAAAACGGGCGGCGGCTCTAAACTATCGTATCGTATCAATTGATACCATTCAGTATATATGGAACTATTTCAAGAAAACATTGAAGTGCAAACATCTGCCCTGTCGGGTCCAGATGCATAAAAAAAGCAAAGAACGACGAAGCGAAAAATGTATCAAAGAAAAAATACTCAGACTTTCATGCCTATGCTCCGAAATAACGAACACGATAAAGTTCGTCTTGAGTTGTAATATAAATGATGGAAAATTGAAGTGAAGGAATCAGGAGCTAGAGCACATCGCAAAACTTAAAGATTGTTTTTCGTCAAGTATACCCGCAACTTTAATATACTAGAGAATCCGAAGATAAATAAATAGTCTTAGAGGTCCGCTCCTTTTTAACAAGATTTTCCAAAACCATGAAAAATATGATTGGGTCCCAGTCTTTTGTTACAGAATACCTTCAAATTCTTAACCAAGAGTAGTGAAGTGTGTTATGGCTGGTCCTGAAACATCGATACGACGACGTTCAATACAGTTGGGTTTTTTTTTTTATATAATTAACGCGCGCCTCAAGGGGGTTATGATTTACTGTTGCCAAGGCGCTGTGGAAAGATAGAAGAAGAAGGTGAAAGGAAAGCATTGTTGTGATGTAGTGTTTGAAACTCAAATATACTATATTTGGTTTCGATATTGACTCTCCAGGGGTGGGAGTCCGAATAGGACGGAGAGTTTTTCTTCACCCGGAATGATTCAGGTTATAAATTTGAACGGTTGTTTTGTGCTTGAAACTCTACAACAGCCAAATCTACATGCCAGTGTTATGCCTTCGCACGCAGATTTTTCTGACTGAATTCCAATTACACAAATGAAAAACTTGTCATGAGTAGGATGCGAACCTTGACTCTCCGAGTGAAAAGCGATGGCTAGTGCCACTACACCACGGCCACCCGTGGATGTTGGGTATACCGTGTACCACGATTCGTCAGGTTTTTAATAAAGATCTGCACCTTTTCCCTTACAAAATCCAGTTTGCCCAATAGCTAAATCCTGGTGAACTACAAAAAGCTTTAGAGCACTGCAGAGGTGTCTTAAATATCTCTGAGAATGGCGACGAATTTTTGGCAAATTTCATGGTGGCCGACAAGGCACTTTTCAATTGACAGTTTTTGTGAACAAGAAAAATTTTAGGTTTTGGGGCACACAGAATACCAAACAGCTCCATCAACGCGCCTTACACTCACACGTACTGTTTGGTGTGGCATAACCACGCGTAAGATTTATGGATCATATTTCTTTGAAAATGACGCGAGTGCAAACGTTAAGTATACTACACACTATCATTTTTCAACTGACATTCTTGCTGGAAAAGTTAAAAAGGCCTTGTCGACTACGGTCGTTTCAACCACAATAAAACGAGGTAGAGAAAAGAACTCTAGGACTGCTTAGTTGGCGAACGTTCAACGTCGCTTGCTACTAACAACTAAAGCAATATAGGACCGTACGGCATGCAGACGAATTATGCGTGCGGCGACTTTAGGCAACCCCATAAGCGAAGCAGCAGGGATGCAGTAAAAATGAGAAATTCCGTATGCACAAGTTCTTATTACGAGGAAAAGGATAGTAAAAGAAAAAGAAGAAGAATACTGGCAACAGATATAATTTAATAGGCAGAGCAGAAAAAAGTTCTACTCAGCAGGGAAATCTCCAAAAAAAACAAAACAATATATGGAAGAGAAGAACCATAGGTTACGTTCAGAGATAAGGATTATGTATGCATTTAAATACGATTGCTAACAATCTTGTCTGCCGTATTATGTCAATACTTGAAATTATTTTTGGTTTAAGGCCTGTTAACTTTACAATTGATCAAATATTTGAAAGACATCGAACTCGACTGTGCAGAATGACTTTAGATAAGGCTTAAACAAGGTGAAGCTCTGTCAAAAGAGTGGCAGAAATGCGTTCGCTTGTAGATAACGACAAATCTATTAAATACTGTCATCAACGAGAGATACACAACATCAACAAATCGGATAGAATATCACATTTACCAGAACTAAAATGTTGTTGGGTATTTTTTCTAGCCTGACTTCCTAATTAACTCTGATCAAAATCATCGAAAATAAACCTTTTGGATAACTGTCATCACCACAATCACCCTCAACAGCACAGGATCATGGATTTAGTGATGAAGATACTTTTTGTCGTTTTAACAGACAATTCATTGAGTGGTTTTTGGTTGTATTTGCATTGACTATCAATGGAAAAAGAGTATTACAACGAAAAATAGGAGCCGCATACGAAAATGCGCATCAGTGTTAGATGGCTGCAAGATATAGAGTTCCGGGCTAAAGAGTTCTGAATGTTACCCCAGAGCGGCAACGCAAGTCACAGTTTGTCCCAGATAAGCACTACTATTCAGAAGGAGTTGAGTAAAGACTGCGCTCAATGGAGAAGAGAATTTGTTGAGGCTCCCGTCCATTCGAGACTGTACTAAAATCTTACGTGGGCATAGTTGATATGTGCCCAATATTAATCATTTACTGTAATAGTATTATATTTTTAAATAAAATCATGAAAATGGGATCTGTTCTGAGTAAAACTTGGAGTCGACTATTAGACCGCAACAAAAAAAGGTTGGAACACAAACAAATCGCAACAAAGGGTGCTTTCGAAAATCGGCTTTACGTAGATCACTTTACGCATATACGGATACTTTTAAATTTGTCTCATAAGTGTTCTAAGAACAGAGGAGTATGAATATTAATACGAATCACCCTACCTCAATGTATGAACCAGTGTAGCAATATTTCTTCTTCTAATCTCCTTCAGATTTCAATTTTGATGGCTACGTGCTTTGAATTCACAATAGTACAAGAAAACGTATATTTGGAAGTGTTTACAATTGTTTTTTTTATCCAAAATAGGATGTAGATATTCCACATATATATGTATACGTATAATAGAAGAGCGAATATAATTATTTTATGGTATTGCACTACTCACTAGGGGTTCAGTTCGAACAACCGAACGAATGCAGACAAAAATAAATAAAACATTTCCGCATAAAAGTCGAATTTCTTTCTTACTTCGACTCTTAACGACAGATTACAGAAACATTTTATACAATATTAACTGATGTCATGCAACAAAAGTCCATGAACTTGTAAGTTGGCATAGAACGTAGTTTCTAGCAAGCTCTTAGTAAAATTACAGAAAATACACGTTAAAAAAAACACGTCTTGAACAATCGCAACCATTGATATCTTTTTGAGAACAATTTCATTAAAAGTTTATTTTTGTAAATCTAGTTGCTACAGAACAAGTTCTTAAAATTTTGACAACCACCTAGTGATGAATTCAATCGCCTTATGCTTGAACTACACGCTCATTCATATCTAATAAAATGAATCAACATAGTAAGCAGATGCCTGATCCCTGGGTCACTAATTGAATAATAATCAATCGAACATTAAAAGTGTACACAATGATGTCACTTTAAACGTTAGCATACTCTTTATCATTGTCACCATTCAAAGAGCATCACTATCTGTAGTTTTCGGCTCTACAATCCAAAGCACTACTCCTTATATGGGTCACACAGTAATAATTTAATCATAAATTGTTCGCTAACTTAATTTCAAAATTTGATACGAGTACACACTTCTGGTAAATTTAGAGATTGCTGCGGCCGAACATTTTTGCAAAACATCGATTGTGATGATTGCTCGCTTTCGTCGTCATCCATGTTAGCTCGGCTGTTTCCAATAAGCATCCCAAGGATGACCAGTACTATGTAAAACGAGTTCATTTTCACTACCGACATCGAATAAAAAATATTTTCTCGTTCAAATCTGATTTTAAAAATATAGTTTACGCTGAAAAACAATATAAAGAGTTTAGTTAAACGTAAGAAACTCTGCACTTGACTTCGGTACTAAAACGAGTGCGATCACTAACTATTATTACAATCGACTGAAAATGCTATCCCGATGCGATGGTGCCTGTAAATTGTTATGAGTCTGAGGGGCCGGAGACTACCGGCGGCGACGCAGAATATACATACAGATCTTGACGAATGAGACACAAGATACGAGTACTCTGACTCAATACCACCGTATCAATTTTTTTGATATCCCAGTACGACTGACTTAACCAAGAGTGGATCAACTCATTTGTCCAAACTTTGCTTCAATAAAAAATGAAAATAAAATGAGGAAGTGGTCAGGGGAAGTTGTCTAGTGACGAAAGCTTAGGAAATTAATTTCGACTTGAGTCGTATGATGTAGGGGCTGATTCAATGTGGGGGTTTACTCGTAGTACATTTTTTTTCCAAGATGCACTCACGTGAGATAGGAATATGCATTTGGTCATCTACAACATTTAGTTGTGATCTCTGAACATAGAAATCCATTATTTAATTAAAAAATCTAGTTCACTTAGTCATCCGTTAACTACAAAAGAATAGAAAAATTCACGGGCTAGTTAGCTAAGTGGAACAAATGAGGAATTATTTGTTATTAATCAATTGAACTAAGAAGGGGAAAAGGTTAAATTTGTTGCATGGCTTTGGGTCAATGTGGTTAAATTCAGTTTCAATTTTCCATGCATGTGAATATGGGTTTTAGAAAATTTATTTTTGAACAACTCGGATATTATTAAAACCATCGAAGAATACATAAAAGAACGTTGTTATTCGTGGATTATTCTTAGAGCTTCGAATAATTATGTTGCGGTAGACATCGATCGTACATTTTCTTTTCTCAAAAACGAGGGCATTGAAAGGCTTTTTATTATGAATTTGTGATTCGGAATTGCAGCGTCGAATAAAAATGAGAAAAAAACACTCATACATGTGGAAAAACTGTTACATTAACAGGCCAAACCCAATACCTTCTGCAAATTTTCAATTTTCCAAAATTTAAAAAATGGCCTATAGGTTTATTTTTTAGTTTATTCCTGCCATTCAAAAGTGGGAAAATTTTAAAAGAGCATTCACCTACTGTATCTCCATTTGCAGATGCATTTCCTTTATATGGTCTTTGAATATCAATTCCTAAGTATTCTTTACTCAATTTCTACCATTTGCGGCTTTTGAGTATCGTACAAAACGAATTAATAGCATATGGGAGGAAAAATCCACCTTTATGTACTAAGATGGGACGCACCTGAACCACTTTGAAGGGAGTAAGAAAGTTTTCAACTAAAAAAGTCATAAACGTTCTTTTCGGAATTATTATCTCGGGCCTTTCGGTTAACATGGGGCCGCCGACCTTCTCAAAAATGTTCACATTAATAACTTAATACATACTACATAGTCTAGACATGAATTCTGTTACAAGATTTCAAGTACCCCTTGCTCGTAATCTTCAATAGGAATAACCCCGTTAGCTGTTTTTTTTCCTAACATGCGTACTTATAAGTAAAGAATAGAAGATACGAGTACTTTGGTTTAAGCTTTCGATCAGTTAATATGGAATGGGGCATAAAAGAAAATCGTGTCACGGTAATCGCTTTGCATAAGTGTGGAAAATATTCGAACCAAATTTTCGAACTTCTCAAACTACTTGGTATATTCGAAAAAGTTTGTTTATCGGGCTATAAAACGTTTTAATGAACTTTCAGAAGAGGACAGATCAAGAAGTGGTCGTCCTGCGTGAACTAATTCGCAGAAATCGTTTTCGGAAACAAGAGATAATATCCAGAGAATTGGATACATCCGCCAGATCCATGGATCCATGCCAAGGCTTATTCGGGATGATCTCCATATGAATGGCCATCGTCGAGCAACGGGACATCTCTTAACTCCCAACCTGAAAAAATACGACTCGAAAGAAGCCAAAAATTGTTACAGTAGCACGTGGTTAATGGACATGAATATACGAGTAGTTTATTTACTGATGAAAAAGTGTAGCAGGAGAATGTTCTCGAAGGTATTGTCAAGGGCTTAATAAATACCCTTTTCAAGGGGGAAAAATGGGTCTTCCAACAAAACTCTGCTTCGGCACACAAAGCCAAAGTGTCGCAAGAGTGGCTTAGATGCAATGTTTCGAATTTTATCGCTGCTGCAGATTGGCCATCAGGAAGTCCAGATTTAAATCCGCTGGACTACAGTTTGTGGTCAGAGCTAGAGAGCATGGCCTGTAAGACTCCCCATCGAAATTTTGACAGCCTTAAGGCAGCTTTAATAACAGCAGAGTCGTCGATTCCCATCGAGACAGTGCGTGCCGCTATGGAACAATAGCCACAACGTTTAAAAGCCTGCGTCAAAGCTAAAGGCAGCGATTTGGGGTAAAACTTTTTTTTCTCCAAACTTATGTATTGTGAACTAATGTAAGAAATAAATTTCATGGTAACAGAATTACTAGACTTTTTTTTATTGCACTTTTAAAATGTAACAGAATTTATGGCTGGACTAGGTACAAAGCACAAGTTCATTAAATATATGAAGGTGAGCGCATTAAATTAAATAGTGTTTGCAGACTAAGAAATCAAACTTTCGATAGCACCCTGAATATTATTTGACAAAGTAAGAGAAGTACATCTGCTACATGGCCCTCATCCGGCCCATACTGGTATACGGGTGTCCCGCGTGGTTTAATGTGAGAGCAAGCTTAATGGAAAAGATTCGGATGTTTGAGAGGGCTTGCATTAGGGTCTGCTTTCGCCTTTACAGAACACCAGAATCGGAGTACATAAAATTCTATCCCAATGAGGTCCTATACAACAGGGCGAATCTAAATAGAGTGGACAACTTTGCTATTAAGTTGACTCGATGGCATAACCTCGTCCAATAACCTGATAACCTGGGGCCTACTACCCCAACTACTTATATCATGAGAGTGTGCGGTTGAAAAGCTTCGTCCCCCCTGAAGCGTTCCTTTATTTCGACATGAAAGGGCTTATATAAATAGGATAGCTTTGCGGTGCCGCTAATCTACCACGTAGCTCGTGCAGTGGGTGATCGGCGACTCAACTACAACAAAGACGTCGCATACGGCAGTATTGAACGTCTCAGGTTTAGTAAGGCGGTAAAAAAAATTTTGTTTTGCAGCACCAAAATATTTGGTGGTTGAGTGAAGAGCAACTGATTCCTTCGTCGTTTCTTACAAATCCAGGTTAGCCTAGTCAGAAGGCAAAGTGGGCCATTTTATTATTTCTTTTTTTTTCTATGTTCAGAAAATAGCGGACTTACATAGGTTAGGATAGTTTTAAGTATTTAAAGTTAGCAACCTAATGATCAGGTTAGCAACTTTAAGTTTGCTAACAATTAGGCTAGGTTAGATTGCATAGTTAGGCTAAGTAGTTTAAGATTAAGTATAAGTTTTATATGAATAGAAAAAAAAATTGATCGTTCACTAAGTTTATTTTAAATACTTAATATTTTCTTGGTTTATATAGATGTATAAGAATAATAATTATTATTTGAAATGTCAAACTGGACGTCGAAAGACATAAAATAATAATATAGTTTAGCTAAGAGTGCCCTTTTAGAGGGCGGATAAGTTAGTATAAGTGCGTTAAGTTATTTTAAGCTAATATTTTATCATTTTTTCTGTTAGCACGTAAGTATAGGAAACGTAAGAAGAATAAAATAAAATACAGTAAAAAAACAAAAAGTAGGAGAAGTACAAATTGGCTTTAATAAATATGAAATATATGTAATACGTTACCCAGAAATCACTAACAGATACTACGCAGAAATACAGCCTTCTATAGGAGTTGTTTCGACTCCAACCTCCATATACAGCTATTCTTAGGAAACTATAATAGCATCGCGAACGCTCTTCGTTCAAACTGTCTCATATTTTAAATTCTGTTACTAAAAAAAATACGTAAGAAAAACTAATGTTCAATTCGTGTTGCAGGCAACCCCAAAACTAAGACTTACAAATTATTCCAAAAAATATTTTATGAGTTGAACGACAAAATACCCCTCTGCCGGGACACTTACTACAGTGGGAGGTTGTCCGAAAACATAGGCAACACAAAAGAAGAGTGGGGGTCGTTACATAATAACATAACGGTGTCTTATTCTTAAATACATATAGACAGTTTAAATGTCACAGACCCTTTAAAGATTGCTAACATTTTCAATTATCTACGTATTTAATTCCTCAAATACACATTCAAGAGCTTATTTTACAATATGTCCATTGGCATTGTGATCAGACTATCGAACAGAGGAGTTTTAATATGCACAGTTATTTCTTTGAAAATTTGACATAACTTGAAATACATAAAATTATACAGTAACTAAAAACTTCTTCTTTGTTTTATATTTGACCATAATATTTTTTCATATTCACAAATACCGTCCTATTTCTCAACTATCTCCTTTATCTAAGATATTTTAACAGTACATTATATCTGCAATACTGTTCTTTATAGATCGATCCGTGCGGCATCGGAAAAAGAATAGTGCCAGCTTGTCGTAAGAGGCGACTAAATGGGACACCAATCATATACAGGCAACTATGATACCAAAAATGAGCCTGTGACACTTTAACACCTTAAAACTTTCCCACAAGTTTGTATGCAATCAGTGGGTTCCCACGTCTGGAGACTACCGATGGGGTAAAAGAACAGTCAATCAATTCGAAATGAGCATACAAGTGTCAAACCACTCAAACTTCAAGCTTCATGGAAATGATCGCAATTAATAGCACTACCCCGCTGGGCACCACGATTGCAACGCACTCGGCCCGACGGATTCCGGGGGCGGGCAAAATGAAGTTTCCAAAATAACAACGTCGGATCGATGACCTCAAAAAGTTTAGAACTGGAAGCGATTATGCGTCGCAGAACTCTACAAATCCTGTGCGTACAGGAAACGAAGTGGTGTAATACAGGAAATAAAGCGCGTTTTCTAGATTTAAGAACTAAGGCATTTAAGATGTTCTACCATGGAACGGTCAATGGACGAAACGGTGTTGGAATCGTTGTTGCAGCGGATCTTCTAAACAACATCGTTGATATCTTGAAAATAAGCGCCCGCTTGATGAGTGTTAAACTCGTCATACACAATGAAACGTGGAACATTGTTAGCGCGTAAGCTCCACAAAATGGATGCGACCAATCGTAAAAAGATACATTTTGGTCAGAGTTCGGTAATTTGCTTAGAAATATACCTATCGATGAGATGCTCTTCGTAGGCGGAGATTAAAATGGCCACGTCGGAGAAACAAATGTTGATTATGAGGACTGCCAAGGCGGTAAAGGCTTTGGAACCAGAAATTCAGCTGGCGAAGACATCCTTGTAGCGTGTAGGGCTTACGGCTTAACCGTCTTAAATACAATGTTTATTAAACATCAGCGACATCTTATCACCTATAGCAGCTTAGGCCACGAAACGCAAATAGATTATCACCTCTGCAAAATGTCGATGAGAAACCGTGTTAAGGACTGTAAAGTAATACTTGGAGAATCGCTAGTAAGCCAACACCGTCTGCTCATTACAGAATTTTTCACAGTGGAACCACCGAAAACACGGGCATCGTTTGGAAAGCCAAAAATCCGGTGGTATAATCTATCGAAGGAACGAAGCGCAAGATTTATCGCACTGGCTAAAGAAGTACTTCACAATATAAACGGTATCGCAGACTCACTTAGCCCGCAAGAAATGTGGAACAGCATTCACGAGGAATGCATAACACTCGCAAAGCCCCATCTGGGGACTATATCGAAATACCATCACGTCGGCAAAGAAACATGGTGGTGGAATGACGAAACCAAACGAGCTGTGGCCGACAAGAAGAGTGCATTCCAAGCGTGGACAAAATGCGATCGGAGCGACGATATCGAAAAAGCTCGACTGGCTCTTGAATACGAGCGTCTTAAAAAGATCGCAAAGAAAGTCCTGGCTCGAACTCGAGCGGCAGAAGCGGAAAACCTGTACCAGGAGTTGGAACAAATATCCTCACGATCGGCAGATAGAAGACAACCTATCCAAGAAGTTCAAACGTCGTACAGTACTAAAATGCCAAATATTTTTAAGCTCGCTGCACAGAGGAGAAAAAATTCAATGGAAATACCCGTAACCTCGCCGAAATACATCAAAAACGCAGACGGTCGCTTACTAACAAATGAAAAGGAAATTTGTGACAGGTGGCTTGAATACTGCAAGGAGCTGCTTAACAAACAGTCTCCACGTGATATCGTGCCGACAGCTGGTCTATTCGAGGAGGAAGTTTCGGACTTTTCAATCGAAGAAATAAGTATAGCAATTGGAAAAATGAAGCGGGGGAAAGCAGCGGGACCAGACAGCATTCCATCGGAGTTTTGGTCGAAGATGGAGGGGATCGGCAGCGAATGGCTATCGAAACTTTTAAATAAATTAAAATGTGGACAACCTATGCCGAATCAATGGAGAAGTAGCTTCTTGGTTCCATTATACAAAACAAAAGGCGACACTCGAGAATGCAACAACTACCGTTCAATCAAGCTTATGTCACACACAATGAAAATCGTCGAAAGAGTCTTAAACGAACGTCTTCGGCAAATAATAAAGTTCGATAATAGCCAGTGTGGATTTGTTGAAGGAAGATCGACGGTGGACGCTATCCAAAGCCTACGAATAATAATGGAAAAGCACCGAGATTCGTCTAAGGATTTACACATGGTGTTTATCGACCTCGAGAAAGCATTCGATCGAGTGCCTAGGGATCTCATATGGGCCGCGCTGAGGTCTCAAAACGTACCGGAAACGTATGTTAGAATAATACAAGACATGTACGGAAACGTGAAAACTGCGGTTAAAAGCTCTGCTGGACTAACGAGAGAATTTCCAGTTAATGTCGGAGTGCATCAAGGAAGCGTACTTAGCCCTTTCCTCTTTAACGTAGTATTCGACTATCTTTTAAAAGACTGCATGCGCGAAGCAAATGTAACGCCAATTCTCTTCGCTGACGACGCAGTTATACTTAGCGATAACGTCGAAGATTTACAGAACGCCTTAGATTCATGGAGAAATGCGCTAGAGAGAAACGGGTTTAAAATAAGTCGTTCAAAGACGGAGCATTTGACGTGCCCATTTGCGCATCCGTTGCGACCTGTTCCGGATATAATGTTAGACGGAACAGTTCTTCCGAAAAGCACTATCTTTAAGTACTTAGAATCAATCGTTAACATGGAAGCGAAATGTGACGACGACGTAAACCACAGAGTGAGTGTGGGATGGATGAAATGGCGGGAAAATTCGGGAATCTTTTGCGACCGAAAATTTCCACTTAAATTAAAGGGGAAACTCTACACCACGGTTGTTAGACCAGCTCTTATATACGGTTCACAGTGCTGGAAAATGTACGAAGCGTTTAAAAACAAAATGACGGCAGCGGAAATGAAAATGTTAAGGATGTCTAGTGGAGTCACTAAACGCGATTGTATTAGATTTACGCGTATAAGAGGAAGTCTACATATAAAGAATCCGGTAACCGAACAGCTTGAGGCAAATAGAATAAGTTGGTATTGCCACGTTCAAAGAAGATCTGCTGAAAATCCGGTTAAAAAGGCACTATCAACTACGGTCACTCCAACTGTAAGAAAACGAGGTCGGAAAAAGAATTCCTGGATTTCTCAGATGGCAAATGCGCAACAACGTCTGGGGCTTACCACTGAAGCGATCCAGGACCGAGCATTATGTAGACGCGTTCTGCGGTCTGCGACATTAGCCAACCCCATAAGCGGAGCAGCAGCGATGCAGTAAAAATGGGAAACTCGTTACGCATAAGTTCGTATAACGAGGAAAGGGCTAATAAAAGGATAAGAAGAAGAAGACTGTTCTTTATAGATCATAGCTTGAATAATTCTGAATTTGAAGCCTTTAGAGTTTCGATACATTCGTGATTATTATTTGAATAACCGTAAGTAAAGAGCAAGAATAAATTAAATTTGGGAATGGAAAACTAGCCAATGTAGGCGTTCTACAAGGGTCCGTTTATTCCACATACCTCCGAAACGACTCGACCGATTTTTATGAAATTTTTTGTGTATACCATATTTGGTAGGTATGGGAATTGGTCGTAAAGTATATTTCATACCGCTAGGTGATAAGGGTGTTTCTGTCCAGAAAATTCCTTAACATTTTTTTAACGAACATCTTTTTTGTATTTTTTTTAGATTTGGCAACAAAAAGTGTCTGTAACCCCAAATTTTCACCTTCCTACCCTAACACACCATTTTTAATTAGCGATTTAAGTATTTTTGTATGAACAATATCCAAATAATTTAACCGTCATTCGTTTTTCGAACAGAACGAAATTATTTATGTTGTTGAATTACATTGAACTTTCATCCACACATGCGCAAGTCATTGACGTGAAGTATCGCGTCGCTTTGAAAATTCATTCTGAATTTGTTATGTATCAAAACGCAGTGCGTGCAAAATTTTGCACGATTTATTTTATTTTACATGAAATATATATGTGTTTTGTGACTGTGAAAGGTTGGTAAAATACAAAAACTGTTTTCAATCAGATTATGTGTTGCCTAAAGACGGACTGACAAAAAATTTCGTACACTCAATTGCTCTTCGAAATTTATATTGATTTTTTTATTGCATTTTTCAACTTTGCGATAAAAAATATATTACCTACTGTTTTCACTTCACATTTAACTTTTAAGAGTTCAAACAATGAATAATGAGTTACGTTAATGAAATACATTGCATTGAGAAAATAAATGGTTGATGTTTTTTCATTTTTATCGGCGGTCATCGCCTACAGTTTCTGTCATAGGTCCCATCCCCACATATCCATTTGATCTTCATCAAAGAATGGACCGTCATAAGGGCTCGGGAAATCACTTTCGTTTAAATCATTTCATTCGTTCTATTTCATCGATCACATTGGATCAATTTTATCGATCGTTAAAACATTCAAACACACTTACAATACATTCGTTATTTCTTATTTAACAACAAAAATATTCAATAGAAATAATTTATACGGCAGAACAACGTTTACTAGTTTATTTATAAAATTACTGCTTACGGCGACGGAACCGCTCTTATTTCACCTTAAAGACTAATTATCTCGATTGACTTAAGGAATTGAACCACATAGGTGGTGCTTAAATCTTCTTCCTTGTTAACGTGAAACCATGTTCAAATAAAATTGCGTACTTAAAAGTCCTTACAATTATTTATTTATTGATAAAAAAAAAACTGAAATAGATTCTCGTATAATTAGCATTTAATTGAATAAACATAACATCGGACATTAACATATCGTTAATGAATTTACATTACATTTATATTACTCACATAGTGTCTTATATTAACATTTCCACTTAAATGCATGAGTATACACAAACAAATTCTTCGCAGAGGTTGTTGTAGTACGAACCGTCAAGTGGAAAGTGAATTGCGTTTGTTTTCTTTTTGTTACATGTTAAAATGAGTAATGATGTGAGTGCAGCCTTCACAGGCGATACTAAATGATGTTCTTCTAAAGCCAGTTCTTGCTTGGATTTTAAACCAAACATATGAAACTTTATTTAATAGCAATTTATATGTTTTCAATCAAGAGAATGCATTCTGCAATAAATTCTTAAAGGCAACTTTGGGCGAATTCCCATAATGCAACGACCACTTTTTTAAGCATTTGTTGCCGTATGTCCTCAATATTTTTGTTAACGCGACTTTATCACAAAATCTTGGAGCCCAATTAACAGGTCCATTATGCGAAATTATGCGTTCATTGAATGTTTCCTTAAATAAGTTGATTGTTTCATTTGGTGTATGGCACGGAATTTCATTCTGCTGCAACTACATCTCTCCCACATTCGTGCTATTCAATCGGGGAACAGAAAAGTCTTTAATCATGGCTCTATAATGAAAATTCTTGACCGTACCACCTTAATTAGCTTTTTTTTTAACCGGAGCGTTGGTGTCAATCCGCTCAGTGGTCTCAGTCGTTGGACCTTCACTCTTGTGGCCAGGTTAATGTTTCGATATCGTCCGTACAGTTCATAGTTGAATATCCTCCCTAACTCACCGTTTATGCAGACGGGACCCAAGATCACTCGAAAAATTGTCCTCTCAAAGCAGCCAAGAGCACTCTCATCGATTTTTGATAATACCCAAGCTTCTCTGCTATAGAGCAAGACTGGGATTATTAAGGTCTTATATGGGGTCTCTTTTGTTGTTCGAGAGAGGGCTTCTTAGTCAATTGCCTTCTTAGACCAAAGAGCAGCAATTGGCAAAAGTTATTCTTTCTCTGATCTAATCGCTGGTGTCGTTATCTGAATTGATAGCGGAGCCTAGGAAGATAAAGTACTTAACTGCCTTAAAATTAAATCTATCTGTATCATCAGCGTATGCAAGTAATAGGACGAACTTTTGTGCTTGCACTTGAGTTTTGCACTATACTTTCAAGAATAGGTGGTATGTATCGATTTGAAGCCCATCGGTTTCCTCCAATATCTACCGTAGTCTTAATATTTGGTCTATGGAGGACTTTCCTGGCCTTAAGAAGAAATTGGCCACCTGATATGAACCAATCAGGTCGTTCATGAACGGCTTCAGGCGTTCAAACAATACATCAGATATGATCTTCTATGCAATGTTAAGAAGACTGATGCCTCTTGGTCTCCTTTCTTGAGAATTGGATAAACAATGCTGATGTCGAGTTGATGTACGCTTTTCAACCAAGTAATCGCCTGCTGCTTTAAAGAGGTCAGTAGTCAAGGCGACCACTCCAGCAGCATGGACTTAAGCTTAAATATGGCTATCTTTCCCTTATTCTGGATGTAAATGTTGGTCACCATAATCCAGGTTGAAGGGTTAATTTTGCCTGACAACGGTATTTGGTTCGAAATGCCCTTTCTTAATCCTCATCATCGATTGCGACTCAACTACGATGTTCCTTTATGGGTTGTATCCATGGCATGTTATCTTTTGGTTAAAGTATCTCATTGCTGGAGTAGCATCTCTAATTTTCCTCGACCACCCGCTTCTCATGCTTCTTCCTTTTCGTCCTGAAAAGCCGGTGTTCGTCTCTCCTCTATGTTTGTAGAGGTCGTGAGCAGTTCTAGTCCTTCTATGCAGCGCCGCTTTGTATGCATCTTGCACAGCTGCATATGCTGGCATTCGTCATGAAACTAGAGGTTTCGTTCTGATGGTCAAGAATTCAATTCAAGGCGATTTTAATTTTTTTGTAATCTCTATAAATAAAATGATACTTTGTCATACTTTGTACGCGTATCACACAAAAACTCCTGCATGGATTTCAACAATTTTTTTTAGTTTTACTCCTTACATACTTGGTCTCAACATAAAACAAAAAGCATAACGATATCTGTAGTCAATGCAAACAAATTAAAGTTTAAAAAACTATTAAAGAAACTATGGTTTTCATAAACGTGTTTGGTCAACCCACAGATACCCAATTTGTTGGTGGTAAATTATCGAAGGGAGAAAAAGGAGCAAGAAAATAATTTTAAGGTGAAGAGAATGGTGAGCATGATTGAGTATCGCTACGGAAAACTCATCACCTTCCGCATGATTATTCCACGGTATGACGAGAGCAAAACAAATACGAATACGATCGAGGTAAAGGAAAATTTTCTTCTCTGTTCTGACACCTGCTATCTTCCACTCAAAAACTTATTTACATGCCATCTACAGAAATCACCTTTGGTTATGATCTGCCAATTTCGCATGAAGTTTAGTTAAGCATTTCACCAAGAAACTTTAAACCGTTTAAATATATCGTAGTGCTTGCGTTTTTTTAAAAGGATATGTCACAGGCTTATAAAAAGGAAATAAATCGAGTACAAATTTAACTCGGGTGAAACCGCGGGCAACAGCTAGTATTATAATATTTTTATTAATGTGAATAAATCATTTTAAAATAACTCGAAACAACTACGAGTATGAAGCAAAATCATAGCTCAAAACTTTTAGAACATTTATATTTAAATCCTTCAACAGCCCAAAATAGACATTGCACATTGAACTTCTATGCCTCGACAGAAACTGTGAGGGAGAAAGATGGGAGCAATTTCTATAAACAACTACTCATAGATGGGAGACTGGAATCATATGATTGTATGCAGGCCCTTAACCCCTTTGTACCACATCTTTGACTTAAGTGACCTCTTAGACTTAAGTGGCGCCGGATTCAAACTTGTCATCTATTGTAACACATTACGTATTGAAAGCACTCCAAAGGCCTTATAAGCAACGGCAAATACATCAACATTTTACTCCCATTCATAACGCAAACGTAGCAAACAGTGATGCTCATCAAGAACTGCGGAAACCGGAGCGACACGTGCATCCCTCACTTTTCCAACAGTAATTTTGGGATACATAAAAGAAGAATTTAAGTCAATGATCGATGTGTAACAAGCAGGTTTGCAAGCTTGATTCTCTTCCATCGACCACTCTTGAAAACACCATAAAACCCTCCATCTGATCTTTGTCAGCTTCAAGAAAATATTCTAAATGGAATTCAATCTACAATGTCTTACTCAAAAGCGTTATACCCGCGAAAGATTCCATGCGGATGCAGAAATAAACGAAAGTAAAATGTCGAATGACTTTGAAGTCCCCAGTGGAATACCACAAGGCTGAATATTATCACCTGTTGAATTTTTATTAAGTAATAAGAAAATGCACCTGTCGGCACTATGTAAGATCGACAATGAGAAAATTTAAGAGCTTAAGAACAAACCTGTAACTGTAATGGCTATTTGAAATATCTGCATTTCTTTATAAGTGCAGTACTGCAATACAAAAAAACGAAGGTCACTTTAAGACGCAATTGTAAATCTCTACGTATCATCTAAATGATATTCTGCCCGAAACGTTTCTCGAACGAAGAGCTTCTATTGATAACGGGCAAGAAATTTACCACTATTACAAAAAGACAGATGGGATAGTTAACCTCGCGCTTGGGAATAAGTTGGAAAAAACTGAAACAAGTTGCAACAGCAACAAACAAAAATGCGAAGGGGTTCATGAAGATGGGTTACAGGAATTAAATTCAAGTCTTCAGGAATCTATGATAAAGCTTTCATCTTAGCTTAAAAGAAATTAAATATGTGAAAAAAGGTTGATGTATTCAAAAAAAAAAAAACACTTTTTCAAAAAGTTCTATTTTAAAAAATAAGCAGCAGCGGAAACACATACTTTCACGTTTCTTATGTTTTTGTTTTTAATTAAGAGATTTCCGTAGTAAGTCAATATTTACACAAAAAGTCGAAAAAACATGTTTTTCCTCCGTCGATGGAATAGATTGAGTTTTCTTAAAACCAAATATAGAGACCAAAAACAACTTACCATATATGAATATCCTTTGACAAGAAGTATTAATTTATCATCTCAGCTTTTTGGTAGCTACACAAAATGTATAGTTTTTGTTAATGATATTAAAATGTAATTAGCATTTTAAGATAAGGACTTTGATGACGATAGCCCCTACTGCAGTACAGAAACTAATCAAATTGATGAAGAAAACAATTCTTCAAAGGATAAATCAAAAGAAAGGAAACTATCGGTTGGGAATATTTCAGGAGGCTACGGTTCAATCGATGTTTTTAAAAACAGTTCCCCTTCACAGAAGAATCCAAAAAATTTAGCAGAAAATCAGATAGGTGTAAGAAAACTCCTTACAAAGGAAGGTATTGAGACCAAACATCAATCAAAGGGAATCGCCTTTGATGAAAAGCTAATAAATCAATCAAATACAATTAAGGAGAAAAAAAACGTTGCACAGCTTCTCTTTCAAGCAATAGGCCTTGAGACATCAAAACCAGACGAACCAGATCAAATACAAGAAAATGTTTGTTCACCAGTTAAAGAAGATTCAACATCCACAGTAATAAAAAAGGCAGCCAATATAGGTCCTCGTCAACCCCTGATAGGGAAGGTATGCTAATGTATATTTTAAATAGTTCCTTCTCCGCTTCGTTATTTGATAACAAAAAAACATCTTTAGATTCATTCTGTTATTGGACCTGTTGTTGACGTCATTTTCGAAGATGAAATTCCATCTCTTCTAAATGCACTAGAGGTTAAAATCGATCGTCCACAAAGGCTCGTCTTAGAGGTAGCATCATTCTGTCACAATATCAAAATCGTTTACTTTAACTCGTCGTATTTTCGTCTTTTCAAAGGTCCTCCATCATGTTGGTAACAATATTGTACGATCTGTAGCCATGGACAGTACTGAAGGCCTTGTACGTGCCATGGAAGTCGTAGATACTGGCTATCCTATACGGATCCCTGTTGGTAGGTCGACCCTTGGACGAATAATAAATGTAACCGGAGATCCAATCGATGAACGGGGTCCAATTGAATCAAAAGCATATTCCTTCATTCATAGCGAATCACCAGAACTAGTGGAACTCGATGTTAAACCATTGCTTTTGGAAACCGGGATAAAAGTTATTGACCTTTTAGCACCATATGTAAAAGGTGGTAAAATTGGACTTTTTGGCGGAGCAGGAGTCGGCAAAACTGTACTAATCATGGAGCTCATCAACAATATAGCAAAGAAACACGGTGGCTTCTCAGTCTTTGTTGGAGCTGGGGAGCGAACACGAGAAGGAAATGACTTATACACAGAAATGATAGATTCCAATGTTATATCCTTAACTGATGACACATCAAAAGTTGCTTTAGTCTATGGTCAAATGAATGAGCCACCAGGAGCACGATCAAGAGTGGTCTTAACAGGTCTAACAATTGCAGAGTATTTTAGGGATTTTGAAGGTCAAGATGTATTATTATTTATCGATAATATATACAGATTCACCCAAGCTGGGTCAGAAGTATCAGCACTATTGGGAAGAATACCTTCAGCAGTTGGTTATCAGCCAACGTTGGGCTCTGACATGGGTACTATGCAGGAAAGAATCACAAGTACTATTCGGGGATCGATAACCTCAGTTCAAGCAGTTTATGTACCAGCAGATGATCTCACTGATCCAGCACCTGCTGCTACTTTTGCTCACTTGGATGCCACTACTGTTCTTTCTCGTTCTATCGCCGAATTGGGTATCTTTCCTTCTGTAGATCCTTTAGATTCAACATCTAGAATAATGGATCCTGAGGTTATTGGAGATTTGCATTATAATGTAGCACGCAGTGTTCAAAAATTACTCCAAACTTATAAATCATTACAGGTAACACTCATTCATATTCAACTTTTGGTATTTAGGAACTAGGTACATTCAAATTTCTTTTTAAGGACATCATAGCAATATTGGGTATGGACGAGCTTTCAGAAGATGATAAAATAACTGTATCTAGAGCTAGAAAAACCCAGAGGTTTCTGTCGCAACCTTTCAATGTAGCTGAAGTATTTACGGGACAGGATGGTATATTAGTTCCATTGGAAAAAACAATAGAAGGATTCAAAAAGATTCTAGATGGAGATATGGATGATTATCCGGAAATAGCCTTTTATATGGTTGGAAGCTTAGATGATGTCTACAAAAAAACGCAAAGCCTACTAACTACAATAAAACAATAGTATTCCTTTTTATATTTTTGTTATAATAAAAACTTTACCTTATTGATAAATAAAAAAAAATTTATTTTTTTCTGGTAGCCAAACCTTGTAATCCAAGAGCAATGGACTCCCAAAGAAAACGAATATATTTTAATAAATATCCAACAGGACATAGTAGTGTAGATGGTCAATCATGAGTCATTAAATTCTAACGATAGTAGTCCTAATTTTAGACGAATGCAGTTCTTGAGATTCTAAATAATGACCAACTTTTTCTGAGACTGGCAGTATTATATTCCTACTACTGTTTCTCGAATTTGTTATTACTTTCTGGCAGTTCAAAGTGTGCGCTCCTTTTTTATGTCAAAAAGTGAAAAACTGAACAATACAGTTTACCCTCAGAGTCCCGCATTTTTTGTACTTGCGCAATGCTTTCTATTTAAATAGATAAGTATTGCTCTGCTGCAATAGAAATGGCAATATCATAATTTAAGGATCTCATCAGCATCTGATGCCTTAGATAATACCGTATTTGAGAAGTAGGTCTGCTACAATGTCTACGGACAACACGTATAATTCAATTTAATAACTCCGTCATTTGCTGCTATGATATCACAATGATCTTACTGACATAATTACGAATAAGGTTCCGCTTCTTTATGTATTTTGATCTGCGGTATAACTTTTCTCTCAATGTATCATTGCTAATAATCTCACCTGTGTTGCCCGAAACTTATCAGCTAGTCACTTTCAAAAGCAATAAAAAATAGTAGTTTGCTGTATGTTACACCTGCTTGCGTTAGAAAAACACTAGCTAGATTAAAAAGAAGTATATCAGACAAATTCGTACACTGAGCACATAGTTAAGGTTTAACCATAATTGACATTGAGAAACACAAGCTGGTTAGGATTTTTGACTGGTCGTTGTGTTTCCTCGATAAAGACGCTGATACCGTTGCAGATGTAGACACTTTACTCCTAGAAAAGAGATCCTTTATCTTTTACCGGATGAAGATTATCAGGCCAAAAGGAAGGGGTAGCATAACTCTAGCTATAAAGCGGCTATCAGGCCTGAAAAATATTTTTTTTTCCGGGCTTACAAGAAAAAAATGCAAATATGAATTGAACAGAAATAACCGCAATGCATTTCCAGGACCAACAAAAACTAAGCCCAAAGATGACACAAACATTCCAGTCAACAGCTCCCCGAACATGGCCAATCTATTTGCTGCACACTTTTCAGCTAACTCAACACTTTCAGGTTGTGCTATCTCAGCGCATACACTTGAATACAATGAATGTTGATGGAAGAACCGGCTTTCATACTTGCGACTGCAGCTGTAAAAGTACTTGAAAAACTTATCATACACAAATCAGCTGATCCAGATGTTATATCCTCCTTTCTTCGGAATAAGTATTGAGTAAGCAATAACGCTTAAAGGCCCCGACCCATAGAATCCGTTGCGTGCGTTGCGTCGATTGGCAACTAGATAGAATACACACTTTGCTCCCATAACAAAAAAGATTAGATTAAGGAATCATCAATAGAATGAAAGGTAATGCTTCCGTCTTCTGTCGTAAAAGCGAAATTCAAATATCTGCAAAGAGTACTTATAACCCCTTGGACGCGGACTAAATATAACAAAAAATAAAAAATAAATAACATTTGGCTCTGTTGTCTGTTTGGGCTTATCTTTTACCGCTTGAAGATTATGTTGCCCCATTATATGTAAAACAAATAATTTTGCTAGTGAATTATTCTATAGTATAGTATAGTACATGCTAAATCAAACCATGTAATTATGACCGAACCAATAAATTCAATAAGACTGAATGTGATTTGATTCCAGAGAACAGCATTTTAAATATTCCTTATAAATACTATTCTATTCAAAGATACGGCATGACGCAGGTTCTTACTAAACCTGCTCAAAATAAAAATAATAAAAGCAGTATTTATACTTTCGATATAAATATAATGCAGATACAAAACAAAATGTCTCGACTAACTCATACAAATATTATCTAAATGATCGTGATATGTATGTACCTTCATATGAGATTTGTATTACATAGCCGGAGCATTCTATTGTAGTAATATAGAAAATTTTATACAATACCCACATACAATTTAAAATTTATACATTCACTTTATATTGGTTAAAAATATTATGGCAAAGACTAATACCTTAGCAATGTTTACATTTTTTCCAATTTTAAGTACCCACAATATATCACTTAAGCAAGCCGTACGTTAAATAATATATTTACTAACATCTACATATGTATACGCTACCGCACAATTCTCTTCCAGGAAGATCTCGTAGTTCGCATAGCGAAAACTATAGCTGTTATAGAAAAAAGTATGATCGTCAACTTTACGTCGCCGCCGTTATTTTCCATGCTCAGTAAAAAAATTTATCTAAAATAAGGTTTTCATCGACCTGGACTAAATTTCTTTAGACATAACCTGCTATTAAACGGTATCTTTTGAGTCACGACCCACACAAGTGCAAAAGAGAAAGAAGATGAGGAAGAAAATCACCATTCTTGTGAGACGTCGGGCAATATCTCAATGACACTTGTCCTTGTTCGTTATTATTCTATATCGCTTTATTTCTATCCGTTCTTCATGAGACGTGGTTCGCAAAAAAAAAACGGAATAAATTTGTTGGTCAAGTAAATTAGGGAAAATTCTAAACTTTACACGTTTACAGAGCGAAACGAAAAATTAAAAGAGAGCTGTCAAAAAGAGTCGTGACTCAAAAGTGGCCGAGAAATGACGGAGAAATTCTCGATTTGAATCAAATATTTTCTTATATTTCATAACTTTGATTCACAGGATGGCCTCTGTTAATAATAGTCTTGAAATATGCCCAAAATTGTATTCAAACATTAGTCGTCAAAACTTTGTAATCAAAAAAGAGAAAATCATGGCTTTTTACATTTTTGTGCGCGTTTTATTTCAATTTAAATGCTCACGCTAAAAAAAAAACAAAATCATTTCCTAATGTAACGTGAAAAACATTAGCAATAACGTCTTTCTCATAACTAATACAAACATTTTTGCTGAATGCACTTCCAAAAAGTTGACACAAAGAAATTTAAATCGAACATAGCGGATGTTTTGACAACTGAGCAGAAGTGTCAACAAATTTCAACAAGACCCATCAAGGTTTTCCAAAAAGTATCGAATTTATTAGATAAATTTTAATATGAATTCTACAAAATCAAAGAAAAAATCAAAACCCGGAAAAATTCCCAAGCCGATTAAAATAAAACGGGAGGATGACCACATTATGTACCCCATGGCCCACTACGTGGACGACAGAGTCGAATTAATTCGACAAATTTTCTCCTCGCTCAAACCGAAAACAATCACCAATCTTGCTCCGGATTTCTTAAAGGTATTCTCACATAATTAGTAATAACAACCCCAAAATTGAATTTGATTTTTTGCAAAGAAAAATAAATTGGAAGACATTCAAGAGCAGTGCTTAAGTGAAATCCTTGGTATCTCTAAGAAGCGACTGCTCTCAATAATCAACGCAACCAAGTGCCCAACGGATACAGACTCCTCCAGCGACGACGATGTGAATAGTATTGAAGGTAAGAAATTTATTTAGTATAAACTAAAGCGTATTTTATAAATTTTTTTATTTCCAGAACATATTTCCCTAGAGGAAATTTCATCAGACAGCGATATTGCCGATCAAAAGGGAACACGAACTTCTAAAAGCGATGGCAAGTACAATCGAACATAATTTTTAAGCATTCGGTGGGAGATAGTACGCTCGTAGATTGACACATATGTTGTTGTCCTCGTTCATGCTATTGGCAATAACAATTATGAAGTCACCCGTTGAGAACAAACCTTGCTGGCGAGCTAATGCAATACCGTGCTCTGTAGGATTACCCGATTCTTTGTAAACTAATGTTTTCATATTTCTTCTTAAATTAAAAAGCCTAGCCATTTCTTCGGTTTTAACAACGGCTATAACGGGACAGTAGACTCGATGATTGGCAAAGGCTATAGCTGCATTGGGACAGGCGTTGCTGACAACAATACCTTGGCAGGGAATTGTATAAATTGTCCGCAGTACAAAATTGATGATTCCATCCTTACAGCTCAAAGGCATCAGTGGTGGCTGACTGAGTTGTTGCTTATCAACTGGCAACAATTTTTTGGCAATCAGTGGAAACTTCTTTTGCAAAGGGCTCTTCTCAATCAGTAGGCAATCTATTTCCTTAATGCGTTTGTGACTTTCCAATTTCTTAAAATCTCTGCAGGTTTTTAGAGGCACTGTGCCAAAGATAATTTTTTCAAAATGCTTACATTGGGAGATTGCGTTTGTGATTAATGGCGATTGACTCTTCTGCGGATTATCATAGAACAAATCATCTATCCAAATTGCATCTAGTCCTAGTAAATGGTCTGTCAGATCGATGAATTTTGATTCTAAATACTCCAAATTTATAGATCCTATCAGCTTTACACTATTGTTGACATATTGTTTGACTGCTTGAATATAAGCAATGCTTCTGAGTCCAGAAAGTACCAAAAAGTGTGCACCACATCTAAGAGCATATTCAATCTCGAACATATCGTTCTCACAGAGTTCCTTTGTCTCGATATAGTATGGTACTTTCACAGTCATGTAAGACATAAGATATCCTTCTTTAGTGACTTCTACTGTCACTGGATTCATGCAACCACATTTGACTACCTTTGCCACAATTTCATTGTTATTAAAAGAAATCAAATCACCGAGCTTTATTGTACCCAAGTAGCGCCATAGGTTACTTACGTGCACGATCTCCTTGAAAGAACAGTACTTGTAGTCTTCATTGGAGGTCAAAACTAGAATGTGCCTTTTCTCAAGAAAATGACGGTCATCGTTTCTCATACGGCCAGTTGTCAGTAGTTCCCCATTGATCTCGACCGCTATGCCAATGGGTGTAGTGGATAATTGCTCCATATGGAACTTGCCAAGGGACGTGTTGATTTTGAGAAAGATCCTCTCAATATCTTGAGGCCTATGACACTTAATTTGAACTAACAATGTTCGTACATCGTTTCGAAGAAGGTTATCTAATTCAGTTTTGGTCGTGTTGTGATCGACTTTTCCTATAAGGGCTAACTGATGATAGAGATTCTTTTTGTGCCCCTGGTTGCGTTTCTGTTGTTTGTATTCGACCAAATACCCATCTAGTTGTTCTGGAGTTACTTCGTGAAACTCATTCGTGTTGATTTGAGGAAGAACGTAGAGTTTAACTGGATCAGAGTTCTCCTCTTTACATCCTGAAGTGTCCATAGTTTTGTCCATACAATTTTGAAACTTATTTCAATTTTTTGTATTTTCAGGCAAGAAGAAGCAGATCGACAAAAACACAGCTGACAATGAGAACAGTAAGTAAAAAGTGACTTAGCGTAGATTTTTGTTTGCTAAAGATACTATGATTCAGGTTTTCGAATTATTCTAAAACACTTGTTTCCAATCTTTCCAAAACTGTTCCTACCGTTTAGATAAACAATTTAGTGTCTTAGAGCTGTTGGAACTACAGGCGAGAGCACGTGCTATTCGTTCTCAGCTAGCACTTGAACCTGTTACTAAAATCGAAGTTGATACTGATTCGGAGGAGGAAAAGGTTTCAACTAAATTACCTACGCCCAAACCATTAGGTAAAAAACCTGATAAAACGACAAATGGTCGCCAAGTTGCTAATAAACCTGAGAAAAGTAAAAGACCTCCAATCAGCACACTCACAGTTACAATACCCAACGGCGAATCTTCTTCAGGTGTACCCTCGAAACGAATCAAACTGAAAAGAAATTTCCGTAAGCAAATGCGTGACGGGGGTAGTAGCGATGAGGCAAAGAAACCCGAAGAAAATAATAAAACTCATGAGAAAGTTGAACCCAAAAAAGAAACACGTTCACCTTCACCGGATGTCATTCCTATAATTCCAGTTCCCGAAACCCTCTGCATAAGTGATTCAGATGATGACAAGAAGATTTCTGAGACAGTTAAGCCCGCAGGAAGTGGTCAATCGATAGAAATCTTAAGTGTCGTCAATATTGAAGCTTCTAGAACTATTGATCCCCCAAAGAACTCAGACAACAACACTGAAGTAGAGAGTCCCCAAAAACCAAGTACTCCTGTTGAGCCTGAAGACGGCGAAATCCTCGAGGAAGAAGAGTCATCGCAAGCACCCACACCAGTAGCGGAACAAACGCTTAATACAATTACAGAACCTTATTCGAATTCGGAGTCCAATTCTTTCAAACATGAAGAATCTGTAATCGAAGAGAGTTCGATAAAACCGGAGGATGAAGCTGCATCAGAACTCGGACACTCTGGGGTGGAAACCGTTAAAAACACGGACCAGTTGACTACGTCTACGAAAAAACCAATTCCAGAGACAAATCCAGAAAGCCCACAAAAAGTTGACAGTTCTGATAGCGAAGACGACGCGAATGACGATGTTATTTCACTGGAAGGTGGAGATTTGCTGAACGAAATGAAGGAACATCTTGAGGAGGAAGAAGTCGAAGAATCAAAAGCAACACGACATCAAGACGATGTGATCTGCTTGGACGATTCAAGTGATGATGACACTAAAGATGCCAAGGTAACATTCAGAAAACTACAAATCGACATATTAAAGTTTAATTATTCTGTCGTTTAGAAAACAGAGTCATGGAACGAACGCTGGCTAAAAAGTAATAAGGTGAGTAAAGTCTTAGCGGCATCACGTCTGGGAAATCGCGTTCGAAATAAAATTAAAGAATCTAAAAAGGCAAATAAATTAAAAGAGGCTGCAGTACAGGAAATTGAACACAAGCCCAAGGAAGTATTCATATCGAAACATGAAGATGGTTCTGTTGAACAGTATAAAGAATTATTAGAGAAAATGCAAAAGAAAACTGATTGAAATTTAGACTAATTTCACTCACACATTATATACATTTGTATTTTTAAGTTTTAATACACAATTGTAAATAATTCTAGATTAAAGTTTTATTATTAGAGTTTAATTTTCTTGACGTTGTTTTGTTCTTATAGCCATTACTTATGTTTTCTACAAACGCTTCTTTGTACACCACAGTCAGTGATGGTTTTTGTGTTTTAATTCATAATTGATTGGGTGTTCTACTGGCGATATCCAATATTGCAACTTTTTTACACATCAATAGTGCTCAAAGGGGTAACCGTCGGGAACCGGCCGATGTCCATCCGGACTCGACTTGCTTACCTTATAAGCCTAAGGGCTGATCAGCAGATATAAATACCAGCACTATGAACGGGACAATGCATGATTTTTCAAGATGGAATCAACGGTGAACTGAAATCCCTGAACAAAAGAAATGAGACCTTTTCCGGGCTACTCCAACATATTTGGAGTCCAGCCCGGTGAGGATTTCTATAACTATGTAAGGTCCTTTAATAGACCACGTGCAGCCGAACAATTAGCGGTGGCTGCGATGGGCCGGACAAAAAGAAAAAGAAAGAAAATGAAAAACTGCAACATCTTTTGGATGCGGATTTGGTGTTGGAGGCAGACTTAGGAAAGAAGTCTTGAATTTCCCGCATGTGAACTAGCGCCTCAGCAATCCGTACCAAGAATGAATTTACCAACGTTAGCCTTATATGATAATGGGTTTTGCTGTCCACGAGAATAAAACCAAGTATAAGCTGGCAAGCCAAAAAGACACAACACCGACGTCGTGGACAGAACGTCGCATTCAACAGATATAAATTTAAGGTAGTTAATGATTTTGTCTTCCTAGACTCCGATCAATTCAGACAAGGACACCTGCGCTGAGACACCAGGTGCTCTTAGGCTTAAAAAGGAAAATTCTTCAAGTGATCTTCGGTCTCGTCTGCATTGACAGTGAGTGGAGGAGGAAATACAATGACAAAGTTGTATGGACTGCACAGCAACATCGACCTAGCCAAACAATTGAAGATCCAACGATTGAGCCATGTGTAGCGGATGGACATCGACGCGCACAGGCCCCTCACAGACGGGGAAAGATGACGATACCAAAGATAGCTTCTACGAGCTCTTGAACAAGACCTACGAGCAATGCCCTACCTATGACAGTAAAATTGTCCTCGGCGATGCAAGCAAGATGCCTACAATGCACAATGAGATTCGGAACCCCCGACCGAAGCCTGTAGAGATAAAGAAGCGAACATCGTAGTAGGGTCGCAGTTGAAACTCAGAATTTGGAAAAATCATTTTTGTAGACTATAACGGCAACGACGAACCAATTATCGGTGCCAGGCAGGATGAACCTTTCAACCTGAACGATTTAGACCAAAAATTCCGTCCTCTCGACCTGGATAAAGGGAAGATGTAGATATTGCCATCTCTACATTAAGTCCAAAAAACCTGGTGGAACTGACAGCCTGACTTCCGAGTTCTTTAAAACGGCAGGCCATGATTTGATAAGTAGCATGCACTAACTCATCTGTTAAATATGGTCAAAACGAAAGGCGAATGAAACATTAGCATTGTTTGTCTAAACCTCAAGAAAGGAGGACCTCTGAATGGCGCCAACAACAGAGGCATCAGTCTTCTTAGCATTGCATACAAGATATTATCTGCCGTTCATCAACAACCTGATTGGTCCATATTAGTGTGGCTTTAGGCCTGGAAAGTCTACCATCGACCAAAAATTCACACTATGACAATTCTTAGAGAAAACCCACGAGCTTCAGATCGGTACACACCACCTTATTATTATTATTTAAGGCTTAGTATGGAGCAACTATAGAAACGAGCTCTACAGAGCAATGTCTAGTTTGACATCCCTGCTAAAATTGTCCGTCTGTGCAGGATGTAGGTAAAGATGTCAGGAACAGCGCAATAGAGGAAGACCGCAACTCAGGTAGCGCATTCAAGTGAAAGCGAACCATGCGAAACTGGAGACAGCTAGTGAAAGATAGAGCTGGCTTGAAATGCTTCGAATGTTAGAGAGACACAAATGCCTTTCAAGTTTAATAGCCCTTATTAAAGAGTTTGTATTCGTCAGACCCTGTTTCCATTTTATTATTTGAGTAAAAAGGTCCATCCTCGAGGATGTTATGATCAATAGCATCTACAATATCTTAGTTAAAAACTACAAACAGGTTATTCAAATAATTTTGCATTCTTTCTATATTATGGGTATTCATCCAAAATCATCTAAAACCCCCGAAAAGTGTGCAAACTGTGTATTTTTCAAATCGCTTACAACCGTTTCTAAATAAATATTTTAATTATTTTATCATTATCCATTTGCACAAATCCTAAAAAAAACACGTTGCCTCTCTAACACGCTTCCTTCTTCAGCTTTCAGGGATCATAAAAAAAGCCGAGAAAAATAGTGCTTAAGTCAAAAATTTGAGGTTTATACAAAAACTCACTTCTGTTCTTCAACAGCTTTTGACACATTAATTTAAGGGCAACAAATAAATTTGCAAGTTTGCTACCATACATGCGTACATTTGACAGGACCTTACTTTCAATGAGAGTTAAAACAGGCAGTATAAGGCTTTGCTTAAATCCTCCGTATCTCGGAGGAGATCCATTTCTATTTATTTCATGATTTATAGTAATATTTTGTGATGTCGTTTCTCTGATTCTGAGGCTTGACTCACCAGTCCAATCCCCACTTTTGTCCAACTGCCGAATGGGCTGGAAATTAAGATCCTTTAGAAGGGATGCGGTGGCTGCATTGGCTCCTGCAACTTTGGGAACAAGTCTTAGTCTAGTGATCGCCTTCCAGGTGAAACTACTGGCAATCAGAGAGGCTTGCAGGCAACTTGGGCGTAGTATAACGCACTAACAGAACATTGTCATCTTCGTAGCCGCTATTTAAGCTATCGACTCGGCTACATGCGAAACAGCATGTGACAGCGTGTAGATGATCTGGCCAGGCACAGCTCATTCACGTTAAGGGTCCACATCCCGCTAGGAGCGGGACTAACTACATTTAGTTAGTTAACTACAATAAAACAAAAAAAAAATAATAATAATAATTAACAGAACCCTCTCAGATATTACCAGAATCAAGGCGATAATCACTAAGCCAAACTAGGTATCCAATACAATCCCCACTGCTGCAGCTTCCAGAATGAAAATGACAAGGACACTTTCTTTTATTTCCTCTGCAGATGCTCGGCACTAGCAAGAGCTAGACTGTGAACATTAAAGCAACCATTCTTCGACGACCTCCACGACATCTCGGGTAAAGGAATACGAGATCTAGTCCGTTTTTTTAACTCTGCAGCCACCGACTATCTCACATTATCATCAACACATATCATTATCCAGGTCGCAAGATTCGTGGTAACGAAAATGCACTTTCTTGTGCTACTTGGTACGAGTATCATGTTGAACCGCCACCTCTACCTACTTACGTACTTCCTCAACTTGAACACCCCTATCAACTGGAAAAGAGAGCTTTTTAAGAAAAGTTTAAGGTCAAGATGTGGGGAAGAATATTGGACAACTAGATAGTCGGGCTTACTGCAAAACTTTAATCGGATTTGTATATGTATATAAAATAGTTACATACACACAGATAAAATGAATATGAAAATTTGTGGATAGGACAGAATAGACCCATACGCATTCAGGATCCACGCACCCATGATGGTCGATGCAGCTACGAAAATCAGAAAGTAGTTCGAAAAATATTTGCAGAATTGATAACAGACTTAAAGTAGACAAATACCCTTCCTTCCTCGAAATTAAAGCTGTCGACTGTGACGTTCTGGCTAATTTGTCGATGTGTGTGTCCCTTTTAATTACCACTAAACCAAATTTTCACAGCTTCCTGCTAATTATGTCGATATGACCGGCGTACGTGAGTCTCGGTTAAATAGTTTGGTCGATCGTGGACTTTCCTGGTTCGAAACCACATGGATAGGAATCAATTAGGTTGTTGACGATGGGTTTTAGGCTTTCACACAAAATGACAGATAAGGTAACCCCTATAGTTAGCGCAGTTAGACATCCCCTTTTCTTTGGACTGAGCAACCGATGCTGATATTCCATTTTTTAGGCACACACTTTTGTGACCAGATTTGAGAAACAAGTTGGTGTATGCTCTTCACAAAGCCACTTTCCCCAATTTGTAACACCTCAGCCGGTAGCCGTCAGATCCAGATTTGTGTTGGATTTCAGCTTAGATATTGTTATTCATATTTCGTTTTGGTCAGGTGGGACGAAGTTTTGGCTGTTATTGTCTAGGTTTAACAGTCTTTGCTACCTGGCGGCACAACATTCCATATTCACAGTACGGATAGTCATTATTTTAAGAGGTTTCCTTATTCATCAATACAAAATTCCTTCCGGCCCTTACCCACATGTTTTTTTTATCGGGCGAAGGACTTCTGTTCGTTATTCCAGGAGTAGAACCCGTCAATATTTTTTATCCCGCATTCTCGTTCTCTTTTTTCTTCTTTTGAAGAAGCCAATGCTTTTCATGTCTCTTCTGCTCGTAGAGCTGTATGCATCTTTTGTCCTTCGTTACAGCCCCGCTTTGTACGCTACTTGCTCACTTCATATGCTGGCTGACATCCTTTCTTTTTTTTCATTTTTCATTTTTTCATTTCTTAAACTTGGGATTCATGTTGGAAGCGAAAACTGTGAAGAGGAGGGAATAGAGTTGGTGAGATAATTTAGAATACTCGTTCGGTAAAGTTTCTGATGGTCTCGTGCGATTGCAGCGTTTCTAGATTATATCCTTTTGAGAAGTTCTTCTCTGTTGTAGCTCGTAAGACATTTGCATTCGTAACTTGGTTGGAACAAGGTGGTCATCCGATTCGATACTGACCACCCAAAAAGTTCGAACCTTCAGAATGCATGTGTTACGACAATCGTAATGTGATCAATATGATTTAGCGTTTCATGATGTGCTGACTTCAATGTCTTCTTGTGTATGTTGAGATGAGGAAATCGTATTTCATTTTGCTGCAAAGTCAATAAGCCTAAGTCCATTGCCAGACGCAGTGTTGCATAGGCTTTGCTTACCAACTCTCCCCCCTTTTTCTTATCCTGGCGTAAAAATCATCTAGTTCAATTTCAATGTTGTACTTCGGACATTACTCATATGTCTAACTGAAGATCTCGTAGAAACATTTTTTTCTGCTGTCATTCTTGTTTTTCATAGGCGCATGGGCAAATATTTGGATTATTTCAGCTGACTTGCTTCATGCGGATTGGCATAAGAGGTTCGACTATCCGAATAAGTGCTAAATGTTTTTCCTATAGTAATCATAGTAAATATGTATATATCACATGTTTTCATCCTCTTTTCGTCCGCTCCATCCCACTGCACTTCCTGGATGGTGATGATGTCTGCGAAATAGATCCTCTACTAATTTGTCGGCTCCAAATTGTCGTTCCGAACAATCCACATACAAATCTGTTGTTAGCCCTTAAACGTTTGCAAGGGTGGATTCGTTTTTCTACCCGAGGCCATAAGTCATCACGCAGTTACCGGCGACCACTAGTGGGAAATATGGCAAGCACTATTCTATTAACTTGATTGTTGCACTGCTGTCTCAAACCAAGTTATAGTGTATTCGGCACTTTCCCGATCAATCACCCTTTGAACATTAAATATGATTTTTATTAAATTCAAAAAATAGACAGAATCATCATAATTTCAAGAATTTTTTGAATAAATGTCTAACTACAAAAGTTTTGATAAGCTATCTAGAAAATTCCAGTCTTGAGGAAACCAAAAGTTTTCGTTTTACAAAAAGATTTACATTATATTCCGGGAAAATAGTTAAAAATCTAAAATGTTTGGTCGTTAAAATAAATGAGTTCTTTTTTACTTGAGCTTTCTTCCAGTTATGGCTGCGTTCTGTGCACTTTGTTACGCCATCTGAGTACGCCATTACACGCGTAGTGATGATGATGACGGAATTCAATTTCATGTGGTTAAAATTCCATCTCCGTAAGCAAGTTATCCACTACTGCTTTATTTACAGAAACCCCAAACCGAACAGCAATTCAACCTTTAACGAGTTTGATGCGCTGTCTGACTCCATACAAGGAATTGTATCCCTGTATCCTCATACTGAAATCGTTATTACGGGCGATTTCAATATACACAATTCTGGGTGGCTTCGACGTTCTGGACAGGCAACACCCGAAGGACGGTGTGTTGAGATCTTCGCTGCGGAAAACAACTTGACCCAGCTTATAAATGAGCCCACGCGAATCCCAGGCGTTGGTAGTCATACCAACACCCTGGACTTGTTTCTAACCTCTCACCCTGATAAGTACACTGTTGATATGCTCTCACCTCTCAGCTCGTCGGACCATTGTGCCATATCAGCTAAATTTTCGTACATTGACCAGTTAGAGAAAAAATTCCTAAAAGATAAGTATGGCAATACTCGAAAGCCAATTGGAGCGGACTTAACACGTTCTTTAGGAATTTTAACTGGTCGTTATGTTTCGTCGATAATGACGTGGATGCCGCTGCTGATATGATCACAGACACTTTTCTCTTTGGAATGAGATCCTTTATTCCTCACCGGATAAAGAGCATCAGACCAAAGGATAAGGCGTGGTATGACTCGAGCTGTAAAGAGGCTGTCAGGTTGAGAGAAATGTCTTTTCGGCCCTATAAGACCAACCCGACAGAGGAAAACCGGGAACAATTTCAACGGGCCAAGAATGACTGCAAAGCCTTTCTTAAGCGTGTGAAATTTCTGTACGACCAAAAACTGAGGCAAAAAATACTACAATGTCCCAAAGGTAGTAAAAATGTTTGGTCCTTCGTCAAAAACATTAGAAATTCTGCCTCATCCTTTATCCCAACGCTCATTTACAATGACATTCCAGATGTCAGCTCTTCGGACAAGGCCAATCTGCTTGCTGCACACTTTGCAGCCAGCACAACGCTTCCGGATTGTGCTTTGTCTCCGCCTACACTTGAGTGTGTCGAATGTTCAATGGGACGAGTCCACTTTCACACTCGTGTAGTAGCAAGAGTACTTAAAGATCTTAACATCCAAAAATCCGCTGGTCCAGATGGTATATCTCCCCTTCTTCTGAAGAGGTGTTCTCCTACGCTGGCAAAACCACTGCGTAAGCTTTTCGATCAATCCTACTCTTTAGGACTCTTTCCGAGCAGATGGAAAACAGTATTGGTCGAGCCCGTCCCTAAAAAAGGCGAATATTCTTCTCTCTCCTGTTACAGACCAATTGCACTTATGTCCCTTCTTTCCAAGGTCATGGAAACGCTGATAAATCTTCAGCTCATGAAATATCTCGAAACACGAAAACTTCTTAATGACCGGAAGTACGGCTTTCGGAGCAACAGCTCCACTGGTGATTTGATGGCATGTCTCACAGAAAAGTGGAATCAAAGTCTACATCAATCTGGCGAAAGCAAGATAGTTGCACTTGATATTTCTAAGGCATTTGACAGAGTTTGGCATCAAGCTCTCTTGTCGAAAATGCGTGCATTTGGGATCGACGACTCTCTTCTTCAATGGATTAGAAATAACCTTTCGGAACGTTCAATTCAAGTTATCTTAGATGGTTTCAATTCTGATATTCACAAAATAAATGCTGGTGTGCCCCTAGGCTTCGTTCTGTCTCCGACACAATAATTTCTTGTCTGCTTCTTCTAATCCAGTATATTCTGTTGCTAACGACATTACTGTCTGCTTTTAATATTCGTTCCCGAACTCACGTCCCTTCAATTCGGTTATTAACCAAGAACGCCAGCGTATGGTAAGCTCATCAAATTCTCATATTAAAAGGATAAGCAATTGGGGAACTATCAAAAGAGTGAATTTTAATGCTTCCAAAACAGAATGATGTCTGCTGTCGCTAAAGCGAAGTCCGAACTCCCAGCTATTACCCATGAATGGCACTTGCATCGTCGAAACAGTACAATGCTCACATCTGGTCAGGTTCCCCCAAGACATCTGTTCGCCTAGATAGGATTCAAAACCATGCGATAAAGCTTATAGGTGATGCTAATATTACCCAGTCGATTGACACCCTCGACCACCGACGTAATGTCTCCTGCCTCATCTTGTTCTATCGCTATTTCCACCACCAGTGCTTCGCTGAAATTGCCAGTAGCATTCTGTCCCTTCAAGCCTTTCACCCTCACACCCGCCACGCTATGAATGTTCATCAGTACACCCTCAAGCCCACTTTCAGACGTACCCTGAAATATCGTGATTCATGGAATGCCCTGCCGAGCTCTTTATTTCCTAGCTATTACAACCTTCAAACATTTAACACCAACATACATCGGTACCTCTCTTTTCTCCCTCTCTAAATTTCCTTCGCCCGCGCTATGTGCAAACATTTTAAGAGTAAATAATCCCTTGTGCGCGCGCAAATTATAAAAAAAAAAAAAATTTGTCTTCCTGCTCATTTCGCGACATTTTTACTCCGTACTAAGGGCTCTGCCGTAACCTATATACAGCTAATATACACTTTCATGGTTCATATAGTTGGCGCCAATGTAATAAAACTCAGAGTTAGGCTGTTTGTCAAAAACCTCATTCGTAAAGATATCCATGTGGTCAGACACTGGTGTCCTGTACATACAATGACAAAACCCAAATCCAATCCTAACCAATCTAACTTGGATACGAAAATAGCACAAGGAATTGGCTAATTGATAAATTGTGGACTTACCCGGCCTAAAAATCCTCTGAATTTGATCGTTGTTAAATGGTGTCTGGCGCAATTACGTACGCGATATAAAAGTTAAATAAGGGAGTCCTTTCTTATGAATTGGACAACTGATGATTACATTTCATTTAAAAGCCATATTTTCTCGGACCAAATACTGGAAATGAGATGTTCTCTACCAAATCATCTATTGCTGCTAAAATACGAATACATTCGGCAGGTGGAACCAGTTAGTTGGCTTCCTTGTTATACTATTGTTTAGTTACTGCTGTCTTTACTTCATTTTAGATTGGGTTTGCCTATACAAATTCCATTTAAGTTCTGAACGTTATTTCCGGAGCATCACTTTTCAATTTCCTCTATCCCACGTTTCTTATACACTCTCCTTTTTTCCCCGGAGATGAAATATATTTTCGTGTTCTTTTGCCTGTAGAGATCTCAAGCCACTCTCAATGTTCTATGCATTGCTGATTCGTATGCGATTTGTTTTGCTACATGTTCTTGCATGCACCCTTATCCAACTACAAGGCTTTATGTGGACGGTCGAGTGATGCCTAGCACATTACAGGCGGGAAATATCTTAATCTTTTCACAGTATTTCCCTGTCACCTCGACCTGGAGTAAAAGCTCCTGAATATTCCGGAGGCAACAATCCACTTCGAAAATATGAAAGCTACCGTTGACCCATTAAGGGTATTTGAGCA
Organism: Volucella inflata; assembly: GCA_928272305.1. NCBI lineage: Eukaryota > Metazoa > Arthropoda > Insecta > Diptera > Syrphidae > Volucella > Volucella inflata. The sequence goes on from OV743718.1 coordinate 78,034,778, forward strand.
CCCTAAAGATTCCTTCTTGACCTCAGTGCCAAATATAGTACTATAAAATAGTCTATATATGTTTACCATGCCGACTATATACGCTACTCTTGATTCAGCTAGGCGAATTCATCTCCCTATGCTATCCTCCTGTTAGTGTTGCTATTTGTGCCTGTGTAACACTACTGTTTGTTTGGATCTAGGTTTTGGATCAGTAAAAACCAGTATGGGGTCTTAAGTTTTAATATTTTTCCTTATTTCATATCACTATCTAGAAGTACTAACCGGTATAACTTATCATTAGAAAAACAAAGCTTGTGGTGTTAAACCAAAATTATTCTAAGCACAACAGTTAAAAAACAAAACAAAACTTCTTGTTCTGCTACCAAGACCAACCTGAAGCGGCAAAATCAAACCCATTCCAGTGATAGATAAAAAAAAATGTCTCAATCATTCGGTATCGTAACAGAATATATAAAAATCCACCCTGGATAAAACTGACAACAACAAGTAGATAAATGATTAGCATATTTATGTGTATGAGAAGTTACATTCCTTGGCTTTGTGAATCCTTAAGTCAAACAGTATCGCAGTATATCAATGATTTTTGTCACTTTATCTTGAGTATATCAACAATCGCTCCTGTCAATAGCACCCAGCACAAGGATGACAACAACTCGTATCCACAAACATATTCCACTTATTCAAAACCAAGGGTTCACCACATCATTGAAATCATCTGCAAATTTGAATTGGTCCTGCAATTGGAATTGAAATGCTGAACTGATTGCTCGGCTCGGTACTTCCCTAGTTCAACAAATGCGCACGCATTGTTGATTTAAGTGAACGACCAAAGAATTGGCAGTCTTTTCATAGAATTTCTCTGGATCAAACAATTTTTGTCTATACATATCCGCATAGGCATATATGTATATGGGAAATAGTTGTATATTCATGTATATGTCTTATGGCTTAAGCCATTCACTAGGAGGGAGGGTGTATTTTCAGACAATAAAATTATGAAAAGAATCGAGCGCTGGATCTATTATTTGTCACAACATCAATCGCTGAATTGAATGGTAGACTTTCTCGTTTTCTACCAGTTGTTTTGATGAATTTCTTTTAGAGGCAAATGTATGCATGCGCAAATAATTCATGTAAGGGATGAATTCCTGGCGAAAAGATATTTACTTCTTAGCTATGCTAAAAGGATAAAGTGTATTTATCGAGATAGCTCCAAAATCTTTTCTCTTTAAACAATATTGCTGTAAGATTTGGAAAATTTTTTAAAAGATTTAAGTATTTCTAGCTAAACTAGTTAAAAATTTAATAACGCCTATCGGCATTTTTAGTGGTATCGATGGCGCGATGGTTAGCTCATTAGACAATCACGCAGAGGGTCCGTGGTTCGATCCCCGGCATCACCAACAATTTTTCGAATCGCCATCACCCTTTCGGCGGGCAATGGCAAACTCCCGAAAGTAAAATTGCCTACGAAAAAACTTCTATGGAGTGCCGTTCGGACTCGGCGATAAACTGTAGGCCCCGCTCAGATGTGACAAAAATGACAACATGAGCAACACAAATGAGCGTCAAGAAGCTAGGCCCTGGCCCATACCGGGCTGCCAGCGCCACAGTGTTTTTTTTTGTATACGTTGTTGAGTTTTAACATGGATAAAGTTGGTGATAAATTTTAATAATCAGAGACTTTCTAGTATTCATTCTGCAGAAAAAACAAAACGAGAAACATATGACTGCAAATATTAGGTTATTGTACTGCGGAACAAAGTCCTGAAGTTATACCAACAAGTAACAAGAACATTTTAAAGCAAGAAGACCTATACAGGATTCTCAAATGATGAAAAAGGAAATCTTTCAGTAAAGTAACAGTAACAGAATCATTGGAAACACTTTTTCTGCCCGAAATCGCGCCATCAAGTCAGGCAGAAAATAACGTCTACATGACCAAAACAAAGAAACTATAGCAATATCTTAACTTACTGGCCGACGTATTCAAAGCTTCTGAAATTGTCCCATTTGTCAAATCCATTCAAAAAAGTGTATGCCTGATGAGTGGAATCTCAGCATCGTTTGCCAGGCCCGCAAGAATAGAGGCCCCTTCCACTGCGCCAATTAAAGTGGTATCTTCAACATCACATCCAAGATCTTTTGGAACAAATTATTTAAAACCTTGAAACGTCTGAAAACCCTCGTCAGCAGCCTGACTGGCCGCTATCAGTACGGTTGTAGAGCAGTGAAGTCCACAATCGATCAACTCTTCACACTCCAGTAGATCCTGGAAAAAACACAACAATTCCAAATAGATTTCCACAGTCCCTACATCGATCTATAAAGACAAAGTATATACAAGTAGTAGACATTTTTAATTTTTTTCATTAGATTCATTAGATTTTCAGATAATTCATTTAAAATTGAAGAAACACTATATTTAAGTTGCCTTTTACCAAAATTTTTATAATTTCGAGGCACTTGGAGCAAACCCTGAACACGTCTTCTAGTGTTAATTTCATGGTCAATTGGCTTTTTAAAACGTAGGTCGTCATAATTTTCAAGAAAAAGGAAAATTCATCATCCTTTCGGAGGATGTTATAATTTTTGCAAATGGCGTCGTACGTCAATCATATTTGACATTCGTAAACTATACAGCTGCAGAATACAAAAAGACAAGCAATGGAGCGCTATACTCCGCTGTCAAGCCATCCTCTATCTCAACAAAAAAAGAAGACGATTTTGTGTCGAAAATCATCATGAGCGACGAATCTTCGTTTTTGGGGCACTGCGGTGCGATGCACAAAGAGCCAGTACATACGCTCAAAACTACTGTGAGGTGCGGCGTGAGTGATTGGGCCTTTTTTTTTTTTGAGCACGCCATCTGCAATACGGTCACTTTTACTGGCGAACGCTATAGGGCCATGATAAACGGCTTTCTACTGCCTGAATTGGATGAGCGGGGCTTGGTGAACATTTGGTTTCAACAAGATAATGCAATAGCACACACAGTACGAGGAACAATGGATATTGCGAAGAAAGTGTTTCTTAGTCGAGCAATCTCCCGTTTTGGGGATTTGGCATGGCCAGCAAGATCGCCCGATGTGCCCATCCCAGACTTCTTTCTTTGGGCCCTTAAGGATAATATTCGACAGGAATCCGAACAGTTATCACCGGAAATGTTGCGGAAAGTCATGGAAAATGCGATAAAACACAAATGTGTATCAACACTGGTGGCAGCCACTTGGCGGATATCATCTTTTCCATTGAACAGAATAATTGTAAGGTTCCAAATAAAGATTTCCATCACTCAAAATTCAAAAACAAAATTAGATCATTAATTTTGCGCCACCTTGTATATGCTGAACAGTTATCGCTTTGAAGAGTCTTTCGTCGGATATCGTATTGTGATTAATTATCCTTAGCGCCATATTTTGCAGCTTTTGAAGTTTCATAATATGCAAGTGTGATTAACTTTCCCAAGCAAGTATGCCTGCTCGACCCGATGGAGTTTTGTCAATCTCCAGGTAAAATGACTGTCAATGAAAACTCGAAGATGATTCTACTACTTCAATGAGGTGTTTTTCGGTGTCGAAGCACATGAGTCATTTTCGAACCATATTTTCTGCTATGTAACATTATGATTGGGCTTCGAATATGCACAATTTTAGTTTTTGCTGCGTTAATTACAAGGCCATTGTCGTGCCACCACCTTACGACATTGCTGATCTCTTCCTGCATTTTCTGTCCCTGTTTCAAGAGATCTGTGTCCAACTACTATCGCCTTGTCATCTGCATAAGCAAATGGTATACTTTTCTTAAGAGTACGGAGAACTTCATTTGTAAACAAAATATAAAGAACAGGGCTTAGTTTCGATCCTTGAGGGACGCCCTAATGCACTTGTTCTATAGAGCTATATACATTCTTGATTTTTATGCAGAACTGTCGGTTGTCTAAATACGCCATTATCCCCCGAATGCCTAGGGCTTCTAAGAGTTTGGTGTGGTACGAGGGTATGAAACTCCTTGCTGAAATCCATAAATAGTACCAGTATATGGTGGCTGATAATTTGGAAAGACCATTTCTGCAAACTGTATAAAGGCGATGACGAACCAAATACCGCTGTCAGGCAGAATCAACCTTTCAACCTGGTCGATGATGACCAACAGTTCCGTTCGCCCGACCAGGATGAAGTGAAGATAGCTATATCTAAGCTTAAGTCCAACAAAGCTGCTGGAGCGGACGGCCTGACTGCCGAGCTGTTCAAAGCGGCAGGCGAAGAAAGGAGACCCTCTGCACTGCGCCAACAACAGAGGCATCAGTCTCCTTAACATCGCATACAAGATCTTATCTGCCGTATTGTGTGAACGCCTGAAGCCGTTCGTCAACAACCTGATAGGTCCATATCAGTGTGGCTTCAGGCCAGGAAAGTCCACCATCGACCAAATATTCACAATACGGCAGATCTTGGAGAAGACCCATGAGCTTCAGATCGATACACACCACCTATTCATCGATTTTAAGGCCCCGTATGACAGCATCTATAGAGACGAGCTATACAGAGCAATGTCTAATTTCGGGATCCCTGCCAAACTTGTCCGTCTGTGCAGGATGACGATGGAGAATACACGCTGCTCCATCAAGGTCGGTAAAAATCTCACCGTCTCACCGAGACCTTTGATGTCCAGAGAGGATTTAGACAAGGCGATGCGCTGTCATGCGATTTTTTCAACATCGTACTTGAAATAATAGTGCAAAACTCACGAGCAAACACAAGAGGCACTATCTTTCAAAAGCCCGTCCAACTACTCGCATACGCCGACGATATTGACATAATCGGGAGAAAGCAGCGTGATGTCAGTGGAGCTTTCGCGAGTATTGAGACGGAAGCGGCGAAAATGGGTTTAGCGGTCAATGAGGGCAAGATCAATTATATGCTGTCAAGCAAAAAGGACAACCAACACCGACGTCTCGGGTAGAACGTCACCCGCGACATATATAACTTTGAGTTAGTTAAGGACTTTGTCTATCTTGGCTCTTCTATAAATTCACTAATAACAGCTGAGTAGAAATAAACCAAGAATAACTCTTGACAATCGCTGTTTCCTTACGCTAAAAGCAATTGAGTGGCTATGCCCCATCCTCAACAACTTAGAGGACTCCATACAAGATCTTTATCATGCCAATGGATGAAAATATCCTCGGTAATTTCAAGATAAATGTTCATCGTAAAATATTGGGTCCCATTTGCATTGGCTGACTTTGGATGATAGGATTTATCGACGAAACATACGAGCCGTACTGCGAAATCTATCTGGTCAGAAAACCATAAATTATTTCAGAGTGAAGAAGTTTATCTAAAAAAAAGTCAAAGCAATACAAGCCAAAAAGTTTAAGATTGTACCATGGGGTAAAGAGAAAGTGTCAAACCTGTAAAACCCACAAGCTTTCAGGTTGATGTATTTGAAAGCATTCATGATCATCACCAAAGACCCTGCTTGGCTATATGCGGAATAAATATAAAATATTCTAACGGGCAGGGAATATTTTTATTTTAAATGTTCACCCATGTATGTAGTGTTGGCCAAAAGTATAAGGCAACCTATGTATTTCACACTAAAGGTATTTTTTATTATGAAGACAAATAAGTAGTATTTAAGGCATATTATTTCTCTCTTATTTTCGAAAAAAACGCTAAGCAAACATATAGGAGAAATTTCATAATGGTGATTTCACATGCTTTGACTTGCCATGTTACGGACAACCTATTGAGATTAATATATGGTACATACCACCTTGATCAAAAAGTTCCCGGAATAACTACCGTGTGGTTCAATCTTAGTGTCATAGCTTGACATTTGCAAAAGTTACATCCATCTCTGTGTATGTTGGCAATTTTTTACAATGATTTTAAGTTTGCAACAATGAATTTGTATTAAATTTTGCGTAAAAAACGGATGTAATGATGCGAGAACGTTGGAAATGTTGGAAAAGTGTTTCGGCAACGATTTTCTAAAGAAAACGATCGTTTACCAGTGGCACGAGCGGTTCAAAAGTGGTCGTGAGTAAATCAAAGATGATGGACGCAGTGGCAGACCAATGACCATCGACATCGAGAACCGACGAAAACATTGATGAAGTAAAAGAAATGTGGATCAATAACCGCAAATTAACCATCAGAGAGATAGCGGAGGACTTGAACATTGCCTATGGATCCGTCCAAAACATTTTGGTTAATGATTTGGGTTTTCGTCGTGTAGCAGCAAAGTTGGTGCCAAAAGACTTCAATTTCATGCAAAAAAGAGACCGTTTTGACGTCACAAAAGAGATGATTTGCGAGGCTGAATCCGATCCCACATTCATCAAAAGGATCATTACTGGAGACAAGACGTGGGCTTATGAGTACAACACGCAATCCAGACATCAGGCAAGTGAATGGCGTTCACCAAATGAGCCGAGACCAAAAAAGAAAACACGTCGTTTTAAGTCAAAAAAGAAGGCAACACTCACGGTTTTCATGGAATACAACGTTGAAGTGCATCATGAATTTTTCCCAGAAGGCCAGACAGTAAACAAAGAGTATTATTTGTGCGTTATGAGACGTTTGCGTGAAGCAATTCGCCGAAAGAGACCAGAATTGTGGGCAGAAAACTCGTGGATTTTGCACCATGATAACGCACCGTTGCACAGTGCCATCATTATTCGTAATTTTTTGACGAAAAAAAGAGACGAGATGAATCAAACTTTAAAGTGAGTCACATACCGTAGCCCTGTAAACTGTAGCTGTAAACACTTATAGTTACATATAAGCAATTTTAATGTTAAATATTTTGTTTAACTGTTAAGAAATGAAGACGGTGGTAATGTTCGTATACGTTTGATCATACGAACTCAAAAGTACATAAAGTCATGCAAAACAAAATAGCAGCAGTCATTACATCCAGAGGTGGTTATATTAAAAATAAGATTTGATTTATCATAATAAAACCTCATTTATAACGGAACTCGGTCCCTACTGTTGTTGTTTTTTTTTTTTTTTTTTTTTTTTTTCTATTTTAATGATTTTTAATGCCCCATACTATTTATTGGCCAAGATAGTCAATAAATATTTGATTTAAAAGCAAAATACTCGCTTTAGCTTTAGTGACATAAAAAAATGGCACTACATACAAAACTTCAGCACCCAGGTGTATGCCTTTAAAACTTTTATCAAAAAACACTTGTTTGAAACATGTTCCACCCCCACTACAAACATAAAAAAAATAAAATCGTCTATAGCCTTGCGTTTGTGTTAGTGGTACAGGCTCACTATTCAGATGATAATATTTTTATCCACCCCCATCTAACGTCCTAGTTTTCTCTTTCATTCCGCCAAAAAAGAATCCATTTAATATGTATGTATTGGTCAAACACAAAATGACATGCGTATGTATTAGGGAAAACAACCATAGAAAAAGAAAGAGGGAAAAAAAAGAAGAAAAAACAGACAAGGAATCTCGTTTATCCTTACGTTCTCCGCAAGGCGATTGAAATGCCACACTTTAGTCTACAGAAAACGCGTTCGTGAACAAGAAGTAGCCGGTTGTGGCTACACTCTCGGCGTGTAAAATTTTTGTCGGTATGATAAACAAGTGATACACCCTGTTAGAGTTCTGTAAGTGTGAAACTTCAATTAATCTCTTTGTTTCTGATATCAATAACGTACATACATATGTATAAATTCATATTTGCGTAACAACATATTTAAGAAAGAAAAATAATACAAAAACAAAAAAAAAACTAAACCCTCAAGTGAACACTGTAAAGGATATTTGCCAAGGATCTAACAAATTCGATTTAAAATTCTAAAATCCACACATTTATCGATTTAACAAAAGGATACGGCTGAAAGGGAACCGGATATTTCGATACACTTTGGGATTTTCGTACATTTTTTTTTCCATTTTCGTCATTTGTTTAAAGCGTAACACAAACACCTATGCGTGATTGTGATTTCCTCCCAATGGCGGGCATCCCCTATTTTTTGTCCTTTTCCAATTTTTGGCTTCTGTTGCTTGTTGTCGTCCTGGTGAGGTACCCGCAACTCGCACTGTGAACCCAAAACATCAAGGGAGGAGGTGGTGATTTCAAGAAATTAGTATCTACCTGCCTACCTTGTTTCCGAGGGGTAGTTAGTAATCGGTAATAAGCCATTACCCCTCATGAAATATGAATAAAAATATGTACATATATTGTCGCAGAGGGGGTTATTGGGGATGATGGCAGGGGGTGGGGGGGTTAGTTAGTTAATCGAATTCACAATTTCAATACATTCCACCATGGCCCTCTTCCATTCGTGGGGTTTTCATACCATAAGAAACCTACTACACATATCACAGCAGCGTTTGATACATGCGAGTGCGAGAGCACTTCTCAGTGGGGGGATGTTTAGGGGATGAATGATATAGGAAAAAAAAAAAAAAGAAATTCCTTGAGAAGAAGAAAAATACAAAATCAATAATTTTTCTCTCAATATTTTTTTTTCTACTCTCTGTTGTTAGGTTACTTGCTGCTGCCAGTGCTTCCATTGCCTTCCACTGTTACTGCTACTGCTGCTGCTTCTGTTGTTATTATTATTACACCCCCTTTCAATATTTTGATATACGTACACTTACACGCGTATATAACTGGAAAATAATATTTTTCGAGTGTCAGAAATGGAAAGAAAAATAATTTCATGCTTCTGACGCAGCTGAAGGGGAAAATATGGAAGAAAAATAACTAGAAAATATTTTCTTCTTTTTATTTTGATCGGGCGATTGGGTGAGGGGTTGATATTTTCTACTACCCATTCACTGAGCGGGGTACAAGGTACAAAATGAATTTCTTTGGGGGTTGGGGACACGTACTCGTATTCATACGTACATACATACATACCTACATCCATATGTATATTTATTTTGTTATTATGGACTCGTGCTCCTCTGTGTAACAAATACACTTGCATTTTTTTTTTAGACTTTTCATTAATTTGTTTTCGTTTTATTTATTTTTTTTTTTTTAGTTCAGCACATTTTGTTGGAAAATCGGATTTTTGTGTACGGCCTTCTTGTTGGGGGTTGATCGAAATGAATTGAATTTGTATAGAAAGACTTTGTTGGACTGGCTGACTGGGCTGGTTGGGTTGAATGGGAGTGAGGGTGGGCTATAATGGTGTACAGTGTTCTAGCATACGAAAGAGCGAGCGAGCGCGCGCGAAAGCGATTGTCATCAACATGAGATGGGAGAACACCACAAAAATATGAAATTAATTTTTCAGTGGTTGAGAGAAAGTGAAAATGAATAAACGCGTATCATTGTGTGTGGGCGGCGGCGGAAGATTAATTAAAGAATACCTACGTACGTTTACACAAATACGATTTCGTTGTTATAATTGAACTCTGCATTTTGATAATTGCAATGACTTTAGGGTTGAGACAGAGAATACGAATGTATGAATAGAAACGTACGTACGTATGTATGTACATAAATATGCCAATACAATCGGTCAGTATGTGGCCTTGTGCTTTTAGTGTAAAATATTTATCATGCGGCCGATGTGAACTTTTCTTGAATATGTGAACTTTTTTTTTCAAAAATAAAACGAGAATGTGGAATAGAACTCAATTCCGATTGGTAGCCAAATTAAAGGTGTGTGCTTATGAATATTTTAAACTAACATAATAAAATAAACAAAAAAGAAAATAAGCTCTTTGTGAATGATGGTTATAAAGTGAAAAAAATATCGTTTAGAATGATTTTTTTTAAAGCGAATTCAATTTACTAAAATGATAATATAATACTTACCTTTTTCAAAAGGTAGATTCAAATATGAACAGGTTTTTGCATTCTATTTGTGAAGATACATATGCATATGTACATACAATGTCCATACATTTGTTAAGTTATTTTATACTTTCAAAGTGTTGGGCCAAGCCGTTAGGTGTTTGTGTGAAAAATCGGAGAAGCTCGGCAGGTCTTTCGCCTGTATTCGAATTTTAAATTGTCATTATTACACTTTTTAACACTGTCCTTTAGAACTTGTTTTCAAATATTAACATACATGAGCCACATCAGGCGCTGAAGTTTACATAGTTTGAAAACATAGTCTTTACAAATATTCATAATTTCGGTTCGTCAGTAAAACCCTTCGTGCCTTTACCAATGGAACTTTACAAAAGCATCGAATACCATATTTCTTGCCAACACTTAAACTAGCCTTACACGAACTTCAAGAAACAAGAAAAAAATACAAAAATGTTGATAACTTCTCGCGATTTTTACGGAATATGTACTTGCATGGAGACATGTATTTTTTTTTTTTTTTTTTTTGTAAAAGTAATGTTTATTTTAGTAATAGAATGTGATTTTATTAATACCAAAACCCTCCGTTGCTTACTAATCTTATACAAAATAAAGTATAATGTTTTGATGCTCATAAGCGATTTCTGTATACAGTAGCAATTTTAAAATGAGTTGTTCTTTAAAATCCTCTCGGCTTAGAGATGCAAGTGACTTATAAGACTAGATAACACCGGAATTTAAACATTTTTTCTCATTCTTCCCTATTGGAAAATGTAGACGAAGGCTTTGTAAAACTGCGTTGTTTTGCTAAAAAAAAATCCACATAATTACCACATTAGCATGTCAAAAGCATGTTGAACTTTTTTAAAGTAACAACACTGATCCAATATTCCATCTCTGGATCATAAAAATAAGCCCACACCACAGCCAACCGGCCACCAGGTTTTAGAGTGTGTCTTTCAATATGTAACTGCCTTAAGTTATTTGTTCCATTATTCACTCTGGAGAGAATCAGCTTTTTAAATAAAGAAGATATTCTGAATCTGAAAATTCCACTTTTGCTCAGTCTGTTCGATAACATTATGCTATCGATCACTTATGTAAGACCTTCGGCTTTGATTTCAAATCTACATCCTTGAAAGTTGTACCTATTTTTGTCGTCCAGGCGCTGATTTGGGTATCACTTATTAGTAAAAGTTTCTTAATACGTTAATCTGTGTTTGTTTTTATTTATTAAACCAATGTGAAACTATTTTCTTCTTCAGATCCATAGAGCCCACAAATTAAAAAAATCCAGTGATCTTCAAACCTGAATCACAAACATATATAAAAACACTTTGCTTGCTGTAGATTAATAGATAATCCAATGTTGAATGTGTGAAATGTAGTCCAAACCGTAGATGAAATGGGCCGAAATCCAAGTAAGAGTATGTATGTTCTTTTACTGGCCCTTATAATTGATTGTTCGCCCATCTTTTCCTTTGCAAATAGTTTCATTTGTTACCTTGTTATAAGTTTACTTTTAATTGAAACGACGAAAGCAGCACTATTTTCAAATCCAATCTAGCACATTTAATTCTTTCAATAATATAGGGTCATCCGAATCGTGAACCGATAGCATCCCTGTTTCAATCACATACGTCAAACCAGACTGTCATCCGAGACTGTATATGTTTGGTTTAAGGTTTACTATTTTACAATGTGAATCCTTTAACAATCTCTGAACGTATACCCATACGAGTAATTGTAAAAACTTACTACAAAAAATAGTAATTCCCCAGTAACGGCAAGTACATTTCACCCATTACGAGAAGACTATGGTCGACATAATTGTGCATCTAAGTGTACTATAGGCAAAACTATATACAAATTCGAAGAAACTGATTCTGTTACAGGTACATCAAGGGCAATTCACATTCAAAATGTTTGTTCTACAGGAAATACATATGAATTCCGTTATTGAAAGTGTTGAAAAAGATTCAAATCTATCGATTTCACAACGAGCACAGCATTTGGACTTGCCTTCCGGCACATTATGTCGTATTTTGCAATTCAACTCATTCAAGAATTGAAGCCAGCTATCCACGGAGTGCGTGCAATATACGGCGATTGGGTACTTGAACATCAGCGATTGGATGACAAATTTTTCACACAACATTTTCTCCAGCGATGAGGTTCATTTTTCACTCAGTGGATATGTTAACTAACAAAATTGTCGCATATGGGAGAGTACCACATGTAGCTATCTTAAGCCTATTGCATCCACAAAAGTCACTGTATGGTGTGCAATTTAGCCTGATGGTGTCATTGGTGCACACTTTTTATTCTGGCCTCAAATCGATGATATGATTGTGAAAGACATGTAGTTTTAGTTTTACAAAATTCGCAAGCTCCTAAACTCTTAAAAATGAAAATTCGTCCAGTTATTGCCCTATATGTGTCGAAAATTCATCGACAAATACCTTGTCAGGATTAAGTTTTGCAAGACCTACCATGGGGCACATTTGAATGAATTTATATTCCGTTTATAACACCAAGGTCCAAACAATATACTGAAATAAGAATTTGATCGAAATCTAAATCATAAATGTGTTTAGTTTTAATTTACTTTCGGAACAACAAAATGAATAACTCTATCTGTTTCCTCCCATTTAAAATTTAAAAACTAAAGAATATGATTAAAATTGAAAATGGTTTAATTAAACAATGGCGGGGGCCAAAAATTAAAACCACAAAATGGAGTCTTGGGGATTTAAAGGTATTACATCCATAGTATCCCATTATTCTGCTAAGTCTCGGTTTTCTTGCAGTGATTGATAAGAATTTCTTAAAAATTCACCATATTGAAGAGCAGATACCAAATTCCAAAACTTAATTTATAAAAATTTAATATGTTGTTAGATCATATAGTCCTTAAGATAAAATAGTCACTATGACAGCATCCAATGAAAAAATAATCAGTACGGCACGTGGCTTAAAAGAATAGATTTTCGTTTCAATGATGCTTAGGTTCTTTCGGACCTGTAAATGGTCTTTCAGTGTATGCAAAAATAATAACATTGACATAAATATATTCCTCCACTTTGGACGTGATTGCAATCATTGGGTTAGGTTTCTCTTATCAATTGAATAAGTTTTTTTGAATTCAACAGGTCAGGTATTACAAAATAAGTCAGAGCATCTGATCTGATTCCTTAAAATGCATTGTTAAGTAAATTAACTGTAATATTATGATTTTGTCTTTCAATAGGATTTTATTTTTTCCACCGATTTGCTTTGCATACCAAATATAACAGTTACATGCTCATTAACAATGTATTCGGTTTATTTTTTCAATCATTATAGCTTATGTTCTTATATTGACTACATCGCATTGTAACAAGAAAGAAAGGGACCTGACTAGAAAGTGCCATTTTTTCTTGAATCTCTTGAATATCTAATTGAAACAAGTCTTCTTTTTTTCTAGTTAATATCACATTTTCTTACTTCATTTGGTTACGTGGATAGACACGTAGACCATATTCTTTTAATTATGTAATCAGCTTTATTGGGAGTATTAACCCGACCCAAATATGGTACACACGGATATTATTCATTTTATTTCCAGTATGCCAACGCTCTTCTTTTAATAAGTTTACAACTGATTACGTATCACCAAATGAATATAAAAAATAAACACTTCTTTAGCCCGAAAAGGTGGATAGTGCATAACATGTTCAACGGAAATCTCCCTTAGTTGATGAATTTCACCCGTAGAGCTTAATAACTACTTAGTCGTTACAGGTTTTTTTTTCTCTCCATATATGCTTAGGCATTCTAAATCCTTATACATATGTACATATATGTCACTTCTACAAGAAAGACAATAAAATGTCTTCCAAGAACTAATATAACTAAAAATTCCTATCGATTACGAATTTCAGAATGCCGCATTTGCAATGGGCAGTGCAAATTGTTGCTAAATTGCTAAAATACTTTGCCGCATACTACAATACGTCCAGCAATTGAGAAGGATGAATGGGAGAGATGCAACTCCCGCGAACTCTATGAGATATATCTGAATGAAGACATAGAGCATTTTAAGACCCAAATCCTCTAGTTAAAGACATAAAGAAAGACCAAATCTCAAAAATCGATCGCGGTATCTATCTTATAAGGCATAAATAAGTTAATGGAATTAATTGTCAGTCGATATTGTTCCCGTAAAATATGATGACAAACCTTGAACACATATCGAACGAATTTTCTCCCACATGAACATTATGAAGTTACCTTAATTTGGGTATTACGATGACAAGCAAGTTTTTGTAAACGTTTTAACATCCGTCTGCAAACCAACTTTTCAAAATTGTCATTTCCCTAGAATATTGACAGTAGTCTAAGAGTATCGGTGAATTTCTTGTTAAACCGAAACCTTTGCGTTTACATCTTTTGCCTTATCGGATTGCGTTGGTGGGTTATAGCTTTATAATTTCCAAGGGCTTATATTTTTTTTCTTTTCTTTTCGTCCAGTTATATTTGTTTACCGATTTGGAAAACATAGATAATATATTATTACGTGCGCAAATAAGTTCTCGCTGTTTGTCAATACATGGGTCCAGCCATAAGTGGTGATCGATTTCGACATATACGTCATGAACCAAGCTTAAACATATGGAAAACAAGCCGTTTTGACACATTAGTGATGTTTTTTGGAGTCATATCATAGATATTGTGCCAAATATTCGTCATTTCCAAGAAGTGTTGATTTTCTTCTTTCATTTGAAGAAAACGGCGACTGAAGCGCAACGAAATCTCCAAAAAGTTTACAGAGATGTTGCTCTAAGTAAAACAACGTGTCGTGATTGGTTCCGTTGCTTCAAAGACGGTGATTTCGATGTTAACGACCGTCCGAGTGAAGAGAGGCCAAATCCTTCGAAGACGCTGAATTGGAAGCACTGCTCGATGAAGATCCGTACCAAACACAAGAAGAGCTTGCTTCAGTATTAGGAGTTGACCGCCAAGACATTTCCCAGCGATTGCATCAATTGGGAATGATTCACAAACAAGGGTTCCTTATGATTTGAAGCCAAGGGACGTTAAGCGTCGTTTCTTCGCCTGTGAACAACTGCTTCAGCGGCAAAAAAGACAGGGTTTTCTTCAACGTATCGTGAAGGGTGATGAAAAATGGATCCATTACAGTATAACATTAACTCAAAGAGAAGAAAGTCGTGGGACTGTCCAGTCATGGTTCTGCGTCGTCGGCTCGGTCGAATAATCACGCTGAGCAAGTTATGCTGTTTATTTGGTGGGATCACGACCCAATGAAACCATCGCTGGGGAAGGGGAACGGTATCGACTTTAATTGATGTGATTGAGCCCACACTGCGCGGAAAACGGCCACAATAGAAACAGAGGCGCGAAACAGTGATTCTACAGCATGACAACGCTCGACCTCACGTTGCCGAACCCGTTAAAACCTACCTTAAAACGCTCGAATGGGTAGTCCTACCCCACCTGCCATATTTCCTAGATATTGCACCGTCCGATTACTACCTGTTCCATTCAATGGGACATAGTCTGAATGATCAGCAGTTCCACTCATATGAAGACAACAAAAATAGCTTGATTCATGGATAGCCTCAAAAGATGAACACGTTTACCGTAACAGTAAGAAACTATTGTTTTTTCGAGCAATTGCGCGTTAAAAAAATAGAATGAATAAGAGTCAAAGGCCGTTCAGAGTTTCATGAATGTATGTGAATCTTTTCCCCATCACCCAATAAAACATTACAAGTCCAAGAAGATATGAACAGGAAGTCGTAATGGATGCCATTCCCATTGCCCTTATCATCGCGTCGGTATGATATCGGGCACGAAAGAACTTGCTTAGTTCATTTTCAAAAGATCAAGACTAACTCTCCCCAAATTTAAATTCATCTGACCCAATTCCATCAGATCAGCCCCAATTCATAGATCATATTCGGACAAAGTAGTGTAGGTCAACCATTGTAAGTTACTCGCTCGAAAACGTCATTTCATTCAAAAGCCAAACGACTTAATTGCTGGTCATCAACGCATCGGGGTGTCTTTGATGTTGTCACCCAAGGAGTGAAAAGGTAACACAAAATGTACATTGCCCACATATCAATCATAGGGGAATCCAATTTTAAACGTCACATGTCATGTCTAACCCCATTATAATAACAACCATCATCGACCAACTGCCGAGGTGGTGGTGCTTAGGTTTAAACTGGTTGCGTGTTTAACATCGGTTTCCCCGCAAAGGGTGAGTGACCCTAAGCGCATTTACACAAACTGTATTTGTATTTAAATGAGCAGCCCATGTGTTTTTCTATCACTTAAATTTAAAAAAAGGAAATGCAGAATGTCACCATTTGTAATTTCTTAAAGGCATAAACCGACCACAAACTATTATAAGTACAACAAGAGACCAGGAATAGGTACATACTCGTAAGAGCCCTCTTGGATAACTCAAATATTATCTGAAATGACAGGAATGTAAACATTGTAAAACACCCACCGCAAACGATTGTATACCAAAATACTTACAAGCTTCGAGTGTTCCATAAGTTTGCTGGGGGATGGTTCCTACATACACAAGCATGTATACAATACCCACGAGGTGGATTTATACTCGCCCATATGTATGAATACATAGACGAAATTGAAAGTAGAAGAACTTGTATTTGGAACATGCTCGTAGGAAACCTTGACCATTCTTTTAAGTAGAATTCGAAATAGAAAGCCGGCATTTTGGACAATATTGCGCAGAATCCTAACGAAAGGAAACTCTTATTAAATCAGAAAATCATTTTCACTTTCTAATTGCGCGCATATTGCATGTCGTTTAAATGTAGTTGTGCTCCTGATATACTAAACAGTGATTAGCTGTTTGACCGTAAATGCTGTCGTTAAATACAAAACTATTGTTAAGTAAATAATTTATGAGGCGATTCCCAGCTTTTAACAGATATTTCTATCTATGCGTATCTTGTTCAGATGTGCATTTAAGTATATTTTTCAGTCAATTTTATAGAATATGACTATAAAAAGTGTGCATATGCTTTTTCGTGTAAATACGTATCTGATAGTTATACGGACATATGATAGTTGTACATATGAAGATACTGAAAGCGTAATTGAATTCATAAGCCTTATGAAAAGCAATAGTATCTAAATTTGTTGTAGAAATCTAATATAATAGGGGCATGACAGGAGCTGTCCCTTTTGGTTCTCCTTTCTAAAAATGGCCAATTTAAAAATGTTTTTTAGCTATCATGTTGACTTATAGGGATGGACATTTTTAAACAAATAACTGTGCTCACTGTTTTCAAATAAAAACTGTAAAAATGTACGGCACTTGGCATTTTTTTGTTAAAATCACGTATTGTCAAAGTCTATGTTGCAAAATGTAGGTTATTCATCGTTACAACTTTACTGTAACAACTAAGATGTACTATCATAAACTCTACCAAACAATACTCTACAGTACTAATTTCTGTGAGTTACGGAGATGAAAATACGCACAGCATTTCATAAGACAGAATATGGTGAGAACTTGTTATTTAAATCCATGTTAAAACTTTATTAGTAAGTAGATACTAAAAAGATTTGAATTCAGTTCAAGCGATTTAATGACAATCCAAAAAGGGCTTATTAACTATGTCAACCTTCTTTGGACATGCAACATCAAACCTAGAGAAGTCTCATTCCTGCCGATAAGAAGGTTTCTTCTCCCGACAGTCGAAATGCTTTAAAAAAAACTTCAATGCAAGGGCACATATTATGAATGGACTGAATCATTGTCGATTGAAACTAAGTAATTGAAAGTAGGTCCTTTCATCATATTCCTTAATAGTACCATTGATACAAAATAGGAGTTTAATCATAGAGCGACAGTATCTGATCTTAAATATATAACAAAATCAAAAATGAATTAATGTTTCAAAACACTCTAAAACACACTATCTTTGCTAAAAAATAGAATATAAGCTATCAATCTGAGACAGAGTAATCCAGGAATCCTTTCATAGAGCCACAAAGGAAGCAAAGGTTTTCGCTTTTGGCGCTTTTTGCAAGATTTCCATTATCATTCTCGTCAAGTGTAGAAGTGTCATAGAAAGATAAAGTAACTGCATTCGGCATTCAGCTTAAATTTAAGTTTTATTACTATATACTCTGACGTGAACTTTTACCTTAAATCAATCATCAATGCAAACGAATCACATACATTTTTTTTACCAAAGCAACCAAGGCTTCATCTATATTTGGCAATGCATTAGCATATATCATACATGTTAATGCGGTCTCGGACGGTAGTGGGATGATTGGGATCTTTAAAAAATAAGATGGCTCAAGTGGTAGTGCATTGGCTTCTAAATCGGACGGTTCGGTGTTCAATCCCAGGTGCGCCCGAAAGACACTCTTTTATTCAGCCAAATAAAACCACGTTAAGTGGTTGTCTAGAAATACAACAACAAGTCCAATTACACCAATAATTTAGTCTCCCCATTAAATGTTGGATGCCACCCTTGGAGCGAAATAGCCACTGAGCCCAAAAATCTCTCTTCCTCTCTCTCTGTCCCATTTTCCTAAAAAAAACTTAACACATGCTAAAGCACTTTGAGTATAGCATAAGTTCTTTAAAAAAAAAAAAAATAATAACATTAATAATAATAAATAAATAAATAAAGTCAATTGAGTGGCTTCCTAGTTAAAAAAAAACAGCGGTTAGCAAGAGTTATTCTTTTTTGATCTCAGTGGATGCCTAAATCCTTTTTTGCTACCGAAAGTCTATGTGACTACAAGCGACCGCTTTCCATTACACAAGCCAACAAAAGAAAATGAAAAAATTGGCAGCTTTGCTTGTAACTGTGGTAGATAAGAAAAGTAATATACATATTATATCCATTATTTTTTTATCCTGTCACCTTTAGTTCACTATCTACCAGCTATATAAAGATCGCCTTGCGCGTCCTTTTTTTATGAAATCATTAAAAT
This sequence comes from Volucella inflata, assembly GCA_928272305.1. Classification (NCBI taxonomy): domain Eukaryota; kingdom Metazoa; phylum Arthropoda; class Insecta; order Diptera; family Syrphidae; genus Volucella; species Volucella inflata. Next base: position 78,053,592 of record OV743718.1, read on the forward strand.
TGAAAATAAAAATGACACCATGGATTCGAATTAAACCAACTGAATTAAAACAGCTAAATAAGTTTGAAGCTGCAGTATGCATTTCTTTCACACTTCTTGGGTCCGTTATCCGTTATCCTCTTGCATATCAGCGCTGACGCCTCGCAGTTTCAAGCTTCTGTAAGGGCACTGTTATGGAGACTTTATGTGTGTATTTCCCGCGCTCTCCTCGACTTTATCGAATCGCCACCTTCCACGCGGTTTATATTGTGTTAATCCTAATTCGATTTCACAATAACACTGAAGAAATAAACCTGGCTATATAGAGAATATATTTTCAAAGACCAGCGGAAATTTATAAAAAACAATGTGATCCGCTTGTAATTTGCTTACTTCATTATTGAAATTTGCAATCAAGGTAAAGCGTGGGCGCTACATAGGGTATGTAAAAAGTGCACTGAACATTTACGACAATGGGAGGTTAATTTGGTGAGAACAAAAAAATTATCATAACGACTGCTACTTCTGTAAGACAAGTATAGTGGGCATCAACAAAAACAATCGGCGCAGATGGAAATATTCTAATATATCTTCAGCAATAAGACCAATTCCTCATTCAAAAGACGTTCCAAAACCAGATTTTCACCAGCTTCCACAATGTCAGGAGGAAGAAATTGAATTGATCTAGTGCTTCTCAAGTAAGCGATGACTTTGAATGCTCGGTAGAAACATCGAAACTTAAAGCATTTTCACAAAATGAGTTTAATGATCTCATCAGAACCTAAGATACTCATACTTCAAAGGAAGGTGCTGGGCTGCTAGCATGAAGGTTAAAAGAAAAAAATTGTTAGCCTCTGATGTGTGAATAACTTTCTATCGTACGAGAGGACAAAACTTATTCCAATATTTTTCTTCTGGTGAAATTTTGTATATTACAAGGCCCTGACTTTCATGGGCTTAAGGACCCTATTAGACGAGTGACTGGCGTCTCTTTATTGAAAGCAGTAAAGGAAATCTCAGGGCTGTCCTTTTACATAATGGCAATAAACATGCTCCTATTTCAATTGTCCACAATACTTATATGAAAGAAGAATATGAAATAATTTCAGTTCTATTGCGGAAAATAAAATATGTCGAATATAAATTTGTGATCTGTGTCGATTTGAAGATAGTTAATTTTATGTTAGGTCAACAAAGTGGCTACACAAAATATCCATACTTTATTTGTCTCTGGGAAAGTAGAGCAAAATCAAGACACTGGATACAAAAATATTGGCCTATGAGAGATGCTATGGTCGTTGGCGAAAGCAATGTGATAAATGATAAAATGATAAATTAAAAGCAGGCATTTTTGATGGACCCCAAATAAATTTATTAATTAAATGCTCTACTATTTTTGAGGCATCTATGACTGAATTGGAACGACTTGCGTGGAAATCTTATGTAGCGGTTGTACAAAATATTAGCTGTAACATAAGCATAAAAGCGCACCACCTCCATAGTTATATAGATCAGTTTCGGCATAACCTCGGAGATCTTAGCGAAGAACAAGGAGAATGCTTTCATCAAGATATAAAAACAATGGAGAACAGGTACCAAGGAAGATGATGGTATGATGGAAGACTACTGCTGAACTATGCGCGATTGTCCAAGACAATTTTTTCACGTATGATATTAAAATAATGCCGTATTTTTAAAAAAATCTAATTTTTTGTCAATCTCATAAATAAGAGCTAATACAAAGAAACAGTTAACATTTTTGAAATCACCTTATTAGATATACATACTTAAAAACAGGTCTTAAATCATAGGCACCAAAATGAGTGCAGGGCAGTGTTATCAATCGCGTATTCGAGTTTGGCAAATATACCATACCATGATAACATATTTCTCTGAAAAGTTCGTCTCTATAAATGCTGTGAAGCGCGACTATAAAGTGGATAAAAAATGTATATGATGGATTATGTGTCCTTTCCCAGATAGGTATGCCGTAGTCTGAAAAGTTGTAGGTGCTCGCGCAATAAGCAAGTAGAATTTTGAGCAGAATTATACTTCCATAGTTGATGTAGTGTAAATGGTCTTCTTATCGTGTTATCAACTCATTTATATATCGCTATTCTCACATCGAAGCAGGCAGACTATATTGCTATTTGTTGATTATAATCCACTAAGATTGTGAACGTCTTTATCGACACCAATATTCACTTTGCAGAAATAGTACTTTCGTATGCTTAGTGCCGATTTAGATACGTATTGCGACACCTTTTATTCAATTGCGTAAAGACGTCCTCCTTCTGAGGTTCAGTCATTTCCGATAGTGTATTGAATATAGAGGCAATGTTGCCATTGTCTCCTTCTTCAGTGGCTTCCATTTGAAGATGAAATGAGCAAAATTGACGTGTAGTCTTTGTTAATGCACAGTTCATTGTAGGCCAGCATCTACTTCGACTTGGCAGCATCTAACTCCGCCGTCAGAAAACGGATATTAAAAAATATGCGTAAGAAAAATAGAAAATTTAGAGTTTTTCAGCGTAGGTTAGTGTCTTTACGTACTCGTATATGAAGAAAATAATCAAAAGGCATCAAATCACAAGACATTGGAGCCCAATTCACAAGTCCATTTATGCCTTCATCGAATGTTTCAATAAGCAGTTTTTTTCGTTTGCCATATGGCACTTTGCGCCATCCTGCTGTAAATACATCTCTTTCACATTCATGTCATTCAACTGGAGAACGAAAAAGTAATTGTTTATGGCATTGTAGCGAATACTCTTAACGGCAACCGGCTGATTTTTAAGAAGTGGTTCCACCAGTCCGCAGACCACCGAAACTGTAATGGCTTGTCGATAATTCCATGCAAATTATCTTCGCTCCAAATGCAACAATTTTTCCTATTGACAAACCATTAAGCCGAAAATTAGCCTCATCGTTAAACACAATCCTTCATCAAAACAACGAATTGAATTCACCGAAATTTCGGCGCAAACGTTGGTCATTAGGCTTCAATTTTAGAACAACCTGGATCTTGTCAGCCTTCAAACCAAAATCTTTGTGCAGAAATTTCCATAAGGTGGACGGACAAAAACCAAGGCGGCTGTGAACGACGTCGAATCGATGCAATTGGATCTACTTCAACACACTACTGAACGGATGCAATATTTTCTTCAGTACGCACTCTTCCTCTGTGCCACTGCATCTTCCAAAGAAATTGCTGTGCGAAACGGTGAAACAATACTGCTAATTAAGGTCTCAGATGATCGATTATGTCTACAAGTTCTCTATAATTTTGGTGCGTAGATCATGAATTTGGAACTAAATTTTTACATTTTGTAACGTTTGGTAATGACACAGTTTGCAATCTAGCAATTGGATTAACAAGTATAAATGTCTGAAGTTAGAACTTAGATAAAAAACACTCTTTATATTTACATTTTAAAAAGCACACAAGTGCGAGTTGACCTCGCGTGGTGAGGGTTCCGTACGTTTAAAATGTTACCATGTTTTTTTTTTAAATCTGATTCAAATTTGTTTGGGGTAACTAAATTGATTTATCTTAAGGACAAACTTAACATTCTAGTGAAATATGTGTTTATACCCACAGGAGTGAAAGATTTACCACGTTATGTTTAGACCATAGACTTCTTGTAGGTCTTCCTGTAATCTATAAGTACTGTTTTCATTGTTTTTTTATTCAAAATTTTAGCCTCAGTAGTAAAGGTCAATTTTCATCTATTTTCTTAAATATCTTTAGAACTATTTATTTTAAAATTAAAAAATATATATATTTGAGACCCTTACAATAAGCCTTTCCATTTGATATGTCCTATTTCCTATTTCCTAATTGGCCCACATGTTCAAAATTCTTTTATTTACGTTATGTCCATATTTGGGCCACAAAAATACATAATCTATACCTAATTTCAACTTAATCGGTCCAGTATTGCAAATTGGCTGTGACAGATGGAAAGACAGACACACGAGTGATCCTATAAGGGTTCCGTTTTTTATTCGGAAATCTTATATAATTGATAAAATTGATAATTGATAAAATAAAGTGAATTCGAGCCGAATAAATTGCTCTAAAAAGTGTATGATCTAGAATATGATAACTGTAACCTGACTAAAAAGGACACAAAGGTAGCGGTATATACATACATACATTCATATACAATAAAATTTTCTTTTTTCTAAATGGAGTCATTGAATTGAAGTTGAGAGAATAAATCAGATTTCGTTAATGGAAATTCATTCACAATGACAAGATATTTCGCCTTGCATTCGTTCACCACTATACGGGATTCTTTTTCAAGTCTGGAGAGCTATGCGCTGTCCTCATGTTAGTTCCGACAAAGTCAGTATCATCGGATACAATTTAAGCTCTGCACTGTGATCTGAACCGATGTTGTTAGATACCTCGCATCATGAATACTGGAAGAATGGTTTTCTTCTATCAAAACATAATAATATAAGTTATGTAATTTTTGATCAGGGGATAGCCCTGAAAAACGAATTGTTGAAATCTCGTAGTTCCAACTACCATATTTTACGCCGCAGATGATCAGCTTAGCTGATTTAGCTGATTTCAACGAGCTAAAGATGTTTTTTTTTTTTTTTAAAAATCAATTGGTGTTTCTTTGACCTTAGAGAATCGCGTATACGACACTGTCAAGGAACACTAAAATAACTCTACATGGGACCTTATCAGTAAGCGATATGATATAAGATCCAGATTATCCCAGTCCCAAACTATGATTCAGTAGCATATACATATGTATATTAGCCAAGCCGATTTAAGATATTCTTGCCCCAAAGCAAAGTTATTTTGAAGGCTAAAAAAATGCGCATCAAACGCCTAACGTGTCTAAAAATTTCTATTAATAACCCGGAGGGAAAATGCGAGGGGCAAAAGCTTCGCTTTAGATTACCACAATTGAAAGCCGCTGTTCAAAGATTGCACCGATTGGAGATGACTATAAGCTGAGGCCTATGACTGTTGTACCATCTAAACTACTAAGTATCGCTAAATTGTCAATTATACGTTTTTGAAGTCTTTTAAACTCAGAGTTTTTGTCTGAAGCATTTTCAAAATGGGCATTCAATGAAACAGTATTTTTCAACGAAACGTTTTCAAACACTTGCAAAAGGGCTTTGCTTATCTTGTCACTTACTTTAGTCCACTTCCTTCCTAATGTTGAAGTAAAAGTCCAGAGACCGTGAAAGGACTGTGTGTCTGATAAATTTACATAATGACGACAGTTAATCCAAGACTTTACCATAAATTCCAAATTTTAAATATAGTTATTCGTAAACTTATCTAATTTACAATTCTAAGCTCAAACACCAAAAAATATTTATAAGATAGACCCCTTCTCAATAACTCTAAGACCAATATTTGAAATACTTCATTAAAAAAAAAATACGAACTTAAAAAAAAAACAATTTGAAATTCCATCCTGAAAATAGCATTCCACTGAAAACATTCCATTAACTTCCCTATTACGAAAGTGAGAAATTTTCCCATTTTAAAATTTCAATATCGAATTTTTCATCCCAATTCAGAATTTCAGAAATTCTCTTATCTGGTTTATGGCTCTTTTTGCGGATGGTCCTCATTAAAATTCTGTCCCGTTTTATACCACACGAAGTCTCCCAACTTTTCAATTGGATAAAAATGAAAGCTAACCAACACACACACCAACGCACCTTTGAACTTTACATGTGTACGTATATATGTATGTATGTGCATATGTGTGAATAAACCCGGAGCTCGTATTATTTTTATATTTTACGATTTGGTTGAGAAAACCCTTAAGGGGACGAATCTGTGGTGTGAGTGTTTCTGAATAAAATTCTGAGAAGTAAATTTTTCTTTTTTCCAAAAAAAAAAAAAAATGCTTTAACTTGAGAAATTCTCTCAAACGACAACAGGAAGAAAACAACAACAACTATCCCTAAAGTAACCCTGTGCACGTTGCTATACTCCCGCAACCACCCACCATATCAACCCACAACGACAAACTACATACTAGTAAAGTTGAACATGTATACTATACGTATTCAGTTATAATATTATTCTGCAAAGTCCTGATATACTGACTTTCATTTAATTTTTTTCTTTTTTTTTTTCTGCTCCTTCGTTGGCCTCTACTCGTTCTTCTTTGTGAAAAATACTTTCGAGCATAAATTTTTTTTTTTTTTCACAAGAATAAGACGAAGGAAAGGAAATGTGTGTCTGGGGTGGTAGTGGATGGACTGGCTGAGGGTGGCGGGCTTGGGTTGGGTTGTTTGGGGGAGTGAGTTTTTGGGAATTTTAGTTTTTGCGATGTATGAACGTGTGGTTGATGCAACCCCCTCCTATTTGGGATGTTAGAAATGGCTACAACAACAACATGGGGAAATACTTTCGGATGAAAAGTAAAAGTTTCATTTTGCACAATTTTTTTTGCTCCCACTTTTGCTCTCTTTCTTCATTCTACTGTACTGTTCTTCCCTGAAGCATGATGCGAGAGTCTTTTTTGATTTTGGGACTCCTTGAACCGAAATGAAATAGATGAAAATGAAAACTATGTGCATTGGTAGATGGGGAATAAGGGTGCCAGAAGCGAAGGCAATGGTAATAGCGAAGGCAAAGGCAATGGCAATCTAATGGGTAAGAAGATGGAAATTCAAAGGAAGCCAACAAAAAAAAAAATACAAAAAATTGAAGATTTTTTTTTTTTGATTTTCCTTTTTTCGCAAGGTATTTCTCGTACATGTGGAGATGAGAGTTTGAAATGTGTATATTAGTTGTGTTATACATACATACATATATATGTACTTACTATATGTATGATTAGATTGTATATGCATGCATTGGCTCTGTCAGTATAACAGTGTAAGCCGTGTAAGAAGAAGATTTGTGTATCTTCTCCGCACACATTGGGTGGTGTAGTTGTTACAGTCTTGTAAAATCACAGTGAGGTGCCCCAAGCAACAAAAAAAAAGATCGGATTTATCCTTTTACAGAGAATCTTGAAGAAAAGAAAAATACTTTCCTGCTCTTAATTTCATACCAGATGGCTGGGGGTGAGTCCGGTTCAGGGTTGGGATGGGAGTAAACTTTTATCTTTTGATTACATACGCTAGCAACCGGAGTATACATCAACGGATATGAGATTTTGTGTGATGGATGCTAAGTCTATGTGTGATAGGCATACGCAAGATTAAATGAGAAAACCATTTTTCTCCTTCTTTTTTTTTCTCTTCTGTTTTAACGAATTTTTCATATGGGCAGGGGTAAATTACAAAATATACAAACGTATAGATATGTATACATGCATACATACATACATATAACGAATAAGTTATTAATTCGAAGCAATTGTTTGCCTTTCCGTTGCATATTTATTCATTGATGAAATAATAAATAATTCCTGCCGAGTTTTCTCGCATACATATACATACATACATAGCCGTATATGTATTAACACATGTATGTTCACTTGTAAATCGATTCTTGATGAAATCGGCATCAGTTAGTCGGTAATTAAAAGCTTTTTTTTTAGATACCTGAAAAAGGACATAACCATTTTTAACATTTTTATACATGCACCTATAGCTGGGGATGGTCCATTGTTAGCTTTATTTTACATGTAACCAATTTCAAATACTGAAACACAATACTGAAAAATGTATCTCGTGTAAAATTAGGCAGTGTTAAGCAGCCTAGATTAGACTTACGCTTTTCCTTATTGAAAAACACTTTTACATAATTTTCTAAAGAGTTGAATTTGATTACTATTTAAAATCTATGTTTAGCAACTAAGGCAACTAAGAAAGAGGTAGACATATCTACTGAAGATTTCGAAAACATCTGAGCCATTTTGACTGATGTTGCGCAAAATTCGGGTATTGTTAATGCGAATACATATTATGATGAAGTTTGACTCTTAACAAACTTGAAATTTACTTAAACCATTAATTTTGATCTGAATACGCGTCCAGATCCATTATATTTTTCCTTAAGCTATTACTAACAATTAGAATACGTATGCCCTGCCATTGAGACCCCTTATAGCTCCAGAAATTTCCTGTACTATGCACCATTCTTACACCCAAACGATTGAATTAATTCCATTGCATTACATGTTTTGCGCAATGCTACGAGTATATCTCATCGTTGGATTAACCCTTATATATTGATAAATTCATGTTGTTTCTTCGAAAATTAAAAAAAAAAAAACACTGTGGCGCTGGCAGCCCGGTATGGGCCATGGCCTAGCTTCTTGACACTCATTTGTGTTGCTCATGTCGTCATTTTTGTCACATCTGAGCGGGGCCTACGGTTTATCGCACGGCAGTCCTTAGAAGCTTTTTCGTAGGCAATTTTACTTTCGGGAGTTTGCCATTACCCGCCGAAAGGGTGATGGCGATTTCGAAAATTGTTGTTGACCCAGCCAGAAATCGAACCCAGACTCACTGCGTGATTTAATTTAATAATTTTCCAAGTCCTAGTTAGAAATACATCGGTAGCATGTAGGTATATTGCAGCTTTTTGTAAACCTCGTTGACCGAATGTATTTTATATAAATTTAAATTTTTCCCTGTACACAGTTTTGCAAAATTCAATATCCTTGTAGACCTTATCAGAATAATTTGATGTTCAATTGTAAATGCCCAAAGAGTATTATCATAATACACACAATATAAGACATTTTTACACCTGATGCTGTAACCCACCATATACTCTAATCAAACAATTACTCGCGAAATATGTAGTTACTTAGATGGCGCAACAGTTCATTGTGAATCTGGACCTCAACTAACGAGCATCTACAATTAGTCTGGTCTTTAAGTTGAGATATCCTATATACACAAACAGCACTTAGTAAAAATGACTCTTCGTTTCATTTCTGGCAGAATGGATAACAGACGTATGACAGCTCATCGCTTTGTCTAAATCTTTTTTTGACATTAAAGGTCTCGGTGAGTTCATTACTGATCTTAATCGAGCAGCATACATTCTCCATCGTCATTCTGCGAAGACGAACGAGTTAGCAGGGATGCCAAAACAAGACACAAAACAAGCTAATGATGGTGTGCTGCGTAGTCTTAAAGATGATCCAAAAGTATCCATTCGTCATAGGAGTCAACAAATAAACTTGTGTCCATCCACTTTATGGACAATTTTGCATAAAAATCTTGGTTTACGTGCTCACAAGATTCAACTTGTACAGGAATTGAAGCCACACGATCAACGTTTGTGCCGCACATTCTATGAATGGGAAACATTGCTATTGATCCACAACTTCATTTAAAAATTTTGTTCAGTGATATAGCACACTTTTTCTTAAATGATTATATCAATATTCTGTTTTGCATTTGTATCGATAATAATTCAGAATCCATTGTCAAAAAACTATTTCATTCAAAAACAGACACCGTTTGGTGAGCTTTTGGTTAATATGTCTTCATGGCAGCAGGACGGCGGCGTGTGTGAAAATTGTATCTCAAGATAACGCCATATATGAGCCCGCCGCGGCCGCCACATGCCAGAAATCATATTCAAACATTAATGCGAGAGAATTATCAAACCAGGGATTCCTATGGCGAAACTCAGCATATCAGTTGCCGTTCCTTCCGTACTTGACACTGGCGACATAGCATTTCGTCTAAAGATTCTGGCAGTATTTGCAATTGCAGATTTTGTACAATATTCTTGATTTTCTTTTTCTGACGCTTGTAAAATCCGCATCAACACCTTGGCTGCGACAAGGTTGTGATGCGACTTAATATTGGTTTTCCAGAACGTTCGGAAGACTATAATACTTTAGACATATCTTATATGTATCCATAGGAATATGATCAATTTAATTAAGTATTTCATAATCCGAAGAACGCCATGTCCCCTTGTGTATATTGAGATGAGAAAACCATATGCTTGCTGACGTGATATTTCGTCCAGCCACAAATTCAATAAGCCTAAGTCGGTTTCCAGAAGTGTTGTTACGATTATATATAGATTATGTCTATCAACTATCCTACAAAAGATGCCTTTCATATTCTGGCGTTAAAATCACCTAGTACGACTTTAACGTCATTCTTCGGACAATACTCATATTTTATATCAAGGAGCTTGTACAAACATTCCTTGGTGCACGTAGGCAGATGGATTCGTATAAGGCGTTTGTTAGCGAATGTAGCTTTGATGGGAATTGTCATAAGATGCTCGCGCTCGTGTTGGTCTGCTGCATGTTGAAAATCCGCATCGGAATAAGTGGTGTTTTTTCCCCCTAAAGCAATCACTTTAGTATATAGCATAGTTTTTAATCCTCCTTATCTACCGTAAAGGGTTGTTAGCCCTTTGAGGGCATAGGTCAGTAAATTGCCATTGGCCGAGCATGCCCACGTCATTTAAGTTTGGAATTGCAACTTATAACAATCAATATATTAAAAGAAAAATACTGTCGAACTTCTACTTCCTTCTATCGCTGCAATTCGGGGCAAGACTTTTACAACGAACAAGTCTACAAAACATTTGTGACATAGTGACATTTATCACCTTAGTCTGAAATTTAATCATCGAATTTCGATTACTGCTATGTTGTCAGTACCGGTGGTTTCACCTGGTCCAACAATGGAAAGCTACATAGTGAATAGCTCTCTTTTCTGCATTGTCAAAGTTAAGCTGAGAAAATCAGTTTCTAGTATTTCCGAAACTATACATATGGGAATGGATTAAAATCAGACTTAAAAATTGTATCTTTTATACGACTCTTGCTCCTTGTACCACAGATTAACCCACATTAATAGACACCACTCAAATGTAGGAGGTGTTATTAGCATAGTAAGAGTTTTCCTAGATATTTGAATGCAGTCGCACTTTCCTGGTATCTGATTTGCACGAAGCTAAGGAGATCAATTGAGGAGATACCCTTTAAGAACTAAATGAATTAAATATGTCCTGTATTAAGACAAATATTATTATTTCAACAACTGAATTAGAAAGAAATAAGCCTAGTCATAAAGTGTGAGCCAACAAATGATGTGGATGTTGGGTGTCAATTACTGTCATTTACTAAACTCAATGTGGTTGATCTTTATGACAGATACAGTCATTTGGCAATTTTAGTCATGGAGTCTTCTAACATGCTACAACGCATTTTTGTTATTCAATTTCATTACGAAAATGCGCGATCTATAAAAGTAACATTTCGTAAAATTCGTGAATTTTTCGGTCAACATAATCGCCCTAGTGAGTCCGAATCATGCTCAGCCAGGACATACACGCCAACACATCACGACTGTGACCGAAAGTGTTTTAAACCAGCCATGCACCACAATTCACTTATGGCTCTTTAGGGTCAATTTTAAAAGCTGACTGGTACGTGGATTAATATTCATGAAAAACCAATGCATCCCAAAAACGTCATTATATGGTGCGCATTATGAGTTCGCAGCATCATTGGCATGTACTTTTCGAAGATAAGGCTGCAGAGACAGTTACTGTGAATGGAGAATATTGTAAATTGACCGAAACGAAATTGGACGATCTCTGGTTTCAATAACATGGTGCTACCGCCCATACAAACCATCAATCAATCAATTTATTTCATACGAAATTTAATGTTAGCATTATTTCGGTTAGAGGAGAAGTTTAATGACCTCCAAGATCATGCGATTTGATACCTTTAGACTTCTACCTGTGTGTGGGATTATTTGAAGAGTATTGTCTATGCCAATAGTCCAGCAACGAATAAGGATCTCAATAATAACATTCAAACTGAATTTGCGGCCATTAACACACTTATACTTCAAAAGTCATCGATTATTTTGACCTTAGGATAATCGCTTGCAACAGAAGCCGTAGTGGTCACATGAACAAAATTGTTATCCATTCGTAATAGCTATTGACCGAACTTTATTAATCAATAAAATTCTACATTGATTTCACAATAAATGTGTATTTAATTTAATGATAACATCCACACCAGTTGTTGGCTCACCCGTTGTGTAACTAGTTGACACAGACATAGGAAATATAGAAAGTCAAGAGCTTAAAACTTATATATCAGTATCCCAAAGTCCTTGAATTGATTTTGGTAACTTTACTCGTAAACAAGCATGCCATCTTTCATCTATACTGGAAAGAATAAAATTTGTAAGCCAATCAAATCTTAGTATTGTTTATATCAATATTCTCTTAGATATGTAAGGCACATTGTCTAATAAAGACACTGAACTGTATTGTTTCAAATAAATTTGAAATGCTGCAATTCCTTCTTGTTTTTTCGGGTAAGCCTTCAGATTTTTCTTCGAGGCACCTCAGCCTTGATTAATTGTCGGTGGAAACTCAGATTTGCATGTTCTCCGCAAATTATCACGTTTGATTTTTGGTATTTATTAGTGGTTCAATTATATGTAAGATACTAAGCTTATTTTCTAATTTGATTTGATCGAGATAAGATTCGTTGGCATTTATTGCTTTCTTATTTTTTCCCAAGAAGTTCTTACTTTTTGACTATATGAGACTTTTATGAGGTTTGTTCTAATTCGTGCTAAAAATTACTCCAAACCAGGTAAAATTGATATTTCATTCTAGAAACATCAAGAGAGTATTGGAAATAATTTAAAATTTAGACAGTAATTCTTTTTGAATCATTTCGCATGAAGTTAGTCTTGCCTTTTTGTGTGTTAAGGCCAAAACCTATCGAGTAGCGGAGGTTTCATACTGAAATGTTAATTGGATCAAAAGCCATCACTAGAATTGTGCTACAACTTCTCTGGGCGAATACCAATCTAAGGGTTTATTCTTATTTTTCTCCTATATATTTGGTTATGTCTGCATCTACTGCTGCTCTTAGAGCATTGTGTTCAGTGAAGTAACTTTTATCGGTTTCTCACATTGTTTGTTCTGAAAGCTAAGGAATTTAAATTAACAATGTTAAGCAATTCATAGAAAAAATATTTAAATATTGCTCTATGTTTTCAAAGAAAATTCGTCTTTTGGCGTTGACATTTACACGTGCTAAAACCTCAACGCTTCAACGCCGTGGCATTGTCTTAGTGGTCCTATGATCGAACAAAATCTATGTATGCATGACCAATATATGTGTTTTATGGTTGGATAATTTTTGAACAGATCTCATGTTGCTGTGTTTTGGATGAATGGACCATTATTTTATTGTATCCAAGAAACGAATGCGGATATGGGTAACAGCCCAAGGTAAGCAAGCCATTGTGAGGCGATTTAACGTCGAACTCCCATAATCACAAGAGACCACCAGGGCCTTTTTCAATCAAGTTTCCCTTAACTTTCTAAAAAGCTCGATGCCATTAGGTACAAACGTAGAAGAGCTATCGGAGAGGCTGCTTCCGTTTGCTGGATTTCAATTCGCCCCCACAAACATTCGATGACAAATGCAAAAAGGCAATCTTAGAAAAACAACCGCGTACGGAGGGCCATGCAGAAATTACAATCGAGCTTCTACAAGGAGCAAAGAAGGGGACTATATCAACTCATCTCCAATATCTGGATCGACGAAAGTAAGCCCGAAGAATGAAATCTTAGCATTGTTTGCCTTATACTATATAAAGGAGATCCTTTAAAAAGCGCCAACTACAGGGATATAAGTCGCCTCAAAAGCGTGTGTAAATTTTTGTCTGCCATGTTAGTAAGAAACCCTAAACCCAGTGAGACAGTCTGCTCAGACTAATCTACCAGAAATCAAATATTCACATTACGGCCGATCTTGAAAAATAAAACACCAAGAAGTTCCACGATCTCTTTTTTTGATTTCAAAGCTGCATACTCGTATGACAACTTCTTTTGTTTTCCCTCCCAAGCTCAATAGACTATGCAGAATGACGATGGAGAATGCGCACTGTCCCTTAAAGGTCGGTAATGGCAAAACCGAGACTTTTAATATTAAAAAAACGACTTAAATAAGGTGAGGCGTTGTCATTACCTTTCTTGTAAGAAATGTACGAAATTCAGAAACTAACTCCAAAGGCAAAAAGGACAACCAACACCGACGTCTCGGACAGAACGTCACCCTCGGCAGATATAACTTTGAGGTAGTTAAGGACTTTGTCTACCTAGGCTCCGCTATAAATACAGACAACGACACCAGCGCTGATATCAAGCGAAGAATAACTCTTGCCAACCGCTGTTTCTTTGGGTTAAGAAGGCAATTGAGTAGCAAAGCCCTCTCTCGGACAACAAAAGTCACCCTCTATAAGACTTTAATAATTCCGGTCCTGCTCTATGGCGCAGAGGCATGGACATTATCAAAAATGGATGAGGGTGTTCTTGGTTGCTTCAAGAGAAAAATTCTTCGGGCGATCTTCGGTCCCGTCTGCATTGACGGTGAGTGGAGTAGGAGATACAACGACGAACTGTATGGACTGTACAGCGACATGGACCTAGCCAGAAGAGTGAAGATGAAAAGACTGAGATGGCTGGGTCATGTAGAGCGGATGGACACCAATGCTCCGGTCCGAAAAGTCTTCGAATCCGCCCCCGAGGGACAGCGCAGTAGAGGAAGGCCAAGACTCAGGTGGCGCACGCAAGTGGAAGAGGACCTCAGCCAACTTAGCTTGCGAAACTGGAGACAGCTAGCCAGGGATCGAGCTAGCTGGAGAAGCTTGTTGACTGAAGCCCAGGTCCACCCCGGACTGTAGCGCCACCTAAAGTAAGTAAGTAAGTAACTCCAAAAGCATCGGCTTATGAAAATTTCTTCAGTTCCTCGCATATGTTTCCAGACAGTATTAAGATGCGGGGAAGAATGCAATGAGCTCTCAGTGGAGCGTTTGCGACTGCTCCCTCCCGAGCAACAGAAAAGACATTGTACAAGACACTGATCACCACAGTCTGCACTGCACATCAATATAAAATGGAGGAAACGTTTCACCAGCAAAATGTACTGGCTATATAGCAATGCCAACTTCGTCAGAAAAGCGTGGAAAATGCGGCTTAGATTACAAGCTTTCCATCCCAGAGAGAAACTCAGCCAACTTCGTAGACGCAACTGCTAGCTGATGCCCTGATCGGGTGGACCATAGCGCCAACTAAGGAAGTAAAAGCACAAGGTTATCGGCAAAAATAAAACCTTAACGTTTCCAAATTAGTACATAATTTTCACTTCTTTCTTGTTTTTTTTTAAAAACCAATACATATATCTTAATGTATATGAAATAGTGCTTAGGAGAAGATAAACCTGTTACGTACAAATTTCAATAAAATCGATGAAACACGAGTTGTGTCTTTCAATTGAAAATAGCTTTACAATACGAATGCATCCTTCTGGCACATTTAAATATACTTATTTACGAATACTTCTACAAAAACGATATCTGACAGACAGAAATGATTTTTTTTTAATCATATGCACGTTATGAATTCAAAATGATACCAGATATTATCTTGACAATGTTACGCATGAAGATAAGCCCTTTTCTTTGATGAGTTTGTTAATTCACCTATCTATCGAATAGTCAGTGAACAATATTTAGTGCATTAATTCAAAATATATGTATGTAGGTTACAGCTTTTTTTAAATACAACCATATATGTATGTATAGTATGTTGTTCAATCAAAATTCAGATCTAAAAATGCGTACTTAATCACTTCACATTGATTTTGTCAATAAAAAGTACTTCGTCCCGATTTTCTAAATAGGGGAACAGGGAAAACTCACCCCTAAATAAATGTCAACTGTTTCCTTATTTGTGTTATTATTACAATTTTGAATAGAAAAAGTTGGAAAATACTCAAGGGGCGGAGCATAGTTTTCCTTTTTTCTTGTTTCTTTTTTTGAGGAAAAACTTATCAGTTGTGAGTTTTTGGGGTGTTTTATCGGTTTTTTGAAATTTAATTTTTTTCTATTCTATTCGATTCTACAGAACACAGAGGAGGGTTGATTGCGCAGTTGGATTTTTGTACTTTCAGTACTTATTTACACTTTTTACAAAAAGGACACAGATTTACGCGCATGATCAATCAGTTACTTATTAAATACTAGTTCGCGAAATTTTAGTTTAAAAAAAAAAATGAATTTCTACAATTAATGAAAAGTGAAAGTGGACTTGCATAAGAACTCAAAATGTTGTTACAAGTGTCTCGACTATAGTAAATCAAGTAAAATTTTGCACATGACAATATTCATTGAAAGTGAATGTGAAGAGGAAAAAAAATTGGCCCACAAAGAAGAAACAGCAGTAGGAGTGGGCCAGTACGAAATAATAATAAAAATAAATTGAAAGCTCACACCATAGAACGTAGGTACGAGTACAGCAACGACGAAGGACAGGACAGAAAAGTCGACAAACAGAAGAAATTTTACATGAGTGCGTACTATTGCCCGATATACATACATACATATATAAATATTTTGAGGATAAATTCTCTGGCCTGTATGTGTTGGGATACATATGTGTGGGAAATTTATTTCCTCATTCTCAGGGATGCTAAGCTAAAAGAAGAAAATTATGCCACCCACAATCACCCACAACCACCCCCAATTTCTCTCTTATTAGTATCCTGGTTCATTTGTTGCCTCCCAACATCCGTACGCACATTTTTCGTTCTTGACTACAGAAGTCGGTTGGTAGGGTGTGTAAAACTATCTTCCATATGGAAACTTAATTTATGTTTGCAACAGCGCATAGAATTTGTTTCATTTTCTAACGAAACGAAAGGAATTTATTCCTTTTCTTATTTTACTTCTTTTTTTTCTTGCCTTTCTTGGCCGGTCAATGTGAACAAATTTGGGAGGAAGAGGAAGTGATGATTTTTTTTTTTTCATTTTGTTGAATCCCATCAAATCGAATGACTGTGTGTTGTAAGAGTATACTCGTATGTGTAGAAGAAGGATATTGGTAAAAAGTTTTCTATTTTCCAACTTCTTATTAGGCTGACTCAAAAGGAGAAGCCGTATATTATAAAAGGGATGTTGAGATGTGAAAACGAATGGAATGAGTTCTTTCTTCTCCAGGATCTGGGAGAATAGTGTGACATTATGAGCGATAATTATTAAGGCAACTTGTGATAAAGAGTTCCTTGGGTCCTTGTTTAATACATAGATGTGTACATATGAACGGGTGTGCACATATATATATGCATACGGAATGCCTTAGGCTTGGTTTCGATTCGATTTTTAGAAAAATGGGAATGCTACACATTTTTCCAGCAATTATTTGCAAATGCGGAGCTACTAATTGTAATAATATATTTTCTTCTATCTGCCCTAAGATGCCATTCTACCTCGTTACCCCTAATATCTTCAATCAATTGAAGAAAAGAAAATTTAATGAATTTGGAATTATTGTTTTATGTATGATTGAAATGAAACATCCAACTGAATTTTTGTTTTCACCAAAAATATCAATTAAAACCATTGACAATCAGAAATAATTTCATGAATCTAACGAACGTGACTGTTGTTGACGAACACTAATTCTAGCCAACTACTTGTTTGACAATTTTTTAAAAAATTCTCTCCTTAAGCCATAAAAATGCTCATGATTATGTCTTTCTTCAATTATTTGATATTTGAAGCAACTTTAAATAATGTACATAATTTCACCAAATGTTACATATTGCTGCATTGCTTCGACCCTTGTAATGTTGCTTAAATTTACGGACTTTGGTACATGGCGCTCTAGTTTGTATCATCTCATTCTTGAGCCTGAACATTTGTTTATGTTTTTGCACTTGAGCAAACCAATTATTTTTATTTTGACCTTTCCTTCGTACTTCGAAATTAAGTTAATCTTCACTTAATTTTCTGACCACATTTATCGAATTCTAAACATAAAAACTTCCGCGATCACTCATCTTTTATCTTTCTGATTCAACCCCACTCAGCTGCACCCGTTTTAAGAGAAACCTTACCTTCAATGGCGCGCACAGTTGGAAGGTTACCTCAACCCACTTGGGTTGTGCACCTCGAGGCATTAAGTTATGAATAGGGCTAACTCGAGAAGCTTGTTAGTTAAGGCTGAGGTTCATACCGAACTGTGGCGCCACCTATGTAAGTAAGGTAAGTGGCGGTCGTGATCCCTACTGTGTGAGAACATAGTGATATTCAATCCGGCTTCAGTTTTGGACTTGCGTATAGTCTCAAAGTAACATTTAGCTTGGAATCTGATGGAATCTCTTTCCTCATGTTGGTGTCACTTATTTGAATTTCACATTCTACCTTAATTAATAAAATCAAATATAGATTTGGTGTGACCACTTTCGATTTACCTGCAAAGAGAATTTGTGGCATAGATCGTTTTTCTTCTTCTTCACCCATTCACAATACCACATTTTTGTGTTTTTGCTAATCAATCGTTTTTATTCAGAAATAAAAAGTTCGCGCACAAGTTTCGCGGCCTCACGTGCCGCAATCTCTGCGTGAACGAAGTTACTGGGTAACACATCAAAGAGGTCGTAGGCACTGATGTGTCTTGTGTTTTTCGTGAACGCCTGTCGTGGAGACTTAAGTTCACGGGATGCCCATACATCCATGGGAGCAAGTATACGCCTTACCATCACAACCTTCATTGGATTTTACCAATGCGGAACTGTGTTGAGGGCACAGCTCCATCCTTGGTATGAGTCGAGACCTACCTAAAACCTCTTACTGATCGTTGGGTCTCAGTACCCAGCACTGCGGTTATGGGTCACCCTCCCAGCGTTTAAAGTTTAAACCACAGCCATCGTGACTCTCACACAAGGGGGCCTACCTCAACAAGGTAGGCCGACCGAAGTCCGGGGGGCTCCTAACTCCCACGGTACCGTGTTTTAAGTCCTGGTATGGACTACCGGTGGTCTTGCCACTCAACAAGACCTATGACCGGCAGCTTGTAACTGAAAAAATTATTATAAAGGTCTGATGGTGTTTATGAAAAGTCCAGTTTTGTTCTACCCCCCCCCCCCCCCCTTTTAGTTAGACAACGTCATTGATGGAAGAAGCCTTGATAATTGGGCGGGGCCCCGGTCATAAGCACAACCCGTGTTAACTGAAAATGGTCCTAGCCTCGACTAATGAAAAAGCAAGACGTTAGTCGTGCGCAATCTCACCACTATCTGTGTCGCCCAGTTCACAATTCCGTATAAACCCCCCCTTTAAGAGTTGACTTAAAAATTGTCGTCCCTTTTCTACTTATGTTTCTTTTGCAGAAAGAAAAGTATTTGTAACTGGTTCGTCGATATGCTGCGTCATAAGATCTAAATGGCATTTAGAGGTTGTTTTCTTTTCTAAATTTGTTGTAAAAAGATCTTGCCAATTATAAATTTATTTGAAAGTGAAGGCTGTGGGGGCTTAGCTATACCCTTTACTCTTCTCAGTGTAAACTAACTGAGTTTAAAGCATCAGAGCAAAAATGCAAGACTTACCAGAAAAAGATATCAAATCGTTTCTAACTTCACCTCAACATTATAAGCAGATATATGTGCTTCTCTTTTGATCGTCGGTTTCAATCAAAATCTCGTGCCCTCCAAATTATAAAATACTTTAGAAATAAATTAAAGGGTCATTCATTTCTCGATTTAGTAAGTAAAGCTAAATAAAACACACACAGCGATACATTTTTGATGAAAATTTGAATTCATTATAAAGTTTTGACTTTGCTATTAAGTGTGAAAAGCAATATCATTCAAATGGCCGCCTCGGGAAGATGCGCAGCATGCCATTCTTTTGAGGTAATTTTTAACCACTTTTTCGCATATTTCGGGCGGTATCTTGGTCATAACTTGAGTAATGTTGGTGTTTAATGCGTCGAGAGTTCGGGGTTTATTCGCGTAAACACGGTCTATGGTGTAGCCCTACAAAAAAATCGAACGGTGTCAAATCACATGATCTTGGTGGCCAATTGGCGTCGCCAAAACGTGAAATTACGCGACCAGGAAACTTCTCGCGCAATAAAGCCATAATTGGTCGTGTTGTGTGGGTTGTTGCCCCGTCTTGTTGGAACCACATATCGTCCAAGTCATGATCTTCAATCGCCGGCCAAAAAAATTCGGTTATCATTCGACCATATCGCTCCGAATTGACTGTAACCGTCCACCCATTGGCATCTTCGAAGAAATACGGACCAATGACACCTCCCGACTATAGAGCACACCAAACAGTCACTTTGTCTGGAACCAACGGCACCTTTTCACTTGTGGGTCCTCTGAGCCCCATTTGCGGCACTGAAGAAAATGTTGTTCGTAAAACAGGTGTTTATTGTCTGTTGATCCAACATCCAACAACCGTATCTACGGCGTTGTGAATAGTCAGGAGGTTTCAATTGTTGCGAAAGTTGAACTTTATCAGGATGGAAATGCAAATCCAAATGCAAAATACGCAATTGTGAGGTGTACGACGCGTTCAATTGCTGCGAACGCCGGGAAAGCGATAAATTCGGATCATCAGCAACACTTGCACTTATAGCAGCAATATTTTCGACTGAGCGTGCATTACGATGATGAACAGGCCTTACGACATCAGTAACGCTTCCACTCTCTTCAAATTTCTTCACAATTTTACCGATTGCTTGCGTAGTCGGTCGATTAAGACGAATATAATCATCGCGTAATACGCGAAAAGTGCCTACGTTTGAATAACCACTTTTGTAGTAGGTTTTAATACTTTTAACGCTTTGTTTGATTTCTAAGCGATCCATTATTGTAAATGGCAATCATTCAACTAATATTATGACACTTCAAATGACAGCTGAGCTTGCAGGTGTCAAATGCCAGCGTTATCAACTTGAAACTACGAAATTAATGACCCTGTATTAGTGCAATACTTGTAGGCTAACTTTTCCCATTCACTTTGTTCATCTTGCCATTTTATTCACATTAGAGAAGGCTCTACTATTTTTTTGAACGTACGAGACTCTTTTATTGGCAAATGGACAGGGAAATCTCAAAAAATTATTACTCCTACTGTTTTGGCGTTGGTCAAGATTTATACCAAGACTGAGCATGCCACCACCGAAAACTAAATTGTGAAGCACCATACACTAAAAAGTTAATTTTATTGCATTTATTGCTTAGACAGTGCAACTGTAAGACTGCAACCTCCACTAATAAACTTTTTGATAAAAACATCTTGTTTGTTTTATTTTTGTTATATACCCTCATCATTTCTCAATTATATTTAAATAGGAAGTATGTAGGTACCTATTTCCCAACTATACTTTCCAGTTCTCAGTGTTAAGCCTCCATCTTCTCTTTTGTACTCAAATCAATATAAGTCCATTTTTTATTTAACATATCTGACTTTTCCGTACTTGAGTAAAACATTAATTTTGCTTTCTTTTAAAAATTACATTATATATTTATACATAATAGAAAAATACTTATTCATATACTCGTATGTATAAGCATAGTAGATTGAAGACATTCGCCATTACATTTTGATAAGGGTCCACTATTTCTATGAATTACCAAACCAACATTAATCCCTTGACCCCTAGTTTTTATTATACCATATACTACGACATTTGTCCATTACTTATAGTTTTTTTATTTTCTTCTCTTTTTTATAGTAATAACAAAAATGGCTGCATCGATATATGCAACCCCACCTCCCGATTTGAGTAGCGAGGACACAGCACTAAGCGATGCATCAAATTCTTCCCAAATAAGTAACACAAGTAGTTCTAAACATAACCCCGCAGCCGTAGGAGAAGATGGTGAAACAAGAGCAGGTGGAGGAATGGAAGGAAGTAATAAGCATTACAAACGTAGCATAGCAGACGTTTTAATGGGCCATAACCAGGCGTTGATGGCACGAAATCTAACATCATCATCCAGTGTCGCATTTCTGGAAGCTATGCAATTTGATCAATCGAAAAAAAGAAGAAAACAGACGACACCCATTCGATTAGCGGCATTAAATCTTAGTGCCAACGGTGGCAATAAAGGTGATGAACTTCCATTGGAGGTGCCAGATTTGCCAGGAGAAGATGTACATGATAATGACAACGGAAGCTTAAAAGAAGAACCGAATACAGGGGATAATAATCAAATTGAGGACTACGAGGATAAGTTGTCGAAGATGTTTTTACCAAAACTTGTCGGTCATCTAAACCCCTTTGAGTTATTACAAAGAAACATATCACCGCTGGGAAATTTCCAGAAACATAGAGACACAAGATCTCCCGAGAGGGAGCTCAGTGAAAAACAGGAACATCAAGAAACTCTAACGAATTATTCACAAATTTTCTGTAAGGAATGTGGTGAGAATTTTGACTCTGATCTAGGGCTGAGGGTTCACATCATACAAGAACATACGATGCACAAGCGACATAAAGATGATAAAGAAAATACTGCTGAAGAACAAAATACACTGGATATCCTTTCATCGGTAAAAGTGAAATTAGAGAGAAATGATGAAGAAGATAATACATCACCAATGCAGGATGGCCGTATTATGCCAAAACCTGATCAATGGTTATCAGCTATGCCAAGCTTGGGGTTTCCATTTCCACCTGAAGCTGCAGCAGCTGCTTTCTCTAGTGGATATTTATCACAACTCCCACTCCTGGGCGTTCCCCCGACCTTTCCTTCTGTCGAGGGGCTTACTCGACCACCGCTTAGAATATTCAACCCAGAGGCATACTGTGATCTCTGCAATAAAGAATTCTGTAATAAATATTTTCTAAAAACGCACAAAGCCAATAAACATGGAATTTATGATCCTGCATGTACGTCATCAGATTCCGGACTATCCAGTGCACCATCAATGGGCACTATGAGCCAAGTTTTTCATCTTCAGCTTCAACAACAACAGCAACAAATGGAACAACAACAAGCTCAGTTTCAGGCACAGCAACAACAACAACAGCAACAACAACATCAACAACAACAGCAGCATCAACAGCAACAACAACAGACACAGCATCAGATACCTCCACCTACTCCAATGATACCGTGTGATGTTTGCTCGAAAAAATTCACAAACATCTTCGCTATGAAGCGTCATCGTTCTAAAGTACATGAGGTACCACCTCCAATTACCAACAATCAATCTAACAGCACCACGAATACTATCAACTCCACCGATAATTCAAGTCCACATGAAATAAAATTCGAACCAAATGAAAAGGACAATTTGCTTGAAAAGGACACAACTGCATCCTCTTCAGGTAATTTGCGCTTACCAGAGGGATTTAGAGAGGACTTTTCTGTGGAGCAAGAGGATGTATCCTTTACTCCCGAACCCCGAAAGTTATCCCCTTCTTCACAGCAACAGGCCCGCGACTCGAATTTCTCTTTTGACAAACTAAAACGATTAGGAGTTATAAATCCTGAAGCATTCTGCGACTTATGTTGCAAGGAATATTGCAATAAGTATTTTCTTAGAACGCACAAGTGGAAACGTCATGGTATTTTCGTGCCACCTGATGACAATAAGGAGGATATCAAAATGCAGTGGCCATTCTTTGCAATGCAAACTACTCCACTTAATTTAATGATGGCGAACGAAAAGCTTTTGGAGCGAAAAGCGCCTCCAACCCAAGAAATTAAAGATTCTGCAAAACGATTAAAATTTGATTGTGACTTTAAGACGATGAATGGACAGCACGACAAAAATGATGAACAGATAGTATCCGGAGAATCATCTGGTCAGTTAACACAGCCAACTGATGCAGAAACTGTTGGTCTTAATCTACAAAAATTGCAATCAATGATTATGCAACTCAACGATTTAAATGGCAAGCGGCCAATTCCATGTCACATATGTGGTAAAGAAATGGAAAATCAATATGCACTTCACGCGCATATTGCTGCCGAGCACTCAATAGACAACAACAACGGAAGCAATCTCCAAATGCAACCATTTGTAGGAACAAAGCTTTCACCTTCATCATCCCCCGCGATTGCCGCACTACCAAATGAAGTGTGCAAACAGTGTGACAGGGAGTTTACAACACTTTTTGAATTGAAGCAACATATCACCGAAGTTCATTCTTTACCCAATCTGAGCAATAACAGTCCGCTTCGAGAAGGCTTTGTTACTCCTGACCGGCCAATTAATCCAAACTCTGGTGGACCTCCAACGCCAG
Source organism: Volucella inflata (assembly GCA_928272305.1). Classification (NCBI taxonomy): domain Eukaryota; kingdom Metazoa; phylum Arthropoda; class Insecta; order Diptera; family Syrphidae; genus Volucella; species Volucella inflata. The sequence goes on from OV743718.1 coordinate 78,077,599, forward strand.
GTGGAGGTAGCCAAGTTGATAGAACAAGAGCTCCATATACAATAACACCCACGAGTAGTTACTGCGAAATCTGCAACAAGGAACTGTGCAACAAGTATTTTATGAAAACTCACATGCAGCGCATGCATGGAATTGAAATCGAAAACGGTGCTCAAATTGGTGGTGTGGTGTGTAACATCTGTAATAAGGAACTTTGCAGTAAATATTTCTTGCGTGTACATAAACATAACACGCACGGCATTGTTGAAGAGGGCTCACCACTTCCGCAATCACGACAAAGTAATGGCCCTGACCAACAAGAACCACCAGATATGGGTGTTAATTCATTCCCCAATGACCCAAAAGTGGAAATGGCCGGAGTGGACTTTAACACAAGATATTTTACTCACTACACTGAAGTCTGTCCGCTATGTAGTCGTCGATTCCGTAGTGCAAAATGGTTACGCGCTCATCTAATGAGCGATCATGGGCCGGCTGGAGTAGATAAACTCCGTGAATTAGAGCAACAAATTGGTGGTGCATTTAGTAAACCTGCTAGCCCTACACTAAAAATTCCCAATGGAAACAGTTTACCACAACAAAATCCTCTAAATAATATCAATCCTAATCTCTTGGCAAAAAACCCCTTCCCCGGACTATTCGGTGCAGATAATCCTCTTCAATCATCACGTTTTAAAGAATATCAATGCTCACTCTGCTCCTTTTCTACCCCCTACTATGCTTTCCTATTTATTCACGAGAGATCACATTCAATTTTAAGTGGACCATCCTCTAGTGCACCAATGCCGTCTACATCTCCACCTGCTCCCATTAAATCCGAATCGGCTGTATCAATAGCAAAAGACACTTCATCCGAATTGAGTGCCATCAACCACTCAACAAGTACAAACAAACCCGCTGTGTCCTCCGCATCGTCATCATCATCAACATCATCGGGAGGAACTCCGACAACAACGCCAGCTTCAACACCGATCCCGCAAACACCACAAGAAACAGCCAAACGAGACTCTTTGGCGTCAGTCGAAACATCTAACACAGTCACATTCCCTACTACCGGAACCACAACAACTTCAACGTCATCATCAACTATTGTGTCATCAATATCGCCATCAATTTACAATAGCGATATTAACATTCTTCAAGAAATCGCAAATAAGTCGGAGAGACCAGTGGCTTATGCTTTGCCGCAGGATCCGAATGCAGCTGGAGTTGCTGGTATTGAACGAATGCAGTCTTTTTTCGTTCAAGAGAACACATCGTCAGAGAGTAACGATGGATCGAACAGGTTTGTCCCAGCTCTTATTTATTTACCTGTTAGGGAACGCATCTCAGGTCCAATCACTGTGTCATTTACACTGACACCTGCATAAGCTTTTTTTATTTTTTTTTTTATGTAAAAATACGTACATATACACTTTGCAAGTTGCCAGACACTTTTTTTTAAAATTCATTCAAGAAGAAAAAAATAAAAAAAACTTTCCATACACATTTTCACATGAAACTAACCTAAAGACTGAGTGCGAAATTTATTCTACATATTTTAATCTTACCCTATCAGTCCTAGTCTCAAAAAAAAATTTTCAACAAATGCTTGCTCAAAACACAAATCTGGCAACAATGAATTTTTATAATTTTTTTTATTTTTTTAAATATTTAACTTAAATTTAGTGATTAACAAAAAAAAGTTCCTAAACATATACATAGATTAAATATAACTATAATAAAATAATAAAAAAATAAAATAAAAACAAACAGAAAAATGCATATAATAGTTAAATGAAAGCTTGAAGTATCTAGGAGTTTATTCAATTTTTTTCTTATTTTTTTTCTATAACAAAAGAGAGGGCATAAGTACATAAGTCATTATGTAATATATAAATTAAAAAATAATAATGCTTGCTCTAAATAATAATTTCAAAATTGAAACAAGTGCGTACAATTACATATTTTTATTTTCACACTGAAATATCGAGATTAAACAATGAAATAAGTACATAGAATTTGTGATTTTATATTAGAAAAAAACCAAACCTTAATAAATTTTGTTTTCCCCTTTTTAAAGTAAAAAAATCTTCAATCATAACATACAGAAAAAGACAACTCTAGCGTACTTGTGACCATGTACATAGTACGAGTACATGTTAACCATATTTGCATTCATAAGTTAATGAAGGTTGAATGTTTTGCAGCTCTGTACTACCGCTGATACTTTACATAACTTTCTATGAAAGAATATTCAAGTTGTTGAATGCTTTCAATTGTTAATAGTATTGTATAATATTTTCACAACTTTACTCTTGCCGGAATGCATGTAATTTAAAAAGGATTAGAAGAACAAAAACGAGTGCTTCGTAGTCTACCTTATTTTCCATGTGCTTTTAGAAAACGTTCTCTTTTGGTATATGAGTTGTGTTCATTCCATCAACAATTTGCTCTGTTTCTGTTATATTTGCTGGGGTAAATACGAATTCCATTGTTTATCGCCTATGGTCGCATGATTTTAGTTCTGCTGGATTATTCAACCTGACCTTACAATTTTGCAACGATTTCGATTTCGATGAAATATTTTTGATCGTTTTGATAAAAAGGACATCATGGCTAAAATTTCGGTTAAAATTATATTTGAAAAGAATAAATAGAAAATAGAGTAGAAAAACCAAACACACTAAATAAACTCGATATTTCAATTTGGGTTTTTATTATATTTTAAAATTGTTTTATAGTATGCCAAACGATATAATAAAAATCTATTTAAATAAATTCCTCATAAACTTTTGTACATAAATTTAAAGTATTTATAAACTTAATCAAAGGTATCTCAGGGCAAAAGTACAATTTACATTCAGTAAAATAAATTAATAATAAATAAAGACACATATAAAACTACCTCATATACAATAATAATAACTCTATATTAGAAAAATTACCTCATTTATTACAATCCAATTTTTCATTTTTTTAGTATTTTTTTAATTTCTTAAATAAGTTTAAATGATAAGTATAAACAAATGTCGTCACATTCCAAAGAAGTCAAAACAAAAATATCTACATTCCTAGTCTGTATCTCATATACATAACATAAACATCATCTAGTCACATTAAACCAAAAACAAACAAAAAAGAAAGGAATAAAAAATGAAGACTACGCTTAGCGCAGCTAAAACCAAACAAACTTGATAATAATAAACAAAAAGAAAATGATTTTTTTTAAAATCTTCTTAAAATTTCTTTCCTTTGTAAATTTTTTAGTATTTAAGGTGTTTTTTTGGAAAGGAAATATTTGAAGAAATTGAAAAAGATATTTTTCATTCAGTAATTGCTATTTACAATATTAATTGAAATGAAAATGCTGTGTGCCTTATAGCAATTGCTGTTAACTGTAAAAGAGAATATAAAAAACAAACATACAAATAGTAAAATTTTTTGTTAAAATATTCTTTTTTCTCTAATTTTAATTTCTAATTTTTATTTAAATAAAGAAAAAATATTATCTTTTCTGTTGTATTTGTATTTGTTTTTTCTTTTAATTTTTTTAATCTCGATTTTTTATGTTCAGCAACGACGACATGATTTAATCCAGTCTAATTGCCGATTGAATTCGATTCTGTCTTTAATTTCTTTTTCCCTAGTACAACAATTAAAATACATTCAAGAGATTACTCAATTTTAAAATTGATTGATCACAATCATATTTTGAATTACAATATTACATCTTACTTGAAGGACTGTAAAGAACGATTTTTTTACTTTGACTATAGTGAAACCCCCTTGATTTTTTGTGACCCGTGGTAACCACGCTTTTCAAACAAAATGTTGCACCCTATTGTAAACGACAACGATCAATCCCCTATTTGCGAAGATAACATTGAGCTAAAAATATTTTTGTTTAAAAATGAAATAAAATGAAAGCAGTGTGGTTTCGAAAAAGGTATTTATGATATACGGGTAAACACATATGTTTTTTTTTTTTTTTTTTTTTTTTTTTTTTTTTTTACCAGAATGGAAGAATCAAGGGTACCAGCATGTTGGTCTTAAGAAAGTAGAAAAATACCTCATTCTTATATTATTTTTATCAATTGGTTGACAAATTTTAAAAGGACTCCTTGCTGTAATTTTATTATAATAGCTTAATTGAAAACAACTTCACGGATAATATGCTGTGAGAATTTTTTTACTTGGACCTTACATTCCATTCCATTCGTTGGTTCAAGTTGAAAGATATTTTAAGTAATCCCCGCATACATTTCAGAATTTTTTAAAACAACCGATTACTAGGACTATCTGAAAATATAAGATTATAATTCTTTGTCTTATCAAAACCCCAGCACATCTAGCAGCACAGCAATACAATGCAATAATGACCTTGGGAAATTCTAAAGCTAAGTTTAGCTCTTTTTATAATAATTACTTTTGATTCCTTGTAGATCCACGGTTATATACTGCGGAATCACAATTTTGTTGACTTAATCCTTTAACCATTCTTAAAAGATTTAAGCAAAATATTAAGTAAAATACGAGTACCATGCCTGGTTGATTTGTAATTTTTCCGTGTACGAAAAAAAGTTAAAAATATGTTCCATTAAAACATGAAATGAATTTCCAAACATTAAATATTCAGTCATTTTCAATTTGATAATGACTAGAAAAGAGACCCACTTTTCATTTTCCAATCTTAAATTTATCCCTAAAATCTGCATGTGCAAATTTAAGTAATAAAAAATAACTATGTGAAAATGTATTTCAATGCGCATCGAATGTGCGTATCCATGTATGTTAAGCGATTGCATCACTTACGGTCAAATGCATTCTTTATACTGAATACGACCAAACAAACCTCGCAGCTGCATTTTTCCTAATTAAAAAAATCAGTATTCTCTACTCTCCCCTTAAAAAAAACTATTGACTTCCACAGCTATAGAAATAGTCATGGCTACATCATGCTAATAGATTTTTCCAATCATAGTCATCCGATACAGTTACAGAAGCAGGCTCTATTATTTTTTTCTTTTTCTTCTTTTTCAAAATCTGTAATTATTTTCGCCCGTGTCACGTGCCGATCTAGGGATGCAAATTATATTTCCTATCCAACTTTCGAGATTAAACTATCGCAAGGACATTTGATACCGAAAATCGAACACACAAATGACCCTTGGGTCAATGTCAATGGTAGATGCATGACTGCTTTCAATTTCATTCCATTAATAGTCCTGCCCTAAAGGAAACAGCGAGAAAAAACGGAAATTTATGAAAATGTCCTTACGTCTTACCTTGCATAAGTCACATTAATGCATTTCCTACCTTTCACTGTATTGGTGCTTTTGTTCCGGATTTTATGTCTGTTCGTTTTCCTTTTCCCCCCCAAGAAAAAAAAATAAAAATACTTTTTGTAAATTCACTTTGAATATAGGGGTGCATTTTATTTATTACAATATTTCGAATAAAAATTTGGAATTTTACCCAAAAATAAAAATTTTCGTCGCACCCTCATTAATGAAATGCAAAAATATATCGATTACACTACGTACAAAATGAAATAAAAATAATTTATGTAAAAACGAAAACGAAATCAAACTGAAGAGCGTATGCAAATTAGGTTTGGAAAAAGGGATGTACGCAAATTACCTCTGTAGTTGTATACATACTAAAATCAATAAATATGTATTTGAAATACGAATATATAAAATCTACGCTTACATAGATCGGTTTCACTTCAATTAAATTAGATTGGATTAAATTAATTTTATTTTTATTTTTTATAACTACGTTTTAAATAATTAATGAAATTAATAATATAATTCAAAACATTTTAGTTCTTTGACAAAATAAAAAAGAAGAAATTAGAAGTACCTTTAAATGAGCAAACAAAATCAAAAGGATAATGCGAATAAATCCAAGTTCCATTATCCAAATCTAAAAACATACACACAAAACTATTTTCAAAATAATAAAATTTAGTTATAAGAGAAAACAAACCAAAAAACACGAGAGAAAACGTTTTTTCTAGAATTTAAGAAAATCAAAAAAGTAATTTTAAAGTAATTACTTAACAAACTAAAAAGTAATGATTAAACAATTTACCCTGATTTTCTTTCTTTTGTACATTTTTTGTAAATTTTAATATTATATTATAATTTGTTTTTTTTTTCATTTAATAAAAATATTTAATTTTTATGAAATACTGCGTATGTTTTCTTTTATTTTGTTTAAACATTTTTTTTCAGATTTGGAATTTTTATTAAGATTGGTTGTTTAATTTTTAAAATATTTTATACTTTGTGTATTATTATTTTGTTATAATCTTTTTTTTTGAAGGCTTTTCATCATAACTATCAATTTGAAGAGATATTCCTTTATTTCTAACATTCTTAATGGAGTATATATGTTTTGCATATCTACAATACGTACCTCATGTGAAATTTCTTTTCAATCAGCCATCTTAAAAGCGTATGCAATAGATACGATTTTAAGGAAAAAATTAAAAAAAAACTTAATCTTTACATTGTTTTAAGGTTTATTATTTTCCTCTAACAGATAACTAGTATAAGGTCTACCCAACTTGGATCCTTTATTTCTTTACGAGTTCTACAAATTATTAAAATGCAACTTTGAACTAATTCATCAGATTTAAAATAAAGTCGGTAATTTCTTCCCAAGTTCCTATACCAAAAGACAAATAATATTAACATAACTCTTAAATTTTACGCAAGAACACTATCAACTGCTAATTCTTTTGATATAATATCTATAATTATTTCTAAGGAAAACTCAAGTTAATCCCACTTAAAGTGATCTTCATTTAAAGGAAATGGAAAGCCTAATCGTAATCAAGGTATTGAATAAAGCCATGGTTAACTTTCAGTTGTTTGGTGACACCACAAACTGTTCCGTCACACTTTCACTTTTGCTTTTAGGCAAGTGCATGTATTAAAGTTTTAAAGCTGCAAACTACGCCATACTCCGACAAAATCGAGTAGATACTCCCCATTAACTTAATTTCTCCAATGTAAGCTCCAAGCACATTCCTCAATTTCAACATGTCCTGTAAAAAAAAAAAACTAGGGCGTGTGGGCTTTCTTTGTATTTTCTGATAATCCTTTTCGCTCCATAGATGGACACTTTTTTTCATATTGTGATTTCACTTAGAATATTTGAATATTCTTAAACTTTCGATTGAAATCTTGTTTACCTAGGGTTTACACAGGCGAGTTTAACTAGTACGATTTTATCAGAGCGTTTGTTTTTTTTATTAACGTCAACTAGCATGCCAGTTCATTCTGTAAATGTTGTCATCATCATTATCACTTAAAAATAAAAGGATAAAATTAAAAAAAAAAATGCAGTTAAAAGCATGAAAATAAATTCAAAATGCTGAAATTCAAGAAAATAGACGAAAGGTAAGAAGAATTATGTGGACAAATCTCTCATTAAACAATGAATAATCTGCTATTAGGTAACAGCAATCTTTAGTTTAAATTCGTCTGCGCAATATACCTATTGATTGTTAAAAAAAGCGAAATGCACCAAAAAAATAGGTACATCGTGCTCTAAGAATTTCAAAATTTTCATCCCAAGAGAGAAACAAACTTGTCTGTGCAAATAACCCAAACCATAGATAGGGAAAAAAGTAGCAGTAAAAAGGAGAAAGCACCTCGCAAACTTCAAATCAATAGCAGTCAAACAGCAGCGACTCGTAAGCAAAATTGATGTGCTCCTAAAGCTACTATTTGGCTTCCAGTTCGCTTTCTTGTGTAGATACATATACACACCACATGTAAACCCCAATACAATAGTTTAAATCGCCTGTGAAAACGTTAAGCCAAATAATCAACATTTTCCTGGTACATTGACACGGTTGTGCTATTGTTTAGCATGCATTTGAAAGCCTTTAATTTGCAGCTGTGACGCGCCCAGTTAAACTTTTCATTTTTATCAATTTAAGGAGGATGACCCGCGAAAAACGTTACCCCTTTATTACCAGAAATATTTATCATCATCCGTGTTGTTTTTTTTTTTATGAAGCTGCTTTTGGTGAGTTTATTCACAGTCACCGTTAAAAGTAATAACTCTGTAACAATCCTCATATGTACAATATATCTGAAAACCGAAAAGAAGCTAAGTATATCATTGCATATGTTTGTACCTACGTATGTATACATTTGTCATGGTAAACATAAATTCATGTTTATACTATCTACATGATTACATACGTATATATTGTACATAAGGAAAACTCAGCGCATAATTCAGTACTAAATAAAACTAAACTGCAGATACACATATACTTTCTTGTTCTATGTCAAATCAACTACATCTTTTGTTTCTCGAATCAATCTAATACGATGACCCTTCTCATTTTATCATACAAATTGCTTCAACCAAACAAATAGAGGAAATTTCCTTCAGTTCATCTATGCACGTAACATTTTCAGATTTGGCAAATCCATCTCATTTTTAATTTTCCATTCGAAATGAATGTTTATCCATCATCGGAAATTGCTTCAATTTGCCTTACGGTCGAGTAGATTTTCTTCCTTAGCTAGATGAGGCGAACTTCATTTAATCTTACAAATCAGCTCCAACCCTTAGACTGCTTTATGGAATGTAGTACTATCAGCTTACGTCTTATGCCAATTGTACTTGCCGTACGGTCTTGCTAAATCGGTATAATTTTAAGAAAGCTTACATAGTACAAATCATGTCATCTTTTAAGCTGTTTGGACTTGTCATATTTAGGCATATTAAAATATGCCATTTGTAATAAAATTTGTTAAAGTTAGTTATAGAGATCAGCACAATTATTATCGCCTACATGGGTAAGCACAACCGCAACAAAAGTTGTATCCCCAGTCTAAATAGAGGAAAAATCAATATCTAGCACCCTTACGCCATTTTCTATTCAATCTAATCACCTAAAAATATGACAACAAAGAGTCGAAAAAAACCTCAAACTGGAATAAATTATAAAAAAAAAAAAATGGGAAAACACATTTTGATATCATTAACTCAAGTCTATGTGGGTGAAGTGTACCACAACAGTGCTCGTATGTTCATTATTTTTCAAATCATATAAACATATATGTGTGTGTATATATATGCTCTTGGTCGTCCAACAATTCCACACTATCAAAATAATAAGTAAAATAAATATAAAACGAATGTGTATAGTATGTCACCTTCACCTGCCGTTCATGACTGACTAGGACTAGGACGTGTGGGTAATATCCCTCGTGCAATTAGAAAACAAAATTTTTCTCTATTTTTGACAAATACCAAACGAAAATGAAATTTATAATTCAACACTCACACAAACGTAAGGTCTGAATTTTATAAGCCACCCCCTCCATCAACGTCATCATCATCATCATCATCATTGGCACCATAAAAGGTGCAATCAAAATAATGGTGCTTGATTCGAAAATTTCACTTTCGAAACGGGGCCAAACGGACTAGTCGAAACGACACACACAACCATGTAAATTATTTTTATATGAATTTGTTATCCTTTCCTCTTTTTTCGTTTTTATTTTAATTTTTTTTTGTTTTGTTTTGTTAGTGTCAGCCCTATTCATTGAAGGGTGGAATTTGTCCATTTATTTAAATTGCTTTCTGTTGCTGAGCGTCATGTGTGTAAAGTATGAATTATGACTTGAAAGGCAGACACATGCATATTGTGGAATGCGCGCATATACTATAGGTAGTATATTCTTTGTGGTATGTCCTAACTTTTTGCTGGCACGATTGAGTTCTTAAGCACTGTAAACAAGGGGGTGGAAATCGATTAAAAGTCATTGTTCAACTAAAACAGACTTTAATTACAGGGTTAAATTTTGAAGTGAAAGCCGAAGCTGATTGCTCGCTGAACTTAATAGCATATATTATTATTGGCGTGTGTCTAGAAAGAAAGAAAAATAAGGAAAATGACCAAACCAAATTTGATTATTACAAAAGAGTTCTGCAAAACGCATATATTTATATATATTTTTTTCTTTTTTTATATCCTTGACTTATTGTTTTAACTGCTTAATGGTTTCAAAAGTCATTTTTGCAATAGCATCACTCGATTTCCTCCAACGTGCGGTCTTCAGATTTCATATTTTTCTTTCTAAGAAACCATTTTGATTGACAAAGGCTCTCGAAGTAAGCGTTTGCTCCTCAAAACGTTCGCACATCTATTATACTGGAGGAGTACCTGACATCGATAGCAATGTGATCAATTTAGTCGACGATTGATTGATTTGCCATATTCCTTATGAACATGTGTAGTGACTTCGTTTCAACAATCTCTAAACCTAAATTTATTATCAGAGGTCGTGTCATGGAGGCCTTATTTTTAAAGAGTAACCACCGTCTACAAAACCATTATTGACCTTACATGCCAATACGTACAAGTAGCTTGCCATATATAAGTTTCCATCCACGCTGACTGTAAAAACGATGATAAAATCACATAAATTCATACAATATCTCTTTCTGGGTAAGGTCAATCTCGACAGGGTATTATTGTGTTGACAATGTCCCCTTGCTTAACGCTCACGCTAATATGTTTAGCAAGTGCAGATGGACGAGACTACTTCTTAGTGTTTACCACGTGGAGTTAAAAAAAAAAAACATAATTACTATGTAGTCATAATTACATCATTGGGCATCGACATACTTATGCCGATCAGTTCCTATCACGAAGCTATAAAATCCAACCACCAACCATCTTCGAAACTTGCATGTTATTTTCAGAAAGACCTCGTAACCAAAATAAAAAATGCTGTAGAGTTAACACAGTTCACAATAAATGCAAAAAAATATTTACACAGACCCTTTGATAAACCCTGCCTTCTCCGAATTCTAATCACAATTAGAAACCCACAGCATCCCGCAATTACTTCACGCTGTGGCTTCACTCACTCCAGATACTTTCTTCACTTTCATACAAAATAAAAACACTTACACGACTTAAGTCTCTGTACGCAGTGGAAAGGAAAGCCGAAAAATGCCGTTAAGTGGTAAAAGCCTGAATTTTCCACCACCACCCGTTTGAGGGAAGATAAAAACTGTCAGAAACTTTTACCTAAAATTACGTACCAGAGAGCTTAAAAAAGAAAAACTAGAGAAACAGAAAATATTTCGAAATTTATTATAATCTCCTTCTTGCAACTTCCTCTACACTTGTTTTCAAACAAAACAAGGAAAAAGTGAAAAAAAAAAAACTGTGTCTCACATCTATGAGTACGCTTATTCCACGGAAAAGTCTTCAAAGCCAAAACTACTGAAATCGCTGGTGCCAGAAGCCATCCTAAAGTTGATGGGAAAAAACCCTTCGAAAGATATGTTCGTATGTATGTATGTATGTGGGTGCTACTGCTGTTAGAAACTGTCGAGCTTCTCGAATGGAGATAATGGGTTCGAAAAGGGTGGCAGGCGTGCAATAGGCAGTACCAGCATTGGTAATGGTGGTAGTAGTTGATCGCTCATGTGGCACACAGACTGAAAGAACCAAAAAATGTAATTTTCATCTAATTTTTTGTATTTTCATTTTCTCCTCTTTTTTCCAGCTTCTCAATGGAAAGCAAAGCATAAAAAAAAACATTTTTGACCTTAGGAGAAAATTAGAAAGAAGGCAATGTGTGTGCGTTGTTGTCCTTTCAATCCCCATCCTCTTTCGGAATAAAGTTGGGATGGCTGGTGTGCTCTGGCAAACACATTTGGGTGGTGGCGGCTTGTTAGTTAAAAAGAAAGATCTTACTGATGACGGTTCGCTCCGATTGTTTGGTAGTTGGGTTGGTTAGTTGGCTGGGAGATTTGGTGGTTCGTTTTCTTCTTACTCAAAATGGGGATGAAGAGAAAATATAAAGTACTATAAAATGTATATATTCATGTATGTATGTATATACAAAAATTTACACATGTACAAACATATACACATATGTTTATACTTGTTTGTGTAAAACACTTTGATGTGAAATAGTGCTCAAAAAGTGGGTGGCATGGAAAAAGTGTTGCAAACGAAGAGCGGCCTAATGTGTAAAGACTGAAAATCAAAAGTTGCCCAAAAGGAGGGGGATTAATACATTTCGATGAGTTTTTTTTTAGCTCATCATCGATACATTTATTTTTACGCTGAAAATCAATAAGAAAATTGTGTCTTTCAATGAAACAAAGTGTTGTTGGTTTGGATGCTCAAATCACTCATTCCACTCATTCCACTCATCCGTTTGTCATTATCAACCCACATTTTGATAAATCGAATACTCTCATTACATTGGGGTGTTGGTCTCCATTGTTCGTTAGCTTTTGTAAAGGGGGTGGGCAGCTTTTGTTGTGTTAAAAAAAAAAACACACTTGAACGTGATGATAATAAGCACTCATTTCTCTCACTCTTTTAAACGGTGTGTAACAGTCCTACATTGTAACAAGCGAAGGACGAACCATTACGAGGTGCCGTCAGATGTGAAATCAAATTCAATGAAGTGATGAGAAATATTTTTTCTTCGTTTTCTTGCCGTTCGTCTTCATTTTTCTTTCCAATTATTATTTATGTATATTTTTTCCCTTCTTCTATGTCCTCAATTTTTCGTTATATTTTGTACATCAGTCGTATTAATATGTACATGTATGTACGAGTATGTTTATATTTCTGTGAGCCATCGTCGAAGCCGTCTGATTGTGTTATAAATTAATGTATGTACGGCATTGGCATACGCATATACCAAAACATTAGTACGTACGAATATGTGGACCGAATAAAAGGAGGAAAGAGAGAAAGAAATTCGATTTTTATTCGTTAGATAATATTTAATAGAAAATTTTTATTATACGATAACATATATTTTACACACACGAAGCGACAAACATATGCGAGTGTGTGAAATTGCGAAATGCGAAATGGTGATTATATTAATAATCACCAAGAGAAGAGTGGCAAAACAAAATACGAAGAAAAGTTTAGAAGAAAGTATATGCATATGTACATACATACATATGTACGACTATCCTAGCGCTTGAAATCCCATTATCTCGCAGATACAACACCTCGCCTTCGGTTAAGGATGTCCGTTGGAGGACAATCAAGCATTAGGTTGTGTGTGATACGATGCAAGAGACAAGCAACAGCAAAAGCGAACATCTCTTAAGAAGTCTAAGACTAAAGGAGGTTGTCTTATTATTATTACTTTTATTTTTGACAACTATAAGGAATGGGTGTGTGAAATTTTTGCTTATAGATCCAATATTCATAAATGAGTGACTTTACTCATTTCTTTTTTTCATTCCTACTACATATATGGATGGATGGATGGATGGGTTTTCAATGATCGTTAAAAAGAAAATGCAATTTATTTTTGTTATCCTTCAGAATTCGCACACTTGGTGTCATTTAATATCTTTCGACGCAAAGAGCTAAGGCAAAAATTAATTAGAGAAAGACAGATGAAAGTAACTTTTATTAAAGTATCGATAGCAATGGCTTAAAGAGTAAATTTTCTAAAAATTGCTTCTGTTTATTATTGTTTTTTTTTTCCTCTTTTATGATGCACATTTCAAGTGTTTATTTTAATTAATGCAACGGGCTTACGGTTATTTTATGGCATTGATTGTAAAGGTGGTAATCCCGAAATTCTATAAATTTTTCAATTTTGGATTCTCGGTGTTTCACCTTAGGTTTTACCCAAATATTCCTCTGAGCAGTTTTTTACTATCGCAGATAATTTGTTTCGACTCAGGGTAGATATTTTATCTTTTGTTTACATATGGAATGTATGGTACATTATGTGGATACCTACATAGAGTTATGGACAAAGCAATTGGGAAATCCCAAACAAGTATCGCTTAAATGAAATTAACTGTAACCCATGTCTGAATATTTGTCTTCATGGCTAACGATGCTCTCGTAGAAACGTAAACAAACAAGATGGAATTGCCACAATGTGTTTTTTATTTGCAAGGAATATGACTTCATTTTTATCAATTTGACGGACTGAGCTACAAAATTTATGAAAATATGTTCTCCGCGGACAACTACTCTACAGCTGAAAAGGATTTAAATCCAAAACTCACGAAGGGATTAAAGTTAAGTTAAAGACATTTATTTTTAGCACTGAAAAAGAACGCCCAAACCAGACGCCTGCCCAAGAAAACCCACTTCAAACATTAAGCGTAAAGAAGTGTACTCTGTCACTGTATCGAAAGGTTTGGCATAAAAGAATTCCTTCGTGGAAGGATCGACATCTAATCTAAAAACTGAAAAGCGAAATTGAGAAATGTGGTTTTGGGATCGCATTCCGTATGTCCACCTAGACACCTGTATTTTACAGAGATCATCTTCGGTCATATAATTAAAACAATTTTGTACTCAGTTCAGTTCACAAAATCCACTTCTCAAGTTATCTACCACGACAAAAAATCTCTTGCAAACTTGAGCCAATTGGTGGTACTCGTGAGAAGTAAAGCTTAAAAATGCAATATTCTGTTTACGGAATAGGCTCGTGCTGTTTGTGACAATGCAATGCTAAAGTAACCAGAGCCAGAACAACTTGGCATATGGTCTTTTGACTGGTACCAACTTCATCTCGGGTTATATCTGATGTAAATATGTATGTACACACAATATATTAATAAAACTGATTGTTATAATGAAAATTCAACCGCGATTTCTAGAACTGCTGACAGTTATATCACAAAAACACGAATAATTATGTATAATATCTCGTATCTACTAATGGCATGCTTATTTCAATCTGATAATAGCTATCTCTTTGTCATGTTATTATCTCAATTCATCATTTTGACACCCATTACCTCTTTTTCTAGACATTTCCTACATTTTTTCTGTTCACATCAGTACAACCCTCTGCCTTCAATCAAGCGTTCTATATTAATCCATTAATTACATGGTAGTTTTACAAATATTCGGAATAATCCCTTTTTTAATTAATGTGATTGTGCCCCTTCGACGCAACGTAATGCCCTTTGTGTCAACACTGAAACTTTAAATCTAATGTGACATGTGTCAAGGTATGTGTCTTTTCTTGCGTACTTATATACCCGCATATGCATAGATTTACACATTCATAGATACTCGTACGTCCGTATGTAGAATTAAACAAAGAAAAAACGCTTTCACTTAAAGTTGTTTTTTTTTTATTTATATTCAAAACCATTTTCCAATTTATCCCATTTTCTATCAATAAAATCGACAAAAATCACCCAAAACTACTGTAAAGGGATATTAAAGATTTGTCACACAGACAGCTGGTACCATCAGCCCAAGGATTAATCGGTACGCTGTTTACTCAGTGTCAATACTCGTCCTCGCATCAATAATATCGGAGAAGATTTTTGAGACCGGTCACAGCAACAACCCTCTGTCGACCCGTGTGACATCAGGTCGCTAGTTTAATTTTTAAGTTCTCCTCGCGTGTCAACCTTACGTTACAATCTCACTCTCACTCTCACTCTCACTCTCACCCCAACTACAATATTGAAGTATTTTTTTCGTAAAAATTACCAAAAATTACGAGCATTTATTTTTATTTTTTTTTTCTTTATTCTATATTTTTGGAAAATTTTCTGCAATGACGCATGGCAAATCCTTTTTTCATTTTCATGGAGAATAATGACCCTCTTTGCTCCCGGATTAGTCACATACGGATACCTTCTTAGGTTCTGCTAACTCTTTCCTTTAAATCGACAGAGGGTTATAAAATGCATTGGACTGTATAACGCAGAACAAGGTTACATTTGTGTACACACATAAAGTGTCACCCATGCGAGTGTCGCTCTTTAATTTCATTGCATTTCATCCTTTGATGGGACATGCAACACGGAAGGGTGTACAAACAAAACAAAAAATAAAATAAATTTTTGGGTTCAATTTTTCCACATTTTAACGAAAAAAAAAAGGTCTTTAGAAATTTTTCATTAGAAAAGTGATAGGGTTAGACGAAAATGCTTAATGTGCCTCTATACGGCAAATGTGTCGCACACGCGTCTAATTTAAACATCAGAGCAGATGTTTAAAAATTGTAAAAGGGTTAGAAATCGTGTGTGTTACTCGAATAATTGTACTTTTCAAAATGTAACAAATATTCCTTATATAGGTAAAATATTTGCAAACTTCAGTTTTTTTTGGCACTAAACCACATTAAGCCAGTCGACTATTCCCTCAATCATGACTATACTCGTAATATACAAATGTACGTGTAGTCGCGAAGGTATCCAATTTAGTAAGCGTTGGGATAAAATTTGATATTTCACAATGTCAATAGTAAATTTCATACAACATATAGGTACGTGCATACTCGTATGTAGTGGGCGTCTAAAAAACGAATTCATTTGCATTTATTGGTATTATCTGTTGTGGAAACTTAACTTTTATTACGTTGTCGGTAGATTTTTATACTACTAGCTCCTGACATTAAAGGGGACGTATTTCTGTTTATAACATTTCGATAACGTTTTCAATTGGATAGCATTTATGATTAAAGCTATTCTGGGTTTTTCTAAAAATTATTTTTATTATTTCGGTTTTCATTTTTTTTATTTAACTTCTCGAGTAAAAAATCAAAAGGTAAATTTACTAATCGTAAGCTAATTAACAAAATAAATAGATTATAAGAAACGAGCGCAAAATCAAAATTTTACTTTAAATTTAAGAGAACAAAAATTTAACTATTGAAAAAAAATGAGACAAAATCAAAAAGAACTCTATAGGATATATTTATATTTACTAATATTATTATGTATAACTTAATTCAAATACAAATATATATTTAATGTAATTGTATAAAAACAAAATCTAATGAAACGTATTGTAACAAAATTTAACAAAAACAACAAAACAAAAAAAAAACAACCATACAAACAAGAGTTTGTTAAAAAGTAAATTGGAAAAAAATGTAACGCATTAAAAGATAAAAAATAATGTATTGTATTTGAAACAAAACTATATCGGAGGCACAAAATCAAAAATTAGTATTAGATACTTTTAGAATTACTTATATTATACTATATACATACATACATATATACTAATTAAATACAAAACATAATTATTAAAAAAAACAAAAAACAAACAAACTAAACAGCAAAAGAAAAAAATAATAATATATTGTAAAACCATGCAAGTTTAAAAAAAATAGAAGAAAGAAACAAAATTTTAACTGAAACTAAAAACTTATATGTTATTTTAATCTGAAATAAAAATTTAAGGATACGTGTATCCTGAATGTTGGGAAAATGTAAGTGATCTTTGTTTTTATTTTTTTAATTTTTTTTTCTCACTGCTATATAAGACGCAAAGTGGCCCAAGAGACAATTCAATTGCCTTTTATGTAAGTTTTTTTTATTCTAGAAGATGTCACTTTCAGAACTATTATATAAACGGAACTTAGTTGGTTGATGTTCATTACCACTTCGAAGATATATCTTTCAGAAGTAACGTTCTTTCTGAGGCGTTTTTGCTGAATGTTTCTTATTTATAAAATTTTGGTCACGACCAGATTGCAAGACCCATTTTTGACGTTTTTAAAAGCGATAATCCAACATCGCAGTTTGTTCATCCGATTGTATCATTGTCGTCTGTGTAGGGAAATAATGTTATTAATGTTGACGTGTGAGTTATGTAAACATTTTAAATTTCGACCTAATGCCTTTTTTAATCATAAGTCTTCGTGACGTCTTTGCCGACATTGATACAGCTACGTATTCCATCGATTTATTAATAAATGTATGTACACATGTTTTTTTTACAAAAGTTTCAGATGCTGCTTTAGGTAACTAGGAAAATTTTTGGACATAATCGTCTAAATTTTATGTATAATTGTGTTGAGAGAATATTTTGATCACCATCGCGTTAAACACTAACTCCGACACTACTATAATTTTTCCTTTTTCGCATTTGAAGGCTCTGTTTTGGGCCATTTCAGAACAATTCTATGGCCACAAGAGAAAACAGCATAAGTCACTTTTTACAATTTTTCAGGAGAGCAGTTTGAATGTTTACTTCTTCTTCTTCTTATCCTTATATTAACCCTTTCCTCGTTATTCGAACTTATGCGTAACGAGTTTCCCATTTTTACTGCATCGCTGCTGCTCCGCTTATGGGGTTGGCTAATGTCACATAATGCTCGGTCCTGGATCGCTTCAGTAATTAGCCCCAGCCGTTGTTGCGCATTTGCCATCTGAGAAATCTATGAGTTCTTTTTCCGACCTCGTTTTCTAACAGTTGGAGTGACAGTAGTTGATAGTGCCTTTTTAACCGGATTTTCCGCAGATCTTCTTTGAACGTGTGGCAATACAAGCTTATTCCATTCGCCTCAAGCTGTTCGGTTACCGAATTCTTTATATGTAGACTTCCTCTTATACGTGTGGATCTAATGCAATCGCGTTTAGTGACTCCACTAGACATCCTTAACATTTTTATTTCCGCTGCCGTCATTTTCTTTTTAAACACTTCGTACATTGTCCAGCACTGTACATAAGAGCTGGGCTAACAATCGTGGCGTAGGGTTTCCCCTTCAATTTAAGTGGAAATTTTCGGTCTCAAAAGATTCCCGAATTTTCCCGCCATTTCATCTATTCCACACTCACTCTGTGGTTTACGTCGTCATCACATTTCGCTTCCATGTTAACGATTGATCCTAAGTACTTAAAGTTAGTGCTTTTCGGAAGAACTATTCCGTCTAACATTACGAGTATATCCGGAACAGGTTGCAACAGATGCGTAAATGGGCACGTCAAATGCTCCGTCTTTGAACGACTTATTTTAAACCCGTTTCTCTCTAGCGCATTTTTCCATGAATCTAAGGCGTTCTGTAAATCTTCGACTTTATCGCTAAGTACGAAGGCGGGTCAATAAGTCCGTGACTTTTGGATTAAAACACAGATTTTTTGATAAAAAAATAATTTTATTTTTCAACGTAGTCTCCCTTGAGCTCTATACACTTTGTCCAACGCTTCTCCAATTTTTTTATCCCTTCCAAAAAAAATGATTTGTCGAGGTCCTCAAAATAGGCCTTTGTTTGCGAGATGACTTCATCATTGGAGTCAAATCTTTTTCCACCAAGCCATTTCTTCAGGTTTGGGAACAAGAAGTAGTCGCTCGGAGCAAAATCTGGAGAATAGGGTGGATGAGGGAGCAATTCATAGCCCAATTCATGGATTTTTGCCATGGCAACTGCACATGTTTGCACCCTTGCATTGTCTTGGTGGAAAAGAACTTTTTTCTTGGCCAAATGAGGTCGTTTTTTTTTCAAATCGTCATTGAATCGGTCCAATAAGTTGGCATAATATTCCCCATTGATTGTTCTTCCCTTTTGAAGGTAGTCAATGTGGATTATCCCGCGTGCATCCCAAAAAACAGTCGCCATAGCTTTATTGGCTGACAAACCCACCTTGGCCTTCTTTGGCGCCGATTCACCCTTAGAAACCCACTGTTTTGACTGTTGTTTGTTCTCTGGTGTGTTGTGTTGGATCCATGTTTCGTCCACGCTTACAAAACGGCGCAAAAACTCCTCCATATTGCGATTAAACAACGCCAAACCTTCCTGTGAAGTTGTTACACGATTTCGTTTGTGGTCGACTGTGAGCAAACGCGGCACCCATCTTGCGGAAAGCTTTCTCATGCCCAAGTGATCATTCAAAATTGAAACCACTGAGCCATGCGAGATCCCTACGGCTTCCACAATCTCTCGCACTTTCAATCTTCGGTCGGCCAACACCATATCGTGAATTTTTTCGATTGTTTCGGGTGTAGAGACCTCAACTGGGCGTCCAAGACGTTCGGCATTCACTTTTTTCCATTTTCTCCTCAAATTAGTGAGTAGTCTGATAAAAATAGCTGTCAAACACAAACTAACTGACGCAGCAAGTTTAAATTTTGACAGGAGTCAACTGACAGATGCCTGTTGACAGGAGCAGTGTTGCTGCTTCAGTAAAGAGGTCAGAAATTCAAAAAGTCACGACTTATTGACCCGCCCTCGTATAACTGCGTCGTCAGCGAAGAGAATCGGCGTTACATTTGCTTCGCGCATGCAGTCTTTTAAAAGATAGTCGAATACTATTGTACGTTAAAGAGGAAAGGGCTAAAGACGCTTCCTTGGTGCACTCCGACATTAACTGGAAATTCTGTCGTTGAATGTTTACTGTGTGATCTCAAAAAGGAATAGAACTTAAGGGAAAGTTATGAGTGCAAACTGGATAGGAAATGACTTATCAGTAAAAATATTGCAAATAGAATCGAATATATCGCTTCCGGTGGTGTTAACAACTCAATTTCGACATAAGTCAGTCGACCATATGTTGTTTTTCCTTTTTGCCACAGAATTTATAAGCTCGTTCTTATCATGAGTTTACTTTATTGTTGCCACTCTCCTTAAATATGTGTTGCATTTCATTCGAAATAATAACATCCATATATATTTCAAACGATTTTGGCGAATTTTGTTTAAATTAAATTAAAAATCATTGTCATGTATCTTTTAAACTGCTATAACTATGGTATAACTAAATAGTGTAGATACTTATACGTTATTTAATAGTCAAGTTATATATTTGAGCCATATTATTGAGGTTTTTTTAAGGTGGAATTGTAGTAATTGTTTTTAGGCTTTGCTGAGATGACTATTTAACCCTCTTTTCCCTACCATGTAGTCTCCATTTTGGTATAGACGTTAATTACCAAAAATTATTTTTTATATCAATGAGAGGAAATCGAAAATAAAACATTTTTTTTTTTTAAAAAGAAGCCCAATTCAATAAACTTTAAAATAAAGAAGTAACAAGTGTAAAAAACCTTTCTTCTTCAATTATTATATAAAAAAAAGTCTTGTTTGCCCAGTGCTAGGCCTCAAAAATTCAGAAGTCAGGAAAGTGAGAGTCAGTGGTCGACCCCCAAAGTTATTAGTTTAAATTCCAGTTGCTATTGCTTTGAAAAAGGAAAGTTGTGGACTTCTTTATATATTTTTCCATTAAAATTCGTGAACATAAGTTGAAACCATAGTGCGCATTCGTCGCATCCTATATTTGTTAGGTTGCTGGCTTTAGTGTCACTTATATTGTATTTATCACATTTGAAACTTGTGACTTTTTAAAAATGTCCTTTTCCAACTTCCGCCTTTTCTGTTGCTGTTCTTTCATCACTTTGCAAATGACTCGTTTCTTTTCTTTACCTTCGCTTTCCAGCTACACATTGTTTTCGATAAAAACAAAAAAAAAATTCTCCTCCACTGTCTTCTTTCCAAAAATAAGTTTCTACCAATTTAGTGGAAGTCAGAGTTAAATTTTGGGCTACTTTAAATGACTGGATTGCTATTTCGTTTCGTCATTAACGAAGTAATTTTTGAACAATGTTTCATTGTACGAGTAAGGAACTAGGAAACTGGCATTATCTTGATCTTCTGGTATTAATAAGTTGGGAAGTACATTTGACGTATTAACCATATGTTGAGCAGGTTCCTTTTCTCTTGCATTCAGTTTAGTTACCCTCCGTTACCTTGAATTTTGTCCAAAACAATTTTTATGTCAACTCTGTAGTCTATCAGGTCTTGGCTTATAAAGTATATGAGCTTTGTGGCGGCACCGAAATCCCTTTTCACTACTGATGACGATTTCGATGGCGTATTAGAGAGGTTTCCTCTATTTATATTCTTAGCATACTCTGTGTTATTGTGGACGCTCTTTGTATAATTGACGGTTTTCAGATAGAGCTTTGAAGATCATTAACGATAATTTATGTCAAACTTTCCTATTCAAAAGTTCCCTCTGAAAAAGAACAGAATGTTGACTAAGTCAAAACGCTGTTATAGTGTTCGGGTTGTGTTATCCAATCATGAAGCATTTTCTTTCGGCTTAAGAGACTTGAAAATACATTCATATGTCGGCAGGTTGCATTTGGTGGAAGAGCATATAAAATTATGTTTTTGGCAAACCAAAATCAATTCAACGTGAAATGATTTCGATGTCCGTCAACTAAGACAAGGATTGGTTTTCAACATTTTGACCATTATCCACATATCTTGCCTTTTTGTTATATAATCAAAAAATATGTCGGACTTCACCCAGCAGGTGCCAGATTTTTCCAAAAACTAATTATAGTTTTATTAACATCGCTTGGGGGTCTTACGTAATGAAAAACTTCACAGGGATGCAACGTTTTCCCACTGGCAGAATAAAAGAGAAGAAAAGTCAAATCCTCTTTTTCTTTACCTTCTAAGACCTTAACACTCTTTTGACAGAAACTTGAACTGGTTTTATATCCGTTGAAAGTCCGATCCGGATCTTTCAATATGTTGCCAGCATTTAAAGTGTCTAAGTATACATTTAAATTTATAAACCACTTCCTTATTCCTTCGTCTGTTAAAACGACTCGACCCTTCGATACTCATGTGTCTTTGGGACTTATATCACTTATTTCCTGATCAATTTTTAAGAATAGGATTAGGTCTTTTATCTTTCAAAACATTGATTTGGAATTCGCATTTGGTGGGGTTGATGCACTAATCAGCAATTTCTATTTCCTCTTCTTTAGACGGGATAGCATTGTGGTGATTTTTGTTTAATTCATAAACAAAAAAGACTGACTTCTGGATGGCTTACCCCAAAAACATCTCGACACCCCAGGAAAATTGTAAAGTTTTTCCTTGCCAGTATGGTTTTATTAAATGTGAGAACGACCAAAGAGGTTTCGCTTCATCTTAAGGATGACTGTTTTAGGACTATTCAAAATGACACTTTGGAATGAGTGTAGAAAAAGCCTCACAAGCAGTCATACTGTACATATGTATGTGTATATCTACATATGACACCGCATCAAGGGAAAAAATCAGAAATCAGAAATCAATGTTAAACGTGTTAATTTCAATTGAATTAAATATTAAGTTATAGCGATTCTGTGCATTTTTCTAAATGCCTTATGAGTAGCAAATTCGAAACAAAAAATGAGTATTTATGAGTATTTATTCTTTAATACTTCAACGTACAGATCCAGATAGAAGTTTCAAATTTCCATTCTGATCAGGCCACGATTTGAGTCGAGTTTAAATTCTTCACGCTTTGTTGATAGCTGAAATTGACTGAATGCAAAATATGGGTTTATAGGCTTGTTTAATTCCTAATCAAATACATACATAGTTACCTCTTTTTAAAACTATCGAAAAAAATTGTACACCAATCTGAGATCTTATTCTTCATGAATTGATCTTTTATTTACCTCTGGCTCCCCTATATACTGTACTTACTTACTTTAAGTGGCGCTACAGTCCGGGGCGGACCTGGGACTCAGTCAACAAGCTTCTCCAGCCAGCTCGATCCCTGGCTAGCTGCCTCCAGTTTCGCACGCTAAGTTGGCTGAGGTACTCTTCCACTTGCGTGCGCCACCTGAGTCTTGGCCTTCCTCTACTGCGCTATCCCTCGGAAGCGGATTCGAAGACTTTTCGGACCGGAGCATTGGTGTCCATACGCTCTACATGACCCAGCCATCTCAGTCTTTAGATCTACACTCTTCTGGCTAGGTCCATGTCGCTGTACAGTCCGTACAGTTCGTCATTGTATCTCCTCCTCCACTCACCGTCAATGCAGACGGGACCGAAGATCGCCCGAAGAATTTTTCTCTTGAAGCAACCAAGAACACCCTCATCCATTTTTGATAATGTCCATGCCTCTGCGCTATAGAGCAGGACTGGGATTATTAAGGTCCTTTAAAGGGGGACTTTTCTTGTCCAAGAGAGGGCCTTCCTACTCAATTGCCTTCTTAACCCAAAGAAACAGCGGTTGGCCAGAGTTATTCTTCGCTTGATCTCAGCGCTAGTGTCGTTGTCTGTATTTATAGCAGAGCCTAGGTAGACAAAGTCCTTAACTACCTCAAAGTTATATCTGTCGAGGGTGACGTTCTACCCGAGACGTCGATAGTGCCCCTTGTGTTTGCTCGTGAGTTTTGCACTATTCTTTCAAGTACGATGTTGAAAAAATCGCATGACAGCGCATCGCCTTGTCTAAATCCTTTCTGAACATCAAAGGTCTCTGTGAGATCTTTACCGACCTTGATGGAGTAGCGTGCATTCTCCATCGTCATCCTGCACAGACGGACGAGTTTGGCAGGGATCCCGAAACTTGACATTGCTCCGTATAGCTCGTCTCTATAGATGCTGTCATACGCGGCCTTAAAATCAATGAATATATGGTGTGTATCGATCTGAAGCTCATGGATCTTCTCCAAGATCTGCCGTAGTGTGAATATTTGGTCGATGGTGGACTTTCCTGTCCTGAAGCCACACTGATATAGACCTCTCAGGTTGTTGACGAATGGCATCAGGCGTTCACACAATACGGCAGATAAGATCTTATATGCGATGTTAAGGAGACTGATGCCTCTGTAGTTGGCGCAGTTCAGAGGGTCTCCATTCTAGAGAATAGGACAAACAATGCTGAGGTTCCATTCATCGGGCATACTTTCGTCCGACCATATTTTACAGATGAGTTGGTGTATGTAGTAGTCATTCCGTCCGCTCCAGCAGCTTTGTTGGATATACTCGTACCTATCTGACGTCGAATTTTCTCACAGCATTAGTTTGTCTTGGCATAGTTTGGGATATCCGCAACCGTACCTTGGCTACAACAAGGTAATGGTCCGAGTCAATGTTGGCTCCTCGGAACGTACGGACATCCATAATACTGGAGCAGTGTCTTGCGTCGATCGCAATGTGATCAATCTGGTTGACTGTTGATTGATCAGGAGTTCTCCAAGTCCCCTTGTGTATGTCGAGATGTGGGAACCGCGTGATAGCCACGACAATGTTTCGCCCCGCCGCAAAGTTGATTAGCCTGAATCCGTTATCGGAGGCTGTGTTGTGCAGGCTATATTTTCCGATTGTTCCACCAAAGATACCCTCTCTTCCTAGCTTTGCATTAAAATCACCGAGGACAATTTTAATGTCATGGCTAGGGCATTGCTCATAGGTCTTGTTAAGGAGATCGTAGAAGGCATCCTTAGTGTCGTCATCTTTCTCCTCTGTGGGGGCATACGCGCATATAAGGCTAATGTTGGCGAATTTAGCCTTGATGCGGATTGCTACGAGGCACTCGCTCACATGCCGGAAGCTCAAGACTTCTTGTCTTAGTTTGCCTCCGAAAACAAATCCGCATCCAAATAAGCGTTACTTTTGCCGTCGATAGCAATTGCCGTAGTAGATGTCGCAGTTTTTCATCTTCTTCTTGTCCGGCCCATCCCATCGCATTTCTTGAATGGCGGTTATGTCTGCCTTGCAGCAGTCTATTGCTCCCGCTAGTTGCCCTAAATTTTAGTTGCATAATTTTAAAGTACCTGTTAAAAAAAGATTTGTGTATTTAAGAATATCTCACCCATCAAGACACCCTATACAATTCAGAGTTGTAATAGTCAATGTATAAGAGTTAAACAATAGTTCTGATATGATTGTGTTTACGAAAAAAAACCGGTGATTATTACAATTGTTAGAGATTATTAAAAAAATTATCATTTCCCCCAGAAAATACAAAAAAAAAACTATTCCCCTTTGGGCAGTGTATTACTTAAGTGTTCATACTGAATTTGTGAATCGATCTGTAAAGCTTAAGGTTCTAACTCCAATTTAAGTCCAGGTCATAAAACTTTGTTTTTATAAGTATATTCAATTTTTGTTTTGGTAAGCGCATAACGCTTGTTCGCGAAAAAACACTTCTTGTTAATATAAAAATAATTTATTTATAGTTGTCGGATTAAAAATCATTTGCCCCAATTTATTACTTCAACCACAAAAATATTCAAAAATCAGTTTGGTTTTCTCTTTCAAACTTCGGATTAATAATAATTTAAACAATAAATGTTCCCAATTCGAATCGGCATAAAACACAGAAACAAACCTTAATTCAATTTTATCCCAGTTCTCTACCAATACCATTCTCTCCACTACGGCCATCTTATTCAGCCATTTAAGTTTTCTTCAAACCTATTTTAAAACTACCATAATCAAACCGTTTCGATTAGTTCAATCGTACACACGTGATTCCATATCAAATCACACAACCAAATTTCATCACCAATGATGCCAAGTCCCTACCAAATCATTTCATCGTATTTCACAACCTATTGGAAAGTTATCTTTGCTTCCCACCACGGTGGTGGTTCTACATGGACCACGTTACCGACGGGTGGATATGGCTTTTTAATATTATTCAAATACAAAAACCATTATTAAATTCACACAAGTAGAAGATTTACTCATCTATTCCAAATTAAATTAGATATACCTACTGCCAACATCAAACTTCAATCAGAAATAATTTAGTTTACATATAAACAGCTTTAAACAAGAATTCGATTGCGCTGACAATTCTTTTACAGAATTTCCAACTCCGACAAATGCGTTCAAAACTATTAAAATCACTTTCGTTTATAAATATAACAACCGGAAGACAATAATTCCGACTTCCGTTCGTTTCGTTGAAATATTGTCGCAATTATAGTAAACCTATCTGAATGTATAGTGAAGTGACAGCAGCGCATACTTGTACCATACAAATATCGGACTTTAGCCGTTGTCATCGTTTGTTACACCACACACGGCGACTATCTCGATAGGAAAAAAAAAACAAAAAGTAGGACAGTGTTTATACATCTACTAACGGCACGACCTGAGTGACATCTATGTATTGGACCTATAATTAAAATTTTAATTAAAAGTCTCAACTATAATCGCTTCATTCATTTTCCTATCCTCTTTCGGGCTTATTGTTCGCTTTTTATTTCTTGTTGGTTTTGTTTTATGTTGTTTTGTTTTATTACCACAGAGCACAACTAGCAAAGGTGAGTGCCCCTGTGGAATGTGCGAGCTTCATCGTTTTCCTCTTCATCATCTATACACACACAACACAACCACGATGTCGATGAGGACGGACGTGTCGGCGACTGCCTATGCTGGCCCCAGCATTTTATAAGCGCTGTCGTTGCTTTGCTTTTGCTTTTGCCTTCGACTCCGTCTTCCACTGTGCCTGTGCTTTGCTGTGTAGTGTTGCCCTATATACAGAGCGAACGAAGCAATAAAAAAGAAATGAACACAACAGAAAAAAGGCAAAAAACAAATAAACAAAATATCTTGTGTAATGTTACGAGACACTTCAAACATACATACATACCAACTACTAGAGTTATAGGAAGAGAGAAAGAGAGGGAGTGCGCGACCATCATTGGAATGTGCCGAGTGGCGGAGTGTGGGAATGGAATGCACCACTAACGGATACGGCTCATCGCCCGTTGATCGTTGTTCTGTTCGTTGCTTGTTGCTCGTCGATCAATGTTGACTTCATTGACAAAATCAGCTTTCAAAATGATCTCACTTTATAAAAATCAGTCAAACCAAATCGAAAACCGGTTTCGTAAGTTATCTTTCGTAAAAGTACACAATACACACAGTTATTTCCCTTCCCCCGCCTCCGCCTCCGCCTTCTCTTCCTAATACACTTTAAATATACATTTAAAAATATTTTATATACCATATGTATCTATATTTGTACATATTTCTTTTTTAATTATCATTTTATGTCCGCCAAAGAAAATAACTTTCGCGCATCCATTATTGTCTCGGTCAAGCATTTCATTCACATCACACACAATGACCAGACCAAGCACTTAACAGCCAAAAAGTTGACCGAAAAAAGTCATCACCTACTAATACTTCCACTTCTACTTTGTGTGCCAATGGTTTTACTACTTACTCACTGCCCACGATCATGAGAGCACGATCAGCACTTTACAGTTGGTAGGTATACTAATCTTCACTTCCTTTTTAGCACGAGATAGAGACTTTAACTGAACTGGTGAACTGTTTCCGTTTCAAAGTCCGTTTAATTGTTGATTCCATTTCTCTTCATGTGTACTTTCGCTGTTGCACGAAGATTGAACGCGCGTTCATGTTCATGTCCAAGCTCATGTCAATTTTGATGATCGCGTCCACCTTATTGATACTTGTATGATGACGACGATGATGGAAGAATAAGTCCGTTTAAGTTAAGTACTCGTACCATTGGTATTGATTGGTCGCCGTCATTGAAGGAATTCTAGACACAGATTGAAGAAATAAAAAAACGCAAAAACAATACAAAAATGAATTAATTTCTAATTTTCTGTATAAGCAACGCAAGAAACGCGTATATTTGGCTGCTTTGTACATAATATAGTCGAACGAGCAACCTTTAACTTAAAAAGTTCACGATTAAATGATAGAATGAAGAATTTATGATAGGAACAAGCGTTCGTGTTCCTCACACAAAGCAATAAGGCGTTTGCCGCCGATCCATCCGTACACTTCTCATTGCTCTACTTGTATTCAGCTAAAGCTAGCTAGTCAACCACGCAGCCAGTGCTACACACACAGTGAGCAGCGCCAGCGCACTTTAAAAAAAAAAAAAAAAAAAAAAACTGTAAAAAACTGTAAAAAAAAACTTTATCTGCTATGTAGCGTAGATACACGTTCCCGCACATTACCGCAAACGCCCAACATAAAAGCTCCCCGCGCCTGCTAATCGGCAATCTTTTGTATGAACGCTCGCTCCGCAAATATATATACATATGTACATATATCATGCTCTACATGTGTGCCCGTGCAAGTATAAATCATAGCATACATATTGAAATGCTGGGCTTTTAACTTATTTTAGTTGATTTCCATTTTTTTTTTTGTTAAATCTTTTTTTCTGTCGCCGACCACGTCGCTCTCGTCGGCGTTGTTGTTCGCTGCCGTCTTTGGCTAGTAAATAGTAGATATAGACCAAAAATTAGGTCAATAATTTTCATTCACATATTTTGATCATATGGTAGCAATCGTCGGGGTAATGGAATTGGAGATCTGTCTCGATCTCACTGGTAATGGAGTGAGATCGTTTGTGTGATTAACAGTTTTTTTTTTCTACACTGATGCAAGTTGGTTTATTATTGATTCCATGATCAAATCAGATGGAATCAAATAATGAATCTTTTGCAATAAGTCAGTATCAAAAGTGGTATAAACCTCAATGAAAACCATGACCAATTGTCAATTGAAATTATCGGATCACAACTATGAGTACTCGTACTGCTAGTAATGTTGCAATCGTTGAATAAATTACATGTATCCGGAGTTTGAAGAAATAATTATCGAATTTCAATGACTTTTAACATGTGACATTTGATACATGACCAATGCAGATAGGTTAGAATGTTGATTAGGAATGTGTGACATTAAATATGGTCTTATTTCATATAAGTTTTAATAAATTTTTTTTATTATTTTGTCCCGCCGATCAGCCGATTTTGGTAACCTATTGTATAGCGGTCTAAGAAATTGTTGTTACATGGTAGTCGGATATATGTATGTGACCGATGACTCTGTTGAATCGCATACCGATAAAAAAAATATACCACTTACCTACACATTTCCAACCTCATCAAGTTTGTTGTTACATTAGTATTTAAAGGATAATACAATTTATAGGGCACCAACATTTTTATTCAAATAAATCCAAGAATTTATAATTCTAATAATGGTTGTTAGCTTTAAATTATTTTATAAAAGAGTATTTATTGAATTGATTGTCTATATTTACAAATCTATGAAACAATTCAGAAAAAAACAACCAAAACGAAAAGTGTTTAATTTGCGATTAACAGCAGTGAAAAGTCACAAATAAAACTCAAATAATTGAGAGGAAAAAACACGTGCACGCATTTTCGGTCTTTTCCTAGTTTTTCTACTTTTGCTTTTTTCAAAATATCAACTATTTGACCCTCTTGTGATCTTGATGATACAAAAATAGTTCGGCCAGACACTTACATTTAGACAGTCATTAGGAGTGTATTTTTAAAATAAAAAATATATTCAAAAGATATAGCGAGATAGTATAAGCGCCAGACAATCTTTCCGCACCGGAAATAGTATTCATTTATTTAAAATATCCGAAGGATGACTATTTTAGGCCATACCTATACAATTATACACTCTGACTTATTCTCCGAACGAAGTTGTTTTTTTTTTTTGTATTTTTTAATATCGGTGCTACGTACAATACCAAATATATTTGAATTTTTAGTTATCGACCTGGCTTTTGTAGCAAGGAAAAATGTAAGACATGTATGTACCTAGTATCATTTCTTGCATAATAACCAAAACAAAAAAAAGAAAACTTTTATTCGGAGGAAAAAACGTGACCTTCTCGTGATGTAGATTTTGTTGGGTATTTTATATACCTACACATTGTGGGAAATATAATAATATTCTGTTCTGCCTCTAGAAAACATAATTAAACCCCAATTTCTGTTTATTTTGCGGTGTTTTTATAAGAAATATATTTCTACCAATTTAATATACTCATTACAGCAATTCAATAGTGATGGAAATGCCTGCTCTAGCTTATTTTGCGAAATAACCTCCAGTGCCCAGTCAAAAAAGTATCCTTTCAACTTTAATTTCGATTTTGGGAACAAAAATTGATGAACAATAAGTACTGGGTGACTCTGTGCATTATCCTGCACCAGAGACCAATTTTGTTGTTTTGCCTAAATCTTCGTGATCTTTAATAGCTCTTTCATCATTCTCAGTGAAGCATTGCGATGTTCTGCAACAAAATCACGTACTTTTTGATTTATTTCAGGCGTCTGAACTGAAATTAGCCTTCCTGCGTGTTTGTCATCCTTCAGTGTCTCTATGCCGCCCAAAAAACGTTAATGCCACTCGAAAACAACTGTTTTACGCAAACAATCATCACGGTACACTTTTTGGATTAATTGGAAAGATCTATTTTTCAACGGTAGTAATTACTGTATCTACTAAGTCTGAGATATTGCCAACAATAAGCTAGGTATAGGCTTTCCATTAAAATGTATGTAAGTATACATTCACAAGATACGCTATGCAAAGATTGCGGAAAAAATTCACGGAATAACTACATTTAAAAGCGTGATATTTTTTTTACTAACTTCTAATAAGTGGGAATTTTGATTCATGATCGATAGATCAATACCACGTCATTATGTTTCATTGGAAAACTAAATTTCTCATTGTTGAATCAGATCATCCGCCCCATGATTAATCTTATAGCGACATTCTAAAATTAGTAACCATTTCATGTCATAGTTATTCGAATTCCATTCTTCATACTCTCGATATTGCCCCACTATTTATTATTCATTTTTCGAAAGCACCAACACGATCTCTAACTCTAACACAATCGCAAATAACTGAAAAACTTATCACAAAGTTCACATAAGGATTTCTCCCCCTAGGTCTTTACAATTTCTATATTTATGCCAACAACACTTATTATAAAAAAAAAACTGGATCCATTGCTTAATTTAACATAGTCCTTGTGAACCAAAAAAAAAAAAACGTACAATTCACAACCACTATATGATTACCACGAATTAGAAGCAATAGCATCGAGAGCAGAAGACAAACGTAAACCCGAACGCAACAAGCAATCGTCTGACAGTGACTAAATGTAACCGAACCTAAGTTAGAGTTGTAATGAATGACTCATATAAATGGAATCCAATTCATTGTAAACTTGTTGCTACTGATAAGTTTTCTATTACAACACTCATACTTACACATGTCATCTCTCTCAGTCAGAAATACCTATAGGTGTGCCTACGCATACATTCAGTTTTTGACGGTATAGTAGATGTATGCAGTCTTCTTTGAACTATCAACGGCAGTTGTGAGATACACGACTGCAGAGAAAACTTGTTCGTAAATTACGAGGTAAGGCTACTACAGTGGTGTTGGAAAAATTTCATTCGTCTAAATGACTCTTATTTTTTTTATTTTTTCGTAGATCATCGGACTTGCATAACATAATCTATAGCTACATCATACGTACATATATGATGAAAAGAAAAATCCTCTATCTGCTAAAAAAGATATACTACATAGAAAACCATAATCTAATAGACGCACATTCCAATCTCACAGATAGATCCACAGATACCTACAAATTGACCACGAGTACTATAAAAATTCTATTCGCAACCTGAATAATAATAAAAAGGCAACCATGACGAAACAGAGTCCAAAAGAAAATCATATAAGCGCACCACTAAGGTCTAAGTCGAAGTCGGAGTCGGAGTCGGAGTCGGAGTCGAAGTCGAAGGCACCGCCACTGCCGTCGGTGGCTGTCGTAGCCATTACCGCAGTCGCAGTTCAAGTCAAAGTTGCTTGTGCATAGAGCGATTTTACTCAATGAAAACTTTTGTGCTTTGACGGTGGTAGTGTTGTCTCGATATTATTGGTAGTTTTGAACCCACATTCGACATTCCAGAATGTTATTACCAACCATTGTGGCATGTGATCAATGTTAGTAAGACTTTTGATTGCTATATATGCTTAACGATCATTATGATGATCATGGTAAGAGTACCACGGTATGTTGACGAAGGCAGAAGTTAGGGTTCATTGGAAGGTTAAAAATCAACTAAGGCGCGACTTCAATATCCAACAGATACAGACACTTGTGCTTAGCATTATTTGTATTGTATCATTCAAGTATATAGTATGTGTGAAGTTATGCATTGATGAATGAAGCAATGATTGTATATTCCTACTCGTATGCTTGTACGTTTTTTTTTTATAAGTGTAAAGGGCATAGATGCTATGTTATTACTAATGGAACGCCAATTAAATTTTGGTTTTCTTTTCCATTTTTTTTTAACACTGTTGTCTTCGGAATGCAGAGAATGTAAATTAAGATGAAAGGAAAGCGGTTGTGGAGTATAGCGGTTTTTTCGGTTTGTTTGCTTTTTTTTTATTGAAATTTTCTCTTTTTTTATTTTCTGTCAAAATTAAAGGTGAAAGGTATAGAAAACGATCAAGTGCATTCCTTTTTAAACTAAAACTTAGGTATCTTATCTTTTGTCAAAGAAGTTGAGAAGTGGTTTGTGTGTTTGTATGCTACCATCATTCCGTATAGGAATCTACACACATTTATTTAAACATGTGAATTTATGTGAGAAAGAATATGAAGGGCGAATTCCAATCGTGATGTTGAAATTTAAAGTACCTATGTATTTTGGAATGTTTTTTCATTTGTTTATCACATTTTTTATGGTGATATGATATTATTGTATTTTATAATCTTTGATTTAAAGGAGATTATTCGATAGGGGACGTATGTTTCCATTATCGCTTAAAATGACTTCCTGCTTAACATATAATACATACTTGTCATAATGTTTACTTCTTTCGAGCCATGAAGAAGATAAGGCTTATGAATTTTCGCTCTGTGAGCGCTACTTTGTTAACAAAGCTTAATAAATGAAGTATGTGAACTCTTTTCGGAGCAAAAATTACTCAAAGCGACTAGTTAGGGACTATGTTTTTAAGGGAGTACCTACTAGGTTCTGTTTATACAGGTATGTATCTAAAAATGGCGCTTTGACAAAAAAAAAATCACATGAATATCAACTGTATAGTAAGACGAGATTTTGAATACTTAAATTCACACTGAACTGCAATATAATTAATTGAGAGATAGGTGGACCAACTTAAAAAGCATAGCTACAAAGAGGTAGCTAAAAGATGAGATAGCTTGATAAGCCCTTTGAATGAAATTCACCTCCAATTGTGCAATTATCTAACTAAATGAAAGCTTATTAATATGTATATGTTTACTGGATAAAAATATTCCACTGAATAAGAAGATCAGCTCTTAAAATATACAGGATCAACGAACACACATAGGTATATCTACTAGGTATCTACTCTTTGCATTATACTGCACGGACCAAATCTGGCACTTTATGAGCGCACATCTCCAATAAAACAGCTGATGAGACCGTTCAGCCAATTAGAGTAAAAACACTTTCAAACATCTGATTGCATGAGAAAGCCGTTCATCGCCTGATTCTCAGACCTAATTTCTGTCAGTACCGTGGAACTATTTGTAGCCATCTTTCTGAATACAATGCCTCTGACTGCAACAGCAACAAAAGGTCAATTAAACCCCCATATGCACACCCGCTCAACGATATTTTTCTGAAGCTTCAATTGCTTATGCCGTACAACTGCATACATATATCTACCTTTGTACAGAAAATCAACAGAAATGAGGAAAAAAATAATACAATTTTAATAGAATGTAATGCGGTTCTTGGTTATGCTTCAATACAGCTGACAGTTAATTTATGCCCGTCCAAACTGTTCCATAGCATGCAAGCAGTGTACGATAGCAGCAGCAGTAAATCGATTCACCAATGAAACTTTCTTAAAGTTGGCTAGATACAGTAAACTGCAACAGGCTTCCACTACACTCGATCCAGCAGTTACTTTATCTCGGCCTTAAACCAAACGTAGTTACGTTAAATAAGAAATTAAAAATAGATAAGCAATAAGTGAAAAAAATTAATAAAACAAAAAAACAAAAAACTAACACAGGAATTCGAGGCTAGGTACATAAGAATCAAGACGCCAAAACGGAAAAGAAAGAAAGTAACTAAGGAAAAAATAACAGTCGTGGAGTGAAATTACAAAACAGTGCAATGGCCAGTCGAGTTAACAAGTTAACAGAAACCGAATGAGCGGAGGACGAACATATGCAAAATTTTAGCAGACGTATTGTATTTACATACAAACATTCATGTGCAGTTTGAAGTAGGAGTCCAAGAGAAAAAACGAACTGGAAACCCAGAACACAATTCAAAGGAGAAGGAGAAAATATACATAAATTTCTATGTACACAAGTGTACGTAGATTATAAAAAAAAATCCAATTGGAATTTACACTACATTGTATTCCCATGTAGTTTTTCTTTCTTCTCTTGTTTCTCATCATGACTGCCTCATTCAACATAGAAGCAACACACGAATACCTGACAGTGATGATGATGATGAGGATGATGATGGTGGTGATGGTGATGATGTTGATGTTGACGATAATGATGAGACTTTCTGAACTAGACTCGCCGCATTTACGCTCTCGCACTGTTGCTCATTGAGTTCAACGACCCCGAATACACCCAGTAGTGTAGTGTGTTTTCATTCATAAAAATTTTTACTCGATTTCGTAATTCTGTCTCCGTCGCGACTACACGTTGATACCCATTACCCCCCACCATCTGCCAATAACACTATTCTCCTGCTACTCTCAGATACCTCACCTCCTTCTCTAGCACACCTTTTCCGACACCCCCTTCTTCATCTTTTTATTATTCTTCTTCTCCTATCCTCCTTCGCCCACACCGACCCTTCTTATTTTTAACTTCTGTACTATCAACGTTATACCTACTTCTACTAAATCAATCAACCGACATTCCACTCGCCGTAGTTGTCCCGTTCTATTCATAGGAACGGCTATGAGACGGCGACATTACACTACGGTGCGACCAAATACGTATCATTTGCCTGTGTTGCACTTTGCATGCAGACTTCGTTAATGGTGTGCATATGCACACATTGCACACACAACCACCTCAATCAGAGCAACTATTTGTATAGTAAATGTGTGCATTTGTTGCTGATATGTTACACTAGTAAATGGCAATAGTGTGCAACGGATCTTGTAAGTGTAGTGTTATGTTTTTAGAATGGCACATGCATTCCTTTTGTCTCGTTCTTTTAATCCAGTGCATCATGTTGCTAGCAACAAGCACCCCATCATATATCTGAAACATATCTGCATTCGGGGGAAAACTATGCCTTTAACTATAAGTGGATTGGCCCTTCCGCTTCCTATGGATGGATGTATGTACATATGAATATACATATGTATATTTGTAGGAGTACGCTATACCGCCGTCTTGCTGTTTCCCTTTTTTGGGAAATCGAACGGAAACTAAAAATAAGTCAAACGCCATCTCGACAGTACAACCAAATAAAACTTCACTTGAGCAGAGGGCGTCATATTCCAATTACGATATGACTGCTTGGTTTTCACACCGTAAAATGTTATGGCAGCTGTTTGACGGATAAAAACTAGAGGAAGGAAGTTAGTACCAAAATAAAAATTCTATAAATACCCACACACAACATGTACGATCAAACCTACTACTACTACGGTTCGTCTTTGCTGTCTTCTGTTTATAAATGGAGAAAACGGAACGGAACAAGGCAAAAAGGAAATTTCCTAATAATGTCTTCCGCATCCGGACTGACTAAATGATGACGACATACATAACTATGGGGATGGAATGGAACTCAACCGCAACACTACTACCTACCACGTGTTTGTTGTTATTTATTTATTTGAATTATTTTCATCTTCATTCTCTTCTTCTTATACATCTTCCTTTTTCTTGATGTTGTTTCTGTTTGCCATCGTTTACTTTGTTGGTTTTTTCTTTTTTTTTCTCCTCTCTTCTTTTTTTCATATTAATTACTTCCTCTTTGCCATAATCCCATTTGGGTTTTTAGTGCGTGAGTACGAGCAGTGCCATACAACAACAACAACAACAACAACAACAACACAAACAGCGTTTGTTATACGCGCAACTAGTACGAGCACTCGTATAGGTTTTTAGAACATTTTCCGAACTTGACAAATAAACCTAGAGGGAAAAAAATCTAAGGGCGCGAGCACACGGGTGAATGATTTACAAAAACAAAAAATAAGACAACAGCCTCAACACAGAAAACACTTAATTACCTTTAGCTACCACATATGTGCATATTTCTGTTTATATATAGATATTTACATGTATGATTCTTACAGAAGAATACTTAACAACTAGTAACACGAGGAGTACACGGCGGAAAATAAGTACGGGCGGCTCGTCATGCAGACACATTTAACTATAATTTTGCATTTAAAACGGAAATTACGGATATAAAATGGAATTACATGAATACGCGGATGTGGAACCCCTGTGCAAACCAACTAAGACTCACTCAAACGGTTTGCTTTTGAAATTAGCATTGGGTTAAATGAATATTCATTGAACGATAAAAAATAAAAATAAAAAAAAAACAATTAGGTAAGTAGGCACTTGGTTAAACTGTTAAACGCAAAAATTGTAGGTACGATGGCGTGTCGTAGGAAAGAATAATGGGACTGATCGTTTTTTTTTTTTCATTTGATAAGGACTTGATATAATGCTCACCACTTTTCAGCTTTTGATAAAATAAATCAAAATGTCTTGTCCTGATAATGACCCTGAAGTCCCTATGGAAATGAAGACCGGCAATAAAAACTGTCTACCAGGAATCAATCCTTTACCAGAAAGTAGGAGGAAAAAAATAGGGGGCACTATAAAAACAAAATATTGAAAACTACTTGAAGACTCGGACACATAATTTGGTATAAATATTAAACGTGTTTTAATTCAGGCCTGGTTTGAATTTACTACTTTCACAGCCATTTTCACTAAAGCCCTAACTGAAATTTCGACGTACTCAAGAGCAGAAAGAAAGTCGATTCATACACTTTAAACTTTTAAAAAGATATTCGTACATACAATAAGAGGTTAACAACCAAAGTTATCTACAAATTTCAAAATGTTAAAGAAAAAGGTATTAAATTGATTACGTTTAGTGCAAATGCCACCATTTTTTTGTATTTTAATTTAACAGGTAATATTATGTCTGCGATATACTACATACATATAACAAACACGTGGTGGCAGTGATTTTCAAATCAAAAAACACAAAACACGTGCTTTTCTAAAAAACACTACGACCAAAGCAGGCATAATAATTTTTCTTTATTTTAAAAAGTAGGAGTCTTCAACGTAGGGCCTTAACATAATACACCAGACGAAAACCAAAACCAGAGTTTGGGTGTAAGGAATAAAACCAGAAAAATTACCAAACGCGGAACAAGGGCTGGGTTGTTAAAATAAATAAAAGAACGCAGCAGAGGAAGAACTCACGTTAGGTGGCGCACAAAAGTCGAAAAGGACCTAAACCGACTTGGAGTGCGCAACTGGAGACAAAAAAGATGTTGAATATATTGTAGATTTTGTTCAAACGCACTTTTATAAACAAAATCGCCGAAGGGATAAATAAAAGTATACAAAAAGCTAACTTGAAAACAGTTCGGTATAAATTAACAGTTCGGAGATTTGCTAAGATTAAGTTACCTGCAAGTATGGGAATAGACTTGAGATTGGTCGTTTAAGGATAACATGCCATGTATAAGAGTATTGTTAAAAAAACGAATGAAAAACGACCAAAATTTGAGGAAGTAAGTGTTTCTTTTTACAACAATTAGAAAGGTAATTATAACTTGTTGGCTATTACATATATACATTAGTTATTGCTACTTTCTTCTGCGTATGAACCTGAAAACTCTCCAAGACAGTGTGCTACTTTTTTTCTAATAAAGTAATACCACCGTGTGTAATTGTGTATGGATAATAAAGAATTTATACCTTATTTCTATACTCAAAGAAGAAAGAGGTAAAAGATATTAACGATTTTCTGTTTCTTATTTCAAAAATTTCCAACTCGTTAACAAATTGTTTAAATAATGAAAGAGTTCCTGATGTTCTCACAAGCACTTATCGCGTATGTATAAAAATGCATGTCATTGCCAGCTGTTTGTCATGAATGTGTTCGTAAAGTGTAGTCTAATAAAAATAAACTGTTGCTTCTGCAAAAACATGGCCCTTAGTGTATTATCATGATTTTTTTATAAACATTTTAAATAGGAAAGAAATATTGATGACAAAAATAAAACAAATATAATTAAACATTAATAAAAGAAATCGAATTGATTTACACAGCTTAATACTGACCTAAATTCGGCTCTCATATACCTACAATCACAGTCGTAGAAATATTTTTCTTAAACTAAAACGCAGACAAACACTTAATGCGTCTTACGAAATCTTCCGCATTCAATTTTCAAGATCGATTTAGTCCCATTTGCAAATTTTTCGTGTGTTATATATAACCTTGACATGGAATTTACAAAGTTAAAAATTAGAAATTTGTTTACAGCAAATTTTAATTGGTCAGTGTTAAAAATATATACATACATATCAAATATATCATAAACATATGCGTTTGGAAAAATGACTTGTCCTTGATTCTTAATATCTATCTGAATCGTCTGTCTTTTTTTTTTTATCAAATTAAACAGATTTTTGCCAGACCTTAAAAAGAATTTTAGTTGTCATTGCCGCTTTCGCTTACACAAACACTTTAACGCGTACTTGACTTGTAGGTAGGAATACTTTTAAATTTAAAAGCAAAAAAACCAAAAAAAAAAAAAACAATTTTAATAAATAAATAAACTAAACCAATCCATTTAAGACGCAATTTGAAACTAAACAAAAAACTCCTAACACAAAACACCGAAACAACACACATTTTGTTCATTTCGTTTCGCGTTTTTTTCCTCTTCTTTTTTTTTACTATTCAATTTCCATGCCATCAAATGCGGAAGCGATTTAAGATGTTTTATTATTATTTGTTGTTGTTGCTAGACATATCTACATATACATTTGTATACTTTTATATATATTTTTACTGTTCTTGATGTTATTACGCCTCATCATTCCAAAGATAGAAAACAAGGTTTTTCAAGTAAGTAGTAGACGATGTTGGTTAAAAAAGAGCAACTCAAAGAAGAAATAAGAAAAAAAAACATCTTTTTGTTTAAAAGATAAAATGTACATGCTTACGTCATAAAGTAAAAATGTTTTTTTTTTGTTCTTTAAAAAACTAAAAATTTTCTTCATCAAAATCGTTTCCCTATTGAAAATCGGGTGCGTATGTACATATAGATTTGCCGATTTTCTATTAAACAAACTACTCGTAACAACTGACCTCAATTTTTTTAAGTGTGATGTTTTTTTTTTTTTTGTTTTGCGTTGTAGATAGATAGACAAGCACAACGAAAAAAATCAGATGATATCAGAATAAAAAAAAAAATTGAAAAATAAAACACTAAATTTCTAATGCGTATTAGTGTGATTTAAAAATCAAAGTACATACTTCTATGTATGTCAAGAATAAATGTGTTGCCTATATACTTTTGCCAAGTGAGTAAATAGATATTCAAATATATGCACATACATTAGGCCCACTTTTTCTCGTATGCTAAAGCGAGTAGTATTAGTATGTACGGATAGTACCTATCTCTCTGTGTTGTTCGGGGAGTGTGCAAAATAAAGATAGCTAAGTCAAAAATTTTAACATAAAAATCAGTATATTGTATCTGTGGACGAAAAGTTATAAAACATATATTTTTCATTTGAAAAGTCCTCTATGGCTAAAAAAGCTAGAAAGAGAAGAAAAGAAAAGAAAAGAAAAAACAAGTCGCAAAAAATATTGTTCGATCTTAGCAAATATACCCACCTCCTTGTATATGTATACACAAAAGTTCGATCAGAGTTTTAACACTTTTAGAGGGTAGGTACAAAACCGAGGCTATGTTCGCCAACCTTTGAAGGTTTAAGAAGAAGAAATTTCGAGATTAGAGTGTTTATTCGCTGACGAAAACAGACTTGATCATTTAAAAAAAAAAAAAAAAAAAAAAAAACGTGTATAGATCATTGTATATAAATATTATGTATGTAAATATACTTGAGAGAGTGTACATTCTTGGATATGAGTCTCCATACATTGAAATGAACCAATAAACTTTCTACATTTCTACAGTTATTCCATGTATAGCAAACTTATAATATAGTCTTTTTGTATATTTTTCCTTTTATTTATTTTGTATTTTGTATTTTATTTCTTTTAATTTAGTTTATTTTCTGTTCATATGTAGTGGGTATTTTCTGTCTGTCTGTCTATTTGTTCATCTAAGAGCAAGACAGAAAAGAGTGCCATTCTCAGTGCTAGAGCCGACAGACTTGACACACTCTATATATTGTAGTATAATACACTCGTACATCATCTTGATATACTTATTTTTATTGCCAGTTTGTCGTAATTTCTCAAAGGTCATTTTATTTTGTAATTGTCAAGCAATTTGGACAGATAAGATATGTCGCAGAAGGGTTTCCATTTAAACATAACCTAAATTGTATATAAATTTTTTTTTAAATAAAATCATTTCAACCTAGTTAAAATGTATAGTAAATATAAATAAAATATAGGGTAAAAACTTTCTCTTTTTTCGGTGAGACAATGATCAAAAACCAAATCTATTTATATAAATACCTGTTGTGAAAAGTCTAAGTTTTATTCATATATTATTTAAAACTTGATAAAAGCTTACACTTCCTTTTTGAGGTGGGATAACTGTCAGTTGAGACATTTTAGGACTGGTAAAATTGATTTCAATTTGAATTTTATCGATTTAGTTCATAATTACAAGAGTCCATTTTGTAGATTTAAATTTAATTATTTGATTATTTTTCTTCTTCAGCCATGTTATATAACAACTCACTTTGAATAGATACTTTGTTCATTTTTTTTTCCTTCTTCTTCAGCGTTTTTGTACGAAAAAACACACAAATCTTTGCCTCACACTCTTTTGTGAAGTCATTATATAGTAGATGTATATTTCTTGAAAACACTTATCTTATCTTCGTCGTTCTATTTATTTTTTTTCTTCAATTTTTCTTCACGTTTTCTAAGTTCAAAGTTTATTTTTCATTTTCATTTTAATTTCAAATTTGACAAATCAAAGTCCAAGGAAATTTGACATTTACACACATTTACACTTTGCAGAAGGCAAAGAATGTTCGAATGTTGGAAAAAATATGCTGGTATTGGAAAAGTTGTACAATAATTAGAGCACTAAATGACACTATTCATTTCGCAAAGAAAAAAAAAGTATCTAAATCTCCTCTTTTTTTGATAATGAAGTGGTATCAAGACATGTTGATGAAAGAGAAATGATGATGCACAATAAAGATGTAATATTAAACACACTGATTACAATGTAGAGTAGAGCACAGTGATGAGAAAAAAATGGTATCCAAAATGTAATGAATGAAAGCACTGTGAACGGAGAAAAAAATGTTCAAGCAATTTCGCAGCAGACTAGGTGCTCCTGTATTGAACGGAGATGGACACACCAGCAACAGCAGTAGACAGACAGTAGAGACAGGCCACTCTCTCAGACAGCTCACCAGCAGCAACAACAAAAAACAACAAAGAAAAAAAAACAAAAAAACAAAAAAAAAACACTAATTTAACTTTTTAAGTAACCATTTCCAACGAGACGAACACGAACTGATATATTTCACAGTCAGATTGTTTCTGATTTTTCAAGCTCGTTCCGCGCAAGGTCGGAGCTAAATTGTGGTTGTTTGTCATCATGTGTAGATACTTTGGCGCTTGTATGGGAAGTCTGTTAGTATTTTGTAGTGCGAACGGGATGACTGTCTGTGCATATCGGTGGATGAAGAAGCTACGCAGCTAAATTTTACACACACATCTCGACAATCTTTATCTATTTAGAAATTCCAAATTTATTTAGGACAAACTGATACACACGTCTAAGCAGACTTTTTGTTGTTGTTTTGTCATTTGCATTTGTGTTGTTTTGCAAAATTTAAGATACAAAATGGGGTATTAATTGATTCTGTATTTTGGGAATTTTTCCTTTGCTCATGTTTCAGTTATCCTTGTTGCAAAGGATATTTTAAAAATGTTGCGAAGGATTATTCACACGAAGGTTTCGGAAATGTTACTCTGTGTGTGTGGCTTTTATGCACGTGGCAAATGCATGAAACTGTCTTATCAAGACTTTCCACGTGCTTTCTTTGACGTAAGGGTAGGGGCGTGTTTTAATTTTTTTCTGTGTTTATTATTATAATTTTTTTTTTTTATTATTTCATGCTTCTATTGTTATTATTTTTGTTGGTAGAAGGCTATATGTTCATACATATGTATGTAGACATGTGTAAGAATTTATTTTCTAGATTGTTTAAATAACCAAAATTGGTGAAAATGAGGTTAAAAGCAAGCGTGTGTTATTATCCTCGTGTATTTTTCAAATCCAATGCAGCCCTCATTCTGTTTGTACTAGATTTAGTGTAGACCGGAAACGGATGTTGGTTTGCGTAAGTATCCATTCGTGAAAAAAGCACATGTTTTTCAACAAAAGTAAAATGGTGAATATCAAATTTTTATTTTTCTTACACACCCAAAATATTAGCGAACATCGATATTTAATAAAATACCATTTTTTGTTTATCCAAAATTAAAAAAATGATAAGCAAATGATATTTTGAAACTTTTGTGCATTTAAAAAAAAAAAAATAATGTCAGTTTACAACAACTGATAAAGATAAGAAGAAAAGTTTTTCTTATGCCAATGCTTCACCTCGGTACTCGGTTACATTTCGGACCTCCTGAATCTATAACATCCCAGACTCACCAACATCTAACTTGGTTAGCATGCAGGCAGGTCGTTTGAGAATACCCAGCTTGGTGTGTACCATCGCCGTCCCAAATTGCGAGTTTTTGCCCAGGAATACCCGCATCACTGGACCCACCGGCCACTTCAATCGATGTGCACATATGCTTTTGTCGCAAATCATATTGTCCACGAGAAGCGGCTTGACGGATTGATACCGTTTTATTTGTCGGCAAAGGACTGGTACCACTTATTCCAAAAACTGTTCTTTATCTATTGTACCTTGTGCCATTCTTTTCGGGTCACGCGGTGTTCTTTTTCATAAGAATAGGACGTCTACTCAGAATTTGGTTCACCTAACAGAAAATGATTAGGATCTATAGGTTCATCGGTCGCTGTGTCTAAAATTATTTGAGTGAATGGCCGCACGTTTACAATATTCTCGGCATCAAGGGTGTACAGGCTATGTGCTTGGAGGACCTTGTTCCAAGGGGTTCGCGTTTTACACTGCACAATAAGCTTTCCCT
Source organism: Volucella inflata (assembly GCA_928272305.1). Classification (NCBI taxonomy): domain Eukaryota; kingdom Metazoa; phylum Arthropoda; class Insecta; order Diptera; family Syrphidae; genus Volucella; species Volucella inflata. Next base: position 78,121,349 of record OV743718.1, read on the forward strand.
ACACCCACCTGCGTATGGACTTAAGGGGCAATTAAAAACCGACTTGAGCGAGTGGGTACCGTACCATAGTACCGTGATCCAGATCCAACTGATGTAGCTCTCGCTGCAATTCTGCGTTCACTCCGACGAAGTTAGTGGCATTATCTGATCAAATGGGTAGAGTATTTCCTCGTTTGTTGCCGAAAATCGGAATACATATCAGGCACGTATCGGTCGGTAGGTCCCTTGCTACCTCCAAATGCACTGCTCTGACGGTAAGGCATGTGAAAAAAGGCTATCCATCTCTTCTCGGTGTGACGCCCAGATGTGACAAAAACGGGCCCATGTAGTCTTATTCGACTTAAGAAAGATTCAAAACAAATGGGCTTGATCTTTTTCCGACAGTTGTCCCTAAAGTGGATTATTCGGTTTTACACGTTCCTTCATACATACTTGTCGTACAATCGTGCGAATGTGTGGGATCCAAAACTGACGACTTTGATTTGATAGCTGGCTTCTAAAAATGGTTGCGCATTCTGAAATTCTTCCTGATTGGGGGGAATGTTAGTCATCTGCGCACGCTGCCATCTGTACCGCACGGCAAATCACAAATTACGTGTACTCCAACTCTTTCAAGATGTTTACAATCAGAAAACCTATCAAATATTTCATTGTTATTTACAAAGAGGAATAAGAAGTGGTTCATCAATTTTTGTGCCGGACATAGGCAGATTCGTTCTTCCTTTAGAATTCGACGCAATCAGGCTAGAGCGACTTACGCTGGATCTCCTTTACACGCATCTCAAATAGGCGGGTTTAGCTCATTCAGAAGCCATTTCCATTTCGAGATTTTGGTGGTGTCCAGGATTTTACTGACACGATGTGATACAAACAGTTTTTATCGTCTATGATCAGAACGTATCCATGAGACGACAGTCCTTAATTCAAGAGTGACATTCATTTCGCATATGCGTGTCGATAATACTGTTGACTGAAATTCCAAGAGGGGAATAGAAGTTAGTTTCAGGGGGACACATTTTTATTGCTACCACGAACGCTAGCCGTGCTGTCTCGGATTCGTGTGGAATCCTCCAGTATGATACAGGTGCGAAAGCCTATTAGCTTGCTTCGGAGAATACGTGCTGTTCGATCAACCTTGATATGAAAACTAAAGTCTTCTATTTATTTTAATCAACTAAGCCACTTCGACCAGATCGCGTTGTTTCCATCAGGAATGGTTTCCTCAAAGTCTTTTTGCCATTGCCGCACGGACTGCTAACTTGGCCATAACACGTCAAACATCGACATGAAAATACTTAAAATTTCTCTTTTCGTTGGCCTTCGAACCCCGATTAGTAACGCTGGATTAATCGTTTCAAAAGTCGTGACAAATTTAAAAGTGCCTTGATTCGCATCCGAATGTAGTCCTAGTACCTTCTGAAAACTTCCGCTCTTATCTAGATTTAGTATTGTAGACCGTGTTTCAGATTCAATGAATTTATTCGTGACTGCCCGATATGAATCGCTTGAGTTAAGAACCCGCCATGTTTTTGCAATCTACAACTTCCTCCACCACACAGTGGAGAACCGTCGTTGGCGGCTGACATACATCCAAACCAGTAAACGGATCCAAATTTTGCAAAATTCTACTTGCCTGTGCTGCAGCGTCGAAGTCTAGACGTTTCTTGCGGTGTTTGTTACGATTGATCACCTCAAAATGTGACAGGTACCAGGTGCGACTTCCCCTGATCGATCTCCTCTATTCCATCAATTTCCTCGAGTATTCCTTTTATTCCTGCATGATAACAGTATATGCCTCACAAAAGCGCTTGTCTTGTTTAAACTTATTTTCTAAGCTAAGAAATCTTTTGATTGCCATTCTCCGACTATTTGGCAATGTCACTTGATTCGATTTCAATAGCAGTCCAGTCTCGTATCCTACTCCTACGCACTTGATTGTACATATCAAAAACTCTCTCGCTCTCTCATGGTCCGCAGAGTAGTATTCAAAGTGTAACGAAGATAAATTAAGGGTTTGTTTGGGAAGTCGAAGACCTCTTACTGTTCTAATATTATTGAGCCGAAATCGTTTATTGTCTTTCTGGACACCTGATACTTTCATATACACTCGACTTGGTTCTGTGATTGTACTCGAATTGTCTGAAAACCAAAGAGATCAGGCGCTTGTTTGCTAAAGAAATAGCAAATTCCTCGTCAATAAAGGTAAGATCTTAAACAGTAAGTAAGGAGTATCTTACTTGTAAACATTTGTGGTGGCCTCTTGACATCCACTTGTCGCTTTACTCAATAACTGTGTAACAATATGTGCAGTTTCTTCCCACAACCCACAACGATCACAATTGTGGCGTTGCGTACAGCTTCCTGTTCTGTCTCCCCCTTCCAAGGAATCGCAGCATAGTTTATTCTACCGTTCACAGCACCATCTTTGTCCTTAGCCCATGTCTTCGAACAATTTACATTTTGAGATCTTGTGTTTCTCCTCGCTCAACTTACCTATACATCCCTTATTTCTTACATCTTCCGACAGAAAAAAGTGCTTCTGTTTTCCACGTCTGTCTTCACCTTATTGAGGTTCGTTTATTTACGTGGACGCTACGCTTAATATGCTCTCCAGCTCTTGTAACCAATACAGTGCATTATTTCATGTTTGTTGTCAACTCAAGGGTAATCCCATACCTTGTCCACTCTAGCATCCTTTGCACTGACAATTTTTGCAACAGTTCCTCCATCAATGTTAGGGGTTGCGAATAATTGTTCTTTGCGGTCAGCAGGAGTTGGTGCTTCCTCTCTTATGTTTGTTATTTGGCTTTTTTTCAGGTGCTCCGATCCTCCAAATCGTCTTCCAAGCGCGTTGATGATTCTTGATACTTTCCTGCTATGGATGAGCTGAGACTTTTGAAGACCCAGTAAGTTCTGGTGATCGCTGTATGCATTCTCATCGTTAGTAATTTGAAATGACTCGTTGAACATAGGCCAATTTTCTGGACGTCCATCAAATTTTGGGAGGTCGTAAAGTTTGCGTCTTTCTTTTACCTTTGTGTTGGTCAATGTTCATCTAAGCTGTTAATACCACAGAAGCCAGCGATTCATCGATTCATTCTGTGTCCTTCGAGGGTGTAAGCGCTTGTCGCTGATGTAGTCATAGTCGGACATGAACTTCGTTGGATTGTAGCCCATTTTCGTTTGCAGTGGTCACAGTATGTTCCTTGATGTCATCCTCGAACGCCCCTAGTCTTATCCACCTCAGCTCGCAGCTCGCTCAGCTGTCGCTTTATGTCGGCAAGGTTAGTTTCCATCTCTAAAGTTATGTCCATATTTGCTTGTAGTAATGTTATACTCATTCTGACTGTAGCTTTCACTTCACTGAGTATATTTGACCTGTTCCCTTACACCCCTTGTTGAATTAGTCTTCGCATAATGCTTTCAATATCAAAAACGACAATCAGAAACTCAAAAATCTACTCAAATGTTAATTTCGTGCTCTCCGCTGACTCTGTGATGCCGCAACACGTACTGCCACTACTCCCAATCGGTTATCGGTGGTTGGTCTTACTTGTTTCACTGATTTTCCTCGTCATCGGGTTTGGTGGGGTCTATTTAGTAACACACTTCCCATTAAATGGCGCTCTACAGTCTCATACGGCCCCCTGGGTACCTTCATTTTTCCTCTCAATAGAGCTCCATGGGTAATCTCGAGCTGCTGACTAATGCACCCTTGAATCACTGCTCTGGCGGCAAACGCGTGTACTCGTATGATTCCTAATACATAAGATATGTATTGCCAACTTCGTGGAGGAACACATATGCACCTGACGTGAAACTACGAGTATGATTAAAGTTGCTAAGCTCATTGAGTTGGTAATTTATCTCAACCGAACATAAAAAAAGGACACCAATTTGTTGAAATTTCTTGATGCAGATATTGTCAGGGAAATTTTTCCAGATGTGGTTGTGCTTTACCAGTCTGCATAAAAGGCTTATTGGCAGATCTACATTTTTTGTACTTTGGTACGATGAATTCGAACTTGCATGGATCTATGCACACAACAAAATTTCTATACTAAGATAGGGGAACCTCTTAGAATACATTGATTACAACCCCAATAATGTCTCAATGCAGGGCATATATGCATATATTTTTCAGTGGTTTAAACGTTTATCTCAATTTAAATCTTTGACAAAATTTTCCTTTGTCTTTTGATATTTCCTGCCTTAAGCGAAGGTATAAATTACGCATTAACGTAATCGGTTTCATTATGAAATACATATTCTTATAAATATAATCATTTCCGATAGCCAAAGTCTTCTTATCTTATGTAAATATTCTTTGGAAAAAAAAAAGTTGTTGTATTTCTCGCACGAGAAGTAAATTTGTAAACATTACTTCCAAAATTTTTAGATTTCTCATTATACAAACCTAGACCATATCTTTTCCCTTATTCGGAAACGCTTTCCGTTTCCCATTCAACTCGACAACTTCATTTCCTTTAGACATCCATATACAGATGTACGTTGGTATGTGTACACATATGGCATGCAATTTCTTAAATCTGATATTGAAATAAAAAAACTTAAATTACTTTTATCAGTGACATCCTATTTTGCTCAGTGTTACTATTTTAATTTTTTGATAAATGCATTAAAATTTATTTTCGTATAAAAAACGATAGCTAAAAGATGTTTATACTTCAATTAACCCCTCTAATGTCAAAATCAGATAAAATGCCTTGCTGTGTTTTCTTTTTCTAACTATTATTGACTATTGGATGCAATATATTTTGAGTCCTTTAATCTGGCCGCATTTTAATTTACGATACACAGAAGTGTTGCAAGACCTTTCCCTTCTTAGAAAATTGTCTAGTGTCCCATGGGTACTTAAGTGTTTTGCAGCCATTTTTTCGGAGAAGATTTTTTTCTTTCTCATCGAACGAATGAGGATGATTTCGAGGAAAACGGGTTCGTACGTTACTTGAATTGTGAATGGATCTTCTACATATACATATAGGTAAATATTCACAATAAACTCTGACCACCTTCGATGTCAAGAAGTGTGTGAAATGCAATATATCCTTAAATTCGTACTTTTCCACGGCTTAGTTTTCAAGATATACTCGTTACCACTTATTTACTGGCAATATTAATGTGATGTGGCAATTCTATTAGTTCCAATAATAAACTGTATAAAATTAAGAGGCTGCAGTTAATGTGGGAAAGAATTTAGTCTGAAACATTGTTACGAAATATAGCAGATACCGTGATAGTTGAATCAATGACGATACGTTTGCTGATATATCCCTTTTCTAAAATACACTTTGGATACTATCTAATGAATTAAAATACCTGTATCTGCTTTAATCCCTAAGGTTTGGCCTTTAAGTCTTATTAACTTAACGAAACGATTCCAAAATAGACAATGACAATGATGAATATGCATATGCATGCACGGTGTATTGCTGTCTTATCGTTCCCAATATTATTTTACTTCGGAAAAATGTAACTACTGTCTACTTCTAAGGTTATACGAGCATAATATAGTCGCCATACTCCTGCTCATATTAGGTTTGTGGAAAATATGTTTCGAATTCCACATAAGTATTTCTAACATTTTAACTAAGTTATTTGTATGCATGTACGATCAAACACATAAGTTTATAACACCACACAAAAATTAATAACCTCTAAATATCGATAGCTTATGCAATAAAATAATGTCCTCTGATGTAATCTTAAAGAATAGGTTACAAATTTCTACCAGTTGAATGTGGAAGGATTCACTTTAAAAACTAAGCAGAGCAGATCTCAATCTTTAAGTAGGACGCCATTTTGAGCCACATTTGACATCAATGTCTTCTAAATAACATGTTGTAAGTAAAGTTAAGTGTTACTGCTTTACTGATTTGTATTTGAGATATCTCATGTTCAAGTTGCATATCTGAGTTTTACTCAGAATAAAACGACAGATTTTGTCACTTAAATGAAGTCGTAGTTAGACCTGGCTCCTCATTTCAAATGAAGATTTAAACAGTATTAGCAATAATAAACAAGCTTGTCCCACTTTTTGGTGTAGATTATCGACACTGTATACATTAAGGATCGTTACTAGAGAATATTAAGCTTTTCTAATAACTAATGCTACAGCTTGACGATGATCACAATAAAATTTCTATGCTGGTATTTTTCATATTAACTCCCATCACCGCTTCTACGATTTTTTCTTGACATATCTCCAATCACTTTGAGAGAAATATTTATTCAATTGTTTCATTTGGTCTTAGGTTTAAGCAATGCTCATGCATTGAATCCAATGAGATTCGTGGTTAGTGGAAGGAACATTTTTGCTTAGAACTTTCTCACATATGCTCTCCTCACAGGCCTATTCTTATGAGCTTAGTCCTTATTAGCTATTATTTCCAGAGGTGGAATTGCTTATTTGAGATGGTTGGGGCATGTAGAATACATGTCTTCCTTAAGCTCCTGTCGGATCTTTGAAACCAACATGGAGCGATTACCCAGGAGAGCTTCCTTTTATTCACATTAAGTTGAATGTGCAGGGGGAAGATGTTTTTAAAAGATTTCCTTTCAGTTTATGTTGATAGTGACTTGATGGAACTATTACGATGTTTCATTGTGAGTGCATCTGTTTATATGAAGGTTGCCTTTTAAACTTTATGTACAAGAGAATGTGCGATAAGTATGTTAAACTTCTTAATTAGGCACGTATCATACTTGTATCAGTTTTTCTGAGTCAGTAACCTATATGAGTGTCAAGTTGACATTCTCCGTTCTAGTATAGATGAATAGATGATGTGTGTTGTATTTATATTTGGTAAGATTTGCATAAATTCAAACATTTGTTCTGACTAAATTTCATATTTTCACTGGTCGACTTTAAAGACTTCGTTTGCGATAGACAAGATTTTGTATACAAAATTAAGGATTATACTTGTTTATGCAACTGTAGTCCTGAAAGCGAAATTTTACAGTGGTACTAGGTATACCTATATAGTAAGCAACATTGGGAAGCGCTGATGATATTATTACTATTCATAATCTAGGAGCAATTGCTGTTTTTACCGATAACAACTTTGTTGTGTGTTTACTTTTATTTATATAATTTTTTTTTTCTTTTATACAATTTTTTGCAGAAAATACAATGCAATGAAGTTGCATCTATTGATACAAATGTCTCTCCGGGTTTGTTAATACTTATATTTCCTTCAACAACATAGTAGGTAAAAAATCAATAACACATTTACTATTATTTACATTCACTCTATCAATGGTAAATTACAATTTCCCGAATTTGAAATGTAATAAAAATAAATTGCAAATGAAAACAAAAAATTAATTCTAATAAAAATTTTTCATTATTTTCCAACAAAATTTGCTCTGTGGTATATGGTATGTGAAACTAAAAGAATGACTTGGTTGTTGTCTCAGATAGGCTTTTTCATTTCAACTAACCAAAGTGACGTAATGGAATTAATGAACTTCCGAAAAGATGGAGAATCGCAAATGAATGGCAAGCAAAAATGACGGTTTTTTCTTTATTTCACACTGCAAAAGATAATTTATAAAATTTTTGTGAATTATTTTTTAACGAATTAATTGATTAAGAAAATTATTTTTTTACTATGACATATCATTTAAATAGTTGGTATAAGTTCCATAAAATATGAGGTCTGCATAGCTACATGCAGATGTTATACTAGATATTTGCACTTATCTTTAAAGATGTAATAACCTTTAAACGATAGCATTGAGTTCAAATTATTTAATTTGAAACAATTAAATATTCACAGACTAATATTTATTAATTTTAAGACACACATAATCATCGATTAACTCTTTACTCTGAGGCTCAGTTTTGTAAGTTGAGTGCATATTTTATTTGTATCCCTCAATTTGCTTGACATTTACGAGTAGATTATGTAATTAAAAATCTATCTTATTCCCCATTCAAGTACACACAAGTATTATTTTCATCTTGCCAGAACTTATAATTGCTGTTGGGGATTAACCTTTGGGATATTCATTTCAGATCCGTGATAAAAATAAAATGCATGCTTAACCGGTAAGTAAGTTAAAGAGGCCACCATGCAAAATTAGAAAAATTCCTTCAATTGTAGTTTCATTGTCTATATGTAACAGTGAAGGTAAACGGCCACTAGGTCCAATTTGTGCTGTAGGATTCTAACGTTTAAGAATGATTGTTAATCATTAAAAAAATGGCAGTAAAATAATATATTGACATGTTTTTAACGAATCCACAAATAGTCATCTTAAAATAATACATCATATATAGTTATTTATCCTTGATGTTGTTTACTTTTCTTAAGGAGATCGACTGATCATTTGTAGCATAGATTTTAATTTCAAATCTATAAATGCAAACATCACTTCACTTTTATTTTATATCTCTCCCAGCCTTAGAGCATCTGATAAACCAACCGCGCATCCTCATCGTCTAGTTTTTGGCAATGCAGCTCTGTTCGCTATAGGTTTCTTTTTTCTAACTTTTGTGCTCCGTTTCCATCCTATTCTGCGAAATGTCGTCTTCTTTCATGGGTTATCGATAGCACTGTATAACTTGCTTGCTATCACCTACCTCAGCTGTATAATACCTTTCATACTTTTCAAATATTTGCAGCTATTTAAAAACAGCGATGCTTATCCTTCAAAAGAACAGTATGGATTTACTTGAGCGGAAAACGTTCATCTTCATAATCAAACTAATAGCCCTAGTTCTACATATTTTTTAGAGCATTCCAAGAACATGTCTTTTCTTATTTGAGTAGATACAATGATTTCGGTTTCGACCTTTTTCGACATTATATTACCCAGATATTGAAAATCCTTAATCCCTTTCGATAAGTTGATAAGCAGTGCTTTCTTGAAATATTGGGTTGTCATTCGTCGTGATGGTTGTCTGGTGTATGGCATTATTCATTATATCATTTGCGTGATCGCGGTTGGATTCAGCATCTTACTTTTAATAAAGCACTGTGAAGATCACCAACGACAACCATTATCCATAGTTGTAACCATAAAATACATCCTTGTTTGGGACTGCTTTAATTGAAAAACTTGCCGCAATGCAGCACTAGGCATTCAACACCTTCAATACCTATTATAATAGTTTTTCTGATTACAAACGAGTACCTCTTCTCCAGAAGGCATACCCCTAATTTGCTTATTATATCCTTATTTATACTATACAAAACTTTTAATTATTTTATTCAACGAAAAGAAGGTGCAGATCTTAATCTTTTTGGAAGTGTGACTCACCGGGGAAGGTCTCGGTTTTTCGCCTCCCAATAGTGCTGCCCAATCAGTTTTGCTACCAAGCCTTGTTGCTGATTTTACCTTTGAGTGTTTTTATAGCAGATGCGATTTCTTTATTATTGTTTATCTTTTTTTGAGTACAGTGGCAAATTCGGTCTTTTAAGTAATGTGTATCTGGTTATTATGCTATATCCACCTCCCAAGCCAACTAAGATCTATTTAAACTTAAACTTCCACTGAATTCTGTCGCCTTTTAGACCCTTTGGAAACATAAATAGTTTGACTGACAGAACTTCCACTTCTTAACCAAGTATTTAGCTTCGTTTGAATAACAACACGCCAGGCTGAACTCTTTGCTTCCAATACTGCAACTTTACTTCCAACAGAACTATCTTCACAAATGACATTAGCAAGTTTTAAGTATCCAGTTCTATCCTAAATTCGATGGAGCACATATGGTTACCGAAACAACAGTTAGGAGTTAAAACAAGTACTAGGCTATGATTGTTGTGCTACTAGCTTAATCCATGTTTTGAGCAGTCTCCAGTTTTCCGACCTAAGCATTTAAGCGTTCAATTAATTTATAACATTTCCTTCATATACCGTGAGATGAATAAACGAAGAGCATTGGCATTTTTGACTTTCTAGCTATAACCCCTGAAAAGTTATACTCTGAATGTAGGAGGGTTCCAAATGGTATAAACCAAACAATTTTATTGTTAATAGTTATTGATGTAACAAGTTTACAAATATTCATGTTCATAACTTACGTTACAATGAGGTGTAGAATAATAACGATTCACGTTAAAAATTAATTGCATAGAAACAAACTTACTTGTGTTTGTCCCCAAATCTGAATTGAGTATAAGGACTATGCCACAATCAGAGTCCCCAGCAAAGGCTAACAATTAATACCGAAAATATTTAAATTAAATGATTTTTTTTTACAAATATAAGAATTAAAACTTTGGCATAAGTATCAGAAAGCATAATATAATAGAATGCATGGCATAGCCCTCAAAAATGTAGTTAAGTTGGTAGACTATGCACGACATTGGTGAAAAGGCTGAATTAGTTGGTAATAGATAAAAATAGAATGCACTCCGAAGTTGATTGTAGCTTACATAACCCTAAAATGTTATATCCATGTTGTTGAGTTTCACTCACTCTCTCACGTGTTGTACCAACAGATGATTATGCGAGTATGTTATGATAAGAAATAAAAAAATGTGTTACCCAAACAAAAGCGTATTTTGAGAATTTATAACACAATAAATTTGAAAGGGTTGTGGTGAGGCTATAAACAAAATCCGTTTTGTTAGATAGGGTTAATACTGATCTTTAGGTGCACTACAGTCCGGGGTGGACCTGGGCCTAAGTCTTTTGTAAGCTGCCTCGAGTTTCGCATCCTAAAAGCCCCTACACACAGGGCAATTTGTACACACAATATCTAGGCCGTTTGAGTGTATCCAAATTTTCCTTTTATTTTCAAACAAATCTTTATTCAATGAATTCTGAGGGTGAAATTGTGGGAATTTGCCTACACACGGCACAATTTTAAGGAAGCAGAAGAGAAATTGTGAGATTGCCCGAGCCGATCTGCTGATTTGTTTTGATGGAAGCCCAAAAGCCCTCCACACATGGCAATTTTCCTGCTAGTTGCAAGTTGCAATCGAAAATTGTGTCCGAAATTGGCCTGTGCCTAAGCGCTTTAAGATGGCTGAGGTCGCCTTCCACTTGCGTGCGCCACTTGAGTCCCGGTCTTCCTCTACTGCGCTGTTCATACAGTTCGTCATCGTATCTTCTCCTCCATTCACCGTCAATATAGATGGGACCGAAAATCACTTGAAGAATTTTCCTCTCACAGCAGCGATTTTTGATAATATCCATGCCTCTATGCCATAGAGCAGGACTGGCATTGTTAAGGTCTTATATAGGGTAACTTTAGTTGTTCGAGAGAGGGCTTTGCTAGACAATTGGCTTCTTAGCCCAGGAGATCATTTGATCTCAGCGCTGGTGTCATTGTCTGAATTTATAGCCAAGTCTAGACAGATAAAGTCCTTAACTACCTCAAATTAACATCTGTCGAAGGTGAAATTCTGTCTGAGACGTCGCTGTTGAGTGTTCGTTTATGACAGCATTTACTTAATCTAGCCCCGTTGACCATTTTCGCCGTTTTCGTCTCAATACTCTTGAAAGCGCCACTGACATCGCTTTCTACCAATTATGTCAATATCATCTTGTGTTTGCACGTTAGTTTTACACCATTCTTTCAAGTATGATATTGAATGACAGCTCATCGCCTTGTCTTAATTCTTTTTTGACATCAAAGGTCTCGATGCGATCATTACCGACCTCAGTAAAGCAGCGTCTCCATCGTCATCCTCAACAGATGGACGAGTTTGGCAGGGATGCCAAAACTAGGCATTGCTCTGTATAGCTCGTCATACGCGGCCTTAAAATCGATAAATAGGAGGTGTGTATCGTTCTGAAGCTCATGAATTTTCTCTCAGACCTGTCATAGTGTGAATAGTTCGGCAATCAGCCCGTCCACTCCAGCAGCTTTGCTGGACTTAAGCTAAGATATTGCTATCTTTATTTCATCTAGGTCGAACGGACGGAATTGTTTTTCTATCTAGTTCAGGTTGACAATGACCCGATAGTGGTATTTGTTTCGTCATCTCTCTTTTTCCTCCTGAGAAACTGATATCTCTCCTATTCTGCTCGTACTCATAGAGTTCGTGAGCATCTCTAACCCTTTTATCCACCGCCGCTTTGTATGAATTTTGCTTAGCTGCATTTGCTTGCCGGCATTCGTCATCAAACTAGGGGTTTCGTTGGGGTGGTCGAGTGAAACCCAGCACATCAGTAGCGGCGTCTCTGATGGCGTATCGGCAGTGTTGCCAGTGGTCTGCGATGCTAGATCTCTCAGGCGATTATTCTTTTAACTCGATCGAATAAAAATTTAGCGATCTCTTGCGATTGTTGCCGTCTGAGGTCAAAATTTCTTAGGGCATAAGCTTGTCTTGTGGATATTCGCGATATCCACAACCGTACCTTGGCTACAACAAGGAAATGGTCTGAGTCGATGATGGCTCCTCGGAACGTTCTGACATCCATAATACTGGGGGGGTGTCTTGCGTCGATTGCACTGTGGTCAATCTGGTTGACGGTTGATAAATATCAGGAGTTCTCCAAGTTTCCTTGTGAATATCGAGATGTGCGAACCGCGCCCTAGCTTAGAACATGTTTCACCCCGCGCAAAAGTCAATTAGCCTGAATCCGTTATCGGATGCTTTCTTTGCAATAAAATCGCCGAAGACAATTTTAATCTCATAGATAGGGAGGGCATTGCTCGTAGGTCTTGTTCAAGAGCTCGTAGAAGATATCTTCGGTGTCGTCATCTCGCATTTCATGGATAGCGGTAATGGCTGGCAGTTTAGGGCCTCCTCTAGTTGTTCGGCTGCACGTGGCTTGTTAAGGGACCTAACTATTCACGTGCATATTCGAAGTTCGTTGTCTCTTAAACGTTTGCATGGGTTGTCAACAATAGATCCATCTGTATCCGAGGCTTGTTGAAGTTTCGGAACTTTTGTATTTTTTCAATGGCAGGGCAGTTACTCTGGCACCAGGACCCCCAACCTGAGGAGCCGGTTCCATATTTGATTCTCCTTGGACGAGGGGTCTGTTAGACTGAAGCCAGTAACCCGTTTGGTGACGTGAGCGTCGCCATTGGTCTATAAAGGGCTTATCCGCCTCCATCTCTTTTTCAAGAGATCCTTATCCTTATCGGCCTAACCTTTAAATATGTCGAAGTAGGCCGGATAAGGTCTAAGGTGTTTCGGGATTTTTCGTCACTGTTTATTTCATCTGGGGAGTTCATCCGCTGTCCCGTTTATAGTGCTGGTATTTTTGTCTGCTAGCACTCGCGCTTTAATGCATCTTTCATAACTCTTTACTCGTTAAAAGTTTTTGGAAAATTAAACTTACTTACTGTTAACTGATAGCTCTGCAATTTGATTCTAGAAATGCAGCAAATGGCTACCTAAGCGTCAGTAGGATCCAGGAGCGTTGACAAAAAATTCGGTGGTGGTCGGTAGGTGCATACAGCATCGTGCTTCTTTAATGTAGGTACAAGTACTGCAATGCAAAAGTTGGATAGCATGCAAAGATTTCAGAACCAAAAAATGAGAGATCCCTTACCTCTAAGATAATGGAAGTTCCCACTCTTAGAACCACACCCAGCTCTTCAACAAGGAAAGAATCTTAAGCAAAGAATCAGAAAAGGAGACTTTTCGTAAAAATGATGGACATATTGTCACCGGCGAAATAGTGGGTCTATATTAGCTGTACTTCCAACGAATGCCTTACGTACAGTTCATTTTCATTATTACAAAAAATATTCCAATGGTTAGTAAAATTAGGCCAAATTGGTGCTATTTTATTCATCGAAAATGAAATAAAGCCGAATTGGTAGCCGGGACCATAAGCTGAAATGCCTTTCTAACTGAGATCCTTAAAATAAGAGCTGATACTTCGTTATAATGCACGCAACCAATTATAAAACAACTCGTTGGCAGTTCTAGCAGATCTATATTCAGCATATCAAAAATATATGTATGTTACAGGAACTATCAATGCATCAGATACAAAATCATATCCATAGTACTAGATGAATATTTTACTTGCTTTTCTATAACAAATTTATCCCTACGTACGTAGAAATGAGGCTTCCGGTGCATACGGATTATATCTTTACAGTTTGAAAAGTCGTAGAAAACCTACTGAGGAAGTTTGTTATGCATTTATTGATCGACTTTTTGATCCGCATCGCTATTATCAGATCAATATCTATATATTCCCCTATCGACGATGTTGAGGAGACTACCAAGGAGTATTTTTGACCTCCCGGACCTCAAAGTCAAAATCGGTAAACATACGAGTATGTTCGATTTAGTCTAAGTGTGCAAAATTTACGAGCCAATAATAGCCATTGATTTTTGCCAACTAATTCTACCGAAGTTCACAAACAGAAGCATTGAGTTCATACGCTTTAATGTCTACAAACTAAATTGTCTATACCTTCAGACTGTCAATCCTCCAAACAGATTGACCACATTCGAATAGAAATGAAACATTCATACAGCATCATGGCATCAGTTGGCTGGTACAATGAATAAAGAACTGAAAAACATTGAAACTGCCGTCTTCGATGGCTTCCCTCACAGTGTATTAAACCTTTCCTAAGAATTTTTCAGAATTTTTAACTTATATATTTTATTATTTATACAAGTGAAGATATTGACACGAAAGACAGCATCATATTTCCGTCCACCTAAGATCTATAGTATATATATTATATAAAAAGGAAACCAATCCTTTTGGTCGTGAACATGAGCTAGCGTTACGTTGGTAAGCAATCTGCGTTGTCGAAACTCTACTTCTGCCGAAATGGACACCACTCCTCGAATACTGACTTATCAAACGGTGATAACTTTAGCTATCGTATTCAAACAAAGATAGGTTTCTGCACTTTTAAATTCAGAAAAGTTAAGAATGAGAAACGAGGCCACTGAGTGCCAACAATTTGCCTTTAACAAGTAATAGCATGGAGGCGTTGTGTTGTCAACAAAGCTCACAGTAGCTTATCACCGTGGCAGGACCACTGTCAATGAATCTTTACATACAATTTAATTGATCTGGCAACTAAAGGCAAGAAGGATAATTTTTGCAACTACACAACTTCAAAATCAGAGATCATCAAATCCAGGATGTTTTATGGGCGTAGAAGAATGATGGTAGTAAGCAGCACGGGAATTTCCGAAAAAAAAAAAAAGAAAGTGCAAGGACTCGAGAGTTATTTATTGTGCTCTTTGTAGTTTCACTAATCTTAATGCTTCAGTCGACGCCAAATAAGAAGGTTTTTAAGTAGGATCCTTCTGTGTCTACTACATCAACATCCCGTGGATTGTCATGAAATATTGTGTGATATGTCAAGCTTTTTTCATCTGATGTTTATTTATTTCAAAAATCGATGGCATCAGCGGAAAATTCAATTAATTTGCTTAACACAGATGGCATTACATTTACGCTCAACAAATTGCAATTGATCCTAGTGTCTAATAATCTCGACCATTAATTTGCCCAAGATTGGCATGTATAATTGAAAGATAAAGAAATTGCATACATAATATAATAAATTACTAAATCGAAACTTCAAGTACTGATTTGATTTTATCTGAGAGGAAAATGTGCGTGGACTCTGTTCTTAACCCTCTTGAAATATACGAGCATTTCGTTGTTTTACGTCCACATGCATGTTTCAAGCTTGTGGCGGTATTTTTTAAGAGGAACTACAACTTGACCAAATATTTAATATTTACGAGTATATTACGAAAAATTGAAATAATTAAACGTTATTCTCTAGACATTTACGAGTATATTAAACTGATTCATCAGTGGAAATCTAATATGCAGTGAAGGTGACATTTTTTACAATACCCATACTCGTACTCATACCTATATGAATTAATTCGTGATGAATCGATTGATTTAGACCGGAAATGAGGCTGGAATGTAAGAATCTTGTCATACCGGAAACGCGGCTGGAATGTAAGAATTTTATTTTACTAGAAACAAAACAAGAATCATGAATCATAGTAATTGACGATTATGATCTTCTATGAATTTTCCCTAAAACTTAACCACAAATGCAAATTTTTAAAATTTTTTACTCAAACATATAGTCACTCAGCTTTTGACATTTCTTAACAAACTCTCGACGATATCATAATACCATATACTAGCTTAATACCGACAATCCATAGATAAGTAGATATTTATTCATTTACCCAGTCGGGATGCTTGATCAGAGGAGTCTTAAATGTGGATATTTTCACTGTGTTCAGTGTACTGTATGATGTGGTGTATTTGTGTGTCTATTGTATTCGGACTCTTGCTGAGCGGCATGAATTCTACAGACCATTTAATTAATTAAAGTTACAAGTGTAAGAGCATGACTAACATTTAAATGAACTTCGTCTATCAAGCATCAAGCGGAGACCACGATTTAGTGGCACACCACTGCCACACAATCTCCAAGCTATTGCAAGATCGAAGGTTGAATCTATTAATAAAGTTCTGTTGCTGTTGCTGCTGTTAGCTGCTGGCTGATCCGACTGTGAATACGATTGTTGCTACTACTGCTGCAGGATTTGTGAATGGAAAACAAGATACGCGAGTCATCGGAGTTTTTCTCAGAATGCATTCTTTAAGATAAAATCTCGTGCATTAGTGTCGTAAGAAAAGATTGAATGAAAACCTGGTCACATGATGGGTGACTAAGGAAAAACACAATTTTATGCACGGCCTCCAAAGAGTTGGATGCTGAAGCTGGATAACAAATAGAATATCTATTTGTTTATGCATGTAGGTTCTTATATAACTGGAATGTTAATTGGTAGGAGTTCTAGCTTAATGATGTCGCACTACAGAGTACCTTAACAAACTCAATGCCAAAGGTGGAGACTGCAGACTGCAGCGCTTTGTCGATGTATTTAATGAAATATTTATAGATAAACCCTAAAATTCAATTATAGACTCTTTATTGTTTTTTATTACCATTAAATAGATTTCTTTGTTGTTATAACTATAAAATGGGCATAAACTTTTTAGAAGACTTAATGTACAAATGTCATTGAGAATTCATTTTATTTCTTTCAAAATTGTACATGTTTTGTTTTCCTCTTTGTTATAAGATTTCACCCAGCTACTGCATAGTTTATTGGATGTTTAAATAGTAGTTACTTCAAATTGAAACATAACCTTGTATGATCCTTTTAATTTGTTGGCATAACTGCAATTTTCATAGAGCTAAATAATGCAGCGAATTTTTTTCACTCAATTATAAGTTAACTAGTTTCGAATTTGGCATAAAAGGATACAAAAACAATAAACCACATGTTTAACGTTTTTCAAAAGTAAGCTTAAGGTATCCTAAGCTTATTTCTAAAAGACCTGGATTTAACCCAACTTATAGCTCGAGCCATCTGCTCAAACAGAAGCGAATCTTTGGAGCTTTTACGAGAGAGAACTCTGACTACTTGCTTCACTGAATCCACATATAAAATGAAATCATGTAGTAAATTTCTTTGGAAATTTGAAAATCTGAGAGAAGCCAAGTGAAGTTACTTTAACATATGGATCTTTAACACTGATCAAAAAAAAAAAAAAACTGTGGCGCTGGCAGCCCGGTTTGTGCCATGGCCTAGCTTCTTGTCACTCATTTGTGTTGCTCATGTTGTCAATTTTTGTCACATCTGAGCGGGGCCTACGGTTCATCGCCCAGTCCGAACGGCACTCCCTAGAAGCTTTTACGTAGGCAATTTAACTTTCGGGAGTTTGCTATTGCCCGCCGAAAGGGTGATGGCGATTTGAAAAATTGTTGGTGACCCAGCCAGGAATCGAACCCAGACTCTCTGCGGGATATTGCAATGAACTAACCATCGCGCCATCGCCATCGCCTGATCACTGATTGTTATATGTAAGTTGCGAGTTCCTGGTTTCTGGTCCTGCAATATTAGACGAAAGTTATTGTAAGTGACTAATAATTTGTTGAATACATTTTATGTTTTACCGATTCTGGCATTTAAGTCTCAGAACTTGACTTTGCCACCGTACTGCCGCCAAATTTTATAGGCGCCTTTTATGACATATTGTCTTAAAGCCTACACTTCTTCAGTTAAAATTCCATTCCATCTTGAAAAAAGTTGTGACAAATAACTCAGGTAGGTCGTCTCATGACACAAAACCCTGTCGAGTCTGTTACCAAGGTTTCAAGTATGTCCACCACACACTTCTTGAGGGTAGATCTCATTTTCTGCATTGTTCTACGTACCTATTAAGTATACACAAAACGCATATTTCGAGTTTGAATGTTTCTTTAATAAATTCTCCATGTTTTCATTACGATAACAACATTTAACCAAAAGGTCTGTGCAGATGCACAATATCGCATGCGATATAAAGGACATAAAAATAATTTACCTTAATAAGCTTTATGTATGTTTTCACGTTGCATTAAATTTAAGATGGGTTTCAGGCGTGAGAACAGATGAAGACTTTGCGATTCACGATTAATCAACACACGGCCATGTTAGGAAGGAGAATCCATAGCAAATCAAAGAAAACCCATGGCAATGGACAGTATGAATAAATTATTTTTACAGTAGATAAGGCTTTAGATTAATAGATAAAACTCAAAACATTGTAACAGAACGGGGGCAAAATATCAGTTGAAGAAATTTATTTTGAAATAGCAACTACTAATTACATTTTTAAGCCAACTATCCCATTGCACTTGTACAAAAACTTTACTTTTTAAGAGTCAACCTAATTAGGCGAGTAGAAGTAGTCCTAGCATGAATGATTTTTAAAGTTGTTTACACCAGGTTTCAAAATCTATAGGTCATCAGTGGCAGTCGGGCCAACTTTCTGATCATCCTGGTCCTGAGGATGTTAAAAATGATGAATTTAAGAACAAAACCCTGAAAAACCTACACAGAAGCAGATGAAATATACATAATAAGGAAACAATTAGAATAGCACATACAACAAATCCCCGCAAATCAGTCAATCTAGTAAATCAATTGAAATGAAAATAAATCGTGCAATGATAATCCATGATAGGTTAATCAGCACAGTAGCAAATACTGCAATAGGCCAAATATTTAAGCAACATCATTTAGCAGCAGCTGTTATCAATGTCATATACTCGCAAGGCGCTTAAACTCTTGTTGCAACAAAACCCATTTTACCCACTTTGGATAAAGTAGTAAAAGTTTTCGGAAACGTAAGCCCATGGTACCCCTCTCAGAACTATAAGTGAAGAAAAGTGTACGTGTGAGCAGCATTTTTAAAAAAAATAAATAAATGTAAGATAATAAGAAATTTATCGTAAAAGTATCCTTAAAGGATGATCCAAAAATGTTCCTAAAAGAATCGCTTGAGATGGCAAAAGATAGATAATAAATAAATAAATGCAGAACTGATAGATATCTATCTTAAATAAATGCAGAAGTATGAATTACTAGGTCGTATGAGCATAATATCAGAGAGTCAAGTAGCCAAAACGCACTTCGTTCTTCTCCATCACTGTGTTTTGTAGCTCAAAAGTATATCAAGGAGACTTCGGATTGTTTTCATGGATCGGCAATGTGCGTTTACCTATGATGTATTGCGGAGGACTGAAGATCGATTTCTTTAGTTAATTTTGTGGAGATCATAATAGTATTATCTGTATTAAACGATAAAACGTATGCAACATACTCCGAGTCGTAACGAGCCATACTATGCCTTCAGAAATTGACAGACGATAATTAAAATAAATTTAGTTAAGCTTTATTTGCTATCCGCAATAGTACGAGGGCGGGTCAATAAGTCCGTGACTTTTGGATTAAAACACAGATTTTTTGATAAAAAAATAATTTTATTTTTCAACGTAGTCTCCCTTGAGCTCTATACACTTTGTCCAACGCTTTTCCAATTTTTTTATCCCTTCCAAAAAAAAATGATTTGTCGAGGTCCTCAAAATAGGCCTTTGTTTGCGAGATGACTTCATCATTGGAGTCAAATCTTTTTCCACCAAGCCATTTCTTCAGGTTTGGGAACAAGAAGTAGTCGCTCGGAGCCAAATCTGGAGAATAGGGTGGATGAGGGAGCAATTCATAGCCCAATTCATGGATTTTTGCCATAGCAACTGCACATGTGTTTGTGGTCGACTGTGAGCAAACGCGGCACCCATCTTGCGGAAAGCTTTCTCATGCCCAAGTGATCATTCAAAATTGAAACCACTGAGCCATGCGAGATCCCTACGGCTTCCACAATCTCTCGCACTTTCAATCTTCGGTCGGCCAACACCATATCGTGAATTTTTTCGATTGTTTCGGGTGTAGAGACCTCAACTGGGCGTCCAGGACGTTCGGCATCTTCAGTGCTTGTACGGCCACAACGAAATTCAGTAAACCACTTTTTTACCATTGAAATCGATGGTGCAGAGTCCCCATAGTATTTATCAAGCTTAGCCTTGGTCTCGGTAATGGTTTTTTTTCGCAAGAAATAATGCTTAATAAGCACACGAAATTCACTTTTTTCCATTTTCTCCTCAAATTAGTGAGTAGTCTGATAAAAATAGCTGTCAAACACAAACTAACTGACGCAGCAAGTTTAAATTTTGACAGGAGTCAACTGACAGATGCCTGTTGACAGGAGCAGTGTTGCTGTTTCAGTAAAGAGGTCAGAAATTCAAAAAGTCACGGACTTATTGACCCGCCCTCGTATCTACGTAAATGTCTGTTCTATTGGTGCCCACTCATTAGTCTAGACACGAGATTTGACATTTAATACTAGAATTTCAAATGGAAATTTTTCAGTTGAGAAAGTTTTGTACGAATGCTAAAATAATCCTAAAAGGAGTTCCAGATCACACTTGCATCCTTTTAATCGAATATCGCCTAAATGTTTTATATATTTTGTGATTATGCCAGTGTGTGTAAGGTACAAGTTGGCGCAAAATTAATCTTCCTTTCGGAAGATGTTATAATTTTTGCAAATAGCGTCGTACGTCAATCAAATTTGACATTTGTGAACTAGACAGCTGCAGAATACAAATAGATAAACTCCGCTGTCAAGCCATCCTCAATTTCAACAATGAAGAGGACGATTTTGTGTCGAAAATCATCATGAGCGACGAGGCGCATTTCCACCTTAGCGGTTACAAGGTGCAATCCATCAATAAGAAAATTCATCGTTTCTGGGGCACTGAAAATCCGCGTGTGATGCACAAAGAGCCATTACATCCACTTAAAGGAAGCTTTTCCTGGTCGCGTAATCTCCCGTTTTGGTTTTGGCATGGCCAGCAAGATCGCCTGATTTAACAACCCCAGACTTCTTTTTTTGGGGCTACTTTGAGGCTCGCAACCCTTAAGGAGAATATTCGACAGGAATGCGAACAGTTATCACCGGAAATCTTGCGGATAGTCATGGAAAATTCGATAAAACGGGCACAAATGCGTATCGACACTGACGGCAGCCACTTGGCGGATATCATCTTTTCCACAGAAAAAATCGCAAAGGTCCAAATAAAGATTTTCATCACTCAAAATCATTCAAAAGTAATTCAAAAACAAAATTGGATCAATAATGTTGCGCCACCTTGTATATTAATATTGGAATATTCCTTACGGTTTTTTTCGCCTGGATTTTTGTTTGGTTAGCCATGTAATTTACTACATATTAAAATCGTAGTAAGTGATTTTAACGTCGGAATAGGAAAGGGGGACGTCTTTGATAGGACAGTTGATAAGGATAGCTTGCACAACACCACATCTGCACCATACTTATCCTTGCTGACTTTGCGATGAGACGATAAATTATTGTAACAAGCACATAGTTCCCTCATCTCAATATACATCTCAATAGACATGGCGATCTCCAGATCATGAAACGCTAAATCAAATTGATCACAATACGATCGATGTAGGGCATGCCTCCAATATTCAGGTAGTCCAAACCTTCCAGGGAGGCAATATCGACTCTGGTAACCACCTTGTTGCAGCTTAAATAGTTACGAATCCGGATCTCACAACCGCCACAGGAAAAAATAATTATTGTGACAAGTTATAACGTAGAAAAGCTGCAATCACAAGAGGCCACCAGAATCTTTTCTGAACGCATAGCCTGAAATCTCTCAACAACTATTATGCCGCCAGTATCACGTGCCATCAGAGACACCGGCATGAATGTGCTTGATTTTAACCGACCACCATCAAGAAATCCCTGGTTTAATGAAAAATGCCGGCAAGTACATGCACAAAAGCAAGAAGCATGTCGCGTGACGCTGAAAAATAGGCGTTGCAATGTGGAAATAGGATTTCAACGAGAAAATCCACTTTTATGCTTTAATACAGTGCTGGAACAGATAGTGCATAGAGCAGGTGTATGCACGGAAGGCACTATCTTCAACCAACTATCTGCTGAACATCATCAGTTGCTCTAAGTGTCGTCCTAGAGGCTTTTACGGCAATAGGAGAACAGCAAAATGAACACCTAACAAAGTACATGTTGCCAAAAAGCAAAGAAGCGTCTGCCCACCTCCTAGAACAAAAACTATTGACAGCAGTTACTTAGAAGTGGTAAAAGAATTTCACTATTTCGATGAAAACTCCACGAATGACACTTTAGTGGAGATTTGGCGAAGATTTACCCAAGAAAACCACTTCTTCTTCGACGAAATACATGCTGTACAAAACATTCACCGCACCAGTCCTAATCTATAAAGCAGAGCAATGGACGATAAGCAGGCGTGAACGTGCGCCCGAAGAGAGTGCAAGATGTAATGTCTCAGGCAGAGATTATTCACGGGCAGAGAGCCCTTTAAGTAAGTAAGTACTCGATGAATAATGTACAGAAATTTTCCCAACAGGTAAAAAGAACAAGTCAAGGCAACAAGGCAAACCTTGTAAATCTTAGAGTCAGAGTCGGTTCTGAGAATATGGAGAAACTTCTCCTGCAGACTGTTAACAACGAAAAATCTCAACAAAATAGACCATTTACTCGTACTTAGACAAGCATATTCCAACTCTTTCTCAGATCTAGTCGAAAGATTGAATGTCTGATGAATACAATATCAACAACATTAAGCTTATCCAAAAAAAGGGGAAACCCTTCAAATGCTCTATAGCTTATATTGAGGCATTAGCCCCGTCAACATTGCATCCAGGATGGGTCGGTCAGGTTGCTGACGATTGGTATCAGATGATCACACAGTCTTACAGATATCAGTGTGGTTTTAGAACAAAAATCCACAATCAATCAAATCGATACCCATTAACTTATCATCATCGCTTTTATGCCTATATATGACAGCATTTGTGGAGACAAACTATACGTATAAAGTCATTTCTAATTCTTGTATGTGCAGAATTACTATGTAGAACGCTCACTACTCCATAAAGGTCGGTTACAACTTAACCGAGACTCTTGGTTTTATCAGTGCGCTACGCTTTTAGACATGGTGACGCGCTGTCATGTGATTTCCTTAACATTACATTTAAAGAATTGTGCGGAACTCATAACAGAACACTGAAGGAACTAGCGTACGCCGATAATATTGACATAATTGACAGAACTCAGCAGGTGGTCAACGAGTGCTCTATCGAAGCGGATAAAAATATCCTTACTCATTTCGAGAGAAAAATATTCGGTCCTGCTTGCGTTTATAAACTTTGAAGGGAAGGATTCCACTAAGAATTATAAAACCATACAGCGACATCGACATAGTCAGAAAACTATGCATCAGTCGCCTCAGATGACTAGGACATGTATAGCAAATGAATACCAATGTTCCGGCCAGTAGTTCTTCGAAGGCGGTGGAGAAGACTGCTAGTGGCGCAGAATGGGACTTTCACCGACATGGAGGCAGTTAACAAGGGATTGAACTACTTGCAGAGGCTTATTAGTCGAGACCTAGGTTCACTACGAACTTGAGCCCACCTATCTAAATATTAGGTGATCTACTTGTTTAAATATTAGGTGATCTAACAGTTATTGTATAGTTATTGTTAGGGTCACTTAAATTATCATACTGAATTTGTCAGTTTATTTTCATAATTAAGTCCTAATCCCGGCTGCTGTTTGAGATTTATTTCAGTTCGACTCTACTACAATAGTTATGACTAGATCGCGGAAGTGTGAGTGCATTTGTTTTCATTTATTATCTCAACGATTTTTGTATTGTAGTTGACACATCTGACATTTTCAAATTGACAGATAAATGCATTGCTTCTCTAGTTGATAGATACAGGAAAATCAATTTAAAGAATCGTAGGGTGAGATTCTTACATCTAACATACTTTTATTTTGTATGTAAATCAAATATAGTGCGCAGTTGCGTGAACATCCAAAATTTTATTTTTTTATAAATTATTCTTATCTTGTGTATGTTAAATGTTTTGGAAAAACCATTTGCTGCTGTTTCTTAAGTGCGCACACAGAATCTTCCCGATTGGGATTTCGTAATAACAATTCTAAGAAGAAATACTCGTAGAAAGAAGCTATGTTATCAGGGAAGGGATGTGGTTTTCCTTACTTCCCATATTTTGGTAATGCTGCGATTTGTTTTCTTGTACATTAATAACTAAGTGCCTTTTTTGTAAGTAAAATATAACATCGAAAAATTGCCTACATACTCATACATCGAGTTGATTAAGGTCCCTTTCAGTGTGTCATTTGAGGTGGAATAGAAGATTCTGCGATCCGAATCTATAGACATTTACTTGTTTAAATATACCAACCATTATACTCGTTGCATTCGGTCTCTATAATCCACTTCTGTCCCCTGGACTATTAAGGATTTTTATAAAAATTGCTCGAGAAACGAATTTACCTGATTTCCTTCTTAGCCCAAAGAAACAGCAATTGACAAGACTACTTCTTCGTTTGATTCCAACGCCGGTATTGTCGTCTGATTAATACGGAAACTTAGAAGGCAAAGGTCTAACTTACTTAAAGTTATGATAAAATCCTGCTTAAAATGATGCAGGTGCTTGAAGCAAACCTAGTTCTTATCTCGTTGAATGTTGGGCCAAATTTCGTTGAAGCTAGACTAACAACGACATTACTATTATGGTACTTCGCAGGCGTGCCCAGGAAATCGAAGGCAGTTGTAAAAGATTGAACACCTGCTGAATTGAAAAAATGGCTCATCCACCCAATGACTTCTGGGTTGACAGCAACTCCATAATCTTGTTGGACTTAAGTCTAATCTAATATGATTTCGAGGATTCATTTCGTCTGATAGCGGAATTTCAATGATCGTGAACATTAAACAGCTTAAAAATAACTTGCTTTCCTTTTTTTCTACTTTAATTACCCACCATAATAATTTAATCATGGTACCAATGGTATCTAGCTATGGATATTTAACTGATTTTGGCTTATTTTATAGGTACATAGATATGAATTGAGAAGATAGGATGTAAATCCTTTTTTTGGATTCTGACCACAATGGCAAAACCGCTGCTTTGTTGACAGTACCAATTGCCAGAGTATACGACTAAGTAGCAGTTTTTTATTTTCTATTTACCCCACCTTGGGGTGGCAATCCAACATTTTATTTTCAGATCCGAAATAAATTGACTTTATGTCATTTTCATTGATCGCAAATAGTGAATGCTTCCCTAACGCATTTTTTTGGATGCAAAAGTATGAATTTTAGGTAGTTTGCAACCATGCAACGTCGTAGTAGAGCTGCAATCGGTGCGAGGAATTTTGGTGAGGAAGGCAAGCATACGTGAGGCAAGATGAACTATTCCAATACAACGAAAAGTGGTGTAGTAATACCATATCTAAGCTTCATTTATACAAACCTGCAGGAGCCGATGAATGTAAGAAATCTTATCTTCTCTCCGGTACTGAAGAAAGAACAAACTACAAGGAAACATGCCTGCTACTTGTAGATATCGCATACAAAATCCCTGGGAAATTATTTTAATCAAACGGTCTATACAGAGCCATAAGTTCCCTTATGTTTTTGTTTTTTCCTTTGAGTAGGATGTCGGTTTACAACTAAAGCTGATCTATTAAAGTCTAAAGAAGGGCTAGGACAGTCCTAACTAGAAATGCAACGGGTCATCACTGAGATAGGCTTAGCAAGTCAAATTCAGTTTGACAAGACTAGTAGCCAGCAGCTGCCACAGCGATAATTAATGCATTATAAGTGTTATAGAAATAAGTTGCGCTAAGTTGACACCAGTCAGTGTCTACATTAATTATAAAACACCCAACTATAAGTTTTACAACTAGAGTTTCTAAATAAGTTATATCCGGATGCATCAGTGTTGAATTGAAAATTAAACCAACAAAACACAAAGAGTTCGCTACTTGCAATAGCCCTTGATAAAAGTAGTGTACTCGTAGCCTTTATCAATTTCGTTTGATTCCACGGATTTAAGCGGATTCAGAGATAATCTTGAAAAGAATCAGGTGGAATCATAATGGATGCCTGCCAATTTGTCTCATTTAAAGTTTAGGGGATGCACGCAGTATGGAACAAAGACCTATTTCATAGCGATCATGAGCAATAATACTCTAAGCAGGGATCAACTTTATTGAATTTTCCAATTTTCGTAGAAGATCTTTCAATTGTTTGCATGTACTGTGGAGATTTAAGCTTCCTAGACTTACTTATAAGACTTTATCTGTCGCTATTACCAACTTTTTGGACATTGTTAATGCGAATGTTAGATTTGTGGTAAAATTCTGCAGTATCAGCATAATATGGTATAAGACTAGACCGAACCCTGCTAAATTGAATTCACAAATTACTAAAATAAGAATAGGAATATGGACCGCAGACAGCAATTCAAGGAGGGAAAACTTCTGTAGTTTTTTGTTGTTGTATTGAAAATACAATAATTAGAGTAAGCCTTCACCAATAAAGAGGAAAGTGCAATCTAGGTCATCAGTCATCAGACAATCGATAACAATGATTGTTCTTTTACATAAACGTAATAATATAGTTATGTGGTATAACTTAAAATAAATCAAAGAATGCACATCGCAAGCAAATACTTTTGTCGTCATCCGTAAATAAAGGTTTTAGACTTTAAAAGGTAGATACTCGTAAAGGTACTCAAATTTATTTTACCATTTTCGGTTTAATTCAGCTACCATGCTGATTATTTTAAGATGTTTTAGTGCAGTTTTTGAAAACTACAAAATAGGGCGGTTTTGTGTAAGTTTCTTTCACGTTTTACACGATTTCCTTCAAGGATTTTTCTGAAGGTTGATGTTGTTATTGCCCTTCATAGAACAAACTAAAATAAAATGTAACACTTCTTCTTTTCACCTAAGATAATTAACATTATATGTATATGGGATGTCATTCAAATCTGCAGGTATATGACGAGTGTATTAAACATAGTAGTTTTGTTTTACTTTGAATTTAGGTGTGATTAAATTTAAACTGAAGCTTTCATAATAATAGTTTTTCCCTTCAGGATCATGTTGAAATATTTAAAAGGTGCTTTTTTGGCATAGTCGACATTGAACTTTTAGAAAAACTCCTTTTTTGTCGGTGAATCTTGCTAAAGAATTTATTTATTGATATGCATGAAGTAACTAAGACCCCTAGGGATTTACTTAGGAAAACTTTTTCATTTTTTTCCCAGGTCGACTTTTCATTACATACTGGTGAAATTTATCGTCCCGATGCGAATAATTATTATAATATTCAGTTTTACTGTTTTCACTTGAAAATTCCAGAGGGTAAGGTATCATTTGCGGCATGTTGGTCATTCCTATCAAAAGTATAATCAATTAATCCTGGAAGATATTGATAAGATTATGCATTAAATGGAGGATAAAAAAGGATTTAAAAGTCGTCATTGGCAATTTGTTTGAAAAAATATTTATTTAAAAACCCAAAAGTCTGCAATATTCTCTCCCTAGGGTTTCAAATGCCAACTACCATTAACCCTGTTGACCCATCAATGATTAAGAAATGGCTATCCTACCAATGGAATCAAAAGTGGTCCTGAGATTTTTATTAGATACAAATAATATTTTTCGGTTGATTCCGAAACCCTCCTTGAAAATCTGTTAGTAAATTATGCTTTCATTTCCAAACAACAAGCCACTTAAAAATTATGCTTTTGAAGATTCTTGTTAAGAAAACCCCATAACGGTTACATGGCTCCTATTGACTACATTTTTAGCATTGTAAATACGCAAGGATGAATTTTTTTTGGTTTTAAAGACTACATACTTGATTTGATGGAGGCATACATATGTACATATTTTTGAGCTTATTAGTAATTAAGTTTAATTTTTTTTATTATCTTTGTGTAAATATTAATGAAATTTTATTAATTTAAGCTTATCTACCAATCCCCGTGAGCCTAGATCATTTGATTCGAAGAAAATTTTCAATATATCTGTTTAAATCAAAAAAAAAAAACATAAAAAAACGAACCTCGTGATAAAAATAACAGACGCCATTTTGCTGGTCGAAATTTAGCACAACAAATAAAAGCTACTGTCACTTGTATGCTTACCAGACGCAGACCACGTCATTTATAATACTTTGAATGCGGAATATCAAAAGAAATTTGTCTTTGTTGTTGGGTTTAGTGGATATTTATTTATTTCTTATTTTTTATTTTTTATTTTTGCCAAATAATAGAAAGTAGGACAGCGAAAGGGTAATAAAAAATAAAAACCGAAAAAGAATGCAAACAAATCTCAACTGATTGACGTAAGCTTAAGCGATTTAAGCACTACCAACTTCAGATAAACTAATAAATATTCTGATAGACATTCTGATCATAACTTTTCCAACTTGATGACCCTCCATGATGTCTGTTAAGACTTGTAAAACCTAAATTGGTGTAACAAATGAGGAATTCAATAATAAATTAACAATTTATCGATATGATATTAATTAAAAAATCAATTCCGTATACGCATCATCAAAATATTCAAAACTTGTGCAAGACAAGACAGTCAGTCACCAGATTTATAATGAATCAAGGATGTAGTAGATGTAGATTATGTGGGTAAAGGTAATGTAGGGGTACCCGCGCTCGCTCTTTAACCTAACCCGCTTTCTCATTAGCGATCTCCAATGGCTTAAGCCAATTCAATGTTTGTTTGCTATTTTATTGGAAGATATAAATAACCGCAAGAGGGGGGGCGACTAAATCTGCCAACAAAAACAAAAATGAAAGCTGGCTAAGAGCGCCCGTGTGGACCAATCGCAGGTCGTATATCTTTCAATTGATCTGTTCCGAAAGCGTGTAACCAAAAGGGGCACAAAAGGCCTAAAGCCAACAACAAAACTTAAAAGACATACTACGTGAGAAACTCACATACCTACTTCGCAGCCCCAAGAGCGACCTAGCGGCCGTATGCCCCCATACATACATACCAGCAAACACTTTTACAGAACGTCGTAGATGTAAATACAAGTCCTCGTACATATGTATCTATATGTACATATATACTTATTTCCTCGGATTTATCAAAATTTTACTCAAGCGTCCGCCGAAATAAGATGCCCTCGATGGGGGGAAAAAAAATAAATAAATAAAAACGCCACACCGAACTCATTGTCGATCGAGCGCCACTACAGCGATCCCATTTCGACATAGGGAGGGGGCGACACTCAACCGTTCAGTGGGAACAGGCACGCTCTAATGCATTCGTCGTCTCCATCGTCATCGTTGTTGTCTTCTTCGTTGTCCACGATCGTTCCTGGGATCACATTGGAATGCGGGCTCACGGGTTAATCTTCACACTTTTACGATGTTTGTTTAACTTTTTATGGCCCCCGGACTCAGTATAGGTATGGGTACGAGTTTAGACATAGTAGTATATCGACTGCCTTAAGCTGACGCGCACACACGATTATCGTAACTGCGCGACGTGTATACGAATGCGAAAAGTCAACACACTTAACGCGGCAATCTAGTCATCACGTATCTCAATATATACACAGATGCCACCCTACACGATGTATGTTAGATGCTCCGCACCAGCGTTGCTAAAGCCTAAAGCATAGAACAAAACGGCAGGCGGG
This sequence comes from Volucella inflata, assembly GCA_928272305.1. Lineage (NCBI taxonomy): Eukaryota > Metazoa > Arthropoda > Insecta > Diptera > Syrphidae > Volucella > Volucella inflata. The sequence continues at coordinate 78,151,269 of OV743718.1, forward strand.
TGATGAAGTATATAGCCCCATTTTAAACTAACACTGTTGCGTGCCAAGTGTTGGAATTTCATTCTCTGCATTTGTATACTTTGTCTCTTTCTTTTTCACTTGCAAACAGTTTTTGTATTATTGTGTGGGGCTTCGCGCTGTCTCAAGTGCACATTCCTGAGGTCTGAAAGTTCAGTTCATTCACAACTTTTATGCCACAGCATTCCATTGGAGTTGGGCCAACATCATTCCATATTGCCGCTGCTGCTGCCTGCTGCCTGCTGCCACCACCCAATTGTCGATACCCCTCGCAACCTCCACCACCTTCTCACTCCACAATCTCCTTCTTTCCCTCTTCCCTCAGTGCACTTCCAGGTTCCAAGTTCTTCTCGTTCATTAACAGAATCGATCGCGAATCATTTTTTGGGACCTTGCTCAGAGATCAGTGTGCATTTGTGTGAGTTGAGCGTGTTGAGTGGAGCGTGCTTCAAAAACTTGAAAGCGAAATATTATTGTATTTTGGTATAAAAGCTATAAGGGTATGCAAGTGTAAGCCATGTATGTATGTACATACTAGGACAATACATTGAAGTTGATTGCGTTAGATTTTTACAGTAAACATTTTTGTTTGAGGTTAAATGTGTTATTGTTGTTGTTGTTATTATTATTATTATTTTCTTGTTCCTTTACTTGTTGCAAGTGCGGTATGTGTGTTATGGAGTTGCCAGATGGAAATTTATAAAAAAAAACTTGCAAATCTAATTATAACTTTCACAACATATCCTAAATATGTATACGAATGTGTCAACAAGTTGACCCCAAAATTGTCAGTCCTAATTCAATGCTGTAAAAAGTTGTTAGCACTTGAAGTTTCTGGTTATTGCAGTACATTTTTTTAAAACATGTTTATTTTAACCATATAACAATAACACAATTATTAAAGAGAAGTACAATAGGAGTAAAACTATTTAAATGTTAAATTTATTTAAATTTTTTTTTTTAGATAGTCTAGCTAGATTTCTAGATAGATTTGTTTGATGGTTTTTCACTGAGAGGTGTTAACCTGGTGATATTCAGTGGTGCGACTGGTTCTACGCATCAATTGTGCTTATTTAACCTCCAAGTTGTAACTGTCGGGTACGATCGGTACTCGACTTGCCTAATTTATAGGTGCGAGTCCTGACCAGCAGACAAAAATAGCAGCACTATAAATATGACAGTGAAATTAAAATCCCGTAACAAACGAGATCTTATCCTAACTACTCCGACATATTTGGAGTTCAGTCAGATAAGGATTTCCGAGACTAAGTCACATCCTCGACCGGGTAACTGTCTTCATTCTAACCGACTCCTCGTCCAAGAGTTGCAAGAAATGGAACTTGTACTCCAGGTTGGGGGTTGTAATTGCTTGACATTGCAAAGCAGATATTACCACCATTCAAGAAATACGATGGGATGTGTCGGACAAAAAAAGGATGGAAAAAGCGAATTGTTTTTGGACGCAGACCTGGACAAAAAGTCTTGAGTTTCTGGAATATGAACGAGCGCCTCGTAGCAATCCACCTCACGAGTAACTTTGCCAACATTAGCCCCGCATACGCGAACGCCCCTACAGAGGAGACATACGACATCATAGATATCTTCTACGAGCTCTTGAACAAGACCTACAAGCAATGCCCTAGCTATGACATTTAAATTGTCCTAGGAAATTTTATTACATAGTTAGGAATTGTGGGCATCTTTGGTAGTATTATCGGAAGGTATAGCCTGAACGACACCAACTCCGATAACGGATTCAGGCTAAACGACTTTGCGGGGGCGAAACTGCCAACATCAAGCATCGAAGACCATTGGCAACACTGCCAAAATGCCATCAGATATGCCGCTACTGATGTGCTGGGTTTTACTCGGCCAACACAACAAAACCCCTGGTTTGATGACGAATGCCGGCAAGTGCAAGCAAGTAAGCAAGATGCACACAAAACGGCGCTGGATAAAAGGATTAGAGATGATCGCTCTGTGAATATGAATATCAGCTTCTCAGAAGAAGAAAGAGAGGGCATGACAAGCGCGCAATCGAGGAAATTGAGAGATGATACTCCAGGAATGAGACTCAGAAGTTTTACCAAAAGGTAAAAAAAACAAGCCACGTTCACAAACCCCAAACCGAAGCCTGTAGAGACAAACGAGGGAACATCGAAGTGGACTCACAGTCAATGCTGGGGATTTGGAAGGAGCGTTTCTGTAGACAGTATAACGGCGATCACGAACCAAATACCGCTGTCAGCTAGAATGAATCTTTCTATCTGAACAATGTAGACCAACATGACATTCACACATGGATCTAGCGTTATCTCTCCCCCTTGCTGTCTCTCAGACTCTTTCGTTATCCAGTGAACACATACGGTATTACCTTTTATCCTGAAAGCGCTAAATATCCTAAAAACTCAATAGGAGTACTCAAAAGCGTACTTTGTATTGTTTGTGACTATTAAATGCTTTATAGGCATGCGTACACTAATATGCACATACTTTACTTTGTGCAGAAAAATGATCTTATTTGGGTTTCCCTGATATTTGACTATTTAAAGCCTCCTGTAGATCAATATCATTACATTCTAGTTTGCATTTCAGAAAACTGGCACATCTCAAAAATTTAAATATTCTGACTCTTCGCAATAAGGTACTGGAAAGTGTTCCAAATTTTTTCGAAAATATGGTCACTATTACTAGTTTGACTCTTCGCCGGTAGATGACAAATGTAGCATTTTTATAAAAATCAGCAAGCTATATTGAAATATCGAAATTGCATTACAGTTACCAAAGAAAAAAGTGTCTTAAACTATAATGCAAAGTTGGAAGGCTAGCACAACCCTAAAAATCAAAAGATGGGAAACCCCCATTGTTTCCATTTCCACCTAGGCATATTACTCAAGTAACCAAAAATAGGATTTAATATTAAAAATAATAGGGAAACTCATAAGGAAGTGAATAAGTAGCTTTATTCAGTTAAGTTAACTAAAATGTAAAACCATCCACCGTCCTATTGACGACAAGAATATAATTTCTAAACATTTGAAACAAAAATACGCAGATTTCTGAAGGCAACTTATCCCTACAAACACCCTATTGAAAATTAAAGATGCCCCGCGCAATATAATATTATAAAACAGCTACACTATAAGCAAATGTGCAACCGGGAACCCTATGACGAGGGTGAAACTACGAGTATGTTAAGTTTTCTAGCCTAATTTGTATAGTTTGCTTGTCAGAAAAGGGCTAAATAGCGTGAAATCTACATCGCCAAACTTACAAAATCTTTTCAAACATACAGAACATGATTGATTCTCTTGATTATTTGCACTACTTGCGGAAAGTGATCCAATGACTGCAGAGAATATAAAATCTGCCTATACTTTGTTTGATTGTTCAGTAGCCTACTGCATAAACAAAGCTTTCTCCTTACTTACTTCCCTCAACTGGCATTACAATCCGGGATGAACCAGAGCCTCAGCCAATAAGCGTCTCCAGTCAGTTCGGTCTTTTGTCACCTGCATCAAATTTCGCACGCTAAGTTTGCTGAGGTCCCCTTCCACTTGTGTGCGAAATGCGACACCCAAGTTTCCGTATTTTTCTTCTGCGTTGTTACTCGGGCGTTCTACATGGCCCGCCATCTCAGTCGTTGAATCTCCAGTCTTCTGGTTAGGTCGATGTCACTGTACATTTCATATAGTTCGTCATAGTATCTCCTCCTTCACTCAATGGAGACGGGACCGAAAATCACTCTGCTTTTTCCCGATTCAGGCGGATTTGTGAAAGATTGTGCCTCTTTTATTTAGGCGTGAGTTTTGGACTATTCTTTCAAGTACTCGTATGAGTCGAATCGCAGCGCATCGCCTTCTCTAAATCATTTTTTGGGCTCAAAGGTCTCGGTGAGATCTTTACTGACATTGATGATGCAGTGTGCATTGTCCATCCTCATCCTGCACAGACCGACAAGTTAGGCAACTGATGCCAAAACTATGCATATCGATATGAAGCTCATGGGTTTTGTCCACTGGCGGCAGTGAATCCATTGAGAGATTAAGAGAGACTTGATCGTAAAAGGATTTGGCGATTGTAGCCGACTGATGTCGAAATTCCTCGCAACGGTAATGATCCAAATCATAGTTGGCAACTTGAAACATTCGGACAACCATTGCATCGACAGCTGACTGATCTGCAGTGGTGTTCTTCAGGCTGTGATGGCGATTTGAAAAATTGTTGGTGACCCAGTCAGGAATCGAACCCAGACTCTCTGCGTGGTAGTTCAATGAGTTAACTATCGCGCCATCGCCATCAATATTGAATCTTCGTAAATAAATAAATAAATAAACCAGTAGCTAGTGTGTGTTATCGATAACCTTTTGAAGAATAAGTCGGTCCATGGCCGCAATTACAGTTTGGATGTTATTTTTGAGATTTTGAATTGTCACTGGGTTATTAGCAGAGACCTAACTCTTTAAATAATCCCACAAGAAGTCTAAATGTGTCAAATCGCATGACCTTGGAAGGCAATCAACTTCTCCTCTTACGAAAATAATGCGATTATAAAATTTCGTAAGCAATAAATTGATATTGATAGCTTGCGTGGGCGGTAGCACCATCCTGTAAAATCAGAGATCGTCCAGACCCAATAAATTCCATTTTGGAAAAAAAATCCGATCGACGTGTCGAGGTAACGTTCTCCATTCACAGCAACTATCTCTCCAGCCTCATCTTTGAAAAAGTACGTTCCAATGATGACGCCAACCCATAATCCGCACCATACATTGACTTTTTTGCATTAATGCAACGACAATTTTGTTTATATACGTACCCATCCATCCAAAAATGGACCTTATCGGAAAAGATCAAATTCGATGACAAATTGTCCTGGAGATCTAACATCTAGTTACTAGTACTACAGGGACGTTGTAGTAGGTTCAAAGGCTTTAATTGTTGTGCAATTTTGATTTTATAGGCATGCAAATGAAAATCAACTTTTAAAATTTGCCCTAAAATTCCGTAAGTTAGGCCCGATTGTTGACTTCGGCGACGAATTGAGGTCCCTCTCTGGCTTTGAACACTTTCGCTCACAGTGGTGTTGTTTTGGGGCGTACGTGCTGGCCAAGAATGCTGGTATGGAGCTTGACCCAATACCGAACCAGTTTCATAGAGCGATTATGTTGACCGAAAAAATTGCGAATTTTACAAAATGTTACTTTTACAGATCGACCATCTACATAATAAAATTAAATAGCAAAAGTGCATTACTGCTTGGAAAACGACTCCATATCTAGAATTGACAAAAAATATATGACATCTGTCATAAAGATCAACCATATTGAATTCAGTAAATGAAAGTAATTAAAAGCCAACATCTACACCATCTGTTGGCCCACCCTTCACTATCTCATTTTATTCTACATTGATGGTACTTGTGTAGCTATGGGCACATATGAAATAATGTGTATATGATAATTCATAAATAATTTTACAAGTTTATGCCTATACGTATATTGCAACTCTTTTGATGGTGTCAAAGGCCTTATAGAAATCGATGAACAGCAGGTATAGAGGTGTACGCCATTTTATAGATTGCTCAACTATTTTTCGCAGAGTGTTGGCTTGGGCTATGCAGCTTCTTTGTGGGCGGAAGCCAGCCTGTTCATCTCGTAGATTTCCTTCGATTTTGTTTTGAAGTCTCCGAAATGTTCTCTCCATCTTGCGATTTGCGAGACTTTTTATAATCTGCTGTAACTTTCACAAGTTGTTTTGTCCCGCAGCTGTTTCTGTGCCTTGGCTAATTTTTCCAGCAACTATTTTGTGTCTATTTTAGCGGCTTTCTCTACTTGTTTGGCAGCGATATAGTATTGACTGCTAGTAGCTGCGTTGTTTTTAAGCTGCTGATTTAGTTCCTTTCTTTGAGATATAAGGTTCCATGTTTCATCGTATATCCATATTTTTCGTTCCGGCTGTGCTATACCAAATGTATATGGAGAGCACTACCCCAAAAAATAATTAACATCATCAGAGCAATGTACGAAGATTCGGAACTCGTGGTACTGCATAATGGAATCTTCAGTGACTCTTTCACTACAAATGCAGGAGTAAAGCAAGGGTGCCCACTCTCACCTCAACTGTTCACAATTGCACTGGATGAATTTATGAGAGAAGTCTGCACGCAGAGACGTGGAATAACTTGGAGTCTCACACGACAACTCGAGGACTTAGACTATGTAAACGATATTTGTCTTCTATCACATAAGCTCAGTGACGTCCAAGCTGAATTAGAACACCTCATTAGCACGATGCACCGGATTGGAGATAAATATCCAGAAGACTAAGGCCATGATGATCAACAGCTGCAACAGAGGAGTCCTTACCATCGAAGGAAACCTCGTCGAACATGTAGATAGCTTCTGCTATTTAGGTAGTACGAGTATAATAACAACAGACGGCGGCGCAGAAGCAGAAGTTGATAATAGACTTCGAAAAGCAAGAGCAGCATTTGGCCAATTACGACCTATATGGCGGAGTTCCCAGATTTTCAGAAACACCAAGCTCAGAATATTCAACTCATGTGTCAAGTCAGTACTGATATATGGCAGCGAAACCTGGTTGATTTCCAACAACATCATACAGAAATTTCAGGTATTCATCAACAAATGTCTCCGTACCATATGTCGAATATTCTGGTCAAACATCATCAGGAACGTGGATCTGTTGGAAATGACAAGAGAGGAACCAATTGCGATACAGATCAGGAGACGCAAATGGAAATAGATCGGAGATACCATCAGGAAAAAAGCCGACAGCATTAACAGAATGGCGTTTGAGTGGAACCCTCAAGGCATAAGATCCAGAGACCGTCCCAAGAACACCTGGAGAGCTCGATACTCCTGGTACTAGGAACACTCAACCTCACATGGAACAGTGTTAACGTAACTGCAACCAACCGAGTGAGATGGAGAAGCCAAGTGGAAGCCCTAAGCTCCCAAGTGGAGTGATAAAAAGGGGGGGAAAACCTATACCTACACAAGTACTTTCGCCATTATATCAATGCCCTCTTCATTATTCACCTCAATATCTCTTACGTGTTCCAGGTATTTCGGGAGAGGTTTGAACCTCCAAAACCCTCCCTTGGCTTTTTTTATTTGAATTGTATTTTTAATTTTATTTTGCGCGCGGAAGGAAATGATATTTTTTATTATTTCGAAATTACATGGAGTGCGGGCGGCAAAACTACGTGGCATGCGTTACAAACCGTTACAAAACCGGAATCACCACGACAGCCTTCGAATTACAAGAAATCTAATTAAGTTTAAGCGTAATACCTACTAAAGAAAATTTATTCTTTATTTTTATTTAATATACATATTTAACTATTTACAATATATTTAAATTTAATTTAAGTCCGCGTTTCGCGATGGTTACAGAGTGATTAAAACTTGCTTCTGAAAAATTCGATGGGTATATTAATTTGTTTTATTTTAATGACACTGCATCAAGCCCGAATAAATTGCAGATGCATAGTAATAATTTTTCTTGTAGAACTCAAGTGGGTGTGACTACATTTATAATGAAGAGAGAGAAAGATAGATATTAGGGTTCAGCGGTCATTTCGCTTAATGGGTGGCTTTCAACCCCCATAATGGTGGGGACTAAGTTTGCCCCCAGAGGCGTATCTCTATTTTGATAAAAAAAAAAACAGAACTGATCCAGGCGACTTTACTACGACAGCGACATGGCAAACACTTGAAGGGAAGGAAACTCCTATGTCATTTTCTTCGAATTAAAGATAGCCCAATTTAGAGGCAAAGTCGCTACGCTTAATACTTTAAGCTATAGCAGAGCGCTTAGATAAGGAATTAAGGAAGTTTCAAGATTATAAAAAAAAACTAAATAAAAACTAGCACAACAAAATAATAAAATATTATAAGACAATTATTGTAGGTAAAAAATACAAGATTTCCGAGGCAGATGGATCTACTGTTGGCAACCCATGCAAACGATTTAGGGAAAACTATCTTCGGAATTGCACGTAGAATGTTAGGTCCCTTAACAGGCCACGAGTAGCCAAACAACTAGTGGATGCCCTAGACTTCTGCAACAGACATAACCGCCATCCAAGAAATATGATGGAATGGGCCGGAAAAAAGAGTAGGAAAAACAGCGACATCTACAACGGCGATTGTAATCGACGGCAAAACCAGCGCCTATTTGGATACGGATTTGTTGTTGTAGGCAGACTTAAGCAAGAAATCTTGAGTTTCCTGTATGTGAACGAGCGCCTCACAGCACTCCGTATCAAGGCTAAATTTTTTAACATAAGCCTTATATGCCCGCACGCCCCTACAGAGGAGAAAGATGACGACACCAAAGATAACTTCAACGAGCTCTTGAACAAGACCTACGAGCAATGCCTCAGCTATGATATGAAAATTGTCCTCAGCGATTTGAATGCAAAGCTATGAAGAGAGGGCATCTTTGGTACTACTGCCGAAAGGTATAGCCTGCACGACACCATCTCTGATAACGGATGCGGGCTAAACGACTTTGTGGCAGAACGAAACATTGTCAAAGTTGGCACGCGGTTCCCCCATCTCGATATTCACAACGGAACTTGGAGAACTCCTGATCAATCAACCGTCAACCAGACTGATCACATTGCGATTGACGCAAGACACTCCTCCAGTATTATGGATGTCCGGACGTTCCGAGGAACCAACATCGACTGGGGCCATTACTTTGTTGTGCCGAAGGTATGGTTGCGAATATCCCTAAAAGCGCCAAGACAATCTACTACTGAGGAATTTCGATTCCAGGCGGGTACAATCACAAAAGATCGCCAAATCCTTTTCCGATCGAGTATCTGTTAATCTCTTAAGAAGTCCACTGCCGCTAGCATTAAACATCGAAGACCAGTGGTTACACTGTAAAAAATCCATCAGGGGTACCCCTTCTGACATGTTGGGTTTCACTCAACCATCAGAACGAAACACCTGGCTTGAAGACGAATCCCGGCAAGCACACGGAGCTAAGTAAGATGCATACAAAGCGGCGCTGTATAAAAGGATTAGAAATGGTCACGAACTCTATGAGTACAAGCAGAAGAGGAGAGATATCAGTCTCTCAGGAGGAAAAAGAGAGATGACGAAACAAATACCGCTGTCGGCCGTCGGCTCGACCTAGATGAAATAAAGATAGCAAATCTTAGCCTCAGTCCAACAAAGCTGCTAGAGCGGATGGCCTGACTGCCGAGCTATTCCCACTATGACAGGTCTTAGAGAAAATCCATGAGCTTAAGAACGATACACACCTCCTATTTATCGATTTTAAGGCCGCGTATGACAGCATCTATACGAGCTATACAGAGCAATGTCTAGTTTTAGCATCCCTGCCAAACTCGTTCATCTGTTCAGGATGACGATGGAGACGCTGCTTCACCGAGGTCGGTAATGAATACACCGAGAGCTTTGATGCAGAAAAAGGATCACCATTATTTTTGATCGAATAGTGCAAAATTCACTCGCAAACACAAGAGGCACAATTTTTCAAAAGTTCGCCCAATTACTCAAATACGGCGAAGATATTAACATAAACGAAAGATAGCGATGTCAGTGGCGCTTTCACGAGTATTGAGACGGAAGCGGCGAAAATGGGTCAATGAGTGCAAGACCAAGTATATGCTGTCAAGCAAAAATGGCGCTGAACTTCGACGTCTCGGACAGAACGTCACCTTCGACAGATGTAACTTTGAGGTAGTTAAGAACTTTTTTTAAATAGGCTCCGATATAAATTCAGACAACGACACCAGCGGTGAGATCAAACGAAGAATAACTCTTACCAATCGCTGCTTCTTTGGGTTAAGAAGGCAATTGACTGGTAAATCCCTCTTTCGAACAACAAAAGTTATCCTATATAAGACCTTAATAATCCCAGTCCTGCTCCATGGCGCAGAGACATCGACATTATCAAAAATCGATGAGGGTGCTCTTGGCAGCTTCGAGAGGAAAATTCTTCGTACCGTACCGTACCGTCTGCTTTGACGGTAAGTGGAGGAGGAGATACCACGACGAATTGTACGGACTGTATAGGGACTTCGACCTGGCCAAAAGAGTGACGTTTCCACGGACTTAGATGGCTGGTTCGTGTAGAGCGGATGGACAACAACGCTCCTGTTCAAAAAATCGTCGAATTCCCCTCCGATGGATAGTGTAGTAGAGAAAGACCGAAAATCAGGTCGCGCATGCTAGTGGAAAGAGACCTCAGCCAACTCAGCGTGCGAAACTATAGGCAGCTAGCAAAAGATCGAGATGGCTGGAGACGCTTGTTGACTGAGGAATATAAAATTAAAAATAAATAAATAAATGTGTTGTATCCTAGGCGACCACTCACATTGATTGAAAGTCGAACCGTCCGACTTGAAAGCGGATACACTAGCACTTTAGCCACGCCCACCCACTGTGTTTGCAAAAAGGCTGCACTTGTTTGTAATAAGAAATAAGGAAACATGCTGAATGCGCGTGTCAAAGCTGAAAATGTGAGAATGTGTTATTGCAGCAGAAGGTGGGGAAAGTAAACCTTACCAAAGGGTGGTTACGTAGCTCTCCGAATTCCAACTGTCTAAAACGGTAGAAAGCTTTCCCAAGCATTTTGAGGGTACTGCGATTCATCATTAATTTGTAAGTCTCGGATCGCGCCGAATGAGAATTAGTAGCCATTTTGAATAACTGACCATTTCGAGCGTATTGCGATCCATGATTGATTTGTCTTTTTTTTTTTGTTAAAATAGGCGTTTTAGATACTATATAAGCAGTATAAACATAATAATATTAAAATGTATTTTAGGTTGTATGAAAACTAAGCGCATCTCTTAAAATTACTAACTTTCTATCCATTTCTGTAAACCAACTGTCTGTTGCTTCTTAGTTTTGTTTGTTGTAAAATACACCATCGTAAGTGTTAAACTAGGTAGCATTTATTACCTTTCATTGTTGAAATGTTATAATGTTGTAATGTTATATTGTAACTTTTAAAAAATATCCGTATCAGATAGTGTCTGAACGTTGGTTTTAATCACTAACCTTCACCGATGTTTGTTTTGAATTTCAGCAGCCTTCACCTGCCTGTTATGCCCTGCTACTAGAGAGAATATTTCTACTATCCAAAAACAAAATTTTGGGAAAGCAGTGGAATAAAATATTCACAAAGGTTGCGTCGACACAAAACGTTTTCTTGAATGACTAGATTTTTGCTTACTTACTTAGATGAAATGTTCGGACTATTAACCGACCATGTGCAGCCAAACAGCTTGCAGTCTTCCTCGACTGCTACAAAAATAAAAGCGTGACCGCCACCCAATTATTGCGATGAGATGGACCAAACAAAAAGAGGATGAACGCATGTGATATTTTCTATACAGATTCACTATGAAAGCATTCGCAGCGTTTATTCGGATGCGGATACAATATAAACGAATACCTGGCGGCAATTTGTATAAAAACTAAAATCGCCAAGATAAGCATCATAAAGACCCACGCTGCGACAGGGGAGAAGGATGACCTTACCAGGAAGTGATTTTAAGAGTTCATTGACAAACCCAACGAGCAATACCTTAAATATGAAGAATGTTTAACATATATATCATGCCTCTGGATATGCGGATAGCATAAATCTTTTATGGCTCCCCAAAAAACAAAACGACTAATTGTGTAATAAATTGACTGTAGAATGGCTTGTTTGATACTATCTTGCTGCAATCATAGCTCACCGAATTTCAAATCCTCAATTTCTGTTAAAAAAAAAATCAGTTATCATGCCTCATCAGCGCTGTCCATTGACTGTATCTAACGTTTTTTTTTTTTGCCATTGTCTTCTTAAAAGACAAATGGACCAATAATGGTGCGACTCTAAAAAGCACAACAAAAGATGATATTTTGAGAAAAATTGTAGTAAAATTCTAGCTGCTCTGAAGCGTAAACGTAGATGCGATATGAAACGCGTGATCATTTCCCTCAATTCCTGAGTCAACTGGATCCTGTAGGCTAGTGCGACTGATGGTCAGTTGTTGGGATTTTTGGCGCATTAATTTTCTCCGGCTGGAGCTGACCGCACAGAACGATTCTGTTTCGTTATCAATTAGCAAACAAACATGCATAAACTAGCTGCAGTTGGTGTATTTATGTATTTCGACCAAAATTTCTTTTCAAAATTCGCACTGATTCAGCAACATAGCATTCAATTTGGAAGAAAATTTTGCAATATTCCCCAACGTTGCTGAAGAGTAAATAGATCAATTTCGCATCGCAAAAATATTGTATAATACTACGTTTCCGTCAAACTTGTTGAGTCTATAACAGCTTTAACCATTTAGCTATTACTTCGTAATTGATCAGAATTTAAAGGCTGCAACAGCTGCCAGCGAAACGGGACTACCTACTTTGGCTTTCCGGTCGCATAAGGTACAATGAAAGAACATCATTTCAGTATATATTGTAGTATGTATGTAAAGCATGAGTGTATGGGATACGATAACTAAAGTGTATGGAAAATTTAGTGTTCAAGTTTAAAAAATTTCCAATCCTATCCAAGTTAGATTAAATGAGACTATATGGGGGAGGAGGAAACATGGCACCATATCACTTCTCCACAGATAGGCCCATTGTGATTTTCTCCAATTAGGGTTTACTCATGGTATTTGAACTAGTGATAAATTCAAGTAAATCCTTTTGTGAGCCTGCCTAAAGGTAAAATTTACCCAAGTGAGGATAATGTATTCTAATATAACACTTAAAGTGACACAAACTGTGTTCTGCTGATTTTTCGTCCTCGTTGGACATTCCGCAATCGTTTTCCTACAGGCGTGAGGTTTTTTCTTGAATTGACAGTGTCCAGTGAGGAATACTGCAACCAAACTCATACGACCTTTCATTAGACCTAGGAACATGAACATTTTGGCTTGTCTGTTACCTTCTGTTTTCGTCCAGTAATGGTGAAGTTTGCTTTTTACTCGTAGCTAGTTTTTAATACAGCATTTCGCAGTGTTGATAGCTAATCCACAGAATGGTATTGGCTTCATGAAGTTCGATGCAGGTCTGTTTTAAGGAAGTATGTCTGTTTTTTTCATAATCTATACATATGTGCGTACAGCGTACATACTGTGTTTTGGGAACCAAATGCGATGAACTTTGTTTGTACTAGCTAACGATGTAAGTAGTTGAAGGTAGTCCCATATTAGTTTCGATGTCATAAGTAGAAACCCAACTTTGCTATCAGAGAGAATATAAATGTTCTTATTTGTGATATATCAATTTATTTTCGCCTGAAATACGAGGGTACCTGTTCATGGTTGTTTAGATGAATGTTTTTGTATGAACGCCGTATACTGAGTTTTGCTTCCGAATCTAGGTTTGTTCTGTTCCCAGTTACGGCTTTGTGGAAATGTAACTTTAAAGTTTTGGGTGAAGATAAATTGAGGTTGCAGTTGTCCGTTGTGAAAATTAGTAGTTCAAGTTTGATTAATTTGCATTTGAATTTGAAAATGGACCAATAAAATTTAAATGATAACTTTCAGCGTTGCAACTTGAGTTGATCTGATTTGTGACTTGTACTTCAACTTTTATCAGTTAGATTTTTGTGGGGTGAGAATTTAAAAAAAAGATTTTAGTCTAAGCTTAGCCCCAGATATTGAACTGCTTTTGAAAACTGTATTACTTCACCGAACAGAGTGAGTCCTTTCAGTTTTTTCGATTACGCCTTTTTGTGAAAGCAAAAATCGTTATGTGTGGCTGACATTAAGGCTGACTTTCTTGCACCTGTCAATTACAAGGCTGAGTGGCTCTGGAGAAGTTCCGAGTTTTTTCTCCGAATTTGCCTCTGAAAGTATCGCAACACGTGTCAGGGTATCCTCGGGCATCATTGCTAAATTTAGATAGCAGTTTATTTATTACTAGTCATTTTATATAGTGTAGTATTAACAAGTCCTATGTTTCGGATGCATCTCTATATTTGGGCATATTTGGTACTGTCGAAAGCTTCTTCAACATCAAGGAAGCAAGTAAAGACTGTGAAAGAAGCCAGTGAATTATTAGTACGCAATCTAAATTTAAGTTAATTAATCGATTACGACTTGATTAATTTTGAACCTTTTAACCTTTATTACGAGGGCGGGTCAATAAGTCCATGACTTTTTGTATTTCTGACCTCTTTACTGAAACAGCAACACTGCTCCTGTCAACAGGCATCTGTCAGTTGACTCCTGTCAAAATTTAAACTTGCTGCGTCAGTTAGCTTGTGTTTGACAGCTATTTTTATCAGACTACTCACTAATTTGAGGAGAAAATGGAAAAAAGTGAATTTCGTGTGCTTATTAAGCATTATTTCTTGCGAAAAAAAACCATTACCGAGACCAAGGCTAAGCTTGATAAATACTATGGGGACTCTGCACCATCGATTTCAATGGTAAAAAAGTGGTTTACTGAATTTCGTTGTGGCCGTACAAGCACTGAAGATGCCGAACGTCCTGGACGCCCAGTTGAGGTCTCTATACCCGAAACAATCGAAAAAATTCACGATATGGTGTTGGCCGACCGAAGATTGAAAGTGCGAGAGATTGTGGAAGCCGTAGGGATCTCGCATGGCTCAGTGGTTTCAATTTTGAATGATCACTTGGGCATGAGAAAGCTTTCCGCAAGATGGGTGCCGCGTTTGCTCACAGTCGACCACAAACGCATGTGCAGTTGCCATGGCAAAAATCCATGAATTGGGCTATGAATTGCTCCCTCATCCACCCTATTCTCCAGATTTGGCTCCGAGCGACTACTTCTTGTTCCCAAACCTGAATTAATGGCTTGGTGGAAAAAGATTTGACTCCAATGATGAAGTCATCTCGCAAACAAAGGCCTATTTTGAGGACCTCGACAAATCATTATTTTTGGAAGGGATAAAAAAATTGGAGAAGCGTTGGACAAAGTGTATAGAGCTCAAGGGAGACTACGTTGAAAAATAAATTATTTTTTTATCAAAAAATCTGTGTTTTAATCCAAAAGTCACGGACTTATTGACCCGCCCTCGTAGCATGTCATGAGAAGATGCTTTTGATAGATACGCCTTCTTTTATATACAGATATTGTAAATTAACGTGACCCGCTTTAAAATTTCGACATTGAATAAAAATGTAGCCCCCCAACTGTTATTTAGTTCAAAGTTCTTCCGTAAATACACAAAGATAACTGCTGGCAACACCGTTAAACAATTTTTTTTAATTAAATCATTATATTCATTTCTTTGATAGAGTTTCTGACCCATCGAGCATTGAAAGAAGCGCATCAACAGTAACAAACGATCAACAATTAAAGAAAAACAACTTCGATTCCAGACCTTGGCTACTGCCATTACATTTACAGCTGATTCAATAAAGGAGAAAATAAAATGAAAAAGTACCTACGTACTTGAGAAGCTGCCATGGCTATCAATTCAAATCCCTGGCACCTTCTGAGCCTCTGTACGGTTTCACTCCGCTTTACACCATACCGATAACTACGCCACCTAGGAAACAACTGTATGCGAATGCCCGATATAAACCTATTGGCCTTTTTTTTTTATTATTTATATTTTCTTTTCGAGGACAGCAAGCACATACTCTTCTAATCTAAACTATTTTATTGTTATTTGATTAAGCCACCCGACATCAGATGATTTATGTGGCGTGGAACGCATATCTGCCATCTACAAATATCTGTAAGTACGCGTGCGTTATCACATTGTCATGTTGTAAACTTGCATGATTGCCGCCTGGCGACCCCCTTGACATTCCATTAAATGGAATGCCATGGCATTGCCTAGCGGTATGTACCATTGCCACTTATTTCCTAAATAAAAAAAAATAAAAAACAAAAAAAATATGGAAAAAAGTATGAAACACGGGAAAAAAAACATTGAAACATGTTTTACTAGTTTTTCTGTAAATACCATGATGAAATGAGATTTCGAAATGATTGTCTTCTGATTGTGATAGTGGTGTTGTGTGCGGTAGCTTCACTTGGTCTCCTTCAGTCTGTACGATTTGTATGGTCTATACGGTTTATACAATCTACGGCCTCTTTTGGTGTGTTGGTGAGATTTCTTAAACTCTGGAATTTCAAGTATTCCAGCCACCACCATTGATTGGAGGGCACAGCGCGCACTTGGGACACAGAGAACCATAGATGAAACAATCCGACTTTGAAAACGTGTTGGATATGCAACATGGCTATGCAGTACAGCTAGCGCAACACAGCGCCACTCTTAACAATCTAAATGAAGACGGGGGTATTAAAGGAGGGTTAAACGGCAATAGCTATGTATGCACTCGTACATATGTAACATATATAATGAAATTGGACACTTTTGGAATTTAGGCCAAACTTGGGGGTAGAGGGGCTATCCCTTGTGTACCCTTACCGTTCTGTGGACAGAAAGAAAAATATTTACAGAAGGCGTACAATGACGAAAGCTACACACTGCTGATGAGCTAAATTTCTCATCATTTTCAACGTTGAAATTTCCTAATAAATTCCACAGCAATTTTTTTTATTTCTTCAAATCCATGCAATAATTAACTGTTTATTGCTCAATCAGAAACACACAGTCACACTCATACATCAAAATTGATTCGCAAAATATACATATGGATCTGTATGTGGCTTTGATGGCTGGTTGTTTGTTATATCCAGCAGCATTCACATCCATTTGATTCAATGAGGAGCTTCAGAACCAAAAACTACAGAGTTGCGAAAAGTTGGTTCTTTGGTGGTATTGGATTGACACGCACTGCATAAAGTGAAGATGGAACCGCTCGCGAACCGTTCAGATGGCGTCCTCCTTCTCATCACCAACATCATCATCATCATCATCATCGTCATCATCATCATCATCATCATCATCATCATCATCGTCATCGTCATCACCATCGCCATCGTCATCGTCATCGTCATCGCCTTCGTCATCGTCGTCGTCAGGCGTTCTGTGTCAATGTCTCGTGTTTACCGCGAATGGTAGCATCCGAATGCCAGGGGAATGCCTTGGCCAGCAATGAAGTTGAACGATTCACCATGGATAATGGTGACGGCAAGGTAGTAACATCAGCAACAAGCAGCCAGCAGCCAATATACGAATAGTCGCGGCAGACTAAGTCATCGTCTCTATTGGAATGCTGGTGATCCTTTTTCATTTTGTTTGTTTCTTCTTCGTCAACTTTTTGTTTTTGTTATTATTGCTGTTGTTGTTGTTCCTTGCTTTTTTGTTATTTTTCATAGATGCCTTTCTCTGTGTAACCTGTTTGCTTGGATTTGTGCACATATGTACAGGTAATAAAATTAAATTTCGAGGATTCCAACGTGTGTCGCCTGAAAGATGGAAGTTCTCCGATTCAAAATAAAGGAAACTACTACAACACTGTTGTTTTGGTAAAGTGTTTTAGAAAAATCGAAAACACCACTAGTTCTCCAAGTATCGGCAATAGATCGCTTGTGTACACAATAAACTCCGTCCCGACTTCACCCACCATCAAGGACAAACCATTTTTTAAGCTTTTTTTGATCAGTTAGGAAAAAGTTGGAAAGTTTAATTTTAAACTGATTTAAGCAAGGTGCATTTAAAAAAATTCTTTGCAGAATATTTGGTCATGGAGAATTTTAATTCTTCGGGATTGCTTCAGAGGCGCAGCAAGAAATCTCTGAAGTGTATGTGGCATATGTAACATATGATTGGGCTGAACGGGATGTTAACCGAGCTAAACCAAAAAAAGGACTTGAAAGAGGTACGAGGGCGGGTCAATAAGTCCGTGACTTTTGGATTAAAACACAGATTTTTTGATAAAAAAATAATTTTATTTTTCAACGTAGTCTCCCTTGAGCTCTATACACTTTGTCCAAGGCTTCTCCAATTTTTTTATCCCTTCCAAAAAAAATGATTTGTCGAGGTCCTCAAAATAGGCCTTTGTTTGCGAGATGACTTCATCATTGGAGTCAAATCTTTTTCCACCAAGCCATTTCTTCAGGTTTGGGAACAAGAAGTAGTCGCTCGGAGCCAAATCTGGAGAATAGGGTGGATGAGGGAGCAATTCATAGCCCAATTCATGGATTTTTGCCATGGCAACTGCACATGTGTGCACCCTTGCATTGTCTTGGTGGAAAAGAACTTTTTTCTTGGCCAAATGAGGTCGTTTTTTTTCAAATCGTCATTGAATCGGTCCAATAAGTTGGCATAATATTCCCCATTGATTGTTCTTCCCTTTTGAAGGTAGTCAATATGGAATATCCCGCGTGCATCCCAAAAAACAGTCGCCATAACTTTATTGGCTGACAAACCCACCTTGGCCTTCTTTGGCGCCGATTCACCCTTAGAAACCCACTGTTTTGACTGTTGTTTGTTCTCTGGTGTGTTGTGATGGATCCATGTTTCGTCCACGGTTACAAAACGGCGCAAAAACTCCTCCATATTGCGATTAAACAACGCCAAACCTTCCTGTGAAGTTGTAACACGATTGCGTTTGTGGTCGACTGTGAGCAAACGCGGCACCCATCTTGCGGAAAGCTTTCTCATGCCCAAGTGATCATTCAAAATTGAAACCACTGAGCCAGGCGAGATCCCTACGGCTTCCACAATCTCTCGCACTTTCAATCTTCGGTCGGCCAACACCATATCGTGAATTTTTTCGATTGTTTCGGGTATAGAGACCTCAACTGGGCGTCCAGGACGTTCGGCATCTTCAGTGCTTGTACGGCCACAACGAAATTCAGTAAACCACTTTTTTACCATTGAAATCGATGGTGCAGAGTCCCCATAGTATTTATCAAGCTTAGCCTTGGTCTCGGTAATGGTTTTTTTTCGCAAGAAATAATGCTTAATAAGCACACGAAATTCACTTTTTTCCATTTTCTCCTCAAATTAGTGAGTAGTCTGATAAAAATAGCTGTCAAACACAAACTAACTGACGCAGTAAGTTTAAATTTTGACAGGAGTCAACTGACAGATGCCTGTTGACAGGAGCAGTGTTGCTGTTTCAGTAAAGAGGTCAGAAATTCAAAAGTCACGGACTTATTGACCCGCCCTCGTATAATAGTGTGTGTATTTCAAACCATTCTCTAATCGCCGTTATACGGCATTTACACTTCATCGAAAATCGAGATATGTATGTATCGCGAAATCTCGAAATTTCTATCGAATACAGGAGTTTTCCCATAGGTACATTTTTAAGATATGCAAATCTTTTAACAAAATTAGTTTTTGATAAATCTCCTCATAATCTACTCGCAATTATGAGTTTGTTGAAGCAGACACACCTTTTCAGACAGCAAAACAGCTGGCAGAGTAGTTGTCAAATCAAAATTGCAAAACACAAAAATTCCATAGCTGATACGAGTACGAGTATAGGCACTCCAATTTTTGCGATAATTTTTTGCTTTTTTAAATTGGATTGTTTAAATGATTTAAAATAGTTGATTGATTTCTTATTTAAAACAAAAATTATAGTTCGTGCTACTCTATATTGACTTAGGTTATAATATATAAAAATGTCAAACAAAATCTACTCGGTAGTCGGTATGAATGCATCGATGAGATTTCGTAAATTTTTTGTCGAAATCTCGGATTTCAAAGTGGTGTGAATGCCGTATTAATCTCATTTAGAAAACCCTAAGTGGTGAATGGAAAATAAGTTTTTAACTTTCTGGTTCGACAGCTGTTGCCTATAAATAAATGCTTAACTTGCTACATTTACAGGCTAACAACTTATATTAACTAGCTGACAACGTCTAATTTTCTTCCTTTTTCCTTAAAACTGTAGCTCAATGTTGGTCTTCGTTTTGTATGACTCCTGTACCCACATTATTTTTCTTCACTTGTTGAGAACTATATTCTGGTGCCTTTAACGGTTGGCTATGCAGCACAATTTTTTCCATAAAAAACCTACCTCCTTCTAATTACTCTTATTGAAGTTGAAATAAACTGGCCTTATTCTAGCGCTCTTAGATGATATCTATTCAGCACTCGATGCACTAATGGTTTAACAATTTTTGGGATGAGAACAAGCCTTTGTCTTTTTTAGATTTTTTTTCTGTAAAAATCGTAAATTTTTGTGTGTTCAGGATTGTAAGCAAGGCTTGCAATTATCGAATGTCTTCTTGTTTCTTAATTAAGTTTTACGAGGTCAAGGCTAACAAATGTCTCCAGAAATTATTCGCTTCGGTGTTTTGTTCTCGTATTTCGGTTCTTCTTATATGTTGAAATCACCTACTGCTGTTGGTGGTGATTTCCCTAGTACAATACTTCAGCGGTAATCTAACATCAACTGGACGTTATTATGCTCCCGTGGGAAAGGAGCTGAATATATGCAAAACAAAAAAAACAAACCCATAACCGGAAAACCTGAGAAATTCAAACAGAGCCTACAGTTTTGTGGTAGTTTTCTACTTATATTGAAAATTGCAGTTGGATGTCGGATTTTTTAAAAGTATTCGATTTTTGTCAAATTTATTGATCGCTATCAGTTATTTTCTACAAATTCTGGAGAATTGATGTTTTAAATAGAAACATTGAGTCCGCTATCTATTACCTAAAGAAATAAATATTGAGTAGCTGCAAAGAAATCCTTTCTTTCAATATCAGAACTTTATAAGTTGGTGTGTTGTGGAGATACACTGAAGTGCCCTGTTAAATCACTTCTGATTTTTTTACCAATCCGAAAGCGTCGCGAGATCAGTGTCTTAAACACTTTTTCTTGTTTTGGACTATTGTTGGGCGCCATATAACTAATTTTTTTTCTGGTTAATTAAGCCTACTTATTTTGCTTGCAACAAAACTAACTCCCTTACATTAATATGTAGACGAAGTAGTCAGTTCTTCAAAGCTTTCTTTGAACTTAAATAATTTATTTACAAAAAAAATAAAAAAAAGTTCAACGTTGGGCGCCACTTTTTCATTATAGTTTTTAAACATTTCCTGTTATCTTTTTTAAATAAGAGATTTGAATTGACTGATTTAAAAATCATCAAGAACTGCTACACGTTTTCTAACAGTAAATTTTGGGAAAATAAAATAATAAGATCATCTCAAAATAACTCTTTTCTATAACACGACTTTTGGGTCAGTGACAGGGCATTTAACCGGATACCATGAATTTTTGCTATACAGCCTCGCTGGATGACTGTAAATCTCTCTTTCCTCTTTCAGTATTGACCACGTTACGAATATAGAAATTCCTTTGGTCGGTCCTTTTGAATTGATCGACACAAAAGCCAAACCAGACGAAAACATACGAAGAATAAAAAAAGGCACAGAAACAAAATACTCGAATGAGGTGGATATCAAAAAAGCGTATAAGCGTATTCTAATTTTAGCATAATTTACTGATTTGTGTTGTTTTGCGTTTCGGCTCTTTTTCCTTTGTAAACACATACAAATAAATGTAAAGGAGTGCTTCTTCCAAACATGGACAACGTACACATTGAAATTTGGACCTTTCCTGGAATTCTGTTTATTTTTTTTCCACAATATGAATTAGTTTTAATTAAAGTGCGGACGCGATTATGATCATCGTCAGGTTCTTGGCCAGGAGTTTTCTCTTCTTAAAGTCCGTTTTCCACGTTCGTTCGCGTTCGCATGTTGAACTTAAAAGTATCATAAGGATATGAAAACCAACTACGACAGCAATATACGAGTTTTGTGAACGCGAGTGTCCAAGTGCTCATACGAGGTTAGGTTAGGTTATTTTGTATGCGGCGGCGGTGCGAGCAGGGATAGAATTATGATGCAGCACGTTTATTGGGGTCCGGTATAAGTGATAGCAGTGCATTATTATTGAATACCTGTTCACATTGGTGTCTTATTTTATTGCAATATAAGGGGAATTTGTTTTTCTTAAAAATAAAGGAACCAAAAAAAAATGTTCAAAATAACTCGACAATGAATGGATGTGATCATCCTTTGATAGAATTCTTGGAACGGTATTCAAATTCATTCACTCATCGAACCGTGATTTTGGCTGAAGGTTTTTTTTGAAACCTGATATTGTTGTCTTAAAAATTGCATTAGTGAATGCAAAATAGACAATAATACGATTGCCTTGAAATTGGGACAGGTTTAATGATAACATAGGGAAAAAGAATAGCATTTTTATGAAAATATCGAAACTCTGCAATTTTTGAAATATGGTACTCGTAGTTTGGGCCTTCGCCTTAAACAAAGTTACCTTATGTTGTCCTTTAGTTAGCTCTAAGCGTTTTATAATAAACATATCATAGACTAACTGGCGATGGCGTTTCGAAAGAATTAAGGTTTTAATTAATTTTAATTTTTATGGTTAAAAATTTGGCAAAGCAAATAATAATCAGCAACACCGAGAGTATGAACTTGTGAATAAAACAAGATTTATTTATTTAAGTTGGCACCTCTACAAAAAGACGATCATCAAGGTGAAGAGAAGGTATTGGAGTAGTTTTTTTCAAGAAAATTTAAAGATGATAATATAATCTGTTTTAAATAATGCACCAATTTAATTTCATATGTCCTTATCACGACATGAATTCTGGAAATAAGAGGTTCGTGCCGATGGGTCCCTGTCTAACATGACTCTTCTAACAACAGTCAAAAAGGTATGCTCATAGCTCTACACTTCGCGTAATAACATACAGCTGAGTAGATCAACATCTACTAACTTGGATAAGACCACTCTCCAGGCTAAATCAATAAGTCCCTTCAGTTTGCACAGTTGCAACTACTGCAGTACTGTTGCACAATTTTCCTCGATTAAAACGAAATTTTATATTTTCAATTGCCGGGCTGCCGGCAAAACCAAAACTTAAAAAAACCGAACCACGCAGATGGTGGTTAAAATTCGTGTGACGATCTGTCACTTGGGATCAGGGAAGAAAAAGAAAAAAAAATGACCTGTGGGCTGCTCAACTGGGCTGGGTTCAAGAAAGTAACTGTAAAGAAAATTTCACTATAAAAGAAATTCGTTGAAAAAGTTAGGCCCCATGCACTTTTTTCGGGTGGGGCAAAAGTGGATGGGGCAGGAGAGACAATGATGGAGCGGAGATGCCTTCCAAGGCTAAGGAAACTCCCCGCTTGGAAAGACAACACAACACAAGGGCAAGAGCCGACTACTTTGTGAGTGGCTCTTGTTCACTAAAACGTTGGACGCTGGTCTCACGCCTTCCTCCAAATGGTTACTTCAACGGACCGTCCGTCCTACCTACTGTAGTTGATCCTTCAAGATACTAGAAGGGTGCACAAATGGCTGATGGAACCATATTTAATCACATTTGGTGATTTTAGTTCACAAATTTGGCAAACATGATTTTGTATGCGATGTTAAAAAGACTATTGCCTACATAGGCTGCGCAGTTTATAGAATTCCTGTTATTGCAGATCGTTAAAAAAAATTATGAGGTTATCATTCAAGTGGAGTCAAAGGTGCCTATATGTCAAAAACAGAAGCTAATCTAGCAGCCCTGTTGCACTTAAAAGTAATTTCAAATATTGCTTTTCTTGCTTTATTTTTGTCGGTTTGTTTTCATTGATAAAAACAAGAAATTAGGCGGCTTAGGTTAGCCAGTGTTAAATGATGTTGCTATTTCCCTTTTTAATAAAGTTTAGTAATTAAGAAATTATATCATACAGTGACAAATTATAATGGAAGACATTTATGTTATCTCACCTTTCACTGTTCCGAAATTTGATGCTTGATCCTTGTAGAGCTTTAAGGTTCACCGAAAACAATAGTCATCCGGTTTTTAGTGAACACCGGGTATCACGAGAATTGCACACTATAAAAGCACAAATGAATGATGGTCTTATTCGAGTAAAACGAATATCCGGCTTTAAGTCAATTACTTATGCACCAAAAGAACTTCCTCCATCTCATGCTAGTATGCATGATTGCAATCTACTCGTACCAAGATGTCCCACATCTCTTACAAATGATACTTGTACCGCATACCTCCATCAAATACCATGCGAATAGTGTTGCTTAGTATAGGCTCCAATCTCCATCTCAGTGAAGAGAAAAACTTATGGTTTCGATGCAAAGATGCTGCCGGAAAGAGAAGGATGCTTAAAGGAACAAGAGGATAGAAACAATTCGTGGTTGACTTTTGATTTCTTTTTTTTCTTTGGTTCATATTTGTTGTTGCTGTTGTTGTTTGGTATTTTTTTTTTTTATTATTTTAGCTTCTTTTTAGTTCACGTGGAATTCCTTTCTCAAAATGTTCCCAGGCATTCCAGCGTAATAGTTGATTTCATACGGAAAAGTTATCGTCTTACCTTACCTAACCAATGCACCGAACGTTCATCTTAACCAACCAACCAGACCAAGACATTGCTTTACCTCATACTGAAGCTGTAGGTTTAGGTTGTAGCTGTAGTTGTAGGTGAGTGAGGATGCGGATGATGGTGCCGATGTAGCAGTTGTGTCGTTACTGATAGCTTGTTGGCTTAGCGCAAACTTATCTAACTACCTCTATGGTGTCTTGTCTCTTGTTGTTGCATGGCCCATTGGACTATTGCCGGTCGAATGATGATAATGCCGCCGCTGTTGCTGTCGCTGTTTCTGCTGCTGTTAATGATGATGATGATGATGATGATGATGGTTCTTTCAATACATCTACGGTCGTATGCTAGGGCAGTTATCCTTTTTCGCTCTTGTCTGTGCCATAAGTTCAGATTGTAGAAATGTGTTTATTTGTCCGACTTTATGCTACGCACATCACGTATCCGTATCTGAGTGCTACGCCAAGCAGTTTTGACTATTCGAACAAAGATAAAAATTTATATACATATAATCGTATTGTCTCTTTCTACCATGGAAATAAGAATGAAAATCGAGGTAAAAGTAACAAAAACAATTTGAAATAAAAGGTACCCACATTCAAAGAGCAGAAGTAAGAAGTCTAAATGTTAAATAAATACTTAGCTGCCGAAAGCCCTAGTAGCTAGAGCTATTTACTTTTGTTATGACTAAATCTAATATTGTGGATTGACATATTGTGTTTTGGTAATTTTTTAGGAAAATTGTTAAATTTTTTTGTATGTCAATACTTCAGATGTTTTAGCTGGTCACAGTAAAGAAGAAGACTAAAATATGCTGTAAACATATATGAATAATACGTTAAAAAATAAATTAAATACAATTTTATACGCAGCTAGCTTCATCGCCCAATAATTCCGTCGAATTACGCCCAGTCTTTGAGGGGTTTTTCTCGATAGTGACCCTTACTTTGCAGAGGGGTGGTTTGATGTTAGCAATCTCACTATTATCGAGCAGCCCTCCTTTTCTTGTAAGCTCATCCGCTTGTTCATTTGATTCATTTCACCCAGCAAAGGCTCACCTGGTTCTGAATGCTTCGAGCATTGTGCGACTGGCCCTGACTGTATTCGTGTTGATTTCCGTTGATTCCATTGCCTTGAGACCGGCCTGGCTATCGATGAAGATAGCGATATCTCTACTAGATACCAGGATACCAATCTCGTCTGAATCAGCTCAGCTCCAGTAGCTCCGCTGGGATCGTGCCATGTCCGAAGCTACTGCTCTTGAAGAGACCCAGATTAGTGAGTCGAATCGCACTGTTGCTGGCAAGAGCATTAAATGCCTATTTTATCCTTTCCGCTACGTTGAGATTCCAATTCAGTTTTTGTCCAGAATAACGCCCAGATACTTCGCGTTGTTGAAAAGGGACAGATCCACTCCGTTGGGTCTTGGGAGTGAGAATTGCGGTTTCTTGTACTTTCTAGTAAATAGAACCAGTTCCGTTTTGAACGGGTTGATATTGAAGACCACATCTGTTTGCCCAAGTACTGATCGACTTCAAGGCAACCTCCATAATCTCACTTAAAATATTAAAGTATTTTCCTTGCACTATTATAAACACGTCATCTGCATATGCCGTGGCGCTTATACCCATAGAATTACGCTTTTTAAGGATGTCACTGATGACCAGCACCTACAAGAGTGCCGATATGAGTTCCCCTGGTCACTGACCTTTGTCCAATGCAACAGTTTATAACCCTACTTGCGAGCATGTTGCAAACCCAATTTGTAACGCCCAGTTCAATATTTACATCTACTAGAGCACTTTTAATGGCACTGATCTTCACGTTATTGAAGGCTCCTTCTATATCGAGGAATGCGGCCATCGCAACTCACCGAAGTGTAGACCCATTTCAATTTTCCCCACCACCTCATGTAGGACGGTTTCTCCTCATTTGTCTTACATGTAAGCATACTGCGACTCAGTCAAAAAGCTATTACTGCATCTGTTCCTGATATGAATTTCCAATAAACGCTGTAGGGTTTGAAGTATAAATGATGACAGACTAATTTTTTGATACTACGTGCCCCTGTTTGTCAGCCTTAGGTACAAAAACCACTTTACCTTCCCTCCAAGCTATCGGAATGTATCCAATTTTTAGACTGTGTATAAGAATTTCCATTGATTTTTGAATTGCTACCTCCTGTGCTTTCCGAAGCATAATCGGTAGAATACCATCCGGACCGGAAGATTTATATGGTTTAAAGGACTGAAATACCCGCCATCGAAAGCCCTCTCAACTTCTTCATTTGATGCGAAGCGTTTCCCAGAAACAAATTGCTTTAACTTTGGAAGCAAATAGAGGTCTGAAGGTGCCAAATCTGAAAAACAGGGGGGTTGACCGAGCAAATTGTATCCCAAATCGCGCAGTTTTTCTATCGCAAACGAACCCTTGTGTACAGGTGCATTGACCTGGTGAAAGATAATTTCTTTCTTCCTCAAACTAGGCATCTTCTCGCGAATTTTGCCATCCAACTGGTCAAGAAGGTTTGAGTAATATTCTCCTACAATTCTTCTGCCTTTCTCTAGGTAATCAATTAACAGGATCCCTTCTGATCCCAAAAGAAGCGTCTTTCGCGCTGAACCACCGTCCTCCACCCACTGCTTCGTCTGCTTTTTCGTTTCTGGCGTGTAGTGATGGACCCATGTCTAATCCATAGCGAGATATCGCCGCATGGAATCGGTCGAATCCCTATTGAATTGGTCCAAAGATTGCTGCGAAAATCGTTTCCGCATTTGCTTTTGATCGGGATTCAGCAAATTCAGCTCTCTGAATCTTGGGCAGAGCTGTCGCATCCTTAAGTTTTTGTGCAGAATGTTTCTCAACCTTTCTTCCGCTATCTTCCCAGCCTCAGCTATCTCACTCACCCTTGCTCGCCTACGTCCAGCTCGATATCGTTCACTTTTTCAATGTTTGGGGTGTGGTTGCGGTTTTTGGCCGGCCTTGACGTGGGTCATCTTCGAGGAACGTGCTGCCCACTTTTTAACAGGTTGAGATGGAAGGAGCAGAGTCCCCGTAAGCTTTTGTCAACTTCGGATGAAGTTTTTTAGGGGTAAATCTATCCAAACGGAAGATTTCATAACCGCACATTATTCAAGTTTATCCATTTTAACGAAAA
Source organism: Volucella inflata (assembly GCA_928272305.1). Lineage (NCBI taxonomy): Eukaryota > Metazoa > Arthropoda > Insecta > Diptera > Syrphidae > Volucella > Volucella inflata. The sequence continues at coordinate 78,178,741 of OV743718.1, forward strand.
ACATCGTCTACTGCAAAATACGTGCACCCAGGCAAGATATATAGATTTTTGCTGATTGGAACGACATCTCTACGTCAGGCCGAGAACTTTTCACCTTGCCCTCGTATGTGATCCATTATACAATATAATCAAATAATAAATACTTCACGAGAAGATTTTTGAAACGCTTTTAAAAAGCCTCACTCAGGATCCACTTCCGCTTGTAAAGAATAAATGAATAACATAAAACCAAAAACTACAGTTTAAGGAATATATTTGTTCATCTACTACTACTTAACCACATTGGTGGTCGAGTGGAATTATGTACATCACCACGAAAAATTGTAGAGAAGAGGATTTATCATACTTGAAATTTGCTATTTTAAGTCTAGCGACAACGTGAACAAAAGTTGAGTACGTTTGTTTATCGACCTATGCCAATAAATGCATAGAAATGAGAATGAAATTGAATCCTTCTCCCTCCTGACTTGTATAAAAAAAAAGAACTACCATGTGTTTAAAATGAAAGTCCAACACCGATCCCAGCACTGTAAACTCCCTCCAAAAGTACTAAATCTGCGGAAAAACAAAAATCGTACACACTGAATTTCAGGAGGTGTATAAGGCTTCGAAAGAAAATATCTAACACGAAAACATGGCAAATAATGTCATTGCGGTCGAAAAGGACCTTCCCCAGTTCATTGTGAAGGAAAAGCTCCAATTGGTCTTCAAATCTCTAAGAAATAAGAAGTAGTGGGAACCGATGGGATACCGAAGATAATGCTTCTACATCTCCCAATAGAAACAGAAACAGCTGAATAATTTGTATATGCAATGCAGTGCCGGTGTAAGTATTTTCATGATGAAATGTCAATGAATGAATATCAGTGTGACAAGACGCATGCATGCCTGGAAAAGGTCCATCTATAAGAATCACCATTTGCGTACATTTAAAACAATATTTACTGGATTTCTCCTATAAATAAAGATGTGTAGCGCATGTACAAGGGTACAAATTATATTTTTGTTCAAATCAATTTCCTTATTATTCCACTTTAAGCCAAAGTATTATGTCCACATATGCAGTCGAAGGCTCAAAACAGCTTGATTCATTCAGATTCAGGTTAGGAACTTCTTAGATTAAAGGACCTCACACAACATTCTTCCTAGCAGGCGGCCAATTCTTTTAGCTATTGACCACCAGCAATCAATTCTCTACAAAACAACAGACACAAGCAAAGGCCTATTCTGCTAATTCAAGTTTATTCACATCTCAATTATCACATTGTTTTTTGAAAGGCGATCCAAACAAAAAAAGGAGAAAATCAATCCAATAAACTGTTAATGAAGAAAGGCAAACTTTATTATCGTACGGTCGCCACATAGTCACAATCACAATCACAATCACAACCTTACCAATGTTTGTTTAATACTTCATAAATGCCAGCAGACAGACGTAGAGGACGATCCAACGATCAAATGATCAGACAGTTAAGCGATCGATTTTCGATAGCAAAACCACCTGCAGGGAGAGTTCATTACCCGAACGACCGTCTTTGGTTTGTAGATTTTCTAAATTGGAAGAAACGATTTTGTCGATTTTGTCAGTTCTGTCAATTCGAAAATGTCGATTTTGTGTATCCATATATTGTAGATGTTTATGGGTTACATACCTAGATATTCTTATTGAATGAAATCAATATGACCATACCACTGACGGAAAAGTGAGGATCCAACAACCAAGTGTTCAACTAACATGAGCCATTCTTGGAAATTGTATCTAATTCTGATTATCACGACATTTCGGTGATAAATCTCAATGGACCACCACAAAGGAATCGATCGTGTAATGGTGGTAATCAGTGCTAATTGAAGTATGTTTAGTGTATCAGTTCATTGATTAATTGTTGACGAGTGCTGTTTGAGAACGTACAACATGCAGAACGTTACGCTTGGTTGAGTATCTTTGACTAATTTGATGGACAGTTAAAAATCAAAATCTCACTGTTAAGTTATTGACAACACTATTGAATGACATGGAAGAGTGGTTATGTCAATTTACTAAATTACTGTTACCAATTAGAAGAGGATAATTTGACCTCAGTTGGCGTTTCCCACAGAAGCAATGATTTAAAAGGTGGCCCAAACAAAATAATGGAAGTTGTTACATACTCGTATAATTATTTGAAGCAACAGAACTGGTATTATTGGTAAATCGTAAACAGACTATGCACAGCTATGGATTCATAAAAAGTAAATAATTTCTCAATTCATGAAATACAACTGTTTTGGCTGGGCAACATGTCACCATTAGGGCTTGCTTAGTTTTATTTTGAGTTGGTTGTAGGAGAATGTTTTAGACGAAATATCTTGAATAATGTGACCTTTGACGAATTCCCATGACAATCCGCAGTAGCCAATACTCATTTTATATGAACTTATCCCTTCTACAGAGAAAAAAAGTTTATAAGAACTCTAAGATAAAAAATGTGAACAATATCCCAAGTATGACGTAAAAATGTCACCAGCATCTAGAACAGAAAATCAGCAAGGAAGGGGGGGTGACAAGAGCATTTAAATAGTTCTAAAGGTGTTAATTTGTATGTCGTAATCGTTTTTTATAATGCACTCAATAAATATTACAAATATTGTCCGAACAAATGGCTGAACTAGACAAAATTCGGCATTAAAGCTTCCAACAACTGCATTTCTTATATTATTAAGTCGAAAGCAACATAACATCGTACGGATACAATTCTAAGTTACAACCTATGATATTAACACGTATTCCACCAAACAACCAATGAAAAAATTGGAACAAAGTGACTTTCAAAATGCGAAATAATAGCAGGCAAGACGTTCAGAAAATATGCCAGAAGATAAAAAGAGCATCACAGGTCAAAAAGGTAGGAACGGACCGTGCAACGACGATAAAAGGAACCCAGCAATAGATTCGTATTAAGTACTGATGATATGGAGAAACCAATTTTGTAGACGATCATAATGATCAACATTTCGCTGTTAGGCAGAATCCACCATTTAACTTGAACGATAATAAGCAAGAATTCGTTCCTCCCGACCACGACGTATCATATCAGAACTCAAGCCCACCTCACAGCCTTGCTACCGAGCTATTTAAACAAGAGATATCTTTGTAAAAGACATTAGCTCTAGGATATGTTCAGTATTGAATCCCGGTCCCAAGAAATAGGAGACCTTCCAGTTTGCGCCAATTTCTCCATTTCGAAGTCAACTATGAAAATTTATAATATATCAGGAAAAATTATATCCAGTTTTGGCTTTTCTCTTTGACTTGTGCCATTCTGCAGGATGAAAATGGATAAAGCTCGCTTCTCTGTGGGGATTTTAAGCAAAACCTTTGATATCATTAAAGGCTTAAATCTTTTGGAACCACTCGATGCGATTAAGATGCGATGCAACTAAAGGCAGACTACTTAACGATGCCGGCATGCAATTTAATATTGACTTTTTTTCGACGGGAAACCCACATACTGTCCCACAATGAGAGCAAAATCCCAGATCTCGTAGACTTCTTTATTGCAAGAGGAGTATCTAAAGAGTATCTTTACGAACGTCGAGTAACATTTTGATCTCTCCTTAGATCATTCATAAGTAATTTTGAATAAAAGCGAGTGTCTAATGAAAAAAGAAGGAGCCTTTAGGTTAACTACAAATCAAACTAACTTAGACAGCTTTAGAAAATATTGTATAGAAAATATTGTTCTGAATATGTGGTTTAAAACACTGAATGAAATAGAAGATGAAGTCGAATAGAGTTATCGAAGTCATACAGAAAGCTGATGGCTTACCAGCTGAGCTCTTTAAATACGGTGGTGATGTTTTGGTAGGGAGCATGTACTGAATCATCAACCAACTATGGGTGGAGGAAAACATGACCAATGACTGGACTATCAGCTCCATATGGCCCATCTACAAAAAAGGCGATCCAATATCTTGCAAGAACTGTCGAGGCATATCCCTATTTAATGTCGCATATAAGATCCTCTCCAACGTACTGTGTGAACGCCTTAAACCGTTCTGCAACACACTAATCGGCACGTACCAGTGTGGCTTCCGTCGCGGCAGATCGACGATACTAGACCAAATTTTCACACTGAGGCAAATCCTGGAAAATACCAACGAATTTCAAGTCGAAACACACCACCTATTCATCGACTTCCAAGGCGCGTCTGATAGCATACATCGTCAGGAGACGATGGCCGAATTCGGAACCCCGGCAAAACTGATTCAGCTGTGTCGATTGACGCTGGAAAGCACGTTCAACTTCTGGGGCATGCGGACGATGTTGACATCATCAGTCGCTCCCAGCTTGTCGTGATAGAAGCATTCACGGCGATTGAAGAACAGGCGAAATCCGTTGGCCTTTAAGTAAATGAAGACAAAACTAAGTGCATGCTATCAACAAACAAACAAGCATCTCTCCACCGCCTAGGACAAAACGTCACTTTTGATAGCAACAGTTTCGAGGTGGTTAAGGAGTTCACCTACCTCGGAGAAAACATGAACTCCACGAATGACACCCTATTGAAGACCCGGCGAAGAGCTACCCTAGGAAACCGTTGCTACTTCGGCTTCGCCAAACAATTGGGTTCAAAACTCCTAACTCGAGGAACGAAATATATGCTCTACAAAAACCTTATCCTGCCAGTTCTACTTTATGGCGCCGAGTGCTGGACGATAAGCAAGAATGGAGAGCTGGTACTGGGTTCCTTCGAAAGAAAAATACTTCGCGGATTTTTGGTCCTGTGTGCGAGAGGGCGAATGGAGCTGTACCAAGATGTGAATGTACTTCAAAAAGCCAAAACACGTCAACTATATTGGCTCGGTCACATCGAGCGAATGGACAATAATGCTCCAGCTAAGAGGATCTTCGAATCCCAGATCCCAGGCTCGAGAAGACAAGGAAAACCGAACCTCCGTTTCAAATACCAAGCCACCGCAGATGCCAGAGGGCTTGGTCTCGACAACTGGAACCATCTGCCCGGGATCGTAGGGGATGGAAGGCTGCAGTGTCTCAGGCAGAGACTCTACACGGGTCGGGAGCCCGATAACTACAACAACAGAAAGCCGCGTGGAACAACATTCCTTTTAGGAGGAAAGAAATACGAGTAGTATATAGCGAAGCTAAGTATCCGCCGGAAATAAAAGAACTGATACGTAAAAAGAGAAGAGTACGCAAAAGATGCCAGCAATTCCAAACTCCTCAGCATAAAATTTTATCAAACAATCTGTCTAATGAGCTCAAGAAAGCTATCAAAGATTTCAAAAACGAGAGATCTCTACGTATCTTGAAAACTTGACTGCCCAAAAAAGTTATAATTTTTCACTATGGAAAGCTATGAGAGGGTTTAAGAAACCCCAAATGCAAATGTTACCGATAAAAAAAATAATGGCGAGTGGACAAAAGAAGAGAAGGAGAAGGGGGACTTACCATATTTGCGAAGAGACGTTCAAACCAATTGATAAACATTTGAAGACATTGCTGGCACGTTTACGACACCTGACAACTTTAAAACAAAGAACGTGTAGTTGATCGAACTTTGCCAAACAATAAAAAAATCTGAAAAATAATAAGGTGATTTAATAATAATTTAATAACCGAGTTAGATTATTATACGTGCGAAGGCAATGGAAAATCGCCGATATTATAATTGTTCCGAAACCAAAAAAAAACTCCAAATGACAAAAATCGTACAAACCAAATCGACGCTCTTGCCGACAGTATCTAAAGTATTTGAAAGACTTTTGTTAAAGCGCCTACAATCGGTCATTGTGGAAAGACGTTTGATTCCTGACCATCAATTCGGGTTCAGCACAAAGCATTCTACAATTGACTAGGTTTATAGAATAAGAAATGAAAAAGAGAAAACCTTAGAGAAGAGAAAGGTATGTTCCAGCCCTTTTCTGGATGTCTATTAAGCCTTCGACAAGGTGTGGCAAACAATTATATGAGATTATAGAATCTTACATTGCAAAAAGATATTCCGTGTTAAACGCGGATCGGAATACTTTGAAACGCTGTCGGAGTACCACAAGGAAGCGTTCTTAGTCCGGTCTTGTTCTTACTTTACTTTTGTAGCTACGTCCGTGGACGATACGGCTATATCAACAACAGATAAATAAGTCGAGTTAGCAACTATAAAGCTTCAACGAGCTTTGGACAGAGTTTGCGAATGGACAAAGATTTTGCGAATTGCTCTCAATGAAACCATGTTAAGTTCTCTTACAAAAAAATTAACAACTAATCCATTTTCATTGACTCGGTACAAACGCCGTATGCAAATTAAGGCAAGAATGACACTAGATGCAAAACTTAATTGGAAGTCAGACGTTAAAAAGAAACGCGACGAGCTTGAACATAAATTTAGAAAAATGTATTGGCTACATGGAAGATATTTCAAATTAAGCATTTTTAACAAACTGCTGTTATACAAGCAAGTGATGAATCCTGTGTCGACGTATGGTATACAACTTTGGGATTGTGCTAAACGGCGCAATAGAGATATCCTCAAACAAGGTGCTGAGAATCATAGTAGATGCCCCTTGGTATATCAGAAACAGTGAAACAGTATCCACAGAGACATTGGTGTAACTACCGTCCATGACGAAATAACGAACTTTGCACAAAAACTCCGTATTCGTCTCCATATACATTGAAACAGCGCTATACTCTAGATTCTGGACGAGACAGACTACAAAGAATGAAACCGTTGGATTTATCTCAATAAAACCAGCCGCTTTTAGTTGCGGGCTATAGCAAGTACTTTTGCTGGAAAGCCGCCTGCCAAACGTGAATATTTTGGAAACTAAAACTACTTGATAAGGAAACTTAGTCGTAGTAAGCCAGCAGAAGTGAGTTGGTTTCATAAATTATGGTTCTATAGCGAATATCCTTGACTTTAACACGCTGATTTGCTTCATTTTTCAAAAAATATAGATCACACAGATCGCGCTAAACTGTGCACTTTTCGGAATATAATGGCGTTTCTATAGTCTTATGTGAGTTATATTCAATTGCAACTTATTTGCTTATTGCCATACTCATTGAGTTATTAGCTTCATTGCTGAACAAAATTTCTCGATAAAACAGCGGATTCAGTGTTGATTTTGGGTCATTCGGTTGCAATTCTTACTTAAAATCGTTAAATTTGGTTCTTCTTCTCCAGAGTCTCCTGTATGGAAGCGATGTTCTCTTTAGTGCGCACTGCTTGTATACGACTCGGTGCACTGCATGTTCCAAAGAAAATGTTATGCGAAAACAGGCAGCAATACGGCAAATACCGGTCTCGGATGGTCGATTGCGTCGAGTGAAATATAATGCCAGTGTTTTATAAGTTTGGCGCAAAGAACTATAATTTCTAAATTTGGTAACATTGTTGAAGCCTGTATGTCATCACTATAAAATTGCAAATTGCAATCTAACAATTGGTTTGACAGATACACCTAAAGGTCTGAAGTTAGTACTTTACATTGGATAAATCCGCGCTCACTTTCTTTACTGTGAAGTCTAACCGATGATCGAGGTTTAAAAGGAAATGTAATACTTACATACGAGTATATACATATAAAGTCTTTTTTCCATAAAAACAGGGATCGTTAAGTTAAATAAAATTAATATTCTTTTGGACGCAACATATACTCGTAGTACTTAGCCAACAACTCAGTGTGAAGGAAATGTAGTATGTTCATCCTTGCTTAGTCCAATGCTATATCCGGAACTCTAATATCTTTGCTTGTCTATAATGGAAGGCTGTTAGCGAGACCTTATAAGGATTGGATGAGGAAAGCCCCTACTATAACTCCTGTAAAGCATATCTGTGGGGATCTTTAAATAGCTCCAACCAAATAAAAACCGACGACTAGCTCATTCTCCCCCTAAAAGCCAAGAATAAAATTAAAAACAAAAAAACACATTTTATTACCCCATCAAAGCTACTGAAGTTAGAAAAAAAACAACTTCTAAGCTACACAATTTTCATCTTCTTTCCAAAAATCTCTCGGGACATTACACTTTACCCCCATATACATATATCGTATTGAAATATCAATTAACCCAGGTATGCTAGGCGTTCATAAATCGTCCTTTCTTCTCCTAATAGACGCGCATAAATAACACAAATATACGACGAGCGCCTTGTCCTCATCAGACAAACGCGAAATGTGTCTCCACATCACATCTTTCGAAAATGACATCAAATACCAAGCTGAACCAAGCCATACAGTCAAATTCACCTCTCTCTACATACGGACATACCCCTAAACGCACAGTTTTTGTCTATGAATTTTTTTGGTTTGTTTTTCTTCTTAGTCGTAGCGGTCGTCTTCCGTCAAATTCCTTAGAGAATTCGACTCATCTCAGCTGTATTCGTATAGACTTATGTCTGATCGGATTCTAAAAGAAAGATATTGACAAAAATAAAAATATTCAGACGAGATAATGAAGATTCGTCCTGTGTTGCTTCTTACTCCAATGGAGATCAGTCGATGAAAGGGGCCCTTTTATGGTTCTTTTTCACTCTAACAAGTTTTGATTATTGTCTGGCGATCCTCTTCGATCAATGTTGTCTGGTTTAGTCGGATCTGAATAGCGCGGATCTAATTTAAGAGTCGGTATCCTTTATCGTGATACTCGTATTGCTATCCAATGTGATGTTGGTGTTTTAACTCAAACTGCACTCGTACGAGTAAGTATGATTATTTCCTGGTATTGATTGTGCTTTCAAGTGAAGTGTCGTGTCGGCCGGCTGCCACCCTGAATAGTTTTGGTTTAGTACGTGCGACAGAACGTGAACGCCACTGAAAACCAGAAGTATCCAGAAATATAAATTTTGTTGGCTTTAGGTGAGAAAAGATACGCAGATATACGCGAACAATCAACAAGATAGATCTAGTAGACTTAGCTAGACAGTAATATATGTATTTAGCTAGGATAGACTATGTAGACGTAGTTATTTATGGGGTCGACTGTGTGATTTCATCTACATTTAGATAACTAGATGAATGTACATATATACTCGTATATAATCTATGTATTTAGAAGTATGTGCAAGTATGTATGAAGACGGGTGAGAGTCATAGAACCGTAGCGGCCAGACGCTGAACTATTTTTTCTTGTGCGTTTGCCTCTATTTTGGGATTTTCAATTCTCGTCTTCAAATAAGATTCAGCCGAATGTATCTATTAATATAACTCATCATCAGATATCTGAGTTTTTATAGTCTCGCCAAGGAAATACAGGGAAAAACGCGTGCATATATTCAAGGGGGACAACAAAAATTGACGCATTTTGTCTAAATGTTGACATTAAATTCGAGAAGGAACACAATTATTGGATAACATTGTATCTTTTGGTGAACGAGTATCTGAAAATAGAGAAAATAAACGAGAGACATACCGGGAGGGGTACAAGTAACCGTCTGGGAAAATGGTCTCGTGGCAAGACGAATGAGTTCATTGTGATCCACAGGGTTGTCATAAAAGTTAATTTTACTTTTCCCAACTGAAGTTGACGAAAGTGCAAAATTTGAATGGATTTCAGTTTCAATTCATTGAAGGATAGCGTGGGACTGGAAATCATCTAAAATTAGGCTCAACTAATGGGTTTCTCATGATAGGAATTAGCTATGAATATAACATATGTGCACATATCTAATGTCATTGCATTTTTCCATATTTTCAAAATTTGTCGAGCTAAATGGTTTGAATGCGGGCAGTATATTTGTTTTTGGTAGATGACGTAACGTAGATATTTAACTGGATCGTAATAGCACTGTCAAGCACGTAGCTTGGAAATTGCTATTGCCTGGTATATTAATCAATCGTCTTCTTGTCTACGTCACGATTATGATTAGGTGAATAATATGATTGAAGGAAATGGAACTTGCTCAAGGAAAGAATTTTGACTACCTGTACCCTCATTAGAACTTTCTGCGTCCTAGGTTAGAGCTTCAATGTAGTATTTTGTGAGATGATGCTCTAGGTCACATTCTGACCAAATGCTTTTTGAGATCTTTAAAATTGAGCGGCTTTATTGGAATTGCTCAGTACTTACTGGAGCCTTAAATGTTCACTAAGATTTTGTTAAGCATATTAATATGCTATGCCTAAGCAACATCACCTACTGCAAGGATCACTATGCTGCGAATCATATCCTTAGACAAGTATCGATTGAAACATAAGAATAACCCGATTAGTTAATGTCTGTTTAATGTTAATTACCATAGTTTATCATCAGACAACACTTCTGTCCACCTATAAAGTAACATTTTAATGCTATCGCTAAAGAAATTGTTTGACTTTGACGAAACAAAAATTCTCCAAAAGCCCCTTGGGTATCATCCCGAGATCTGGATAAAACAGCCCGTCGATTAGCCAAAGATGGCAGTTTCGGATTTGGTACCGAAAGTTGTTAGTTAGTTGGCATAAGACTTCTGCTTTGATAATCTAGTTTCAGGGCAACAGCTCCAAATGGATTATTCTCTTACCATCCCACCATATAGACAGCCAGTTCTTTAGGCAGAGCCAGCTCTTTGCGGACAGCTCAATACTTCCGGATTTTGCTTTGTCTCAGCCTACACTCGAATTTAAATGGAACGAATCCACTTTCGCACTTGTGTAGTGCACACAGAATTCTTAAATATCTTAACATTCAAAAACCCGCTGGTCCAGATGATATATAGTATCTTCTCTTCTTCTGAAGTGGTGTTCTTCTACGCTGGCAAAGCACTGCGTACAATTTTCATCAATTCGAGTCTATAGATTAGTAAATAATAAGAAACAGTATCTGCCAGTCCGGCCCTTCTTTTTCCTACTACAGACCCATTGCACCTACGTCCCTTTATTCAAAATCGTCAAAACGCTGAGAAGACGAAAACTTCTCAATGACCGGCAGTACGGATTTCGGAGTAACAGGTTCACTTGTCATGTCATGTCATGTCATGCCTCCTGTAAGGTGGAACTACTACTTGCATTTGATATTTTTGATATTCTTATATCGTAAAATGCATTTGGGGTCGACCACTCTATTCTCCAATGGGTTAGAAAAGTCCTTTCAGAACGTTTAATTCAAGTTGGATGGCTTCAAGACCGATATTCAAAAAATAAATCCTAGTGTACCTCAGGGCTCCGTTCTGTCTTTAAAACTCTTCTTAATCTTCATTAATGATATCCTGTCTGTTACTTTTAATCCAATATATTCCTTTGCTGAGGAGAGTACTCTCATATTCGTTTTAAACTCATGTCCCTGATCTTCGGCTGTAAGACGGGAACGGCAGCGCATGTTGAGCTCATTTAATTTCGATATTAACGCACTTACTTACTTTAGGTAGCGCTACAGCCTGGGTTGGACTTGGACCTCAGTCAACAAGCTTCTTCCGTACAATCCATACAGTTCGCTGTTGTATTTCCTCCGCCACTCACCGTTAATGCAGACGGGATCGAAGGTGGACTTTCCTGAGCTGAAGCCACACTGATGAAGACCAATCAGGTTGTTGATTAACGGCTTCAGGCGTTCAGATGATTCGACAGATAAAATTTTTAAGACGGTGTTTAGAAGAAGGCCTCTGTAGTTGGCGCTCTCTCTCTCCCCTTTCTTGAGGATCAGATAAATAATGCTGGGAGCATTTATCGGGCACACTTTCGCCCGACCATATTTTACAGATGGATTGGTGTATGCTTCTTTCCAAGTCGACGCTAGCTACTTTGAAGAGATCGGAAATCAGGCCGTCTGTTCCAGCAACTTCTTTGGACTTAGATATTGATATTGCTATCTTCACTTCATCCATGTCTTATGAACGGAATTGTTTATCTATCTTCAAGTTTTAAAGGCTTGTTCTGCCTGAGTGCGTTATTTGGTTAGCCTACAGAAATGCTTTTTCAAAATCCTCAGCATCGACTTGGACTTTTCTACTATGTTCTCTTATTCGTAGTTCTAGTACCTTCATTTCGGGGTCTGTGTCCATGGCATTTTTTTTTTACGTCCTCGTTAAACTTCCGAATTGAATTCCTGGAGTAGCATCTCTCAAATTCGACAGCACGCTTCTCATGCTCCTCCTTTTTCGTCCTAAGAAACTGGTTTTCGTCTCTCCTCTACTGCTCATAGAGCTCGTGAGCAGTTATATGCCTTCTGTGCGCGCATATAAGGCCAATGTTGGCAAATTTAACCTTAATACGGATTGCTACGAGGTGTTTGTTCACATCGCATTGCTTTGCAGCAATCTGGGGCCTCCGTAAGTTGGTTGGCTGCACGTGACCTATAAAGAAGCCTAACCTTCTACCTGCGTATCCGAAGTTCATTTGTATGGGTTTGTCAGCAGTAGATCCATCCGCATTCGAGGCTTGTTTGTGTTTCGTTACTTTTGTCTCCAATTACCACTTGAATGTAAAATAAGCACAATTGACCGTAACACCTGTCTTGGTATAATTGCTCATCAGAACACCCGCAACCTATCTTTCGGATGTACTTTGATATGTCGTGATTCTTCACCAAGCCGAATAACGCGCGATGCGTAAATGGAGGCAGCTAGCAAGAGATCGAGCGTATAGTAGCGCCGCCTAAAGCAAAGTAAGGCTGCATGAAAATTTTGTGCAGCATACCAGTGGCCAAAATTGATGGACGGAAATAAAAACGAATCATTATTTCAGATATCACCCACCCCTTCATTGTGGTAATTGAGTTAGCAACGGAAATGCATTCATCGTTTGGGCTTAAAACCAGTTGCTTGGCTTCCTCTGGCAATCTTCGGATATTATTTTTATCAGAACAACGCAAATTTTTTTTCCTTTCCTTCCTCTAGTGCAGAACTTTGCTCTCTATCTTGATGATTGTGTAGCAGTTGGTTTACCATTCTAAGTCTTACAAGCATAAGCTATGTATTATGTCCATGTCGCAACTCCATATGATTGGAGGTCATCAATGTCAATGGCCAAATAGTGGCCAGAGTTTCCATTTTAACCTGTTACCTAAAGTAATTGCATCTCCTTGTGTAAGTAAAACCTGGAATTACTTGTTTTGAGAAGCATGCTTATACTAACTAGCCCACTCGGGATGTCCTTACAAATTTTAGCGTATTTACAAGATGATGCGTAAGCTTAATTACACAAGTTGAAAAGTGAACCCGTGTTAACCTTATGTTAACAATTGTTACATTTATAAACCTTCTGCTGGGGGCGATTTCTTACGATGAATCTATTTCATAACATGTGTCTACTTTTATGGCAACTGCAATTAATATTAAATGGTGTTTTATTGTAAGCAAAACTGATCCTAGTCAGAATATTGTATATCTACGTTCAAAAATACCTTGAGAGAAGCATATTCGCCGGCATCTTGCCTTTATGTTAGCCACTATAAAAATAAGCTGGCTATCAGAGTGCTTTGAAAGACGTTGGATTTTTTTTGGAACAGAGCACTCAGACAGAGAAGTAGTCTATTGTACTCCTTGTAAATTCATTTTAATGGAACAGGGCCGAGTACCTGTAGCTTGATGCGAACGTATGTCGGATATTTACAGAGGTAGTGCTCCGCGATTTCTTTATCACTCTCAAAGCAAGCTTCGCTGGATGTTGTATCAGTTATGTCCCATATTTAGGTGCTAAACCAATGTGAAGTACTCCGTCACAACGCCAGTAAGCACCCTGGATTCGTTCCATTCGTTTGCGAGGCATTTGCTAGGTCAGCATCCTGGATGGTCAGGCCATCTGCAATTGAAGCCATATGAAACCCAACCTCGAACGCTGGCAGTGCTAACGTAGGTTTGGGTCCTGAAAACTCTCCTCTGAGCCTTGTCCTTTTAAGTTCATCGGTGATATATAGTACGTTGCCATCAGGATTGGGAATATCTCCGTAGAGAAGACAGACGCAAGTTTTATTAACGTTAGTGAGATTGAAAGATGTCGTCCTGCAGAAAGGCCCCACTACATTGCTTTTCTGGCTCTGATTCCGGCCGTCGCTGGCCGAGGATCAAGTGGTAGTGGATTGGCTTCCAAATCGGAAGGTTCAGTGTTAAAATCCTAACTGTGCCCGAGAGGCTTACATTTTTTTAGTCAACAAAAGTCGAGTAAGACGCGTAGAATATACTGACAAGCAAACTCTCTCACTACCATTTAGTCTCCCCATTAAATGTTGGATGCCACCCATGGAGCAAAATAACCACTGAGTCCAAACATCTTTCTTCTCTCACCGTCCAATTTTCCAAAAAACTTAACACATGTTGAGGCATAAAAAGTGTATTCATACCCACTTAAGCGTTAAGTTAAAAAAAAAATAAAAATCTGGCCGAAACAAGTCTTGAATACAAGAAATATCAATCTTGTATTTTTTCCACAGCAGAAGTTTTGGTGTCATTGTATTAGACAGAATGTCTATAAGATTAGGGTCATAGGACAGTCGTGCCGCAAGGTTATCAAAGCTCCAGGCCAGGGCCTGTTGCACCAAAGATTACTTATTTGAAAACGGAAAATAACTTTGAGAATGCTGCCCATGATATAAATATCATATCTAGTAAATAAATCCCTGATAACTGATGTTGCATTCTTTTCCCATCATTTTGGACTTTGATCACACGGAATAACCACCGTTTGGTGCTCCCATTGTTCCGATTTGAGTTCTGTTTTTTTTTATTAAGTTGGTACATCTGTTGTTGATATTCCCTCTAAATCTAGCGTCATAGCTTGACATTTGCAAAAGTTGCATATCCCTGAATACATCTATCTCTGTGTGTGTTGGCGATTTTTTACAATTTTGTAAATGAATTTGAATTTGCAACAACGAACTTGTATTCAATTTTGCGTAAAAAACGGATTTAATGGTGCGCGAACGTTGGAAATGTTGAAAAAGTGTTTCGGCAACGATTGTCTAAAGAAAACGGTCGTTTACCAGTGTCACGAGCGATTCAAAAGTGGTCGTGAGTCAATCGAAGATGATGAACGCAGTGGCAGACCATTGACATCGAAAACCGTTGAAAATATTGATGAAGTAAAAGAAATGTTGGTCAATAAGCGCAAATTAACCATCAGAGAGATAGCGGAGGACTTGAACATTCCAATTCGCCGAAAGAGACCAGGATTATGGGCAGAAAACTCGTGAATTTTGCACCATGATAACGCACCGTCGCACAGTGCCATCATTATTCGTAATTTTTTGACGAAAAATGCAACAAATACCATCCAATACAAATACAGCCACCGAATTCACCTGATTTGGCTCCCTGTGACTTCTTTCTGTTCAATCGAGTTAAAAACCACTACGGGGAGCGCGTTTCAGCAGCCGAGAGGAACTAATGGAAAAATCGCAGAAAGCACTGATGGACATACCGAAAACCGAATATAAAAAATGTTTCGAGGATTGGATCAAACGCTGCCATAAGTGTGTTGCAGTCGATGGGGATTATTTTGAAGGGGACAATATAGATTTAGATGAATACACTTGTATTTTTAATTTTCTGAATAAATTCCGGAAACTTTTTGATGTGGTAGTTTTTCATTAAAAATGATAAAAAAAATATTTGCAGATAACGCATTAAGAATACTCGTATTCTTAGCTAACGCATATAAAGTTTCGAAATCGCAGAGACTTTAAATGATGTGGATATAGCTTTAGAGTTTTTTTTCGCAATACTTGTAAATGGTTTTGCCGACCTTTATTTATATTATATCTCAAATTTTTTCGCGTGTTTTGTTGTTGACACTGTTGTGGTAAATTTTCCCGAAACTGGGCTTACCTTCATCGCAGTACAAATCCATCCGTTCCCTCTTTTCTTTAGAGTGGGAAGACACGCTGCTGGTCAGTCCCCATTTCCCCCTGAGTAGTGAGGGATTTGCGGGGTAAAGTGGCACAAAGGCACTCATACTTAGCTTTGGTTTGGGCGGCGATCTAGAAAATGGCTAGATCGGGGTATAATCAGTTGGGATTATACCCACCCAACCTTCCTCCTTCGTCCCAATACTTCACCGACCTTCGATCAGACTTTGATTCCCCGACGCATTTGTTTTGTTTTGCAATTTTGATTCAGCCGATGGGGGAAACATGCCCGAAGAACAGAAGAAGAAGAAACATTGCTTCTCGCAATTTTTAAGTAATTTCCAATGTCTAGGGAAATAGCTAGGCATAGCTAGAATCCACAAACTTCCATAAACTCTCTCAGGGGAGTTTCCAGTGATGACTGGAAGTGGGAGCGAACTCTAATACTGAGGAGTTTAGAGTGAACGTGAACTTTGGCACGATTGAGAGGCATAGCTGAACACGGGTGCATACACTAGCAAAACTTGCAAGTCTTGTAACTAAGTTAGGTTCGCTAGCGCCAAATGAATGTGTGATTGAATGTATGTAAGAATGTGCGTAAGAATATCTGTAAGAATGTGTGTGTAAGTCTAAAGGGAGTTTGTGGAAATAAAGAAAAGATCTGGAAGTCACTCTTGTGACGACCAGCAATAATTGAGGGTCAGATAGAGTGTTTGCAACATTTTTGTGTAATTGCGAAAGGCATTTATTTTTTCTATTTGGTTTTGAAGGAAATAGAGTAACTTAGATTAAAATTGCAAGTTCTTTGGTTTGCGGTCCCAATGGAAAAACGAGAGAAAAAGGATAAGAAGAATGGAAGGTCAAGGACTATAGCGGAGTAGCAGGACTGGAGGAAAACTGTGCCAGAAGGGGCATATCACCGCCAGAAAAAAGCTAAGTAGAGTGTACAGTGCAGGCAGAACAGTTTAGTGGAAAAAAATGACGTTTTGTTTATTGGTAAAAAGAAGACTCCAGTAGGTTGCGCGCGCGTTAAAAATCCCGAAAAAAGACGAGACGCGCAACTCGTTTAAAATAGTCTGCGTTCATGACTCGTATAATAGCGAGTCACTCCATCGCCGAGTGTTCCATTTATTTAGTCAATAAATAAATAAAACCCCGTCTTTTCTTTTCTTTGGTTATTTTGGTTTTATCTTCTTCGGAGAAGATTTTTCTTTTTTTAGATTCGGTTTGTTTTCTTTCGTGATTCCTTCAAAATCACGTGGCGTTCAACTTCGGTTTTTTTGTTCCTGTTTTCTCAGGCTAAGCTGTTTCTTAAAGCGTTAGCCGGAACGTGATACAACCGAGTCTTGGGATAAGTGGGAATTCCAGAGAATTCCCGGAAACTATCCGAATTGCTCAGAATCAAAAATAACTCTGGAATTTCCATTAATTCCAAGACTGAGTTCTATTACCTTTAAAAGCAAGTTTTGTGTTTGCAGTTGTGGTTCGAAAAAAAAAAATAAATAAAGTGCATATTTAGCATATTTTTTGCTATATTATTTTGAAAAAAATGAAAAAGTTACTGAGAGAAGAAAAAAGGTGCGAAAAAACTGTGGTTTGTCAGTTGAAGTCGCTCATCGCCCCATTTATCCTTTCGAGATTGAATACGATGAAATGAAAGCGTTTGCGTAAGCAAATAAGCATTCAATGCTTCCAGAACTCATTACCACTGTAAAAGTGTCGATTAAAAGTTTTTATAGCTATTTGAAAACGCTTAATATTTGGCTACCGCATAAGTTGAAGCACATGAACGTCCGCGACATACCCACCAAACCTAAAAAAAATCCATCGATTCTCAAAGCGTATTGCAGGCGAAATTTTAGCACAGTGAGGCAAGCAAAGGCGAAAATCCAGCAAAAGAAGGTAATGCTGTCAATCTGGAGAGACTGAAAGGACTGCTTCCAAAGAACAAACCCGATGTCTACTGTGAGTGGCTACAGAAAATAAGTGAAGTGAAAGTAATATTTCCTTTGCTTCAAGTAGTACCTATTGGTCTTCCTTTGGAGTTGGATTTTCTTAAAACAAAATATGCATCTTAATATCAATGTACACACATACAAATGCAATACGTACTACCATGTACCGCATACCGCATTTTTCATATTTCTCGAAACGGTATACTACCAAAATATTATAACTACAATCGCACATAAAGGCGTACAGATATCGAATGAGTTTTCATCTAAAGTGCTCTTTTGCCCTAAAGTCACAATGTTTTTAAATAACTTTGTCGGTAATTCAATACATGCTTCTCTCAAGTGCTTCATATTCGTATTTACTCATTGTTATTGACTTCAGCTCTCCAGCTGCATGACCCACATGACAGCTTAATTTGACATTGAACCGACATGTAAAGTAGCGAAGACTTATAATAACTGACCCGTTTTACAATATCAACTTAACGATCAAACCCTCATATTCCTCATTCGAACAAGCCAACAAGTAAAATTTAGTTCTTTTCCCAATGATTTTCCCAACCCCAAGATCATAAATCACACATTGGAATGGAATGTCCATGCGTCCAATTAAAAGTCATCTTTATAAATAATCCATCAAATGCTAAAATGTTTCCATATGTCAAGCTGTGGACCGCCGCCGCCGGGCCGCCGGCCACATATTCCCACCTCCTTCCGTTAAACCGCTCCTCAACTTGTAGAAATTTAAACGCACATTTTTCTGCATCTTCCTAGTTTGGAAATCAGCACATCAAATCAGTTGCACTTTACGTTCTTCTATCTTCCACTGTACTTGTATCCGTATGTGCTTTTGGAATTTCAAAACCTCTTCTTCCTAGAGAAATGAATTGCATTTGCGATTTCTTGACAGATTAGAAGAGAATAACTAAAGAAATGGGGAAAAAAACAGCAGAAGAAAAGTAAGTGAAAGGAGAAAATGGGGAAAAATGAATACACCAAAGCAAATCAAAAATAAAACACCGCGACCAGAATTGTGGAATGTTATTCCGTCTGGATAGATGGCTTCACATATGTACATATAGTATATCAGTACTCGTACGTACGCACATACTGAGAGACACGCTTTCGCCTCTAATGGTCTTCCCTGGACTTTTATGGATTTCTTAGCCACAATTGCAAGACGAATGCCAAATCTTTTTATTGGTGTTGCATTGGTACTCCTCCTGGTTGGATCCATACAATATGAGTACACTTGTTAGATGCCCGTTGGTAGCTCCTAAAGGATTTTCTTTTGCAAAGCCTATCATAGTCGGATTCCAACGTTGTGTCACTGATTTAGTGGTGGTGGGCGATTCTTTCTGTGGCTATGTGTAGTACATTGAAAACAACGATGTAGATAAAGATGAAGTCGAAGACGATGATGATAATGGTGATGACGGTGGTAGAACCAAAACCAAAACCAACCTGGATGGCTCTTACTTACCTGTATAGAGGTGGTGGTGGTGGCGGTGGCGGCAGGTATTGTAGAAGCAGCGGCTATAGCACTAGCACTGAATTGGATACGGTGGAGAAGTAGGGCAAGAAACATGGGAAATTCTTGGAACGTGTGTGGCGAACGAGTGTATTGACTTCAGACCTCGTTTGGACGATCGGTCTGCTGTCCGTACGTCGTCGTCGTCTTAACCCCCGTCTTCGCCTTCTTGGTCATCTTCGTTTGCCCATTCCTTTCATTTCCTTTCGTTCGCCTCCTCCATCCTTCTTAGGAATGTCATACAATGTTTGGCTGCTGCACTCGCTGCTGTTTAGGGAACAGTAGGAAGATGAAGATACGAATAACTAGGATGAAAGCGGTGCGACGACATGACCGAAGAAACGCTCAAGACTTGGCTGCGAATTTCGCTGATGTTTTGTATAAATTGGCCAATACAATTTCGGTATTTATGTTCTTTGATACCTCTGCCAGAAAATCGTTTGGAGAGAATGAATAAATCTTAGGATTGCGACTAGCGAAGTCAGTGTTGCCATTGGATTTTAATATTTGATTTTGTTAATCCTTAAATAATTCTAAGCAGGTTTCTGACATGAGATATTGAAGATAACCTACAAAGCCAAAAGACACTTAAAAAGGTTTATCTTAACTATACTAAATGAATTGATGGTGAAAATTCAAAAAAAATAGCGACAAATTAATATGCCGAAATATATTTTGGACACTGGTTCAGGAACGGCCCACTATTTGATGTCTCATGCCTGAAACCTTGACAAATAGAGGCAGCGCAGTAAAACCCTTTTGCTCTTGTATTTGATTGTTGTTTTTCAAGAACACAACATTTTATTTCAATTGCATACTAAGGATAATTCAATGTCCGAAGGCATGAATCAACTATTCTAACTTAAATTTTCTTGTACTTAAAATTCAGAGAAAAAAGATTGCTCTTTGAAAAATATTCGTTAATAGGTATTCGGTGAGAAGAACTATCTATGTACGAGCTGTACAGTGCTATCGACCTAGTCAAAAGCACATGGCCACCAAGGCTTCGACTCGTAGAATCATTGAATCCAACTCGGAGTGGCAACGCAGTAGAGGCGGACCTCATCTTAGGTGCCGCGTTTAGATCAAAGGAGACCTAACCCGACTTGAAGTGGACAACTGAAGGCAGTTAACTAAATACCGGGCTATCTAATTACATTTTATTAGGTTAAAGAGTACGAAGCAACAACATGCCTCGGATACAGACAGATCTACTGTTAACAACCCATGAAAACGAATTAAGGACAACGAACTTCGGATATGCACTTGGAATGTTAGGTCCCTTAACAGGCCACGAGCAGCCGAACAACTAGCGGAGGCCCTAGACTGCTATAAAGCAGACATAACCGCCATCCAGCAAATGCGACGGAATCGGCAAGACAAAAAGAATATGAGAAACTGCGACATCTACTACGGCAATTGATATCGACGGCAAACCCGTGCTTATTTAAATACGTATTTGTTGTTGTAGGCAGACTTAGGCAAGAAGTCTTGAGTTTTTCGGCATGTGAACGAGCGCCTCGCAGCAATCCGCATCTATGCTCAATTTGCCTACATTTGCCCGATATGCGCGCACGCCCCCACAGAGGAGAAAGATGACGACACCAAAGATGCCTTCTATGAGCTCTTGAACAAGGCCTACGAGTAATGCCCTAGCTATGACATTAAAATTGCCCTTGGCGACTTTAATGTAAAGCTAGGAAGAGAGGGCATCTTGGAAGATATAGCCCGCACGACACCACCTCAGATAACGAATTTAGGCTAATCGACTTTGTGGCGGAGAGAAAGCCAACATCGACTTGGATCATTACCTTGTCGTAGCCAAGGTACGGTCGCGGATATCCCGAACAACGCCAAGACTAGGTAATATTGTGAGGAATCTCAACGTCAGTCGGCAAGAGATCGCCAAGTCCTTTTCCGTTCCGATCGAGTCTTTCTTAATTTCTTTAGAGGTCCCTTGCCGCCAGCATCAAGCATCGCATAACGGCGATGAATGAGCCTTTAAACCTGGACGATGAAGACCAAAAATTCCGTCCACCCGACCTGGATGAAGTAAAGATAGCAATATCTAAGCTGAAGTCCAACATAGCTGCTGGAGCCGATGGCCTGACTACCGAGCTCTTCAAAGCGGCATGCGATGACTTGGTAAGGAGCATACACCATTTCCTCTCTTAAATATGATCGGACGAAAGTGTGCCTGATGAACTGCGCCAACTACAGAGGCATCGGTCTTCTTAACGTCGTGTACAAGATCTTATCTGCCGTAGTGTGTCAACAACCTGATAGCCTGAAGCCGTTCGTCAACAACCTGATAGGTCTATATCAGTGTGGCTTCATGCCTAGTGTGACTTCAGGTCAGGAAAGTCCACCATCGACCAAATATTCACACTACGGCAGATCTGGGAGAAAACTCATGAGCTTCAGATCGATACACACCACATATTCATTGATTTTAAGGCCGCGTATGACAGCATCTACAGAGACGAGCTATACAGAGCAATGTCTAATTTTGGCATCGATGCCAAACTCGTCCGACTGTGCGGGATGACGATGGAGATGCTACTCCATCAAGGTCGGTAAAGATCTCACCGAGACCTTTGATGTCCAGAAAGGATTTAGACAAGGCGATGCGCTGTCATGCGATTTTTCAACATCGTACTTGAAAGAATAGTGCAAAACTGGCGCGCAAACACAAGAGGTACTATCTTTCAAAAGTCCGACATAATCGGGAGAAAGCAGCGTGATGTCAGTGGCGCTTTCGCGAGTATTGAGACGGAAGCGGCGAAAATGGGTTAAGCGGTCAACGAGGGCAAGACCAAGTATAAGCTGTCAAGCAAAAAGGACAACCAACACCGACGTCTCGGGCAGAACGTCACCCTCGACAGATATAGCTTTGAGGTAGTTAAAGACTTTGTCTACCTAGGCTCTGCTATAAATACAGACAACGACACCAGCGCTGAGATCAAGCGAAGAATAACTCTTGCCAACCGCTGTTTCTTTGGGCTAAGAAGGCAATTGAGTAGCAAAGCCCTCTCTCTCGGACAACAAAAGTCACCCTTTATAAGAACGTAATAATCCCAGTCCTGCTCTATGGCGCAGAGGCATGGACCTTATCAAAAATGGATGAGGGTGTTCTTGGTAGCTTCGAGAGAAAAATTCTTCGGGCGATCTTCGGTCCCGTCTGCATTGAAGGTGAATGCAGGAAGAGATACAACAATGAACTCTACGGACTGTACAGCGTCATCGACCTAACCAGAAGAGTGAAAATCCAACAACTGAGATGGCTGGGTCATGTAGAGCGGATGAACACCAATGCTCTGGTCCGAAAAGTCTTCGAATCCGCCCCCGAGGGACAGCGCAGTAGAGGAAGACTGAGACTCAGGCGGTACTTAGCGTGCGAAACTGGAGGCAGCTAGCAAAAGATCGAGTTGGCTTGAGACTCTTGTTGACTGAGGCACAGATCCACCCCGGATTGTAGCCCCACCTAAAGTAAGTAAGTAAGGTCAAAAATGCATCTTTACCTTTGCTCTTTGACTTTACAATACTCTCAACTGCTCATTCTACCTTGGGTGCGTTGTTACCCTGTCAATCCCATTCTCCCACCCGGTTAGATTGAGAATCTTACGGTGGAAGCATCCGTGTTCATGTTCTATCTGCTGCTGCCTACGAATTTAAATGTTGCTTTGATTGCCCCGATAGATTTTCATTGAATTTAATTCTCCATAAGCATAAATGAGATCACATACAACATAAAGAGCTTTTCTCTCGAAACGGCCATTTGGCTTATCCTTCTGACCTGTAGGTCAAAAGTTATGTACATTAATAAGATTTATGTACAAAATCACATTGATTGCTCCGCACTTTATTGCCTTCAGCAGCAGCGATTGACAAAAATAATTCTGTCTTTGATGTCAACTGACCTAACTAAAGAATCTATTTTACTTAACTCTACTGAAAAAAACTGCAAAGATATATCTGACATTGTTGAGAGCCCAAAGCAGTTTGTATTTTCTTGTAGACAACATGTTCTTTTATCCTGTTTAACTGACAAACGAATTTAGTGCTCCTCTTATAAAATAAGATGGCATCGTTTCGGAACTCTCAATGTTGTTATAAGATCGATAGCAAAACCGAGTGATCGATAAATTGATAATTATGGACTTGCAATTTTCACATAGTGCCATGACATAAAGCCAAGAGACATAAAAGAATATTTCACACTGAATCCCTATATCCTTGATCGCAATCTTCGTTAAAAATACATGTTTTCTCATTCAATTCAGCTAGCACTTCAAAAGCTTCAGATGCATAGATAATTTTTCAGAGGATAAAAAAAAAATACAACATAAGCTACACTTAGAGTCAACAAGCACAAGCTCTGACACATGGCTAAGAGGATCTAAAACTCCAAGATCACAAAATTGGACCACTCAATGTAGGAGATATGGGTGAATTTTTTCTTGGTACCGGCAGGCAAAGAAGTCCAAATCGTTCCTTCCTTAAATTTCTAGATACTGTCTCTGTATTCCTGACGTGGCAGAATTATTTCATGTCGGCCGTGACAAGAGCCTTTACCAAATTCGATCCTCAATACAATTCTGGGCGATAGCATAACCAAACTGTACACGTACACGAACAAAATTCAATCGAATTTTTGCAGGTACGAGTATCTTAAATTACCTACGGGACATTGTGCAGTCGAGAACAACCTTAAGATGGAATATAAGTATATCTACCTGCTCACACAAAGATTCATATGATCTTGACCAGTTTCATGAAATCGAATCTTATCCACTTGACAGTTGGCACATCCAGTTGCGTAGTTAAAAAGACCTAGGGTCCCATTTTGCTTGTGCGAACCATCTAAGGTAAAATCTTTCCCTACTACATTGACCCTTCAAGTTAGATTCGATGACTCCATGGGCTGAAGGATTGGTGTTCTTTCATCTTAGGCGACTGTTGCGGAGTATTCTGACTAGATCGATCTTTTCTTCTAAAGTCCATCAATGAAATCGGGTCCGAATATCTTGAGATTAATTTTCTCTCGAAACCACCGAAAATATCTTCATAAGGAATAAGGCCCCACTACTCAATTGCCTTCTTAGTCTATAGAAAGAGCGACTGGTAATTGTGATCTTTTGTTTCATTTTTACCGCGGTGTTGTTTTCAGAGTTCCTTACTCCCTCCCACACTTACGCTTCATATAGCACGATCGACTCAAACACTCTTCAAAAGCCTTTAAGCCATTTTTCCTTGGCTAACATTCTACGTTTAGGTCTAAAAATCGTTATTTTACAATAATTTCGTTTGACAGAGGCAAAAGTTCGATATTCGTCATCGCGGAATACTATATTTCGCGACCGTATTGGCTTACGCAATCTACGAGTGTTTGAACAACAAAGACTTATCCGGATCCTTAAGCTTGAATTTAGATTTCTAAAATTTTGACATCCAGCCAATTGAATTGCAGACATTGGTCCTGTAACATTTAATATGCTTGATTGTACATCTAGGAGCTGTAGTTTGTGGTCCGGCTTCTATTATTTATTTAAGGCGGCACGACATTCCAAGGTGGGTCTTGGCCTCAGACAAAAAGCATCTCCAGTCAGCTCGATCTTAAGCTAGCTGTCTCCAGTTTCGCAAGCCATGTTGACTGCGGTCCCCCTCCCATTTGCGTGCGCTACCTGAATCGCCGCCTTCCTCCACTGCGTTGTCCCTCGGGGGCGGAGCCTATACAACTCGTCGTTGTATCTCCTCCTACATTCATTCCGTCTGTGCAGACGGAACATCGTTTAGTTTTAATAACGTCCATGCCTGTGCGCCATATGACAGGACTAGGATTATTAAGGTCTTATATATTCGTAGTGTCACTTGTGTTGTAAGAGAGAGGGCTTTGCTGATCAATTGCCTTCTTAGCCCAAAGAAGAAGCGATTGGTAAAAGTTGATAGCGGAGCCTAGCTGGACAAAGTCCTTTACTACCTCTTAGATATATCTGTCGGGGATTATGTTCTGTCCGAGAGATTGACGTTGGGTGTTCTTGCTTGTTGACAGCAAATACTTGGTCTTGCCATCGTTGGCCGTTTAAGCCATCTTCGCCGCTCCCGTGTACACATTCGCAAAGAATTTTGTTAAAGAAATCATATGACAGCCCATCGCTGGGCCTAAATCCTTTTTGAACATCAAAGGTCCCGAAGAGAAGCAGCGTGCATTCGTCCATCGTCATCCCGAACAAACGGAAGAATTTGGCAGGAATACCAAAACTAGACATTTCTCTCTGTAGTATAGCATCTGTCTCTGTATTTGCTGTTATACGCGGCCTTTAAAGCGATGAATAGGTGGTGGGTATAGATCTGAAGGTCTTGGGTTTCCTCCAAGATCTGCTGTAGTGTGAATATTTGATAGATGGTGGACTTTCCTGGTCCAATCAGTTTGTTGACCGGCAGATAGCATCTTGTAGGCGACGTTAAGAAGACTGATGGCTCTGTAGTTTGCGCAGTTCAGAGGGTCTCGCCTGTCACCTGGAAGAGATTGGCAGTCAGGCAATATGCTTCGACAGCTTTATTGGATTTTAGCTAAGATATGGTTATCTTCACTTCATCCAGATCGAATCCTGCCAGTTGCTTCGTCGTAGCCATTATATAGTGTAAAGAAATGCTCTTTCCATATCCTTAGCATCGACTGCGACTCTACTACGATGTTCGCTTATTCCCTTCAGGCTTCAGTTTAATGTTTTTGTCAGTGATATTTTTTTTTTCTGTATCTTTTGGTTTAACTTTCGAATCTCATTCCTGGACTAGCATCCCAAATTCCTCGACCGCACGCTTCTTATGCTCCTTCTTTCTTCTCCTGAGAAACTGGTGTTCGTCTCTTCCCTTGGTGAGCAGGTTTTATCCTTCTATACACTACCGCCTTGTATGCCACGACAAAGATTTTATTGTGGTGGCATGTTCACATGCCGAAAACTAAGGCCTTATTGCTGAAATTTGCCTCTAACTATTGTGTTTACAAATCCGCATCTAAAAAGGCGCTGCTTTAGCTGCTGTTGCTTCGTAACTTAACTTTCTTTTCCTTTTCATGAACTGGCATTTATTCTGGTGGCACAACCCCCATCTAAATGGGCTGTTCCATTAGACTAAAGTCAGTAACCCATTGGGGGATGTGACAGCTGCCGTTGGTCCAATAAGGGCCCATCCGCCACCATCACTGATTTAGTCGCGGAGGTCCATTTACCATTAGCGATCGGAAATTTGTTGCAAGTGAAATTTTGAGTCATAAGCCTTGTGATAAAAACCGATCTTTTGGTTCAATAATTTAAGTATAAAACATTTCAAACAGGATCTTGTATGCAGATTGATCTTTTTTATAAAATTCTTTTGTTAAAAGTGAAATTAATTAAATAGAAAATCTACGAACATCCATAGATATACGAGTATAAGTATTATCGCTTAGATTTACCTAAGTGTGAAAAAGTTTTGGCCAAAACACAATATAATGAACAATCCCAAATTGGATATTCATAGAAAGCCTGAAAAGCTTCAAAGTGTTTTATTGATGTTTACCAAATTGAATTCCAAAGATTTTTCCACTACCTTTTCGCCCTAAATTCGGGCCATCATCCGATCCGGTCTGTCCAATCCACCGCATAACCAAACCGACCGATTAACAATTGTGAATCGAGTAGGGTACCTCCGCTTCTCGGCCTCTCAAGTATGTGCTTGGGCATGCCAGTGCTGGCTGGCATTGTTAACTCGTTAAATGATCAACAATTAGATATGCAATGGAATTCCAAATGTTAATTCGCTGATATTTGGTTAAACACGGCTGACTGTCTGATGGGCCAAGCCGCTTCGGCCCTGAGCCGTTACATCAAATTCCATCTCGTCTTTGGTTGTCGTCAGTCGGCGTCGTTGACGTTGTCGCTGTCGCTGTCGTAGTTTGTTTTTCTTCTTATTTTCCCTTCTTTCTATTCTTTTTTTTTTTTTTCTTTAATGAAAATTACAACAGAAAACAGTGAAACGAAGAGAAAACAGCAACGCAACATCACCGCCAAAGATGTTCTCTGGGCTTGTGGAAACATGGAAACATCCGTGGAAAAACTCTAGTGGAAAACTAAACTAGTACGCAAGAGTTTTTGACGTTTCTCCTGGTCTTGTTGGTTGGATGTTTCAGTTAGATTGTTGTTGTGTTGTTGTTACCATTGTGTTTTATATTGTTGTTGTTGCCTGTCGTGGTTGTTATTGTTGTTGATGACCAAGCGACAACGACCTCAAAGATCGAAGACGACCGAACCCAAGTGGTTGGGTGATGATGTTGTTGATGATGATGAGATTCCACAGATTTGTAATGCATTGCTTAACCCACATTCAGAAAACCGTTTATAGGCGGCTGTATGGCTTATGGATTCTTGGAATCGCCGTGGGTTCCTCTATCCCCTCTTCCCTTGCTTCTTTAGTTTCGTCAAAAATTTCTTCTTTTGAATGTAGTGATGGTATAACGTATTCGTATAGAGGTGTATCTCTGCAGGTCGTGCGGTAAGTTCTTTAGATACTTTTTTTATTTTTTTGTCTTCCTTTTGTATTCAGTTCATCGTTTTTCTTGTTGAATTGTTGTCATCGAAGTGAAAGAATTCTTTCTTCTTTTTTTTCTCCTCCGTAGGTGGATTTGGGACTGGGTTTATTAGGATATGAGTTTATTTTGATTTTTGGTGCGCCACAGATACATTTACCAGGCAGTGGCAGTGGGCATGAATGAAGGTAGATGTTGCTTTGATAACCCACAAATACACAACATGAACACACATAGAAGGTACAGGGTTAAAATGAATGAAAATTTCTTTCCAATTTTATCACTCGGATTTGTCGGTGTAATTTCAGAGCTATTGCCAAGTTGCCATTGCACGAAAATCCTTTAAGGTCAGAGGGAGAGAAAAATTATCAACGTCATTATCATCATCGTCATCAAGAGCAATGGCAATAGCAACACCAACAACAACAGCAACAGCTACAGCAAGAGCAATATGATGATAATGATGATCACGGTAAAAGGTGTGGAGGTGGAGACGATGATGACGATAACATAACCAAGAAGAAGAAGAAGAAGAAGAAGAAGAAGTGGAAACAAAAGAAGAGAAGTATTCATTGGAATTTTTTAGCTGCATTCCCACGGTCATTAATAAAACTAAAAACGTCTTTTATGGGCTTTGACTTCGTTTTCGGGTTTGTTATTGTTTTGGTTGTTTGGATTTTTTTTCCGTATTCGTTTTCTTTCTTTTTTTTATTATTGCTCGGTGGCCTTTCTGCTTAGGGTTTTGGAAAGACGACGACACGGAACATACGTTTAAATATTCAAATGTGAAAATTGGAGTGAATATTTGTGAAGAAATTGTTTTTACGTTTTTTTTTTCACCGTTTTCGTTATAATTTGATTGGGGACAATAATTTTCATTGAATATATTTTCAGATGATAATGAGTGTGTGGTGAGGAAGAAATTGTCATCGTGAGATGGTATTAAATTTTACGATATTGATTAAGGCTTCGAACAGAAAGAATTTAGAATCCAATTACCATATAGAGTTGTGATAAGGAATTTTAGGTATTTAATATATTCTTTCCTTTTTTGGTATTTTTTTTTTATTAAGGATCTTAATTTTGATGGTATTTGAGACATTTACAAAATGTTTTGGTCAATCATAATGCATCGGTAAGAATGGATTTGATGGCGGAGAATTCCTGCTTTTTATAACACAAATTCAGGGCTGTTTTGTAGCACACAAAAATTCCATTTAGAATTTACTTTCATACATATGCATGTATGTACCTACATATGTACGAACAAGAGTTGCACAGACTTGTAAAATTCTTGTCTTATTATTGAACTGACATCTACCATCTTCTCTAAGAGGGCTGTTAAATTTTTGCTCCATAGCCACAAACAACTGAGTATTTCTTATTTTTAGTCTGTCTGTTTTTCCCAATAAGAATATATTGCCCGCCTCATAAAATACTTAAAGCAATAAGAAAAACATAAATTTGGCCTCACTTTTTTGATAAGAAAATTATTCTTTCCTTGAGAAAGGTAGCACTAGAGGAAGGCTCTTTCGAATTTGAATTAACTATTTAAAATTTTTCATGCTGAACGTATTTTATGGTAAATCAATGTAAGGTGTGTTTTTTGTTGTACAAATGTTAGCGATTGTCAGTTAAAAAATGATTCAATACCGCTCAAGGCTGCATCATAAAAACTTGGGAGCACAGTTTATAGTCGTGCTTCTTTGCAAATCCGCTATCTGCGCTTAAAAAGTAATTTGCATGTTAATTACAACAATAACATAGCGATCAATTTATACCCGCTACCTATCAAGCAAATATAAAACAGTGTTTCCAAATCATATTTTCTTCGTTTCGGATGAATTTTTACGATGAATTCTCAAAAATGTCAAACATTTGCGTACAAATTTTTTTCAAAACAATTTTAGTTCGTTCACCAACCGACAAATGAGCCATCAATAAGCGCCATAGAGATTTCTGTGCTACCAAGTTTTTATCATGAACTCTTAAGCGGGGATGGGTCGTTTTTTTGCGAAGATAGCTAACTTGCGTCGCACTGGAGGAAGGCCAAGACTCAGGTGGCGCACGCAAGTGGAAGGGGACCTCAGCCAACTTAGCGTGCGAAACTGGAGGCAGCTAGCCAGGGATCGAGCTGGCTGGAAAAGCTTGTTGACTGGGGCCCGAATGCAACCCTTACTGTAGCGCCACTTAAAGTAAAGTGTACTTATATGTAAATATATACCTGCGTGCAAAAAAAACACAGCTATATTTTATTTACAATATTTTGGAAATATGTTAGCGAAAGTTTGACATTTGTGAAAATTTATCTCAAAAGGAGAAAATAGCTTTTGGCAGCACTGTTCTATATTCGCTAAGTATTTTCGTAATTCACACGACACTCATATTTTTAGCAGGTAGCGGATGCTCAAAAAACACGGCTGTTATCAAGTTCGCTATTACTGTTGCATTCATTTCGACCTTAAAACGCCTGTTCTTTCCGGCCAGAAATAGTACTAATCTTCCAATTTTTTTTTTAGAAGTTGTTCCACATTCATATCTTATGCACAGAATTCTTTTTCGTGCTTTATGGAACTTTAGAGCCATTTGGCTCCAAAAGCGACCAAAATTTCTCTCTTTCTTTGTTTATATTGTGCCTTAAAATTCTGTCAGCAAAAATTTAAGTGATCTGCTTTAGATAACACAAGAAACTTTTACTCACTGGGTTCCTTCAGGGATTCAATTATAAATTCGGTAAGAAACCTTTAGACTAAGAAGATTGCTATTTAAGTTTTCAGATAGACGGGTAAAAATAAATATTTATTGTTGAAAATGGTTTTGTTATTTTTCAAAATATTCTTCATGGAGATCAATACACTTTTGCATGTGTTTGAACCAATATTTTAAGCAGTTTTCCACTCTGATTGTTGTACCTCCAAAACATGTGATGATGATGCATCAACCCCTTCCTTAGGCGTATAGAAACGTTTCCTCGCTTGTTTTTTTTTGATTTGCGATATGAAGAAATCATTGGGTGCCAAATCAGGAGTGTACAGCGGAGGACCCATCAATTCGGTGTTTTGAACGCTCAAAAATATGTGAGATATGTGGTGGAGAATGATTCGTCTTCTGCAATTGGTTTCCCTTATTTTCCCGAACCTTTCCAACATTTCTTAGCACCAATCGACAAGAGCCTATTTTTTGAGCGATTGTCAAGTTATGCGCTTTGTAACCTGAACAAATTTTTTTTGAACTAATGCGCAAGCACGCCTCAATTTTACGTTATTTCATGCGACAATCTTGCAACATCAGTTCATGCACAGCATCGATTTTGTCTGACACAACAGCCGATTTTGGACGACCTTCACGAAATTCGTCCTGTAGCGAAGTGCACGATTGCATTCGGAAAACCAGCGAAACAAGGTGGCTCGAGATGGTGCTTAATTACCAAAAATCAAAGTGCACGACGTACTGTTGTTGGCTTAATCCACGTCGAAAGTCATAAAATAAATGTTTCAAGTTCTTGGACACAACACAAAAAGCACTCGTTTGACAAAACATTCTGAGTACGACTACCATTAGATACTCAGTTTTTGGTACTGCGGCGGATGTCGAGCAAATTCAAAACCAAATACTTTTTTGCTGGATTAGAAGTTGTAATGACGTACGAAATATAAATTTTGAAAGAAAGAGTTGGATGGAATTCAGATGTCAACACCAGAGACACAATACTTTTAGAGTCTGTCCAAGCACTCTTTCTTGCAGATCATGTTACTTTTATCAGTTTAACCCTGTATGTTGTGACATTGCGATTAGTAAAAATTATGGTCACAGGTAAGCCGGAGTGATGTGAAATATAATGTAAAGTATAAAACTACAAAGGAAATTGATGCACAAAACCAGCGTATTTGGCAAAGCGTTTCTGAGAAATGGAGTCAGGACTGAGATCAAACGAAAAACAACTCTACTCAATAGCTGTTTCTTTTGTTTAAGACGGCAGTTGGGGAGTACACAATTCAGGTCGCGAAATAAGCAAGTCGCGCCCCTATCTACAAAGTGGTGTAAAAGTATTGCCATTATGTGAATGTGCCATAATTTTTGTAAATTGCATCTTATTGGGCTTTGATTTTTATACTGTAGACAGAAAGAGAATTAGTTGACAATATGCAATTTAGCGATACATATCTGAAGAACGGGGAATCATTGTTACTGCTTATTTGACCAATTATTAAGTGCAAACCGTTTTCGAATTGCTGCCTCCTGTGAAATGCTGGTGCAGGGAAAATTCACATAAAATGTACAACGGGCCATTGCATACCCTCAAAGTGACTGTTTGGTGCAAGAAAATGTTTCGCCCTTATTTTTTGGAGGACGGTGATGACACCACCGTAGCCATAACCGGTAAGCTCTCCAAGCATTGGACACAACTCGGGAAACGATAGAAACTTTGAATCACACATTTCTGACCTGTGTGAACTTCCGTTTTTGCGATTTGAACTGGATAGCCTGATCGCCAAATTTGAAGATTTCTTACTTTGGGGCTTTTTGAAATATCGCGTTAGCACAACAAACCAAAAATCTTGCAAGTCGCAAAAGCCAATATTGGGAAAAAAATAATATGGGAGCCAAATCACATTATGACATTACTTTTGCCCGACCTTGTAGGTTGATTCATCATTTCAAATCCTTAAAAAAAAATGCCGGCATGTAGTTAAAGTGATTGAAATTAATAAATTTTTTAAGCCCGAAATTTAATTTTGTTTTTGAAACTCGAGATTTGTCTACATTAAAGTGATGTCTTCCTGTGATGGCAATACCAGTCTTTTGCCATGAGAAAACATTACCCCAATTATATAAAAACCAAGCGTACATTTTCCATCTTCACGATACTGACACATTTACCAAATTTTTAACCGCACTGAATAATCAAAAAAAAAGTTATATATTGTACATAGACGGAGAAAAGTATGACCTTCCCCCATAGTGTGTAATTGTTTTCAATCTAAATGAAGCAATTAATTACGGAGGCATTAGAAGAATCACCCCTCTCAGACAAATGGTAATGTCTCTTTTATTAGACTCATTTTTCGGTACCATCATCTTTAAATGTTCATTAATTCTCCTGTATCCATCCATACCCCATGTCTGTACGCACGAATACACATACATACTCGTATCTTCAAGTGAAAATTCTACTTAAATCAAATTAGTATCTAATATATATGTTTAGATACATTGAAAATGTCATAGAATTCGCCTCCGAATGTTCACTGTCCTCTGTCGGCATGCTAACGTGTCTTAATATTGGCAAATGCTCAGAAGCTTAAACACCTCTTCGATTGACGTCTAACGACACACGCCTGTCTGCAGGCAAAAAATAAAGAAATTATAAAATTAAACACGAAAGAAACAAAATGAAGAAAATACTAACAAAATTGCGTATAAGGCTACAAGACTTCTTTTTATAAAAATTACTATCGCCTACGCAAATTAAAATCATTTGTCCACCTGAAACCGATTTCGACGTTATTTCTTGGGGGGAGCCAACAGTGGCTACTTTGATGGAAATTTACTCCAGACTTTTATAAATACAACTTATGTTCATTTATGTATGTATGTACATATGTATGTAGATATATAAACGGTTTCAGTAAGCAACGGTTTTTCGGGAATTTTCTTTTTTTTTTAAGTGTTATTACGAGTGCATAGCCTTTGACAGATGATACATGTATATTGAGGTCTTCAACATCATATAATCACAAGATACATAAGTTATCGAAGGGACATCGGAAAAACCAACCCCTTTTCAAGTGTGGTGAATAACATTCTTGTTGTTGAATTTTAAATACACCAATTATCTGTTTCAATGGCTCGGATTTAGGCGGTGAATTTCTGAATCTTTCTTGGAAAAAACGTTGCATGCATCGAGGGCCATTTTGTTAGGTAAGTCTCTTTTTCGAGCATACGCTTAGGCTGGCATACAAAAGTTAGTGTGATCAGCAGAAAACACTACTGGTCAAAAGTTTGGGATCTTCTCTTACTCATTTATCTAAAATCTATTTCATTATTTCTTTATTTAATAAAGAGTTTTTCAATATTGTAATTACATACAAATTTTGTCTTTAAGTAAAACACAGAATAATTGAGATATCGAGGAACTCGATCTCATAAATATGAATATCGCGAGTACCTTTGCAGCGATCGATTATTTGGAGCCAATTTTCCACCACTCTTGGCAATTTTGGCTTTGATATTATTCTTGAGCTTCTCGTACGCTGTTGTCTTATTGGTGAAAACCAACGATTTAACGTAATCAAAAAAAAAATCTATCCAGGAGCTTGGTAGCATGAGCGAGGTGACCTTTCAACCGAACTTCTTTTTCAATAGATCATGTGACACCATCTGATGATGTTAAGTCTAACTGATGTTAAGTCTAACTGGCCGAAAATAGTCTTCCAACATGGCACGATAGCGAACTACATGGAACGCAACATGGCGTAACCTTTACGACGACGAAAAATTAAAATCCAATAACACCTCTGACATGAAATCTACACCACACGGTAAGGGTTTGTGAATGCAATTGAGTCTCCTGAAGCACATGTGGGTTTATTGCTGTCCAATAAAGCATATTTTGTTTATTGACAAAGCCGTTAAGCCAAAAATAAGCTTCAGCGTTAAATATGATTATTTGATAAAAAAAAGATCTTTACTCAAAGTCTATCACAATGTGGACTGAGCGATTTCCAATTCCTGTGATAAGCTCATTACTGTAGTACGTACGGCTACAATATTTTCGATACTACGGCCAATGCGTTGTCTCACTCAGAACCTCTGTAGTAATTTTTAATAATTTCCACACGTTGCTCGTTCGTTAACTTCACCATGATAGAATTGTAAGTCCTAACTGACGTTTTGACAATGCCAGATTATATATGTATGTATGTATCTATTGAAAAACCCTTTATGATTCAAAAAAGAACTACATAGAATAGAAAAAATGCATAAAGATTATATTAAAAGAAAAACAAGTTATACATTTCACATTCGTACTCCAATTGCCAATAGCCAAGCGCTTATCGTCGTTCACAATATTGGAGATCTAAGGAATGCCAACGGACTTGAGGCTAACGACACCACTCACAACGATGATGATCCTCTTTTTCAATTGCATTATTTTTCATTCTCAATTATCTCATTTTCTTCCTTGATTTCTTTGTCCTACTAAGATTAATTTCTATTTGCTTTTTCTTGCTCTTTTTGTTTATGTACAAATAAGTTCAGCTCTGATTAGTAGTCGATAATTTTGATTTTCTTGTTACATACACACTTTAACACTTGCAACTAGACTGCATTCGATTTGGACTTCTTTTATTTTATTAATTGTAAAGACTTCCACTAACGGTGGTTTCGGCAGCATAAATAAAAAAACTAATTTCCTTTTAAATACCCTTTGCAAAAGTCGGAATTATTTTCCTTTTTTTGTTTTAAGTGGCGCTGCAATCCGGGGTGGACCTGGGCCTCAGTCAACATGCGTCTCCAGCCAGCTCGATCCCTAGCTAGCTGCTTCCAGTTTCGCACGCTAAGTTGGCTGAGGTCCCCTTCCACTTGCGTCCGCCACCTGAGCCTTGGCCTTCCTCTACTGCGCTGTCCCTCGGGAGCGGATTCGAAGACTGAATGATTTACATATCTGACATACTAATGCACAAAGTCTTGTGAATATGTTTGACGAATTTTAATTAATATTTAAACATAATTGATATTGATATAGTACTGAAACTTGGCTTCACTCTGATATCAACAGATGTCTCTTTTTTATGCGAGGATTTAAAAAACCTTACCGTGCAGATCGCACTCACGTCATAGGTGGAAGCGCTGCTATATATATCAGAAACTCAATCAAATCTCAGCATGTTGTTTCATCCAATGGAATCTGTTCTAGTGACTTCTATTTTATTGAGATTCTGAATGGTAAAAATAAATGAATCGTTGGAGTTGCCTACATGCCACCACATGTAGCATACCCACGTTTAATATATCAAATAGTCGAAGAGATCCCTCTTCTTGCTCCTAAGCTAATTCCTTGTGGGGACTGGAATATAAACCTTCTTCACTCCTCATCAAATACTTTAAAATCCTGAATGAACTCTCTTTGTCTCTCTTTTGTCAACTCGATTGAACCTACTCATTTCAAACCCAACTGTATCCCGTTCTTACCTAACTTAGTTTTGATCAAGTCTTCATATCATGATCTCGTTTTTGCTACACCTGGCATACACTATAATAAATATAATTCAGAGTCCATACAATGACACTTTCTTGTGTAATTGGCGTAACATTTTTTCAACATCTGACGTCAATAGACAAATAGACTTTTTTAATACCAAACTTGGCGAACTTTTAATTAAACATGTTCCTATGCCATCCATGGAGCAAAATAACCACGGAGCCCAAACATCTATCTTCTCTTTCTGTCCAATTTTCCAAAAAACTTAACACATGCTGAGGCATTATAAGTGTATTCATAACCACTTGAGTGTTAAGTTTAAAAAAAAAAAAAACAAAAACAAAAATAACGTAAACTTACAGCCCAGGTGTCTAATCCGTTATCAAGTTTCATACCACAAATGCTTAAGCATAACGACAGAAATGACACATTTTCTCTGTCTGCAGTTGATGACTATAGCGTTGGTTGTGCTATTTTCGCTGTTAAAAGCAAATCCGTAGCCCTTGACAACTTTTATCCAGATTTCTTAAAAATATGACTTCCCCTTCTACTTCCTTAAGTCACTCACATCTCTAACACAATTATAATGACCTCAACTTACCCTACTTATTGGAAAAAAAAAAACTAAAATTATCCCAATGCCTAAAAAAAGGTAATTCCCGTGACCTTAGACCCATTGCCATCCTTCCTTAACTATCCAAAGCCATTTAAACAATTCTCAGCACTTAAATCAAACAATATACTGTGAGGGAAAAACTATTAAAATCTCTTCAGACGGGCTTCCGACCTGGTTACAACTGCGTCTCAGCTCTTTTAAGGGTTTCTGATGATATTGGACAGCAATTGATGACAACAAAACAACTGTTTTAAACTTACTGAAATTCTCTAAAGCATTCGACTTTGCTAATTCAACTCTTCTCTGTGATAAACTGACTACATGTGTATTTCAATTTTTCTAATATAGTACATCATGCAAGCTGATTTTTTCGTACTTGACTAACTGCTCGGAAACTGTTTTTTGTAATAATAAATTCTCCTCTTTCTGTCCCATTAATAGTGGTATTCCCCAAGGATCCATTTTTGGTCCACTTCTATTTTCTTTATTAATGAATCAATTACCCACTGTGTTATCCCATTGTAGTGAATATATCTACGCTGAATATGTCCAGCTTTACTGAGTTTTCCCATTGGAATGGTTGAAGGCGCAATATCCAGAATCTACAAAGACATATCTTTAAAAGTAAACTGGTCATCAATCAATGGTCTAAAGCTTAATCCTCTTAAAACTAAAATAATATAATAAATAGTTATATCTATACTCGTATGTTCGTGCGATTTGTTCGTTGACATTTGGCCACACATGACGAACAGATTTGCGGAACATCACTTTTGCTGTAAATTTCAATAAGAAAATATGGAGAACGCACACGCGGATGATGCAATTGCATTATTAACAATGTATATATGCAAAAAGCGAAAGCAAGAAAAAAATAATAAATTTAAAAACAAAGAGTGGCTTTACCATACAGCCACGATCGCACTCATATTAAATTGTTGAGAAAATTAGAAATGGTGCACCAGAAGATTTTTAAAAATTCCTTAGAATGGTTTCAGAAACTAATATGTAATTGCTGAGTTTGATCGGTCCAGTTATTGTAAAACAAAACACAGGAATGCGAAAAGCAATTACAGCAAACGAGAAACTGTCAGCAACTTTAAGATTCCTCGCAACTGGACAAAGTTTCGAGGAACTAAAGTTTTAATATTTCTAAGAATTTCGATAAATTCCATAAGAAACTTTTTGCTAAAACTTGCCATTTATCTTCCGCTGATATGCATGCAACAAAATTTATTTAAAAAAGAAAATGTTTTCGAACAACGCCACAAATGGCGAACATGCTCGGGAACAAATCCACAAATTTTGCAATTTTTCATAAACATTGGATTGGCACCACAAACGTCGAACAAGACCATGAACACGAACAGATCGTCGTATATGGCCAGCTTTACTGAGAAAAAAAAAACATCTGCTTGCCTTTGAAAGTCAATAGTAAAGAACAGGAACGATGCTAGGGATAAGCGTACAGTCGAATCGTTTCTGTGCATGTGGTTCTACATAAGGAATTTGTTTGACTGCCTTAACTTATGAAATGTATTGTTTTGTTTTTTATTTAAGTTTGTGACTGTGAAAGTCACTACTACGATTGCAAAAGAGTTTCCCTACTCTAAGTGGGATATAGACTAAACAAAATGAAAAAAAGAAAAACATAGTGACGAGTGACGACACTTTTGTTGTGTATACGACAACTGTTGCTTTTGTGAATCGGCCTAGTATAAATAATTTCTAAGCATTCGCCACACTTCTTAAATTTTCAACCAATACAAATAAACCTCTCTCAAGTTGTCTTTCGGTATCACATTTAACAGCAGATTAACCTGAGACGAACAAATAAACTGCATCATCTCCAAAATTTATGCTTCGCTCCGAGGGTTGTCTGTCGCTAAAAAATATCTCCCGTCTGAGGTTAAACTAAAATTGGTAAAGTCTCTTATCTCATATTATTCCAATAAAAACGTACGTCTGCGAGTTGTTCGCCGACTGTGATTTCTATTCTTTTCAAAGACTTGTGATTGCCTTCGATGCGATAGCTCGGCTTGTCTTTTGCCTTTGCAGGTTCGATCATATCTCAAGAGAACCGCTTCATCTTCTTGGGTGTAGCTAAGATAACTTTTTTAAATTTCGGTGCTGTGTTCAACTATTCAAAATCATTCACTTAAAGCTACCTGACTATTTATTTACAAAATCATTAATTTTAAGTCTAATGAACTGTACCCCTATAAGTTAACCTTAATGTTCAGCGATTGTTTCATTCAATAAATAAATAAATAAATATTCCATAAAGAGTTTAAGTTGACTTTTCTTTAAAAAATCCACATTTGCGCCACATCTAGTCTGGAACTAAATCAGAATTAAATTCATCGTTACGAATCGCTTGATGTTTTCAACGGTTATTCCGACCATTATCTGTACATTATTAACTCTGCACCGAGTATAAAACAATCATTGTAAAATAAATCCGCATATATATACAAGATTCAAAAATGTTAAAATTTTGTTTCCTCTTCTACTGCTTAATTCAACTTCGGCACTTTCATTTTAATAGACGCAACCTCACCGGTGATAAGCAAGAGTCTTTTAAGACATCATCATCTCTGTTGAAAATTTTTCTTGCATTTTATGCATTTTATCAAAATCCTTCTTCAAAATACTTTAATGTCCCAAATATTGAAAAACAATTAAAAATTCTGCCGCACCATCCCAATCCTCATTTGGAATGACAATTCAACTGCAAGCCGTCAGGAGGAGGTCAATCTGCTTGCTGTACACTTCGCCGCTGTGTTAGTTCAACACTTTCAAAATGTGTCATATTCCCTCCTGCTAGTGGCAGAGGATCATAGCGTACATATGATACACAAATCCACTGGTCCAGATTATATATATCTCCTTGTTTTGAAGATGTGTTCTTCCACACTCACAAAACCACTGCGAAGGCCGTTGCACCAATGCTACTCTTCAGGACAATTTCCAAATAGATGGATGACAGCATTTGTTCAGGACGTGCTAAAAAAGGCGAATTATCTTCTCTCTCCTCCTATAGACCAATTGCGCTTAACCCCATACATCCCAAGGTCATGAAAATGCTGATAAAATCTCAGCTCATGAAATACGAGTATCTTGTATAACGAACATTTCTCAGTGCCAGGCAGTATAGTTTCGTAAATATATATTTGCTAGCGACGAATCCCTTGGAAAGTTGTCTTGAACGGTTTTTAGTCTAATATTTATAAACAAAATAAACTATGGTGTGCCACAGAGCTCCATTTTGTACCCGACACTTTTTTTCATTTTAATCAAAAATCTCTTGTCTGCTGCTTCTAATCCAATATTCGTTACCGAACTTACGTCCTTGACCTTTGGCTTTAGAACGGGAACGGCAGTATATGTTAGGATCATTAAATTCTGATACTAACAGCATTGCTAAATAAGGATCCACCAACAGAGTGAAACTCAAACACCTACCAATTATCCAGAATATAACTTGCTTCGTTGAATAGTGTGCTTCACGGCACTATTCGTTAAATCATGGGTTTGCATCTCAGCAAAAAAATTTGGCAACTTTGATAAGTTGCCGGAATATCCAAACCTCAGCTACAAAAGATTAGTGGCCTCATTCAATGTTAGTTCCTTGAAACCTTTCTGTAATCAGAATCCAGTTACTGGCTTGATTTTATAACAACATGATAACTTACATTGTTCACGGTTATCCTTCTTTGTAGGAGTTGACATTTCGTTTTGTCGCAAAAACAATCTTGAGTTATTTTCTAAGATTTTGTTGCACAGAATACATTTGCTTTAAAACGACAGTTTTCTTATTTTAGTGCTTATTAATAAAGGACCTGGTTAAAGATGGCTGGAGCTTTCGAATTTCGAAACATTTTTTACCTCTACTCGCCCTCAAAAATCATAAGAAATTTGACTTTTGTGTCAAAATCGTATGCAATGCAATTGCTCTACACATTACGAGTACAACAGAAAATAAATAAAAATTATGAGGCCTTACACTTTTTTCGTGAAATAAAATATATAGGTTTACTGTGTATTTATGTGTATGATCTACAAATTGACATAAACTACAACTATTTAACAAAAATCGCAATCTCACTAGGTTCTTCTTATCTCACGAGTCTCAAGGGTTCATAGCATACGTCACAAATCTGAATCCCACAATCTGTGGTGTTGATCTAAATACTCGTATAAGCTCATTTGATAAGAAAGTAATCCTTGAAACAAACTGCTACTAATCTAAAAATAAAACACTTGTAAACACAAATCAACAAGTTGGGTTTTAACCCATAATCAGTTTAATTTCTTGATTCAAGTGAATTTTTGGTTTTTAAAAAAAATCGGCAAATGTTCGTAGATATCCATTCGATTTCAGAATGAACTAAAACTTGTATCATTTGTATTAAGGTTGAAAAAAAATATAAACATCATCCAAAAGGCCAAGTAATTATCTACCTTTCTCAGTTAATATTTATAACTTCCGTTAGAGATAAATCTTATCATCAACTAGTTAATACACTGTTGTCGCGTGGTTGGCTGCACATATTTGTTTGATAAATTCACGACTGTTCAAAGGTAACAGAAATGATCTACCTTTCAAATACATTGTCAACATTTTTTTTCTGTGATAAGATGTTGTTTGTCAAATTGGCAACGATACGAAACAGCTAGCCTTCATCAAAAATGGGTTTTGTTTACCTTAACATGTCTTTCTTATCAATTAAAATATTGATTTGAAATTGGGAAATTTCCCCACTTAAGACATCTGACATGGTACTATGAACTTAAATATAAAAACTAAAATTTTCTAATTGTATTGGTATGAGGGTCTATTTTATTACATATCATGATGATGAAATGTTTCATTTTAAGCAAATTTTAAATTTAATAACAATAAATAATAACATAATGTATAATCCTGTCTTCCTAGCCTATAACTTTGGAATGTTTATGCGAATGGAATGTTTGTGGAATTTTCCATGGTTTTCTTCAGAACTTCTTCTTGAAGGCTGTCGGAGTTCGTGGCTTATTCACATAAACCCGTAACTTTAAATAACCCTATAGAAAGAAGTTAAGAGCGGCCAAATGCAGTGATTGACAGCAAGTGCAAGCGATATTTGGCGACCGAGAAACGATCGAGGCTTTTACCAAAATGCGCCACAGAGACGTCCATGGAATAAGCAATTACACATCGTTTGATTGATGTCTTAGAGCCTTAACGACATCTTCAGTCAATGCAGTGACATCTACCTAATTCAGGCATAAGTTCTATTACACAATTTTCAGCACTTACCGTTCAAAACTTCTTGCAGGTATAGGACCTTTAATATTTTTTTTCAGGACACATGCACTGATAAGTGAAGAATACTAGTCAGTTTGGTTTCAGTTTGAAAACTGTTTTACATGGAGTGGGACGTTAAAGAGAATCGAGTTGCGGTAATAGCGTTGCATAAGTGCGGAAAGTGTGCTGGCAAAATTTTAGAGCGAATTGTCTGGAGTAGAGGACAGGCCGAGAAGTGGTCGCCCGCGTGTGGGCCGTACGAATGCGGTAGTACGAGTAAAAGCAGTGCGTGAACGAATTCGGAGAAATCCCCTTAGAAAGCAGAAGACCATATCCAAGGAATTGGATATATCAACCAGATGCATGTCTAGGCTGATTCGGGATGATCTGCATATGAAAGCCTATCATCGGCCCACGGGTCATTTTCTTTTTTCTTTTCTAACTCCTGAAAGGTGCAAGCGACTTTTGCAGTGGCACGCGAACAATGGCCATGAAAACATTCCGTTTACGGATGAGAAAATTTTTACCGTGGAAAAGTTTTCAACAAACAAAATGACAAAATTTATGCCACTTTATATAAAAAAGCAAAAAATTATGTTACAAAGGTTCAACGTGGACATCATCTCGCTTCCGTAATGGTTTGGTGGGGGGTCCCTCCACATGGTGTCACATCCCTTCACTTCTGTGGAAAAGGCGTAAAAACTGGTGAAAAAGTTTACCAAGAAGATGTGCGTGTTAGAGGGCGTTGTGAAGGGTTTGACCAA
This sequence comes from Volucella inflata, assembly GCA_928272305.1. Classification (NCBI taxonomy): domain Eukaryota; kingdom Metazoa; phylum Arthropoda; class Insecta; order Diptera; family Syrphidae; genus Volucella; species Volucella inflata. The sequence continues at coordinate 78,221,429 of OV743718.1, forward strand.
TACCGTTTTCAGTGGATCCTCCAACAGGACTCAGCTCCAGCGCACAAAGTCAAAACTACGAAGGACTGGCTCAGAGTCAAAATTGCTGGCTTAAAAGCAGCAGAAGATTGGCCGTCGCCGAGTCCAGATCTGAATCCAATTGATTATGGTTTGTGGTCAGAATTGGAGAACATGGCCTACAAGATTCCCCACAGAAATTTGGAAAGCCTTAAAACAGCATTAACCAGAGCAGCGTCCACGATCTCAATAGAAACCGTAAGTGCCGCTATAGGCCAATGGTCACACCGTTTGGAAGCTTGCGTTAAAGCTAAAGGCAGCCATTTCGATTGAATCCATTTTTTTTTTAATAATCAATATTGTGGTCTAATAAGTGAAACAATTTTGAATACAATATGTTTACTGGTTTTTTATAGCGTCTTATATTTGCAACAGAACTTATGGCAGGATTAGGTACATAAAGTGTTTTTTCCAAAGGTAATACAAACTTTGATTTTAAACAAAACACATGGAATATCATTAAATAGCCATTTATTTAGGTTCAATCAGCAAGATCAGAATTCAAATCGCACTTAATGAAAAACTGCGAGTTTTCTTAGCATATTAATCTGCATACCATAAATGATACGACGTTAGGAGACTCTTGCTGTTTAAGTAACGATTGGACCGTGTAGCATGTTCTCTATGTCTGACCACTCTGAGGACCTTTTAGAATACTTATTCTAAGTACTCCTTCATTAATGGGATTCCTCGCTAACTCCTTCCATTGGTGATAAACTACAAGTTGGTTTAGGTCCCCTTCCACTTGGTCGCACCACCGTAGATTCGGCCATCCTCTGATACAGGCGGAGCTGTGGTGTCCATTCACTCTACATGACCCAGACATTTTAGGCGTTTAATCCGTAGACGCTTGACCAAACCGATGTAAGCCCGTACAGTCCATGTCTAAATCTCTTAATCAATTTCTCGTCAATACAAACGGGACTAGAAATCACACGTAGTATTTTCCTCTAGAAAAGGCCAAGGGCTTCTTCATCCTTTTTCAATAGTATCTATGTCTCTGCGCCAGAGAGCTAGACGGGGATGATCAAGACCTTGTATAAAGCCAGTTTCGTTTTGCGAGAGAGGGCTCTACTACTGGGTGCGAAAAAACAGCGGTTGGCAAGAGTTATTCTACGGAGACAAAATAGACGTCTTTAACTACCTCGAAGTTATACGAGTAGCTACCAATTGTGATACTCTCACAAAGTTGTCGATGTTGGGAGATTAATTGTAGCCGCTTCCGCTTCGATATCTACGAATGCCTCATTGACGTCATGATTTCTTCGTCCAATAACGTCGACGTCAGCTGCGTACGCAAGCGATTGGGAAGACTTGTAGAAAATCGTTCTCCTACTATCGGCCAGTGAATTTTGTACGATTCTTTCTAAAGCGATGTTGGAAAAGTCACATGACAGCGCTTCGCCTTGTCACAAACCTTTTTTAAAACTGAAGGTCTCGGTTAATTCGTCACCGACCTTAATGGAGCAGCGAGTATTTTCCATTGTCATCCTACACAACCTGACGAGTTTGGCAGAATTGCCAAAACTTTACATGGTGCTATATAGCTCCTCCCTGTGCGCACTGTCATATGCGGCTTTGAATTCGCCAAACATGTGGGGGGTGTCGATCTAGAAATCCAGGGTCTTTTCCAAGATCTGCCGTAGTGTGAATATTTAATCGATGGTAGACTTCCCTGATCTGAAATCACCCTGATATGGACCTATCAGACTGCTCATGATCGGTTTCAAGTGATTACACAAAACGGCAGAGAAGATTTTGTAGGCGATGTTTAGGTGACTAATTCCCCAATAGTTGGCGCAGTCGAACGTGGATTTGGCAAACGATGCTGAGGCTCCATTCATTGGGCATGCTTTCTTCTGACTATATCATGCAGATGAGCTAATGCATGTTCCTAACCAGGTCATCTCCAGCTACTTTAAACAGCTCAGCTGGGAACCCGTCTGGGGCCAGCAGCTTTGTTCGACTTTAGTCTCGATATCGCATTCCCAACTTTGTCTAAGTCAGGTGGACGAAATTCTCTGCTATCATTGTCCAATGTTGATGGTTCATTCTGCCTGACAGCGGAATTATGGTCGCCGTCGTCGCCGTCGTTATGCAGTCTGCAGAAGTGGTCTTTCCAAATTTTTAGCACCGACTGCGATTCTACTACTGGCATGTTGTTTCAATTGTTTGATAGAATTTTCGAACGTCATTTTTGCCGTATCATCTCTCCATTTCCTCGACCGCGTGCTTCCCGTGCTCGTTCTTTTTTCTTCTAAGAAGTCTATGTTCTTTCGGTCTTTTCTATTCGTAGAGCTCACGAACAGCTCTCGTCCTGCAATGCAGAGCAGCATTGTATGCCTCTTGTTTGGCTGCATGGAAAAACTTGTCCGCCGCCATCACTTTTCCAGTCCTGGAAATCCTTAGGCTCCCAGTATATTGAAGTTGCTCGCCTAAGGTTTCGCCGTCCGATTTTCTGACGCCGCCGTTGACTCCATTTTGGGGGTTCATCCGCCGTACGACCTCCTTCTGGAGGATTCTGCTCCGCATCTAAGACACATATATCAGCCATCAGGCACAGCAGAATCAGCCTCGCCTGGCATAGTCCATGCGCTCTGTAGTTCGCAAGGCTGTGCTTTCGCAGGTCCAAGTGTCCAGTTACACACGTACACGTAGACTCAGCACGCTGATCGATAGGTCACCATAAATAGCTGTTCAGGGGGCACCACGAAGCGATTTTGCCCCCCTATAAAACCACTAGTAGGTGATATTAACGTAATGACTATCATATATTAGCAGATCGATTAACGGCTTATTATTGCAATATATAGTATGTATTTGCCAATCATGTGGAAAATATTGGTGGATATGGCAGAAACACATAAACAAAATCAAAAATAAAAAGATTCATAGTTCAGAATTCAAAGTATCTTTCGGTGACCTAAAAACCGCAGTCATTTACAATACAATATACAGTACAAGGTACTTTTATATGGCGATGATATATAATGCATAGTAATATTTTCTTACAGTGTAACTTATCGCCAAAATCAAGATCGGTAGCTTTAGATAGGTACAAGCTAATCTATAATAAAAATATTCTCAATAAAGCTGATAATAAATTACTATGCTCGGGTTTGGGTGTATTTTAAAGGCATTCAAGCTGAAAAACTTAAAAATAAATTGTTATCCGTACGGTGAAATATATATTGGATATATTGGAAGAGTATTTCACTTTCCGGAAACCAGCTATTCTGGAAAATATTGGATGCAAAGGAGAGGTCAGAGGTCTTCTCAGAAATGTGTAACTGTGTGACGAAGTCTATTACAAAAGCAGTTCCATAGGAATAGAATAACTTATCCTACGCCAATATTCTCAACTACCCTGCAGAATCCAATCCACGCGGTATGATCAGTCTGATTTTGAAGTCCAATTTGTTCTTTCGGGTGTCCCATAATTCACGCAATATGTAATTTTGATTGAAAATACAGATTTTAAAACAGATTGGGGATATGCATGGAATAGCATATCGGATAAATGGCTGCCACGGCTTTGCTGGCAAGTACGTACTCTTTAATTGAAATTTCATATGACCGTTTCTCATAAATGTGTTTGAATTTCACATCTCCCAATTTCCTCTTCCAAGGCATTGGTGGTAGTGGGCTTATTTGCATAGACCTTTGACTTCAAAAACCCCAAAGAAAAAAGTCCAATGGCGTTAAATCGCAAGATCTGGATGGCCAATTCTGATCGCGAAAACGGCCGTTTATACGATTGGGAAATAACTCATGCAGTAATTGAATTGTTTCTCTGGCTGTGTGGCATAGGTATGGCACAGTCTTGATGAAACCACATGTTGGTCACATCCATGTCTTGTAATTTAGGCACTAAAAACTGGGTTATCATGCCGCCACGATAAGGAACACATTAATTTTTACTGCCTGACCAGCCGCATTTTCAAAAAAGAATGGTCCGTTAATGCCCCAGCCCAAAATCCGCACCAAACAGTCACGGGTTGTGGATGCATTTGTTTTTCAACAATATCTCGTGGGTTTTCTGAACCCAAAATGCAACAATTTTGACAATTAACGAAGCCATCAAGATGAGAATGAGCTTCATCACTGAAGATGATTTTGTTCGACTGTAGCTGACAAACCTTAATTTTTTTTTAAATATTGCTCAACAATGAAAATGCATTGTTCTTTCGTTTAGCGCTCCATTTTTACTAACCTCAGATATCACCTGTCACATTGTTATTTCTTTTCCGTTGTCACCACTGTACTTGTACTATTAAATAGCGCGAAATTAAATGAGTAGTCTAACTGCAAAACTCACATCCTCCACTTTTTTTTCGAAAATTGAGTAAGCGGTATTTATATATACGAGTAGTATACCTAGTTTAAAAGCTTGATTTCGTATTCTTTCCTCATAGAACTTAATATGCGTTAAAAATTTAAACAATTTAGTTTTAATAAGTTTTTTGCAATTTGCCAAAAGTTATCGAAAGTGGAGAATTGAGTTTTGCAGTTAGACCACTCATATATTTCCGGAGTCCAAAAGTTATAGATTTTCTAAAGAATGACTACCTGGATAATGTAGATATTTGTATCTCTTTCGATTAAGGAGTGCTAGATTCTCGCTTATATGATCTCCAAGATGCTAAAATGGTTGTGGAATTTGTATCCCAGAGTCCTGTTAGAGCTAGACGGCAGAGGTATTCTTTTCCATTGTCTTTTGACTCGGAAGTCTTTAAGTTTGAAAAATCGTATGACAAATTTTATGTGCCCCTTAGGACTGTTTTTGGAGTTGTAGAATAACACAGAGATTTGAAGCGTAGACGGATCTGTTGCGGCAAATGTTTGTTTGATTTAAGCACATACATAAGAGACCTCACTCGTACTTGATGTCTGAAGTAGACGTCTATTACAGCTTGTCATTTGATTTTATTCTGCTGGTCCCTCTTCGAAATTGGTATCAGTCTATTCACTTTGAACAATTTTAAAACAGATGAAAATGGCTCTGTTAAATCTTGTATTGTATAATATATTTTATATTCAAATGGCCATACTGTACTAGCTGCTCGAAAAATGGCATTAAGTTCTGCAAAAAAGTAAAATAGCATCAATAAGGATAAGTGCGATCAATTCTATGTGTCATAAGATACACATCTATGCTTTAGGCCATCAATTAATAGACAGCAAAAACAAATTACATAGCTCCAATTCGGATTTAATTGGGACCTTCACATTCTAAGTATGAGCAAATGAAAAATATCAATGCTAAAACATTTTGCACATGTCCATCATGTTGAAAGCAAAATGACTACGAAACGCTCATATGAATGTACATTGTACATGCATTCAAGTGTGTATATACTCGTATTTCCCACTTAATTGTAAAAATTGCACGGATTTTCCAAGCTTATCTTAAGCTAAATAATCCCTGCTGTAATATTGTGCTACTTAGAAATTCAGCCAAAGTAGATAATAAATATGGATAAGTTTAACACAACTATTGCACATTTCCTCGAACTACTTATCGACGGGATTTTCTAAACATATCATTCTAGTAGTATACGTACTTATACACACATTTATGTAGTACACCAATGTATGTGAGAAAAAATTGGAAAAAAACAATTGACTGATAGAATGTGTACATTTTTGCCATCATGTGGACACAATTAAATTCGAACTACGGGTGAAACGTCTATTAAATGGTCAGGAACTGTGACTCTACTCAGCCGAAAATATCTTCTTCTAACCCAAAGTTCGGTTTTAGCATGAGGAAGGGCAACAACAAATCTACACACACAGCGTGAAAACAACGTCACTACAAATGACAATCAGCTGATAACCTTTTCATAAAGCAAAAAAATAAAACAAATAAAAAAGCAACTATTTTATTTTCTGAAAAAATTGTTTCACTAACTTAAGATTGAAAATAGCTCTACTCAATATACTAAATTCGTTCATGTTAAAAATACAAGTATCTATCTAGCCACTGAAAAGTCAGATTTATAGGTAGAGCCCCCAGTCAACTCTGATAACTTGAATTATATTATATCACCATTATTACACCCTACTCCTATCAAGAACAAGTTATATCTGCGTATAAACTATTGTGTCTATGTATCAACAACAGCAATAGCAATAGCAACATCATCGCAACAAACCCCCAGCTGAGCAGAAAGTGGTTGGTAAACATCGATATGACGTCGTCGCCAACGTCGATATCGATTACGCTGTTGGTGTAAGTAGAATACTCCTCTATTTAGATGCTTCCTCGACAAATTCACTTTCATTTCAAAGCTTCGTTATTATTGTTGAGTGCACTTTAACGCTGGGATTGACTCTAGAAGGCTCTTTCTATTTCGATTATAAATTGACTTAATTCCAATTCAAATGGAACAACAGAAACAAAATTCTATAAATGCATTGTAAATACGTGATAAGAACTTTATTTTTTTTTTTTTTAAATAAAACGAAGAAAACAAACTTATAATAAAAATTATCGAACGCGACTTTAAATGGTGTACATACGTAATTCAAATGTATCGCTTGTGGTGTGCGGAACGAAGCGATTCTTCTTTTTCGGTGTTAATCAGTTCTCGCAGATAGTGGCCACTGTTCGGATGCTTGCAACCGATAATTTACTAGCATATTCAAATTGTTTGACACTTTAGTATTAAACATTAATTTAAATTTTTTTTTTTTTTAAATAAAAGATAAAAACGTGATTGTGTGTCTAAAATGAGCCTGAGCAGATTAAGATTGATTACATTTGATGTAACAGATACACTGCTTAAATTCCGCACTAGTCCTGGAAAACAGTATGGAGAGGTTGGGGCCATGTTTGGAGTACTTTGTGAGGACCAGCAATTGGCGGTTAATTTCCGAAAGAGTTGGTATGAATATTATGATATGATATTATAAATAATAATAATAATAATGATAAAATCCCAATCGAAGTATTGTATAATAGAACATGGAATTCATTTTTTTCATTCAAAGCGTGAGATGTTTGTGTTGCATATAAAACAAATAATTGTTTGCCAATTAGTGGGTGTTAATTCTTTTCAAAAGAAACAACAGATATTTTTGTGATTTTTTTATCTTACTTTGACTTTGTTCAGAATTTTGGTCTTTGTTTTCTTTACTAATGCGGAAGAATATGGGTAAATCAGGTGGTTTGACATTGAACATCGCACCACAATAGTACGCATAAAACAAAACAAAAAAAATAACAAAGTAGATACACAAAATATGTGTACACAAGTGTATCTACTCGTACAACAGTGAGTTCGACAAGTTTGTTTTTCTGTAGGTTTTCCGCCGTGGAATTCGTTGTCCATTGCTGGATGAAAAAATAAATATACAGAAGATGACTTCAATCCCTTGATACTTTGCTTGCTCATACTAGGTGATACTGTACACGGAAATGCGCATAACACGTGTACCTACTCTCACTTTTGATTTGTTATTGTTACTCCAATTCATTCCAGCTGATAAGTTTAATTTGGAACGAAGGTCATTCACTTTGGGGCAGCTTGTGCTCAGCCTTTTAAGTTATAGCTGTGATTGAAACGAATTCCTTTTAGAATTTAATACAGTAAAATTCCTATTGATTTTTAAAGTCGAATTAATTTGAAAAATTATAGAAGTTCTCCACTGGACCCAATGGCGAAACCCCCATGACTTTAACAATTTAAATTTGCCTATTGTTTCCATGTGATAGAAAAGCTAAATTCATGATTGAACCGCGCACAGTTTTTGTATCAAAATTTAAATCAACACATCTAATAGGTTGCTAAAAGTTTGAGGACGTGTTAAATTGAAAACTCAGTTCAACGGCTCAAACTTTTTGGATTATCTTATACATATATGTGTTACTGACATCACTTAGATGTTTCGGTTAATACCGGTTTGAAAAAAAAACAATTACAAATAATCAGTCATTTAAGTTAGACGTTATTTCTTTTTAATAAAAACAAAAAAAATTCTCGAAGATCAGAGTGGAAGCTTCCTTTAAAGATTAAGAGGTTAAGATTTGTGAATAACCTCCAACTTTTTGTATACAACAAACGCAAATAAAAAGATTGTAAAATGAATGATTTATTGATAAAAAGTGAGGTACTGATGCCGGTCGGTTTAAAATAGATGAAAGATTATCGGAGGCAAAACAAAAATTAGAGGGCATGTACTTATTTTATAAATTTTACAGCTAAGTTAAGTTTAACATCCCCAAAAATTATTACATAATATTAAATCGAAGATCTTTCAAATCGATTTCGCCCTGAGAAACAATCTACGAATGTTAATTCTAAACTGTCATTGAAATACACACATATTCGATATTCGTCATGGAACTTGAAGCGACATATTTGTAAAATATATTTATCAGCCGGAAACCTCGTAAAAACTATTTTTTTCAATTGTTAATTATGCAATAACTGAAACAACCTGGCCATGATTTAATAAGTCTTTCATTTCATATGCGTCTACTTGACAACTTTTTCTTAAAAGTTATTTTTCTCTCACAAGCTAAAATTACAATCTGTACCATAGAGAGAATAAGATATCGTTCAAATAGAAATTCCGACTCTGGATGACATAAAATCGTTATTACTTTCTTACATAAGTGGCGCTTCTTGGGCTCAATTAACAAGCCTCCCCAGTTAGTCGGTAGTCTTAAGCTAACTGCCTCCATTGGCGCGCAACGAGTTGGTTGAGGTCGCCTTCTACTTGCGCGTGCCACATAAGGTGAGGTCTTCCTCTACTGCCTTGTCTTTACGGGTTATATTCTACATGTTCTGGCCACCTCAGGTGCTTTCAGACTATGTCGATGTCATCCGCTTGTCATAGAGCCCATGCTTCTACTCATAAAGTAGGTCTGGGATAATCAAGGTCTTCAATAGATTCTACCTTCTTAGCCCAAAAAAACGCCGACTGGAAAGAATAATTCTTAGTTATATTTCGGCTAAAGTATTTTTGGCAGAATTTATAGAAGAGCCAAGGTAGACAAAGACTCAAATTTATGTCTGGCGACTGTAAGCTTCTATTCATTTACCACTTAACCCATTTAGGCAGCATTTGTGTCAAAACTAGCGAATGCACCGATGATAGCCCGCAGTGCTCTCTCAATTTTGTCGATATCTTTGACGTACGCTAGTAGTTGCACAGACTTTTGGAAGGTTGTGCTACCAGTGTTCGTGTATGAGTTCTGTAAAATTCTTTGAAGTACGAGTATGATGTGGAAGACTTTATATACGTAATAACGCATTGCCTTATCTAAAACGTTTTTTGACTTCAAAGCTCTCGGTGAAGTCGTTACCGGCTTTGACAGAACAGCGAACGTTCTTAATCGTCAATATGTAAAAATGAACGAGCTTTGGATTGGGAAAGACGCCTAAACTAGACATGGCTCAGTATATCACGTTTCTAAAAACGCTGCTATATACGCCCTTTAAATCGTTGAAAAATTGATGAATATCGATCTACCAGAGTGTAAAGATTTGGTCGATAATGGATTTTTTTATCTTGAAACCGCACTAATAGAGATTGGCGAAAAGTTTCAGATGTTCACATAATATGGGAGATAAGATCTAACTGTGGGGTGTCTGGCTTGTTTGCCGTTTATTCAGCTGGAAAAAGTTAAAATGTAAATGGTTCCAATAGAAGACGCGGAGTAGTCACAGGGCACCTGTCTAACTTATTTTACCCAACCTGCTGAGCTATACTTTTACACCTCAATGATACTATACCATAAAGTGGCTTGTTGCCTGCCTAGTTGTTCACAATTGACAAGTATAAGTCCTTTTCTTAGCTGTCTTGGCCGTCCATTTGCAGTTGCGAATTTGCTTAAGGGTTTTACTTATAAGAGATAGTTTATTTTCTACGAGAGATGTAAGGGTGAACAACTTCTTGTTAGTTCTTCAAATTTGTAAATCCTCTCAAGTAATATGTAAAGGTGTTGTGCAACCTAAAGAAAACAATAAAGTTATGTCATATAGTCATTGGGCCAATACCTTTGATAGCAATCCGTCTACCAGACTATCACCCCACCATCTTGGATCGGTTGGTGAGAATAACTAAGATATATGTACCTCGATTAGTAGGACGTCTTCTTACAAATCTATCGGAATTGAACATTTGAGGTTCAAATGTAATCGGTCAATCACCGAAGCATTGCTGTTGCTGTTGCCGAAGAGTTTGGCTGACTATTGCCAGCTGGGCATTTAGGCTTATCGCAGAATATGAAAAAAAAAATGGAATGGAAGACCATATAAAGAGATGTAGTTGATGATGTCCACATCATATGCTTTATTAAAGACGAGCCACTATACTCGTAATAGTTTAAGAAGTATGTATTTGATGACCGACTTAAGTTCGCGGATGGAGTGAAATCATTTATCATTAAGGGATGAGTACGATATGTTCTATTATTTCACTGGTGTACCTGCTGCTGAGCAAGCAGGTTACTAAGATTATGCAGAGATGACCTCCATATTTTGTAGGTGTCTTTGAACTGTAAAAGTGCTAACATTGTAAAATCCCCAATACCTAGTGTTTGTAAAATAGTCTATGTCAGGTTCATAGATTTGAAGATTCCCTTTACTTCTTTATACAGTTACTGCACATATCTGCATTTAACACTACAACTGAAGACTATTTTTGAGTCGAGATCAGAGTTTCATTTCTATTTTAAAACATAGTCCAATCCAGAGAATTCATAGGAATTCAGAAATTCAAGGTCTAAGTGGCATAAATGGGATTGAGATTGAATTTCCGGACACTAAAAGTTGTTTACACAGCCCTAGCTCAATAATGGCTCATCTGATTTAAAAAATAAAACACAGGTGATTCATTTAAGATATAAATTATCCTTCTGCGTTGTCCTGTTGCTGAGTAATGCTAAAAACAATTAATCAAATCATCGCTCAAAATTTTCCTTCAGTGGCGACCATTGCCAGCAGCCATGCTGCAGTGCCTATCGTTGCAATAGTGTGTGTGTGTATATGGGCGCGCTACAGCCTATTGTTTTGATCTTTAGTGTGTGATCTCTTCAGTAAAAAATAGAAAAAAAAATCGCAAATGAAGTTTTCAACAGTGTTTACAGTTTTACAGCTTTCCGTTAAATTGTGCCTACTAACAAAAATTGTTGGGGTACTGTGCTGAATAAATAAAGCGTTGTCTCAAATCATCTTACTTGTGGCCAAAAACAAGGGTTTTTGGGATATGACATATGTGGAGAAGAGTTTGCGCAACTACTTCTAAGATAGGCGAGGTAAGCATAGAAGAAAGGATGGAAAAATAGAGCTTCCCCATAGTTTTACCACATCGTGAGCGACATAAAGGCGCTCACTGAAAATGTTTATCCCGATTTAAAACACATCAGTGCCAAACCAATTGTATGACTATATTAATACCAAAAAATGATGCAGCTAATGAAACCAATGCTTACCTCTTACTTAAGTTTAACGCTCCTTAAATTGGATACAAGTCTATTGATTCAATAGTACATGCAGAAGGAGTTGTGCATTACCCGCACCTACATCCTACACACTCTTAATCCCCCAGGCATTCCTTCACACAAATTGATATTAAAAGTAGGCGCACCTGTTATATTCTTACGAAATTTAAATCCTCCAAAAATGTGTAATGGGACCAGATTGCAGATAAAAGCACTGCCAAAAAAATTAATAGTGGCGATAATCCTTACTAGATGCGGCCAAGGAGAAACTGCGTCCATTCCTCGCATCCCGTTTTAAATGACTGCAATTCCCAATTAAAGTCTGTTTCGCCATGACTATAAATAAGGCCCAGGGTCAGTTCTTAAAGAAGGCTGGTGTTTACTTAAGGGCAGACGGCTTTTCTCATGGCCAACTATGTATATGTGACATGTTCGAGAGTTCGCTCATCTTGCAATCTGTCCATTTTACAGCCTGAGGGAAAAATGACAAACATAGTTTACAAAGAGGTGTTACACAAATAAGGCGACGCATTGGCATCTCTCAGATTTTCAAAACCCCACCAAATAAAGTGACAGCTCCATTAATATTCATATTAATACTCAGGCTTAGAAAAAAAAACATGTTAGGGCTGTGAAATGCTATACTGACTTTACCTCCCCGTGGTGCATTCTGGTTCATCAGTACGAATTCGTAAATTCTTACATGGTTTATAAAAATGATGTTTAACCTAAGACTTCGCAAATTAACCTCGCAAATTAGTTTCAATATGAAATCAAATGAAATAAATTAATTGAACATAAAATTAAGAAACTTGAGCGAAGCCGGGTGGGTCAGCTAGTCGTCTTTTCAAAACCATTCGGTTCGGTTTTCGAAGCCATGATTTACAATTCAAAGTTTTATAATGTAAGTTGTTGTCATAACTTAGCGCATTCAAAAGAACTAATTTTTAAAACTGACCTTTCTCAGTTATTATTATTAAGCATGCTGTCAAGAATTTATTTCTTAATAAACTTAGGTGTATGCTTATGGTAGATTTTATATTATAGTTTGCTGTTGCTTTTGTTAGTGGCAAAAAGCACAATTCAAAATGACTAGCTAACCTACCAATTATTTGAAATCTGTTCATTCTATTATGAAACAAAGGAGTGTATTACCTGAAATTCAAATAAGTTTTTCGGGTCAGGGGATATAATTAACCCCAGCACCATTTATATCTACTACTAAAAAAAAAACTCATTTTTTTTATTAATTTAAAATTAAATTGAAGTCTGTGGTTGATTGGAATTACCTCACCTAGTAACTATTTATATGTTGATAATATTCTTTTCAAGTATTCATCGATAACACTTCAAATACTGCATCAGCATCACCAGTATCTTGTTAGATTCACTACAGCTTAACGTATACCAAAATTATGAAACCTACTTAGCTATCCGTTTACCTGTGTAAGCTCAATTTGTCTGTAAACAAAGTCGAGTATCTGTATGCCAAGTTCAGTTAATGCATCTTTTTCCTATTAATACAAAAATAATAATAAAAATAGACAAACATCTATGGTATAACCGCGAATAATTCACAACTTAGAGGGAGTTTATTCAAATTATTAGGAAAGATTAAAATTTACGAGAAGACGCATTATGTAAGTTAATGGACACAAATGAACAATGAGAACGTGCTTGCATTCATACATAATATGTGTATGTGTCTATTGTGCAGGCGGCCAATAATTTTTAATCGCTTAAATTTTAATGTTGAACATGTTTATCGAATAATGATTCGATAAGGCTGAACTTTGAATTGTTTTGAGGTGTCTATCAGTAGCAAAGTAAATAAAACGGAAACAAGATAAAATATTTGTTTTAAAGTTTGAAGAATGTGATCAAAAGATTACGAACCGGTTCTAAGCTGTATTTTATATATTTTTATTGCTCATTTGCGATGCAAAGTCAAACAATTCTAATGAACCAAAATGAAAAAGATCTGATGTTTTATACTAATTAAAATAGGTCACTTGGCTAATTCATTTCAAATTAAAAATAACGTTGGCATCTAAATATAGAATAACAAGTTATCTTGTCTGATTTGAATATTTTAAGCTAAATTATTTGAAGTGCATCGTCATTTTTCGTCTAAGGTTTTACTTTTTTCTAGCTTCACTTGGCTTCGTCATCTCCTCCCAAAACTGCTAAGATATTTTATAAATACCATTACACTCCGTATACGATGCGTTCAGTTCAAAAACTAATGAATTATCGTTGGTGTAAAGATACCGTACTGACCTTAAGGGATAAGTTCTCTAAGAAAATTAAGAGAGGTTCATTAGTTTTGTTGTTTATAGATTTCCTCCTCTGAATTTTGTCCAAACCTCTGAGATTGAATGTCCGAGAATTTTAGCAAGATTTATAACAACAAAACAAAAAACACTGTGGCCCTAGCGGCCCGGTATGGGCCATGGCCTAGCTTCTTGACCCTCATTTGTGTTGTTCATGTTGTCATTTTTGTGTCACATCTGAGCGGGGCCTACGTTTTTTCGTCGAGTCCGAACGGCACTCCTTAGAAGATTTTTCGTAGGCAATTTTACTTTCGGGTGTTTGCCTTGCCCGCCGAAAGGGCGATGGCGATTTTAAAATTGTTGGTGACCTAGCCAGGAATCGAACCCAAGCTCTCTGCGCAAGCTAACTATCCCACCATCGCCATCGCCATCAAGATCATAATAACACCCGCCAAATTGAACTTCAAACAAGATGCAGAAATGTTTTAAGTTCTTGCACTGTTATCGAATGGTTCAGAGTTAAGAAATGATCTAAATGCAGCTTAGTTTTCACTACAAACATGTACATATTTCGCCTCCTTTCTCCTATCATTCATAATATAACGCATATCAATGAGGATTGATGCGTCTTGTATTTTTCGTGAACGCCTGTCGTGAAGACTTCAGTTTACTTGATGCCCACACATCCATGGGAGCAAGGATACGCCTTGCCATCGTAACCTACATTAGATTTTACCAATGCGTAACTGTGTTGAGAGCACAGCTCCACCCTTGTTATGAGTCGAGGCCCACCTTAAACCTCTTTCTGATCTTAGGGTCTCAGTACAGCACTTATACCCACTCCACTCCGGGTATGAGACCTAGCAGGGTCACCCTCCCTCCGTTTTAAGTTTAAACCACAGCCACCGTGACGCTTCCACAAGGGGGTCTACCTCTACAACTTAGGCCCATACCGAAGTCTGGGGAGCTCCTAACTCAGACAGTACCATGTTTTAAGTCCTGGTATGTACTACCACTGGTCTTGCCACTCAACAAGACCTATGACCGGCAGCTGATAACAGGACAAATCATAGCAACCATCAGAGGCATAAAGGTCTGATGATGTTTATGATAAGTCCTGTTTTGCCCTACCCTCGCTTTTTTTTATACAACGTCGTTGATGGAAGAAGTCTTGATAATTGAGCGGGGATCAATGAGAATTGTATGAATCCCCTTTTGGAGAACGGTCAAATGTTTTCTTTATTTGCTACAGGAAGAGGAGCGAACGCTTTATTAATAAAAATGCCGCCGATTTATTAAAGTTGTTAAGTAGCATTCATTTGGCTAGGCCCCACTCTTGAGCTTTGTGCTAGTTAATCCGCAACCTAAAACAATAGAGCAAGTAATTTCATCAATGATCACATTCCTACATGAGACTCTGATAAGACTCAGTCCTCCAAAGGCCTCCAGCCCCACATCATTGATTGGTTTTGGAAGCACCTATGAAGTTTCGATTACATTCACTTTCTAGGTAAGACTCTTGCCAAAGCCAGTGCTAAGTACAGGGGTAGTCGACTACACATTCATATTCTCAGAGTAGGTAATCAAAGTTTCAATATCATTGCGTCAGACCAAAGTCAAAGGACATCCAACGTCCAAAGTCATCAAAATTCGATAGCGAATTGAACAAAAGACCACTGTTCTTAAAACAGAATACGCCCCGAAGAATGCTCCACATAAAGAAAACAAGCGTTTTATATTCAGCCTGAGCAAGTTAACTAACATAATTTACGGAGTTCTTCAGAATATCCGGTCCAAAAGGCAAAAGAGATTGCTTCACAACATGAATGCTTCTTTATCTAACCTTTGGCAAACTTTGAATCAAAACTAACCACAAACATCTGGCGTCGATATGCTTAAATGCGAACAAAAATATATTTTTGCAAATGGTCAAAATTCTAACCTCAATTTATGGGCTTAAGCCCATTCAGATTCCCAATAAACAATTCAATCAAATTTTCATATTCCCTTTCTCTTATTTGCAGGCACAAAATGAACAGAGCACACCCGAACTTTGGAAAGTATTCAAAATTGGGATGGCAAAATTGGTGGATTCAACTAATTGATAGTGCGTATGGTTGTCCAATTATAACACTCGAACTAACTAATCTCTTGTTTAGGTACCTTTGCTGAAAGTGGTGCCAGGATTCAAGCGGACAAGCTTCAGAAATTCTCTGAAAGCCTTCTGGATTTGTACAAAACAAGCGCGTGTTGGCAACATGCAAACGGCGCAATGGAACTACTTCAATACCTTAAAATGCAACAGCAATTGGGTGCGAAGGAAACTGGAAAGCCACCATTTGCTCTTGGTATTATCTCCAATTTTGATCCTCGCTTAGATGTTCTGCTTCGCAACATGAAACTTAATCACTTCTTCGACTTTGTTGTCTGCTCCTATGATGTCAAAGCCGAAAAGCCAAGTAAAGAAATTTTTGATATCGCTGTGAAGTATTCCGAAATGGAAGACTTAAAGCCAACGGAATGTCTACATATTGGTGATACTCCCATCAGTGATTACTTTGGTGCAAAAGATGCAGGCTGGAATGCGGCCCTTATTCATGAAAAAGATCCGCCCTACCTAATTAAGAAGTACGGCGATAGAATTCAAGAGTTTTATGTGTTCCCTAGTCTATTCGATTTCCACAAAAAGTTGTCCAATAATTTTATATCGTGGTAGAAAATGTATTTTAAGAGTTTTAGGATTTTTTGACTGATTAATAAATTTTTGTAAAAAGTTTTTTTTTTCTGTTGTTTATTGCGGCTTAAGATCATTAAGGAGATGAGAGTGTTTTTCGAACAATTCGACAAGCGGATCTTGGGGTTTGTTGGATTCCTTATCGTATTCAGATCCTATACTCCAGAGCGACTCCAGATCATAGTTTTCGCGGGCCTCTGGTGAGAAGATGTGTAAGGCAATGTTTCCTAGAGACATATCATTGATACAATCAAATGTGGAAAATTTATCATGGGTACCTACCCAAATCCAGAGCCATCCAGTCGCGGCTTTTCTCTCCCTCAATCTTTGGTAAAATATCACCTCGCGCACATTTCTTTTTAAAGACACGACGAACGAATTCCGCTGTGGCTAGCATATGACGATAGCTCCGTCCTGTTACAACAACCATGTAGTCAACATATTTGTATTCTTTTGGGACAAGGCACACAAAGATATTCTCAGCATTTTCCATTCGTAGCACATTTACGAGGTCCTCGATGTCAAAAACACCATGAATTCCACCTTGCAACACAGAGGAAACCTTCTTTATATACTTTAGCACAGTATTACGAAATACTTACGTTTTAAATTGAGTCCTAGGAATTCTTCGTTAATATCTGCATCTGGTTCGTCTGCGATTTGGTAACGTTGTTTTTCTTCCTCAACATCAAATATCTCGGGTGAATCTTCGTCACGGAAAACTTTGTACTTGTTACGTACAGCAGCTGGTATTTGATTGTCATTTTTTGGTTTAAGTGGTTCTGGGTTACTAAACTCATGATGAAAATATTTAGTTTGCGAAATTATTGGAATACTCAAGCGAACATCGCGAATTAAGCGAAATATTCGGTAAGAAACAGGCAACATATTTTTCACGCTGGTAAGAATTTTTCGACAATTATAAATGTCAAAAGTGCGGGATGTGTTCGTTAAATCGGAGTACAGTTATTAAGGGTGCAAATATTGTTATACTTGCAAATAATTTTTTTTTCCAATCTGTGGGTATGATATATATTTAGAAAGCAACTGGAATTAAGGAATCTGAAAAAATAAATGCACTACAAAACAACAATGAAAATTGAATGATTGACTTGGTATACTCCCCCAACAAATGCTTGTTGCGTTGCGTTTTTGTCAAAGGCGGCTAATACTGATAGAAGAATTGTGTATGACATTTTTTAAGGCGTTGTTCTCATTTCTTGGGCCAAAAAGGTATAAATTTGTTCTTCATTGTTTTTAGAGTACGAGGGCGGGTCAATAAGTCCGTGACTTTTTGAATTTCTGACCTCTTTACTGAAACAGCAACACTGCTCCTGTCAACAGGCAGCTGTCAGTTGACTCCTGTCAAAATTTAAACTTGCTGCGTCAGTTAGTTTGTGTTTGACAGCTATTTTTGTCAGACTACTCACTAATTTGAGGAGAAGATGGAAAAAAGTGAATTTCGTGTGCTTATTAAGCATTATTTCTTGCGAAAAAAAAAACCATTACCGAGACCAAGGCTAAGCTTGATAAATACTATGGGGACTCTGCACCATCGATTTCAATGGTAAAAAAGTGGTTTACTGAATTTCGTTGTGGCCGTACAAGCACTGAAGATGCCGAACGTCCTGGACGCCCAGTTGAGGTCTCTACACCCGAAACAATCGAAAAAATTCACGATATGGTGTTGGCCGACCGAAGATTGAAAGTGCGAGAGATTGTGAAAGCCGTAGGGATCTCGCATGGCTCAGTGGTTTCAATTTTGAATGATCACTTGGGCATGAGAAAGCTTTCCGCAAGATGGGTGCCGCGTTTGCTCACAGTCGACCACAATCGCAATCGTGTTTACCATGGCAAAAATCCATGAATTGGGCTATGAATTGCTCCCTCATCCACCCTATTCTCCAGATTTGGCTCCGAGCGACTACTTCTTGTTCCCAAACCTGAAGAAATGGCTTGGTGGAAAAAGATTTCACTCCAATGATGAAGTCATCTCGCAAACAAAGGCCTATTTTGAGGACCTCGACAAATCATTTTTTTTGGAAGGGATAAAAAAATTGGAGAAGCGTTGGACAAAGTGTATAGAGCTCAAGGGAGACTACGTTGAAAAATAAAATTATTTTTTTATCAAAAAATCTGTGTTTTAATCCAAAAGTCACGGACTTATTGACCCGCCCTCGTATTAAAAATAATGAATATATATACATACGTATAAGATTTCAAGTTGGTAGACTTTCGGTCTGAAATTTTTGGAGGAATATTAAAGACACGATAAACATCAAAGAATGTCAAATGTTCTCTCAAGAAGAAAAAAAATTATTATTGGTTATTAATTCTTCTTCTTCCTCCATAAAGCGTTGAGAAACGAGTTTTAATGCGTAGAATTAAATCAAGTTACGTGCCTGCATTGCTATAGTGCCGCTTGCAAGGTTGGCTATTTTAGAATACCCCGTTACTGAGGCCTTGAGCTGCTGATGTTCTTTTAATTTGAGTGATGCAATTAAGTTATTTCCAGTCTCTTCTTCTACTGAAACTTAAGTTTCTACCGGCTTTTGAACTTTATTGAAAATGTCAAGGAAAATATTTTTAAACTAATTGTTTTAAAAGTGTGCTGGTTATACGATTGATATCTGAGAGTATATGGTAACATTCTCGTTAATAAAAAATTGACGAGACTACAATGGTTCAGATATTCAACATACATAGGTGAAGTCGGTATTTGAATTAATTTATTCACTGCAAATCTGATATCCGCTAACGTAAAGCTTTGTCTTCTGTTTGAGAGCACCTTGTGTGGTGATGAAACAGCTAGATCTTTCGTAAAAGTTATTTCAAGATACTCGGTTATTTGCTTATCATAAGTTGATGCCAACGCAACAGCGAACGGATATCTAATTTTTAATAAAATTCAACAAATACCACAGATTAAAGCCCATTTATAGAATTTTATACTATACATATATGAGGACGATCAAGCCTTGATAGAATCAGTCGGTGTGAACTTAGCAAACCACAGAAATAATAAAAGTGGCTACAAATTGCTTTACTATAATATTAAGAACCCGAGTCTGTAATTCGGATAATCTTCGAACTATGTCCAACTAGTCTTTAAAAAAAGTTGCAAAGACAGAAGCCCCCATTGGATTCAGTCCCTTAGCCCTAATTTAGTATCATCAGCCTGAAATTCTTAAATCGGTCCTTGTACTGTCGTACTACCTTCGACAACTTACTAATCAGCTTTTTGCGCTTCTTTGCATACCTCCGGAACTTTAACTATCAGTTGTCAAAGAGATTCCCTTATTCCTGCATTGGTTGAGTCTTCTACTATACGTCTACAGCGCTGTCCACCAGCTAAGGTTAGTACACTGTTCCCTAGCTAATGTTTCAACACGTTTGTTAGCGTACTATCCAAAACTATGAAAAACAAAAAAAAACAAAACTTTCAAAATCCATTCGCTTACTTATTATTTTCGTAGTTTTCGCAGAATAGAGCAATTTATTTCACCCGTTTTGTCAATTTTAGTCCAATAAATTTGTTGGGTTTTTGAAAACTGTCAAACTGTTTTTGTTCTTATTTCAAATTGTCATCACGATTGCTATTATTTAGAAATGGAACATTTTTTACTCTGTCTTGCCAAAATATATGTACCCGAAAAATGTATTGAATTCTAATTAATTTTATTTTAGTTTAATTGATTAATTTATTTCATGAAAATTATTAATTAATAAATTAAGTTTCATTGTGAAAAATGCATTCATATGTACATATGGATACTGTTAAGATTTAAAAGTTAAAACAACCGACTTAAAGGGAAATCCAAAACAAAGAAGAGTTTATTAGCGGTTTTGTGGTTCTATATATACCCTGAAAGTGTTATACATTTCAAGCAGAGTTGCCATGTTAAATTATATGAATTGACAGAGTATTAACTCATATTTTTCTTAACACTCCCACTTTTAGATAATTTAATATTTTAATTACATGGTTTCATCATTATTTTTTTTTTTTTCTATAATTCCAATTAACAATCTAAATTTTTGAAATTTATCTTTACTTAGACCCTTTGTTAAAATGTCAGCTTGTTGTTGTTCAGAAGGAACAAAGTTTATCAAAAATTCTCCTCTTTCGTATTGCTCACGTATGAAGTGATAACGAACGTCTATGTGTTTCGTTCGTTTATGAAACTCTGGATTTTTGATGAGCCGAATCGCTCCTTGGTTGTCCATTTTCAGCATAGCATCGCCAATACCACCCGGAATCATCTCAGAGAGCAGCTGCTGTAGCCATATCATGTCTTTTACTGCTTGTGATGCGGCCACGTATTCTGACTCAGTAGTTGACAAAGAAACACATTTTTGCCTCTGTGATGACCAAGACAACGGGCCACTCCCGAGTGAAAAAATGAACCCAGTGGTAGAGCGCCTTGTTCCAGGATCCCCTGCATAATCAGCGTCACTGAAACAAACTAACGAATAACATTTAGTTCTTTTAAAAAATATACCCATTCGTCTGGTTCCACTGATATATTTCAAGATTCTCTTCACAGCGTTGACATCATGATTACTTGGCGAATCCAAATATCGGGAAACCACTCCTACAGCAAAGGCAATATCTGGACGAGTCGCCACCGCCAAATACATGAGAGAGCCTACGGCTTCTCTGTGGGGAAATTTCACTACTTCCGAAGATAGAGTATCTGGTGAAGAATATTGCTCCGCTGGAGTTGACACCGGCTTGCAACAACTCATGTTGAATCGTTTCAACAACCGCTCAATGTAGTTCGATTGGCCAACATGAATTCCATCGCCTGGTTGAACTGTGATCTCCATCCCGAGAAAGCAACCAGCTTCCAAAACTGTGACTTCGAAATTCTTCTGCAGAAATTTCACCAACTGATTCGCATCATCTTTGTTCTTCGAAGCCACGAGCCCATCATCGATGTAAACAGCTAATATTATTCTGCATTTATTATCTGCT
This sequence comes from Volucella inflata, assembly GCA_928272305.1. Taxonomy (NCBI): domain Eukaryota; kingdom Metazoa; phylum Arthropoda; class Insecta; order Diptera; family Syrphidae; genus Volucella; species Volucella inflata. The sequence goes on from OV743718.1 coordinate 78,242,926, forward strand.
GATAGAAAAATGCAAGGATCCATTTTGCTAGGCCTTAGCCTGAACTCTCGCAGAACTCCTGTCAGCTTTTGATTCCAGCAGCGAGACGCCTGTTTAAGTCCATATAAGCTCTTTCGCAATTTGCAAACCTTATCTGTGCCATCACCAAAACCCTCTGGCTGTTGCATGTAAATTTCCTCAGTGATATCGCCATATAAAAATGCAGTTTTGACATCAAATTGGGTCAAAACAAGTCCTTCGTTGGCTGCTATGGCAAGAATGGAACGAATCGAGGTGAACTTAGCCACTGGACTGTACGTTTCTCCATAGTCGATGCCATATTCCTGGGTGTAACCCTGTGCAACCAATCTCGCCTTATACTTTTGTTTTCCAGCGCCTAGATCTTTAAGTTTATAGACCCATTTGTTACCCATAACTTTCCTACCCCCAGGTCGAGATACCAAATCCCATGTGCGATTTTTGTAAAGACTACTTATCTCGTCTGCCATTGCTTCTTTCCAATTTGTCATCTCGTCGCAGGAAATAGCTTCTTTGGAACATTGTGGCTCTCCTTGCATAAAATACGCATGCTTTTCCACAAAATTACAAGCCCCTGGTGCAGTATCCTTTCTTTTGCGTAGTCGACTCTTCAAAGGAATAGACTCGTTGGGGTCATATACCATGTCTATAGCGTCCTCCTCATCACAATGGTAATCCTCCTTTTCCAATTGTTCTTTTGTCCTTACATCAACATCGTCTTGTTTTTCCGTATCAATAAAAACATTTTCTAGTGAAAGATTATCGTGCTTGCTCATATGGATAACAGATGTACTTGGAGATTCGTCGTAAACACTATTTGGAAGTCTTTCTTGTTCGCTGTGCTGCTCCACTTCCCTAAAAACGACATCTCTGACGATTACCACTTTATTTGTTGCAGGTGTCCAGATCCGATAGCCTTTGGATGTGTCCGAGTATCCCATGAACAGACCCTTTTCAGCCTTTCTGTCCCATTTTTGGCGTTTTTGCTTGGGAACATGTATAAATCCCTCAATACCAAACGTTTTAAACTCCTCGACCCTTAGCTTTCCTCCACACCACATTTCGAAGGGAGTTTTACCTCCTAAGGCGCTGTCCTCAGTGCGGTTCAAAACGTATACAGCAGTGTTAACTGCTTCTGCCCAAAACCGTTTACTCAAATTCTTCGCACTAAGCATAGTCCGAGCAGCTTCGACGACTGTGCGATTTTCTCGTTCGACGCTCCCATTTTGCTCGGGGGTGTAAGGAACACTGGTCTCATGCCGAATGGAATGTTTCCTTAGAAGCAATTCAACGCCTTTGTTGACAAATTCCAAACCATTGTCAGTACGGAGTGTTTTTACTGAGTAGTGGCTTTCTGAGTTAGCCAGATGTAAGAATTCTCCAATGGACGAACAAACTTCTGATTTGTTCTTCAAAAATTGTACGACTCTGTAATGTGAAAAATGATCCTTGAAGAGGACAAAGTATTTAGCTCCTCCTAATGATGTCTCTTCCATTGGTCCACATACGTCGGCATGCACAAGTTCCCCTGGTTGACTTGCCTCAAAAGAACTCCTTGAAAACGGGATTCGATGCATTTTTCCAAAGACACAGGCATCACACATAAAATCTTGATCGTCTATGAAACTGATCCCATTCCTTTTAAGATGATCACGCACTTTCTTGATGTTTTGGTGAGCCAGTCTCTCGTGCCATACCTTTAGTGGCAACGCTTTAGTAGTTGCCAAATTTGCCGTCGGCTTAACCAAAACCTGTACACGAAAACACATTCTGAATAGCTGCGCCTCACGCTCTCCCACTGCCACGATAGCTCCGTCTACATTAATAAATTTGCATCTCATCTTATCAGAAACAAATTTTAACCCTTTATCCAATGCACGACTTTGGGAAAACAGATGAATGGAGATTTTGGGCACATACAAGACATTAGATAAATGTTTTTTACACCACCCTTTTCCATTAAACGACAAGATGTTGATATCGCCCGTACCTAACGCTAATATTTTTTGACCGCTTCCAACTCTAATCTCAATGGGGTTAGAAAATGTTTTATAATTTATAAACCAATCCTTTCGAAATGTCATATGATCACTAGCACCTGAATCAAGATACCAAGAATCATTGAACTCACCATCATCAACCAGCAGTGCATTGCACACCTTTAATTCTTTCTCCTCTACCGTGCCTGCACTTCCACTCCTTTTAGCTTCCGTTGAATTGGATTTTCTTCCTATTGGCACTTCACCCCTGCTTCCAGTCCTCACACGATCATCGTTGTTTGAATTTGGCTTCCTCACCTCTATTACCTCGCCCTTGCTTCCAGTCCTCACACGATCATCGTTCTTTGAATTTGGCTTCCTCACCACTATTACCTCGCCCTTGCTTCCAGTCCTCACACAATCATCGTTCTTGGAATTTGGCTTCCTCACCACTATTACCTCGCCCTTGCTTCCAGTCCTCACACAATCATCGCAGCAGCTTTTAGCACCGCAGCTTTCAGCACTGCACATTAGTGCATCTCCTTTTCTCATTCCACCTTTGATTCCATTGGTTTTATATTCAGTTAGCTTTTTGGGACATTCTCTTTTCCAGTGTCCCACTTCATTGCATCTGAAACACTTACCGGGTTGGAAAGTTTTGTTTTTGTGTTGTTTCCAATGTCTTCGTTTCGCAATTAGTGCCGAGGTGCTTGTGTCTGGAACAGATGAGCTTGAAAGCATTCTTGTTTCTTCCATGATTAACCGTGACGTTAAGTTCTCCAAAGTTTGCTCATCTTTTGTTGTTGACTCCCACGCAGAGAAAAAATGCTTAAAGTTTTCCGGAATTGTCATCAAAATTTTTGTGATTACCATGCTTTGCGTAATCTCCTCCCCTACGTCCCTCAGCTGCCGTACTATGTTTTCTAATTTTGATATGTGAGTTGCAACGTCATCCTCAGGTTCCATCTTAAATGTATAAAACCGCTGCAGCAGCATATGAACATTTGCATTTGATGATTGCTCGTATACCGACCGAAGTTTTTCCCACATTTCTTTTTCAGTGGTGCAATTTACAATATGGCGAAGTGGTGTCGGGCCAACACTCATTGCAATTTTTCGTTGCGCCTTAGAATCATCTTTCGCCCACCCAGCTAATCATTTTTCATAAGCTACCTCAGTCTCAGATTCTGCCTTAACCGGTCGGTTAATAGCACCATTAACAAAATTATATAGATCTGAGGCACTGAGTAATATTCTCACCTGGAACTTCCATACAGAATAGTGTTCAGAGTTCTGCAATTTGTCAATCTTGAAAATTTCGTTTTCCATTTTCACTTTACTTCGCAAAAAAAATTAATTTATTTAAATGTATTATGCAGCAATTTCCGAATATATGTAAATATATAGGTATATATGAATATGGATACTCGGGTATGTATGAATATAAAACGAAAGGCCGAAAACTAGGTATTTTAATGGACTACCGGATTTAAAACTGTTTCAGAAATTTTTCTCTAAAAAACAACCGCGCGATCTGGGCCCATAACCTGTTAAGATTTAAAAGTTAAAACAACCGACTTAAAGGGAAATCCAAAACAAAGAAGAGTTTATTAGCGGTTTTGTGGTTCTATATATACCCTGAAAGTGTTATACATTTCAAGCAGAGTTGCCATGTTAAATTATATGAATTGACAGAGTATTAACTCATATTTTTCTTAACAGATACATTTGAGCAGGAAACAGAATCCGCAGTAAATATATAAGAAACCGATGAAAATTCCCTTATAGGTACATCATACAAAAGATTTCCTAAAATAAAAAAAGTTCTCATCTGGTAAGGCTCTCATAAATCTACTACTATCTTAATGTAGTATACTCCCGCACGATTGCTACCAACTGCAAACACAGAAAATTCCCACCACTATTGAAAATTTCATGAGAAGTGGTGATTTTTTTTTTTTGTATTTCATTTCATTTTCGCAAGATGCAAATATAAGCGTTTTCAAAACACATTGTCATCGCAATAGTGAACATTTCAAATTCTAAATACACATCTATCGTATCCCCATGGAAGTTAATTACCGATAATTTCGAATCGATTCGATTAGTTAAAACAGTGAGACATCATAAATCGAAATTTTCAACCCAGACTCGGAGAGTGTGCGTGAGAAAAGCAGAGAAAAAACCCAACGAAAATCATAAAATTCGGTGAAAATTCCAACAAATCAGTGTGAAAATTACGTGAAAATTATGAATTCGACAAATAGTTATAATAATAGCAATACAAGCAGCATTATAGAAGCTGAATACAATGAAATAAAAGGCAAAAATGGCTGGCATATCACCTACCAGGTAAATAAAAGTTGCACTATAAATGTGCTTCGTTTCGTGTTGTTGCTGGTGTCGGGAGCAGCAGTAGAATTTACTTTGTTTGGGGGGTTGGACAAGTGCATCGGAATTGTCTAAATATCGGAAATTTGATTAAAATACATGGCTCTAGTGGCAGCGGTCACAGTGACTTTGAAATAGAAATAATCGATTATAATATTGTGTAAGGATATGCCTTCGGCTCTATTTGATTCTGCTCTTCTGTGCTGTGCTGTGTGCTCGTTTGCCTTCGCTAATGGGTTTCATAAATTCCTTGAATTTTCTGCAAGTGAGTTATCCTGTGATTCTCAGAACTGAACCTATCCACAAGAGAAAAAAAAAAGCAAAGCAAAAAAAAAAAACATAACCGCCCTCATTGTTGATGTAGTTGGTTGTCGGGTCGGTAAAGCGGCAGGGTGTATGGTGGCAATTCTAACGAGATGGTGGTGACACTCAAAATTGCTTTTCCTAGTAAATTGTGGCGGTGGCTGGCACTCTGGCTGGCTAGTAGTTGGCTAGCTGGTAGTGTGTGTTAAGTGTGGAGTCGTGCCCTGCCAGTAAACGCTAAAACCTAGAGAGAAGGAAATAAAAAAAAAAGAAATAAAACCTTGTCGCCGCGTTGTATGTGTACTTTTATTCGTATCTATGGCTATGCCCCTCTTTTGTTTTGTGCAGTAAAATAAAGGAGAGACGAAATCTGCGTCGAACTTTCAAGTATTTCCAATGAATAGTGAATGGTGTAACCCGATGATTGTTTGTTTATTCAAAGTGGATTGCTCCTCTCACTCCCCAGCAAAGCATGGGATGTTTAGTTGATGATCACACTTTAATTCATTAGCGCACAATTTCCGCGCATCCACCGCTAAAGCTTTCAATGTAAACATACAAGAAGAAGAAAGCTTAAAGTATACAAATACCCCCGTGCAATGAACCGTAAATATAATCATTTACTCATCGTCATCGACATTGTCGTTGTTATTGCCTTCGTTTTTGTCGGAATGTTATCACTTGTTGCAAAGAAAGTCAGTTGTATCTGCGATGGAAATATGAGGGGGAAGCCAAAGGACAAAAAACTACCAAAGCTTCGACTACAATGAACAAGACATGCAAATGAGTTGGACCGTATCAAAATAAAACAGTTTCTTAGTCGTCTTGAGCTTGGGTGCATGAAAACCCAGCTAGATGACACAGTTTCTTCTTCATGCTTGAAACTGCCGAGCCTACATGTACATGAACTATTGTTGTTGATTACTACTGCTGCTGCTGCTAATGTTGTTTGCAAGCTGCTTGTTAGCCGACGTTTTTGCTTGCTTCTGCGGCTGCCGGTGACCTGATATTCATACGAGTATACCATATGCAATTCTTATCCACTGGAGCGAAAAATCATTCATATGTTAAATGTTTCCACGTCGTACGTACGATGGCTTTGTGTTCTCCTTTTGTTCGCCATCTCTAGTTGTAGGAGAATTAACACAATTAATTATGCCTATGCTTGTGGAGATTTGATTATTTGAAAGGATATCTATCAGACGTGTTCTGTTTTTCATTGGAATCTAAATGGGACGTACGTTGTTTGTTCGTTCAAGTTAATTTTCAGTTAAATTAAAATTCAACTTAGAAATTCGAAAGATTTTAAACAAAGAGAAAATTAAGTTGATTGCCAAATGGGAAGTTCTTAGTATTTTGTTGCAAATTAAATTAACATTGGTTTCCAGGAATCAAAAGGCCCTTTGTTGCGTATACTACACTTGAATAGGCTTCTCCGAATTTCTCAATATTTGGGGGGCTTCTCTCTTATTACGCCGAGAATTCCTAGAAGTAATGTATCCTTCGTGTAGATTTTGATTTGACCTCCTTGTTGCTTTTGTTGTTGTTGGTTGTAAGTGTAATTGTGTTTTTTTCTTCTGTTATTGTCGCACTTTATAAGGCTCGTGTATTTTACTGTCTGTGGAGCCCCTGTAAATGTTACTACATTCAATCTTACTTCTGTTGTGATAATTGGGCTTATATTCTCATTTGATGGTATTTGTTTACTAGTCCTTTGTAGGATTTTCTCTGCCTTGTTAGAGTACTAAGAATTATTTTATTATAAAAGAGCTAAACGCACTAAATCTGTTAATTTTCCCCCCTTGTATTCACACGTATACTGTGATAGAGTTTTTATTCTAATATCTAATTTCCGAGCGGATAACGGAGTTTTAGTGCTGTGTACCAAGACACGATTTCCAATTTTATTTTGTGTCACTTGGTGCGCAAATTAAATAGAACGACTTGTTCAAACTGTGCAGACGCATTATTACTAGAGATGCCACGATTATTCGACTGCTATTTGGTATTCGGCCGAATACAGAATATTGATTCATGAACAAAAAGACGCATGTGTAACTCGAAAATACATCCATTATATTCATAAAATTTTTTATTTTAATACTTAAAATCTATCAACGGTAAATTGTTGTGAATGAAAACAACTTTTCCAGCATTTGTTGATTGCGCTTCTCCTCATAAATAATGCCAGCTTCCGAAAACAGTATCTTATTGTATAAACACTGATAAATGTATAACTAAACTAAAATTCCTTCTTTGGAAATGCTAACTCACCACTTTGGTAATACAATGTGATGCAATCAATGAATAATGAGCAAATAATTCTTGTCGCGACGGGATCAACTCGCAAATGAAACAAAAGACTGCTGAATTGTCGGCTCGCATGCACAGCAATGAGACAGGTTGCAAGTTGTAACGTAGCACGTATGTACATACATACTCGTATGTCTTAAAAAAAAATGTTTCCGAACATTCGGCCGCCGAATATTCGGCGCTTCGGCCTAGAGCGTTGCCGAATATTCGGTATTTGGTATTCGACTAAATCACTATTCGTGGCATCTCTAATTATTACTGCCAAATGTCCACTTTTAAATATGCTGTTCTAATTGGGCTTTCTGTTAAATATGGTAAGCTTGATGCCTTCGGAGAAAAATGGGTATCAAGTCTACATCAAACTATCTGTAGATAGAAATTAGATTTGACATCCATTCTTTATTTCTAGCAAAATATGATAAGCAGATAGTTCTGTTCTATTCAGGAATGGAATATATTCAAATACATAGATGTTATGTGCAGGAGATCAGTAATGAAAATTGAAAATGGCTGTCAAAGGCAGAACCTAGGCTAACGGGTTTTAACTAAAAATCTGCACAAACTTTATTTCATCGTAACTCAAAACATAATAATAAAACAAAAATAAACTATTTCATTTAGTATAACTATATTATTTTAAAAAGGAAAAAAGACAATGAACTTCAATATACGGGCCATTATCAGCAACGCGTCGTAATTTTGTCGCGATATTCGAACAAGCACGCTGTATACCATTAGTATTAACTTCCTTAAGGCACTTTCGGATACGACGCGTCAAATGCTTCACATTTTGAGCCTTCCAACCATCCTTATACACTAAAGCTTTGACTTCTCAAAAAAAAAAATCTTCAATCGGTCGGCATTGTGGTAAGTTTTTTAGATTCTTCTCTTTAGATACAAACTCGATGATTTTATTTACCAAGAACTCCAATGTCGCCTTAGCATAATGAGAAGAAACTTTGTCCGGCCACAATACGTAGTCATCATTTTTATAATTCTTATTTATAAAATGAATCTACATTTTGTTCACGCATTGACTAGTATATTTCTTGATTTATTGCCAGGCCTTTTCGTTTAAAGAATGGCTCAGAAATACCCTTAGCAGAAATTGCTATGTACAGCATAACTTTGGGTTCAATTTTTTTTTTAATTTATACTTTACATCACAAGGAGTTCTAGAAAGATTGTTGGTGTAATAGGCGTCGTTGCCCGGCATTTGTGGACCGCTGAGTGAAAAGTAACTCTCCTAAGTAACCATCCAAAATGGATGATTTTCCACGAAAATTGTTGCACATCCACCGACATTGCGACATCTAACATTATATCCGGAACAGGTCGCAACGGATGCGCAAATGGGCACGTCAAATGCTCCGTCTTTGAACGACTTATTTTAAACCCGTTCCTCTCTAGCGCATTTCTCCATGAATCTAAGGCGTTCTGTAAATCTTCGACGTTATCGCTAAGTATAACTGCGTCGTCAGCGAAGAGAATTGGCGTTACATTTGCTTCGCGCATGCAGTCTTTTAAAAGATAGTCGAATACTACGTTAAAGAGGAAAGGGCTAAGTACGCTTCCTTGATGCACTCCGACATTAACTGGAAATTCTCTCGTTAGTCCAGCAGAGCTTTTAACCGCAGTTTTCACGTTTCCGTACATGTCTTGTATTATTCTAACATACGTTTCCGGTACGTTTTGAGACCTCAGCGCGGCCTATATGAGATCCCTAGGCACTCGATCGAATGCTTTCTCGAGGTCGATAAATACGATGTGTAAATCCTTAGACGAATCTCGGTGCTTTTCCATTATTATTCGTATGCTTTGGATAGCGTCCACCGTCGATCTTCAAAGCCTACGATATTTTCCGTGGTCATAATATTCGGCTTTCTTCCAGAACCCGGCTTCTTTTCTTTCTTCAGAGTCCTAAAAATTGAACAAATTGGGCACGCCTCCCGCCATAAAATGCACACATGTAAACTTTTTCCCTTTGCCTTCATGTTTTTTTTTATGAAAAGTTACAATACTCTCGGAAAGGTGTTGCTGCTTCGATGCCATTTTACGCACTGATCGAACTTGCAAGCTGTTGCAAGTAAGATGTTCAAAGATGATGCAATCAACTGCATTGTTGCGTAATAACTACCAGCAATTTAAAGCTAAAATAATAAAACGGCGCACCATTGAAATAAGTACAGATTTTTAGTTATAACCCGTTAAGAACACATTGGCATATTTATTTTCATTATTATCAGATTTCGCGAAAGACAATTTACATTTAAATATAAAACGGATTTTTTATGATTAATGAATGTATGAGAAGAAAAAAAGTAAATAAGCCTCCGTAAAGGGCGGGCAGAAAAGGGCTGCGTTTTACCTGCTTGAAAACTGGGATCTAAAATCATCCTTTTGCTGCTGCTCCCTGTCAAAAGTTTTGCAGATCTAAAATATGTGTATAAGAGGAATCAGGGAAAAAGTTTCATAGAGAAATTGTAAATGGATTTACTATCCTACTTATATTATAAACGCGAAAGTTTGTAATCTTTCGCGCAAAAACGATTGAATGGATTTTAATGAAACTTTGCAATAATACAGTTCATACTAGTTAGGGTGAAAAGTAACCTCCTTGGGAATGTTTTTTTTATTTTATTCAATATAGTTCTCTTTTAGCTTGATCCACTTATCCCAGCGATTTTCCAACTTCTTGATCCCGTCTGAAAAGTAATTTTCCGGAAGGTCTGCAAAATACTCCTCCGTGGCGTTGATGATTTCCTCACGTGAGCTGAATTTTTTATTGTTGAGCCATCTTTTGAGGTTTGGGAAGAGATAATAGTCCGAGGGAGCCAAATCGGGCTAACCTTTCCGACCCATTGAGCCTCCCTTGGCCGCTTCGGAGCACTCGTGCCGGCTTCTGTCCATTGCCGGGCACTCATTCTGTTCTCTGGTGTGTAATAGTGGATCCAGGTTTCATCAACAGCTATCAATCGACGCCAAAAGTCCAAACACTCTTTCGAAGTGCCTCCGCGATCGTGTTTTTGGTCAGGAGTGAGCCCGCGTGGCACCCAGCGGGAGGATAACTTTTTCATATGCAGAATATTGCCCAAAATATGGCGTGTGCGCTCAGTACTAATCTTTGTGGTACCTGCTAGCTCGCGCACCTACACTTTCCGGTCAGCCAACACCATTTCATGTATTTTTTTGACATTGTCCTCTGTAACCGCATCGGAGGGCCTGCCGCTGCGGACTTGATCGGTAGTTGAGTTGCGGCCACCACGAAACTCTCGAAACCAATATTTGTAATCTGACGGAGCATTGGCCCTATAATATTTATCCAACTTTTCTTTTGTTTCCTTCGCCGTTTTGCCTCTCAAAAAATAATGCTTTATGAGAGAACGAAAATCGCTTTTGTCCATACTCAACATGATGCCAAACACGTCAACAACAATCAGCTGTCAAAACAAAACTAAAGACAGTATCGCACTGATTGGCATGTCTGCCTAAATATGAACGGACTTCAAGGCACCATAACCTTTTTTGCAGTAGCACCTAGTAGTTTATAGAAGTGTATTGCAGTAACTAGCTATTTTTCATATTATGAATAATCATCAAAAATTCTCAGTTTCAATTTACATACATTACATAGCACAAGGGCCTCTCAAAGTAACTCTGTCTGTCTATTACGCTTTTACGCCTAATTCAATTCAATTTTGATGAATTTTGATATAAACATAGATGGGACCTAGGAAAAGAAAATGGGCTACTCGGAGTACTAATCCTGCGCAGACGAAGTCGCGGGCAGTAGCTAGTATCAATCAAAAATCAAATTTTTTCGAATAATCCTTGTTATCATACAAAATTATCCTTCAGAAGTATTTTTGTTTCTAAGATTTTTTTCTACCAAATGTTGACCCTAACTGCGGCATGGTCCATTCTGAAGTTCCAATTTTCTATTATCCATTTGAACAATACTCGAGTAATGTTGGCCTCCAATTTTTCAATCGGAGCCGGCTTTTCAATGTAGACCTTGGACGAAAACTCCAAAGGATAATGTTTAAAAGTGTGATGTCACATAATCTAGGTAGCTAATTTACCACTTCAAAACCTGAAATTAGCTGTTCACGATATCGTTCTCACAATGAAGCCATGGTTTTGCGGGCTGTGTAGTAAGTGGCGCCACACAGTGTGATATTTCGCTCATTTAGCGGGATTAAATTAATAATACTCAAAAATAAATGTTTTTGTTCATTTTTTTTTATCTTATTTTAATGAAAATTGTTCACAGAAAGAGATGTTATAAATTATATTAACATACCTATACAAGTTTCGGCAAAAAATAACTTAAACGACAGACTATTTGCAAGTTTTTTACTCACATGCACATGCTTTTAACATAAAAATTTGTTTACAGTTATTAAGTGGGAGGAAAAAATAGTTTTTGTTAACTTTCTCCCAAGTCGATTTTTTTAATTAAATCCCGCTAAATAGGCAAATTGTCACACTGTGCGCCGTCTTGTTGGAACCAAATGTCGTCTAGACCTTATCAGTGCGCCATCCATAGTTACGTTTCGCCCGGCCTCAGATTTGATGAAATATGAACCAAATATTTCATCAGCCCATAAAACACACCAAACCGTTGTTCTGTCTGGGTTGCTTCGCTCCTAAATCTTCTTAAAGACTTTCAATAGCCCAACGACTAAAACAGCGACTATTCTAAAAGTTATCCGGCTTTAGTTCTTTTAGGAATTGCATTTTGTATGCGTAAAATATGCCAAAAATACGACAAGCATAGCTGTTTACACCAGCACTGAATCGGTTCATTACGCTTATCGTGTACACTTTCCGCTTAAGCCGCCATATTTTCTTCATAACGCGCTGGATGTGATCTATTTGGTCGCATGTTATTAAATAATTAAAAATTAGGTTTCAATTTACTTTCCGTTATGAAATTTAAAACATTACTAAACTGAAAAATACCAAATCAGTGAGATACATATGAGTGATCATTCATGAAATTCCTAAAAATATAACCCTTTACTACCTCAAAATCTTAGCTGAACAAATTTTCAGATCTAGAATATTTTTAATAACTTTTTTTTTCATATATAAATTGGATATATATTCTACAGACCAACGCACTGCCACCGGGTTAGAACAGGTGGATCGCAATTTTCAGTATAAGAACCTGTCGCTTCTTTTGGTGTAATTATCAATGTTAACTTTGCGGGATACGCAAAAATGGTCTTGATTATGGAAAAGATGGTGCCGGTTTGCGGTCTATACATCTTTTATTAAACAGTATTAGTTTAAACAACGCCCTCTATAATGTGTTAAAAGTAAATTGGGTCTTCCTTTAGGCCAACTTTGGCTGTATTGGCTTAATGTTGTATTGTCCAACCTACTTCCAACTTAGATGTTCTTTTCCTAAGCGTATCGGCTAGTCCAAATAACTCAACTGGCACCATTGCCGAATCAATTTGTCGGCATGTGACCTGATACCCAACTTCTTTCTGTCTCGTTAAAATATACTCGTACAGGGAACTGCTTTGTATCATAATAAGATGGATGAAATGAATTTGTCAACTTCCAGATTGTTGGCTTAGCTTCGCAATGCAGTCTCACGATTTACCCCATAGCGGTGACCTTTGAAAAGCGGTGAACATTGAAGAAGTGGACGTCTAAAACATACTTACATTATTGTTCCATAAAAGAATAGCCCATTATTTCTGTTTTCTTAAGGATTCATGTAGTTCCTAAGGTATTGGATATGCATGTTTCGGCCAAGAGGTTTTGTAATTTTGTTGATTCGATAAAGATCGCTTATTGTCTTAAGGTAAATGACTTAATGATTTTCTTTTAAGAGTTAGAATCAACATTGTCTTTTTGTTAACATTAATATACTTCGAGTATATTTTTAAGCTCGTAATGCATTCATATATGAACTCTGCCTTGTACTACGTTAATATATTCGGTACGATGTAGATATATATTAGTCATTTAACTGCTCTCGTAGTGTACCCGTAGATGTAACGTACATTTCGCGAATGGTGTTTTTTTCCAGTCAAAGCTCTTATTGATTTGGGATAGAGATATGTCATGTCAGCTACTGCTCCCACAAGAATCCCCCGCGTAATGACTAACCCCAAAGGCCAGGTTTTGATAAATGCCATGAGACAAAAATCACAGTGTGACCAATGTTCGTTAATTTTTCTTCCTAATATGAAAAGTAAGCTTCTTTAAAATATCTTCTTATAAATCCTATAAATGTGTATAATACTGTATCTCAACTTAATATAAGAAACACTTTTGCAGCTACCCGGATCCATGAAAGGGTGTCTATTGGTACTGAAAGAAACAATTTCACTGTTTAGTATAGAAACTACAATACAGCTACCGTAATTTGTTTCTATTGGTTACTCACTTTACTTTGTAAGTTTCATTGAACCGTGGTTAACAATATCATCAAGTCAATTTATTTTATTTGTAAAGTTTCATTGACTGAGAACTTTCATTCATTTCGGAAAACAGTTAACTTGAACTCGTTTCACAAGTATACATCCACAAGTGTATATGTGTACCTATGTGTTACGACTAATACGAGTATATTCAATTGCTGAGTACATTGCAAAGAAACTGAATACCTTTATGACTTAATGAAGTTAATGCAAATGCAGTAGGCATCAATTCTTGCTAAAAAGACCTGTTTGATCAATGTAACGTACGAATAGATGGTAGATTATAATTGAAACACTTCGATGTGTACGTAATTGTTTTGATTACCCCAATGTTGTTTTGATGCAGCAAATAAAAATCAATTCTTAGTATTGCAATGCTTTAAAACAAAAATTAATTGAATGAAAAATTGACGACACTTGCATTAAGTTTTATTTAAGATCTCGGGGATTCATTGTGTTTTTAGGTTGAATTCACAATTAGCCGAATGAATTTCCGGAACTCCTTTAAAGCTAGGAAGGTTGTGAGTTTCGCATTTACAATAACTATTTCGTGGAACTTCGCTTATTATAAATTTCATTATAATTATTTTTTTTGCGCTGTTCTTTTAAGGTTATGGGGTCGGGAAATGCCTTTTTATTGCATCACAAATTCAAATACTGTATACTCATGTCATGTGGTGGGGGTAATGAAGGTGGTAAGGGAATTTGTTTTTTTCTTTTCATAAAAGTGATTGGTAAATAAAAAAAAGCGAGAGTACTTCGTCTTAATTTCTGCTTCTCTTTCTCTCGAAAACAACAATCCGGGAATAGTATGAGCTCTTAGCAGCTCTTTTGTTTGAATGTAGAACTCATTTTTAATGAATCAAATTTTAAGGATTCTGGGAATGCATTAAATATGTGCTGCAAATGTATTGTTAAAATTGAAATGGTATGGTTAGGCATACTACCTTGATCAGAAATTTCCCAGAATCATCACCGTGTGGCGCTCCCATTGCTCCGATTTGAGTTATGTTTTTTTTGTTAAGTTGGTATATCCGTTGCTGATATTACCTCTAAATCTTAGCGTCATAGCTTGAAATTTGCAAAAGTAACGTAGCCATGAGTACATCTATCTCTGTGTGTGTTGGCGTTTTTATTACAATTTTAGAAATGAATTGAAATTTGCAACAACGAACTTGTATTAAATTTTGCGTAAAAAACGGATTTAATGGTGCGCGAACGTGGAAAAGTGTTTCGGCATAGATTCTCTGAAGAAAATGGTCGTTTACCAGTGGCACGAGCGGTTCAAAAGTGGTCGTGAGTCAATCAAAGATGATGAACGCAGTGGCAGACCATCGACATCGAAAACCGACGAAAACATTGATGAAGTAGAAGAAATGTTGGTCAATGAGCGCAAATTAACCATCAGAGAGATAGCGAAGTACTTGAATATATTATTATTATAAACACTACGGATCCGTCCAAGACATTTTGGTTAATGATTTGAGTTTCCGTCGTGTAGCAGCAAAGTTGGTGCCAAAAGACCTCCATTTCATGCAAAAAGAGACCGTGTTGACGTTGACGATTTGGAATCAGATCCCACATTCATAAAAAGGATCATTACTGGAGACGAGACGTCGGTTTATGAGTACGACACGCAATCCAGACATCAGGCAAGTGAATGGCGTTCACTAAATGAGCCGAGACCAAAAAAACTACGTCGTTTTTAGTCAAACAAGAAGGCAATTACAACGGTGTAGTGCATCATGATTTTTTGCCAGAAGGCCAGACAGTAAACAACGAGTATTATTTGGGCGTTATGAGACGTTTGTGTGAAGCAATTTCCCGAAGAAGACCAGAATTATGGGCAGAAAACTCGTGGATCTTGCACCGTCGCACAGTGCCATCATTATTCGTAATTTTTTGACGAAAAATGCAACAAATACCATCCAACAGCCACCGAATTCACCTGATTTGGCTCCCTGTGACTTCTTTCTGTTCAATCGAATTAAAAAAAATTTACGGGGAACGCGTTTCAGCAGCCGAGAGGAAGTAATGGCAAAATCGCCAACACACACAGAGATAGATGTACTCTTGGCTACGTAACGCAAATGTCAAGCTTTGACGCTAAGATTTAGAGGGAATATCAACAACAGATGTACCGACTTAAAAAAAAAAAAAAAACAGAACTCAAATCGGAACAATGGGAGCGCCAGTGGAGTGGTTATTCCGGGAACTTTCTGATCAAGGTAGTACTCATTTTCGTTCTTCAATGGATTGATCTGCAAAAAAAAAAAAGATGAATTAAACTACATACATAAAACCAAGTTGTGTTAACTTGATACTTAACATAGTTGATTCTTTAAAATTGTGGGACGACAACGCAAAGTTAGATATAGTAGCAATATGAAATAAACAAATCATCAGTATATTTGTTTTTATAAGAAAAACAGTATTTATAAGTATTTATACGAAATAACACGTTTGATTGATTATTATATCAATCAGTAGGGCACTGGGAAATTGCACTACTCTTTTTCAAGTTTTTTTTTTTACGTATTTCTCTAAAAATGTATTTTCTTTCAAATGCATCCGTGAGAGAGTTCACACGAAATACCAAGCGTTGCAACCATTCGAGAAATATTGTGTCTACCAGAGAATCCAATTACAATATCGTTTATATACTTTTTTTTGTTTTTGTTTTCCGCTATAAGTTATAACTAAAAACCAAAGAAATGTTGGTTGTTTTTACAAAGAATTTTGTAAAAAAAATTTAACAAACGTTTTGGTTATATCGAAATCTTTTTTCTCATAATATATATAAGACTGTTTTCTGACTCACTCGTTTATGCGCACCGGGATTGCCCACTTACTCGTTATTCACTAAAACAATGTAAATCAATTTTACACAAAAAGTTTTTCCACGAGGTAAAATTCGATTCTGAATCCGTATGATGTGAGAGCTTTTTCAGTGCAATACTACTCGTGATTTGAAATTCTGTGAAAATTTATTGGTACACGTGTAGTAAACAAATAAAAGAACAAGTAATTTAGATTGACTCAGCATCATATTGAAGACTTGTACTGTTTCCAACTCTTGTGGGCAGTGGTATCTAAAGATTCTCATGGTGTCGGCAATTATGAAAAAGATATTCCTGGTATAGTTCACAAAATGAAAAAAAAAGAAAAAGAAAAAAATAAGTAAATTATAAACACGCGATAAGCTACTATTGTGTTGTTGTCACAATTTCAAGTTAGTCATCAACAGGAATCCCTCGCCATTAAGGCGTAAAGCGTCTTGATGACTATGAATATTGACTTTGTTTTGAAATGAAATAAGTTTTGTTATTGTTTAAATTTTACATTTTTATTGTTCTTGTCGTAGGAAATAAGAGAAAAAAGCGAAAAAGAGGCAAAAGAGAAACGTTTTGTGACAAGTGAATCGGAAAAGTCTCACAATCGATGCCTGAACAGATACAGGGATGTGAATCCTTACGATCACTCTCGGATCGTTATTCACAGAGGGTCAGTCGACTATATCAATGCGAATTTGGTTAAGGTTTGTCTTTTAGTCTTTTCTTTTAGTACATGTTCTTTGTTTTTATAAATTTTTTCCTTTTTTTTGTTAAGTTGGAAAGAGCGGAACGTAAATATATTCTAACACAAGGCCCTCTATGCGATACAGTTGGCCATTTTTGGCTTATGATCTGGGAACAAGAAACAAAAGCAATACTTATGTTGAATAAGCTGTTAGAGAAGAAACAAGTGAAATGCCACCAGTATTGGCCCGAGAAAAAGGGAACGGAAAATGCAATGAAGCTACCCGAAGTTGGGCTAGCGATTGAGTATTTAAGTTGTGAAGAATATAAAAACTTTTCCCGTCGATGGTTTAGGTTGGTTATTTCATAGAAATTAATTAAATAATTGTATTGATGTTGGGGTTTCTTTTTCTAGGCTGACAGATTTAGAATCAAAACAAAGTCGTGAAATTATTCAATTTCATTATACAACTTGGCCAGATTTTGGTATACCAAGTTCGCCAGTGGCATTTCTACAATTCCTAAAGCAAGTGCGTGACTCGGGGGCACTAGATCCAGAAGTTGGACCAGCTGTTGTACACTGCAGTGCTGGCATTGGAAGATCAGGTACATTCTGCCTGGTGGATTGTTGCTTAGTTTTGGTAAGTAAATTTTTAAAAGAAACTTTTTCCGTTTTTAGTTCTTGCTTTATATCAATAGCAACGTGCCATAGTTTGTTCAAATTTTACCTACTAAATGAATTAGTTTTCCATATTTTGCTATTCAATTATAATACACTACACATTAGTTTTTCTTTTGTAAATTTATTTTTCCTATTTGTTTTGTTTTTTCTTTTACGTACTCGTATTACAAAAATCTATATCTCACATGTTATTTTGTTTTTTTTTTGTATGACAAATGCTTAGATAAAGGAATTATAATCGTGCATGAGCGCAAGCTGACAGCATCCATTGTAGTATTTGAAGAATTCCACTTGTGATATTTGTAAACGATGTGCTTCTGTTTATTTGGTGCTGAAATGTTCGTTTTATCGTTTGACAATAACAAGCACGTGCTCTTTAATTTTTTTGTACATTTTCCTGATTTGTAAATACGAATTAGATTAGTATCTGTTTACATTAAAGCGTGCCATTTGTTTAGAAAGTATTTTTGTTCGTTTTCTTCAAATAAATAATTGATTGGATGGACTTACGTCTTCAAATCGGTGCTATTAACTTTCAAGCTTTCTTAGTCAAATCCATTCGATTTTTTTTGTGAGGTTTCGGGACGTATTACCATTCGCATGGATTTATTTATTTTTGTTCAATTATATTCTTAAATGTTGAAACATTTGAGAATCTGGCTTGCATATGGCTTACGCATTGTTCTGTCTTTCTTAAAATATTGACTGCCGTCATATGTGATCCAGTGATATTTTTGTAAGTGCCACGGCTACCAAATATATGCTAGGAACCCTGCGATGAGCTTAATGTGATGGGTTGACCAATTTATTGTTTGCACTCTGTAAAAAACTGTAAAACTGTAATTTGATAGGATAATTAATTTTATAAATTAAAAGGCGGTGACTCAATAAAAATTACAGATTGGGTTAGCTATTGACATGAGCCAAGTGGGTCTTCTTGCTCAACCACCGTATTTCTTGTAACGTCTGCACTCAGTTAACATAGATGGGAGTGAAGATATAACCAAAAACTGTTTGATCCAAGCAACAAAGAGAACTTTCATTTACTGAAGAGTGTCCACATCTCTAGGCCTTACGAAATGACAGGGATGGTAAGGGTTTTGTATAGCTTCTTAGTTTTTATTCAGAAGAGATTGACTTCCTTTTCCATAGAATAAGAATTGGTTTGATTGCATTGACCTCCATTCTTATTTTTGCAGGGCCTGCCTTAACAATTTTTATTTCCACACTGAAAGCCTAGTGATTTTCCTCAATTATGTCAATGTTATGGGCGCCCGTGGATGTGTGCTGGCTTAGAAATTAGAAGGCTCGGCGTTTAGTTCCCGACTGGTTCCGAAAAACATCATATACGAGGGCGGGTCAATAAGTCCGTGACTTTTTGAATTTCTGACCTCTTTACTGAAACAGCAACACTGCTCCTGTCAACAGGCATCTGTCAGTTGACTCCTGTCAAAATTTAAATTTGCTGCGTCAGTTAGTTTGTGTTTGACAGCTATTTTTATCAGACTACTCACTAATTTGAGGAGAAAATGGAAAAAAGTGAATTTCGTGTGCTTATTAAGCATTATTTCTTGCGAAAAAAAACCATTACCGAGACCAAGGCTAAGCTTGATAAATACTATGGGGACTCTGCACCATCGATTTCAATGGTAAAAAAGTGGTTTACTGAATTTCGTTGTGGCCGTACAAGCACTGAAGATGCCGAACGTCCTGGACGCCCAGTTGAGGTCTCTACACCCGAAACAATCGAAAAAATTCACGATATGGTGTTGGCCGACCGAAGATTGAAAGTGCGAGAGATTGTGGAAGCCGTAGGGATCTCGCATGGCTCAGTGGTTTCAATTTTGAATGATCACTTGGGCATGAGAAAGCTTTCCGCAAGATGGGTGCCGCGTTTGCTCACAGTCGACCACAAACGCAATCGTGTAACAACTTTACAGGAAGGTTTGGCGTTGTTTAATCGCAATATGGAGGAGCTTTTGCGCCGTTTTGTAACCGTGGACGAAACATGGATCCATCACAACACACCAGAGAACAAACAACAGTCAAAACAGTGGGTTTCTAAGGGTGAATCGGCGCCAAAGAAGGCCAAGGTGGGTTTGTCAGCCAATAAAGTTATGGCGACTGTTTTTTGGGATGCACGCGGGATAATCCACATTGACTACCTTCAAAAGGGAAGAACAATCAATGGGGAATATTATGCCAACTTATTGGACCGATTCAGTGACGATTTGAAAAAAAACGACCTCATTTGGCCAAGAAAAAAGTTATTTTCCACCAAGACAATGCAAGGGTGCACACATGTGCAGTTGCCATGGCAAAAATCCATGAATTGGGCTATGAATTGCTCCCTCATCCACCCTATTCTCCAGATTTGGCTCCGAGCGACTACTTCTTGTTCCCAAACCTGAAGAAATGGCTTGGTGGAAAAAGATTTGACTCCAATGATGAAGTTATCTCGCAAACAAAAGCCTATTTTGAGGACCTCGACAAATCATTTTTTTTGGAAGGGATAAAAAAATTGGAGAAGCGTTGGACAAAGTGTATAGAGCTCAAGGGAGACTACGTTGAAAAATAAAATTATTTTTTTATCAAAAAATCTGTGTTTTAATCCAAAAGTCACGGACTTATTGACCCGCCCTCGTATTTCGAGGAATTAAAACCTTATATATTGACTTGTTGCCTAGTAACCGCCCAAACATTTTTATGTCTCGTTCAATTCCCATTTTAAAAAAATAAAACTTAATCCATATTTTGGCATTTAAACAATATTTATTGAGTGGCAAGCTATTTAACAAAACAAATAATCTAATTATGTTGATTATAATTGTACTTTGTCCAAAACCTGCCGCATAGTACATATTAGGCTTATTAAGTCTAGTGCCACACTGATGTCGGTTTATTTAATTGCCAATAGGTATTGGAACTTAACGTTTTGAAAAGCTCGACGGCTAACACATCGGTGTCTGCGGATATATTGGACTTAAGTTTGTCCTTGTGGATGGTAGTCTTTGGAATTGCTGTTCGTGATGTGTTCTTATTTGAAGGTAAGGAACTGTTAAACCAAGAAACAGAAATGGCTACGAATAAAGTGTTATAAGACAACGGTGTCTCTAATACTACCATAGCAGTATATTGACTCTGGTCTCTTTTATTCACTTAAACCGACAAAGGTCCTGACTTTTCAGTTTGAAGGTTGTGGGTGAGTAATTACCAGGCCACGTAAAATCCTACTGTCGCGAAGCAGCCAAAGTCTCGACGACCCTGCGGGGGGATAAAAGGGCAACAGCGCTCGAAATTGCCACTAAACAACTAGTGCAATATATAGGATATTATCGCCGTCAAGAAATTTAGATGGAAAGGGCAGGATAAAAGAAGAATAAAAATTATCATAAATACAACGGTAATGTATCGTTATCTGATTGCGGAGCTGTAGTAAGCAGCAGTGCAAATAGGTTCAGAGTGCTTATAATGCGTTCCGGATAATGAGGCGAAAACTTTAAGAGAAAACTCCTTGATGTATTTATTCAGTGCCTTACGCTGCACTGTTTTGCCTCATATTCACCCCTATCGTAGAATACGCCGGGGGGAATTTTTCACTCAAATTCACAACTTTTGATCGTTGAATACGGTCGAAGTGAATGTTTCACTTGTCGGTAAGGTGAATGCGTTTTCAGGCCATCGTAGAAAACGTTCGAACTAAAATTCCCCATACAATCTTTGACATTTCTCAAACGCAGCTATTTCATTGCGTATTTGGGTGTTTGTTGTAAGGTTGTGCTGGATTTATCCGATTTTTTTAAAAATGTTATTAGTATACGCATATTTAATATGTATTTTTTGTAAATGTATCGTATTGCAACAAAAAAAAACATCAAACCGCGATTAATTTAGAGAATTGATAAACGTAATGAAGCTAAACCCAGATGTAGCAAGGCATAATTGCAAACGACCTTAGATAAATTAAATAAAAAATAAATTAAATGAAAAATTAGTTAACTCTTTCATTAGAATTAATAAAACTTTCGAGTTTTAGAATATTTTCGCCGAATCTGGAAGTTCCATAATATCTTCTGCAGTGCCTCTTAAAGATGCACGTATTTTTCTACTGCAGGGTATTTCGTCCTCGTTATTAGATGTTTTTAAGTAAAATAGCTATCCATTTTATCCATTTTCTATTTCACTATTATTCACTTGCTTAACTTGAATGTGAAATTGTTTTTCCACATTAATTCCCGTTACTTTTCACAAAACAGCTGTTTCGCCGTGACAACTTCGAATTTGAAATACGTATAGGTAATGTAGTTCGCCCGCCGTATTCTACGATCCATATGGCAAGTGAAAGTGAATCGAGTAATTGAAGTGAATCTCAGATACGGCTTATTCTACGATAGGGGTGATTGAAAATCAAATCATTCAAAGTGCAAATGTAGATGACACATTTTTATTTTTATTTCTTTCACCAAACCTTATATAATATCAGTTGTTCGAATGCAAAATGCAATGCGTATGCATGAGAGAACTTGTTTTCTAGTGAATAAAAAATAACTTTTATTTGTCACCAGAGAATGGGTCCATTCCGCCCTATTCCAGAATCTATAATAGTTACAAGCAATCTGCGCCATTAGCCCAATTTCCTTTTGAAATCTGACAAATAAATAAATAAACAACAATATACATATATTTTCTATACCAAATTTCAGCTTTCATATTAACATAGCTTGTAAATTTGGAAATTAGTGATTCCATTTATGCGAAATGGGGACTCATCTTTCTATTGGATACGCCCAATAAATTTGTCTTCCTCAAAGTTTCTTTCCAGATCTTTTCTGTATGATGGAATTTTTGTATGCATTTTTAATATAGAATTCTCCAGACCTGCCTAGATTAAAATGTCTTTTTAGTTGCGTGAGACTGGTATTTGAATGGTTTCAGACGTAATGTAAAACTGCTTCGTAGCTACAAACGCGCCTTTGCTAAAGCAGGACGTCAGTCTTTCGGTGTGTTGCTTATGTATGGTGTAATCTCGCTCAACTTTGGAGGTATTCTAATAAATGACCTGCCAATTGGGGCAGTCATATAAGGGCATCCTTTTAAATATTCCAATTTCGTTCGTTGGCCGTTATTGTTATAAGAGATATAGACTATGTCTGTTTATTCATCCATCACCGAGGGTAATATGAATTAAACCTCAATATCTCGGTTGAAAACAACAAAGTGGTTATGCAAATAGTTAAGAATTATTTTGGCAGTGGTAGTGTTAGGCTTTGCTTAAAATCTCTGTATTCTTATTTTTTTTTTTAAATACCTATATTAAAAAGTCTCGCCATAGGTGTCGCGCATAAATAAAAGTGAACCGTAATCATATTGGAAAGCGCAACCGCAGATAGTAATCAATGACTGTGTCCATGTCCACGCGACCTTTAGCGCCGGTATTTCAAGTAATCGGTAGATGTACTTTTTTCATCACAAGACTAGTTTCTAGTCGATAGAACCAGCTTGTTTCATGGGAGCATTTTTCCTTTTTTCCAATTTATAAACTATGCTTTGTTTTTTGAATGTTAAAGTGAAGATTCAAAATTTCTTTAGGTAATTTAATTCTTTTAGATTTAATCATTTGTATCTTTTCTACAGATTGAAAAAGAGGGCGAAGACAAAGTTTCAGTGAAAGAAATTTTATATGAATTGCGAAGGTGTCGAATGGGACTCATACAAACATCAGACCAATTGTATTTTTCATATCAAGCGATCATTGAAGGAATTAAACTTCTTAAGGATCCGGTAAGATCTATCCTTATTATTATAAAGACACAAATCCCTTATAGATTGCTTAAATGTCCTTATCCTGTAGAGCTTTATTGACTACGATGAAATACCGATAATTCCAAAGGATGAACCTTTGGATGAAACCCCACCGCCGCTACCGCCTCGAACACATTCCCTGCAACCACAAAATGGTAATGGTGATGGGGGCGGTATTGTTAATGTTAATAGCAAACCGCTTCCAACCATACCGAATAGTGCAAGCTTCAACGATGAAATCTTAAGCGATTACAAAAATAAAGATGCTATCAATAATTTTATCAATTCAGAAAAGAATTCAATGGACACATCGTCTGCATCAGCAGCAGCAATTAACAATCTAAATCGACCATTGCCACCGATACCGCAACATAATTCATTGGACAAAGTTTACGAATCAGAGAGCGATGAAAATGAATTTTATGAAGATGACGATAGTGATGATGATGCGAATACAATAAACATTGACAACGAAAAATGTTTAAGTGAGAAACAATCAACAGACAAACTGGCGTCCAATACGACTGATGATAAATCACAACAACAACAAACTGCGAAACAGAATGGAATTGATATGAGTAGTCCTTGGTAAAAAATTAATATACATATATTTATCTACTAAGAATTTTTGTGCAATTACTTATAAATACATGTATGTATTATTATTTGCAGCTTTGAAAATGAACTCAAACGTCGAAAACGAGCCGAGAGACAAGCCAACATAGAGTTGAAAGTCAATGAGATCAAACGGAAGCAACGAGAGGTCGAGGAGAGCGAAAAGACAGCGAAAAAACGAAGGTCATTAGTTAAATATATTGCCGCAGGCGTCATAGTCGGCGTGCTCTGTGTGTATGCATATTCGAAATTGGCATAAAAGTCGCAACATTTAGTATTTTAGTTAAATATTGCGACTTTTCAACTGCCGTATGTTACAATTTTTTATTTTTTTTTTAAACCCACTAATTATTCTATTTTATTTTTTACAAATTAAAAGCCTACTACAATAATTTAACTAATTGCAAAAAAAAAATAATTTAATTTTGCACGATTGATTATTTTTATTCTTGCTTTCTTTTTATTTCTCTTTATTACTTTTTTGTTAAAATATTTTTCTTCTCTTATTTCCCTGCAACAAATTAATATAAAGAAAATAAAAACAAAAACAAACAAAACAATAGACTGATTGTAAAAAAAAAGGAAATGCAAACGAGTTTAAAAGGGAGAATGGGTAAAAAGAGAAAAGTAAATGATATAAGTTTGTCTAGAGTACACATAATCCTAACTTTTAACATATGTACTATATTTTATTATTTAAAATATGTATAACAATTCTTTATATATATAAAAAAAAGAAAAAATTCAAAAAAAGAAACAAGGAAACTCATTTGTTATTCGTACACAAATATAAACATATTTAAAAGTTGTATAACGAATGCAATAAGCAACAATTATTTTAAAAAAAAACACAAAATAACGTAAGAAAGGAAAATAATCGTTTTTCTTCATCTTGTTGGTTGATTTTTTAATGAAAAAAACAAAACAAACGACATAAACGTATCTGTAGTGAGAATTTAAAAGGAATTGTATTAAGTTCATTTAAATGAAAGAAATTTATATATTCACCTGTAAAAAAAACAAAACGTACGATTTGTTATTACAAAATGGAAACAAAAACGAATGTTGTGATACAAATTGTTTTCTTTTTTTGTTCTTATTCATTTAGCAAATGTCTGTTTCTGTTTCGTTTTGTTTCGTTCTGCTTTAATTTAAATGTTTATTTGGTCCTGGTTATGGTACAGATGCACAGAGAGATGTTGCAGACAAAATTCTTTTTTTTTTCTTTTTTCTGTAAGTGGTTTCTAATGTTTTAATGCAGGCATATACGAATATTAAATGAGGTTTTCTTATATACATACATATATATGTTATTTGCTTTTGGAAGAGGAGATTAACTTTAAAATGCAACAAAGTGACTTTTAGTTTACTTTTAAAACCAATCATTTTATAGAAAAAAACTTATTGTTTTATTTTTTCACATGAACAGGCTCTCTAGAATAAGAAATAAAAAACTAGTATGTCACGTATCTTTTTAAACCACCGGCTTTTTTTAGGTTTTCAAATCTACTAATGGATTATTACGAGAATAAAACTTTGAACTTTGTGGGTTTAGTTGGGCCTGCCTCGCTTTTGTTTCACTTTTTGTATCCTAAATTATTTGTCTTTATTGAGTCGAGTGTTCTAGCAAGGTCAATAAGTATGAATTTCATATTATTTCTGTAGGAGTGTTGAACTTCTGTGGGAAACGGCAGTCTGTAGGGCATTTGGTAGATTTTATTGATAAAACCGTAGTAGCTGGAAAGACAGAATATTTTTCATTTTTTATACAGTAAATTGTAAAATTTAGTGCTGTAGTATGACTTTCGTTATATTGTGACCAGAATTATTTCTAACCCTACTCCCTTTCATGTGGTTGTTGCTTATTCAGTCTTCTATTCTTTCGTCTGTTTATTGGGCTTTTAGAAAGGATTTTATAGAATGACTTGTTCACTCAGTATTGAGTTAGTTATAAAAGATCTGTTGAAACTTTCGTCTTATGTGTCTTTATTTGCAAACAGTTATCCTTTATGACATACTATATGTATCTTTTACTTTGCTGTCTTATCTTAACGAACAATTTCACATTTACAAAATTTGCAGCACTAAAAATGGATGCGTAATGTTTCGGGTGATTGAGTTTAACATCACATACAATTAAAAGGCAGAGAATCGAAGAATGAGCAGCGCACACTGGAATACTTTTACCCCGGAGTTAAACCGGGGTAACTTTTACTTCAATCGCACACGGAATGAATATTTGGGGGTAAAATTGTGTATACATATTAACCGATTTTATTTGTGGTGGTATTTCTTATAATTTTCTCACCCTTAAAATTAACGATTTATGCGTGTATATGTTTTACCCCGATGTTCAACCGCATCATCTCTGGTTCAAAATGTTACCCCGTTTTCTCTTCGCATTTCATCTCCCTCTCCTATAAAGCCAGTTTTACCCCGGGGTAATTAGTCCAGTGTGCGCTGGCCCAATCAGAATAAGTATTAAAGATCGCTGACTTGGAAAGGCACGCCGGTTTTTTGGTTAGCATATTAGGCATTTTGTGCTCCAGTATCGATGTAATAAACCATAGTATTCCTATTATAACAAGTCAATTTAGTTATATATATATGTACATTGCGAAGTTAAATGGATTAAAAATTAGTTGTATTTCACAGTGAAATGAGTTTTGTTTTTGTTTTTAATGTTATAAGTTTTACTATCCCTCCTCGTATTTGTATTAATTGCAAGCCCATATAAGTTAACCAATGGTTTTATGTCCAGCATAGTTTTGATTGCTCTGATTATTTGTATCTAAATATTCCTTCTTTAGGGATTCGGAAACCTTTCTGTATTAGGAAAAGAATTTATAAATAATTTTATCTTTTTTTTTAATTAAATACAATAATAGAATTACGTGCCAAAAGAGTTATTCAACCAGTTTGCATTTAATGTTAGAAACCACAACATAAAAGAAAACGTAACCTAACGTTGTTATTATAACATCAATAAACAAATTCCCCCTGGTATGCCTAAATAGAAAATAATTCCTAAGTATTCCTACAAAATCCAATTACATAAATTAGTACATAAAATAACATTTATTAAAATAGTAATAAATAAATCATTAAGTGTATAAAATAAAATAAAATGAGAAAAAAAAACATATATAAAAAAATAATGAAAAAAAAACAACAGAGTTAACATTAAGACTTAAAGTAACATTCGACGAAATCTTTAAATACAACAATAAATTCAAATTTCTAAAATTTAAAACAACACAAAGTATCCAAAAGCAAAGAAAACACACTTCACTATTCATTTTTACCATTTTCTTCTTAGAACTAATTTCATCTAGATTCTTGTTTTGCTAAATCCATTTTCATAAATCCAAATTGAGAGACAATGTCTTAGGGAAAAACATGCAAAACTAAAACTGAATAAGATGCAAAAATAAATAAAAAATTAAAACAAAAATAAAACCTTTATGTAACATTTTTTATAGAAACTAAAAAAAAAACAAAACAAGGCAAAACTTTTAAAGCAAAACAGTTTTTTTTTTTGAGTGACTACAACTTATATGTAGTATGTATGTGAACTAAAGTATATTTTCTAAAAACTACAAAAAATAATTCACTTTTTGAAGAATAAGATTAACAAAAACGACAAAACAAAAAAAAAACATTTTCAAATTTTAAAATAAAGAAGTAATATTCAAATTGACTGAAAAGCAAACAAACCATTATTCGGTTTTTTTTTTTTTTTTTTTGATTTTATATACTAATATTCATTAATGATTGTAATTTTTTAATTTTTTTTTTGTTTTTGAATTATAAGAAAATTGTTATTTAATTTTTTTTTTAATTAACATTTAAAAATTATTTTTGAAAGGTCTATATCTACATAGTTGAAGGTTAATTTATGATGGCAACAATTCGTTTCTCTATTGTTTTTCTGAATGTGTAATTGATTGGCAAAGACATTAAATTAGAAATGCGTAAAACAGAAAAAAAAAACGTCTAAAAACGAAGTGATTATGACTTATTGTCTTTTGTTCCTGCAATTACATGCCATACTTTCTACCCACACTGTAATTTTCGAAGTTAAAAAGCAGTCGAAATATTTAACGTCAAGGGTGTAACATTTTAATTTGGTCAGTTAGTTAAATTAAATTTTGCTATCGTGTACTTTGTGCTATTATTCGTCTAAGGCTTATGTTACCATAATTTCTTAGTTCGTAAACCATATTCTTAAAAAATTAAACTTCGTTAATTATACAATTATTGATTGATTTTCCATGATCTTCAGAAGAAATATCATATCAATTAACATATATTTGTAAATGACGTTACACTATTTTTTATCAATCCAAGGCATTAAAACTTGCCGCACTGATGTTGTTCTTCACTTGGATTGACCCGCCAACGCCTATTTCTTGTTTTAAAGAACTTATTCAGCAACCGAACTCTTTATTGTTGTTTGGGTTTCTATCCCAATTCATACCTATTCCTTTATGGTGTAATAAAAAGTTCTGTCTATATTGTTGATTTAATAGATATCGTCATATAGGTTTGACTAGCACGCTTTTAACACATACTTCGAACGTTCCTTGGAAGTAATGGAGGCTCTTAATCAGTTGGCTTTTTAGCTGCATTTAGGAAATCAGTAAGACTAACTTTGTGTTACTTACACCCCATTTTCTTGAACACTATTAGTTGAATGCTGCCTTAAGACGAAGAAAATTTAAAGAGAAAAATCTGTATCTGTTTTATATTGAAACTGGGTTTTAATTGGGTTTTTTTTTTTTTTTTTTTTTTCTAAATCAGTTAAGGCTTGGCCGTGCGATCTAACTTAGTCTAGACTAGACTACAATTTTCTATTCATCTTCTTTGTTTTTGCTAGAAAGCACTTTGTTTCATGATGTTTTATCAATTAACAATTGATTCATTAGATAAGAATTGGAGCAAATTGATGAGCTCTGACTTCTTAGCCTCTCGATTTCCAATTCAATTGGTTTAAGAAAAAGAGAAACGTCTAATGGTTGTTGTTGCCAGGAAAAAATTAACTGTGTTTTGGTTTAGAATTATACTATTTAAAGGTAACAAAAGCAAATAAATTATACAAACAAGTATTTTATTATTATACGTATAGAAAATTATATTAACATACATATATATATATATATATATATACGTATATATTTAAGTGTATATCGATAACAGCATTGTTGGTTTGTTTTATTTTCTTATATTTTTTTTTTTATTATAAAATAATTGTAATAGTAAAATAATTTATTTTTTCATTAAACATATTTTTAAATTAACTTTATATATGCATACATACATATACATATATATGAACAAAAAGAAAAAAGTAAGCATAATACACACGTATATATACAACTGATATAAAAAAATG
Source organism: Volucella inflata (assembly GCA_928272305.1). NCBI lineage: Eukaryota > Metazoa > Arthropoda > Insecta > Diptera > Syrphidae > Volucella > Volucella inflata. The sequence goes on from OV743718.1 coordinate 78,272,385, forward strand.
GTATAAACAAGAAAAATATATATATGTGATTTATTTTTATATTAGCGCGTATAAATGTAGGTTATTACTATGAAGAAAAAAAAACACAAAACAAAACAAACAAACAAATAAAAAACCCGAAAAAATGCAACAAAAATTAACAAAAAAAAAAAACAAAACAAGAAAATAAAGCCTATTTAAGTAAAATTATTGATAATACTAGATTTTTTTTTCATTTTCATTCAATTGCACTGAAAAAATGTATTTCCTCTTTTTTGCAGGCGTACTAAGTAAAAATGTAGAAAACACAGGTTTCGAAGGGTTCATAACAGATCATCAGCAAAAATCATTGACGGCGGCCATTAGTGTTGTTTATTATTTTTTTTTCGTTAAGATAATCAGGAGAAAATCGTTTATTTTTTTTTTAAATAAAGCTCATCCCCATATGCGCTCTGTAAAAAGTTAAAAAAAAAAAACAAAACAAAAATTTACGAATTTGTTTAATTTATTGTCACTTTTTTTTGTTTTACCTTATTAATTACAAATTGAATTCTTAAATGTTTCAACTTTGCATATAGAAAACCATTTGTACTAACCGTTTATATAAATTCACATTATATAGTTCAGTATACGAGTAAATATCACACAAACAAAAGATAAAAAAAAAGAAAGTAAAACATTTGTTTAACAATGTACAAACAACAAAATATTTTTTATGCTCTCACTTAAGTAATAAAAAAAAAGAAAAACAATAGCAAACTTTAAAATCTGGCTAAACATGCAGTTTTCATTTTTTCTTCCCTTAAAATTTTATTTGTTTTTTTTTCGTATAAATATTTTCTTCTCTTTTTTGTTTGTAATTAAAAAAATATATCTTTTACTAACCTTCATCCCTAATGCATTGGAAAATTTTATGAGCATGTAGCTTATGTATCTATCGCTTGAATTAAGTCAGCAATGGGGATGAGTCATTTTCAGGTTTTCGGATTTTTTCTATGTCTTTCAATTTAGTGGTTGCCAAATTAATTACAATGGAGACATTCATTTACTTAGATTCGCCTATTTTGTGTTAAAAAAATCTATATAATCTAATCTAAATAAAAATGGCCAAATAGTAATGGGATTGCAGGTGTAAAACGGTCAATGTTGAAAAGAAGGTTATGTACACAGTGGCAAATAATACCCTGAACACGGGCCATATCTCAGCAACCAAGAGCGCCATTCGTTTCTTTACTATCTGTCAAAATTTTATGGCATTTGGTTGAGAATTACAAATTATAAAAGTTATTTTTTCAGAACACCTTTTCATTTGATGTTGAAATTTTCATTTCGGTCATTAAATTCCACGTAAAAATGCACTCGAAACATTCCGATTGATGCAACAAGTGTACCGTAATGATTATTTAGGCAGAACAGTTGTAAATATTTTTTGGGCGGCAGATAGAGAGCGAAGGATTACAAACCAGGGCTTGAAATAGATATAAATCAAAATGAAAAGTTCCGAACGGATTGGTTTTTGTGAAACGGAACAATTCATTTACTTCGAGTAAGAAACTGCTCCGCCCCGGACCAAAAAATATTTCTCGCAAAATGTTGCGCTCCTTTTCTTAATTAGCAATTTTTTGTACGAAATTGAGCTACTAATGAAAACAAAGGCCACCAAGTGTGATCTAAAATAGTATAATTTTCTCATTCAACTAATCAGAAATTATGAAACAACGTTAAATTCTTTCTAAGCAACAATGAGTATGAGTCAGAAATGAAAACAAAGTACATGTCATTCAATACATTATAACAAAAAAACCTATATTGGTGCTGCAGCCCGATTCAAGCCAGGGTCTAGCTTCACGCATCCATTTGTGCTGCTCGCGTTATTATTTTTTTCACTCTTGTGCAGGGTCTTTTGTATTTTGCCGAATTCAATTCAATCGGCTGAGACGCTTTTTCACAGGTAAAAATGAATCTGAATTCTAAGGTCATTAAACAATTTTTTTCATTTTACTAGCTTTGTAGACAAATTAAAAAAAAAAAAAAACACTGGCGCTGGCAGCCCAGTATGGGCCATGACCTAGCTTCTTGACACTCATTTGTGTTGCTCATGTTGTCATTTTTGTCACATCTGAGCGGGACCACAGTTTATCGTCGAGTCCAAACCGCACTCCTTAGAAGCTTTTTCGTAGGCAATTTTACATTCGGGAGTTTGCCATTGCCCGCCGAAAGGGTGATGGCGATTTGAAATATTGTTGGTAACCCAGCCAGGAATCGAACCCAGACTGTCTGGGTGATAGTCCAATGAGCTAACTATCGCGCCATCGCCTGGGCAAATTATAAAACGCACGCCAATAAGCGAGAAAAGGATACCAAACAAGGTAAAACACATCTTGGAAACTGAAACATTGCAACAGGGTGTAAGCAAATAAAATACAATAGCAATCATTTACACGCATTTACTTATAGCAAACAATTTTAGGGGCAGCAAATCACGAACGCATAAACAAAAGGAGAAAAACCAGTTTGTTTCCACTTTGTCCGTATCCGTATGCATTACACAGCGTTTTTCAATAAGAAAAAAATGACGGACAGACTATTGTATGCATTCTAACTCAGGCAAAATTAAATTATCCCCCTTATAAACCTGATTTGGCACCGTGCGACTTCTCTTTGTTCACAAAATTGAAATGAAAGTTGAAAGGATGCTTTATTGACGGGGCGCTGGAGTCAATTACGCAAAATAAGCTAGAGCAGGCATTTCAATCAGTATTAAATCGCTGTAACAAGTGTATTGAATCGGGATGGTAATATTTCGAATAAATAAACAAAAATCGTGTTTAATTATGTTTTCTAAATCCAGTCTGGGATATTATTTGCCACACTGTGTATACAAACATTTTATTGTTATACATTATGCATACATCGGTATGTAACTCGTTGTATATTTCGAAAGGAAGCTAACGTAAAGCCATGAACAACTAAATCATATTGAGTTATTTCCTTAGATAAATAGCAACGTGGAAATAATAATATTTTCATTATGCGGCCAAAGTCAAATTAAGTCATATTTAAGATTTAATTTGTAGAAATACTTGCTTGAGTGTATACAAACTCTAGGATCAAAATTGCAAAATCATTCGGAAATGGAGTGTCTTTGAAACCCTCGTAAGTAGATTTTAACCTGAGCAAATTTCCACAGGCGGTGGCTTAGGTTGGGGCAGTGTTCAACCCGTCGATTTATATGAAAGAGGTGTTTTATTATACTTGCGTGCTTAACTTTAAATGAAAAAAATTAAATCCAACTCCATAGTACTCAACGCAACTTTGTGGAGGGCACGATATTCAAAGTTTATAGGATAAAGATGTGTTAACATAGGAATGCTACGAAAGATCCGCATCAACTCGAAGTAGACGTTTGAGTGAGTCCTATAGAGATCCAATATGTACAAGGCTAAAGTAGTACCTGTCTAGTATGTCCAGTAATATTTCCTATAAAGGAGTAAACAGACAAATTAGAAATATAGTAAATGTACTTCGCCGGTATTGGACGAAGGCACTGAAAGATATTGACCCCAATCACGTCGAAAATGACTCAGTTGGCTGTCGGGTCAATGAAAAGTCCAGATTTCATAATTTATTCGACTGACAAGGCGGTTGAGTGCTGTGGACATAGGGTAGGCACTGAGAGATGTCAACCTGGCGATATCCAGTGTTGCAACTATCTTCTACACATCAATTGTGCTTATAATACCTTCGAGTGGTATCCGCCGGGTACTGCTCAATGTCCAACCGGACTGGACTTGCTAAACATAAGTGGGAGTGCTGACCAGCAGACAAAAGTAGCAACACTATAATCGAGACAGCGGATGAATTTCCCAGATGGAATTCACGGTGGAAAAAATCCCGAAACAAATGAGACCTTACCCGGGCTACTCCGACACAATTGGAGCTCAAGTTGGCAAGGATTTCCGAGAATTATTCGGGGTCTTAGAAAGATATGGTGGCGGAAGAGCTCTCAATGGGCCAACAGCAGCACTCACATCCCCAAACCGGTTACTGGCTTTCGGTCCAACTGACCCCTCATCCTAGAGACTGCCCGGTCATGGAAAAAATACAAAAGTTACGAAGCAGTAACAAGCCTCGGATACGGACGGATGTACTGTTGACAACCCATGCAACCGAATTAAGGACAACGAACTTCGGATATGCACGTGGAATGTTAGGTCTCTTAACAGGTGAAGCCCTAGATTGCTGTGAGGCAGACATAACCGCCATCCATGAAATGCGATGGAATGGGCCAGACAAATAGAGTATGAAAAACAGCGACATCTACTACGGCGATTGATATCGACGGAAAAACCAGCGCCTATTTGGATACGGATTTGTTGTTGGAGGCGGATTTAGGCAAAAAATCTTGAGTTTCCGACATGTTAACGAGGGCCTCGTAGCTATCCTCATCAAGGCAAAATTTACCAACATAAGCCATTAGCCCGGTATGCGCACACGCGCTCACAGGAGAAAGGTGACGACACCAAAGATGCCTTCTATGAGCTCTTGAACAAGACCTACGAGCAATGCTCTAGGTATGACATTAAAATTATTCTTGGCGATTTTAATACAAGGCTAGGAAGAGAGGGCATCTTTGGTAGCACTGTCGGCAGACATAGCCTGAACGACACCACCCCCGATACCGGATTCAGGCTAATCGTTGCTAGTACGCGGTTCCGTCATCTCGATATTCACAAGGGGACTTGGAGAACTCCTTGTCAATCAACCGTCAACCAGATTGACCACATTGCGATCGACGCAAGGGTATAATGGATGTCCGAATGTTCTAAGGAGCCAAAATCGACTCGGACCACTACTTTGTTGTAGCCAAGGTACGATTGGGGATATCCCGAACAACGCCAAGACAAGCTAATATTGTGAGATATTTCGCGTCAGACGGCTACAAAAAGTCATCAGAGATTCCGCTTCTAAAGTGCTGGGTTTCACTCGACCACCACAACGAAACCCCTGATTTGATGACGAATACCGGCAAGCACATGCAGCTAAGCAAGTTGCATATAAAGCGATGCTGCATAGGAGGACTAGAGCTGCTCACGAGCTCTATGAACAGGCTTCTCAGGAGGAAAAAGAAAGAGCATGAGAAGACCAACAATTCCGTCCACCCGACTTTAATGAAGTAACGATAGCAATATCTAAGCTGAAGTCCAACAAAGCTGCTGAAGAGGACGGCTGGTCGGAATAAAGTATGCCCATGAATGGAACCTCAGCATTGTTTGTCCGATCCTCAAGAAAGGAGTATTGTGTGAACGCCTGAAGCCGTTCTTCAACAACCTGATAGGTCCATATCAGCGTGGCTTCAGGCCAGGAAAACCACCATCCATCACACATTCACACTACGGCAGACCTTGGAGAAAACCCATGAGCTTCAAATCGATACATACCACCTATTTATCGGTTTTAAGGCCGCGTATGACAGCATCTATAGAGATGAACTATACAGAGCAATTTCTAGTTTTGGAATCCCTACCAAACTCGTCCGTCTGTGCAGGATGACGATGGAGAATGCACGCTGCTCCAAGGTCTGATGATCTCTCCGAGAACTTTGATGTCAAAAAGTGATTTAGACAAGGCGATGCGCTGTCATGCGATTTCATACTTGAAAGAAAAGTGCAAAACTCACGCGCAAACACAAGAGGCACAATCTTTCAAAAGTCGGTCCAATTACTCACATACGCCGATAATATTGACATAATTGGAAGAAAGCAGCGTGATATCAGTGGCAAGTATTGAGACGGAAGCGGCGAAAATGGGTTTAGCGGTCACTGAGGGTAAGACAAAGTATATGCTGTCAAGCAAAAAGGACACTGAATACCGTCGTTTCGGACAGAACGTCCCCTTCAACAGGTATGACTTTAATTCAATATAAATATTTAAAAAAAAAATTAGTTAAACGAGTTTAAAGAATCATGCTATCAATTTTAGTATGATTAATTATTAATTTATGCGAATGGTCAAAACAAAACCACTGCCGCCGATAATGCAATCAAAGTGTCCAGTAAAAGCCTATGAAGAACTTCTAACTCTAAAAATGATGCAAGCGCTTCACTTTAGGAATCCCGATGATGCAAACCAGCCACAGAAAACTAAACGAAATTGATGATGACTTCTTTTAAGTATAGCAATAATAGCGTTGGCGGACTTAACAATGATCGTTCAAACTAAAGTTCAAGAGATCATAACAAAAAACAAGTTCTACAATATAACTTTCATAGAAAGTGAAGACTAGAGTTTAAGAAGGCATTTGATAACACGATAAACATTTATTCGAAAAAACCAATTGACATATTGCACTCAAAGATCCGGCGCTTGTTACAAAATTCATTTGAAATTAATACTCGTATCAACTAATATACTTGAGCTTAAACAAGCTGCTGACTGAGCGTCTGTCAAAAATCGTCAAAGGGTCAAAAGATGCCTTAAATAATAATTGTTAGATTAAGTTTATTCAGAATTTAGATTATATAGTTGTATATGCAATAAAGTTGTACTGCTCGGGGTAAACAATATTTTTTTTAATCAACAAAAAGCTAATAAATTATTGACTCATTTAATCTTGGCTAATTGGTCTAGGGCTTTAAATTGATGTAATTCTTTTGTGTTATTTTATATTTCTCGTTTACGGCTCGCTTTGATTTTTCGTTATATTAATATAGGTGAATTCTATTTTATTTTTATTTTGGTTGATGATCACTAAATGCCAGGACTGCTAAGTCTTGATAATTACTACATAGATATTTTTCCATTTGGTTTTATTTCTTCTGAAAAGCGATTCGAAGCAAAACAAAACACTATTAGTAGCCACTTTAATAATCCTTGCAATAGGATCCAAATTTATCCAAATGAATAAATTTCTATGCAAAAATTAATCTCTACAAAAAAAAATGTCCAACATTTTTAACATCTGTTCATACTCGTACATACGTCCACTTTCTAAAAGTTGATTCTTTACAAATACTTTTTTTTAAAAATGAAAAAAAAAAAACAAAAATTTCACTGTTGTCGAGTATTTATATTTATTTTTTGAATTTTTTTTTTAAATATTGGCTATGACAGTGACAATGTGACAGACAGTGGTCCATTCTGAAGTTCCAATTTTCGTTGACGCCTTCTAGCATTGCTAGTGGTGTTTGAGCAATGACTCGAGTAATGTTGGCCTCCAATTCTTCAATCATAGCCGACTTTATGCAGCCCTTAAGAAAAAAGTGGTCTAGAGGTGTGATCATTATTTATTTAACTGTTCACTGAATCATTCTCTCGCAACAAAGTCATGGTTTAAGAGGTTGTGTTCCCTGTGTGAGTGGCCGTCTTGTTGGAACCAAACGTCGTCGAAACCATAGGCTTGAATTTCTGAGAGTAAGAAGTCCGGTTGAAGAAATATGGACCAATTATTCGTACTTGTAAGCCTGATCCATTTGTTTCGAGTCTGTTTTTAAGCGGTTGGTGTTTCACGATCATCAAAAGTGGCAGTTAATCGATTTAAAACTAAATTAAGCGGAGTGTAGGAAAAATACACTTTTTCCGGATTTTTATTTGTTGTTTTGCTTACATAGGTATCATATTACATTAAGTGTATTCTTTATAAATGAAATGATCCTATATAACGTACGAGAAATGTAAGTAAGGGGTGTGTCACTATGAGCAACTCCTGGACATTATATATACGATTACAAAAGACAATAATTCACATAACTTTTCAATTAGGTGTCAGACAATAAAAATAAATTGAATATGAAAAAAAAACAATTGTTACTTGTCACAATAACAACAAACTTTGTGTCCAGTAAAAAGCATGAATTTTGAAAAACAATGTTTATTTGCGCTGCTATTGTTGGAAGCTACAATGGCATTTTTTTAAATTAATAAACAAATTGTAAATTCCTGGGTCTAACGGTTTGACTCCTAATTTATTTAAACCATCAAAAGTTTTTTAATTTTGAATCGCAAATAATAAATGTTTATTTTTTATCTATGAAAAAAAACTAACACTTAAGTGGCTAATACATTTGTCAAATTCTCATCAAGCATATGAAAGTGTACGAGTATTAGTAAATTTTGTTTGACATTGCATACACACACATAAACAATGAGTCTTCAATTATTCATTTTTACTTCAATTTTGAGGTGAAAGCGCGCGGTTTCTCGTGCGATTTCAACTTATATCGGTTTTTTTTCAAAAAGAAAATATGAGTCATACGGACGGTTTTTCACACGAAAATCTTCTGAATTAGCTGAAATTAAGTTCACCGATTGATTTTATGAATTTCTTCCGCATGGACGAGGATCAACTTCTCCAAATGATAACACCCAAAATTATACAAATTTTTAAATTACCGTCGCTATATTGTTTTGCTTTCAAATTCCACAACGCACGTAGAGAACGATAAACTTCTAGAAATTCCAAAATACAATTTTTATGGAGGATCTTCGAACATATTAAGCCCTTTAAAAAAAATCTAAGGCTGTCTGCCTGCGATGTTGTCTCGTCGCTGTGCAGGCGAAAATGAGCAACGAGACAATGAGGTATCAAGCATGTCTACCTGATTGACGAAATATCCAAAAATTTTGATTTTGTTTCAAGCAGGCACACAAAGTATACGTGTCTCTTTCACTAATACACTCTCACGTGTTTGATGAGAATTTGACCAATGTTTATGCCGGTTTAGATAAAAATGTATTTGGCTCGAAATAGTTACGTATACGACATAGTAACAAAATTAAAAGTCTTCAAAACTTCGGATTCGTGTTATTAATAAATCGGCAAAACAACAGAAATACAGAAGGGCCAGCATTTATAAGGAGACCTGGCCTCTTTATTGCTTTACCATCAACCACAAGCTTATAACATTATGGCAGACTTGAAGGCCTTTATATTTGTTTTTGGATGCCTGAACTTTCCGGAAAGCGAAAATTGACCCGGGCCACTATCCTTTTGTGGCCAAGGTAAGAATGCTGTTATTCTTAACACGCTGTGAAGTCATAATATTGGGAGCGGATTTGACATCGTTAGCCGCAATCGTAAGAAACTGCAAAGAGATTTTTCGATTAAGAGCCCCTCAACATCGCTCGACGCCTTGCGCAAATAGCATCTTGTTCTAAAACCCAGTGGGAAAACTGCAAACAATCCATTACAACTACTGCAAAACTTCAGTGGTTCATTCGAATAATAAGCCCCATCGTTATCTGTTTTTTTTATTTGCCTTAGAATATAATCGAGCTGCAAAATTCTTTCTCAAACAACCAAAGCAACAAAACCTTTATTCTCTGCAGCGCCTAGCAATGCAATTTTAAAGAATTCTTCGAATCTACCACCAAGAAAAAACGCAGGAGATGAAGACTCGACGTCAGTGGAGAAGTGCTCCACCAAATTGGGGTGTGAAATTGGAAGAAACTACCAACGAATAGGGCTGCATTTCAGAAGTATTTTGTGTATGGCTCAGGCTTAAGTCACCAATTACGTAAGAAAATGGGTCATGGATCGACCCAGATCGACCAAGATCTAATCTCTCCCCGACACTGTGCTGTTTGCTTTGTCATTTTGTGTCACGAGGAGAGAATGAGGCTTTTTTCATACACATAAAATTCCATATGGCGGTGACGTCAGAAAAATAGCTTCTTAGTTTAGAGAGAGACTCCTACAAAGATTTGCGAAGAAATTTCGAAATACTCGATGAAACGAGCTGTTTTGCCAAGGTCCTGAAAATCGGCAAACCAATTTGGAAACAATAAGAAGATCTGACAGCACCTACATTGAATCAAAAGTGTAGACTCTTATATATACCAATTTCCTGGGGATCAATGAAAGAATCATTTATATCAATATCGGTTAAAAGAATAGATGAGTATTTTTAGCATAAAACAGGTTTGTGAAGGCAGCTTTTGTCTAGAATGCAACTTGCATACAAATACAGAATATCTTGTGAGGCTTCGTGACTCGTTCAGTTTTAACGTCTATGCTCAGGCATTGCAGACGAATCCCAAATAATGGTACTCAATTGAATCCTCAATCCTTTCAAAAACGTTTTTTTTTTTTTTCACGAAAAACAGGAAATGCTCTGACTCATATTGTACTAAAGGCGTGTCATCCTAGATAGCAATTTTTCCAAGGCGCTCGCAACCGGCTTTCTAGTTATGTAAGGAACTTTCAGAGCTTTTCGATGAGGCGAGCCTTTAGCAAGCTACTCGACTGTGATAAAACCAATTTTATTTTAATGTTATAATATAATTTTTTATTTAAATCTAACTATAACCATTTAACCAAGAGTCAAACAAAAATTTAGTAAAAAAAATTATTTAAAACTTTAAAAGAAAGACTTCTTGATATCCATAAAAACTGCATTCAGCGCAGGATGCTTGATCTTCATTGAAGGCAACTACGAAAACAAGAGATTTGATTTAGTAAGTATCTATTGGGTTAAACACAAAGTAAATGTCATATTTTAATTGGCTGAAAAAAAACTTGTAATTTCAAGGAATAAAAAGTGTCCAGTCACATAAATTTCAAATCAAATTAGAAAAAGAAAGTTTTATGCCCTTAATAAATTTATTGTTTGCAGTTTTATTTCTTGTACCTGCTCTGTAAATTATGTGCTTTGCTCAAATTTGAGTGTCTTACGTTGGAGAAAGTGAGTGTACGCAATTGCTTAATTTAATTCACTCTATGTTATATCGTACGAGTTTTATTACAATTCTTTACCGATTCAGACAACAAGGACTTGAACCATAGTCAAGTCCTTCAAAATTGGAAGTTTATTTGAAGTTTACCACCTATTCGTAATGCACATCAAAGGAGACATACTCGTATGTACAAGATATATACTTCACTCCGAATGCTGGGAAGAATTTCCTATAAAAATAATTTGGTGTGCACTAAAACCAGGTGGGTGCATTCAATAAAATGGTGCACATATTTATCTGGGGATAAATGCAGCGCTTCCAATGCGATTGTTATGTGTTAAGAACATAGTTCTGCACCGCCGCCGATAAGGTTAGGAATTTTAAGATTTCGAGGAACATGTATTAGCAACATGTTTTGAGCATCGTGACTCAACATTATTTACGAATGAGCAGCCTTATTTGTTTAATCTCTTTACATATCTACATTCAATAATTCACTTAGCTTCAATTTTTTTACATTTGATCATATGACCTCCTGATAATGCTTGGACTTTTATATAATATTTGTGAAGCCACACGCTGGAAGTTTTTTATTCCAAAAAAATTCTTCTGGATTTATTATAATATTAGCTTCATATACATTTTCTCCCATTTCAACCTCTGTTTGTTTTAAAATGCTACGTTTTCGAAATTGTATTAGAAACCTGCAGTTAAACAGTTTCAATGCAGCCGTATCAATTTATTAGATACTTACGATAACAATTGGACACAAAGCTGTGGCACGGCAACTTTAGAAAACTTAAATTGGAATACTTGAAATGCGAGTTGGATTTTTGCCCTTTATATCGTGAGTTTTTTTCTTTTTATTGTAGATGAACTTTTGAGAGTTTTCAGATCTCTTTGACATTAACTGAATCTTTTCATAATTGTCTCTTGAAATGTATTTGAGGCAAAGTTAGTGCTATTTTCTGAAACTGACAGTTCTGTTTATTTACACAATGGCGCTTGTTCGAGAAATGTGGAATTATGGGCATGATAAAGAAAGGGTGATTGTTTTAGAAGAGGATTCCATGAATGGCCTCTATTTTCTGCCAGAATTTTGTTTATCAATGAGGCCCGTTTCTGCCATTAACAATTAACTATTTGCTGTTTGTAATTTAAACCCGAGTTCTCGGCGACATTTGATTCTCGTTAAACCATGGCTATATTGCGAGAACGATTCGGTGAACAGTTTATTTCATGCCTAGATTATGTGACATCAAACCTTTAGACTTTTCCCTTTGGAACTTTACTTCCAAAGTCTACATGGATAAGCCGGCTACGATTGAGTAATTGAAGTCCAATATCACTCGAGTCAGTGGTCAAACACTACTCATAATACTCAACGCAATATCGACACATAAGACAAAACGTCGCGATAGACGTATTCAGGGAATTTATCTACTTCGGGTCCTATACAAGCTTCGAGCTTAGATGGCAATTAATGAGAAGAGCCCTCTCTCGAGGAACCAAAAGACAACGTTTACGATGTATAAGCTTGGAAACTGACGATGCATATAAAAATGCTTTCAGGCGCTTCGAGGTTAGAACCAACTTCTCTCAGCCAACTTCGTGTGCGTAACTGGAGGCAGGTGGCTGAATAGCTTGATAGGCATGTAAGCTGAAACCCTGGCCCACCCCGGACTTCAGAGCCTCCTACTCGTAAGTAAGTATGTGGGATATAAAAGAACATGTTTGGGTGTTTCTTTAGAGAATTGTTCGGCTTCAGAGAACTTCCGACAATGGCTACTTCCATTTTAAAAGGAGCACTGCTGTGTTGATTTAAACGCAACGAACTCTTCCTTATTTCCAACCAACTTATTTGGAAATCGGTCATCGATTCTTCAATTGAATTCACGAAACGTATAGAAGATTACGTGGTCGTCATAATATTTATAACCAACTGAGCTTGCTACTTATCACTATGGCAGCCGACAAATTGAAAAATTTGAAAACAGTTCGTTAGCAAAACTGGAGTGTAAAGAGTTGTTGATTGTTACTGTAATTATAAAAAAAATGTCTATTAGTCTTGTAATTTTAAGTTTCAAAATAAAAAAAAATGCTTTATTGTGTCAAAAAGTGGGCATAGATTTTGGGTTTTACTTTACGAACAGAACAACTTTTTAAAACAACTTAAAAAAACGATACGACAATGTTCCAGGAAGTTTCCCATTTCAAAAGACTTGTAGGAGAGAGAAATAGGTTTTTATCTACTTAAAACCGTAATTGGCAGAACCATATATTAATATCATTCTAAAAAATAAAAACTATCCCTCAAAAAAAAAAAAAATTTTTTTTTTATCAAATTATATTTACAAATAAATGAAATACTTCTTCTTGTATCTTTTGTTTGCCGGTTTCTTTTCAATAGAAATTCACTTATTGCTTTCACTGAGCAAAGAAAATTGCATTTTTCAGGTTTTTTTAAATTTTTAAATTGACTTAAAGCAATTTTACTCTTTTGTTTTCATCCACGACGTTGCGATGGAAAACGTGACCGAACTTTCCAAGTTTGCTCCCTGGTCATGAGAGTATTTAAATTGCATGCTACTCTACATTTTTGCAGGGTTTTCCTTGTCGAAAAAAAATAGTAAATTGGATTTGCACAGCAATGAAACCAAAACTGAGGGATACTCATAGATCAGTAACTTAAATAAATTTTGAAAAATGAGAAAATAGCTTTTCGGTTATTTTGTTGGATAAATTTATGAATAAGGGTATTCCGAAACTCGTTAAACTGCAGTTAAAATAAAATGGCAGTTTGTCTTTTTGCTGCTTTACGCGGGATTTCTTTCGAAACTTAGGAAAGAATTGTCTGTTGAGTTGGAAAAATGTAAGCACGTCCCATGATCCTAATATGAGCTCCATGTGTTTAATTAAAAATAAAAAAGTCACACGCCTTACAAAAACTTATTTAAATATTCTGTACTGATGTTTATTAACGGCGTCCTATAAAGACCGCGCATACCGCTCAAATTTTAAAAAAAGCCAGTGCTTATTTAAGAAGTAATGATATGCAGATAAATCCGATCCGCGTCGTGACTAATGACACTTGTTGGTTCTTTTTTGGAACTGTTTTTGGGTTATAGGTACACAAGGTTTCTATCTTTGATATTTTTTAAAAGGAGAGATATATGCCAAGACGTCATAGAAAATTTCGTCATGGACGTGGCCATTTATCGGATAGTATGTTTTATGCAACACATAACCTCCATTTTTTATTAAAATAAGATATCAGAACCTTTTAAACAAACACTCCATTTTTTTTATTTTTTTAGGTACGCAACTAAATTTTCGCTATTTTTTGATGAAAAAAAATGGTTACGAATGAATCATTCAAAGTATTACCCATCGCTAGTATCACTTTTTCGTGCCTCTGCTCGTATTGTGGCCGATTTTCGCGCGGTGCTCGGCTTGATCGCATCAATTGAACACGATACCGTTTCCCAGTGATGGTTTCGTTGGGTTTTAATAGTTCATAATAAATAACACCGATCTCGTCCCACCAAATACACAGCATAACCTTCGCAGCGTGAATATTCGGCCAAACCGAAGACGTAAAAGCATGACCAGGCAGTTCCCATGACTTTATTTTCTTTGTGTTGCTGTAATTACTCTATTTTTCATCATCCGTCGCGATGCGATGAAGAAAACGCTTCCGTTTTTGCTGCTGGAGCAGTTGTTCACAGGCTCAACTTCTCTTGACTTCAAATCATAAGGAACCCAAGTTCCTTGTTTTTGAATCATTCTCTCGTTATGCTGAAGCAAGCTCTTCTTGCGTGTGGCACTAATCCTCATCAAACAATGCCTTCAATTCAACGTCTTCGCAGGATTTGGCCTTCCTTCAGGCGGACGGCAGTCAACATCGAAATCATCGTCTTTGTTTCACTTAAGGCAGCATCTCCATAAACTTTTTGGAGCTCTTGATGCGCTTCAGCCGCTGTGTCAAAACGGTTTGGTTACCATATGTCTAAGCTTGGTTCATGATGTTTGGATATGTCAAAATCGACCAGCACCTTGTGACTGTTAAAAGTCACAAAGACTTCAAGTGACTTCAATTCATTGTCGTTAATGATAAGTGATTCAACTTATTGAAGCAGAAGAACATTTTTCTGGAGGAATTTTAAATTTTCGTGTAATCATGTAAGTTTTATTTTTTTTTGTTTTGTTTTGTTTTCAAATGAAGATTGTAACAAATACAAAACAACTAGAAATTATTATTAGTGAGATGGAAAGATATCCAAACATTGCAAATGGATTTACTAAGAGAAACAAAGAAGAAGTTAACATATTTTACCTTTTTTTAGGTTTGGATTGACAAAAAAAAAATATGTAAGAAAAAAGTTGTCCGAAAACCTCAAGTTAAAAAATGCAACTGGAGGAGGCACATGCAAGGATTATAAATTGCCTAGTACTGAATAAGCAATTATAAAAATTTGTGCAATGAGCGAATCGGTGGAAGGTTCTTCCAATGCCAAGCGATTTAGCTTACCTTCTTGTGCAAAAAAGAGAAAAGTGGATCGTTTTGATGAGGCAGAAGATGAAAACGCAGAATACAGGAGGCTCAGCGACGCAATTTACAGATGGAAACCTTCAAAGAACACGAAATGGAGGCAAAATTAAAAATTAAACAGCGACTTTTAGATATAGAAGCGCTGCGCTTCTGCAGTATAGTCTGAGTTAGTCACAAACTCAGGTCTGTTTGGGTTGGTATTAGCTTCCTCTTCACGAACTAAGACTGTTGGAACATTTACGCTACTATCAGTCTTGTAGCGAATACAAATGTTATGCAATGCGTAGCAAATATTTGTGATTTGTATCGCTTTGTCCGGGCAATAGTGCAACTCTCTAGCTCCAAGCAAGCACCGCCATTTATTTTTAAGAATGCCGTTGGTTCTTTCTATTATGTTATGGCAGCGAATATGCGCTTCATTGAACTTTCTTTCCCCCGTTTGTTCTTCATTTATCCTTTATGGAGTCAACAGCCATGGCTCAAAGCGAAACCCAGCCTCTCCTATTGCAAGTAAACAAAAATAAGCAAAAAATAAATAAAATCAATATGAAAGTAATACCCAACAGCCACGAATTCCTTTCACCATTTACGTATTGTTGCTCAAACTAAGACCTTAGTTCACTTGTCTTCCACACAAGAGAATCATTGCACGCTCCTAGATGAGTGGTATCTTCGAAACGAATTCGTATTTGGTCATCGCAAACCTGAAAAAATAAAATTTGAATCAAGTCCAAGTATACAAGCATCAAAAACTAGTTTACAAGTAAAACATTGAAACTGTAGAATCCTTTTTTATTGTAGTAAAGGTGTTTCTTATCTGGTGGAGCGATGATTCGAATGTGTATACCATCAATGCACCCAACTACACCGGGTACGTTAAATTTTTCAAAAAAGTTTAAAATTGTTTTTCTTTTTTCTTCCTCAGACATCTGCGTTTTAATCCAAATAGGACACAGCTTTGTTTCAAATATATTTAAAACAGTTGAAGGGCATCAGAAAAGGATGACTGGGCAAGTCCAACTTCATGATCCTTTCCCACTCCCGTCTGGTATCCACCTTCTGCAAAGAAGCGCAAGCATGCGCAGAGCTTCACTATGGGAGGAACATCAAATGACTTTTTCGGTTGCGGCAAAGAGTCGGAAAGCACATTCAACAAGTATGTAAAGATTGACTTGTTGACTCGGTAATATTGATAGAACCTTAAACAAAATTAAAAAAAAAAAAAAAATAACGAATTATTACCTCTTTCTTACAATGATTCAGGTAATTCCAAAGGGTTCGATTTATCTCTCAGATTTCTCCTGATGGATCTTTGCTGAGTTCTCTTATTTTCCACATTAAGTCCATCCGCTAACACAAAAGATGCACTTCTCATCGTATTCAAACTTTTTTAATAAAAACTGATTTCTGCTTTCAAATAAAAATTGTTATTGTAACTTTTGAATTCCCGTCTGTTCTCTATATATGTGGATATAAAAATTTCCCGGGAACGATAGGTAGATTTAGTTCCCGGGAACATGTTTCCCTCGGAATTCCCGATAGGGCTGTAAGTTTTGGAACTGGTAAACTCTAGGATACTAATAATATAAAATAGATTTGGAAGTAAAGTTATAGTTTATCCAAGTGTTGTATATGCGCATAGGAACGTAGAAGAGCTTGATACTATAATAGATAAGGAGGAGGAGAAAGCAGGGACAACAAGAACAGGAATTGATTGAATTGAAATCTTCGAAGCCTTCGAAGCCATGAAGTGTCCGAAACCATCATACAAAAATAACTACATAAAAAGAATAAAAGTCAGATTCGATGCACATTGAAGTGTCACGAAGACTTCAATAGAACTCTGGTGATGAAGACCGAGAGAATAAATGGAAGGAATAAACGAAACCGTACTAAAAGCTGTTGCGAATGTATTCTAAAAGAAAACATAGAAAACGAAGACAGCTTGGTGGACAAAAGTCATAAGTAAGAAAGTTAATGTAAGTAAGGAGGCATGGAAGAAATTGAAAAGCGAATTGCAGTAAAAGGGGCAGTTAAATAAGCAAAGAATTTGGGAACTCACTAGAAATATAGCTAAAACGATCGTCAAATTTGAAAAAAGAGTCTCACATAAAAGCAACACTTCGAAGTGATAAGAACTGATTTGATATTCTTTACTTCCCAATGTGCTGGATTCAACGTACTATTGAACGACACGGTCAAACCATCTGTAAGATATGCTGGGTTGTTTGAGTGAGTTGCTATTCGAAAACTTTCTACTCGGACCGCAAAACAAGCAGAAAAGATTAGATTGGGCCAAAGCTATGGAACCGATCGATCTGTTATGGCCTAAGGATATTTATCTTCAAGAAGCATGGGGGGATCTCGTTCGATTGATTGAAGAAATTAATAAAAGAGTAGACACCCAAAATAGTACTGGAAGAATAGGATGTTACCTTTAAATTAAGATTAATTGGGGAAGGATTCGTATTTCGGCAGGAAATACAAAGCACGCGAAATGACTTTGTCAACATTACCTGAAATGGAGGAAAACATGAAGAGATTCTGCAAATAATAATAAAACCTCATAATCACAATATTTAAAACGCATAGGGCTCTTATGGGATAAGCTAGGATCACAATCTGCGTTGTGAAGTATACCATTGGATTGTTGAAGCAAAATAACACATGCAACAACTCTAACATATTGTTGAAAGCTTCATTTGTATAGTAGTTAGAATGTATGTATTTAGTGGGAGGTACCCTCGCTGTTGTGTAGAGCTGCATGTGTGTCTTATGAAAAAGTTTCGAGAAGATTTTTCATTGAAATTGGGGATTATAACTCTAGATTTTTTTTTGTTTGATGTCCTTCGAAATTATTCAATATTCCTTCAGAAAGGACTATAGAGTCGGCGCTAACCAAGAAAACTCTTTGTCTTACAATATAATCTGCCTGCAGAAAAAAGGAAATTTATATTATGCCGAAATAGTTTTGGGATCTTAAAATTGTTAAAAGTATTTATTTTAAGTTGTCAGTTTCAGAATCGAATCCCCAGTCTGCATGATTTGTGGGAAAAAATTGTTTCAAAGAATCCTCTGACCGGACTTTTATTTAAGAAAAAAAATAGATTGGCATCAGGTTCTAGTCATAAACACGTGCGTTTTTTTGAGTTCATCTTAAGCTTAGAAGAGCAGAAGACATATCTATAAATTTGTTTATGACCATAATATAATGTATTGTTTATTTTTTATAGCGCATTATTACAGATACTTTAAAAGAGTGTTGGATTTGGATTTGCATAAGCAATGAGCGCTATTAAAGTGGTAATTCAACAAATGTCAGTGTAAATCAACTTTAGTATGATTCATTTTTAAACCTACATTCACTATTGATTTATTGCCTATTAAAAAAGTTTTTTTTCTTTCATACTTTTATTTACGAGTACTACCAACTGGAGTAGAGAAAATAATTTTAAAGTAGTTAACAGATGCACGTATTACCTAGTTTCTAATACCCATATTTTATTTAGTATTAACGGTTTAATAAGAATTTTTCGAAGTTATGTATGTATGTCTTGATGTCAAAACTGGTTCAATGCACTTAAACAGATATATTTAGTATCAATCCTATTCGCATACATTTTAGTTCGAGCTTATGCAGATAATAATTTAAATCTACCACAATGCTGGTTAATAATGCAGAGTGTGGATACTGTTTGGGTCAGAATATGAGAGTGGAGGTAACCAGGCGTTGCTTCTAAGGTGGCATTCTGTGTTCACTGCTATGGTGCATGTTGGTCGATTAACTGCTTTACCCGCTGCATAGGTCCGTTACCTATTGACAAGTAGACGGGGATGATGTAGTTGTACAGTCTGGTGGATCTGCTATCTACTGTAAAGAGCATGCAACTATAGACGTGATCTACAATTGGTGCACTTGAAATCATATGTGCTTAAAGAAATAACAATCCAATTCTCCAAAAAATTATTATTCGGCTATCATCCTGGATAACATACTTCTATAGACTAAACATTTTACGTCGAAAGCCTCTTAGACACTAACGAAATGCTCTATAACTGATCTAGGAAGCGGTGCTGTCTTTCTTAACGACGAATACGTTAGTTTTCACTCCTAGTTCGGAAAATTTACGTCTGTTTTGTAAATGGAGATAGGAGTATATCCACTCCTAATGAAAACGAATTAAATTGTGAAGAGAAACATCTGCATCTGCGACAGCCTAACTACGCTTTTCTGAACCTTTATTTTTATTATTCAAGAACATAAGGACGATAAGATGGTTATTCTGCTATGTCGATAGTATACAGAAGAAGAGTGAGGTAAAAGAAAGGGGGACGGTCACGAAGAAATTATAAAAAATGTGGCAAAAATGTCTCAATTTACTTATCAAAGACCATGATAACAGGGTACATCTAAACAGAGTCTATGACCCTCACCGGCACTTCTTTCATAAAATTTAGGAGGTTAAGTGAATCGAAACACTTCCGTTTCTAATACCACATAGGTACTCACTATTATCTGTGAACTTTACAATTAACATCTTTAAACAATAAAAAAAATGTTGTGAAGTCTTTGACACATTTTCACAGCAATAAAAAAAACAATGAGGTCTTTTATTCTCACAAGCTATGTCACCTTATAATTTTGTTTTACGGTTTTTTCATTAGATCCTTCCGGAGGCGGTTATTTTATATTTGTTTGTTGTG
Source organism: Volucella inflata (assembly GCA_928272305.1). Lineage (NCBI taxonomy): Eukaryota > Metazoa > Arthropoda > Insecta > Diptera > Syrphidae > Volucella > Volucella inflata. Next base: position 78,292,294 of record OV743718.1, read on the forward strand.
ATTTTCGTTTCTTTGACAACAATACCAACAAGTGTGAGAGAGGAAAACATAAGTGGAACACATTTGAAGACTATCATACAAGGCTGCGTTGCGTTTTCTAAATTTAAAAACTCCAATATATTGCTCATAAGGCCTGCTTAGCTTCTCCTATGCAATTTAACTCTCTACACATAACCTTTCCCAAGAAATTTTCATCAATAATATACTCGTAGTATCAATAAAAATCTGCCACTTCAATGATTTGTAAAACACATTTTAAATAATCATTCAAATAGAAAATCAAAGCCCAATAATAACCTGTGTTCAGAAATAAACCGCTACTACACTACAACTTGCCATCGATTTTGAAACATGTGTTACAGGCTTTTTCGAAAACAACCTTTCTCGACTATCGGAGAGTTCTCGCCATGAATGCATGTTCTTCTTTACACAACATGTTCAACCTTAACCAACATCCGGTTCTGGTAGACTCATATTCACATTCAGCTTCCACTATCAGATAAAATGGCTCGTATTATCGTCTACCTTTCAAACTGTCGTACTTCTATTCCACTTTCAGCTTCGCCTCTATCCTATAGGCCATAGATACAAGCTCCAAGAGTTTTACAATAAATGTTTGTCTGTTGGGGTCTTTTTGGGATGGAATAATGATCCCTGCCATTGATATCCGATTCTGATATGTTGCTCCAGCCACCAGCATTGTCTGGGCACCGCCATTGCTTCAACGAGAACTTCTATTAGTCGTATTAATGGTCATTCGATTTTGAATTTTACATGAAACTTAAATTTTCCATGTCATGTTTGGCAATTTATATTCGATGGCCAAAAGTGACATAACGAATTGGTGGTGCTTCAGTTGCTCTATATTTAGTTTGTTCATTTAGAGCAACATCATGAAATCGATTTCAGACCGGAAGAACCAATGAAAAAAGAATTTAAATTGAAGTACCAACGTTTAGTTCTAATGGAAGTTGAACATAAATGACTGTAAAAAGTTGAGTTTTGTAGAATTTGGAAAAAATAACGACCATTTAATACTTCAAGGGGATGTGGTAGTTACGAGTACATCACATAAACTGCAGTCTTTTTCCTATTGCCTTGGAAGCATTTATTCGATTTATTTTGAAATTGAGTTAAAGTTTGAATTTAGCACGAAACTTTATTTATTTATTTCCCTTTGATTGTTGAATAAAAAAATAATTAGTATCCATATAAGAACCTTTTTCTTTTAAGACATTTGTGTTTATTAAGATTTTTTGAGATTAGTTTGTAGTTTGAATCTATAGGTAAATAATAGAAGACATTAATACATACATGCTTTTTTAATAAACATAGTGCGTGTATTTGTTTTGTAGTATTTGAATTTACAATAGGGATTTAATGTTAAATCAGCTGTTACATTGAGTATTGAGGCTTTGTATATTTTCAGTAAAGTTTATCATTTTATTGTAAAGAGATTGAGGCTACCGAAAATCTCTTTAATCCTTAATGGACTTCTAAGATCTAAGCTCTGTTCACGAAACTTATAGAACTGTTCGTTAAATTCCCGGGAGATTTCATTGGTCAGCTGAACGTGCTATTTACCAAATTTTTGAAATATTTCACACCAGACCCACGCCATTGAATATTCACATATCATCGAGAATGAGAACAATGTGTGCAGAAGGAAGTATCGCCACTGTGGAAACTTATATTGAAGAGGATCTCAATTTATCGATTTGTCATCATACGCAAGAACTTGGCCTTGTTCATCAACTTTCTGGTAAATTATGGGGAATGATCATGATATCAAGGCAAGATCCAATTGGTATAAGAGCTAAAGTCGCATGACCACAAATCGACTTGAAGTTGATCAGTTTTCTACCATATAATTTTGTTTAGTCGTAAGGGTCTTTTCTGGTTAAACGGCTTCGTAAACAAGCAGAATTGCCATACATTGAATCCTTAAGAAGCGCATCCAGAAAAATGTACTGTCAAAAGGCACCGGTAAAATGTGATTCAACAGGATGGTGCTTATCCCATACAACCAACGAAAACATCGTTTTTCCGAAAACATTGGAATTGGAATTCGACACCATTAAATAATTTTATGTGGGTCTCCCTCGAGTCGGTTAATTCCGATAAACCAATAACGGTTGACGCTTTGAAGCAAAACACTGTTCGAGTTATACGTCATACACGCTGCAGTTGCTCGAAAAATAATAGAATATAAGACGATACTTCGGTTTAATTTCTACATGGTGAATAAACTGTGTTTTACAATAGTTTTGGTAATAGCTCAGTTTGGCATTATTTTGTTCTTCCAAGTGCTTGAATTCGGAGCACATATAAGCACTAAGGTTATGCTTCTAAAATGATATATATACGGCGGATTATTTCTTAACTCTTTATCCCAGCAACTCTGTTATCGGGTTTTCCAATAGGGACTTGACAACTTTGAATTTAATTTGTGAACGCACTGTCAAACTGTCACTGTCAATTTATTCAGTAAAGTCAACATTTTCATCATGGTAAAGTACACGAACGAGCAACGCCTGCAAATTACAAAAATTTTCTACCGAAATTCGGAGTCGGTGACTGCAACTTTAAGAGCATTTATTCCTATTTTCGGTCGTAATTCTTGCCGTAGTAGAGAGGCAATAACAAGTTTAGTGTGATGTTGCCGTGTCAGCGAGATAACGGGTTGGTTCTCAAGAATTGGGCATCGCTCAGACCACATTATGGCGTATTTTGTGTAAGGATCTTGGTTAACACCCATACAAGATCAAGCTGACTCAAGAATTGAAGCCGATGGAACATTTGAAGAGACGTACGTTCTCCGATTGGGTTCTGGAGAAGATGCGCCAAGATAGGGAATTTCATCGCAAAATCGATGGGCCGCCTCTTTCATATGATTTAACGCCGCTTGACTATTTTCTGTGAGGCTACGTTAAGTCATTGGTTCATGCCAACAAGCCGACGACGTGGGAAGAGCTCAGAGCCAACATTGAACCCGAAATAGCGGCCGTTTCAGCCGAAATGTGTGGCCGAGTCGTCGAAAATTGGGTCCAAAGAATCGACCGCTGCAAACGTGCCCGCGGTGGCCATTTGAACGAAGTCGAGTTCCATTCATAAATGTTTTGATTGTACTTCAAGCCGATAATAAATTTTTTGAAATATCTCAAATGGTTTGCGTTTTATTTAAAAAAAAGTTGTCAAGTCCTTATTGGAAAACCCTTTATAAGGCTTCGGGGCCAGCTTCTTTGAGCCTTACCAGTGGGTTATCCAAATATGTTTCTTTTTCTTCAGCTAACTACCTGCAGTTGCGCACTCCTAATCGGTTTATATTCCTTTCAACTTATACGAGCCTCCTAAGATGATATGTTCTTCTACTGCATTGTCTTTATTGGTGTCCACTTGGTCTACATGTCTTAGCCATCTCCGGCAACTGACTAGGTCAATGTCACTGTACAGCTAATAGAGTTCGTCGTGGAGTCCTTGTCTCCGAACCCAGTCAACATAAACGGTGCCGAATATGTTTTAGAGAGTTTTTCTTCCCGAACGACTGAGGATATTTTTGATTGAATTCATATTTCAGTCCCATAAAGTAGGCTTTATATCGAGTCTCTTTAGTTTTTCGGATAGGGCTTAATACTTCTTCTATGTCAGGTGGACTGAAGTCTTAGCTATAGTCTAGGTTGAATGGTCTATTCTGCGTGACGGGCGAATGTTGGACTTCTTCACTGTTATACAGTGATTCTACTATAAGGCTTTTCTCTTCATCTCTATAGGCTTCTGTATGGATCTTCTTGCCTTGACATACTCGATTTACCTGTTTCTTGTTCTGGATAAGCTGATGTTCCTCCCTTCTCTTTCGCTCTCAGAGCTTCGCCGCTTTACTCGGTTTTTGTTTAGTTGCATCTCATTGCCATCATTCTCTGTTTAACAAGAGATGCGAAAATGTATGCTTAACTTTTGTTTTCACCTTGTAGACCATGAAAAAAAATAACCAATGGACATGTTACTATGAACACCTGACCATAAGCCAAAAAGAAATTCTCATGCCTCCAGAGCTGAATTATTGTCAGCGTTTCCATGACCTTGGAAGGAAGAGAAGAAGTGAACCGAGTTTGTATGAGAAAGGAGAAGAAGGTTCACAATTTTTTGGGATGATAAAAGTTAAGAAACCTCCCATTCTGCTTAGGTTTTTCTATCATTAATTCCGTTTTATTATATAGACGCGGGCTTAAATGGATATATTTGTACCGCTACACCGAACTATGCTCTTACAGTGACTTAAGTCTGCCCGACAAAAAACAAAAGTTCAAAGTTTGAATATCGCAGGAAGGAGAAAATAAAGTCATAAATTCTTAATAGCTCTTCGTGTTGCACATTAAATAGTCTAAAAATACATTTAATCAAATCTCACTTCAAACCAGTTAAAGAACACTCACGAGCTCTAGCGTGGGAATTAACAACTTTTCTATTTCGTTTGCAACTATTTAATACTATCTTGTTTGTTTGCACTATATTTGCCGATGTAATTTAGAAACTGGTTAGATTAAATTTAGAGAATGACAGCAGAATGAATCAAATATTTGTGAATTCTTTAGATTAGATATTGCAATATATTTATATTGTTGATTTATGCCACTACTTTATTTGGAATCTATTCACTTCGTACTAAGCGAATTTAATTTCACTTAGAAAAGCTTAGGTCAATTTAAGTTAGTTTTTATTTTGTGTGGTATGGCCACTATTTCAAAAATCGTTACATGACTTCAATGAAACGAAAGATATTTTACAACTCTAAGCTAAAAAACCCGGTTTTCATAAATTGAAAAAAATAATAAAATTGAATTTTTTATCTTCTCAATCCAATTAGCTTCGTTTCAGGCGAAATAAAACTGAAAGTATCAGCACCTCCAGCTGTTGTAGATATGCAGACGTAGTTTAAATGCCGATCTTCGAAATGATTTAACTAACAGCAGAGCAAAGCGCCTGGGTAGAGCAAAATATTTTTCTATTTTTTTTTTTTTACTGCAGCTTTTTAAACGATGTCAGCAATTATTCGTATTTTTTGTCTAAAGCCTTCCTTCGATTTACCATATTAAAGAGTGCGTCAAACTCACTTTTTTTTAGACATTGACCTAGAACGGGGTTGTGGTACACTTGGGCATGCTTACTCATTTGAAATCCATTAGTGACATCAATTTCTGATTGTAAAAGGTAAATGAACGACTAGCGTTAACAACAATCAGTTCCGACAGGTGATCGATTGTTTTGATCATCGATACCGCTGTCTTTCCGAATGTGGCTATGTCTTGCTTTTTAGTGCTCTTTGTGGGCTAACCAATTGAGCTGACAAAGCGTTTTGTTATGCAATGTCATTGGTAACCGAATCCGCTCTCACTTTTAGAACTGATTGAAGTGCGAACTTCGTTTGGGTGATTGATGATGTTGTATTAAAGAATCATGGCGTATTAAGTGATAAATGCTTAGACAAACCAAAGACTTTGTTTTTTTTTTTTTTTAAAGAATATAATATAGTTGGCATTTCTTAGCAAGAAACTATAACGTTGACCTTCAAAAATAATTTGATATAAGGTAGCAGCAAACAAAGATTGCTTAGTCCATGTGAAAACCAAACCGTAAGTTTTTAAAGTGAGAGGATGTTTTGCATTTAAATACTGGAAATTAAACGAAATTAAACTGTCTATTAAGTAAAAGGTTAGCGATATACATATGTAAATACAAAGTAATAAGTGTACCTATAATATCCAGATGTTGCGGAGAAACAAAACCCTTTGATATTGACCGCATTTAATTAGTGAGCCGACTGCGGTTTAGTCATCATTCATGAATTTTTTTTATGAGTGCTTGTGGCACTTATCCAGCAAATAGACTTTTATTGACTTTAATGGGGCAATAAATATTATATACGAGTATGGTTTGAAAATTGCGAATTACATATATCTAAAAACAAGAAAGGGAATTTTAATATTCAAAATACATGTTACCGAAAATTACTTGTAGGTAAAGACGATGCATTCCTTTGAAAAAATTGTCACTATGCAATATATAATTTTCAATGTTTTTTAAAAAGAGCTGACAGTTTTTGGAGCATAGGGAATGCCAACTTTTCGTTTTCATTCTCACAGCTTGCATGATGACTCTTTGAGGTTGCGCTCAGATTATATATCAATGACTTATGGACTTACCATCAAGAACAAATCTTTTAAAACTTGTCCTCATGAAATTAAAAATGAAAGCAGGGATCATTTTACGCCAAAAATATACATAACAACAGCCCGGTATGGGCCATGGCCTAGCTTCTTGACACTCATTTGTGTTGCTCATGTTGTCATTTTTGCCACATCTGAGCGGGGCCTACGGTTTATCGCCGAGTCCGAACGGCACTCCTTAGAAGCTTTTTCGTAGGCAATTTTACTTTCGGGAGTTGGCGCTTGATGAAACACGTTCGATTAAGGGACAGTTCGCAAAAAAAGCTCTCATTTTAATTTAAGGGCCGAAATACAAATTAAGTTTGGCTGCTGACACAGTTGGAAGAGAACTCGTTTCCAAGTCGACATATGCTGATGACATTAGATTGAACTTAATATAAGTTTTAAAAAAAATACTAAAGTTGTCCTCCCCCAGAAAAGAAAATTGGCCAAACTGAAATATCAAATTGTTTTTGGTGACATAATAAAAATTGAATGTGAAGTGAAAGGTAATTTCTGTAGATTAATTGAAATACCTAGCAAAGTTAACTGGGTAGAAACTAGGCCTATAGTCACTTATGCACCTCCAATTTGGCGGAATAAAACAAATCACAAGTTTACACAGTCTGCACTAAGCAAACTCCAAAGATTAGCCTTGGGTGTATAATGGGTGAAACAAGAGCAACACCCACCGCAGCACAAAATATTCTACTGAACCTACTACCTCTCGATCTCCACATACAGATAGAAGCAAGCCCCTACATGTTCATTTCATTGGATGAGAACAATTCCAACTTATATGAAATTAACTATTAGAAATTACTCTTATAGGAAACTGTCTGAAAAAATACATCTTTATTCATAACTTCCCTGAGCAACAGAACTGGGAACAAAATAGCAAAATAAGAAAAACTGACAATACCTCACTTAACGCAAGTATGGACAATAGCATCTATGTTATTTAAGCTAAGATACGCAGAATATTGCTCTGCCTTAGAGAGAACTGAAACAAATCTATCACCAACTTAGACATTTATATTCTCTCCCACAGCACAATAGGCTTAACCTGGTCCCACACAGCCGTGTTATTGATTTTTTTTCTATTTCCTATGAAACCTGGTTCTGTCAAATTCTTCTTCTTCTTCTTATCCTTTTATTAACCCTTTCCTCGTTATACGAACTTATGCGTAACGAGTTTCCCATTTTTACTGCATCGCTGCTGCTCCGCTTATGGGGTTGGCTAATGTCGCAGACCGCAGAACGCGTCTACATAATGCTCGGTCCTGGATCGCTTCAGTGGTTAACCCCAGACGTTGTTGCGCATTTGCCATCTGAGAAATCCAGGAATTCTTTTTCCGACCTCGTTTTCTTACAGTTGGAGTGACCGTAGTTGATAGTGCCTTTTTAATTCTACCCTTCTGCAATGCACAGTTATTACTAATTCACAAATTCTACTACATTTTCTAATTGCTCTTATATCGTCGTTATGCGTATAGAGTAATTTTGCTTTAAAAAATTAATGTTGTCCTTCAAAAAGTTAAAAATAAATCTGCAAATACGACGCGACAACTGTCAACCAATTAAGTGAATATGGTACCAAAGATTAGCCAAGACCAGAACGCATAACACTGCATTGTGTGTAAGTATCATTTCGCGACAACCATTTTCGGCTGATTTAGCTTCGTCTGGCATTTCGCTATTCCCGAGACTCGAAAAACCGCTCTTGGGCGTCGTTTTGTCTCGTTTCAAGAGATACAAGCCAAATTGATAGAGGCTTTGAAGGCTTTATTGGAATTTGACTTTAAGAATTGTTTCGAAGATTGGAATAAACGTTGGCATGAGCAGGCAGTAGAGAGGCCATTAGGTGGCGCCGACAAGTGGAAGAAGGCTTCCACTAACTCCAGTTATTGGAATACGCAATTGAATGTAGTTAGAATGCGCTAAGTTTGAAGGCTTTTGGCAAATTACAAGCTCCCGGAGTAAGGCTTACATACAAAAGTATTTTGCAAAGAATCGTATTTCGAGTGTTGAATGATACATTATACACGCGTAAGCCCTATTATATGTAAAAACATGGTAAGATCTTTTGCTACTTCCGACATGTGAACTCGTCCAATTAATGGCAGTAACGAACCATATGTAATCCAATCTTTTCAATTCGAACTTCTAAAAACATACAAAATACAAAATTCTACTCAAAGAGTCTTCTATGAATATATATATTTTATTACAAAATATTATGTTTACACTTGCCTTGAAGATGAAATCAGCATTGACTATGAAACAATCGAATTTAAATTGATACCATGTTTTAAGTAACAATATTCAATAGCTGTCTACCTTGATTTTGTATATTCACATCGTTTTTACCTATGGTTCTTGAAATCTATATGTTTATCTATATATAATCAGTGGTCCCGACAAAATACCCTACATCAACTAACCAAAATAAAATAAATTTAACGCAATTCTTTTTATATTTTGATCATTAAACCACCAGACAACCATAAATCAAATTCAATTCTAAGCAGAATCACTCGCAAAACACGCAAAACATAAGACAACAAAACTTCTCAATTCAAGAAAAAATAATTGGTTTGGAAAAGTTTTGCATTATTTTGAATGAATCAATCGGTTAAAGTTTTGGCATAGTTAACTTACCCGAACTATAAAACTAATCATTTTTTATGTGATACTTTATTGTGAGCCTTGAATTGATTGCAAAATTTCTTTATCCGGTAATAAATGTCCAATATTCAACCTGTGTAATATATCTATAAAAAGAAGTGATGAAAGGTTAAAGCCTCAGCTTGAATAGGTAGATAGAATAAAGGAGTCTCGATATATGATCTCTTGTGAAAGGTTTAACATACTACAAGGTCAAAACGAATTCAGTCTCACTTGTTACAAAAAGAAAAGGTGTGAATGTATTATAGATTTGTTAAGTTATGACGACAAGTTTTCGATGTCATCTACCTACTACAATATAATACCTATACATAAAAACTCTTAACTAATGGTGCATATTTCTATGGTATACAGAGGGTACAAGGTCAAAATGTCTATTAAAACTAGAGTTGTTCGCGACAACAAAAAGTCTGAATGAGTTCAAATCGTTCCAATTAATCAGTTCAACCCAAATGAGATGAAGTGAGATGTCTCATCTGATTACAAGTGTTGGTCCGTATCGTTCAAATTACAAAAACACCGAATCTGGGCACAATCTGATTGTTGTATCTATTTTTGTACCATATACATATGTGTCTGCCCACCACATAGATTTACATGGCATGAATTTATAGTCAGGTTATTAAAGAAAAATGATTACCATTTAACAAATTATTAAACTGGGCTTTATTAGATTTTGCTACACCCAATTACTGAGATTTTGGATTTTATAACCCTCAGGTCAGATTTGGGGGTGTTACTATTATTTTATTTACTTTTTTAAATCACTCGTACATCTTCTTCAAACTATTTAGCTAGCCTAGTAAAAATAAGATGCACGTGGGTTCGTTTATTTTGAGAACAAAATAAATACCAACTTACTTTTTTGTACACAGCAATCCAAAAACAAAGTACCATTTCAAAGGTGTGGGCTATTAACCGTAAATTACGAATTACTTATTTGCAAATTTGAAGAAAGAAAGCAAGATTAGATCGCAGGTCAAAGTCAGGTCTACTCTTACTGTACAGCTATCAATCTAAAAGTTTGCCATCAGGTAAGTCATTTAAAATTATATCTAGCTACCTCATACATACAGGTATTCCTAGAACATAACTAAAAACCTCTTGCTATTGGGAAAAATTAATGACAGAAATGAGAGCAGAAGGTCTTATTAAATAAACTATTTAAGCACTATGAACTAGTTTCAAACTCATCGTAATTGTAAGGCTGATACCAGTATTGTTTAAGTGATATTACAGTTAGCGTTGCCATTTATTCATGGAAAGATTTACATCCGAAAAACGCTTGCAAATTCTTAAATTTTATTATCCAATTTCGTACTTCGATTATTTTACAGTCGTCATAATCGGCTTATTGAGCAAGCAAATCAACAATAATGATCAAGCCAGCGTCAATTGCAGTCTTGGAAGATATTAAACGTGTTATTGGCTTGATACCATGCAATATGCTCGAAAAAGTGACTCAAAATTGGACTCTCCATATGGATCACTTAAAACCTAATCGAGGTCAACATTTATGCGAAATAATCCTTAAAAAGTAAACGAAAAGCATTGGTTTATCAACCCAAAAAAAAATTTATACACTTTTGCAATTTGTCCGCAAATATCGACAATGGACCAACTTTCACACTCATCAATTCTTCGGAAAAAATAATTTTACGACTTAAGGGCAAATATCTTGCCTTTAACAAAAATAAATTAGTTTTGTTGTACAGAGCCGATGGTTAGGTTATACCTAAGTAAGACAGTTCAGCTGATTTTAATGAGTTGAAGAACGTTTCTCGACAGAGCTGAATTGATTGCCTAAGAATCAGAATCTGCGTAAACATTTTCGAGATAGTGAACTTATCTGGCTTTGATTTGTCAGAAATATGTTTTTTTTACAATACATGAGGCTAAGAAATATTCTCTTTCCTTGTGGATCAAGCCAATAATGATAATGCTCTTAGTCATTTGTAACTATTTGAAATAACTTTCGCACTACTAGGTGGGGCGAAAAGTAACCTCCATGGGAATGAAAAAAAAAATTTTTTAAATGTTTTTATTTTATTCAATTAAGCTTGATGCACTTTTTCCAGCGATTTCCCAACTTCTTGATCCCGTCCGAAAAGTAATTTTCTGGAAGGTTTGCAAAATACTCCTCCGTGGTGTCGATGATTTCCTCGCGCGAGCTGAATTTTTTTATTGATGAGCCATCTTTTGAGGTTTGGGAAGGGAGCAAACACGGGCGAATACGGTGGATGCGACAGCAATTGGAGCCGTAAGTCATTGATTTTAGCCGTGGTTGCGATGCTCTTATACGCCGGCGCATTGTCTTGCAAAAACAAATTTTTTTCGCTTCATGTGAGGTCGTTTTGCAGCGATTTCGGCCTCCAATCACTCCAATAATGCACAGTTATTCTCGCTGTTGATGGTTTTTCCTTTTTTTTCCTTCCTTTAAGGTATCTGCTAGCTCGCGCACCTTCACTTTCCGGTCAGCCAACACCATTTCATGCATGTTTTTGACATTGTCCTCTGTAACCGCAACGGAGGGTCTGCCGTTGCGGACTTGATAGGTAGTGAAGTTGCGGGCATCACGAAACTCTCGAAATCAATATTTGACGGTGTAATCTGACGGAGCATTAGCCCCATAATATTAATCCAACTTTTCTTTTGTTTCCTTCACCGTTTTGCCCCTCAAAAAATAATATTTTATGAGAGAACGAAAATCGTTTTTGTCCATACTCAACATGATGCCAAACACGTCAACAACAATCAGCTGTCAAAACCAAACTAAAGACAGTATCGCACTGAAATTTGGCATGTTTGCCTAAATATGAACGGACTTCAAGGCACCGTAACCTTTTTTGCAGTAGCAGCGCATTCTGGCGGTCAAGGAGGTTACTTTTCACCCCAGCCAGTATAAAGTGAATAAAACATGCTCGAATTCATTCTTCGAAATCATATTCTAATTGAAATAAATCGCATAGAATCCTACTTTTAACTTAGCAAAAATATTTCTTTGTCATACTTTGATTATGAGTGGACTACTAACTTCCCAAGACATATATGTACCTATGGATTATATTATACATATTGGAAGTCAGACTTAGGTTCTAACAGGCGTGACTGGTTTAACAAATCAATTTTGGTCTGGCATCTGATAAGGGAATGTGGCAGTTAAATAATCACGCATCACAGAAATTGTAATCGAAATCACATCTTTGAATACATATTAGCAAACGAGAAGCAAAAAAAAATAGAGTTTCTCCTGAAATCTTGAAATACTGGATAACCATACAACTTAAAACGAACTCCCCATTCGCATTTTCATGCATAGATCACATAAGTTCCTACCGACTTGATCTTTGTCCTATTTAAAAATAATCAGTTTTAAAATCATCAACAGCCTTTATCGATTTAAATCATATAAAATACTCACTTAAAGGTAACCAGGAACCTCATTAATTGTTTCCCTATAAAGGTAATTTATTGTATCTTACGTAATAAAGATTTTTCAGAGGTTTTTAAAATACAAAACCGTCTCCACCCAAAAGATTGCATTCTCCCACCACTCTATTTTTAGTAGTCATCAGTGATGTACCTGATTCAATAGTGCACCATTATGATTTATGATTTAAAATCATGTGAAATACCAAGCAATTATTAGCTAAAGCTTATCCTCTCATGTGTCCTTACCTAAAACCAACTCACAAAGCTCCATGTATCAATTAATCAAACACCAATTCGCAAGAAGACATCGATAATACCATGAATAACAGAAGTAAACACTTTCAAGATCATTGCATGAGATTCGCAACAAATCAATCAATCAAAGTGTTAAACTCACATCAGACCCTCATTAGCTTCAATGTTTAAAAAAGATAACTTGCAATGATTTTAATAACAGATATAACCAGTTCGTCGAACGTAACCAAACTCAACGTTTAATTACGGGCATTTCTGGTTACAAGTCTTATAATAAGCTCTTAATCTGATGGTCTGTGAGGTTGGGAAACATTCCAGATAAATTTGCATTGAAGAGGCTTTTGCTTGGACTGGTTTCTTTTCAACATGTAACAAATATTTTGGGCGCATCTTGAAGGTTTTTCGGTTGAAAAAAAAAATAGTATGCTTTCTCAGAAAATTTATGCAAAACCAAATGTTTTGAAATAGCACATAGTGAAGATAGTTTGAAACTTTTTCAGCTTCATATAAAAGGTTTGTTGACCGAATTATGAACATCAGTTACATCTTTGCAGTAACATCGTTAACTTCGTCCCAAACATCAAGATGTTCAAGTTTGTAAGTAATCACATGAGTTGATATAAAAATTGTTTTCATAACTGTTGTTTGTAGTTAGTTGTTGCTGCACTTTTGGGAGTTAGCCTTGCTGTTCCCCAAGGACGTGGACTTGGACATCAACAATATCAACATTCCCACGATGAACCTCAAGTAGTCCGTATTGCTAGTCAAGTCAACGAAGACGGGTCATATGGTCACGAGTACGAATTGAGCAATGGTGTTTCTGTACAAGAATCAGGAGTTGGAGGACAATATGCCACTGGTGGTTTTAGTTTGATCTCACCTGAGGGTGAACATATTCAACTGGCTTATACTGCCGATGAAAATGGATTCCATCCACAAGGTAGCCATTTGCCAACTCCACCACCAATTCCAGAGGAGATTTTGAAATCTATCGAATACATCCAAGCCCACCCAACAGAAGAGGAACAAAGGGATAGACAAATCAGATTGCAATACAATCAATAAGTTCCCAAAGGTGTCTATTTTAAAAGAAAAACACAACAACTACAAACTCATGTACGGTTGAAGGCTATCTCTGTTCTTTGTATACACTAACAATTGTAAATAGACTGAAACAATTTTTTTCTCACACATTTTAAACAAATACTTTATTGTTTTATTTTTTGTAATACCACAATATGTAATACTCGTAACACATCGATATGCGCAGGTGTCTTTGATTTTTTAAGGCGAAATTTGAGGCATTTCCGGCGGCAACTTGTGAATAAATGAAATTTGTGGTATTTGTTTGATCACACAGTAAATTGACTCGTAAACTTACAGGTATCTTATGGTTGAGACCTCAAGAACGATTCATACAGTACTCATAGTGCATTTCATGGAAGTATTTTATGATACTGGTGAAGTGATCAGGTCGGCCAGGTCACATGGAAACAGATAAGATCAAATTTACAATACTAGAATGCAAAGTGCTACCAAACCAAGTATTTCCCCTATAAGGCTACAACCGTAAACAACTCGTTGAATATTCTGATTACATGCGATGAGGCTGTACTCCAATTTTGAACGAATGAATGCCTTGAGTATTGGGCCAGGCGATCGCATGTTTAGCGATATCGAATATGTGGGCATTCCAACATAGGTTGTCTTTGAAGCAAAGTTTTCGCATTCGGCGATGCGAGTACCACTCAAGGATAATGTAATAAGGTGTTTAAATTCCGCTTTAACGACAGCAGATAGCATTGCCTTTTGAGAGCATTCAATTTCTTGCACAACCAAAGACCAATTCGAAAACAAAGATTAAAAGCAGGGAGTATTATCATGACTACTATGGCTCGAAAACAACAAGCCAACCCTTACTAAGAATTTAGTCCCCCCATTAAATGTTGGAATGGAGCCCTCAGGTACACTAGAGTTTATTTTATGGATTTCAGACTTGAAACCGCCCAAGACAACTTGAATTGAAAGTTCTGAAAGGTAATTTCTGTTTCATTAAAGAAGAGATCCATTGATCCAAAATACACACATTTTGGACAAAAGAGCCTGGTGCCAAACACTTTCAAATGGCTTAAATATTTTTAAATACAATTTGGTTGTACTTTTCGATGAGAAGTGCCTTTAAATCACAACTAGACCTCTTGCTACAATACCCGTAATGCCGGTCCTTGTAAAGTTTTCGTGTGTCAAGAAATTACATGAGCTTACTGTTATCAGGGCTTCCTTGGTCTTTGGAAAGCGGGTCATAAATGCAGAAGATTTGTTGAGAGGAGGGAAAAAGTTCTTAAGAGTAAAATTTAGAGGAAGGGGAGATGTACATAAAATCTAGATTTGGGATTTGTGTTTATTCAGATCTTTTCTTGAAATTGAATTGTCAAATTAAAGATTCGGAGAACTGAAGTGTAGGCGGAGCTATGATATAGTCTGGAAGTGTTGTTATTCCTATTCAAATTTAACATACTTCTTTCTGTCCCATTTGAACATTTTTTCCTTTTTTTCTATGTCGGGTCAGGTTTGTAAGAAAGACTAAACTGTTCGTAACAGAATCGCTCCATGCTCTTTCTTTCGGTTTGATTTTCTTCATCAGATGAGGGATAAAGAAAGACTGAGATCATTTCAGCCGCGAGATAAAGGAACGACCATTTAAATTTCCTAAAGATGCTAGCAAATCGATTTCAATGAGCTTTCTCTTATTGCCGTTCGTTTAGGAATCTGTTCTCCAAGGATAACTTAGGTGACAGTGGTCTGACGACAACTAAAATAAGTTAATCTCAGCAGCGAAAATATCAACATATCTTCTCTCGGAGGTTGTCTGCCCAACAAAGAATGTCGAAGATACTCAGAATTATGTATATTGAAATGATACAGGGTTACATTACTTTTAATGGGGTCAGACAACCCATCAAATCGATTATGACGAGACTGTGGCGAGAAAAGAATAATATCACTAGTTCTCATCCAGGTAGTCTTAGCTCAGAATGGTATAAGGGGTGTTGATGGGGATATACCTATACCACCTTGATCAAAAAGTTCCCGTGTGGCGCAGGAGCCATGTTCCGACTTGAGATCTGTTTTTTTGTTAAGTTTGTACTCGTACATCTGTTGTTGATATTCCCTCTAAATCACAGCTTTGACATTTGTAAAAGTTACGTAGCCAAAAGTACATCTATCTCTGTATGTGTTGGCGATTTTTTAAAATTTTAGAAATGAATTGAAATTTGCAACAACGAACTTGTATTAAATTTTTCATAAAAAAATGGATTTAATGGTGCGCGAACGTTGGAAATGTCGGAAAAGCGTTTCGGCAACGATTCTCTAATGAAAACGGTCGTTTACCAGTGTCACGAGCGATTCAAAAGTGGTCGTGAGTTAAACGAAGATGATGAACGCAGTGGCAGACCATCGACATCGAAAACCGACGAAAATATTGATGAAGTAAAAGAAATGTTGGTCAATAACCGCAAATTAACCATCAGAGCGACAGCGGAGGACTTGAACATTGCAATTCGCCGAAAGAGATCAGAATTGTGGGCAGAAAACTAACTCGTGGATTTTGCACCATGATAAAGCGCCGTCGCACAGTGCCATCATTATTCGTAATTTTTTGACGAAAAATGTAACAAATACTATCCAACAGCTACCAAATTTACCTAATTTGGCTCCCTGTAACTTCTTTCTGTTCAATCCAGTTAAAAAACCACTACGGGGAGCGCATTTCAGCAGCCGAGCGGAAGTAATGGAAAAATCGCAGAAAGCACTGATGGACATACCGAATATAAAAAATGTTTCGAGGATTGGATCAAGCGCTGGCATAAGTGTGTTGAAGTCGATGGGGATTACTTTGAAGGCTACAATATAGATTTAGATGAATAAACTTGTATTTTTAATTTTCTGAATAAACTTTTTGATCAAGGTGGTATTTCTTAACGCCCAAAATTGTTGGCCTATATTTACAGTAGTACTTGTACGCAGGAAAGTAAAGGTAAGACTCTTATAGCTATTATGCCCTAACAACAATAAGAAACTGTGCACCAACCGTACAGGTCGATACAAACGAAATTTTGTAAACAGCTTGCCGCTGCCCCAGAAAATGCTCAGATCATTGTATGTTATGAATGTGTACGAGTATGATAAGCAACATTAGTTCCAATTAGTTCGGCTAAATGTAGTTCTTAAAGTGAAAAATAACTGGCGATAAAACAATTTTTTGTCATTCTCTGTCTGTTTTATAGTTTCGAATGGTAGCGTCCAACGTGTTCATGACATTTAACACAATTTACAATAGAATGCTGAGAGTAAATTCTGTGTAATAAAGTTAAGCTATTCTAACTTTTCTGTTAAATCTTCCCAAAACTTCTCTGGATTCATTAGATGACTTACATTAGCGTGGGTGGCCAGATAACCTCAAAAATTCGGGGTTAAAGTAATGTCTAAAATATCATAAGCGTCTTTTTGAATCCGATAATGACTTTTATCAAAAATGGTGTCACCCTTATATACTCGTATAAGCCGGTTTCCTTCCATTTGACATTTTGTGGTTCCTATGAAAATAGATTTTTAAGCCTAAGCTGGTTGTAGCACCGGATTTCCTCAGACCATATGGGTGGGAAGATCTATCGCCAGATTTGTTTGTCCCGATAGATTATTACCATTATAATAAATTTCCACAAACCAGAGGTCCCACATCCTCGTTGAGCGCCAGTATAGTCTGGATATCATCTCCAAGTAAAACTCCCACTCCCATATGTTTTGTTTGTCGGATTAGTTTGACCGCTTCAACTGATTTCGGTTGACTGGAGCTACAGTCTATGTAAGTTAGGACACTGGTCACATTCATGCATCATGCTCGGAAAATACCTCTTGTTCCTGTTCGTGATAGAGGAAAATAAGCAGCTACTGCTGAGGTAGGTCAGTTCCAAATGCTGTTACTTCCAATGATCTTCTTTCTTTTAAGGTGTGGGGGTAATATCACTTTCAGAACTACTTTTTGATGACCATTATCGCTAACATTATTTCAGAGTAACTGGGGCTGGACTGGTTAAGCTGGACTGTTCCTTATCCGAAATAAGTGGATTCCGTCTACTCATTTTGTTAGATGTTATTTTGAAACATTGATCATCAGCGTGTTCTTTTTCTAATGCTCTCGCATCTATTTGATGCTACTTTGGCCTTGGTGACTAGTATGTTGATGTCATGACATTTGTCTGTTCTTAATATATTAGTAGCTGCACTTCTTTTCTTCGCTCAATCGTTCAACACGTTCGCTCATCAATCTATTTCCAAGTGACTGCTGTCAGCAATGGTATCTGCCGTAGGCGTCAAAATATCTTTTAGTTGTAGTCGATTCTGTGGGGATAGAATTTATCATAATAACTACATTTTCATTAAGCGTTGAGTAGGTAGCTGTACTCATATACTATGAAAATTATTCTTGTTGAAGTTGGAATTACTACTCGTATTAATATTGCTGATGTTCGTTCGGAAACTGTACCTGTTGAAACTCACTTTCACGACAAGGTAGCCAAAGAAATGATTAGTACTTAAGAATATAATATAACTTCTGAGTAAATTATAAAACAATGACTTGGTAGCTAGTGTTTTCAAAGAAAAAAATTATTTATTGATTTACGAGTATCATTTATGACACCAACGTTGAAAATCATTGTTCATTCTTCACTGTCTAAACTATACTAAAAACTAAAACTTAAACTTGAAATGTGTAATAGCTTAGGGGATTGCTACATTTCTGTTTTCAATAGCTTTGATTATTTCACGTAATAATGCTTTAATTGGTATGAAACTAAGGTATATGCCATTAAATTCAATTTTTTTTTTTGTCTTATTCAAATTTTAGGCAAAAAGATGCATTTTCTATTGTACATAAGTTGTAAGCTATATATCTAATATATTGTACAAATAGAAGAATATTGTTTCACCACAAAAGGTCTTTGTCATCGCGATGGATCCATGACGACACCAGTATTGTCTCTATTCAATAAAAATTCCGAAAAGATTCAAAAATGAAAGGGAAAGTGATTTGTTTTCGACAAGCTAATTGAACTTTAAACAATAGAAGATAAAAACAGTTCAACTTCAAATGTCCAATATTTTGCAGCCGTACATTACGTGATCATGTTTAGTTTTATTCATTGTTCGCAGAAACTAAAGTCAAAAGCAAAACGAAATCGACACTGCTGTCTTCTTAAAACTATTTGTTATCTCGTGGGAAACCAAACTAGACATGATTACTTTACAGATTGAGTCCAGTTAAAAGTACGTTGCAGCCAGATTTTATACAGAGTTAATGTATATGATATTTCAAATTTAATAAAGAAGCTTGTTCCTATTGATTGACCTTTTGGGTGTAACCACATGCATTTCAAACTCCATCTCAAACCAGTTAAAAACTTGCTTTATTGAGTCAGCCGTCAAGTCTCTCATGAAAGATTTCCCGCGTGACAATTCAATTATAGCTCCTACTTGACCATAAGACTGAAAATTGCCATTAATTAGGACCAAGGCTTTTAACTTTAAAAAAGTGTTAATTTCTTTTAAATTAACTGCATGGATTCAAGTTCTTTGGTCTTAGGTTTCTAGGAAACCTAATCAATTGTCATTTTGTATAAAAATCGAAATTTAGCCAAAATATTATTCATAACAAGTCTGCCTTTTGAGGGATTTGCCAACAACTGAGAAACTACGAAAAAATGTACAAAATTGTAAGTTTTGAAATTTCGAATTGATTTCTATTGCTACATTTCTTTAATTTTTGGTTTCAACATTTCATAATAATAATTATTTTAAAAATGATAATTAATTAAAAAAAAATGTTTTATCACATTTTACAGGCGGTTTTTGCCACGTTAGTAGGGTTTGTCGTTGCCTTGCCAGTGGGTCCAACTGATGAAGCATCTGCTGTCGTTAACAATTACAAAAGTCAAATAAATGCAGATGGAACTTATACATACCAATTCGATACTTCCAATGGAATAAGTGTTCAAGAAAATGGATCACCCAATGTTGTTCAGGGAGCAGTACAATATCAATCACCTGAAGGAGAGGCTATTCAGTTAAATTATGTTGCCGATGAGAATGGTTTTCAACCAACTGGTAGCCATATTCCAGTTGACCATCCAATTCCAGAATATATTGTTAGAGCTTTGGAATACATCCGTACTCACCCACCACCAGAGGAGCCACACAAGCTTAACTAAATGATTTTTGTTTTGGTTTCCGTTGTTTTTTTTTTTAGTTTGTTTTCATAGTCTTTCAATATAATTAATAAATAAAATAGTTTTCTTGTTGTATAAAAATGAAATTAAAGAAAAAAAGAAGACAACGAATAGTCATTGAAGTTCAAGTGAAACAGGATCGTCATGGGGAGGCGTGTTTTGTGGCTAGTTGATTATGTCACAAGCAAAAATCCGTGGAAACGTGGGTTCTTCAATGTTGTGTAAAATATATTCTCTTAGCCAAATCTTAAAGATTTCCCACCAATCTGTCACAAAAATGTTTAAGAAACTTGCTCTTTAGCCTCACTTTGTACTGTACTCTATATATGTACATTATACATATTTAGAATATCTTTTTTATTGTAATATGATACAATTCGATTGAGTTACAATTAATATGATGGTTATACCGCCGCAGCTAATGAGTAAGTGTGGTAATTACATAGCAAGCACTTCGTTTAAATAGAGATATTGATGCAAAAACTTAGTCATAGCTTCAACCTGTGTTAACGCAGCCTTTACTGAATTTTGCAGTACAAATGCGAATCGTAACCATATTCTGAATCACCTACTTCTCATATAAAGAAAACTTTCAAATTCTTGGACATTCTATTCGCTGTTGGGAAGTTGGATTGACACAAATGCAATTCCATCGGGTTTTCCAATAGGGACTTGACAACTTTAAATTTAATTTGTGAACGCACTCTTTCACTAATCATAAAACTGTCACTGTCAATTTATTCAGCAAAATCAACAATTTCATCATGGTAAAGTACACGAACAAACAACGTCTGCAAATTATAAAAATTTTCTACCGAAATTCGGAGTCGGTGACTGCAACTTTAAGATTCCAATTTTCGGTCGTAATTCTCGCCCGCCCTAGTAGACAGGCAATAACAAGTATAGTGGAAAAATTGGAGTCTACATATTCGTTGTGTGATGTTGCCGTGTCAGTGAAACAACGAGTTGGTCGAAGTGTCGAAAATATCGCTGCCGTTCAGGCGTCCGTAGCAAACGATCCAAATCAGTCAATTCCACGGCGTTCTCAAGAATTGGGCATTGCTCAGACCACATTATGGTGTATTTTGCGTAAGGATCTTGGTTTACACTTATACAATATCAAGTTGACTAAAGAATTGAAGCCGATGGACCATTTGAAGCGACGTACGTTGTCCGATTGGGTTCTGGAGAAGATACTCCAAGATGGTGAGCTTCATCGCAAAATCATTTCATTTTTGGCTCAATGGGTTCGTCAATAAGCAAAAAGCGTTATTGAATCACCACTTCACCTACAAAAAATAACTGTTTGGTGCGGTTTGCATGCCGGCGCCGTTTTGGGCCATATTTTTTCGTCGACGATTACGATCGTCACGTTACTGTGAATGGTCAGCTTTATCGCGCTATGATCACCGAATATTTTTGGCCCAAATTGGAAAATATGGACTTGGACGACATGGGCCAGTTGATTGGCCGCCTCGTTCGTGCGATTTAACGCCGTTTGACTATTTTATGTGGGGCTACGTTAAGTCATTGGTTTATGCCAACAAGCTGACGACTTTGGAAGAGCTCTGAGCCAACATTGAACGCGAAATAGCGACCGTTTCGACCGAAATATGTGGCCGTGTCGTTGAAAATTGGCCAACGAATCGACCGCTGCAAACGTGCCCGCGGTGGCCATATGAACGAAGTTGAGTTCCATTCATAAATGTTTTAATTGTACTTCAAGTCGGTAATAAAGTTTTTGAAATTTCTCAAATGGTTTGCGTTTTATTTAAAAAAAAAAAGTTGTCAAGTCCTTGTTGGAAACCCATTATTAACTTCATTCATTCGGAAGAAAAAAAAAAGGACCTAAGCGTAACGCAAATATCACAAGAAAGATAACAACAACAACTGAATTCCATCGTTTCGTTTTGGTCTTGTCGGTCCAGTCGGTTTAACAATTTTTCTAAAAAAATTGCCTGTACATCACGATAACAGATAAGATCATCGGTAAATTGGTAAATTTAGATCTTCGGTCACACTAAAGTTTACAGAAACTAAAGTTTCTTCGATACGTACACTACGAGGTCAGGATTAAGGGTTATTTAATGGGAATTTTACAATGAAATAGGAATATAAAATCTTAATCTAAAAATATGATTCACAAATTCCAGGAAATGGTAGCAGATGTATTCATGTTCACATACAAAATTTATTTTGTGCAAGAAGAGATTATTTCTAGCGTTGTTCGTTCGCCGATTGGCAGCACGAGCAAACACATCTCGATGAACGTTTTTAAAAGAAAATAGTCTTCAGTGACAAGGCTCATTATTATCCTCGCAGATTCGTTAATGAGCAAAATTGTGGCATATGGGCTAATAAAAACTTAAAAGAGATTGTCGAGAAACCGATGCAACTTTAAAGAGCCACTGTTTAGTGTATTCTAATGTATCTACCTAAGGTAGAACGCAGACCGTCTGAATTACCAAAATCGTATAAATCTATCAGCTTCAGTTCCTTTTTCCTTAAAACTATGGAAATAAAATCATTGATAGACATCTCAGAGACGGGGCACCTACACAAATATTAATATGCCTACCAACCTGGAAAATCTACCACATTCGCTCTACAGAATCTCACTACAAGGATTGCAAAATCTCTCAGAGATAAAGAGGTAGCGGTCCGTTGTTTTATCGATATAAAAGAAGCATTTGACAACACCGAATTCTTCCAGATACATAGAGGTATTCAACACATAAGAGTTGAAGAGACTACATGTAAATGGATAAAATTTATGCTAAAGGATAAAGCAATAAAAACCTAATTAGCCAGCAATAAACTCAGTGTGATAGCTACGAAACGATGCCACCAGGGAGGAGTAGTACCATTACAAAACAAAATTCTCAACGGAAGTCAAATATCTAGGAATGACACTGAGAGAAAAACTTGCATGGAACACTCATCTCTCTAAGACTATCGACAAGGCTAGGACCAGCAAAAGTCTAGTAGCGAAAAATGAAGGACTAAGCCTCAAAATGACACTGCGGATGTAAACGGCAATAATGAGACCTATCATCATGTACGAGTATGTTGCCGCCGTCTGGTGGCATAAAGCAAAGTAGAGTTCAACACAGGCTAAACTCAACAAAATACAGAGCCTAGTCTGTGTCTGTGTAACTGGTGCAATGAAAACCGCACCAACAGCTGCAACGGAAATTAACGCCTTTGAAATAAAATCAAAACTGGTATGAGGCTGCCTTCAACTCCTACAATTACTACAATTACTGCCCAACACAAACAAAATCTATATTATTTGGGTGCTAGGACAGCGGATACTTAGGCAACTAAAAAGCTGACGATCTAACTAGAAAAGGATCCGCATCCCAATTCATGATGCCAAGACCATTCTGTGGGCTATCGATAAACACCACAAGAGGTACTATTAAAACCTGGCTAGATGAAAAAAAGCTACATTTCTGGAGGGAAACAGATAAGCCAGAACTTTATGCAAAACAGCTGCCACAAAAAAACAACTGTTACAACTAAGTAGAAGTCAGATTCGGCTGATCACAGGCTTTGTTACAGGGCACTGCCGGCCGGGTGAAAAAACACCTGATGACCATGGACATAGCACAGGACAACATATGCAGACTGTGCAACAAGGACAATTGGGCCCTCGCCCAATTATCAATGCTTCTTCCATCAATGACTTTGTCTAATAAAATCCGGGGGTAGAGCAAAACTGGACTTATCTCTAATATATAACATAATCACACCTGATGGTTGCTGTGATTTATCCAGCTACAAGCTGCCGGTCATAGGTCTTGTTGTGTATCAAGACAAGACCACCGGTAGTCCATACCAGGAACTAAAACACGGCATCGTGGGACTTAGAAGCCTCCCAAATTTCGGTCCGGGCCTAACTTGTTGAGGTAGGCCCCCTTGTGGGAGCATCACGGTGGCTGTGGTTTAAGCCTAGAACGCAGAGAGAGTGCACCTGCTGGTATCACTCGATGTAGAGTTGCAGTGTAAGTACTCATCAAGGGTGGTGCTGTGCCCAACACAGTTCCGAACTGGTATCGAAAGATTTGACGGACAGCGATGGCAAGGCGTATCCTTGTTCACATGACGCTCTGTCACACACACACTATGTGTCTGCAATGAATTAATCAAAATACGTGAACGTTTCCCAGGTAAGTTCTACCTTGAAGCAGCGAACAAAGCCCCCCCGTAAATATTTATAATCTACCAATATTATTTTTAATGTACACAAATATGGAAACAAAAGTGTATAACAACAAAATAATTATCAATATATATGTTCATATATTTATTGAACATTTAAAAACATTTGGAGGAACATTGATCTGCATGAGTTCTATATGTGCATCTTTTTTGCATCGTTGATGCAAAAGCATCAATAATGAGATTGAAATCCGTCTTTTCAACTTCTTCCCGTACGACGCTTAGCAAAGAAAGATCGCTTAATCGATCTTAACCCATGGCGGCTCAAAGATAATTTAAAATCAATTTCAATTTAATAAACGGTCTTTCAAAGCTAGTAATGAAAACCGAAATGGTAAATAATATTTGGATGGCAATTCGAAGATTTGGGAAAACGCTCTCATCTCCATATTGCGCTATGAATAGCAAAACGTTTTCAGGTCGTGTTGATTTGATGTTGGTGTTGGTCCTCGTGCTGATCATCATTCTGAAGTCCAAAATCTCTTCATAAAGCTGCTGACCATCAACTTTGCTATTATAGGTCTGTTAATGAATTACGACGATTCGAGGCGCAGTACAGACAATGTAAATTTATTCATAAAGTACGATGTACTCAATGCTTACCTCAAACAAGTTATTAAGTTGACGAAGAAGTAGGAAATTCAATAAAAAAAAAACAATCGTTCTGAACAATCTGGGAGTGAAGATGAACAGATTTGACTGTTTTTTATATTTTTCCAGTACCTAATTAGCGACATCTACTTACTTTAAGCCGTTGAGCGCAGTGCCTACTAGGTAAGAATCAGAAACTTACAGGACCCGCTACTACCGACAGTCGATTTACATTCACATTTATCAGGGTGTTTGTATTTATGTGAGAAATGTCTAGAATAGGGGAAATAAAAAATAAGAATAAAGATTTCTGTTGTCGCGGGCATTTTTCATGGCACTCCGAACAAATCCGGATTAGAGAAATCCAATTAATTGCAAACCATTACTTTTAACCCTTAAATAGCGATTCAAATGGCGTAATCGGAAACTATCAATCGTTTCTACTAACAATGTGCAGACAATTAAGCCCACATAAGCGCATCCAATCCCACATTAATACATGCAATTCTTAGTTTCCGAATACGCCAAAACTTAAGGTGCATATTATAAGAAAAAACGTTTAAAACTGTCTCGCGCGGTAGTATTCGCGTTTAAGCTCTGAAAATACGTCTAGGCGTCCGTCAGAGTCAGGACTCTTAAAAATGTTGCGCCCAAAAATTTTTCGCAGACGTGGTGTCCCCTCGGCTGCGGCGCCCAGGACGCGTGCCCTATCTGCCATACCCTAGATACGCAACTGAGCTCAACTGTGTGTATGACATCACAATAGGCCCATCTGTAGCCACAGTGATCTGGGATTTATTATATTCCCTCCCTCTAATCTAATCTTGGTGTATTCTACAAGCTGGAGAAATTATTTTACAATTCATTTTTAACTTTTGATACTGCGAATTGTGAACACTATCGTATCTTAATAATTAGCTTTTTTGACTCAAAAAAAGAAGACATGTGTCTTATGGCACGCGACCAAAGCAATTATACGTCCCAGGCCGCAATACGAGTATCTCGCGAATTAGATATCTTAGTTGGCCGCTGAGGTCGTGTTTTTTAACATTGACCCGCTTGAACTTTTTTGTTTGAAATTAAGTACAATCCACGCTAATAAACCAGAAATAGTTCAAAAGCTAAAGGACGAGATAATGTGGCAGATTGGTTGAATAAAGGAGTACTCGTAATTATGCCAGGATGTCATCCTTAGTCAATAGGTTCTACAACGCGAAAGCCTTGTTAAGTGTATTTTTACTCCTGTTATGTCTCCTGTCTCGCCTTTTTTTACCACTGGTGGTAACGGCGCTCCACCCAAATTGTCAGTACCATTCTGTTTCTTTAAACCTTCGATCGTAACTCCCGTCTAGCTATAAATGCTCATTAGTACATCCTCAAGCCCACTTTCGGACGTAGTTAGAATACTGGTTTTATGGAATGCTCTGCCAAGTTCTCTATTTCCTGATCATTATAACATGCAAACATTGGTGCATTGGTACCTCTCTTCCTCTTCTTCCCTAACTTTATATCACCCGCGCTGTGTGCAAATAATTTTAAGAGCGCTAATGAGTGCGCGCTAATTAAAAATAAAAATTTCAAAATTGCATGATATGTTGAGAGTGAAGTCACTTTAGTTGTTTGAGTTAAAGGAATTTCTTTTCTTGTAAATAGGACAAAAAATATTCATCAAACACACAAACATCTAAATAAATATTATTTAAATATCACCACTTCGTTCTGCTATTATTCGAAATATGCTAAGATGTGAGACTTGGATTGGCTGTAACCAAGAAAGGTTATGTCATATCTGATAAGGTCTTCGACATCTGTGCATTAGGTATCGGCGAAGTTTCCGGCGGTCCCAAAAGCCCTAAGGTGCTTACCAATTAGTTTGATCTGACTTACGCCTTTGGCTGATAATTGAGAGAGCTCTTTGGTAAAAACATTATTTCCTGTGGTTTACTTTTCTGTTTTAACCTATCAAACTTGGTAAAACATTTTGCTGAAACTGATTCTATAAACGGAATGCTTAGAGTTGCATTATACGAGTAGTTGCAACGAAAGTCCTCCTGCCACGATGAGGGTGGGCCCGTGAGCCGTATGGAAAGCTTAATTTATATGTATGCATATTGAATGCCCACATGAGGTAAGACCGAAAGATAATCATATATTATAGTAACAGAGATTCTCCTGTTATGAATAGGCCAATTTAATTTAGACCTATCATTTACGATGTTCCTATTCACTTTAGTTTTCTTTTCAAACAATTCATAGCAAATTCTTTATTATAATTGAATGAATGTGGTTGAAAAGAAAATCTATTTCGAATAATAATTGAAAGGTCTTTTGAAATAAACTGAAATGCCATTTTGCCATGTTTTATAGTGCGTTGGAATTTTGATTCGAATCACAATGATCAAATAACATCAATAATATTTGTGTCACTTTTAACGACTCATCTCGCATTGCTGTTACAACACAATCCGGCCAAGCCAAAGCCGATTTGTTGCCAAAACGATCGTTTTGAGGTGAGGCATCTTACACATGTTTGAGCGAGTACCGCCTCATTACGATGTCACTATCTCACCTACAAATCAACAATTTGAAACTGATCCGCCACTAAGATGTCTGCTTTTGAGCTGTTTGTCCATTAAATAAATGATGCAACTAATTATACATACATTATATACATATATATTTTTTTATAAAAAAAAAACTCGTTTAATAAAAAAGTCAACATTACACACTGTGTAACATCACTCGATCAACAATCTCATTACTTAATATGCACACGATAGTCTTAAGCTACATAGACAGGGAGGAGGTATGAGGTCTAGAATCTACCGCGGAACAATTTTTGCTGCTGGGCTTGGTATTGATCTTCACGTGGTGGATGGGTGCGGATGTATTCCAAAGCGCGCAAGATCTGATTTGGAATTGGTGGAGGAGTTGGTAAATGAGCACCTTGTGGTTGGAATCCGTTCTCATCAGCAGTGTAACTTAATTGAATGAGTTCACCTTCTGGTGAGTAATAAGCTGATGATCCACTAGCGTAAACACCTCCAACTCCAGATTCTTGTGCAGCAATACCATTTGTCGTTTCAAATTTAAAGTTATAACTGCCATCGGGATTTACTTGATTGCCATAGCTGCGAATTTGAGCAGTTGCATCAATTGGATTGGCAGCAACATAGCTACCAGCGAGAACAGCGGCAATAACGAACTGAAATGAATAAAATAAAAATTCGTTTTAAATTAATTTGTATGAACGATGAAACGCGTATCCACATTAATCCATTGGGTCACACCCGAATTTGGGGTCGAATTTTGCGGAATGTTATTGTTATCCTTGTTTTTGTTATATGTTTTGTTTTTTTTTTTTTTTTTTTTGAAAAAATTAATACCAGGAACAGTTATTATTTGGGAATGGGTAAATACGAGTAAACTTACAATTTTGAACATTTTTTTTAAAAAGGACTAGTTGCTTGTATAAGCCACTCAA
Organism: Volucella inflata; assembly: GCA_928272305.1. Lineage (NCBI taxonomy): Eukaryota > Metazoa > Arthropoda > Insecta > Diptera > Syrphidae > Volucella > Volucella inflata. The sequence continues at coordinate 78,320,460 of OV743718.1, forward strand.
AATGAGAAAAAAGAAAAACAGAAAATGTTCCACGGAGATGTTGCTACTTGAAGGCTTAGAAATGTTTTAATAATTCAGTCTGATTGTACCTGAATTTATATGCAAGATGGTAAAGTGAAAAAAATTCGTTCAGACCTCTATGCCATTTCCTTCTCTCAATCGTCTTTTATCGGCACATGGCCGAGTGACGCACAGATTCTACTGTATCACTGGCTGTATCTTTTTCTTTTTTTTTTTAAGTTATGTACAACTATACGTTATCTGTATCTGTGAGATTTAATGTATTTTTTTGGGCACCGCATCGATGAGCAGATATTTTTGGAGGTAAGAGATACTCTTGATGGCCACTAAAATAAAAGAAAAAGTTTAAAAATTACTAAAACTGGGTCTATTAGCCGTGGCAGACTGGAGCAGTAAAGATTCGTTCAGATCAACAGGTAGGTACGAATATGGGTGTCTCTTTTAATTGTTATTTATCTTCTTCATTTCAAGAGATTAGCTGGTGCTGGCATTGCGCTGATATTGCGCTGATGATGGGTTGTTCTGTGAGGTTTTTTTTTGTTTTTGGCAGTAGACGTCTATTAGCCGGTTGTCAAAAAATAATGTAGACGCATGTAGTTCCCACGATATGTGTGGACAACCATCATAATGCTGATGGTGATGCAGCCACTGAAAAATAAAAAATCTGGTTTATAGTTTTGACTGAAATCGAAATCAATGCGGATTGTTTCAAATAAAGGCTACAGTAGTGTGCTTAGATTCAACAACAAATACTCCTATAAGACCGATCAAGAGAGAATTAATATTATCAACCTTGGCTGGTTTTAAGATTGTCTTAAGATGGAAGGAGGTGTAGGATTCGATTACAGATTTTTACTAAGGATGCTAGTCACTTTTACAGATCGGATTAACTTGATTTAGTAAGATTTTGGGTTTATTTTATTTATACAGAATATTTTTTTTTTAATTTTTAGGAGTGCTGGCTGGTGTTTTATGGCTCTACATAATCACTTTGTCATTTTTGTTCGAATGAGAAGTCTCATGCAATAAAGAATACACCAACCATTTGTCAAACCGCAATGTGGGAAGTGCTAAAATATGCTTATGACAGTTTTAATCAAAGAAGTGGTGGTGGGATGGGAAACAACGTCTATTCATTTGTGGTTTCAAATATCAAAAATACCCTGCAATAGAAAACCTTGAACTTTAGACACCTGCTTACAAAGAGCATTTAAACGAAATAGAATGACTCAATATTTGTAAGAACGGAAACTGTAGTCTATTTTCGAGGCATAGAAGATGATATTATATTTAAAGGTTTTTTTTTTTTATTTAAATCCCCAAGTACGATTTTCATTCCATAGGTTTGTTAAAGAGGACATAAAAATCTTTCTTAACAAGGACTGCAGTTTTTGTCGGCAGGTGGTCTGGCTGGTCTTGGTTGCTTAATACAGTCACGTAATCGTTTATAATATAGGTTTATAATCAAAGAGCTCTGACCGCATTCAATATTCCAGTTTAAGTTTATCTACTAAATACCTATGAAGGTAGGTTCAGCTGTAATAAATATGTCAGTTATATCCCATTACACGTCTTAGCCTAACATTGGGCTTGTTTTCATTTGGCTTACGATTTATAAGGAGTTGAAAAGAGGTATGTAATTGAGAAATCTTTTTATTCAAATCACCATAAATGTCTTATTACAGAAAAAGTGTCAAAATGCACCAAATAAAATGGTCTGCATACTATATACAAATACGATGTTATTTGTCAAATAAATACGACCAAGGATCGAAAAGTGTTAACCAATTAAAGAACAGTTGGCTGACAACAGGGAAGCTTAACACAAGTCGTTTAGTAATTACCAAATCGAAAAATCTAGAAGAAATATGGCCTGTTATAATTCCTGCAAATAATGCAAGTACTATATGTTAAAAGCAATCCTTCTTTTTTATTGAGGTGGTGGCGATGGCGAGCTCATTGGATTATCACGCAGAGGGTCCGTGGTTCGATCCCCGGCATCACCAAAAATTGTTCGAATCGTCTTCACCCTTTCGGCGGGCAATGGCAAACTCCCGAAAGTAAAATGCGTATGAAAAAGCTTATAAGGAGTGCCGTTCGGACTCGGCGATAAACCGTAGGCCCCGCTCAGATGTGGCGAAAATGACAACATGGGCAACACAAACGATTGTCAAGAAGCTGGCCATGGCCCATACCAGGCTGCCAGCGCCACAGTGTTTTTTGTTTTCTTTATTTCATAGATACTGCCAACGCTCGTGAACACAGGCTGTTAAAATACTTCCACCCCATCGTTTTTTGAAGTTCTGCAGCGCGCTTGAGTTTTCTCCTAGTTATCATCGAACATTTAAATTCATTCTCCTCGCCTAGGAATTATTTTTTATTTTTATTATTTTTATTATTTTTGCGCCGTAAGGTGTGACCACTTTCCACTGTCACTTTCACCTCCGCATTATAAAGTCCATTAGTTGTTGGTCCATTATCGGGTATACTTGATTTTATGGCTGTAGATACTAGTAAATTTAATATGTCATATATTACAAAATTAAGGTAAGTTTCGTCAGGGATACTCATTTGCACCTTATTGTAAGCTAAATATTAAAAGCTTTGGTGTCACCGACTTGTAGTTTCTAACACCGGCATAAGTAATAAGATAAGTAAAATTAGCTATACCTACGTTTCCCGATCGTTACATTTGTAAATTTAACTGAATTAATTTCACACCAATAATCGTTTGAACCTGTTGGTATTCTGTTCGTTAAGGCATGCTAAAAATCGTATCTATGCAGAAATGTGTTAAAAGTTATAACAAGAATGATTTGAAGTTTGCAAATACTCTCGTAATCACCACCAAACCATACATAATGGCACATTTCAAAATTGAAAACACTTCATTGGAATAGTAATAAAATTGGTAATTTAATTGAATTCAAGACAAAAAAGCACAAAATGAATATCCATTTAGAACGAAAATATTAAAGCGATCGACATGAAAAGAGTATTGATACAGCGGGTATCAAAACTCTCCACAGGCTTCATTTTTTGTGAAAGGGCTTTTGTCATGTACACAAACGTTGTTACAGAATTCCCGAGTGAAATCAATTGAAGCACAAGTTTCAACTTATGTTTCAATAATGCCAATTACAATTGAGAATACTTTTCATGTCTTACTTTCTTATAATCCTCAACTGGACCTACGTCAATATCTACCGACTTCGTTTTTGAGGCGGCCATCATCAATCAAATATCAAATAATTTATTTTTAATATTTTTATTATATTTTATTTTAATTTTGTTTTCAGTATTAGTTTTTAAATTAATAGCACATGAAATAAATGCCGAAAATGATATATTTTTCCCCTCACCCGATCAGAATAACAATGAAAATTTTTTACTTTATTAATATAATATGTAGCAAAAACAAAAACTAAAAAATAATTATTTAATCCTCGATTTAATTATTAAGATAAAACGATAAAAATTGTAAACAAAACTTGTATTAATCGGCCATCAGCAGTGTCATTCGACCGACTTCGCTAAAAATGAATGAATAAATTTGTGTTTAAAAAGGGTGAACCGCTGATGTATGTAGACCACAAAATTAATTATGCATCATTCAAAAGATTTGCATATATTACACTTTATTGCAATCTTACACATTTGATACATCTATAAATCACTTCTTCTATATTTATTTAAAAAAAAAATATTTAAATTTGATTGAAACATGGAATTTTATAACGTGTTCCATTATATATTTCGACAGAACCTTCGATAGAATAGCTGATTACTTGAGCATTTTAACTAGGTTATGAATATAAACAAAAACAAACAATTTATTATAACCTTTTTTATGTGTAAAAATTACCATTAACATGCAAGTAAAGATTCTCACTTTGATGAACGGGCTTGACATGGCATTAATCATCAGAGTATTACCAGATTTTATTGTCAATTTGATTGGCAGACAGACAAGCAGGTTGCCAAATAATTTATCAAGGAAATAAAATTAAGACTATAAATAAGTTGTTTTCACAATGATGGTTGACTTAATGTGGAACAGATGAATATTGAATAAGATTTGAAAACATATCAAGTTTATTTGGTGTATTTCTTAGCTATAATTCCTTTTTCTTCTGGATATGACAACATTATAAACAAGAATACCCTTTTTATAAGCCCAAGTCGTAAAAGAACCTTAAAAAGGTGTAAGTGGAAGTTTCCACATACTCACCAATGCAAAGATGCTTGATCGCTATTGGTCTGCAACATACGTGTACATCTTTGTTTGTAAACATATAATAATGGCAATGAAGGCATTCAATTTATAATGTTAAGTGTTCTCTGGTCTAGTGTAAAACATTTATGCATGTTTTCGTTTCCTTTGTCCTCGTCCTAATCAGAAAACTTTGAAAATTGTCAATATTTGTACGCTACTAACATAATTGAATCATATGTAGATTATTGAACTACTTTTTTAGCGCTAGGATACTCATCTTCACTCTTTCTGGCACAACTTGGAAAACGGGTAAAGCCTGCTCACTATAATAAGCGCTATGATGAAATGGTAATCAATCCAACCAAAAGTTATTGATTTACTGACTTATTATTCCAATACAAAGGGGTAGCCCCTTTCTCACATAATACAAGTATATTTGGGTCAAATTGACGACAAGTCTCAAAACCATGATCTTAACCCTTAGGATTTATTTTTGGACCGATAAAAAAAGGGGCATCCATAAAGTTATGTTCGCAATACAGAAAAGTATCAAGAAGCCATTGAAATATACATCATATCCGTGCTAAGATGTCGATAGGAACTCACAGATTTATTACATCAAAAAGTGATGCCATGTAGGAAAAGTTGCTGGAAAATTCCGTCAGGAAATCGATTATATCTAAAGTCTCAACCTATGTTTCAAGGAAGATTAAAGAGAAACATTTATCACACAAAAGCGATGCTGTTGCTGCGAATAGTATTAAACTCTGCAAACATATTCCAATCCGTAGATTCATATGCACACGAGTGCTCAAATGTATAGGTATCATGAGGAATAACATAAATTATTTTTGAACGCGTCATGTACAAGTCTTAGCGCTAGCTTACCACTTGCCAAAAAGTTTTCTTGGTCCACGTAAGGCATCTTCTTCCCCAGTCAGTTACAATTTTTGTGAAAATATATCTTTTGGGACAAGAAATCGTTGCGCAAGGATAGCTTGAAATATTATTCGGTGAAACACACAGGTTTGTCGATTCCACCGTCTATTTAAGAAATTAAGATTTGTAACACTTTACCCAATTTTACACAAAAACTTATGGGCTTTGTTAAAAGACATTATTTACACACTTGGGGCTCTGAAAATCAAAGTATGACTGCCGAGAAGGTTCTTTTTCCACAACATGCTACCTTTTGGTGCGATTATTTAGAAAGATAATGTTCTTATTATGGTATGACAATTGTCGTAGATTGTGTATTAAATCGCATTCAATGATTTTTATGGCCATGCCAAAATTAAAGCATTCAACGTCAAACATCCGTGCTAATTTCAATGTAATAGATCCACAAATGTATAATTAGATGTGCAAATGTCAATTGATCTGACATTTTTACACATTACTTTATTATACAGATTAAAAAATGATTTTCAATTTTGTGGACAGCCTACATTTTTTTTTTATATTTAATGTGTACATTCCTATTCTTCTTTCTTTCTTTAGGTGGCTCTACATTCCGGGTGGTCCAGGGCCTCAGTCAACAAGCTCAATCTTTTGCCAGCTGTCTCCAGTTTCGCTCGCTTAGTTGGCTGAAGTCCCCTTCCACTTATGTGCGTCACCTGAGTCTCTGTCTTCCTCTACTACACTGTCCATCTCAGATCGTTGGATCAGTTCGTCGTTGTATCTCCTACTCCACTCACCGTCAATGAAGACGAGAGCGAAAATCACTCGAAAAATTTTCCTCTCGAAGCAGCCAAGAGCACCCTCATACATTTTTGATTATGCCGATGCCTCTGCGCCATAGAGCAGGACTGAGATTATTAAGGTCTTATATAGGGTAACTTTTGTTGTTAGAGGGAGGGCTTTGCTAGCCAATTGCCTTCTTAGCCCAAAGAAGCAGCAATTGGAAAGAGTTTTTCTTCGTTTGATCCCAGCTCTGGGTTCGTTGTCTGAATTGATAGCGGAGCCTAGCCAGACAAAGTCCTTAACTACCTTAAAGTTATACCTGTCGAAGGTGACGTTCTGTCCGATACGTCGGTGTTCAGTGTTCTATTTACTTGACAGCATTTGCTTGGCCTTGCCCTCGTTGACCGCTAAACCTATTTTCGCCTTTTTCGTCTCAATACTCGCGAAAGAGCTACTGACACCACGCTGCTTTCTTCGGATTATGTAAATATCGTCAGTCTATGTGAGTAATTGGACTGACTTTTAAGAGATTGTGACTCTTGTGAGAGTAAGAGGGCACATTCCTATAGATTAAGAATTTTCAAACTTCCATATAATTCTTAGCTGAAAAAAAAACCTGCAAAGGGCAATGAGTTGATGATCAACTTTCCAGTAAAAGAATCTACCTTTTCGCCTATCTCTGTACCACATTGACCGTTTAAGTGGCCATAATTTAAATAAACTACTAAATGACCATCAGAAATGTTATTCAAATAACTTCGAACAAGATGAAGGCATATATGAATTAGTAAAAGAATGATCCACACACAATTACTCGTAATAATGCAAAATTCAAATGAACTGCACTCCTTTACGCTATGAATATCGCAATAAATTGGTTTCGTATACTTTTTATGGAGTTGTTATGTGTACATGAAAAAACCTTATCATGAAGAAGGAAACTTTACGAATATTTGTTTAAATTTAATTCGTAGTTGACTGATCCTGAATTACCTTTAAGATTAGTAAGTTGAAATTTTTACATTGACGAGCAGTTTTGACTTGACGATAATTATGACAGCGTTGTAAATTTGATTGACATCTAGAGAGGCAGGTCGCCAAATGATTTCTATGTGTTAAACTAAGTAAATGTTTTGTGTTCAATATTCAATATCGAATATGGATCTTGAGAAATACAGGCTCATAAATATGTTGTTTATGGTCATACGATATATTTGGTCTGTGTTTTCTCTTAAGAACATTTCATGTCATTTTAAATTAATTCAGTTAACCATGGCTAATTATGACATTATTTTCGACATATACATATATTAGTACTGCTGCTTGCGAACCCAAGTGATGTGACTAAATCTAAGAGATGAGAATTTTTTTCTTTATAGAATCAATATTTTAGTATCCGTGATTTTGCTATTTTAAACATAAGAAATTTAAATGTTGGTGGAAAATCTAACCGAGATTGTGGGAAGATTCTCTTGAAAGCATCGTGTCATCTCATTTCATATGGTCACAATTGACCTAGGTCTAATCAATTCAAATGAATATCAATAAATGTACGCTACTAATTAAATTCAATCGGTTGAATTATTTTAAATATGATTAAGAAAACGAGCGAGGCCTGAGATATGCACAGATGCAAACATTTTGTTTCAGCTTTTTTCTAAAAAAAAAAAATATATATAACTATAAGGAAGTGAATAGAGTAAAAATTGCCATATAAAAATCTGCAACCGTTTAACAACATAGCTTCCAGCCAGATGTTGTTCCGAACGGTAGAAAGCTTAGAGTACACTATAACCATGCACATTCATAAGTCCGAAGTGTGATCTGCATCATAACTTAATTTTCAGGTTTATTAAGGATTTGGATGTTGACACTTTTAATTCAGATTAGGGTTTGGCAAAAAGATCACCAACACACGTGAATCCTCTATACTGCAGCAAGTTCTGGTCAAATCGCAACTCGCCTTAAATTTACTTTAGGAAAACCAGGCACTTACAGATCAACCTGGACATAATCCGTGTAAAAACGCTAAAATAGACAGTTTACAGCTGGCACCAGGACCCGATGGTACGAGTATCTTCCCAGCACAACTAAAGATGTCAAAGACACTCTTTTAGTTTGTTTATTTATCGGTACAATATCTAGAACCTGGACTGGGGTAAGCGTATTTTGTATACATATAACATTCAAAACCTCTTATATGTCCCTGAAGGATGTCGGCATCTTCACCTTACCATCCTATTTCCTAAATGCCTTTGAGGAAATCCTCGATCTTAACATGAGTCTGCATTTTCATTTAAATAGCTAGCATACCTACTAAAAAAGTTTAACTGAACTACACTCCCTCCTGCGACCCATTCAAAATTCACTCATTCAAGATAATTAAATGATGGTATTCCTTGATATTGAGCGAGCTTTCAATGACGTTCAAAACTTCTCGATCATCAAGTCTTTTCAAGAATAAAACTCTGCTTGCAGCTTTATCCACTTTGCTTTGAACAGTGAAATCCTGAATGCAACCTTCCATCTAAACGAAAACTTCTTAATGACCTGCAGCACCGTTTTCGTAGCAACAGGTCCACTGGTGATCTGATGACATGTCTCACCGAAAAGTGGAACCAAAGTTAAATCAATCTCGCGAAAGCAAGATAGTTTAACTGGATTTCAAAGGCATTTGACAGAGTTTGGCTTCAGGCTCTTTTGTCAAAAATGAGTGCGCTTGAGATCTATGACTCTCTTCTTCAATGGATTAGAAATAACCTTTCGGAACGTTCAATTCAAGTTGTCTTAAATAGTTTCAAGTTTGATATTCACAAACTCTGACACTCTTTTTATTTTTTATCAATGATCTCTTGTCTGATACTTCTAACCCAATATATTCCTTCGCTGACGACAGTACTCTTGGCTTCTAATATCCGTTTCCGAACTCACGGTCCTGCTCTTCGGCTGTAGAACGGGAACGGCTGCGAATGTTAAGCTCATTCAATTCCAATTGGGGAACCAATTGAGGGACCATCAACAGAGGCTAATTTAATGCTTCCACAACACAATGATGTCTGCTATTGCCAAGGTGAAATTTGAATACGCAGCCATTATTCATTAAAAGACATTCCATTCTCGATAAGTGTGCCAGGACAACCTACGTTGAAATGACCACAAATTTTTAAGTCGCCAAAAATGCTACGAAATGTTTAGGTTTCCTCAAGCAATGTAAGAAATTTTACACTCCTCCTGATCTGGCTTCAAAATATAAGGCTTTCATCTGCCCAAAATCGGATTACGATGGTCACATCTGGTTAGGTGCTCCTAAGAATTTATTGCACCCACTAGAAAGGATTCAAAACCGTGCGTTTAAGCATATAGGTGATTCCAATATTATACAGTCGATGGACACCCTTGAACGCCTCACCTTGTTTTGTCGATTTTTTCACCACCAGTGCTCCACAGAAATCGCCAGTAGCATTCCGCCCCTTCAAATCTCCCACCGAAATACCCGTCTTTCTATGAATGCTCATTAGTACAACCCAAAGCCCACTTTCAGACGTACTCGTACTCTGAAATATCATAATTCTTTTCTAAGCCGAACAACCCGCTCATGGAATGCTCTGCCGAGCCCGTTATTTCCTAGCCATTACAATATTCAGACATTTAAAACCAACGTACATCAGTACCTCTCTTTTCTCCCTCCCTGAATTACCTTCGCTCAAGCTATGTGCGGATATTTTAAGGGTGTGCGCGCTAGTTATAAAAAAAAATGGCCGTCCTACAACAAATAAACTACTCGTACTACAACATCCAAGGGGTATTGGCTGACAATATCTTAAATTCTAAAGTATGCCTTAGGCATATTCTTCTCTGAGACACTTAGTTGTGACAGCATAAATACTCGTATAATTAAAACGAAATTTTCTGTCCATAAGCAAAACCTTTTGAGCGTAACAGGTATAAAAGCTTCTTCACAGATTGAAGTGAAAGTGAAAATTCAGAGCGATATAAAAATGCCCAACTTGTGCAAGAAGTTTGTGGACTCAAATTCTACTCAAAATAGTGGCATACTCTATAGCACTATCTAAGTCCAGTCTTTGGTGGACCTTTCGAGACAACTGTGAGACATTTAACTAATATTGCGGATACACGGTCCTAATAATAGATATCTTCAAACTTATAAACATAGTAAAAGCATATTGTGCCATTGGAGGACAAGCACTGCGATTGGTTAGTCTTTACAATAATTTTCACAGAAATCTCTATCGCTCTCCCACTGCAACGGTCTTGAATTCTCGTAGTACGCATCAGGATTTAATCCCTAGGAAAATACTACTTCAAAAATCGAAATAATCTCTACTCATTAAGATCATCGACCTTGACAAATTTTACAGACATCACCATCCCAAGCTCTTTCAGTAGTATCCCAATAAAATTGCAATTCGTAAAAGTGCACCTCAACAAATTCTACATGACCCTAACCACACTCAAGACAAACTTTAAGGGGCATTTGAAAAGAATTTTTAGAACTCTTTGAATATCTTTTCTAGTATTTATAATCTAATGGAGAAAGAGTACACCTTACAGAGTCTATCTTTCAAAACTCAAAGGACCTTGTACTATACTGCATAGACGGTATATCTCGAATGACTCTCGAGATGAGAATCCTCTAGGTTCGTTGTTTTGTCAAGCCACTTACTGATGTCCCTTTTGAAGATCTTATAGTTTAAGCCGGTGTTGTGTTGACATTGTCGAAAGCCCCTCAATTTGGAGGAGGGTTAGCATAGCATATTTCATAATACAGTATACTGTTAAGTGTTTTATAGCTTTTGATTGAAGCAACTTAAGGTATAAAAATCACATTGACCTTAGCCCATAACCCTTAGTATGTGCACCAAGTTTAGACAGCAATTTAGAATGACTTTGTCAAATTCGACGGAAAGGTGCCCCATGTTACATTCTAAATTGCTTTATTGAACAAAAGCTGTCTATAAGACAATTAGTTTTGAATTGTTTTATCACGTAGATACGTAGAAGTTGTTGGATTAAGGCCACAAACTTACGAAATCGTGCTTCTTTAAGCTTAGTTTATAATTTTATGTAATTATGAGGAAATCCTTACAGGATTCCCATTCGGAAACTTCTTTAATTGATTTAGATGTGTCGATTGTTTTTTTAAATTTTGCAGCATTTTCCCAAAATGCTCACAAAAACGTATGTTATATGCTGATGTTAAAGATTCTATCAGCTGGTCCAGATCCTTCTCACAGAGTCGACGGTTAGCAAGAAATATAGCTTCCGAAGGCATTTTTGAATTTGTTCTGTCACCTATCCTCAAACCGAAAAAATTTTATTTGCATACGAAAAGGGAAATTACTCTGTGCTTGCTTGAGCTTGATAAGATCAGTGTAACTGATTTTCTTTTTAAACATTTCTATTTTTCTTAACTTAAATCCAGTTAAACCAGGTTGATTTTTGGCACCGATACTTCTAAGGTTGCGACTTAAGTCCCCACATCATCATCAGGTGTTGTGACCTTAAAAAACTTAATTCCAGATTTTAAGAAGCAGCTTTACAAAATCAAGATACCCAATGTGAGAGTTCTGAAGTACACTAGCTTAATATATCTTCTGTTAAAAACTTTCTATCTGAATTTCTTATACGTATGCGACTTTATTTTTATAAAACATATTAACTTACGCGTAATCAAGTCTTGAGGTGAGCGTGTTAATTCTGGTTAGGACAGATCCATCAAAAAAAAAACAAGAAATCATCTAACTCCTTATCAACGCCCTCTTAAGAAAATATTCATAAACAAATATTAAGAAAATAACTGAAAACAATGCTGTACTAAGGCAATGTGGTAAGGCTGAAATACCAAAAGGCACCAAAGAGGGCCTATATGAGTTTATTCGTAAAACCTATAACCATAATCATATAAGAAATATGTGATTTGCACGAAAACAAGTGCAAATCAACCTTAATATGAGTGATATACGAGTATTATGTTTATACCATAGTTTCTACTTGTCAAGACTCATCAATTTTCTGTAACATTTAGTAAAATAATTGACCCTACAAGCTATAATTCACACTATTTCTGTAAAACGCCATAAAGATAAATGACAGATTTTAGGTGGGCATCATCTGCCAGTCTTGTTGAGGAATTTCATTTTAACGTTTTTATGCTTTTCGCAGCAATAAATTATTGTCTTCCGAACGACCATTAATTATATCTCGAACTGTCTGGCTGGCTGGCATGGCACACAATCTGGGCAGGATAATGTCGAATTTGTTTGGGTACTATGTCCCTGAATGAATCACGGTCGGCGTCGGACATTTAACTGGTTAAGCTTAAATGCAGGTCATTATTAAGATGTGTGCCAGTGCCAACCAATTCGAGTTGTTGAACGTTATTTCGGTCACAAAGCACAAACAAAAGGATTTTGTTTACGTAGTTTTATTTTAATTTTATATGAAATTAATGAAAGTAAAAGTTAAAGGATATTTGATGTTCATTTGGTATTGAATTCAAATAAAAAATAGAAAGAAATGGGATTTCATTATTACGAGTATTATTTTATTTTCAAAATCTGATGATTGCGAGTTTAAACAAAGGTTCTACTTAAAATTGAGACTATTTTAACTTCAATTATGCATCTTAATAAGAGGTTTGAAAGAAAACCATACAGAGGGGATCTTTATTTAGATGCTTCATTTAGATCAACACTCATAACGGCAACATGGACCATGCAAGTTCTCATCGAGCCAAATCTAATAGAAAATGCAGCAACTAAAACTGCTTCTAATTCACGTACGATAACGTTTCATCCCATTCTTATCAGTTAAATGATCCGAAGAAAACAATATCAACTGAATGTAATGTACAAGTATAAAGCTTTTAAGCACTCTGACCCACCAATTGTGGAGGCACTTCAACCTAAAAAATTTTTTGCCTCACAAAGAAGAAGAATTTAGAAGCCAGGAGAGACTCAACTCTTGTGATAAAAGTAAGAATATCTCTGGTGGAGATTTAAGGAATTTTTCAAGGTATATAAATAAGTATTGTTTTTTTAAGGCACTTTGAGCTAGGCAACATATCATTTCTCGAATTTAACCTATTTTGTACTCGTGCAGATGATATCGAAGGTTCGACAACCTTATTCGATTGATTGCTTAACTACTGTTTTTGAATTTCAAATTCTAATTGCATCTCCGGAAATCGAATTTCTCATCAAGGCAGCTTTTTTTAAAACATTTTGTTAAAATCAAAATAGCAGCTAGTCACGTTACGTAATCACCTGTACCTATTTTTCTTGTACAGTACCGGATTTAATCCAAAACTCCATTGTACACGAAGATATACCGTTTTGAAGTACATGTGTACCGGATCTTGTACCGAATTTTGCCAATAAGAAAAAAATGTTCAAATGAAAAGAAAAAGAAATCTATTCGTAGCCGTTTTTGTTTTGTATTTGAGTTTTTAGCGGTAGATGATGTTGCCCGAACATTAGGTCTGTTCGCGTTCTTTCTGGACAAAATTGTCAATTTCTCAATTTTTTAAGCCGCTTTTGAGAGTACGCGAACAGACCTATTGTTTGTTCTATGCCATTGACCAGCGCTGGCTGAGTACAATCGTATGTTGAGAATCGTAGATTAAATTCTGTTTCCCTGGCACCACAGCACCAGTCGAGAGAGTGTTTTCGATTTATTAATGAAATAGGGTCCGGCAACAAAACACAATTAAAAATCGAAAAACTGAAAGATATTCTGTGCACTAGATAAACTCGTAACATTAAATTAAAGTAGAATTTTCCGATATCGGGTCAAATGATAAATATACATTCAAAATTAGCAAAACTGATGAATCAAATTGAATTGAATGAAATTAAATAACACAATTTTACTAGTTGGATAACTGAAAAAAAAAATTATGAGTTTTGTTTTCTATATTTAATGTGTACCGTTTTTTTATGTGCTAATCCGGTATTTCTACGAAAAAAGGTGGTTACGTATACCGTATAAGTCTCCGAAGTACTCCGAAATTCGGTACCTTGTTTTCGCTATCGACGCTAGTGTCAATAGTCCCGTATTTAGTAAGAAATTACATCTGTGATATTATTTCTCTAGACTCTTCTACAGTCGTTGCCATTTCTTCAATCACTTATGACATGGAAAGAATGGTACTCCGTGCAAGATATGTACATATATGTAGCTAATAGTTTGCGAATTTTCGAACAGAAACAGTTCAGCTTCGCATTGCAAGACGGAAGTTATGCCGCTTATGCTTTACAGTCGTCTTAAACCATTTGCTATGCCTGAGGATATCCTAGAGTGTCATGTAAAATAATGTTGTGCTAACAAGAGAGTCAACTAACTAAAGACGCAGGCATGGCTCTCACATCATCTGTTTACGTTTAATTGATGGACGCAAGTTAAACTAACGTTTAAAATAAAATGTTTTCTCCCTTTCTTGCAATCCCAGATAAGGCAAAATGTAAAGTTCATATTTTCGCCTAAACGGACGAGCTGAGAAAACCCAGTAGCTAACTCTTGCATACAAAAAAAATTCTCACACTCATAAAGAGGACAACCTTAATTTAATCTATGCACCAAAATGCATTTATATTAGCTTACAGGTTCCTGTATTTAAAGAGAAGTCATCATAATCCGAAGAGAGTACTACACATTAAGCAGAGTTTATTATATTATGGTCATTAAATTCACGGTCGGGATTTGACATCCCTGTTTCAATCACGTCAGACCAAACTGCCATCCAAGGCAGCATATGTTTAGTTTAAGGCTTGCCATATTACAATATGGATTGTTAAAAATCACTGAACGTGTTTTGTGAGTTGTTAAAAATTACTACCAAAATTGATTCTGAAGTAAGTAGTTTCGCACATAATAGAGCAGATTATGGTGGACATAATCGTTCATCTAATCCTAAGGTCTATCTTTCATCGAAATGTACGCTCTACAGAAACTATGGTGAAGTAACTGTCGAAAGATCATTGCATCCACAAAAAGTCACTGTATGGTGTGCAATTTGGTCTGGTGGTGTCCATACTTCTTGGAAATTCTTATAGCTATAACTAGCTAACCAATTTTTTGACCTCAGAACGGAGATATGGATGTGAAGGGCAGTAGTTTCGACAAAACGGTGCCATATCTAATACAAGACGACCAGTTTGGGCTTGATTTCAAGAAAAATTTCCTGGACGAGTTATTTCGCGTTTTGGTGGTGTGAACTGGTTTCATTCGTGTAATTTTTTACAGTTGGATTTCTTTTTGTGGGGCTTTGCAAACTCTTAACGAATATAACGAATGAGCTATGGCCGATTTTTTTCCCAATATGTGTCGAAAAGTCATCAAAAATCACATTGTCAGAACCAAGTCCTGCAAAAATTTCCGTTGGAGACATTTGGATGATGTTATATTCTATTCATAATAAGATAGCCGACAGGTACAACCACTCTCTCCCTGCGATTTAGCAGGAAAGAAATCAGACTAATCAGACGAGTGGATAGTAATTTTTGCCGAATTTCCCCTATTCCCCAGGAATTCGATTCTCCGAAGAGTTGGCGGTAGCTGATTTATACATTTTCGTAGCATAAAATGTTATTACCTTGTAGCACATAAAACTCAATACATTCGCAATGCTTTTCAGCAAGAAGGATGCGAAACTGATAAATCTGAAGCTATTTGCATTTGAATAGTCATCTTTACCGATTTCGGCATAATGGCTTCCCACACTGTTCGTCAGGGGGTATGGTATTCTAACCACTGCCAGCCTTACATCGAAGGTTCCTTTCAGCAGCATAATATTAGAAGTACATACATATTTCCTCGCTGCCAGACAACTTGAAGTCATAAAAGGATGGAACAGCATATGTATAAACATACTTACTGACCCCATCCGTCACTAAAATTGATATCAGATAATAACTACAGAGGGTTCTGAATCTCAGTTGCAGTTCACGCGACAAATTGTAAATCAGGCTTGATTTGGTTGCCTGGGAAGGGAGCTTCAACCATGACACTGAAAGTTTACATATTTGCCAATAAAATTAGTGCGAGTGCTCAAAGTCCAGCCAATAGCTCCTTTGTGCAAGTCATGAAAGAATCCAAAAAAACTTTATATTCAAAATGAAAATATGTTTAAACATAAATTAAAAAAATCACTTCAAACTCATACCCAGGTGCATATATATGTACATAAAATCAGGTTTGCAATTCAAGAACAAAGTATCATGGCAAGAATGACGCCAAAACTTAATTTGGGTCCAACAAAGACATTTTCTGTTGAAATATTAAATACGAGTAAAATAAAGAGGCTATTGTTTTTTTTTCCTACGCTGCGCTTGTATATAATATAGGTATATTTCCGGGTGAAGTCTTTTCGTATCCAAATGATGGAGTCCCATCGAAACTGGGCATCATAAATTTGAGCAATTAACATAATATCTTCCTATTTTGGAAAAACATCTCTAATGAATTCTTCCAATTTTGACCTCACATTCCACTTTCATTTATTTTATACGAGTATTTCATTGTTTCGATTTACCGAATTAGTAATTTGTTTATTTCTCGCCCATAGCCAAAACCATAAAAACAAACGATGCGAAAATAATTACGATAATCTTAAATATGGTTTTCCATTTAATGATAACACATTCTCTCGATTGCTACAAGGTAATCGAAAGTGTATAGACTAAATTATTTGATTGCTTCTGCCCGAGTGAGCCTAACCGATAACAGATATTACTTAAACCAAGGTTTTAAGGTTTTTTTTTTGTTTTTCGGATTCATATCTGCTTAATAAGTATTCGATTTCTTGCGCAACCCGCCAACACTCTTCAGTTACTTATAATCAAATGCTAGTTATAGTAGAAGAAACCAGTAAAGTCATAAAATAATCAGCTCTTATTTTTTCAAAATGTATATTAGCTTCGTTCAATGAAAACCTTTATTTTTGATAACAAAAATCAAGTTGTTTGTAATCGATATACGATCGATCGATGTAATGAACTCTTCTTTTCATGGCTTTCGACATTAATCGAAGTAATAATCGATCAATGAATAAAAAATGAATCTGGATACATAAACGTAAACATCAATAATTGTTTTTAAATGTGCTTGTCCCTGCTTCAAGACATGACATCGAGCGTGGCAACACCCCAGCATGACAACTGTATCTGGTGGAATCGATAAAATACAAAGTCATCGATTTTAAACCTCCGTATGTCACATGGTTATATTTAATATAATCGCAGCTACTAAGGTCACCGGCCGACAAGAAAATAACTCGACTTAACTTAACCAGACATTAACTAACCGAGAGCCAAAATCACGGCGGCGGCAACGCTTCTTCAACGCCACATCGTGTTTACAATGGATGAACAGTTTGAATGTCAATAAATTTCAAGACTCTTAGCTCTAGCGTTTTAAATGGTGATTAATGGACAATTCATCAAGCGAGGGTATGTATTTGGAGCAGTTTAGTGGGTATCGCAATAAATCCAGCCAGGTGTTTAGACATATGTAATACACAGACGAAACTTTGTGTTGGATATGGATTTTGAATGAGTCGACCGGATACTGGAAGCTAGAAACCTCTACTTAAAAGTGTAAGTTGTTTATGCTAATAAAGTCTCTAATTAAATTCATCGTTTTTTAAAAGTTTATTATTGGCCTGGTATGTCTAAATGACATGCAAGATCTCTCTCTCCGATAAAAGTTATTTGTTTTGAATAAATTGGAGGAAACTCATTTATTGAAACACTGATCGCGTTGTGATTGAGGATCATTGCCACTTAAGTTTATGATTGATTTTTTTAACTTGATAAGTGTGTCAGTAATGCTTAGAACCAGTTTAAGGAAATTTAAGTATAGAAATTAATTTTTAAAAAAATTGTACGAATACTAGGGGCTTGAAGATGTTAAGACCAACCTGGGAACAGGTGAAGGGTGATATCACTTTGTGGTTTGTTTGATTTTGAAATGTATTTGAAATATAAAAACTGGTCTTCAAACGATTTCAGTTCAGCTAAAGTAAATATTGGCTTCGTTCATGAATAAAGGAGACAGTGAAGCATTCCTCGTAATATCGGACAGGCAATTTATCCGAATAAATCACAATTTAACTGTAAACATAAAATACTTATTAACTTTCGTTGGTAATTGAAGGTAACTATAAATAGTACCACTCAACTAAATTGTATAGATTAAATCTAGTTAGTTATATTGGGTATATAACTTAATTCGTGCATTTTTTTTTTCAAAATTTGAACGTTTATTTAAGAAAAACATGTACAATAGTATTATTCAAAGTATTGCCCATATGACTTTTCCCATCTTTCTGGCAATTTGTGGATCCCATCCCAAAAGAACTGCGCCGGCTTGGCAGCCAAGAATGAATCAAGCCAATTTTTGATATTCTGCTCTGATGTGAGCCGTATTTCAGTGAGGGCGTTCTGCCGACTGCGACTGCGACTTCCCATCCACTGTTTTCCAAATAGTTCTTAATCGGAATAGCAACGTGGGGCCGAGCGTTGTCATGATGGAAAATTATTGCCTCGTGTCTGGTCGCATATTCCGGACGTATCAATTGTGTTCGGTAGCGTTGTCCATTGATGGTTTCACCCGGTTTTAGCAGCTCATAATACAGCACACCCATCTGATCCCACCAAATACAGAGCACTACCTTCGCGCCATGGATATTCGGCTTTGCCGTTGATTTGGCTGGTTGGCCGGATTTCACATATGATTTTTTGCGCTTGGAGTTGTCATAATGGATCCATTTTTCATCACCAGTAACAATCCGATGACTTTCGGCAGCAGTTTTCTTCATATTAAAGTAATGAAGAAGAACTCCCCGCAAAAACACTTTTCAGGCACAAAGTTCGACATATTTGAGTCAAAAAAAATTATTGTTGTTTACGCTTCAAATGAATGACATATACTGAAATGACGTACAATGACAGTAGCTTTCCAACGCATGTTCCCATAGAATAATAACAATGGAATAACATAAGTTACGCCATCTCTTAGCAAACCGCACGAATTAAGTTATAGACCCAATATTTCGCAGGAAAAAGATTTCTGCTGCCTAGCTGTAACTTACCGCTCGCTTTTTAATATGTACGAGTATGTACAATAGACGGAATTCTATAAACTGTTTTCGCGATATCCATCCCTAGTATAAGCAGGACTCTGTTCCAGCTGTCTTCTGCCATGTTTACTTCGAACCACTAGCTTATCTATTAAATCAAACAAGCGATGCCATTGAAACTAGGCTGTAAGCTAGGCTGTTTTTGACCAGACCAATTTGTGGATAGTTTTAAGGATACTTTAAACGTTAGACTATTTCAAAATTTATATTATTCCCGAAGTAACAGCAATGGGAAGTGATCTCGGCAGAGAGTCGTCCCGAAATTTAAGTAGCAACAAAGTCTGGACAAGAAACAAACTTAAGAGCTGCTCAAAGGAGTCGAAGGACATCGCGACAACAATATACGGTCCAGGGAACCCAGATTGTTATTTATAAGTTATTTTTAGGAAGATGGCGTACGCCGTACTGTTTTTTCTTCATTTTTAATCTGGTTTACCGGATATCTTATATCTTATATCTTCATCTTATATCTATCTTATATCTTCATTTTTAATCTGGTTTACCGGATATCTTATGATCTATTTAACCGATTATCCAGTGGGAATTTCATGAGAGATGGCACATGCGTCGTGTAACCTTGATATGTTCTTTGTTCAGTATTGTTTGATATTTCATCAAGGAAGGACTTAGCCCGACACAACGTCTACAAATTATTCAACTGTATGAAGAAAATCAGCGCTCTACGAATAATGTGTTAAGTGCGGCTTGTCCACATAATTGACCTATCAAACCCACAATGTGCTATACCATCGAAATATTTGAAGTCTAATTTTCGTTATTGGATAATTAGCGACCAAATAGACCACATCTAGTACAAAAGTGAGGGAAGTGTACCCGATGACTAATGATGAATCAATTTGGTGCTGTTATCAACAGCTTGCCTTGTCATACCCAATAACTCGGCGTACTTTACAAAATTCAATTCGCTCAAGAATTCAGCCGGACTACCCTTCGAATCGTCTCCATTTCAGTCGTTCGGGTATTGAAAAGCTCTAAGAAAATCCTTTTTTTTTGGATCAGAATGAACAATATTAGTCGCAGTTACAGTCAACATTTGAAAGAAATGTCTTCAAAGAATACATACGGTTCTATTGTATGATAATAAAGGTAACCGGATAAAGTTGAGTTTTTTGATGAACCTCTAAAAGATATATAATACATATATGCGTAATATAAACATTAATTTATACATTGATTAGCTGCGTCAAATAAAAGTTTTATTTTATATTTATTCTTTCCCCGTTTCTTAACAACAGGTCTTTACTTCGGGAATAAGGGAAGTAATTAATTACATCTTTGTAAAAGGTTATGTCGTACTTTAAGGTACCCAAACGGCGACTTATCGAGAAACTGCTGATTGCTTTGTAAATTGGACAAGGCCATAAGCGTAGCAATCAAGTTCGTAGAGTAGTGCTTGCTTTACTTCTAAGTGGTGGATCCTGACAGCAATAAGAGTAAATTCTTATTCATGTAGGCTAAAATGACAAAGGTATCCACGCTAACGCTGTCATAGGGCTCATAAATCTATATGGAAGAATTAAACAAATGTTACGAACGAGCACATTTGTTAACGGTTTCATTGTTTGTAAGCAGGAAATCTAGCTAAGATCCTCGACTGCTTCAAAGTAGACATAATAATAACAGTAATATATAGGGTGTAGTGCCCTGTGACCTTGTGGTCTATTGTGCCCCTACTTATACCTTGGAGAGGTTTGCTCCCTCTTTCAGAGCTCCCTCACAGCTTAATTCACCAGAAATTATGTTGGAGTGTTTATGCTCTGGCTTTGGCCTTGACAAGGAAAAACCTACTCAGAGCACGTCATCTAGGCCAGATTCTTTTCCGAATCTGAGAATGAGCAGTGTACCATGGTTGGTAAATCCTTTTCTTGAATTTGGTGTTTTCCCAAATATTTAAACCTTTTTTGGGTCAGTGCCCCGCAAGATTCCAGTATGTGTTCTGGAGTTTCTGTGGAATCATTGCATAGACATAACCGCCATGGAAGAAGTGCGATGGGATGCACTGGACCAACAGAAGATGGAAAAACTGGAATATCTTCTATGAAAAATATTACAGATAACTACGTGACAAGCGCAGCGGTTACAGCGTTTATTTGGATGCAGATTAGACTTAAGAGAAAAACTTTGGGAACAACTCTAATAACGACTCAGAGCATTGCCTTGTTATCGTCATGGCAACAGAGAGGACGCTTCTGATGTACTAGGTTTTAACTCTCCCTTATGAAAAACAACCCTGAGTGATAAAAGAATGCAAGAAAGGTCCCGCAGAAAAAAAAACAAAGGGTCTTGAGCTGTACAAGCAGAACACAGGCTCCTCAGAAAATATACAAAAGAGAATGAGAAGCGTTCGATTGAGGCCTTAAAAAGGGACTACTTGAAGAATGAAGTTAGGCCAAAGAATAAAACGACCATGCCAAAGTTATAGTATAAAGCCTGAACAGAAATCTGCCAGGATAGAGTAGAAAACCTCATAGCATAACTACAGTAAGTATTGAGAATCAGAGAAAATTGTTTCAGTAGACTGTTAAATGGTTAAATGGAAGAGAGACAAAATTTTTGTCCACTCTTAAGTCAAACAAAGTTGCTAGAGTCGATCCTTAACTGCCGAGCTTCAAAAATCAGCAGCAAATGATATTTGAATATGAAACAAACATCAATTCATCTCCAAAATCTGGTCGAACGAATGTATGTCCGGCGAATATACATGTACTACATGATCAAAAAGGTACCGGAATAACCACCGTGTGGCGCTCCCATTGTTCCGATAGATGAACTATTGCCTATGTAACTTTTGCAAATATCAAGCTTTGACGCTAAGATTTATAGGGAATATCAACAACAGAATTACCATCTTAACAAAAACAGAATTCAAATCGGAACAATGGGAGCGCCACACGGTGGTTATTCCGGGAACTTTCTGATCAAGGTAGTATATTCTGTCTCCATATTGTGATTATGATTAATAGATTGTTAAAATGTGCTGTCATTGTAATACGCGATTAGTGCCGTCATCTTAAATATGCTATTGACGTCTAGAATTCCGGAATTAGTGTTCTTGTTTTTTAAGATTTTTATTAGGCACTGACGACTTTTGGAGGTATTTCACCAAACTTATATTCCATATCGCATCCGAAACTCAACTACCGATTAAAAATTATGGCTCTGGACTTCGATTGTGGTACATTTCTTGATATATGCTACCGCATGCACTCTTCAATTTAAGACGAAGCCAATTTATGTGCTTGTGACCTTGGTGATCATCTATATGATGATTCTTGTTTTAGTAGTCGTTGAACCGTTGTCGCAACACCATTTAATTCCTCTTTAATTATAATTATTAATAGTTTATGATGCGTATGCAGACATTGTTGATTTTATAAAAAAAAAACAGCAGAAGTTAATTTTTAAAGAGCTCAGAGCCTTATGGGACACTTGCTAATTTGTTGTCGCTATCCCATTAGCGACTTCTACTTCTGCCGCTCTATCTGTTAGATAGTTTTTCTTCCATTGCGCTACACTAATTCTAAAAAGATTTTTTCGTATGTATGTCAAAAAGTTTGCTTAAGTCTAGAATCATAATTAGAATGAATTTTTTTACCTGAAAAAAAAAGAAAGATTTAAAACAACTTCTTCAAAACATTTTTCTACAATATGTAGTACAGGTATTGGACCATAATTCGCTACATCATTTTTCACTACACTTTTGCAATGAAAGTTTTAATAAGGTTTGGAACATAACCTTGCTCAAGGCTTGAGCTAATGGTCGATTGAATTAATGGTGTTCGTGTTAAGGCATTCAATTTTAGATCGATTGATTTTTTTCATAAACTCCTGGGCATTTTTTTGTCGAAAAGCCACACAAAACTGTATACACTTCCGCTTTGCTAGCAGTTTATTCAAATATAATATGTCCAGAGACTGTGATATGCAAACAACTAAGTTATTCGATTTTAATTGATCACAGTTATATACGAGTATAAGTTTTCTTGTCTGTGTCGAAAACTGTTCTTCAAACTGTTTAATAACTGAGGGAACCAACTTACTGACCAAGAAATCATCACTTTAGATCAAATTTTCACATTACACTAGATCTTGGGAAAAATACAAAAGTTCCAAATCGATACACAGCACCTCCTCATCGATTTCGAAGCCCTATATGACGTCTATATAAATGAACAACACAGAACTACATATACTCGTAGTTTAACATCGCTGCCAACCACATTTGACTAGGCAGGATGACGATGTAGAATGCAAGCTGCTAAGTCAAAATAGGTCACAACAAAACTGAGATCTTCAATGTCAAAACGACTTAAACAAGTCGAAGCGATGTCATGTAATTTTTTAAACATCGTTGTTGAAAGAGCTGTGCAAAACTCACAAGTCACCTCCAAAGGTTCCATCTTTCAAAAGTCTGCTCAGTTACTCACATGTACAGACGACATTGACGTAATAGGAAGAACACAGTGAACTGTCAATAGGCGTTGCCGACTATAGAAGCAGGAACGGGAAAGTTGGTTAAGGCGATCAACAAAGGATAAACAAAGTATATACTGTCAACAAAGAGGGGCACACAACACCGAGGCTTAGGACAAAATGTCACGATATGCAGCTGCAGCTTTAAGTTTGAAAAGCACCTTATCTATCTCGACTACAATATCTTAACATCCAAAAAGACATTATCATCGCAGTGTTTCCTTGCAGCCCAGAAGCGTATACACTGATGAAAATAGATGAGCGTATACAAGAGAAAAGTTCTTTAGGTGATCCATTTGGATCAATGAGCTTCAATGGATGAGAAGTTTCAACAGTGAACTGTACGAACTGTAAGGGTTGTATAGCGAAACGGGTTTTTGGGTTTTGCACCCTGGACTGTAGCATCATATACTATAAGTAAGTTAGTTAGTATAAAGTGTTTTTGATGCGATAGTATGTTGTAATTTCACTTCCAAATAAAGACCGGTTGGAAAATGGTCGAATTTTAAACAGTTCCGACAGACTTGAAGAAGCAGTCCTCATACGATCGCTAGTAAACATATAAGAGACAAAAATTATTAACATTCTTATAATGAGTTATAAATGTTAAGGCAATCTGAACTACATATTTCCCCGCCATTCTTATTTATTGCGACCGCGATCGTTTTTTTTTGTTTTTGTCGTGTGCAATCATCCCAAATTCATTCGATCACGTATGAAATCTTTTCACTCGATATCGTTTGTTGTAATTTGGCCGCTGATTTGGTCCCGATGACATAAAGCAAGTCGAAATACCAGTTTAATTATTCACTAAGGAGAAGCCTTTGGTACCAGAGCGATGAACCTATGTTTTATTAGCACTTTTATATTTCTCAGTTAACTATTAGTCCTGTTGTCTTTTATGCTATGAGTGGGAAACTTACGAGTACTTAATTACATTTGGCTCACAGTAAACTTAATTTTGTGGCAAGTTTTCTGTTAATATTTGATTAATTTATTGGTAGCTTTCTTGATGCTCATAGCATTTTCAAATGAAATAAATTCTTCGTCGAACAGTTTTGATTATGAGTGGAATCAAAATAATCCCATAAATCGTTTAATTTGTTCTCCGTAGCTGCAGCATTGCATTGTTCTACGCATTTTTTCATTCCTCTCGGATATTTCATTACCAATCTGTAATTGCGAGCTAACCATGTCCTCTGACGAGGAATTTATCAATTTGGTGATAAATTTATTAAAAGAACAGGAAATATATATAAATATATAAAGTCCCAAGCCTTGTGCTCTCTAAAACTGTTCATACTAACTTAGTAATTTTAATTATTTTGTTAGTTTGTATAAATAAATAAATAAATATTAAAGTCCATTAGAGTAAGAAATTTAGTTCTTACTGTACTCACATTTATACCATGATAACCCAAACTTGTTGCCTCATTTCACAACTAGGTGCCGCCATAATCAGGTAAAACATTTTGAATTAACGACTTCTTGTGTTAAATGAACATAATATCAACAAATGAACTAAAATAAATAAATAGAAAATTTCCAAGAACGGCTTTCCATTAGGTCCGGTCTCGTACTTTTCGGACAAAATCTTTTGCGCATAAAGAAATTATAAAATTGTTCAACAAACCAGATGACAGTTTAAAAAAAAAACAATTTGGCAGTTTTCACAAATTTATTCGAAAAAATTTCTTAGACTAAAATAGACAATAAAGGGAAAATGAATTTCATTTTGATCTCTTCTGAGAAAAACTACGAAAAATATTCTTATGCGAATGGATTGTGGACTGTTTTTTTGTCGATTTTAGTAGTTATCGTAGTTTTGGAAAAAACCTTCTTTACGAGTATGTGTGAATTGTCGACAACGCCAATGCACGGTGAACGCAGTTCATTGAAAGTTGAGGATGTATTAACATGAATAATGTTTGCTTGGTTTTCTTTTCAGCGGTATAAATATTTGTAGATAAGTTTTTGTGGTGTTCAAAGTTTAGTTTAGATTTATTCACAAAAGAACTGAAACCGCTTAACAATCGTGTATGCTGTACATTTGGTCAATTGTCAATAATGTGGAAGAGCTATGGTGTCAACAAATGTCCCAATATGCCACAATAAATTTATTAAAAGAAAACGCGCAAAATTTTCCGTAACCTTCCTGTAAATTGCGCCCCACATCCTGTAATTTAGAACATTTTATATGCGTATATAAAAAATCAACAGCTTTAGCCGTTTTTGAAAACGTCATCTCCATCAAAATGCTTTTGCAAAATAATCACAAACGTAAGCTGCGAAAGTCAATTGTTCGAAAACATGTTAGTGAAATGTTAGTGAAACCTAAAATATGGAACGCAAAATTTTCCTGCAAATGCAGGTGACATTTCCATATGTCCCACATGTCATAATTGGATCTTTACTTTCAATTCTTATTTAGAACTTATAAATTAATTGTTCTAGTGGTTTGAAGTGGCTTGAAGTAGCTTGCTTAGCCAATCGCCAATCCAGACAATTAAAATACCACTAAAAGTGGAAGTGCGAGCCGAGATGGACAACGCGGACAATTTCTCTTATTGCGAAAGGAAATTGTCATTGTGTTTCATTATTTTATAACTTTTAAAACAGAAAAAGAAAAAAATAAACCGATATGTTCATTGCATGATTACCTCCGATTCATCCAATTCATAATTCACTCTCACGTTAACCAACATTTTTGTTTTCATGAAAACAGCAACGAATTAATTATGAAATACAACTTATCCTTAAATCATAACCGTTGGGCTCTCGACTAACCAGAATCATTTGACTTACTCTTGCCTACAATATGGAACGCGCTCGTTTTAAATCATGTTCATGTTCGATAATGCAGCATTTGTAAGGCAGATGCTCATAAACGTCATATGCGCTCCAAAAGAGCAGCCAGAAATTTACGCTGCATAATAACATAGATTCAAAAATTACTGAATTGAGGGGAACTGAGAGGAATCTTGTGAACAGTAAGGACATACATAGAATCGATTATCCTATTTCTTTTAACTAAATATTATTTTTACTGAATTCCATCACCTAATCCTAGTGTTGGAAACATTTTGCTTGCCTGAAAACTTCAAATGCGTTTGCAAGAAGAAAATCATGCAGATGACAGAGATCAACGATAGCAAAAAATATTTGCAGTTTGACGATCGCAACCCTTAAGTGCTGCAATGACGATCAAATTTACAGTCAAAATGATGATCAAGTGACGTTTTCGAAAACAGGCTTAAGCGAGGAGCACAATGTGAATATGCGTCTGCGTCCGTATGCGTATGAAATATGAACCGCGCCTCTGCATCTGCTGCTCAAGTTGAATCGACTTCAACTTTTTGTAGGGATTCAAATTTGACGTTTACTGAATCCTCATGTGTTTGCGGAACTTTACAATTAGGCATTAAGAAAATCTTTTATTTTAAATGTTTTTTATATGTTCAATTGTACATTTTAGGTGATAATAAATTTGATGTTTGGTATATGTACAAGGTGGGAAAATTTAACGAATGTACCATAATTTTTGCAAAATTTATAAAAAAAAAACGTCAAAGTGGATTAGCAAAACATTTTTCAATATTCAAGTTGGGTGTTTATGAAATAAAAATACTTGTTTGCATAGCCATTGAAATATCATTTCACATTTAACAGTTAGAGAAAAAGAAATATTATGTCGTTTGGCAAATTCACATTATAAAAATCTGAGGAAGAAGTGATTTCGAAATACCACATTGATGTCTTTCTTGATAATAGGAATGGCATCCACCACATGTAGAAGTATAACTTTTTCAGTCACCATGGCTATGAAGTAAATTTGCAAATTTATTCCCCAGCTGATGTTTGACAGTCAATCGTATTGTGTTTGAGTTGCTTCAAAATCGATGACAGCGGCAGCAGACGCAGACGCGTTGTGTTCCTCTCTTTACACAAACCAGAGACGATGGACGATTTGGAAGCCAACATTCGCAACGTTATTGCCGATATATTTATTTTACTTTATTTTATTTTCATTGATTACAGATACATTTAAATAAAATATGAATAAAATATGAAAGCATATCATAAATTGCAAAATCAAAAGATATTTTTTAGAACCAAATTGTATTAATATTCCGACTTATATAAAACAAAAAACGACTGTTTAATCCATTACATTTGCCATATATGATTAAATATTTCACTCTGATTAAAAAAAAATAGAAAAGTCAAAAGTATAAGCTAATATCGAAGCAGACATGTGAGTCCCTTATTCTCTGTGGAAACATAGCTTATCCCCTATAGTTCTAATATGGCTTGGTAAGGAGTTCCACAACCGGACACAACTGATAAAAAAAACTAGCTTTCAGCTTTATTTAGGACATAAATACATCGAATCCGATCTGATTAATATGGATATTTGTAATTTATCAAAACGACAACTAGGTCGATGTATCTGCATGAAGTTGAAAAGCACTAATAATGCACAGTACTGCCAGAGCTTATTGAAACACACATAGATAGAGAATTTGTCAGGAAGAGGTAGATGTTAAGATTGGGACATTAAATATTTTAGTTCTTATGAATTGTTTTTTAAGGTTGTATTACAATATTTGACTCAGAAAGTTCAAAGTACAGCTTACCAACAAAAGCGGCGCCACAACTTAGTACCTTATCAAACACTAGTTCCAGAATAGATTTTTTGCAGATTTAACATACTCCATATGTAGCTTCTAAAGTCTTCTGGGATATTACCCTGCATTTTGACTTCAATAAACTTATAAAAAAAAGGCCATTAATTCCATCCACACAGTCAGTGATGAGACCAAGTAGGTCTCATTTGCATTTATGCAATTAAACATTATCCGTATACGACTGATAAACGACTGTACACATATTATTGTCGAAGGAGGCTCGTTTATGTACAATGAGAACAAAAGTAGAACGTGAATCGAACCCTGAGGTACACCTCTGAGTTTTGAAATACAATCATTAACCGACACAGCTTGGTTTTTATTGCTTAAGCTGAAATATATGAATTGAGAGGGTAACAATTTGAACAGCCTAGAGAGTTTCCATCACAAATAAGGGTGATCTTCTGTGTCAAAATATGTTGAGAAGACGCAGAGTTTTGTGTGTATTTCTTTGAAATACTTTTGATAGGAAGTTTATAATTCAAATGGGCCTATATCGTTATAAGATTGATCGTTTGAAATTGTTACCACTTCAGATAATTTCCATTGACTGTTGTTAAAATTATATTAAAGATATGTGTTATATACTGCAATATGATTGGCAAGACTTTTTCAAAGATAATATGATCTATTTCATCGATTTTGACTGCATTTGATTGTATGTACAAAACACATTAAATTACGTCGGCGTCATCTTTTTCTAGATGTATACATATACTCGTATACCTATATACATTTTCTTGCATCGCGGATGCTCCTCCAAGACCTAGTAATGAGAAGCTTACAAAGCTCTTGTTAAGTGCATTGCAACGAATATTTTCAAGCCTATTTGGTTTTTTTTCACTAACAATTTTGGTAAATTGTTGTCAACTGATATGTTAATTTAATCGGTTTGCATCGACAGTCTTTTTTCTGCGTGTATCTTACAAACGATTTGATTACGATGTTGTACATAAGCTTGATTACTTGCCCACATAAGTTGTCGAACTTCGACAGTTGACCGAACTTTTTGCCAAAAATCGGAACGAAATATCTATGCATTGTAAGGGTGGAATCGGCTAAGGTGAAGTTGACTGTTGACAATCAAAATCATATGTTTTGCTCTGCTTAAGTTGATTATCAAGTTGAACGTCGTTCCGAACTTTAATTTTGTGCGATAGTTATTTAGGTATAGTTTTTAAAAATGTCAGTCCATATTATTTGCTAGTCTGTACAATTTCAGGTGATCAAGGTTCAGTGAAGTAACAAAAAATTTCCTTTTCTGTCAGGAAATAATAATAATAATTTTCCAAGTCATAATTTTATCAACGAAAGTAGAACCCAAACATGTTCGCGACGGAATAAAAAAATGATTTGGCTCCCAATCTCATATAGTAAAAAATGTACTCTTTTATCGCGTCCGTTGTATCAAGTAGATATGTCTTGTGTTTCGCGTAAACACCTGTCGTGGGGACTTCATTTCACTGGATGCCCATACATCCATGGGGGGAAGGATACGCCTTGCCCCGCTTTTTATTAGACAACGCCATTGATGGAAGAAGCTTTGATAATTGGGTGGGGGCGCTTTATCGAGTAGAGTTGTATTTAATTTCTTGGTGAGCTATTCGCATTTAAAACGTTGGTTAATTTTTCTCACTGTTATTTTTGGGTGCTTCTTCCAATCGGACGGTGAAACCTTATACGAGCTACGGTTCAGTTCAATAATGCAAAAAAAACCCGTAACTTTTTAAACGCTGCGTTCATAATTGCATACAAGCTGTATTATCTACGCAAAAGTTTGGCACCACTTGCTTTCATAAAGGTCAACATGCAATCAATGTTTTGCAAGTAAATTGGACGCAAGATCAGAAAAAAAATGCTAATTCCTGTCCGATATTGGGTGGAAAAAGAATTTACCTCATTTGTCATTTCTTTTCCAAATGCGCTGTATACGAGTACATTTATGAACGACAAAATCACCACTACATGGTTGCTGCAACAATGCAGTAAGTTTCGCGTTCATAAAAGTTTACTACCAAATCTGTTGCTGCATATTTACTGCAAACTTTGTTTGCTTTACTTCATCTTAATTGGAGCCCAGTTTCCAGGACTAGTCAAGGTTCTGGAAAAATGATGGTGGCGGACGAACTCTATCATGAGCCAATCGGGTTTTTGGGAAAAACTAAGGCACTGTACCTCTAGGTTGAGGGTTGTGCGTAGGGTAAACTTACCAACAGTGGAAAACAATACTGCTTTAGACCACAACCACAAGCACTGGATACGGACGGACACAATGTTGACGACCCCAGCAAACTCAAAAAGGACATCGATTGCACCTGGAAAAAATATGAAGAAACCCTTGGCCGTTTCTAGAGGATAATACTAAGTGCCACGAACTGTACCCTCCCTACAGCAAAATCAGCTTAGAAAGGCTTCTACGGCTGGGCCGTAAACTTGAAACTTAAACAATAGAAAATTGTGTTCCGTTGCCAAGACTGAAGAAAAATTTGATTATGGTTTTACACAGAGCAAGGAATAGTTGATAATCAAAAACAACAATCAACTAACGACTGTCAACTATCAACTTAGCCAATTTCACCCCAGGTCAATGTCAAATTTCAAGAAACCAAGGTATATCTTTTAAATTTTTACAACTCCAAGCATAAAAACCTTCTTTTTTTTAAATAATAAATTCTTTTGTTTATGGGTAGCAATTTTTACTTTTAACAAACACATAAATAAATTTACACATAATAAAATCAAAAGCAACTTTTAAAATGGGTTGAAATTTGGGGTGAATGAAAAAAACGCCTGCAAAAATATAAAAAAGAAACAAATCATTTTAAAAAAAATATAATTATTTGACCCCTTTTTTGCTTCCTTATACTCATAATGATATTATAATTTTAAAATAAAATGATTGTAAGTTTCAAACAAATCTGAGACCAATTCTTTTCTTTATCGATGCCAGCGACACGTAGTTGTCAAATAATATAACCGCTCAAAATACCATACCTGCTTCAAAGTTTCAGTGACAATATTTAAATCCATTTCAACATCAAAACAAACGTCAAACCAGCAAAGAATGCGTACAGCATTACTAATCTCTTGGCACGAAGTACATTTTTGCTCAACATTTCTGAACTGATAAACCGTTTTCGTGCAACAAAATATAGTTTCGGGCATCGGCACGGTATCCGTTAAAAAGTATAATGCCATTTAACTAGTGCGTGCCTAACACCTGGTGATTATTTTATATTTTTCTAAAACTAAATTTACGCTTCATTCATTCGCAAACGGCGCGACGACAATACATACACCAACTCCGCCTCCACCGTAATCGTGAAAACTTAGAACTTAAATATCATTGAAAAAAATACAGGTAAGCGTTCCAATTAAGAAAGGCAAATTAACAAATAAAAACGATTTTTACTTCTTAAATTTTACGTTGCTATTTGAGGAGAAAAAAAAGAACAAAATGGGTTCTAGTTGTTTTTTTTTTTTGTTTCATTAGGTTTGCTATGGTCATGATTATAAGGTGAATATTATACCCCCTGCCTGTGTTCCACCATTGCCACTAGACAGTCAGCACTTGGATCTTGGTTTTATATTTATTTTATAATTCTTATCTTCGATTATTATCTTGGGCAGGTTGGTTGCTTGATAGAAAGGCGACAACCACACAACGATAAAA
This sequence comes from Volucella inflata, assembly GCA_928272305.1. Classification (NCBI taxonomy): domain Eukaryota; kingdom Metazoa; phylum Arthropoda; class Insecta; order Diptera; family Syrphidae; genus Volucella; species Volucella inflata. The sequence continues at coordinate 78,352,394 of OV743718.1, forward strand.
GGAAGAGAGGGCCATCCAAGTGTACATGTGAATTGTGTGAAATGAATCTTAGTCTCTTGTCACCTTGTTGCCCCTGTTTGGTTAGCTCACTTATCAGTATGTACTTTTTCTTTTTTCTTAAAAAAAAAGAATTTTCCTATTCCGATACGGGAACCGGAATATAAGTTTTCTGTTGCTTAACGCTTATTTTGTTGTATTTGTTGTATTTTTTTTTTCGTTTTTGCGTCGTCAACGTGTTTATAGACGACGACGACAAGTATGTGTCACATCACAATTTGCATAAAACACTGGTGGGTCTGCTTGTTGGCTTTTGGCAAATGACAGTACCAGAACGAAAATAATACAGTGACTCTAATCTGCTTGGCAGCTTTGAAAACTTTTGCAGGCTACATAGTCATAGTCTGCACGCGTCCGTAAAGTCTCTGTTGCAGTATAAACACAAAGAACATACAATTTGATTGAAAACTTTTTAAAAGCCTGTTGTTTGCATTTTCATTTTACGTCTCGGGTTGAGTTTTTGATTGATGCACGTGCCTACTCAATATATACAATGTTTTTTTTTTTTTTTTTTTAACAAAAACACATTTTTTTACAATCTATAATACTTGTGTACTCATAATTTTTCAATGTAACTTGTACGGTGTGTACAATTAATGAGTCACATGACTCACACCCGTGACCTGTAAAGTCAATGTTAAGTATTCCAATGCACATGGAGTTATCTACTTTATATTGCACTCACCCTCTTGCCTTTAAACACAAACACATTTGTTAGTGGGCTTCGGTTACTAATTACAATGAGTACGATGAAACTCAAAATTGCATTGTTTCATACTTCCATAGATAGCTGTTGGTCAAGTGTCAAGACGAATAAAAGAACCGAAATGGCCTTGCCATTGACGTACAATTGAGCGACATAAACTGAAACTTGTTTTTCCTATACTTTACCACAATGATAACCCAAACGAGTACAGCGTAGTCGATATTTGCCCATTTTCACAAATAAACTCAGACGCCAGACCCCTGCCCACAAAATAAAACGATTAAAAACAAGCAAAAAATATTAAGAAGCACATTATCTCATAAAGCTTTGCAGGTCTTATCAATTAACTATCGTAATACGAGTAAAGCAATTGCGTCTGGCCCGTGGTGCGTAATGCTTTCCGTTTGAGTTTATTTTAGTGGCATGATACGAGCGCAAGTATAAGTGCGGTTATTTGCATTTTTTTAGATTAGGTTGGTAATTATAAAAAACCAAATGAATATGTATTTGGATTTTTGTGACTGATCTTGTAGCCAAGTGGATTGTTTGATAGAAAATCCGCCGTAATTATTTACATTTGGAGTTTGTCAGGAAGGCTATGACCTTCTTTAAACTGATATCAGTTTTGCTCAGCTGCTGAGAAGAAAGGGTAGCTTCGTATAATTAATTCATGAATGTGGGATTGTTTCCTTTTTTTTATTGACTTGTTTTTGAAATGACAATTGATGTTTTCTTTTCTTTTTTTAACTGTCACAAAAGAAAGTAAAATAATCAAGATTTCTGAGGCTCGCCATACCCCATATGATTAGCACAATTTTATCGCATCTAACAAGCCGAAAATTTGACCTTCGGTTTTCTGAGCAATTAGATCAGCAGACAAATGAATTTTCATAGTATAGGAGCTCGGCTATGCGTAGCAATAAGTAGCAATAATAACTAGGAGGAAAGAAGAATCCAGAATTTGTTGGACAAATAGTAAATGCCGTAAACAAATGACTGATGCCGAACAGGAAGAATAAATGCGTACCCAACGAACACTGTTGTCATTCTTTCAGGTCATACCAAGTTTAGTTTATTTTAATTCAAGTGGTTGTAATGGCAAACTCAATAGCTGGTCAAGATCATTTTATAATGGATCACTGTGTTGACCAAGGTAAATAGCTTGACGTGATTGAGTACGAGGAAGGGCATCCGGTTATTTTTTTTTTTTAGTTCCATAAAGATCATGTAGGTTTTGTCAACACTTTACTTGAACAATTCGGATGGGTTCAAGATATTTACATCAATCGATACAATCTCCAAGTTAAACTATCTTAATCAAAAATTATAGTCAACTTCTTAAAAGAAACGCGAAAAGGACTTTAGATAGACATCCTCCAGTGGTAAGATGTTTAGCTTTTTCATAACAATAAGTATCTTTGTTATACTTTCGAAGAAAAAATATCATAAATATCTTTTCAATCAATGCCATAAGTATAATTTTCAAATGAAGAATACAAATTGTAACTATCTACATCACACCACATAGAAAGGATATTCGAGAAATTTGAGACAACAAAATAAAAAACCCTAAGCCTACAGATTATAATGGACATAAACGACCATCTGAGTGTACTTTAGGCAAAATTGTAAACAAATTCGAAGAGATCGGCTCTATAACAGATGTCTTAAGGCTACTCCATCATCGAAAATATGGCTAACACAGTATTTGGGCTTTTCTTACAGCACAAGCGTATTTTGCATTTAGATTTGCATTTACATCCTATAAAGTTCATCTGTTTTGGCTTCATGACAAGAAACATTTTCATGAACTGACCACCAAGATCGTATGATTTTGCACCATTGAATTTTAACTAAAATTACCTTCAAAAGCACAAAATGGATGACCATGTATTGACATAATAAATTCTGCAATTGCCCCAAAGCTGCAATAATAAAAAAGATCAAACCAAATGGAATGATTCTTGAAGAATCTCGATTCTACATTAACTAAAGTCTTTTCCTTTTGCTGATCATACTCAAAAAATACCTTAATCCAAACGGATCGACGATATTATATAAAGTCGCCGTAGCACTAGAACATTCTGCTTCTAACTTCCAATCAAAGTTTTACGATTTGAACTGTGTACTAAAAATTGCATCAAAAACAATTCCGGACTTCATAAATTAATAAACTGTCAGATAGCGAAGTGTTTTCTTCCTTTAAATTTGAGTTAAAATCTGGAACTGTTTACGTATCGTCTTGCATCTTCCTGTAGAGAATGAAATTAAACTTGGTCCAGAAGCATCCAATTGCCAACTAAGCCGATCATGCTTAACGATTTGTTTGCTTGCTTGCTATGGAGATTGAGCTTAAACAATCAGAAAGACGAGAAATGTTATCTAACCGCCGCTGTATGTCGGCATTTTATTTATTCCTCAAAAAAAATAAAGCACGTCACAGGAATGAACAAAAATTGGACTAAGATTTGAACCGATGACTACTCGTCTTGAACGCACCGAAGCCAATCAACGTCCGCCCTACCATTGCATTGCCCTGGTTTATGAACTTCCACAAACACTTTATATCGACATAGCATGTCACTTTAGTTAACACATCCAAGGGGATGACACAAAAGCTTGTATGAAGTTTAACTGCTTTTTAAGTTATCTCTCATAGCTTATCAACTACATTACCTTACAAAATGTAGGCTTATCAACCTTAAACGAGAAAGTAATACCATAATACTATGATTGATAGTTTCCATAATTCTCAAAGCATTGCTATGCCTTCCTAATGAGTTTCACTGGGAATTTTAGCAAAATATTTTTCTACTTTTACTTTGTCGCAGAAGGGCTAATTATACATAGGTTTTCATCTCTTAAATGCTCAAGCATAAGCACCTGCTGAATTTTCGCTGCTTCTAAATATAGATTCTGTGCGAAAAATATATTAATGCAACGATCGTATAGATAGGGCAATTGCCAATAAGACTACGTTACTGAGTAACCAGGTTGGTAATCAAGAAAAATTTAAAGTACATATAGCTGTCGGAGTAGAAAAGCAGACTTAAGTTTTGATGACACAACCTCCCTGGGATTGAATTACATTTTCTTAATAAATAAACACAAAATGATCGACTGTTGCGTGTTGGGTTCTCTCAAAATAAGTTTTCTATGTGATTTTAAAAAGTCATTTATTTATTTAAGTAACAAAAACGTGTCAATGTTAACTTTTTGCCATCAAGACAACCTAGTTCGTGAAAAGTCATGTCTTTATCGATGAAAATCGAAATAAGGTGCTGAATTACAACTTTCGCCGAATTGAATGTTATACTATGTAAGGAACTGTAAATAATACGGTGCAAGATCGGGAAGGTATAGAGTATCTCTTTAACGCTTCAATAATTTTTGATGCACAGCTGTGTAAATGAACGATTAGGACGGATGTTTCACGACCCTGCAAAATGAAAAATTAATAACATCTTTGGAACCACATGTGGAATATTCAATTTTCCAACTGGCTACCTGCAATCAAACAGCTTCTATTAGCAGATATCACCGCTATCCAGGAATTACAATTTGACACGTCGGACAAAAGATGTATGACTAACTGACCTATACACCTGCAAATACTACAGAGAGCGTAAACAAGGTTTGTTTAAGTTGGAAATTTGTTTTAATCCGCAGTTTAAGGCACGTATACGAACGCCTTGCAACCATACATCACAAAGGAAAGGGGTGATACTTACAAAAAAGATTTCTATGATATTCTCTTGCAGGACATATTGCCAAACTGCAATCTTTTGGGGTCTCAGCGAAATGTAATTTAATCGGAGAAGCTCACCTCTAGCCTTGCAAAATGGACGAGATTTCATTTAAGCAATGTTGGTCGTGAAAATATTCAATACTTGGTGTGTGTTCCTGATAGACTTTCCTGCCCTCTTTTTCGGAACGCAACCCGGGTGAATAGACCGATTTCCGTCGACAGCTCCTAAATGATCCTAAACCATTCACTAAAGAATTGAAGTTTCTCTCGTAGTGAGTGCATTGTCACCTATATGTACATCCTGAGGTTCGGAAAAAGGACTCGGCCATGTGTAAATATGTATGAAATGTCCGATTTTATAGTATAAATTTAAAAGCCAATACAATTCTTCCGTATATTGTCTTTCAATCAAGATAAGATCCGTTCGCATCTGTGACATTTTTCTAACGTGATACAAGGTCAATTATTCCTTTTTCGTAGAAGTGCTGACTTTTTGAGGCAATGATGAAATGAAATCTTAAAAGGCTTTTATGACCTCTGCTCGGTTCCGGAAGACCTTCTGCCGACAAAATGAATCCAGATTACGGAAAAGATGCTAGTCCGTTGGGGAAATATCAGGAAAATATGGTGGATGCGGGAGAATTTCAAACCCCAGCTGCAACAGTGTTTTAGGGTGAACATCGGGCTTTCATCTGCATCCAACCGGTGTAAAAATGGTTCAGTTTGGTTTCTTAATGTAAGCGATGTGCAGATTTCCAGGCGCAGTAGTTTTTTTGGGATTCGTTCATTTCATGGGGTACCCACTTACCGAGTTTCTTTACCTTTCCTATGAGAGAAAGGTGTCGACTTATTGCCATTGGGGGTACTCCCATGCTTTGTGCAATCCCCTGCATCGATTTCGTTGGGTTCGCATCCACCGTTGCTCTTAAAATATCGTCTACAACTAACGTTTCCAGCTTCCCACGGGGTTCATTATTCACAAATTTGATCATCAAATGGTCAGCCAAGATGGTCTTTTTGCGATGAATGCAACATTATAGATATTTTAACATTGCGAGTTGAAAATAGAAATTAAAAAAATACCTAGTTATGCCAAGGTACCATAAAATGTGAGAAGATTAAATGTTGTAACGTAATAGCAATAAACTGCCAGGGACTTCACCGATCGCGCACCCTTCACTCTCATCATAAGTTAATTTTACCTGATTTTAAATAAACATACATTTTGTAACAAGCCCATATGCCATATTGAAGGTTCAATCGGGAACTTTCAATCTGCAATGAATAGAATCTTATTATTTATGTTGTTTCATCGCAAACTAATAATGTAATTTCAGGTTTTATGTGTTACTTAAACCTGTCATTACATTTTCTAACATTTCTTGCTTTATACATTTTCGGTGTAATACGAGTTGAAGTACTATGAATGCGACTGGGATTTGGATTTGAAAACCAATTGACTTGAACCTATGTCTGTAAAAAAGTTACCTATTCTTGTTGTCTTTAAGTAAACTGACAGGAAAGCGCAGACTGGTTGCTGTTGTTCTAAAGCTATATCACGCGTTCCATAAGCATATAGTATAAATGTGTGAAGCATAGTCAGCGCTTTACATAATACGAAGATAGATTTGCAATCAACGACGAACATTGAATCTGTAACTACTCTCTACTTTGCAAGTGTAAGGTGCTGAGCACTGATGTGACAAAAAATGATGCTAGTATGGACATTGTCACTTAAATGATACAAAAAAATAAAAGTGACATATCGAAATTTCATTTTTCATCTCATAAAGCTCATTCTCGAAGATAGTATCATAAAACCCGCTTTTTTATTATATGTCTGTCAGCAAACTGGACACTGCTCAATTGATATTCTTACGACAGGGCTTGAGGTACATCAAACCTGATTGTGGGGTTCTACTGGTGTGTCCTTATTAAGATTTTGATATTTAGTTCTTTATGAAGATACGTAATCAGGCAAAATTGAGGTGTACGCATTTTTAATTTCGATATTATTCTCTGGGTTACTCTAGTGTAAAATGTTAACAACACGTCTGCAAAACACATTTACCCAACTTAAAATCAGGCAATGTATCAACTTTTCCTTTTCAAACAGCAATCTCTGAAATGACAGTTAAGAATAGTGTCCTCGCACTGCCATCGTCTTTACAATGGTAAGGCCCCATTAGTCAAGTATGCCTTTATCTGGAAATATTTAAGAAATGATTTATTCTATGCCCCCTGGCGAATCATTTTCGTCTGCTGTGGAATTCCGGCACAACGTGTATGTTTGCATGTACAGTGAGTATTTTTGTTTACAAAATTTTTACTGATAACGTTATCTGCGTTTTGTAAGGTTATTCATATTTTTGACAGACTTGACCTTAGTCATAAAGTCATATGCACATAGCGGAATTTTTAAAGTTTGAGTATGAATAAAAATTTGTTAGATAGTTGGCTCGGCTTGGCCTCAGATTCGTCATCGCTTTTATTGAAATACTCGTTTGTAGAGGAAAATTGCGGCCAAAATTAATTTCGTATTTACCTTTCAAGAGGTAATTTATTTTTTCTTCATAACTGTTATAACATGTCATAAATTAATATATTGATATCGGCATTTATCTATTGTACATATATCGATTTCCAGATAAATCGTGTTTCGCTTAATCAACATTCGAAAATCTCCAATAACATACGTCACGTTACAACCGAAACAACTGGTTCATATAAAAATTTTACTGTCATCTTATCAACTTTGTAGAGCAGTAAATTACGCGAAAATAACTTGTTTCACAAATGTGTAAAGATTCTTGAGCATTTTTGTAAATTATCTCGTTATGGCCGAACTATTGTACTGGGAAATTTTGTTCCTGTTGACAAAATCCTACTTCCTTGTAATATTTTGTTTTCAATCAGCGTAAACATCGAAGCAAACGATGAATTTATTTTTTTAACTTCCGGCACGTTCCAAATATATTCAATTTCGGTTACCTGGACAGTAAGTGTACAACTCATTCATTTCCTTAAACAAGTACTACCGCTTTTATAAGTGTAGTCCTTGGCTTTTACAACCAGATTGCACTATGTGTTAACTCTCGCTTTTGTCAAAATTATGATTTTTATTAGTTTGATATTTGAAAGCAGCCGTTTTAAGTATATTTTATAAACAAAACGACCTTAATTTTGTTTACATCTATAATTTACTGTCATTTCTAACCTGGCATGACTATGCGAGAGAAGTAATATCAATCACACACACAACACTTGGAAATCACCATTTAAAACGACTCTTAAAAAAGCTGAATATTTGAGTTCTGCATGAATTGAAAAAGATTCACTTAACACAACAAAGCAAAATCTGCGTTACACATCTCTTTTAATTATTAATTTTTTTTTTTATAAATGAATCATTACTTTATTAAAAATGAACATTAATCAAAAACAACCATGATCTTAGCACATACTACATCGAAAACTGAACTGCATTAGAAGAAGGTTTTGTTGTCAATTTGGTGGGTGTATTAAGATGTCGTGTATTTTGATCTACTTTTAAGGAACCAAATGATATTAACACAGCTAATGAAACTAAGAGAAGCAACCAAAGAAAACCAGTGACCATTGATAAACCGTAAGGGATTGTGTTCCAATATTTTACGCTAGACAACACACATCTTTGGTAACTCATGAAAAATTATTGAATTATTGGGAAATTATGTGACATCCACCTTACAGTCCCGACGTTGATATTCATTTATTTTAAAGTTTGGAAAACTTTCAGCAATAATGATGACCTGATACCGTATTGACAATTTGATCTAGGAGGGACACTGACGTAGAATACGAAAACTTGAGTTTACCTCCGCCACTTCTTTCATTAACCTGTTTGCGATCCGAAGACTTTTTAAGGAAGCACTATAAAGTTGATCCTGCCTTTATTCTCCTGTATATAAAATAACCTCTTTGGTTTTGATACAAAATCTAAGAACCATCTGGTTCAAGCTTGATATCCACCTAACTAGACGACAATCCGACAACAATTTCGCTGTTGGTTGAAGAACATCAAAAAATTTCGTTTCGCTGCAGGTGGATACTAAGCTTTAACAGGAATAAATGTCATTCAGTAATCATTCTGAATTAATCGAAATAAGTTTTTCTAAATTTTACAGAAGACTAATTTAGGTGGTAGGCGATACTGCGCTATTGAGATTGATGGTTTAATTGTTAATTTATTATAATATGAAGCAATAAGTTCTGTTAATCAACTTAATTCATTTCATAACAGGATCTTCTATTACGGCAAGTAATTCCCATCAATTATAGATAATTGATTTAAAATATTTCCCAAAGGCCTGGAAAGCTAAAACAATATTTTAAACGAGACAAACGTTAGAATAGGGTTTTTTGTTTGTATCCATGACAAAGCGCAAGAATATTATTTCTGTCAAATGTTGGTCGAAACTGCGGCTAACATGGTCAATTCTGAAGTTCCAATTTTCGATGACGTATTCGAGCTGTGTAAGACCAATGACTCATGTAGACCCTGAATGTGGAAGAAGTCGGAGGTGTGATGTCACATGGTCTAGACGGCCAATTCGTCGGCCGAAGAATGAAACTAACTGTTCAATTGAATCGTTGCCGCAATAAAGCCATGGTTTCACGAGCTGTGTGGCACCATTCACTGGTCCAATGATTTCATCACCTTATAAACCACATCAAACAGTTGTTTTGTTTGGATTAAATGGCAGCTCTTGAACTTTCTCGGGTTGCTCCGCACTTCAAATACAGGTGATTTGCTTATTAACGTAGCCATTAAGCCAGAAATGGATCTCATTCCTGACCAACATTTTGGTCGAAAACAGTGGATGTTCTTGAAACTTTTGAAGAGCCCAACAAATGAAACGGATACGACAGTCTTAAAAGAATTCAGACCCAAATCGAATCTTAATTTGAGTGCCGAAATAAATAGCCTGATTTTAGTGGGTGTGCTTTTATCTCTTACTTTCTCAACAATGATAATCGAAACATACTTTTGGAAAAGAAATTTTAAAAAAATGTTTGCTTAAATAATTTTTGAAATTTCCAGGTGCTCGTGAAAATGCTGTCTAAGATTCCTTGAGATGGGAAAGTACCCGTATGTATACACTTCTTTTAAAGGGTTTTAACACTGCATGCACACATATCCGCTTTTAGCTTTTTTCAATTTAGTTGAATGAAGACATTATCACTTTTGTGGTACAACTTCACAAGAAGTATCTAAATTTATTTGATGATGGGTTGGATTTACTGTGTAAAGAAGATGTTGAATTTCTTCTTTAGGCAAAGCCCAGAAGGAAAATCAGGCTATTTTATTGCTTATAAAACGTGAAGCATGATTAAACTCCTTTATAAAGGATGGGTCATCTATTTGTTTATTTAAAAAACACTGTTAAATAATTTTTAACGATTGTTGCTTAATTGCAAAGAGTTAACCATCCGACTGATTATGGATTGTAATTTTGTTAAAATAACTGTCTCGGCACCAGGCCATTCGATGGGAATAGCTTGACCAATATTGTTTTTTTAGTGACTGAACTGTTTCTAGCTTATTTTCATAGCATCAATCTTTAATTGCACCCCACACAAAGAAGTCCAATGGCGTCAAATCGCAGCTGATGCTCAGTTGCTGAGATCTTTGGCATTTTGTTGTTCTCGATTTTGGCGCACACTTTCAGCAACAGCATCTCCGTTGAGCGCATATTACAAATACAGGAAAATGTTCGGTTATTAATCAGTAAACCAGTCTCACAAACTCTCGCACACCAGCTGCAATTGGTACATTACTTCGACCGACTTTTTTTTTTTTTTTTTTTTCAAAATTCGGACTGTTTCGGCGATACAGTATCCATTTCGTACGGTTTCTGACAATTTTTTGAGTGCATAAGAGTTGCTGAATGCAGTGTCTTGTCGCAGGAAATATGCTTTTTGATAAATTCGAACTCGAAACAATCAGTTTGTTTTTTTTTCTGTCATAACAAATAGCTTTAAACTTTTGGAGTGTTCAAGAAAAAAAATCTGCTGCAAAATTTTCAGTCTGCATAATCTCTTTCTAATATGTTCGAAAATCATCTCTTAATTGACTTAATTTTGAGAACTCGAATCGATCAATGTCAGCTTTTAAACGAATTGACAAGATTAAACGATCGACTATCCCACATGAAATTATTAACAAACTCGATAGACATCTTGTGAATGAGTTTCTCAAAGTCGGACAGTGTGTAGTACGTAGCTTTTCGTAGAATTTCACAATAATTCTAACGAACGAAATCAACAACCACAAGTAAATATGTACGTGAGTACAAATTATAATGTACATATTGAAATATAAAGTGTCTTTTGTCGTCACTCGTATCACATACAATTGCTAGAAACTTCCAAAGAAATTGTTATACTAATTTTTATTTAAGGTGTCATCTTAAGCTTGTCACGTACATGCATATGTACAAGTGAATATAAAAACAAAAGTGAACAAAAAATAGTAAAAATAGATTTTGTATCGGTGATATTTAAAATAAATCAAAATATAACATACATTTGTCGTATGCAAACATTGAGTATCTAACTTTTTTTATACTTTAACTGTTTATTGTATTATTAAAAAAAAATTATATTTTTAGTTTTAAAATAAAAGGTTTTGACCGTGTTTGTCGCGAATTTTGGATTCCAATGGTCGACAGAAGAATCTTTGTTTGATTAATCTTATTAGCGTATAGCTAATTAATTGTCATTCATTTTGAAGCTTTCAAAGATTAAAACTTTCAATATAATATATCATCTGTACAATATGTATATACCATACATATGTGTATTTGGAATGATTTTAATATTTCGTTTTATATTGTGATTTTTATTAATAAGTACTGGGTGTAGATATCCGTAATCTTAACTAGATACACAATATCGCTTTACTGCTTTAGGAGTAGGAGCAGTAGGAGGAGTGAGTAGGAGCACTCTGGGCGCTTATTTCATTCGCAAAAAACTAATCAATGAATGAAACTTAGGTCAGAGAAATACGTTGGTACCTTGATAAAAAAACGAATACCTATTTTATCGTACATACTATGCTTATATGTGTACAATTGAAAATTATTTTGTATATTATTTAAAAAAGCACGCAGACTATACTTTCCATTTAGGGTCGTCAAAATAATATACTAATTATCATATTGTTTGACATTACCATTCTCGTATTTCTAATTGAATTTGTTAAAGCACGTGCAATGGAGCTGGAAAAATGTATTAATATATTTAGCTCCTAAGTTATTGCGCGGTATCTTAGTAAACAATTGATTGTGTAAAAGTAGTGGAACTAAGTACAGACCAACCACAGGTATAAACGTCTTTTAAAGCCATAAAAATACAATAAATAATATCTCTCAGTGAAGAACTTTGTTTTAAACGAAAAACTATACAACGAGTAATAAATTATACTCGTACTCTCTAAGGGTGAATTTATTAAATACGTTTCATTGTGTTTAATTTTGTTTTTCAAATCGCTGTAATTTTATGATAAAAGTTAAACAAGATTGTTTTTTCTCGTAATAAAGGTGTTTTCGTTCGTATCTCTTCTAAAGTTCGGATTGAGGTTTTAGCCTTTATACTCAAATACTATAGCATACAGGTCAAAGTTATTTTGTTAGAAACTATTTATGTATGTCGCGCGTATAATTAAGATAATTAGTCAAAATTCAGGGATCTGGATACTATTCCAAAAGTCGACCTGTCGAATTTATGTAATACAATGTTTCCTTCAGTAAGTTGTTTGTTTTTTTTTTTTGGCACGTAGCGCACTCCTACTGAAAAAATCTGTCCCACATTTATGCCATTCAATCGGGAAACGAAGAAGTCATTATAGCGAATACCATTGACCGCAACACGGTGATTAGCTTTATTTTTGAAACAACAATTTGACTTCACCAATCCACAGACCACACCAAACTGTGCATTTTTTAGGATGTAAACCATTAAATCAAAATCCAATGCCAGTCGATTTTGAGCATATTCACCGGAATTTCTCCGTGCAAACGATATTGTATTCCGTACTCACTCTTCTGATGCGTGTCGTTGCCTCTGCATCTTCGGAAAAAAAATTTGTGCATAAACAGTCCACAATAGGGCGAATAACTATCTTAACTGGTCGATTATGGCAATTGGTTTGACAGATATAAATGTCTTTATATGCCCGAAAGCTGTATTCTCCATAGGTATCAAGAACTAATGGTAAGACGCAATTGTTTGACGAAAATTCTGCATAAAGACCTCAGATTTGCTCAAAAAGCCATATCAAAGTGTCAAAACATCTCGAGAAAAAAACTCAATGGCCAGAAATACGGTTTTACTAATTTATTGCCAAATCTAATCGACAAATGAAACCAAAGTCCACATTTATCTGACGAAAGTAAGATAGTTGCATTTAATATTTCAAAAACATTTAACAGATTTTGGCATCATGCACTTTTTTCGAGAATTTATGCATTACAAATTACCTTTTCTAGATGCCTTAGACGGTTTTAGGCCCGATGTCCAATTAATGCTGATGCTACCTACCTAAGGACTCCGTTCTGTCTGCGGCACTTTCTTATTTTCATAATGATGAAATTTTTGTCTGCCACTTCTAATTCAATGCTATATTTCGTTGAGGTGAAATTTAAAACCTAGGTAATATCCATGAATGGCCTTGCATCATCGAACCACCTACCATACAATAACAGAAGAATCCTTGGTTCAAAATCGTTATTGAACACCAGATTTTATTTTGATTAGGCCGCCGAATGTTTTGATTACCTTACTCTCTCAAGGTTGCATCTCTGAATATCTTCGAACGCGCGTTTCTCATGGTATTTTTTCTTCGGGAAAAGACAGGCAATTGTTGTCCCTATTACCATTTCAGTTTCATACACATGATTTCTGACCTATCAAGTACGAGTAGAGATCATAGTAATCCGTTGAAAGTCAGCACAAAACCGCTTTGGGCATGCATAATGCAAGAGGCGTACGTTGTATCAATTGTGATTTGGTAAAATTGCATTAACGTTTGTTGACACGGTGGCCGTTATAGATATTTGAGATATGATTTGGTGCAGTAGTGGAACAATGTCGTGTTGTTTGCGCTTGCTGGCAATTCAAAAATAGGTTCAATTTTAATGTTGGCGCATTTAAAGGCATATATTTGTTAAGAACACTGGGTTATATCTCTAGATACATTGGCTTGAACTAAATTAAAAATGCAAAAATAAAGCACGTATGTACAAGTGTCATATGTAAATGCTCTCCAAAGAAACAAAAATCATTGAGCTCTCTTAATAGAGCATGCAAAGGATTAAGCCCAAAGCAGTTGCTTGGCAAGGGGGAAATGCAAATTTGTATAGATAGCGTAATTTTTAAATTATGGACAGTAGATACAATAAGAATTCAATATCTTGCTTCCAGCATTATCGATTTTCTATCTGCAATGCCATTCATTTACAATGGTATTTTAATTGAATTTATTCTTTGAAATAAAATAATCACGCAGGAAAACAGAATCCCATCGAAACTTTCTTTAAATAACAAAAATTTTGCATAAATTCACATCAAAGGGTGAAATAACTGTTTTAGAGACATTACATCGATTTCTTATCAAGAAGATAATTGATCCAAATAACAATTGTTACCTGTATTAAACTATGAAAGAAATAACAAACTCTTTGCACATGACTTAAACATGTTTACTCATAATAAAAATTTATTTCTGGGTCTTGCCCTTATTATATTCTGAAAATCCCTGACCGGATATTAAAAAGGAAAACATTTGAAAAATGGTATTGCGTGCAAAATATATATGTAAATATAAAAACAATTCTTGTAGACGCACGAAGAATGTTGGTTCCTTTCATGATTGTGTTTTCAATATTGCGTGAGAAATTATAGATTTTTTTTGTATATAGGGCAACAATCTAGCGGCATTAATTAATGCTCGCAAATCAGTCCCAACTTAAGGCTTATGCAAAGGTATAAAAAACCACAATACTTTGGTACTACTAAACCACCTTTGAAAAAAAAAAAAAATAATAATAAGAAATTCAAACTTCGCCGAATTTTGCGAATAGACTCATTACATAACATTAGTTGAAATGGTAAAAATAGTGCCGCGTGTTTTTAAGAATTCATAGCCTTTTCATCCGCATTTAGGCAATGCGTGCAAGAATGGTCTTCTAGTTTGAATAACTACAGTCATAATTCATTATTTAATACACTGAAAAATATTTTATGTAAACTTTGTCGATACTTCGCATGCATATGCGGGGGTTTTATAAGTAAAACCAGAGGTCTGACAGATTTAATGGAAGCATCTTTGTTTTAAAAAATCATTTTTAAAGTCCTTCTTCTAAAACAAACTCAGTTATGTTTTACTGCTTTCGTTATAATCTTCATTTTCTTTTCCAATTGAAGTTGGCACCATATTTTTTATGCTAAGTTCTTTGTTATACGCGATCCTTTCTTACATCCCAGTAGTTACAGAGAGTATACTTTTCCATGGCGCTGGAGATCAATGTTTGCTTCAGTTTGATCTTACTCCGGGGTGGATCTGTGCCTCAGTCAACAAGGGTCTTCAGCCAGCTCGATCCTTTGCTAGCAGCCTCCACTTTCGCCCGCTAAGTTGACTGAGGTGCTCCGTACACTTGCGGGCGCCACCAGAGCCTTGGTCTTCTTCGACTGCGCTGTCCCTCGGGGGCGGATTTGATAACCGGAGCATTGGTGTCTATCCCATCTACATGACCCAACCATCTTAGTCGTTAGATCTTCACTCTTTTGGCTAGGTCGATGTCGCTGTACAGTTCATACATTTCGTCGTTGTATATCCTCCTCCACTCACCGTCAATGCAGACGGGACCGCAAATGACTCAAAGAATTTTCCTCTCAAAGCAGCCAAGAGCACTCCCATCCATTTTTGATAATGTCCATGCCTCTGCGCCATAGAGCAGCACTGGGATTATTTAGGTCTTATATAGGGTAACTTTTGTTGTTCTAGAGAGGGCTTTGCTAGTCGTTTGCCTTCTTATCCCAAAGAAGCAGCGATTGGCAAGAGTTATTCTTCGTTTGATCCCAGCGCTGGTGTCATTGTTTGAATTGACGGCGGAGCCTAGGTAGACAAAGTCCTTAACTACCTTAAAATTATTTTTGTCGAAGGTGACATTCTGTTCAAGACGTTGGTGCTGAGTGTCCTTTTTGCTTGACGCTAAACCCATTTTCGCCGGTCCCGTCTCAGTACTCGCGAAAGCGCCACTGATATCACGCTGCTTTCTGCCGATCATCTCAATATCGTCGGCGTATGGGAGTAATTGGACGGAATTTTGAAAGATGACAGCGCATCACCTTGTCTAAATCCTTTTTTGACAAGTCGGTGAGATGTTTACCGACCTTGATGGAGCAGCGTGCATTCTTCATCGTCATTTTGTACAGACGGACGAGTTTGGCAGGAATGCCAAAACTAGACATTGCTCTATATAGCTCGTCTCTATAGATGATGTCATACACAGTCTTAAAATCGATAAATAGGTGGCGAGTATCCATCTTAAGATCATAGGTTTTCTCCAGTAGTGTGAATATTTGGTCGATGGTGAATTTTCCTGGCCTGAAGTCATATTGATATGGACCTATCAGGTCGTTGACAAACGGCTTCAGGCGTTCACACAATACGGCAGAAAGATTTTGTCTGCGATGTTAAGAAGACTGATGTCTCTTCAGTTGGTGCAGTTCAGAGGGTCTCCTTCGAACTCAAGATCATCTTCTTAAAAAGTGTTTGTCCTTTGAGATGGGCTTAACAAATATTTTAATAGGCAAAGCTCTTTACGAAGCCCGTTTTCTTAACTTTAACAAAATAATGTTATTTTCCTACACAGGTTTCCTTGATTAATATTCTCGACTGTAGGAGATGATCGTGATCAGAGCTGCTTAGCTACTTCACTAACAATTTGTAAAAAAATATTAACTATTTCCATTTTTACAAAGTCTCATATTTGCGTCCGAAATGATAGAAAAATGTACTTGTATATGAATTCAATGTTTAAATTATTCTATCGGTCTTTGCAGATGAGTGACTTTCTCCTTGTTTTTAAAAATATTGGTTCAGTGCACCATATCATGTAACTATGAGCATTGACTGTATTTGTTTTTACAGAGGCTTAACCCTCTCCTTAAATTGGATTTGCCATCAAACCTAAGCTAGGTACTAATGAGGCTTTCTGTATTTATTTAGTTCGTACAAAACCGACCAAAGAAATACACAATGTTATAAATTATACAAGGCGTTTTACAGTCCGCGAAGGTTTCCATGTCCTTCTAAAAGGTACAATGCAGAAGGTCCTGCAAATATTTTATCAGGAAATCGGGAAGACTTTTGTTTTATACAATTGCAGTAGGTCTACGGTCGATAGTTGACGCTCCGGTAGGGATCCAAAGGTGCTCTGGAACTAAGCGGCATTGTTCATTGGCTCAACATGTCTAATGCATATAAGCTGAAGAGTGCTGGCCCTTCTGACAATGTCAATTTCGGTTTAAAGCCCGCCCGGGCCTCGAAATCCCGTACAGTAAGGCTTGCATAGTGCTATGTTCATTGTGATTCGGTAAATGTTTACTCGGATTAAGGCCGACATAAGAATTTTTACTTTAGTATTTGTACTGCATATATCACACATTGCACTAACTGCCATCCACATCAAAGCCAATGTCCATCGGGACTCCAATTGAAATATATAGGAAATACGAGTATGTATGCGAGCAGCTTTTCGTTCCATCATTACATAGTGTTATGATAATGTTAATTTCGAACTAGTACATTGTCAGTCAGTAGCTGTTCGTTAATGGGTGTTTCAAAGTAAGCTTTTGGGAACTCTCCAAAAATTATGTTTCAAATAGTAACAGCCCTCTCGTTCGTAGGAAGATTTGTTGACATAAAAATTATTATATTTGGGTATACTTCTAAAATAATTTGGCCGTTCCATATTTAGACTATTAGCCAAATGCTGTGTCTTTTATTATAGAAACCTTGTCCCTTGAGCAGCAACACAGCTTGGTTATTCATTATTTTTAGTATAAATTTTTATTTTTTTATGCATAATATATTTACATTTAGATTTATTACCTCCTACATACTTTATAAAAAATAAACGCTTAAAAACCAGCCTCACTAACTTATCTAATGTTATTCTGACATATCCCACTCTTATACTTACTATATCCTTTTCGATAGAAGGTGTATAAATAACAGTTTTTTCCTTGATATTTGGTATGAATTAAATTTTGCATCAAAATCATCCAAATCGGAAAAAATGCTAACTTTTACGTAGCTAAAACAAAAAATTCTTTCCCCTTGGAGAAAAAACATGGAATGCATAAAATTTCATAACGTTCAACAAGCAAAACTAATGCAAACGCTTGAGTTGCACACATACGATTCCTACACTGCCATAAGCAATGACTTAAACTATATGTATACGTTCATAGAAGTTGTAGACAACTTCCATAAAGATGGCGCTAATTTTGTGAATAATTGAAATATAACTATGAACAATATATTTTTGAAATAAAACGTGTGTATTCCATATGAAAAGATTAAGACCAGTTTGTAGTCAGCCACTTTTAAGAACAAATATCACTACTAAGCTTCTTCAAACAAGATACTATCACCACATTCTAACCTAATCTGGTTTTCCCTAAGATTAAAAAATAATTCACGGTCCCAACTGATAACCGAACACTTGAGTCATCAACACTTTATCTTAATCTCACAAAAAGTACACACATACATACCATATATCTATATGTATACACTTTAAAATATGTAAATGTTTTCACCATATTTCCTTTTACCAAATAAATGATCTTGATCTAAAACAAACAAGTCTCGCTATTTTTCCTTAAACGAAATGCTTCATTTAATTGTTTTTCCTCTGGAGGAATGCACTAATAGCATAAAAACTCTTTAGACTCGCTGTACTTTAATAATCGAAAGTTTATTATATTTACGAGGCCGTTGTCCGTTCTCTGTCCCCAATTAATTGTTCTGTTGTTTGTGGACATATACATATGTAGCACTCTTAACTAAAGTATAAAATTATTTCTGCTAGGAAGCTGACTATGTCATCGCAAGCACTACTTCTCTTGGTGCTGCTATTCGGTGTTTTTCGCAGGTAATCAGATGATTGTCCACTAAAAATAGAATTTTTCGTCAACATCAAGCCGTTGTACAATCATTGTCACCTTTACTTTTGATTTCGGATGTTTTTTTTTCTCTTTTTCTGTTTTATTTGTTTGTGCATTACTTATCCAGATTCGCATGGTCTTCCCTTTTACATTAATACGTATGTGCTATATAGCTAATAAAGAGAAGTCCAACAAGATGATTCACTCAACTTGTTTTTAAACCTCTGATCAAAAGGAAAATCTTCTGAATGTCATCAGCAATTGTTAGCAATGATTCAATTCAATAGTCAGGGAAAAGAGCATAACTTCAGACTAGCACTTTAGTAAATACTGAAAATTCTTTAATTGCGACGAAAGTCTTGCTACAATGACATGAACTGAAAATGAGATATTTCTTATGCCCAGATTCGAATGCTTTCGTTTTAAGTAAGAAACTTTTCTTTGTCAGCTCCCTCTGTATCGGCTCAATAAATAAAGTATTATATATAAAGTTGATAATACATAAAATATCAGTTTTATTGTTGAAGACTTATTGTAACCTCTGACTGTAGGAACCTAATGTTCAGAATTTTTACTTTGTATAATTTGTCGATTTAGCAACGAAATTCACGTTTATTATTAGTAAAGAAAAAAAATCACATTTGTCTTGTCTGTTTAATTCTAGTCGTTGCAGTTAAAAAGAGAGTGGAAAACATTTAACTAAATTCAAAAGTCACTTCTAGAGCGATGGGTACCACACTATCAGAACCGATCACCGCAAAAGAATCGTCATATTGCCAAAATAATCAATACCGTGTTGGGTCTAGTTGCATGCAAGGATGGCGTATCAGCATGGAAGATTCCCATACTCACATCCTATCATTGCCCGACGATCCAGGCACATCATTTTTTGCAGTTTATGATGGACACGGTGGCGCGAGAGTTGCGCAATATGCGGGGAAGCATTTACACAAATTTATCATAAAAAGGCTGGAGTACGAAAAGGATATCCAAGAGGCATTAAAACAGGTGAGTTCTAATATTCTCCCTCCCCCTATTCAGCATTTAAAATAAAGTTTTGTTTTTCCTTTCATTAAGGCTTTCCTCGACATCGATTCGGCAATGTTGTACAATCAGCATTGTGGAGAACAGATGGCTGGATCCACTGCAGTGGTAGTGCTCATTAAGAATAATCGGTTATATTGTGCAAATGCAGGTGATTCCCGTGCTGTTGCCTGCGTAAATGGTGAAGTGGACGTCCTCTCGCTGGATCATAAACCAAACAATGAGGTCGAAACAAAACGTATTTACGAGGGTGGCGGCTTTGTGGAGTTTAATCGTGTGAATGGCAATCTAGCTTTGTCTCGTGCATTAGGTGATTTCGTCTTCAAAAATAACAAATCAAAAAATCCCGAGCAACAAATTGTTACAGGTGAGGCTTGTGTAATAAATAGTGTAGGTATTTGCTCTGTTTTTATCCCTCCACAACTTTCATTTGTTCTCGTATCTTCGATTAGCTTGCATCAGCTGAGGAATTCAAAAATACCGTGATTGCTGATTGATTGTGTAATGACGAAGCCAAACCGACATTAAAATTATTTAAATTCACTGATATACTCAAAGAAGATTGTAGATTTTTTTTTAAATTTTCTGCGCCATTTTCTCCTACTCTTATCTAAGACTTTTGAGCATATGACTGTCGTCAAACGTATCGGTTTGCGAATTTTTATTATCAATGATTGAGGACATTCAATTAGACCTGTTACCCATTGACCTGAAACAATATCAATTAAATCTATTTTTATTCATTTATATTTTTTTTATATAGTGCTACATGAAAAACGCTGCAGCCGCCTGCTTGAAATTTGCCATCTGTTAACGCGAAGATTACAGATTACAGATGTTTGCCATAATCTGTTTTATATGGCAAATTACTCTTTCACATATGCTGTATTATTGCTTATGGCTTTTTCAAATGTTAAAACAAATTTTTCCACCACTAGCTGGAGGCTAAGCAAGTTGTATGCAGCTTGAGTTTAAGGTTTTAATTTAATCGTTGCCATACATGTGATTCATAATAGCACAGAGCGCCAACATTATGTTGAACGGAAGTGGCGACCACACTTTCTTCTTTGAATGCTGAATTATTTAACAATCTCTTAGAATTAATAAATATAAGTTTTGAACAGCTGTTTTACAGATTGCTGGACAAGTAAACAGACTATTCGTGTCTAATTCTTTCATTAAACCATGTTGTTTCATTTTTAAGAGTTAACTTTAATCAAATACAATACAATATGCAAGTTCAATACTATAATATTTTCAAAATGACCTCCGCCACAAAATGGCGGATGATGTATGTTTTGTCAACCCCCTTAATATGGATGTCAATTGAAATTGAAGCTGCATTCAGGGTTTGCTCCCCATCGAGGGAACTCCTCAATGATGAACAGCACAGTCACAAAATTATGTATATGCGTAACTCGGATAATGCACCTTGGCTAGCTCTACACCATGACGTATAAAACTTTGTTTCGTTAGGTACAATTAAGCTTTAAGCTGAAATAAGTGGCGCATAGATCGGTGGTGAACTTAAAACAGCACAAAGCCATCAGTTGGTAGAAAGAAACAAAACAAGAAACCAATTTCAAAACCACCGACCATAGATACATACAAGGTCATGCTGCTTTACAATGTAGATGTGTCTAAAAGTCTGGTAAGAGGACCATTGGACACATTATAGAAATGATATAGTTCAGATTTCGGAGAGCACAAATATACGAAACTGCTATACAATCCATCCATATTGACTTCGGTAAAGATGGTGTCCACCAGACATTTGCATGGTTACATTCACGCAATGGATGCACAACTTGATTCATGGATACTTCTCATTACTCATTGTACAATGAGACCTTTGAATGAGTCTGAGTGATTGCGGGTATTACAGTCGTGTTGTCGACCGTCGAAATATATACTCATTCATCTCATGGATGGGCTAATTCACATTCGCACTTACAAGGGTTGAATATACGTGAATGCTTGTGCGAAAATACTTATCACTTATACTTATAATTGAAAAAAAAAAAAAACCAAAACGCACAACAGAATCCCAAAATCGTCTGCGCAATAACTCTAGTAACACGAATGATTCGAATGCGCTTTCCACCCTTATTGCATGTCTCATTTGTACCGTCGTTTTCCAGTATAGCATTCGCACATACCCAAAATAAAGAATGCTATGGGTAATGAGTTATGATGAGTCTGAATCATAGGTTGTATAAATCCTGTGAGTTAAGAGACCTTCTTGCATCCATACTCACATGCATTCATAATTCTCTTCACTCATTGAGTGTCGAATCACTGTG
Source organism: Volucella inflata (assembly GCA_928272305.1). NCBI lineage: Eukaryota > Metazoa > Arthropoda > Insecta > Diptera > Syrphidae > Volucella > Volucella inflata. Next base: position 78,374,472 of record OV743718.1, read on the forward strand.
TGTGAATTGAATGAGTATGGTTTGTTAATTTCTATGGGTGTCTCATGGGTAATTTTTTTTGGCATTCATGCAGATCTCGAGTGTCTACGAGGGCGGGTCAATAAGTCCGTGACTTTTGGATTAAAACACAGATTTTTTGATAAAAAAATAATTTTATTTTTCAACGTAGTCTCCCTTGAGCTCTATACACTTTGTCCAACGCTTCTCCAATTTTTTTTATCCCTTCTAAAAAAAATGATTTGTCGAGGTCCTCAAAATAGGCCTTTGTTTGCGAGATGACTTCATCATTGGAGTCAAATCTTTTTCCACCAAGCCATTTCTTCAGGTTTGGGAACAAGAAGTAGTCGCTCGGAGCCAAATCTGGAGAATAGGGTGGATGAGGGAGCAATTCATAGCCCAATTCATGGATTTTTGCCATGGCAACTGCACATGTGTTTGTGGTCGACTGTGAGCAAACGCGGCACCCATCTTGCGGAAAGCTTTCTCATGCCCAAGTGATCATTCAAAATTGAAACCACTGAGCCATGCGAGATCCCTACGGCTTCCACAATCTCTCGCACTTTCAATCTTCGGTCGGCCAACACCATATCGTGAATTTTTTCGATTGTTTCGGGTGTAGAGACCTCAACTGGGCGTCCAGGACGTTCGGCATCTTCAGTGCTTGTACGGCCACAACGAAATTCAGTAAACCACTTTTTTACCATTGAAATCGATGATGCAGAGTCCCCATAGTATTTATCAAGCTTAGCCTTGGTCTCGGTAATGGTTTTTTTTTTCGCAAGAAATAATGCTTAATAAGCACACGAAATTCACTTTTTTTCATTTTCTCCTCAAATTAGTGAGTAGTCTGATAAAAATAGCTGTCAAACACAAACTAACTGACGCAGCAAGTTTAAATTTTGACAGGAGTCAACTGCCAGATGCCTGTTGACAGGAGCAGTGTTGCTGTTTCAGTTAAGAGGTCAGAAATTCAAAAAGTCACGGACTTATTGACCCGCCCTCGTACATGTTTTTTTGTTCTGTTATTTTGTTAATCTGTATCCTAGGAGATTTTTTTTTAAATAATGCAGAAAAGAAATATTAGATCAAATAGAAACAGATCTGCATTTTAACTAGTCAAATTGTCTTCACAATTGAACGTTCTATTTGACACGCTGACACCTGCTAAGTTATGTCTATTTTTTTATAGCTATCCATTTAATATTATGAGAGAATATTTTGTTCTTTTACTATATCCGTGTACATAATTTGTTTTTATTATAATATTATTATTTTTTGTTTAAACTGTTTTAAATTGTTGTCTATTTCGTTAACAGCATTCCCTGATGTGGAAACTCGAGAAATAACCGAAGACTATGAATTCCTAGTACTTGCCTGCGATGGAATTTGGGATGTTATGACTAATCAGGAAGTTATTGATTTTTGTCGTTACCGTATTGCTAATGGCATGTACCCTGAGGAGATTTGCGAAGAGCTGATGGATCATTGCCTAGCTCCTGACTGTCAAATGGGCGGCCTTGGTGGTGATAACATGACCGTTGTTCTTGTCTGCTTCCTACACAATAAATCTTACGAGGACTTAATAGAGCGTTGTTCGTCCAGTATCTCAGCATCAAACAATACCAACAACACAAACAATGCCAACGACACAAACAACACCAACAACACAAACAATGCCAGCGAAAAAAACAATACCGACAATATAAACGACACAAATAACTCGGACAGTGAAGACACGAATGCGCGGCAATAAAACATGATGCCCATTTAGTGAATACAACATTCTACATACTCTATTTTATATCCGCATATATATATATTTATATATATATATATATATATATATTCTACGTTACTTAATGATTGTGTTCGTTTTAACTTTTCTTCTTTGCTAAAAAGAGAATTTTTAAATATGAAAGAAAATAAAAGATCTAATTTGAAGAAGGGAAACATTACTGCAAATGAATCGTAAATTTGACGAGTTCTTATATTTTGTTCTTTTGTTTTGTTTATTCAATCGTTAGAATCCAGTAGACTGTAAATGAATTTATGTATGTCTGCTCCTTAGGTACACACATACATACACATGTATTCGTATGTACATATAGCCGTGTGCATCAAAACCACACAACTAATTTCATCAAAATTAAAACAAACAAACAAAAAATAGCTGCAAAATAATGTGTGCGCTTAATGTTGCATTTAAAAAGAAAGTGGAAATGGAATAATATTATTTTTAATAAATGATTAAAATACTGAAAAAAATCAAATAAACATTTTGTGAACCATTGTTTCATAGTAAGTTGTTATTTGTGTGGTTTTGCCATGCACACGACCATATGTTTTCTTTTCTAAATTAGAAATTTTGTAAATAAAATAACAAAAAATTACTGAAAATAAAAATATATAATAACACACAAAAGGGGACTGGTGCCACATGTACTTGGCTATGAAAATCAAAATAAAACTAAAACAAATTAACTTTATGCTAAAGCAGCATTCAAATGTTTAATGAACAAAAAATAACTTTGAAAAAAATATTAAAATTAGAATGAATAACGTAAAAAAATAATATAATATAAAAGCATATAACATTTCCAAATCCTAAAGACTTACATAAGTCCTTCTTCCTGGTTCCACAGACTTCTCTCCCAAAAAGGATTTATCTTAAGAAAAAATATTATTTCTTTTGAAACAGATGTGCCTATTATTTTGATTTTTGATAAATTATATAACATACATATACAGTTTATAATGAAATAGTATGTAAATTTTAGTTCTATATCCATTATTTTGAATTTTTATTTTTTTTAAATAAATCAGATTTCTTACTTTTTTTGTAGATAAATAAAAAGTGTAAATTGATTAAATGCAGATCCTAAGATCTAAGAACCTTATAATAATAATTATAATAATAAAAAAAACATTATAGTGTAGATTAATACGTACATATTGGTGTTTTATTTCGTATTTTACGTTGCATCGAACACTTGAGCCATATGATAACAAGTACATATGTATGTATATCGTAAGCCAAGGGACTTTTTCGATTTAAGTTCAAACTTAAACTACAATTAATATTTATAAGGCTTTAATCGTGGTGGCGATGGCGCGATGATTAGCTCATTGGACTATCACGCAAAGGGTCCGTGGTTCGATCACCGGCATCGCCAACAAATTTTCGAATCGTCATCACCCTGTCGGTGGGCAATGACAAACTCCCGAAAAGTAAAATTGCATATGAAAAAGCTTCAAAGGAATGCCGTTCGGATTCGCCGATAAACCGTAGGCCCCGCTCAGATATGACAAAAATGACAACATCAGCAACACAAATGAGTGCCAAGAAGCTAGGCCATGGCACATACCGGGCTTCCAGCGCCAGAGGGTTTTATTTTTAATCAAATTTGCTAAGGCGTGTGAAAGAAAACACAAATTATGATTTTTTTGTCATTATTTTCCTTAATAAGCTTCCAAAGTGAAGGCCTATAAGTCGTATCACTAAATTAAATATGATATAAATTGGGCGGCTTCGTGACGTACTATTTCCTACATGACACTAGTAGAACGGATACTATGCCGGGCAACCATTTTTAGATGACAAGTCTCATCGGGATGACAAGTCGGCTGCCTAATGATAGCAAATGCGATGAAAATATTCGACCGCCGTTGCTTAGTCCACCAACAACTTTGTAGGTCCACTTGACGAATAATTCACTAAATGTCTTGAGTACTTAGAATTATTTATGGAGAGCAGGTGAATGCTGCTGTAAGTGATGAAGCCGGCGGATTTGTATCTCAACAGACTAATAATCAACTGCTTCATTAATTGTTCAAATGAGCCTTACGAATGTTCTATAATTGCTGACGCCAATTCAATATTTGAACCAAAAAGCGAAATACAAGGATGTGTTCTATGATGACAATATTTCTGAGACTGACGGGGGTGAAAATACCAAAGGCAGTCGCTTAAAATCTTGATTACGATGATCATATAGTCTTCTTTTAAAACAATGTTTATTCGAGGTGAAACGATTGGGGATGTGGTAAAAAGGCCTGGTCAGCTATAAGTCTACTTGTAGTTGCTCTTTCTTTCTAATGTTCCAAAGTTTCTCAATCGTGCGTATTAATTTCATCTCAAGCCGCTTACAGTTGTGCTAAGAAAAGACCGTCGTAACCTAAGCATGTTACTCATGTTACTACGACTCAGTTGCGAACTAGAACCGATTGGAGTTAGACAGCAAACCGATTTTCAACATCTGGATAACGATCGACAACTGTCAAAGAAGGCCTTTATTGCAACTACCCCAGCAGTGGGGAGGAGTGAAGTGCAAAATTTATATTGCTTGATGATGAGAAAACAACAATGCAGCGTGCAACATGATAAGCTAAAGCATAGCAACGCACTCTCAACTGAAGCACAGAGAGCAGAAACCATTTACAGAATCACTAAAGACCGGTTAAACCAACAACCTTGAAAGCTTTAAGGGACATAGTGCTCTTCAGACAAAAATGGGATCTTCCGGAAACAAAAAGGGTGAGTTCATAATCGCAGTATTAGCGCAGTACTGCATCGTCAAGCGTTCTTAATTGCAAACATGTGGCAATGATGCGATGCATCGCGTTCTAAAATGTAACATGAAAGCATCCGCTGCGCAAACAAAAGCAACCAGCTCATCATAGATTATCGTGATGCGATGAAATTTGAAAAAGAAAGCTAATTTGTTTAAGTGTTGTTTATTCATCAAATTTTTTTTTTTTTTTCATTCGAAAATGGGAGAAAAAACATCAGGATAAGTTCAATAAAAAGTTTACACTTGAGTATACATCTTTTTTCATTAAAGGAAGAAGAAATTAACAATACTTTCCGACTTAATTGTGTCTTTTTTATGTCTAAAATATATTTAAATATGTTGCCATTGTATGATTAACAAAAGTAGTTAGAAAAATTGTCGCTGCTAATTTCTCCGACATATTTTTTTTATAAAAACAAAACAATCGGCACACAAAACAACAAGCCGTTCAAGAACGTCAAAAAAAGTCGTGTTTTTTTTTTGCGTGTCCGCTTAACAATTAATTTGCATGTTAATTACAACAATAACATAGCGATCAACGCTAAGTCAATTTATCGCCGCTATCTATTAAGCCGATATAAAACAGTGCTCCCAAATCATATTTTCTTCGTTTCGGATGAATTTTTCGATGAATTAGCAAAAATGTTAACCATTCGCCTACAAATTTTATTCAAAACAATTTAAGTTTGTTCACCAACCGACAAATGAGCCACCACTTAACGCCATAGAGATGTGTGTGCTACCAAGTTTTTACAAACTTAGCTAACATGCGTGCAAAAAAACACAGGTAAAATTAAAGTATCGTGATACATCGCAACATCAAAAAATCATTCCATCGCATCACGAAAGCAGTGATATTTACGCGATGCGCATTTTTTTGACGTTTACGAACTCAGCCATACTATCAAGATTTGCATCAGCTTTTTTGAATAACGTCAACAACAGCAAAAGAGCTTCTCCAATCATTTATGAATTCAGATTGGTAGACCGAAATCTTTCTCCAACTTTTCTTTAAATGCAGTAGAATCCCTTCTGTACGTAATTTTTTTAAATTTTCAGTTTCAATATATTCAATAAACCGTTCAAAACGTTCTCCAAATTTTTTTTAAAGCAAAAGAATCCCTTGTTAACGTCATGAATCCTCATCAAAGGAAATTGAAGAAGCACAACATCGTTCTGGGAAAAATGAGGTATTTTCTTTTTTCCAATAATTTGCTATTTGAATTTTTTATTTTCAATTTTAAACGTTAGCAGCAGCCCTTTCCTCTTTAACGTAGTATTCGACTATCTTTTAAAAGATTGCATGCGCGAAACAAATGTAACGCCAATTCTCTTCGCTGACGACGCAGTTATACTTAGCGATAACGCCGAAGATTTACAGAACGCCTTAGATTCATGGAAAAATGCGCTAGAGAGAAACGAGTTTAAAATAAGTCGTTAAAAGGCGGAGCATTTGACGTGCCCATTTGCGCATCCGTTGCGACCTGTTCCGGATATCATGTTAGATGGAATAGTTCTTCCGAAAAGCACTATCTTTAAGTACTTAGGATCAATCGTTAACATGGAAGCGAAATGTGACGACGACGTAAACCAAAGAGTGAGTGTGGGATGGATGAAATGGCGGAAAAATTCGGGAATATTTTGCGACCGAAAATTTCCACTTAAACTAAAGGGGAAACTCTACACCACGGTTGTTAGACCAGCTCTTATATACGGTTCACAGTGCTGGACAATGTACGAAGCGCTTAAAAACAAAATGACGGCAGCGGAAATGAAAATGTTAAGGATGTCTAGTGGAGTCACTAAACGCGATTGCATTAGATCTACGCGTATAAGAGGAAGTCTACATATAAAGAATTCGGTAACCGAACAGCTTGAGGCGAATAGAATAAGCTGGTATTGCTACGTTCAAAGAAGATCTGCGGAAAATCCGGTTAAAAAGGCACTAGCAACTGCGATCACTCCAACTGTAAGAAAACGAGGTCGGAAAAAGAATTCCTGGACTTCTCGGATGGCAAATGAGCAACAACGCCTGGAGCTAACCACTGAAGCGATCCAGGACCGAGCATTATGTAGACGTGTTCTGCGGTCTGCGACATTAGCCAACCCCATATTCGGAGCAGCAGCGATGCAGTAAAAATGGGAAACTCGTTACGCATAAGTTCGTATAAGAAGAAGCAGCTGGAAGACAACACCAACCAGAACCTCGCACCTCGTCGACGTCAGCGAAGGGGAGGACGTTCTCGAAGATCATCTGCCAGACCAAGATCAAGACACTAGGAGCGTTGCCCGGAGTAGGCCCCAATCTCGACGTCGTTAACATTTAAAATGCTTTCAAGTCATATATATAATGCTTTTGTTTTTCGTGTGCACAGAAATGGTTTTACACTAGTTTTCAGTTCATTTCATACAAAATCGAGTCCAATGTTCAGTGGATGAAAAATTTAAGCTGAAAATAATCAAGTAGATTGTTTTTCTGCGAAATTGAATTACATGGAGGACATCGAAGGCCCCGTCAATTTTTTTTTGGCACTGCAAAGGAGCTTTTGGCTATACACTACATGGTAATGATAAATCCAATTCTATCTAAATTTCTAAATTTCTCTCTTAGACCGAGAGACCAAGTATTTTTTTTTATGTGTAAAAATTTAACCAAAATTGGGGCTGTTAGACTCTGAGACTAGCATGTGTGAATCTGTTCTTCATTTTAATATTCATTTCATAGACTGCGCTCTAAAAGCTATCTTGCATTTAAGAAAAAAATTGGTTTTATGTACAACATGCTTTGATATTTTGTTAACCATGTCCGACTTTTCTTAACTGGTTTTATGCCATGTTCATAGATAGTTGGGTTTTCACGGATGGCTAACAAAAGTTTTAGATCGAGCAGTTGATACCTTTCTGTATGACGAAGTATCTGCATTTGTAGCTTTGCTTGGAGACTTGACGATAATCTCCTTACGAATTATAAGCTCGTTCTAGAATAAGTAAGAAGTTGAATTTACAGAATCTTGTTTGATGATGCTTATGCAGAACGTCTTAATCTTTCGGCATGTATACGAACGCACGTAATCAGGTCAAATTCGTAAATTTGAGTCTGAGCCTAACCTGTTAGTAGCTGGCACGCGCTCTCCACATTTCAGCCAACCATAAGACCGTCAAAGTTTTGCAATACTCGTACAACGCTGAAAAGATCGTGTCTGTCTCAGGAATAAAAGTAACGAGAAGTACATAGAAGCGTGCGGTCGAGGAAGTAGAACATCTTTATTAATTTGTTCATAATCGGTTTCAAAGTTATTTGGACAACCTGTGAAATAGATTTGAAATGACTGAGGAAATTCAGTGATCGCAGTGTTTCTGGGCTTCAAAATAACTGTTGAAATAATTGTTTTAATTCATAAATATCAAGGAACCAAATGGCGTGTAGTCGAGCTCATGATGATGAGTTTGATGTGCCACAAGGTTCAATTTTGTGAAATTTGTTTTCCACAGTACAGTTACCAAATTTTAGGCAATATTGTTATATAATTTTATTTAATATAGGTGTGAATTAATCAAATTAAACCAAGAAAGCTTTTAACTAATGAATGCGGAGTTTTAACACTCCTCGTCAGCTATAACTGCAGCAGATTAAAGCTATGCGTGCAATTTTTATACTTTATAATAAGTATGCCAATTTGATACTTTATAATAAGTACACCAATTAATTAGACATATGTATATACGCCAGTATGTTCTGGCAATTCCTGAACCTCATTTCCTTTATTTATAATCATTGTCCGATAAAGAAGACCTGAACAGTTAAGCATTTTTAAGCAAATAAGGACCGATGAAGCAACCGGTGAAGACCACCACTGCACCTACTGCTCAAGTTTTCGATCCCGTCTTAAGTGACAGCCGCGGCTGGACTAAGGCTAAGTCTTGTTCCTAAAATTGTAGCGGACGGACAAAAACCAAGCAATTGCGACTGACGCTAATTTTTTACAGGTTATGTCACAAATCTTTCCATAACCTTTTCCTTTGACGCCAATATCAGATCAAGTTAGAACAGAAAAGTACAGAAATATTTTTGACACGTAAAAATTATCTGTTACATGTTTAGCTTAAAGAAAAAATTAAAATAACAAATCGCTGAAGTCAAATTAAATTGAACCTACACTTCTCACAAATTTAAACTTTACTGTTCTGAACTACTTAGAACAATCTCATTGAGCATATGTATTTCATTAGCTAACCAATCGCGTTTCAATCCATTCATTTGCAACGGCAAGAAAGCTCATGAAATGAATTCTTGGCAGCGTGTGACCTTTGTGAACAAGAGGAAATCTGTTATCTGCACCAGTAGCTTTGGGTTAATTAATTGTTGTCCATCTCGATAAATAAAACCAACATCCTTGGTATCTGAAAAAATAACCATACTTGAAAATGGTTGTTCGTCCGCCCCTAACGGCCTTCCTGCTGTTGTAATAAAAGAGTTCGTAAGCCATCTCCCCTTGCTGCCCTATTTAACGTATCTGTTTCAACAGGTACTTTGCCTTTCCTAGGGAAGGAATCTTATATCATCCTTATTCATAAAAAAATGAAGTAAGGCCGACGTCGATAATTACAGGCCTATAGCAAAATTCTCTTGCATACGCAAGCTTTTCGAAGGCATAGTCTGTCGACAATTGTTTCCGTACTGTAGGCTAACAATCTGCACAAATCAGCACGGTTTCATGGAAGGTAAACGTTCGCCTCTAGGATTCTTTGTGCTTTAGAAGACGCTGATTAAATCGATTCAATTTCCACGGATTTTTGCAAGATATTCGATAAAATTTCTTATCAACTTGGCATTTTCAAAATTAAAAAACCTTAGTTTTCCCCCTTCTTTTGTGGCATGGATCAAATCCTATTTAGAAGACCGAGAATGCAGAGTCATCTTCAGATCTTCAATATCCGATCCCATAAAATAAAATTCTGGTGTCCCTCAGGGTAGTCACGTTGGACTACGTTATCCTAACGATTACCGACATAAATCACGTTTTAATGAATTCTAATATTTATATTTTCGCTGATGACATTGCTTGCAAGATAACTTAAAATTGTTTTCGGTTGGTGTAAACAAATTTTTTTTTGAGCTTAATGTCAGCAAATGCTAAGCCAAAACCAATTCCTACAAACATCTACACCTTACATTACTCTGTAGATTACTGTGTAGTTTGGTCAGCCTATAAACAAATCCGTATTCAAAGAATTGAAGCAGTTCAATGCAGGTTTATCCGTTCTGCACTTCGTAATCTACCTTATTATGGATGGATTACCATCCTATGAAAAAAGGCTAAAACTAATTAGCATGTATACCCTAAAAACACGTCGCGAAGTCGCTATACATCAGCGACTGGAACACCAGTACACCAGTTGTTGACTGGAAACATCGACTGTCCGAGAATACCGCAAAATATTTTATTCGCTTCCAATCCCCGTAATCTAATATCTGTCCCATTTCTCCTTATCCGAACTCACTGCATTAATTACGGTCATTTTAATATCAAGAATGCTGCGTATAACAAACAACTACGCCGAAGTAGCAGCAAACACGAAATCTAAAAAGCCCTGCTCGATATGTAACTTCCTTAACATCTCCTTTGGCTACCATATTTTCTCGCCCCATTATATTAAGAATGTTTTTGTTAGTTTTAAGTTTTTGCTTGTTAATAAGCTTAACAAAGTTGTCCGGGGTATACCCGGGCCAACAATAAAAATCTCTAAGTCCAGATGTGATGACAATGGAAGTTTTGCTCAAGCTCGGACAATTGCTTTCTCTTAATACGATTTTTTCCTTTTACACTTACCGTTCAATTTGTACTACGCCTTTTTCGTTGGTTTAATATTCTTATCATTCATAGGGAAATTAAGCAGCAGTTCAATCTGTCCGGCATAGATCTAGGGAAATTGCTTCGATGGATGAATTATTTTGCCTTAACAATTCGGCTAGTCCAAACGCTCATTGAAACCCTTGAAAACAAAAACAAACGAAAAATATCCAAATGCTGTCGTACCAGTTCATACTTAGTAAAACACGGGTAAGTTTTCTTTTCTCCTTTAGTTTCTTTATATCATTAATTTATTCCTGTGATTTGACCATCTCTTAAAATCTCCTGGCCTAAGTGTTCTTCATTCATACCAAATAAATAAATATAAAGAAATAATTGTTTTTTTTTAACAAAATTTTAAAAAGGGAACCGAAAAACAATATTTTCCTTTTTTTGTTGATTCTTATTGTTGCTACACTACCGGCTTATTTATAAATTTTTGTTCTGTATGAACTATATTACAATCCAATTATTACTATTTTTTTTTTCCTTTTATATTCAATGCCTTACTTATCCAATTACATAAACGTACATATATAAATGTATAACACATTATATTCAGTTTTTTGTTTTGTTTTACACGAATTGTATAATTAATTAGTTTTTCTTATTAACTAGATTTTACCATTGTAAGTTATTATTTATATATTTCATAATTCTTAGCGTCTATTAGTATTAAGAATATAATTAAAATTTTCTTTTTTTGTTTCTTCTTTTATCTCTGTATATTATACTCTATTTTTGTTTTTTTTTTTAATTTTATTAAATTTATTTTTACAAAAAATATTTCTAATTTAATTTTGTTTTAGTTTCTTTTATGCTTAAATTTTAATTTCTACACTTTAAGTGCATGATTATAATTATTTCATATCTATAACAAAAAAATTGTTTATTGTTTAATTTTTTTTATTTGTGTATCCTAGTTTTGTTTTTTGTTTTATTTTTAATATACATTAAATGTTTTAATATAAATCATTTAATTAGCAAAACATTTATCGATTCATTATTTTTATTTCACTTGCATATTATAGAAATAAACGATTTTCATATTCTTGTAAAATAATTCAATAAACTCATTAATTTGTTGTCTATGATTTGTTGTTTTTGTTTTTCTTACTTTGTCGTGTAGGTTTTCCTTTTTTTCATTTTTAAATATTAAACACTAATTTAAAAGCACTTTGCGAAGATATACAATAATAATTTTTGTAATAATGTACATTTTTTCTTTTGTTTTTTTTTCCTTTTTTCATTATGTTTCGTAATAATTTTTTTGTTTGTTTGCTTTAAATTTATAAAAATAAAAATTAATTAAAATACCTCTTGATTAAAATGACTTTATTTGTAAATAATTGTTGCTTTATGAAATCAATATAAAAACAAGTTTATAAGAATAATAATTTCCGTTCTTGTTTCCGTAGTTTTCCACTTGTTTTTGTTTTGTTTTTTATTTGATAAATATTTGCGAACGAGCAAAGCACGAAATTCGTATTTTACATTTAGTTTATATATAAAAAGATTGTTATTTTGTTTTAATTTAGTTAGTTTACATACATATATTTCAATACAATAATACGCGTAACATAAAAAAAGTTCATGAATTTGTTTACACCTAAAATTCGAATAATTTTGTTTTAAACATTTTTGGATATATAGTTGATATCTATACATTAAGTATTTTCTTTTTATTTATATACCTATTCGTTTAGTTATTTTAAATAAATTATAAAAAATCTAACATAAATTTAAATAAAACGAGAATTATGAATTTAAAAAAAAAGAACGAAATAATGATAAGGAATAATCAATTTTTTTTTAATATTTAATCTAAAAATGTAAAAAGTAATATTCGATTTGCTATCTGAATCTTCAATTCCCAGTGACATTTTCATTCTTTCTCTTTAGATAATGTTATATTTTCTTTACATTCAACAAAAAGTCAATATAATTTTTTTTAAACTTGTTTGTTGTATATTCCATCCATATTCGGCTTAGTTTCAGGTTACTTGGAAAAATGAAGGATTGACTAAAACACCCTTTCCAAGAGATCCGAAAATCACGTCATGATAACAATGCACAAAGCATCTATACATTTGTATATATGATAACTGCAAGTGCCTGTCTACCTGGTCTACGAAAAAAATTAGTTCTTTTACAGCCCATGTTCCTAGCAAAGTTCTAATACTTGCCGGTACTTCAGTGTGCTATCGGATTCTACCTTTTCGAAATGAATTCGCTTAGGAAGTAGAAAATGACTATTCCTAATCCGGGTCAGTCGGCTTTTATTCTAAATCTAAATTCTAAATAGTTACAGAATTAAATTAAATAATTATGTATTTCTTCATACTAATGCAGTGCAATAAAAACAACTACGAATTAGCTTTGATGAAATCATGCTTACTGCGATTGGGTTTGTGGCGATCATACGCAACGCGCACCAACATACTAAAATCTAGTTCCCTGAATTTCTGTTATATTTTCATTTCAAAATTAAAGCAACTACATACATATGTACCCAAATTTCAATTGTATATAGTCTATTATTAAAATTTTCGCCAAGGGATTGTCGAAGTCTGAACTGGAGCGGAAAGCCCTACAAAACAAAGTAAACGATATTAAAATGGGTTTTCGTTAAATAAAAAATGGCAAAGATTCTAGCATTTTTGCAAAGAAGTACTTGTTTGTTACTTGTAAAAATTAACCAAAAGATCGCTGTATAAATATTAAGGACCGAAAAAAAAAACAATTAAAATGATTAAAATGTTTCAATTCAAAAATCCTTTCATAGAGACAAAATTACAACGAATTCTGGAGAATGAGTATAGATCAAAAAATTAATAAATTGGTTTATAATTTTCATCATACCGATCAGACGAAGCAATTTTTACAAAATTTGTTAGATCGAGTTTAGGAGAAACAAGCTCTTCTACTTAAACCTTCCAATCAAACAAACAAACTACAAACAGCTACTTATTTTAAACTATTCAGATTATATACCCAAATGGAAATTTATGTAGGTTTAACGGCAGAAATAACCCCACATCAAAGTATAAACGGTGAGATAAAAGCATTAGCAAGTTTGGGATAAATATTTGTTTTTTTATATAGCTTTGCTAAAAAAAAATAAAGTTACTAGATTTTCGACATAGCCACAATTCTGTCGAAGTTGAAAAAGTCTGATAAAAATTATTGACTTTCTTCTCTTTTAAATTAAATGAAATCTATTAAAATTAGCGTATTTAGTTAATTAAATTCGTTAAGAAAAACAATATTGGAACAGCTTAAATACCAGCTTTCGGTAAAAATAAAACAAACATGATTGAACAAATAAAAAAAAACATAAGTGACTATGTAAATACTTCTTTTAGCTAGAATCGTACTCTTATTAGCAAAACTAGGCACTATCCCTTACAAGAAAGCACGTCCGAATGATTGGTACCAGAACTTCGGGACTGCGGGAATGTGTCGACTTTGAATATTCGTAAGTTGCTTGAAAGAATGGATACGTTGGCAAAAATGTCACCTGCAGATTTTAAAGTCATGACATACAGTTTCGTGTGGTTAACCATGCGTCATATCAAAACAAAAAATATATACCCTTGGCAAGAACGCTCCACATGACTCTCCTTTTGTACCTCAGCTGAAGTATTACACTGTTTTTTACTACAATATGAAAAACCTCAAAAATTATATAAAAATTAACTAAAATTGTAAACATGAGAATTTATGCCGGCATGAAAAAATTATGAACTAGTACTTCCTCACACTCGTCTTACCACTTCGTACGCAGTTGACACACATTCTCGAATTTCACTTTTTCCTTGGAATTGAAAATCGAATAATTTGCAGTTCGTCCGATTTAATCTGTATTTGTAACATCATAGTGTACGATAATTATCTTCATAGAATTTGTATTACAAATAATCTGATCAAACTGAAAACTTGAACAATTTTTTGCCACGTCCTTTCAAAGGGTTTTATATTATATACCAAAATGGTAGTAACTTCTCTCATAGAAGTGTAAACAATGTCGTGTGCAAAATGATCATAAAGATGTAACAGAAGAATAAAAGTCAACAAAAATTTCAAATGACAAATGATGCATAGGACTTAAATATGCGATCATTGCGAACGAGCAACAAATTCGATAACACTAAACATGCTGAGTAATAATAAATTATAATAGAGAAAAAGAATTTAAAAACCACACAGTTAAAGATCGTTTGAACATGTGAAATTTGCTCCCCAGTTATTTGAAATAAAAAACTACATTCTGAAAAAATAAATTGAACTAGAATGATAAAACTGAAATAAAAAAGGAAAGAAATATACAAAATTAAAAGGACATTTCTTTGTTTTTTTGCTGTTGTGTGTTGTTTTTTTTTTGCAGTTTTTTTGTTTTTTTTTATTTGCCTTTTTTTTTAAATTGTTATTTATAACTAATTATACAATAATATTAATATTGTTCTTCACCAAAAATATGACTTCAAAAATTATACATATTTATATATATTCGTATATATATAGATATTTATATTCCTTTTCATATTTATAAAATTATTTGTTTTCTTTTTTATTTTTAACTGTTTAATATTATAATTTCGAAGAAAATAAAAATAATTATAAACTAAGAGAGTTAAATCGCAGTAATAATAATTAATAATCATTATAATCGTTACTATATAATAACCATCGATGACAGAGTATATATTATTTATTTACTCTTATTAACTATTTAAGGATAATTCAATTTGTTTGTTTGTTTTGCCTATAAAACACGTGCTTAAAGCATGTTTTTTTCTTCTTTTTTTTTTGTTAATTTGTTTTGTATTTTTTTTTTTTAGTTCTTCAGTTTTTTTATGCCAAATCTTATCTCAATACATTTTTTTTTGTGTGCGTTTTATATCTTATTTCTATTTTTTTTTTTCAAATTTTTTTTTTCCATTTATTTTTTTATTGGGAGTGTGGGGTTGATAGAACAAAAAATAAAAAATAAAAAAGTTAACATAAAAACAAATTCAATGGAAATATAGTTATTTAGAAGTAAAATTATTACATTTAATTATCAGGAAATAATATTGTATAAACATAAACAAATTCTTAAAAAGAATTAACATAAACAAAAAGTTAAATTAAACAAAAGATAATTAGTTTCCCATTTACGATAGTTCATACCTTATATTTTGTGTTCACATTTTAAGTTATAAAGTTTGTCTGTTTGTGTTTACACAAGTTTTATTAGATACCTTTAATATGGTTTTCTTTTTGTTTTTTTTTTTTCTTTAGCAGTTATTTTATTATCTAAATTCATAAAATTGTTAATTTCATTGTTTAAGTTTATAGCTTTTTTTTTTCATTTTTATTTTGTATCTTCTTTGTAATTAAAATTTCTAATATACACAAGGAGTTGTTGTTATTTACTTAGTTCATTATTTTTATTTAAATTTTTTCTTTAACATTATGATTGAAAACAAAACCAAATTTCTTCTCATTTGCATAAATACAAATTAAAAAAAAAAAAAAAAACCATTTGACATAAAAAAAAGAAAGAAATAAGAAAAATCTTAGAGTTAAAAACAAATGAAATATTTTTTTTTTTTTAATATATGTTAGAGGCACTTTTACTTTTAGCATTACAAATGTATTAACTCATATTAATTTTCCCGTCCATAATCGTCCATTATTTTTATTTTTGTTTTGTTTGTTTTTCAGTTTTCTATTAATGACTTGTTTGTTTCAATTAATTTCTTCTTTTTTTTTTTATCTATATTAGGATTCGTTTAATATTCTTATTAGTTATTTTATTTATTTATTTCTTTTTTTGTTTATTTTGCCATTTTTACTTTAAATATTTGTAGTGTCTTAGAGCGAACTAGTTATTGTATATATATATGTATGTATGTACATGTCTTTAAAAAAAAAAGAAAAAAACAAAAACAGAAACAAAATTGTGTATTTTCATATAGATATATGTATGTATATATATATATCAATTATAATTTATATATATTTAAAAGTATGCATTTATGTATATCAAAGAATTCATTTTGAATATATCTACAGAGCTAGGTGTTGTATGATTGTATGATGTTATAAAGGTATTTTTCTGTCTGCCTGTCTGGTTATTCCTATTGAATTGGATTTTCTTATTAAAACTCAATTCGTAAATCAATATATGTATGTATATTTATGAAAATATATTTTTGGTCAAAAATAAAAGATCTATAAAGCGGTATGGCTATTGTCCAAATATGTATACAGCTAAATCTAGTTATATACAAGTGAGATACACAGACTTTTAAAATAAAACTTAAATCATCTTCCTTCTAGTGTTTTCTTCTGCGCCCATTGTGATGTTCGCTCTAAAATCCTATTAACATGTGAATGGGAATAATGCGAATCAGTGATAGTGACTTTTGAAAGATTGCTACATGCAGTCAAAAAAAAAAGTGCTGATCTCAATCAGAATTTATATGATTTGATTTTATTGCGCCATCAAGATCATGGGTTTGATGGAAATGTGATTTCTGGCGATATTTGGACCCATTTCTAAAATTGCAGGTGAAAGAGAATATTTTATGTATAGTGATAATGATCTCGTGCAATGTGATAAACGTTTTGTAGTGTTGCAGTTTCTAAATTCATTTTGGTTAATGAGTAAGAAAAGTCAAACACGAGTTAAGGGTATGTGCAATAGCAGCATCGACTCAGCTAAATACTTTATGAAACGACATTGCCTCTCCAAGCTTAAAGTGAATAACAAGTCTAGCTGGGAATTTAGTAATTCTAAGTCGGCCACAGCTTTGAGAATGAAATTTGAAACTGGAGGCGGCTATCTTAAGGATGTCTTTATCCTAAGTAGTTTAAAAATATAAAATACATTTATATATCGATATGGTTAGATAGAGATTCAATTTTGGAAGCCGAGGAAATTTTCCTACTTATTAAAAATTTTATTGTGGTATTAACTGGTTGATTAATATTTCACAGCGTTGGAACTGTTGCCGATGGGACAACTAAGCACGAAACTGAAACCTGTGGAAAAACTTTTAAACATTATTATACATAACTGCATTTTAGGTACACCTTAAAGGTAAATATTTAAAAGTTATAAAATCAACCATTGCACAAGATTTTTATGGGAAGAAATTACATTAAAATAAATTTACAGGAGGAGGGGTCATCTTAAGTTAATGTGGTACAAATATGAAACAAAAAACTTTAGATTGTGTGCCTATTCTTGGAATTTCTTCTTTATATGAATATATTTTTTTATTGCTTTCCCGCAAATGTCGTTATCAGAATTAAGAATGAAAACACTTTTGAAATTAAAATAGGAGGTTACTCTTTGTATTTTCTTGTTTTAAACTTAAATTTTCCAAGGAAAATTAACTAAAAAAAAAGAATTTTCTATCAAACTCTTCTGAGAAAAAGAAATAAAAAGTAAATCCGATTTCCTATCTTTACAAATTTCATTTTAAAAACCAAATAAAGCATTGTTAAAAAATACTTTTTTCTTTACTTTGTTTTTGTTAATAAACAATCAAAAGACTAGCAAGTTATTCTTTCTTAGATACATATGTATAAAAATATCGTACAAATCTATACTTGTTCATCTTTAATTTAGTCTTCATTACAATTACAACACCTAAGCTCTAGATCTGGAAAAAACGAAAAAACGAAAAAAAAAATCAATGAGATTAAAAATTTAACGAAAAAATAAAAAATTGTTTTGTCTTAGGAATATATATGCAACATCACTTAGTGTTTTTTTTTCAAAATATGATTATTCGCTACACATAATATAGTTGGCCAAGTCCACACATGTGCTCGTTTGTATGTTTGCACAAATGTATCTATGTCATCTATAGAAAATCCTTAAATCGATTTTTTTTTTTTTTTTTTGTTTTTATAATAAAATGATGATGCTATAATGATATACAGATGTTTGTTTTTCTCATCATACATATATACTCGTATATAATATTTTATAATAAATTTCATTCGTTAAATATTAATGTTGAATCTATTCTGAGTACATTAACACATATATTTATGTAAACATATACATATATATTTATATAATTTTATTTTGTGTATATGTTTCACGTAATTTTTTAAATTGTATTATTATTATTATTTTTTTGTTTTTAATTAATAAATCCTATTATTTACAAGAATTAAATAAGAAAAAAAAATAATAGACTAAAGAAATTAACAAATAATAAATAAACAAATAAAGAATCACATTATAAAGAGTGTAATGAAAATAAGGAAATTCTTTCAAGGATAAGGAATCAGCACAGATTGTTCGAAAAAAGTCATCAATATATGTATGTATATATAAAACAAAAAAATTAAAAAGTAGATTTCAATCTTCTTTTTTTTTTGCTCGGATGTAAATTCATTTTAAGAAATTTTCAATTCTGTAACTTTTGTTTCTCTTGTGTTTATTTTGTATGTTTTGTTTAATATTTGATTTAATGGCGAAAGAACAAATTTTATGGCACTTTTTTTGAATGAATTTTTCGTTTAGTTTTTTTTTTCTTTTTTCCTCATTTATAACTGTCACAAAAAACAATTTATATATAGTAAAATACAAAATGAATCTACATAATTCGATGTCAATTAAAGTATTGTGATCAGTGTTGAAAAATAAAATGAAAAGTGAAAAGTTCATATAATGCGTGTGGTATATGGTACAACCTAAATGATAACAAAAGTTCAGAAAATCAAAGAGATCAGAAAATTTTACGTTTTTTAGTTTTTGTTTTTCAACAAATGGGGAAGAGTGTATAACAACATATGTAGATGTAATAGGTTAAAACAATCAACAGAATGTAATTTAAATAAGCAAAGTCAAAGCAGATTGTGAAGTAAATGCTTAAACGAAACTTTGTGGTCATACAAGTATTATGACACTATTATTAAGATTATTATTTGTTTTTGTTATAATTATTATTATTTTTTCTTTTTATGTGTTTTTAGTGGACATTGGATGAAATATTATTGTGTATTATTCGTCTTTGATTTTTGTTAGTTTTATACAATAAGGGTATCCGAAGCGATAGTGTTCGCGTGCTCTTTCAAACAAACTTTAATATATATATGTATGCAGCTATATAGTTTAAGTATTTCATCCTATAGGTATATTAGTTATTATTATTATTCTTATTTTTTTTTCGCTTTTCTCATTATTTCCATTTGTTTGATTTTTGTTTACATTCTAGTTTTATAGAAATTTACATTTTTAATTATTAATACCTAACTACCTACATTTATAATATTTATATATATATAAATATTTTTTGTTTTGTTTTATTCTTGGTTTGCTTGTTTAGAAACAAAGTTTATTTGCGATGACTGGTTCTATTACGCTGATGGTCGGCAAATACGTTTTTAGCTGAAAAACAAATAAATATATGAAATTTCATTTAAATCAATGAAGAAGTTTTATAAAAGTCGAAAATGTCGTTTATACTCGTAGTATTGTGGAATTAGGCAAGGTGTATCATTTGTTCCATACTACCAATTAACGTCGGATAGTCTGACTCTAGTCTAGTGCTTTAATTATTAATATATGTTTTTTCTACAAAACTAAGTATTTACGTGTCAATCTGAATAATAATCCTTTTTCGACTCAAAACCTCTAAGGCATTCTTAGGTTTATGAGAGCAGAAGAGTTTTCGCTTTCAACAAGACATGGGACATGGAACACTTCTTCGAGTAGTGTATTATTTTGGATCTACATGGCTATGATAGATTATATTCTATAAGTTTAGATTGAAGGGATCTGCGTCGGAAACGACAAGCAAACTGAGCTCAAACCTTGCTAAACCTTTTACACGATTACAAACAACAGCTCGTTTGAGAATGCAAGGCTTCTTCCGACGCAGTCGTAAGGGTGTGTTCACTATGTATTTTTTGAGTCCCAGGTTACCTTAGAGGGGTTTCTCACTAGTGAGTACTGGTACCTACGGCAAATTATCACTGATGTGTTAACTTATCTTTCTACGAAAGACTAATGAATTTCAATAAAAGGCAGACAATGCAAAAAACCAATTAAAAGATTGTTAAACGTACGAAAATAATGCAATTTAATTGTGCAATAAAAATTTTTCTAAAAACTGTTGTGATTGACAAAATAAATAAAATTCAAAAAGAAATAAAGAAGGGAATCAACTCTTGATGGTCGTTTTTAAAAATTTATAACAAAGGAGAAACTTAGCGAATAGGTACCAGCGATTAACACGTGTCGAGCTGATTGTACCAACATCGAGTACCCGCTCGAAAAAAGCGATCTCAAATAAACAAACTTCACACACCACTGCATACTCAAGGATAGTTTTTGCTTACGCGTTTGTTGGATCGTGAATCAAAGCACAAAACGAACGAGCTCAAATAAATATGGATGCTTGCGGGTTTGGATACAAACGAGTAAATTAAGTATGATGATGATGATGATGATGATTTCCAAACAGTGGGAGAAAATTGATCTTTTGCAAACATTTGACTCGTTTGCATATGCATAAATTTAGTTTACGCATGGAAGTAATTTTGTTCGAACGGTAATCTTGATTACTATAAAACTGTAGGTTGGTATCGAACTTTGTGCATGCATCACGTGGAAATTACTGAATGGATTTTAAGGAGTGCCCTGGGTATTCGAACAAATCACTACTTGCTGCTAAACTCATGAATCAGTTTGCAAACGAATATAGGGGATCGGTGTGGTTTACGAGTTTGATCAAGTTGGATAGCCATACTAGTCGGTTGTTGTAAATCACAAGTCATTTGATTCACAAGTATAAAGTGAAAACAAGCAATTTCAAACGAGTAAAATTAAAATGAAATGAAAATCGATAAATACGTTCGAACACACTCATTTTAATCTGTTGGGTAGGTGCAATAATTTTAGTAAGGAAAAAGCGAAAAAATCAGTAGCAGTAATACTGCATGCTGCCGCAGGTTCGAAACTATTGTGTTATAGGATGTTTCCTCAAAATGTATGTTGCTTCGGTATTTAATGATAAAATCTGGAGACTGCTTCAAAATAGATAAAGACTTATTTGTATTAAACTATTGAGTAAGGGCAGTCGTAATTAAAATTTAATTTACCCATATTCGACTGACTTGTTTAAAAAATCGTAAAGTGAAATGATATACAATAGAGGGAAAAAAAAATCTTACCTGATTATCCACTTTGTAGTCTTCAGCTGGTTTATATTTATGTATATATTGTGAATAAAGAAATAATTTCATTTTTTGCTTTGTTTGTCCTTCCATTCTAACTAAAACTGTACACTACTTATATAATTAAAAAACATGTGTGTATGTGGTGAGTTTCTAACAACTAGGCGCGCGCAAACATTTCAGATCATTTTCCCCAAACAACAACTTATCAGACGATTACATTCCAAAACTATAACAATAACGATGATAACGACAATCCAAAATTTCTGAAATGTTGCAATCGAATTCTAATTGTTATTGTTATTACGGGCAGTGCGGCGTGAGATACTACCGGCAGCACCGCTGCCGCTATCACCAGTATCACGCCTTTCGCGAACATAATTCTTCTGCTGTTCTTTATTGACTTCACGACCACGATTCGTTCCAGTGCTATTGTTATGTCGAAGGTTTACATCTGTTGTAAGAAACAAAAAAAAAAGAAAATACGGATATATAGAGAGAATAATAAAAAAAAAAAAAAAACACGAAATGAAATAAAATAAGAAGATACAAGCAAATGACACTACATACTAAGTAAGCGTATTAAGTAATGCGAACATACCCTTCTCTTTGGTGCCATCGGCGGCACGAATTACACTAGCGCTGCTTTGGTTTGTGGTCGGGCCGACACTGTTGTTAATCGCTACTGTTGGGGGATAGTCTTTCTTTTTCTCCTTGCCAATGATTGTGTTATTATTATCAACGACAGTTGATGCCGCCGCAGCTACAACGACTAGTTTCTCTGAACTGCTGCTGCAACTACTCGATGCAGAAGATGGCGGCGGTGGCCCACTAGGGGCAGTTAAAGATGGAATTACAGACGCTACTGATGACACCGCCGCCACTGCTACTGTTGTAGTCTCAATCACAGATGTTTTACCACCACCACCACCATTGATACTGCCCATAATATCTGTTGCTGCTGTTACTGGGGCCGTCGATGTGGCGGTTGCTGCTCCTGCCGCTATTGCCTGACCATTGTTATTTGTTGGAGATTTGCCTTCTTTGGCGAGTCTTTCCTTGTGATGTTGTGCTACCTGAGCATAACTTAATCGACCGCCAGCAGTTTCGGGTGATGCGATAGCATTTACTGGCGACGAAGATGGCAGTGCAGCAGTCGCGGCAGTTGAACCACCACCAATTGCTGTTATTATCTGCACCGCCGCTGAAGTGGTGGTGCTTGCCGGTAATGGCAAAGAGGTAGATGAAGAATTATTGCCAGACTTGATATTATGCTTGTGGCTAGCATCTTTTGGCATTGCTGTATTTGTTGCTGTTCCTACTACTGCTAAAGCTACCGATGTGGCTGCTGTTGCAATCGATCCCTGTAGATGTTTAACATTTCCAGCAGAAGTAGCAATTAAAGCAGAAGCACCCCCTCCTCCTACTCCTATTCCTCCACTAACATTGGAGTATTTGTTATTGGACTTGCCACTATCGATGGAGGACGATGTCATTGTGGCAACATTACACGTATTCACATGTTGTTGACTTGAAGGCATGGTTTGAGCATTATTCATTGTTACAATTCCTCCAGCAGTGGCGGCGGTTACTTCGTTTTGGACTCCTGCTCCAGCCTGTTCCAAACAGTGGCTTAGCAGTGACTCATCAGTCTTTGTTGCTTTATCAGCTGTACTAGAATTACTATGATGAATTTTGCTTATGGTAAAAATATTGTTATTCGTAAGAGTGGAATTGGTGATGGTGGTGCTGGTGGTGCTGGTGGTGGCGGCGGCCGTCATAGTGTTCGTAATAGGATTAGAATGTGTTAGACACTTTATCACAGTGGGAGGATTATTTGTATTACTAGTTACAGCGCCGACACTACTGTTCATTGGTTTCTGCTGTCGTTCAACATCCAGTACCGGTATTTCAACAGTGGAAGGCGCCGGTGGTGGACTGATCTCGTTGCGATTCTTGTAAGAGTCTTTTCGAGATTTATTTGATGATTTATTACCACCACCGCCACCACCTCGGACTACATCAGAGAGCCGATTCGAGTCAGACCAATTGTTTGAAGAGGAACTTGTTGCTGCCAAGGCAGGACTATTGTTACGGTTATTGTTGTTGTTGGCCGCTGAAGAATTCTGATTTTGATGTGCACTTAAATCAGCATTAACAGCAATACCATGATGCTGCTGGACTGAGGAATTATGATGTGCTTGTGGAAACGATGAGGCAATATTGGTGATGGTTGTATTGGTGGCGGCGGATTGCTGTTGCTCATGCACATTATTACTATTGGCAGCGGATGAAATAGACGACCCCGATGCAAGCGCAGGCGCAGAGGCAGACGCTGCTGACTGATTTGATTTGTTGTTGTGGCTGCTAGCGGTATTACTACTTAGCGATGAAGACGTGGCTGCCGATGGAAGTAAGGAAGGAAAATTCGCATTATTTTTCAAATTAGTATGTGCATGTGTTATTAAGGTAGCAGCCTGCTGTGGTAGACTGCTGGCTGAGTTTGAATTTTGATCGATACCTGGTAGGGGTGGAAATGCTGATGCTTCTAAGTCAAACTGGGGTGGTTGTGGAGGTGGTGCATTGTGCTGCTGCTGTTGGTGTTGCTGCGATTGCTGGGATTGTGAATAATGATGATGTTGTTGTTGGTGTTGATGGTGGTGTGATTGTTGATGACCGCCACCTCCGGTGCCTCCTCCTCCACCTCCGCCGCTGCTATGTTGTGAATTAAGATGAGGCTGATGTTGCATTTGCTGTTGATTATGATGATGATGGTGGTGTGGCTGATGATGGGGATTGTGGTGCGGTTGATTATTTATACCACTATTTGGGCCACCACCTAGTTTTTGGCGATCCTCACGATGGGAAGAATAGCCTCCACCTGTGCTACCACCGCCATTTCCTCCGCCAATTGAATGATGATGCGAATGATGGTGCTCACTACCGCGGCTGTTGCTATGATGGTTATTGTAGCTATAGCCACCCTGTTGACCAGACGAGGTATTTTTGGTGTTTGGATTTGTAGAGCCTCCAATCAAACCTGTATTATTGTTTGAGGAATTACCCGTTTGGTACTGGTTTGCAGATAGCATTCCACCACCACTAGATATTCTCGGATTAGGGGTGTAGCTACCATCGCCAGAGTCATTTTTTCTGCGGCGGAATCGCTGTGACCAGTGCTGCTCTTTGGTCGATGAATTCGTTATACTGCGGCTGTGAGTAGTGATAATTGCTTGTTGTACCCCATCATCTTCATTGTGATTTTCGCTGATGTGAGACTGCTGTTGAGGTGGCTGCTGTTGTTGTTGCTGCGGCTGCTGATGATGATGCGACGATGTGTGAGGGTAGGAAGCATGAATTGTCGCGGAAGGCATACCATGACTTTGATAATGAGATTGGGTTGGCTGCTGTTGTTGCTGCTGCTGCTGTTGTATATGCTGGGGCAAAACATGATGCCCACCTGATACAGACGAAGTATTTGATGGTTGATGATGGTGTTGAGGCGCAGAATTTATATGAAGATGTGGAATACTAACGCTAACACCACCATAGGAATTATTCTTGTCCATGGATTTTGGACCAGTTCCGCTGTTGCCTGCCCCGCCGCCACCTGTCAAGAAAACGTGTTGAGTATTGAATATGTGCTAACGCCAACTTTTCCATAACATACCACTGTTCTTCATATTTGTATAATGCCTCTGTTGCTGTTGTGAGCCAGCACCTCCTCCGCCACTGCCACCACTTCCTTGCTGTTGTTGGCTACCGCTTACAACACCACTTGCCACCACTGATGATTGTTGTTGTTGCTGTTGCTGCTGCTGTTGTTGTTGCTGCTGTTGATGCTGTAACTGATGCTGTTGCTGTTGCAACTGCTGATGTTGTTGTTGAACAGCTGATTGCTGCTGCTGCTGCTGCTGGTGGTGATCGATTGTCGATTGCGGTTGTATGGCAGTCATATTTGCTCCGCCAGTAGCGTTTAAGCTGTTGGCCCTTAGATCTGGCCCACCACCACTACCACCACCAACAATTTGCGGTTGCTGTTGTTGCTGTGAATTATTGCGTTGTTTTCCCCTATTACTATTGTTATTATTCCGATGATTGTTGTTATAACGATTTGTTTGTGGTTTAGCGGCTACAGCAGCTGCAGCCGCAACTGTTGCCGTATAAGGAGGAACTTGTGGTGCCAACCCGTTGGCAGCAAATACATTTCCTATTTCATAAAAATTCTGGCCATGTGCACTCGTAGCGGCTGCTGCTACAGCTGCAGCAGCCGCCGATGGCCAAGGAGTAGCTGTCACTAAGCCCGAGTAGAACTGTTGTTGCTGAAACGGCTGAAATTAAAAAAAAAAAAAAAACCCTATTAAAAAATTCTGTTTACAATTTTAATTGAGAGTCGACTTACGAATAAATGGACTTGACCATTGTACGGAACAGGTGCTTGAGACATAGCAGCACCATTTGCAGCATAAACAAATCTTTGTGGTGCTGTATAAGCGACAGCCGTATTTGGATCATAAACTGCAGGAGGAGATGTCAGTCGGTAACCGTTCTTGAGAGTCACTGGAACAGTTGCTATCGGTAGCCTGTGAATGAAAGGCTTAGCTTTCATTCTAGCCATTATTGGTTTGCCCTAAAAAAAAAAACAGTAATTAAAAGAGAATAATCGGTGGAAAAAAACATCTGGCTTACCTGGAACGTTTTGACTTCCTCCCTTAGGTATTTGAATGCCTTTTGAGCATCTTCATCTGATTCAAAAGTAACATACCACGAATCGTTGTGAGCAAACTCGCATGAAATTACTCGAGGGCAGTTTTCATTATTGAATATATTCTACAATTAAACACAAAAATTATTTTCTTTTCAAAGGTCCCAGTTGAATTAAATTTTTACCTTGACTTCTTCAATTGGCGTTTTATCCGGGATTTCCCGGAGGATTATAATACATCGTTTATGATTTGGGCGTACTCTTAACCCTTCCTCGTCGACTTGCACATTGGGTGATTCCCTGAGAACCTCTGTTATCAGTTTTATATCTTTTGTCAGTTTCTTTACTAAATTAAAATTAGCCACTGTCCAAATGGGAACATACTGATCACTATCCATTTGAGTCAACAAATATGTGTCATTGGCTAAATTTTCTCTAAGAGTAGAAAAATTAAATGAAGAATAAAAACAAGTAAATGATTAATACAAACTATTGCTTTAAGTTTTGCTAAAAATTCGCTGTCTTACCTCGAAAAGTAATACTCCAATTGAGTAGCTAGCATCTGTTTCAATTGGTCTAATGGTATACCATTGGAATCGGTAGAATTATTACCTCCTGGCCCATTAGTTGTTAAAAGTTGCTGCTGCTGATTAGTTCCAACCCCAACTGAAGTTGTATTGCCTGGCAATTGATCTACTGATACTGAATTGGTCATATTGCTCAGTGATAGGTCCTCCTGATTGTAACCGGCTAAAGGTTCCTGCATTGTACCATTCATAACTGTATAATCGTTTTCGATCGTTGTAGGCTGTTGCTGTTGTTGCTGGTGAGACTGTGTGTGTTGTGGCTGAGGAGGCTGTGATTGTGGTGGTTGTTGTGGCGCTGTTAATATGGGTATATGTGCTGCTGTTGGTGGGGCTGCCAATGGTGTTGCCTGACCGTATAAATTTGTGGCTAACATTGCCGTTTCAACAGGAACATTTGCATAAACGGTGGTTGTGACGGGTTGATTTATCTTTACTGTATCGCCTCCATTCATGTAAACATATCCTCCTATAGAAAAAAAAAAAACAAAAACAAAAACAAAACAAAATGAATAAATAAAAATAAACAATTTAATAATAATAATACAATTTTTACTCGAATCAACAAATTGAAACTGACGCGTAAATTTAAAGTAATATCGACAAAGCAGCTAAACGACAAAGAACCAGGTGTTTCGTAGTTAACGGAGCTACCGAAATAAAAATTAAATCTAAAATAAGTGCAAAGATTACACCGTATGTATACAAATTATATTCAACACGAATAGACAACTTTTTTTTGAAAAAAAACACACAACATTAACAAGTAAAGCGTTGTATGATTTTAAGAAATGTTAGTTTCCAATTTATCGTAATGTTTTTAGCCGCAATGGCTCAGCTAAGCCCTGGATGTTAACAATGAATCTGAATCAAAGAACACACCTTAAAATTTGACCCTATACATACACACCTAAGCTAATCAAAATGAAAGTGCTTTGAGTCAAAACCTTTAAGGGCAAAGTACTATAATGTGTACGAATTTAGAATGTGCATCGCAACCAGTATCAGTTTTTGCCACTGTCCCAAAACAATTGAATAGGCCCAATAAAAAATAAATATAGTAAGATGGAAAGGTCAGGATTTGCGCAGCTAACTTTTCAATTGTTTCTCAATTGCAAGTCAAAAGTAAGAACAAATGCCTAAGTAATTTAGCTGTTTTTTGACGGCACATGTATTAACTTAATGTGAGAATGTGGCGTAAACGAATCACTAGTTTTGTGGATCAAAGCAATGCTGTTGAATAGGAACCTGATTGCGGAAGCTGACTGCGGCCAATATGTGATGGCGGGGTAAACAGAGGTCGCCGCAAGGCAATCCTATAAGACGCTGTCGGCTTCTCTTAGTGTAAAGACATGGGGGCATTTCACCAACAAGTGTCCTTTAAATCTAAACGCTTAAAGACAATTTATCCTAAGAATTTGTTGACTGGTGCAACAAGCTCTCAAGAAAATACGTTGTTGCTACTTTTACCTGACTCGAAACGGTCTGTCTCTACTGCATAAGGGCTTTTCTCAGCATGCCAGACACATTAATTTGATATCCATTTTTTTTTTTATATTCAAATCACAGGCTGCACTCTCAAAGCTATTTTCCGTTAGAAAATAAAAAGTGATTTTTGGTACAACACACACTGTAGCTTTGATTATATTGCGAGACGACTGTTTTATGAACATGGCACCTGATGTTAAGAAACCAGAAAATATGAAATTGACTTTCCCCCTGACGAAGAGTTGTTTCCGCCAGAATTTGAGCCAGTAAAGGAATGTAATCAGGTCTTCACATCTGGCTGCAAACCGATCTTGGATGCCGACGCTACTCTCTTTTTGTAGCACTTGCATTTATCTTTTAAACGGGGATGTAAGCAATCCTATTACCATATAAACTATTGTGGAGGGTGCGAAACAATTGCAACTGCAGTGACAGCAAACTGCCCAAAGAGCTTTGCTGAAATGTTGATAAACTTGGTAGGCAATTTTTCAGGACTCGCAAACTAGTTTGCTCTTTGTCCCAGGTTAGCGCTTTCTTTGACAGCTGGCTTTCGTATGAGTTCAACTGCAGGTGGCATGAGTCTCAAGGTTGCCGGAAGACCAAACGAATACTTCCCGTCCTCACAAAGTGTTCAGCGGCCTTCCCGCTGTCGCTCCAGTAGCAAAGATTGTAGACTGCTTACTGTTGCCGTGACAGAGTACTACTCTTTTGTTAAGCAATTAAATGTGCTGGGCATGAGTGATACAACATCTTGCGACGTTTATTATGACAGTAAGAATGACACCACAGAGAACTATCTCAGTGAATGTTTGCATCAAGCAAAGGCACTTTTCTTATTAAAGCGCTTACAAGTCGTTTACGAAAGGCTGATCAATTTTATTCAAAGGGACTTACAAGAGTCACTAGGTAAGACTAGTTTTTTGTCATAGTGTTCTGTTCTGACAGAAAAAAAACTGTAGCCTATTGGTGTTCGCTCTGATTATAATTTTGTACACAGAGAGGTGTTCTCATAGGCAGTCGGCTTGGTTTTCAATGGTTTATCATGTGACTAGTTTTGCAAGTTGAAGCATTTAATACTTTGTATTGCTCCTTAATGCAGAGTTCAGCTATTTTCTTTGTAAATCCTGAACACAAACCACTTTTGAGATTAAACGATTCGACTACACTAAGACGATGCTACAGCCAGTCAACCTATTCATATCGTATACTCCACAATATGAATGAGTAACTTTTTTGAATTCCACCTAAGGTGAGTCCTTTCTCGTGTGATTCGTTCAATTCTTTTGCTTTGCACTTAAAATAATAGGAATAGGTATGTATCCTTTATTGAGGAAATTGCACATATGAACTATCAAAATTATACGTTCATCGTAAGTAGAGTGCAAGTAAAAAGTAATAATGAACTCTTCAACAGTAATCAATCTTATTTTAGTAGCCAACCATTCCTTAAAGGTTTGAAGAATAGGTATAACTTAAAGTGATGGAAATTTCGAAAGACTTAATACAACTTCACAGTGAAAATGACTTATCAATTACCATTCAAAAAACTAGACGGACTGCATCGTCTCAAATTTATATTTCTTCTAAATTTCCAACAAATCGATACATATCTTTAGGATTGTTATAACTGATTGCACATATGTAAATATACAAAAGTAACAGAGAGGAAAAAATAACTCATGAGATCGTGAATACATAAAGTTGCCCCTGAACTTGAGGGATGGTGCTTACTTCCAATGCTATGCGACTGGATGAAGCAAACACAATTTTGTACTTAATTATCAATTCATAAAAATCCGTATCTGCATATTGTTGGAAAGTACATATTGGCATCCACCACATTTAATTAAAGAATAACTTTTTATTCATACAGACATTATATTCCATCGTATAATGTCAGAACATCTGTCATACTTGAGTCATAGAAAACACTCCACATCAAATGTTATACATATGTATGTATATGTCATTTTTTTTTTTACAAATTTGATTAGTTCATATACAATTGGGAGGTGGGTAGAGATGGTAAAGAAAATCCAAAAGAGAAGAGAGTTCAAGAAGTTCATACTTTTCAGAAATAAAGCTCATTCGATTGGAAGAGAAATCAATAAATACTTTCGAAAAACGAAAGCAAAAAAATTCACACGAAAATTTTGAAATTCGATCTAGTATGGGCACCTTTCCTTTTTTTCTTTCTTTAAAAAATAAAAAATAAAAATAAAAAAAAAACCGTGCGACAAGCACAAAACAACAAGTGGGGTGTTTGCTTCAACGTCGTCCCCATTTGACCCACATTTTTCTCCCTCTTCTCCTTTTCTTTTCTTCCTTTTTGTCAAATAAATAAATAAAGAAAGAGATATTTGCAAAGAATTAGAATAAGTCTTTGTCGAGATATCGTAAGAAAATATTTCCATAGAGAAATGAAATACTTTTGACAAGTTTTTGACATCATCACCGCCCCATACTCATAGTTGACAGCCGAGTCAAGTAGAACCAGCTGATGTAAGACGTAATGTGCGATGTTAGTGATGGAATTGGTTGGAAGCAAAAACAGAATAAAAAAAAAATGAAACACTCTCATTGCACCCCCTCGTTCCATCATTTAACAAAGTAAAAAAAAAGTTGTATTTGTTCCCGATGGATTGGCTAAGTCAGGGGGTAGAAAAAACAAAACGAACAAGTTAAGAACTAAAATTAGTAATTTCATGCAATCAAAATGGAACTCAAATGCGGAATTTGAATTACAGTCAGATAGAGAAATGTTATAAAAAAAAAAAATCCAAATCGAGTGTTACTATTGAAGCAGAGTGGGCTCAAACAACCCTCCCTACCATGGCGCTGTCATCTTCAACGGTAATCGACGCCGAAATTTGACATTTACTCGAACATTTTCTAGATTTTCGATTCTCCACAATTTTTTTTTTATTGCACTTATAACTTTTATTTTATTTTTGCAAATTATTTTTTTCTATTCTCCTATCAAATTTTTTTTCACACTACTTTTAAGCTCTATGTTATGCAAGAAGATAATATGAGGAAAAAAAACATAGAAAAAACAGACAAAAAAACGTAGACTGAACTGAACATGAGGCGAGAAAAATAGAAAAAACAAAAACGAATTAAAGGAAAACTTCGATTACTTTGGAGGGGAACAAAGCCAGAGAAGAATTATAAATTTCACTCGATTTAGGTTGGTTTTTGCACAAAATTTTGTATTTCTTCACACACCGGTCGGTGCGGTGGGTTGGTGCAAAATAGGGGAGGCAAACGAACAAGAGAGCCGAATCGGAGATTTTCTTTTCGAATAGAAATAAAGAGAAAACACATCGCGCACAATGATCACCACCATCATCATCGATCATTGTCCAATTTTTTTTTTTTTTTGTTATCGTTTTCATGAAAAAAATGTCGGAGTAAGTTTTCCTTTTGATTATTTTTTATTAGATTCTCGTCTGTTTATCCATGAGTTCGTTTCAAGTTTCACTCATTCTTTGGTCACAATTTGCATTGAATTTTATTTTTCTTTTCGATATCGGATCTCGGGTGGGTTATCTACAAAGTCAAACACTTAAATTTGCAAAAAAAAAATTCCTCCCCAATCGACCGAGTGACTAACTTCGGACACGAAATTTCGAGAACCCAAAAAGGACCTTAGTTAAAATTACGAATTTATGACATTTAAATATTGTTTGTAAATTTTTTTTTTTTTTTTTTTTTGCGAACCTTGCAAGCCTAGATAGTATTCCATTTTGCTGTGTGGTGTTGCGAAGAGGAGAGAATTTTTTTCTTAGATCTCAACCAATGTATGGTCGCTGTGGTCGTAGTCGTAGTCGTCGTCGCTTCGTCGTAGTCCAAGTCGTTTTCGTAGATGTAGCCGTCGCCGTCGTGGTCGATGAATTTTGTAATGCACCACACATACACATACACACGGGCGCACAGCACTTTTCCACTGCTACTGCTACTGGTGCACTAGAATATCTGATTAATTTCGCGCACACACACGGTACCGTTTGAATGGAAACTTTTTTTTTACCCAAGAGAATCACCACCTTTTCTTTTTCTGATTTTGATTACGATAATTGAATTTCACTTAAATGGGTTGCGTTTCTTTTTGTCGGTAGATTTTTAGAGTTTTTTCTTCATTTTATTGAATAAAAAAAACTTTTGACATATCATTATTAAAAGTCTGTCGTCTCTGTATCAGCGAAGAAATGAAAATCGTATATGGAATTGGGACGGGCACGATGTGACGTCGAATGGAATTTATTCATATGGATATGGTAATAGGAAATGGCTGAGAAATGGGCAATGAAAACGGCACAGGGAATAGCTGGCAAATGAAATGAAACAAGGCGACTTTATTTTTGCATTCTTTTCGCCGTGTCTGCTCTCTTGTTGATGATAGAGCGATAGAAAAACAAAAGTAGAAATAGAAGTGGAAGAAGACGAAATTCAGCAAAATGATAAAGAGTGCGATGAGTGTAATAGAATGGACACCAATGCCATGCAAGAGTACTGCCGGCTGTCGTCAACATAGATATGGAACAGAGTTTCCAGATAGT
Organism: Volucella inflata; assembly: GCA_928272305.1. Taxonomy (NCBI): domain Eukaryota; kingdom Metazoa; phylum Arthropoda; class Insecta; order Diptera; family Syrphidae; genus Volucella; species Volucella inflata. The sequence goes on from OV743718.1 coordinate 78,407,424, forward strand.
TGCAGATAATAGAGGTGACCGTTGTTAATAACAAAGCGAATTGATTTGAGACAAAAAACTAACCAACTATGTGTGATTTGGTATATACAGTCTTGCTCAAGAATACGAGTATTGTTGAATTTCTGGTTACTTTAGAAAAGCAAACTGTATTAAAATTCCACCCTAGAGATAATACAGTTGACTATACAAAACGAATGTTAGTGTCTTGTTTAGACATTGTGTGAGGAAGTAAACGATTTAAATCCACTCTTTACACACTATTTCAACATTGGCAACATCAAATTTATCAATATGAACTTATTCTGCACTCTCTTGTAGACTCGGCAAAGATAGATGAGTCCAATTCTTACTAGTTACTCAACTAATGCCGTTTAGTTTTGGAATCTCTACAAAACATATCGACATATTCCTTCATAAAACTGATACCCTTGATTCCCTTGAATGTCATATAAAGCCTTTACAATATAGCATAATGTAGTCCTATATGACTCTGATATCATGAAAAGAAATTATAGGTCCGACAATGGTGTCCTTTTGGCTATTATTGAAACAGAAGCTGTCGACAACGAAGTGAACCCAACTCCAAAGGCTCGGACAGCATCAACAACAGCTTGGTGGTGCTAAAAAATACCCACGCCACCACAATTGCTATAAATACAGAATAAGTTTATTCTTATTTATTATATTCGTTTTGAGGTGGAACTACGACGGCTCTAAACGTCGGGAAGCACTTCACTTTTAGAGGTTTTCCACTGTCTCCGAATAAGGCTTGTGACGTCAAAATGAATTATTACTCATTTTGGATGATTCGGTTCTGAATCGAATCCAGACTTCTGACATTGTGGTGGACGAATAAAGGCACTGGGCATCGTCATAACAAAACAGACAAGGAAGAAATATGTACGCCGAAAACTTTTTCAAATGTTGAACGCTTATCTTCCATCACACAAACATAATGTATATGGTACCAGCACGTGGTTTTATGTTAAAATGGGAGCTAGCACAATCAAAAAATATTCTTTATAAAAAAAAATAACAATAAATGGGTTGTTTACAGGTCTAAACATTTTTATAACAAGTTTCATTCCATCCAGGAATTAATTCAAACATAAAAGAAAGATAAAACAACCACCATGTACCTTACTCGTTTATTACTTCTCTTTCTCTATTTTATTCCTCCTAAACGCATTGAAATTACAATCAAATTTGCAACGTGTTGAATATTTTTCAAAATATGTAGAATAAATTGGGTAGGTAGTTCAATAGTACCATAATTAAAAACATTGCAAAATGTCATACTCAACGTTTTACGTTCTTCTTTAACTTAAAAAGAACATTTTTTGCCGCGTTAAAAAAAATTACAAATAAGAAACAAAAGACAAATAAATAAAGATATTATTGACATTCAACATTTTTCCTGTTCTTTCTCTACCTTCGTTTTGGTTCCGATTTTGGTTTTTTTTTTTTTTTTTTTTTTTTTTTTTTTTTTTTTTTTTTTTTTTTTGTAATTTTTATTTATTCTTCTTTGCAATTCTCTATTCCAGCAGATGCTTGTGGATTTGCGGAGTAGCGCGTAATGAGTTTCACCCTACTTGCCGGTGTTGGTTCCAGATTTAAGATGAAAACTGGTTCTTGTGAATCTTCCAAGATCTTAACTCCTCACAAAGATGCGACCTTGTACATTTTGAAAGTACACGTAGGTATAATTTGTTTTCAGAGTGGGCTTTGTTTTACGTCATACGTGAGTGTATGTATTGTAGTAATAAATTGGCTTTTTATTTATTTTATCAAATATACACGACTCTAAGAGACAAATTTTAGTTGTTATAGGTATCTGGTGTATGGAAAAGATTTTAAATAAATACAAGTCTTTTGGAATTTACAGAATGTGGTTAACCAACGTATTTTGAAGACATTCATCAGAGTGAACAAACGGGATTAAAAGAAAAAAAAAATCAAACGTCTAACAAGACCAAGCGCCAAATCTGGTCCTTGGGAAGCTTCATCTGCTTAAGAAAATACCTTATTGAACAATACGGATATTTAACAAACAGAAGACACTTTGATAATGTACATATATACATACATATGTAGGTATATAGTCAGAACTTTGTATAACTTCCGGTATAAGGTATTCTTGTTTGTTCGTTAAATTGTTCCATAATCTATTCTAAATTCAAGTTTTTCCTTTAGTGGAAGAGTGAAACCCTTCTTCAGTATAAAAACAAAATAGTAAATCCAGCAATAAGCAAACGATTGTGAAAAAGAAAGTGTCGGAAATAAATTGGCAATATCTACAAGGTCGATACCATATGTATAAAAACACTTTGGGTTGGTAGGGGAAAGGGTTATACGAGTCTTATTAGAATGTTCAATTTGGACCTTAAATTTTCCCATGATATTTGAGAATTTGACATCATGTAACTATATCTTTTCCGCCCCCTTAATAAAGATTCTTTTTAACTCTCCAAAATGATGGGAAAAACCTAATGTTTATCTTTTCAGCTTTATTTGAAGGGCCCAATCTATACCTACTCGTTCATTTAAATTCATCAGTCGTAATCTTCAGTCTGTGACCTTTAACGGATCCCAATCCAAAGATTCTTTGTAAGGTTCAAGCCGATCAATCTTCAAATTGGCATGATTTCGCACCAAGTGACGCAAGAGTTGACTTTAATCACAGGCATCGAAAGAAAATAAGTTCAAGTTCAGGCCTCGTGGTTCTAAAAATATATCACACACTCCTTTCCGAACGAAAATGTTATCGTAAACCGTAAATCGTTAATAACCTAACGTCCGGTTTTGTCAGTCTGTGCGCGACCTGAACACCAACATCAACGAAAATAGGGTGTGTGCTACTATTATCGAAAATGAAAATTCAAATTTCCACATGTTAGGTATCATTCTCTCAATACAAATCCGAAACTGATTGCATGGAGACCTTGAGAATTTATTATAGCGTGGTTGCTTGCATATTATCTATAAATAATCGAGCAAACGATTTAACAAAGAATAAATTGTCAAAAAAAATGTTTCAAATCTTTTCGAGTGTATTCATAATTTACTTTTCTCGTTGTCCTCTTCGTTGATTTTTTTTTTGTGTTGAAGAATTTGGAGGATAGGAAATAAGACTGGAAAGCACCACCAATATCGCTGCCACTTGGTATTCCGCGTCTATTTTTGCTTGAATTTAATTTTTAAAAATTCATTTTCGTTACTTCATCGTCATGTGTGTGTCGTCTAGTGTTTTTATAACTTTTTCTACTTTTTCTTCCTTCAATTATTATCTTTTTTCTCGCAATTTTTTTTTCTTTTTCTTTTTTTGTTGTTGTTAGAGTTGTGAGTCACACAATGTCGTCGCGTGTGTTTTTGTTAATTTTTATGACTTTCGCTCTTATACTGAAATTTGTTGAAGTATTGGTATGCATAGCAGCCAACAAACTGACAAATGTTTGTTTAGTTTGCAATGAGCAAACAAATAAGAGGTGCCCCAACAACAATAATACAATAGTTAAAAGTTATCATTGTTTCATGTTTCATGTCTTATCTGCATTTACATTTTACGAAAAATAAAATATAGGTATAGTACACACATAGGTATGTGTACATATTTTAGTCTGCAGTGGTGCTGCTGCTTCATAAAAACTAATGTCTTAAGTCTCAGTCGCCATAATTACCAAATTCTGTACATACTCGTACATACCTGGGAGACATTCTGGGAAAAAACACTGCTCGTCTGGGACGCATAGAAACCATCACAATGTGTAGGTGTTTATGAGTTTGGGAACTTTAAATACCTGAGACTACCTGAGACATACATTGTTACATATGTTAATAACAATTCAACGTATCGACAGCATACAATAATTGACTTATCTCCATAAAGGTGTTTCCGGAGAGATATGAATTTGTAAAGTATTAACGACCGCCGAATTGTGTTAATTCGTGGAGTGTTATCCTTAAGACTAAGACCTCTTGTCTTCATCCGACAAGAAGACAATTTTTAATTCCACATACAGCAACTGGAACATGTCTTTTCGTTTCGTCTGCTTTGGTATGTTAAATCATAAGAATCAATAGATTGTCTGATACGACAACAAAAGATGTCGTGTCGTATCCAGTGTGTTTTCAGCCTAAGGCAACTGTAAGTGTTTAGGAAATTTACCAGCACTGGTGTGACTTCTTTTTTTGTTTTTTTTTTCAAAAGGATGATAGCATGCATTAGTATAATTATAAGTTTCTACTACCACTTTGTTGTATAATATCAAAGGAATACACTTGTTTTTTTGTGGCCTACAAACACGTGCATCTTCAACAAACATGTTTAATCACTTAGTGTTTAAATGACGCCACATTCTGGGCGAAACACACCGTGTTGTATTGAAATATCCATTAAAAGGGGCTTTACATGATGCAAGCAATTATTTTTTTGTCTCGAACTCAATGCAAAAGATTGTAAACAATTTTGAGAATTATATTGAACTTAAAGTGTATTCCCCCTAACAGTCCCTTAATTGCAATTAAATGGTTTAAAGGTAGCCAACGCCATCGGATCAATTGCTCTTCATTGTTGTAATGGCGAGACTTTGAACTCGACAAAGGATTTACCAAATATCTTGGAGTAATTCTATATACACCTATTCATTATCTTTTTTCAATCAATTGATAATAGCAGTAACCGACGTGTATTGTTTCTTATTTCTTATAAACAATAGCCACTGTTGCTTCATTTCATCTCATGAGATTCTTTGGATTACTTGTCACAATTTTATCAAGTTTTCTTCTTCATATTTTTATAAAAATAAACATTGCCACTAAGTAAAGCATCGATAATTAGGTGCTCTTAAAAAAGTGAGAAACAAATACCCAAAGGAATTTACTCTAGATAATTAGTAAAATTTAAAATTGCAAATGATATCTGACAGGGCAGAAGGAGGGTCACGTTTATTTGTAACTTTCAGCCCACATCCGCATATGTACATACAGTGGTGTTCAAAATAATTGGGAAAGGGAAAAACTGAATATTTTTCAGCGATTATAGAAAATATTTTGAATCTAGTATCTGACTATTATTCTTTGTTCATTTTAATACATCACATTGAAAATGTTTCGCTTAATATTCTTTTAGATTTCGTATACATATTTCATTTTTTCACTATGTGATTGAAATTTCTTCCAAATATACTGTTCCAAATATTAGGGAAATTCAAGGTAAAAACTCGATTTTCAAAAAAGAAATAAAATAAATGTAACTTTTTTACTAAATTATAAATCTATCGTACATTGGTATTGTGTTAACGTACATAAGTGTTCGGAATGACCGCCCTTATTCCTCAGTACAGCTTTTATTCGATGTGGCATAGACTCAATAAGTTTCTGGCACTTACTCAGGGGAATGGCGTTTCAATATTCTTGAATTGCGCTCCATAGCTGAGTTTTATTATGGATCGTTTGTGTAGCTAATGATTTCTTCAGTACCGCCCACAAATTTTCGATCGGGTGACTGAGAAGGCCATGGTAATACCGACACTTGATGGTCCCTCAACCAAGCAACCACTTATTTCGATGAGTGCTTGGGATCGGAAGAACCATCTTAAGGGCATGTTGTCCTCGGCGAACTCTTTCCTTGCTTTGATATTCCTTTTACTGGGTAAGGGAACTTTGCAAGCTATCCTTCCTGGTAGCCGTTTTGCAGCAATCTTCTTTGGACCGTTGGGGCACTGACTATGTTAACTATGTATGTTACTTACTATGTTACTTCCGCTTAAATTGCTCTTGATGACATAAAGGGATTCCTTTTGGCTGTGATACTATACGGGAATCATCAGAGGGGGTCGTTTTTTTTTTTTTTTGGTCTACCTCTTGTTTCTGGCGATGGGGTTCTGAAAAGCGCATTGAAAACAAAATTTACCCAACTTGTTTGTAATAAATTTTAAAGTTTTCCACTTTTGTCTGTGATATTTAATGATCCGGCTTTCTTCTTCACTACAATGCTTATTACGGCCCATTTCTAAGAAATCTATAAAAACCTAACCTTACTTCCATATCCGACCCAATGAAGCCGGTAATGGCAGATTTCCTACCAAAAGTAAACACCAAGCACTACATAGCCGCCTGTCATAGCATAATTTATGTAAAAACATCCTAAATCCACCTGCTATACGAACGGAAACAATGAAACAAGGATGTGAACGAAATACGTCCAAAAACCTATACAGTAGTACAAGCGCAAATCAAAGGTATATTAATTTACTATCTTAAAACAATTGTAAAAAAGCTTCATTCACATGAAAATGATAATTAAAGGCGTAAAATTTATTTTAAGGAAACATTTACTGTTGTGTGACCTCAGATGAAAAAGATTTCTATTGAACGTCATTCTCCCATCACCAACGATTGATGATCCTACAGATAATTTTACTTCTCGCAAATGTCTCTTATAAATAATTTATAACATTATATCTATCAAACTAGTCAATCACGTTTATGACACACCTAGCTTACTTTCATGTGATAACTGTATTACGTAATGTAAATATTAAATCTTCTCTCATATTATGAATAAGAATCGCAAAATCCTCTTACATCCAATCGAAACTCAATAGAATCAACTCTGTATAAATGAAAAAGATAAGAAGCTCAATGAACATCTATGGTCATACTGTATGTCCTTGCCCGTAATAGAAACACTAAAGGAGATGGAAATCCTTTTAGAAGTCATAGTCATTTAAACATTACTGATATTTGAATATCGCATTGATCTTTCCATTTTCAGCTACCTGTTAGTGTTACTCTATGGTCGCGCTCATGTTCTTCATCCATTGCAGCATCAAAAAACTTATTTAAAATAAATTGATTAAGTATCTCAAATCTAGTCTCAAATTTTTCATTCTACGAAAAACCACTTGTTTTAATCCTTCGTATGTTGAGCAGCTGCGGTCAATTAATAAACCAATAAGTTTTTAAACGAATATACGCAAGAAGACGTGAAAAAGAGATGTATAAATGCCGGTTGTAGATGGAAAGCAACAAAAGAAAATTTAAGCCTTTTATGATGTCACTCCAAATACATCAAACGAAAAAAACCAACATTCAAGTACATACCTCAAAGACTTTTAGATGAAGGATTTTATGGACTAAATTTTCGTTAGAAAATAAGATAGAACCATTACTCCGGGTAAACCATTCTACATATCTATGAAAAAGCTATATTAGTTAGTTATTATAGACGAAGTGGTAAGTTTGTCGGCTTTAATACGTAGAACTACAAACAAAAAACAAATTTTAAATTTTGTTATTCATGAAAATCGAAACTATCATCTATTTAGCAGAACCGACAACGTTCGAGATATTGTAGTGACCCTTGGAGTCACCGATGGATAGGTTTGGTGCTTTAGTCATTTTACCTCTTTGTCCTTCTTATTTTTCTTGTGTTGTCACCCACCGATCTTTTGATGTTTCGGGAACCAATTCCCCTGCTTAACGTGCCACCCCGAAGTTACCAAAAACAAACTCCCTGAATGGCTCGGCTCGGAGACTCTAGACGACGAACGATCCGCCTCTGATATGTCAACACCATAAGAAATTTCATGTTATTTGCTGTGAGGAATCAAGTTAAGCCCCAAAACCATCATAAGTAAAACAAAGTCGATGATTCATCAAGATCTCTATTCCTTATTTTAGTTTGAAAGGAGATTTACGAAGCTATTAAAGTGATTATTGTGAAAGGTTTTCTCTGTACTTGGCAGACACTTTATTGTGCGAATGGTAAACTACAATCAAAGCCACTTTAAATCAAAAATACAAATTTCGAACAATAAACAACTCGGTTTGATTTACGAAACACTATTTAAAACGTCGTTTTTAAAAAGCAGTATATAAGTACAATACTTAAAACCACCAACCACCAACCATCAATAACATCTATTTCATTTTTATCTGCATTGAAATTAAGGAAGTGCAATTTTGTGATAAACCTCTTGATGGACTTTATATGTACGTCTGATGGATTAAATCAAATCAATTAAGAATTTCCTGCAAGAAAACATTTTGAAATACTAATAAATAAAAAAACACTGTGGCGCTGGCAGCCCGGCATGGGCCATGGCCTAGCTTCTTGACACTCATTTGTGTTGCTCATGTTGACATTTTAGTCACATCTGAGCGGGGCCTACGGTTTATCGCCGAGTCCGAACGGCACTCCTTAGAAGCTTTTTCGTAGGCAATTTTACTTTCGGGAGTTTGCCATTGCTCGCCGAAAGGGTGATGGCGATTTGAAAAATTGTTGGTGACCCAGCCAGGAATCGAACCCAGACTGTCTGCGTGATAGTCCAATGAGCTAACTATCGCGCCATCGCCATCGCCAAAATAATAAATAAATACTAATAAATAAATGAATAAAAATATGACAAAATGCAGGTGGATTGTGTAGAGGGTAAATATTCACTGAATATATTGTACATATATTCGCTTACACTAAAATTTTCCATAAAACTAGATAATCATTCATTAGATCCAGCACAACACAATGAAAACTACCGTGCTCCAAGCTACTGTGCACTTTATTTAATACCCGTTCAGATTTTAATACCAGTAATACGAAGCAATATACTGTCAACAGCATGTATTTTTATTTCAAATAATTAACTAGATATTTACCCTTAAGCGAAACCATATGGTGACACCGACAATGGTGCTTACACCTCTAAACCGATTAGTTTATGGGTAGCATGTTTTTAGGTGTTCTTATATTAACTGGCAAGTTTTCCACCCTGTTTATTAGGGAAAAATAAATTTGATTTTTATATTACATTTCCCTGTAATGTGTTTCTATAAAAGTTAAATTGGGATTTCACCAACCAATATTATAAATAACTTATCTAAATCCGACTTCCTGTGACGATAGATATTTAAAAATATAAGTTAGTCAGCTTTTTGATTTGTTTATTGGTTGGTATAATCGATATTTTGCTTTGCAAGATTTCATTTTAGAATCATCTTTTGGTTCAACTCAGTTCGATTACCTCATCTGGACTACCGGCCTTTTTGGAACACGGTTAAACCAGAGAAGTGATATCTTTCTGGATTTATCAATATACGGATACATAAGATCTTTGAGAAATTTATTCAAAACGATGAGCAGGATATGCAATATGCGATATTTAGTTGTTTCAATATCTATCTGTGTCGCTTTTGATATTGTATTGTGGGACTAAAAAGCTCTACTTACCCATCTGATTGCCTCTAACTATTTTTATTAAACAAATTTACGAGAAGAACAAACCCAATATTTCAGAGTTCAAGTGCTCGAACCCTTCTTGTTTTTTTCTTATAGTTCCGTTTCATTTCTATAAAAATCACAGTTCCATGCCTACAAATGATATCAATCTCTAGCTCTACCAGAAGATTTATGTATATGTCTTGTAAATATTGAAATTCAACCATCGGACAATTTAATAAAAACCTTAACATATTCATTGGCTCGATATAAGCTTTGAAAGAGTAGGTACCGATAGTTTTTGTACAAAAAGTTTGATCTAGGAACGCCAGAACAATGTCCTGGTCTCAGAATGTTAGAGCGAATCGAAACTTTGTACATTTGAGAAATGCATCGGTCAAACCCGTGACTGGTCTTGCCCCACATATCTCTCAATTATGTCGGAAAACACATCAAAGGAATGATAGTACTGAAGGAAATATGTCTGTAATTAACGTCGGCTGCAATAATTAGGGTTCTGTCTACGTTAATTAATATACTGAATGAATTAATGTTATAGGACTTTGACATTAATTTAAACAAGAAGTGGTTTCATCAAAATTGAGCTATTTTATCATATTGTTAAGATCGTGTTTCGAGATATTCGTGTTAATTGTGCTTCAAGATTTGTAAACACTCAGTTGCGAGTAGTGGTTTATGCTGATAAAAGTAAGAAAAAAAGTGATCGCCTTGACTGGAAAGAACTGTCGAAATTATGAATCGACTGCGGGAGACTAGACCTTGTTGAGGAGAAGGGATCCGAGAAAAACCAACTGAGCACACATTAAGAAGAAGCTCGCCAAATCCCGATATCAGAACGACATAGCTGGCAGAAGAAGCTCTTCAAAACTTACATATAAGATGCCGTTAGCATTGAAAAGCAAAAAAAAGAAAGGAAGATTGTCAGACTCAAAGGTTTGAAGTGAAATGAGCAACTACTACCTACCTGAGTCGGGTTTAAATCTCCCAGCGTACCAAAACCTAATCCTTTTATATGAAATTCAGTATTCATTGGCATGGATCGAATCCATTTTCTGATGGTCACACTTTCTTCCTCAAACAAATTCTACAATTCCCCACGCATTACTTACTCTTCCAATTAAATGCCAATTAAAGAAACTATCGTAAATAATAAAAATCAAATGTTTGCAATACCGTTAGGCGCCACTTAATTAAATTAGAAATCGATGTTGCGCTGCTGTTGTGGCTGCTACTACTACAACACAACCGCTGTGCCAATGATATCTCCTCAAATCTTTTGCTAATTAATCAAAAATTCTGTTAGCTTTTCATCTTTCCCAATACCGTACCGAGAGCGAAAAGAAACGAAATTAATACAAAAATCAAAGCAAAAAAGAAATAAATAAAAGAAAATTTGAAAAACCATAGCCATACTCACCACCAATCTCCATCCCATAGGTACTTTGTACCCAATTAACACAATTCACTGCTCTCCCTCGTTCACGCCAAATTCCGCCACCTTCGTTATGCATACAAAAATTTACTTAGATTGTTCCTCCTCGTACGTTTTTTTATATATTTTTTTCTACTTTTTTTTTTTTTTTTTTAATAATCAAAGATAAAGTCGTGTCTTTACTTTTATTGCGAAAATTAAAAAAAAATTAAATAAATATTCGAAAAGAAAATCAAAATCTAAATCCACCGAATAAATAAAAACAAATAAATAAATAACGAAGAAAAAAAAATAAAAAATAAAAAATCCGCGCACTTAGAAAAGAGAAAATTCAAAATTCCATCCTAGAAAACAGATGATTTTTCGCTCGCCCTCCCTTAAAACGGAAGCGGAATTCAGTATCCAGCCCGTATTCTCTTTTTCCTAAACAAATAGTCGTTTCGTTTACCACTCTGTATCTCGTCGTAGTTCTTCTTTTCAAAAGGTGACTGTTTCGATTTCGATTCAATTCGATTTGCTCCGATTCCGTGTCCGCGGTAAAGTCGACTGGTTTACAATATTTTTTTTTCTTCTTTTTTTTCGCAACACACGAGACGAAAATGAAAAACAAAGCAAATGAACAAATTCGTCTTTCTTATTTCGTTCTTTCTGTTTCTGTTTCTGGTCTTCTTCTGTTCGTTATTCACCCTATTCTTCTTTTTGAGATTTCCTTTTTCTTTCCGTATTGTTAACCATTTCTATTCTGCTTCACTTTTTTGGCTTTTCCCACTTTTGCACGTTCACACTACAGATTCAAAGTGACAAACTCAGGTATGGAAAATATAACCAAACACACTGGAACTGGTGACTTCTTTAATTACCATTTTACGAAAACAACAATAAAAACGAATATCCGAACAATGGAAGTAGGTAGTAGGGTTTTTTTCTTTTTTCTTTTCTTAAATTCCCTTATAATACGACGAAACAGCAGCAACAATGCAAACTCGTAGATATTTTATTCAAAGGAAAATCACACCAACACTCCATGTGTTTGGGAGGAAATATGATTTACTCTCTACGTTGAGCTCCTAACGAACCCACACTTAAAACGACTCCTATTTCAAAAAAAAATAAAAAGACAACCGCCTTGACGTTCAAATGATAACAATCACGACTTCTTCGTCGACACCTTAACGCCTGACTTGCACTTTTCGATATGATTTCAATCACAAGAAGAAAAAAAACCAGAATCGGCAAATTAAAATTCTCTACTCAAACCGTCGATTTTCAAAACAACGAACAAAAAAAGAACTTCTCCAAATTCGGATGTTTCCTTCGCTGGTGTCCGACGAATACGTCGTATTCGTGTGCAGCTTCGTTTAATCTTTCCGTTCTCCTTCTCTTTCACTTGTACTCACACTATGTCGATTATTGTTCTTGTCTCACACCGGACGATAATTTTTCTATTTTCTTTTATTTGTTTTTTCTTCTCTGGTCTTCGTTATAAATGACCGCTTCTGTAAACCCACTTACGTTCACTTAGATACACTGCAAACTTGATATTATTTCTTTTTTTGTTTATTAAAAAACAAAATAACAATACAACACTTGTAAAGATTCCAAATCAGCAGCGGAGGAGGCAATGGCGATTATTTAATTAAACACATCGAGTTTGTCAGCAAACAATAAAAATATATTAAAAAAAAAAAAAAAACAGAACAGAGATAGCCGATAACAACACCGAATTCAGACGTTAAGTTCAAATGTACTAGAGTGAGAAGATGCTACTGTTAGATGCACTGGCTTTGCTTGCAAGGAATGTTTCTTTTTTCCTTTTCCGACTTTTTTTTTTATTTTTTTGATGAAGCAAAGAGAAAAAAAAACGACACTATTAATGAGAATGTGCGCACACACGAGTTTTGGTTTGGTTTTCTAGACGATTTAGAGGAAATCTTTTATTAAATAATCGATTTAGCAAAGGAGTTATTCGGTAATTTGTTAGAAAAAAAACCGTTTTATGCCCGATAATAATCTGCAAAACGTGCCGACGAATGGAACGACGACAGAGCCACGAACGAACAGATTCTTCACAAACTGTACAAATGGTTGAATGCAAATGCGAGTGCAAAATTGAGTATGGAGTAGATCTGGTCATTCAGCTGTTTAAGGAAATTGTAGTAGAGTAGTGATCGAATTGATTTGAGCTCTGATTACATCAAGTTGCCACTTAATTTTCCCAAGGGATCTTTTAAATGGATTTTAGGTTTATTATATAACTAATATAAAATGACAATTTTAAACATTAGGTATTGGTTGCAATATAAAATTAATTATTCAAATTAAAAGAAATATAAATAAATAACACATAAATTTTCAAAGATCGATGGTACAACATTAATTAGACAATAGGGCATTCACACCACATCGATAAAATGTTTAAGAAATCTCATTGGGGCGTTAACGACTAGGTTTTGGTTGACATTTCTAAAGTGGTAGACATTCAATTTTTTTATTATAATAAAAAGATTTATTGATGAAAATAATCCAAGTTAATAAAGAGTCGCCGAACGAAACGAAACTATATTTTTTAATAAAAAAGAAATATATCAAATTTGAGTGCGTATAAACGAATGCCTCCTCAGTTCTTGAGATTTTGTATTTGACAACTACTTTTTCAGCTGTTTTTATAACAGGGGTGTCTGCTAAAAATTGCAAGTCGATTTTGAGGGGATGTCATTAAAATCAAGTTTTGCTAAGAGATTTCTAAAACTAAACAATGTATGTTTTCGATTGAGATTTTTAGAGTTTTCGTGATAACTTGGCTCTCGATGCAGTGTGTAAACTCCTGAAAAAGCTATAAAAATTTTATCATATGATATTCTTTTTTTTAATTGATTTTGTGATTTTGTGTAGGCCAAGTGTACAGAGCTTGGCTAACAAAGTTAGGGAGGAAAGAAAGATAGATTCCAACGTGTGTTGGCTATAAATATGATTAATGAAGAGCATACGCAGTAGTTTTATCAGAGCTAGATGCAATGTGTGCAACAACCAGATTCGCCTTGTCAAAGAGCTGACAGGTGGAATGCCTATGCCAATGACCCGTTTGGTCTGGTTCGTTTTAGACTTCTTCGGTTCTCCCCTGTCTGATTATCAAGAAAACGTAGAGACCAAATATAATACTTGTGTAAAGCGATTCCAGTGGTCAAAATGGTATAGACGACACGAAGAATTAGAAAGCATTAGGACAATCAATGGCATTGCCATCATGGTGGAAGATTGAAATCTTTTCTTTTGTTTGGTAAACCGATAACAATGTGGCCAATGGTTGAACACATTTTCTGCATAAATGGGCCATAATGTATGACTCTATCGTAAAGTGCCATTGATTTTACAAATGGCATCAAATATCAATTCGATTTTTACATTTGTCTAGAAAACAGAATTAGAATTTGTTGAACTAACCAGTTACACTATATTCCTGAGAAATGTAAGAAAAATCCTCAAGATGTTTTTTTTATAAACAATGATTTTGGCACAACTTGCATTTTGTACACGTCTTTCCTGCCCGCCCAGCTCACTGGTCGTTCAATGGGACCGTTAGCCATATGACTCTAAGAAAAATGCTAAGGATGTCATAAAGGCGCAGTCGACATCGACAAGAGTACGTGGATGATTTTGCATCAGAAAAGTAATCATGGAGAACGAGGCCCATTTTCAACTACGTGGATACAAAAACAAATAAATTTGCGGTTCTGGGACATTGAAACACCGGGGATAATACACGAAGAGCGATCACATCCACTGAAAGTCATTGCATGGTGTGCTCTTTACGCTGGGCGAATTTTTGGACCAATTTCTAAAAGAGAGTGGGCCAAGCGGTCACTCTGGGTGGTGCGCGTTACAGATTAATTTTTTGATTTCTAAATTTGTTGAATTCAGAACGTAGTCTATGCTTTTAGGAAGGACAGAGCAACGGCACATACTGCGCCGCGAGCCACAACCGACTTTCTAACGCAGGCTTTTTCCAGTCGTCTGATATCGCGTTTTGACGATTTGCACTGGCCAGCCAGATCTGCCGATTTGGCTACTCTAGACTTCTTTCAATGGGGTTATTTAAAGTCATCGGTTTATGTGAACTGGGATTTGTGGACTAGCAGCCGGAAAACATATATCAAGAAATGGAGAACGTATCGTTAGGAAAAATCTTTCCAAAAAAAGGAGAGAGGAAGCACTGAATACAATTATTGTAAAGTAATATTTTAAAATTTAGTAGGCCTTTCCAAATTAAAGTCTGTTTATAAAGTGGGAATACTTATAACAGTGGTTAACCTTATCATTTTTGTATAGTTTTATAAAAATTATTAGGGTTATATAGAGTCGATTTTTTTGTTCTGGAAGGGTGTTTGCCTTTTTAGCCCAAAGGAGTAGCGATTGGCAAGAGTTGTTTTTTGTTTGATCACAGCGCTAGTCTCGTTGTCTGAATTGATAGCCGACTCTAGGTAGACATAGTCCGTAACTATTTCAAAGTTATATCTGTCGAGGGTGATATTCTGTCCGAGACGTGAAATTCCTGGCCTGAAGCCACACTGATATGGACCAATCAAGTTGTTGACGGACGGTTTGAGGTGTTCACACAGTATGACAGATAAAATTTGGTAGGCGATGTTAAAGAGACTGATATCTCTGTAGTAAGCGCAGTTCAGAGGGACTCTTCTTAAGGATCGGAGAAACAATATTGAGATTCCATTCATTGAAAGTACTTTCGTCCGACCGAATTTTACAGATGAGTTGGTAACTGCCCTTATCAAGTCATCTCCTGCCGATTTGAAAAACTCGACAGACATGCCGTACACTCTTGCAGCGATATGGTCATTTTCACTTCATCCATGTCGGATGTACGGAGTTGTTGGTCTACATCAGCCAAGTTGAAAAGCTCATTCTGTCTGGCAGGAGTATTTGGTTCATTATCGCAGTTATACAGTCTTCCCTTGTTCCCTCGTTCCCTTGTGCGTCTCTAAAGGTTTCAATTTGGTGTAATTATCCGTGGCATATTTTGTTTACTTTTAGAGAAACTTTCGAATCTCATTCGACCGCGGGATCCTCACGCTTGTCATGCTCCTCCCTTTTTCTCCAGTGTTTGTCTCTCCTCTTCTGCTCATAGAGCTCGTGCGCAGTTCTAGTCCTTCTTTTCAGTGCCGCTTTGTATGCATCTTGCTTAGCTGCATGTTCTTGCCAGCATTCGTCAATAAACCAGGGGTTTCGTTATGGTCGTCGAATGGCAGTGTTGTGAGTTGTGGCAACCGTGGTAGCTACGACAATGTTTCGTCCCGCCGTTGTCGGCGGTGGTTCCAAAGATCCAATCTCTACCAAGCTTTGAATTGTGACTGTCCTAAAGTTTCGGGAAGCCAACATCAACTCCAACCACTATCTTATTGTAACAGAGGTTTAAAAATAAAAATCCCGGCTATAGTGAAGAAATTTTACGTGCAACGGTTAGATTCGAGAAGACCTTAGGCTTTTCTGATTGTAGCCACAAAAAAAGCAACAAACCAATTGTCATATTATCAAAAGGTTATTAAAGACGCCATATTTCATATTGTATGTATCTTAATCCAGACTTAGTCAAAAGCTGATAAAATTCCACTTGGAAACAATGGGCTTAGACCGATTTTTAGTCCCACTTGCATAACCGGTATTTGGGTAAGCAGAAATAGCAACGAACTGTGTGGTTTGTCTATTGAGGAGTATCTTCGAATTCAACCTCATCCAACTTGGACTGCCCAACACGAGGAGAGACAGATCTGATGGTTGGAGCCCGGACTCATTAAAGACTATAGCACCAGATGTAATCCAATCATTGATATAAGTGGACCAGATTGGTGAG
Organism: Volucella inflata; assembly: GCA_928272305.1. NCBI lineage: Eukaryota > Metazoa > Arthropoda > Insecta > Diptera > Syrphidae > Volucella > Volucella inflata. The sequence continues at coordinate 78,423,957 of OV743718.1, forward strand.
ATCGTCATTTAAAACCGTTGGCGAAGATCCTTGATTAGTAACTTTTACACAAAACTGATTGCCAAGTGCCCAATAAGTTATCATGGGAGGATATTTGTTCAATGACATTCTCTGTTTCATTTTTACATGTTTCTTTACTCATATTGAAAATCACAATGTGTTTTGCAACGCATACAATTTGCGCGGGAAACTTTTCTTTCTTCATCGAACCATTCCTGCTGAAAGTCGGTTGACACCCAGCGCACCATTTGATATCTTTTTGAAAAGAAAAAAAGGCTCGACACGCAAGGGATATTGAGAGGTTATATTCCAGGAATAATATACGGAAGTTATACAAACAGGTTAAAAGAACGTTTCAATGTAAGAAGACCCTGTGATAAGAAAGAAACCTTCTAGCAAGACATCGGGCTGTCAAAAACTATTATGAGGGCAAAGCCAAGTAAATATATGCTGTCAGAAAGAATTGATATAAAACATCAAAGAATGGGACACAGCTCTACATTCTAAGTGACTTTGTCTTCTTTGGCATTGCTATCAATTGAAATATCGACTCTGATTAGTTTTTTCTTACCGTTCGATTAAAAGCCCACCTGTCCAAACAAACCACGCTACAGCATGGGCAAGATACGTAAAGTGTTCAGCTTTATTCCATTCTCTTAAAAATGTTACATATGTAGAAGGTAAAAGCATGTTTGTATACCTAGATACAAGCTCAATTGAATGCAAAAAACTAAAAGTCCCTGGTTAAGATTGAGGTAGATGTTGGCAATTGTTCGAAACATACTATAATGCCAAAAGTAAATACATATAAGCAATAGAGCGACCAAAAGTTTATGTGAAATCATATACCAACAAGCATTAAATGAATTAAAGAAAATCTAAATTACAAGTCAAATAAATTATACATAATTTCTTCAAAATTGTATATTCTTCAAACTAAATATCAGTGTCAATAGTTGAACTTTATTTTTTTACAAACCAAACAAAAATAATACAAGTACTACACTGCTTTGTTATTTAGGATTACTTGTTACAGCATTTCCAGCAAGGATGGTACTCAAAGCAGAAGAAGAAGGCAAAAAAAAAAAAAAAACAACAACAACTTCCTTTAAGTGCTCCTGTCGCTCTAATGCATTGTTGTATGAGATAAAACTGGGTCATAATACCATGTCTACCTATCACTGCATCTATAGTTTGAAAAATTAAAAAGATACATGCATCAAGGTTGTTTGCCATCTAATTATTCAATTTTATCTCAAATAAAGTTCTATGGTAAGTTCGATGTGGACGTAGTGGTACCATACATACGAGTACGAGTAGATATGAGGAAATTTTTAATTGAATAATATGATTTAAATCTGATGTTCATATGATAGAAACTGTGCCTTTTTATTTTCATTTGGAATACATATACTCGTATATTTTATGAACACTAACCCATGGTGGATAATGTGAACAAAATTTGATGGTTTTGGCTATCTATAGCCAGAGTTACGGCTGTACGAGAGTATAAATTTACCACTAAATGCATAAAGAACAAATTAAATAAGTATGTGGCTTAAAAAATTCACCCTACACCTTGTAGGTCATAGTAATGTATAAATTGACCAGAAATATCCCCTTATTATCAAAAAAATACTTATATAAAATCCCGGATAGACTAAAGTCATACCACTCCACTTCGATTTGCCACTATTGCAGTTTAAGAGGTAACAGGTAAGATCATAGCAACTCTGAACGTTGGGAAAGTGATAGACTTTACCACTATTATTATTTTTTTTTTAAAAAACCTGACTTGCTAGTAGCGATTGAGAAGCACTTCGACCTAAGAAGATCCTTTGTGGTGGATGAGTCAGAAAAGAAAATTAATCTACGAGTAGTAGGGTTTCTACCCTCCGAATGAAGTTAGGGACTCTTCCAACAGGGGTGTCCCTTATTTCAGAGATGTCGAGTTGTTCTCTGAGGAAGGTGTTCCGCCTGATTCCATTGAAGGCTGGACATTCACATAAAATGTGTTCAGCTGTTTCTTCGTCTTCGAGACCAAGTCGACATTCTGCGGGGTCAGCAAGTCCTATTTTGCTGAGGTGATATCTTAAGCCGTTATGTCCTGTAAGGTATCCTACTAGGTTTCTTATATCATGCCGATTTCGATTCAGACATTTATCGGCATTTTTATTAAAGGGAAGGATGACTCGTTTGGTCTGTCTTAGACCTGGAGTCTCCTCCTAGTATAAGATGCATTTTGAGTACTCCCAGCGCTTAATGGCTAAATTTACTGCTGTTTTAGATGTGCAGCAGAAGGGTTCAGGTCCATTGAAAAGGGTTTCTGAACCTTTCCTGGCCAGTTTATCTGCTTTTTCGTTACCGTCAATCCCCTCATGCCCAGGAACCCACCATATTTTGGTCTTGTTTCTTGAGTTTAGTTTTTGGAGGGTATTGAAGCAGTGCATGACTGATTTGGAGTCGATAACGTGCAAGCTAAGGTCATTTATAGCTGCTTGACTGTTCGTGAATATATGGATATTTGCACCTTTGATACCAGAGTAGCGTATCAGATTAGCGCATTCTTGAATGACGTGTATTTTAGCTTGGAATACACTAGGACTCTTGCCCATGGCAATGAATATGTTTGTGTTCGGTCCATGTATTCCAACTCCCACTCCCGTTTCCATTTAAGAACCTTCCGTATACCAATGTAAGCACTTTGGCTATTTGGTGGGTCTTAAAAAACACTTAACCATAGGCAGAAAGTTTCGCTTTCGAAGGTTACTTGCCGAAAGTGTGATGACGTCGGCCAATCTAAACTATTAAACAATTTATAAATTTGTATTTATCGGGAATTTTTCGTAGTCAGACTAATAAATCCCAACGAGAGTAACTGTCTTTCTCTGAAAGAGACTCTGTACAACAATAGATGGTGTTATAGACAGATTAATACCATGCTGGGTACATAAGATTGGAAAAATAAAATATCTCATATCAGTTCTACATTAGCCTTTAACATTTCTGATCCTTGAAATCCATGCAAGTACTATACAAGTTTGATTCCTGTTTCAAATAAACTTTAATACTATATTAATCAATTTCAAAAGTCGAAAGGTAATTTAAAAAAAGAAATGGACAGTAGTTATGGAATTACTTGGGAAAACCCATATCCTTCAACCTCCCGACCTGTATTTAGTATGGAAGAAAAGAAATTCTTGATGTAAGAAAAATACACAATGTTTTCGATTGCTAGTACTGCCCGCAAAACAGTTTTTAAAGCTGAACAAAATCAAAATATAAGTGGCTGCATTTACCTTTGTTTGATGTAATAACAGACCCATTATGGTCCTTAGGCTCTTTTCACATTTTTTTCCTTAAAGTTACTAAAAAGAGAATTCATGAGTTCCTTAAGCAACCTCCATATATGATGGAGTAAGTAAATGCATCGCTCTATCCATAAAACAAAAGTATTTGATACTATTAATATCTAAATTAAAAAAGGAGGTATAAGAGGTTTTCTATTTGATTGGTTCGCTTCGTAACTAGGCGGCGGGAAATCAGTTGAATTAGGTGCTCATTGGATTAAAATTATTGGTTCTTTATTGTTCTTCATCTTAATCAACTCCATTTTTAACTTAAATTTACGGGAGTTCCTACAGCGTTTGCAAATAATACGAGGGTTATCTGAAAAGTTTTCTACCGCAACGTAAAGATAGCGGCACTCATTAATTCAAGCTTGTGAATGCTAGTTGTGCATCTTTTGACAGTTACTTACCGAAGTTTCAGTCATTTTGGACGCGCAGTTTTTAGTTGACAGTCGTTTGAGTGAGTCGATGTTAGTGTTTGTGAAATGTGCGAAAATAGGAAAAATTGAGAATCGAGCTGTTATTAAATTCTTGTTTTTGAAAGGTAATACGCCTACACAAATCAAAAATGAGTCGGACTCTGTGTATGTGGACTCTGCACCATAATTTACCACAGTGAAATTTTGGGCAGCTGAATTTAAACGTGGCCGTAAGAGCTTGGGAGATGATGAACGTAGAGGTTATGAAAATGTCCAAAGAACGTGTTTGTTACATATTAAATCAAGATTTAAGCATAAGAAAGCTGTCCGCGCGTTGGGTGCCGCGTTTGATTACGTTAGACCAAAAACGTGTTCGAATGAACATTTCCAACGCTCTGTTGGCACAGTTTAGGCGCAATAAATTTGAGTTTTGGCGCCGATTAATTACTGTAGATGAAACTTGGATAGACCATTATACGCCCGAAACAAAAATTCAGTCAAAACAGTGGACTGAAAAGGGCGAGCCGGCTCCAAAAAAAACAAAAATGGTTTTTTTCGGCTCGGAAAACGATGACGACTGTTTTTTGGGATAGTAAAGGAGTTATCTTAACCGATTATCTTCAAAAAGGAAAAACCATTACAGGAGCATACTACGCATCATTACTTGCCAAGCTGAAGGCAGAAATCGCGGAAAAACGGCCACATTTGCAGAAAAAGAAAATCCTGTTTTACCAAGACAACGCGCTGCCTCACACCTCAGCGGTTGCCATGGCGAAAATCCATGAATTACGGTTTGACTGCTTGACCATCCTCCTTATTCACCAGATCTAACCCCAAATGACTTCTTTTTGTTACCTCATCTAAAAAGTGCGCTCGGAGGACAGAGATTTTCGCCAAATAAAGAGGCAACCACCTTCGTGAACAATTATTTTGCAGAGAAAAACGCCATATACTATTTGGACAGGTTAGAGAGATGGGAGCATCGCTGGGAGAAGTGTGTTGAGTTACAAGGAGACTATGTAGGAAAATAAAAAAAAATTAAGGAAAAGTGTCTTGTAACATTTCAACGCAAACGATTTAAGGACAATGAGCTTCGGATATGCACGTGGAATGTTAGATCCCTTGATAGACCACGTGCAGCCGAGCAACTAGCGGAGGCCCTAGACTGCTGCAAAGCAGACATAACCGCCATCCAAGAAATGCGATGGGATGGGCCGGACAAAAAGAAGATGAAAAACTGCGACATCTACTACGGCAATTGTTATCGACGGCAAAAGCAGCACTTATTTGGATGCGGATTTGTTGTCGGAGGCAGACTAAGACAAGAAGTCCTCAGCTTCCGGCATGTGAGCGAGCGCCTCGTAGCAATCCACATCAAGGCTAAATTCGCCAACATAAGCCTCATATGCGCGCATGCCCCCACAGAGGAGAAAGATGACGACACCAAGGATGCCTTCTACGAGCTCCTTAACAAGACCTACGAGCAATGCCCTATGCAAAGCTAGGAAGAGAGGGTATCTTTGGTGGAACAATCGGAAAATATAGCCTGCACAACACCACCTCCGATAACGGATTCAGGCTAATCGACTTTGCGGCGGGGCGAAACATTGTCGTGGCTAGCACGCGGTTCCCACATCTCGACACACACAAGGGGACTTGGAGAACTCCTGATCAATCAACAGTCAACCAGATTGATCACATTGCGATCGACGCAAGACACTCCTCCAAAATTATGGATGTCCGTACGTTCCGAGGAGCCAACATCGACTCGGACCATTACATTGTTGTAGCCAAGGTACGGTTGCGGATATCCCAAACTATGCCAAGACAAACTAATGCTGTGAGAAAATTCGACGTCAGACGGCTACAATCGCAAGAGATCGCCAAGACCTTTTCCGATCGAGTGTCTCTTAATATCTTAAGAGGTCCAATACCGCTAGCATTAAGCATCGAAGACCATTGGAAACACTGCCAAAACGCCATCAGAGATGCCGCTTCTGATGTGCTGGGTTTCACTCGTCCACCACAACGAAACCCCTGGTTCGATGATGAATGCCGGCAAGCACATACAGCAAAGCAAGATGCATATAACGCGGCGCTGCTTAGAAAGACCAGAGCTGCTCATAAGCTCTATGAGTGGAAGAGGAGAGACGAACACCGGCTTCTCAGGAGGAAGAAGAAAGAGCATGAGAAGCGCGCGATCGAGGAAATTGAGAGATGATAGCATCTAAAGGAATGAGGTTCGGAAGTTTTACCAAAAGGTAAAAATAACATGTCGCGGAAACAAACCCCGAACCGAAGCCTGTAGAGATGAACAAGGGAACATCGTAGTAGAATCGCAGTCGATGCTGAGGATTTGGAAAGATCATTTCTGCAGACTGTATAACGGCGATGACGGACCAAATACCGCTGTCAGGCAGAATCAACCTTTCAACCTGGACGATGATGACCAACAATTCCGTCCACCCGACCTGGATGAAGTGAAGATAGCCATATCGAAGCTTAAGTCCAACAAAGCTGCTGGAGCGGATGGCCTGACTTCTGAGCTCTTCAAAGCGGCAGGCGATGACTTGGTAAGGAGCATACACCAACTCATCTGTAAAATATGATCGGACGAAAGTATGCCCGATGAATGGAACCTCAGCATTGTTTGTCCAATTCTCAAGAAAGGAGACCCTCTGAACTGCGCCAACTACAGAGGCATCAGTCTCCTTAGCATCGCATATAAGATCTTCTCCGCCGTATTGTGTGAACGCCTGAAGCCGTTCGTCAACAACCTGATAGGTCCATATCAGTGTGGCTTCAGGCCAGGAAAGTCCACCATCGACCAGATATTCACACTACGGCAGATCTTGGAGAAGACCCATGAACTTCAGATCGATACCCACCACCTATTCATCGATTTTAAGGCCGCGTATGACAGCATCTATAGAGACGAGCTATATAGAGCAATGTCTAGTTTTGGCATCCCTGCCAAACTCGTCCGTCTGTGCAGGATGACGATGGAGAATGCACGCAGCTCCATCAAGGTCGATAAAGATCTCACCAAGACCTTTGATGTCCAGAAAGGATTTAGACAAGGCCATGCGCTGTCATGCGATTTTTTCAACATCGTAATTGAAAGAATAGTGCAAAACTCACGAGCAAACACAAGAGGCACTATCTTTCAAAAGTCCGTCCAACTACTCGCATACGCCGACGATATTGACATAATCGGGAGAAAGCAGCGTGATGTCAGTGGCGCTTTCGCGAGTATTGAGACGGAAGCTGCGAAAATGGGTTTAGCGGTCAATGAGGGCAAGACCAAGTATATGCTGTCAAGCAAAAAGGACAACCAACACCGACGTCTCGGACAGAACGTCACCCTCGACAGATATAACTTTGAGGTAGTTAAGGACTTTGTCTACCTAGGCTCCGCTATAAATACAGACAACGACACCAGCGCTGAGATCAAGCGAAGAATAACTCTTGCCAACCGCTGTTTCTTTGGGTTAAGAAGGCAATTGAGTAGCAAAGCCCTCTCTCGGACAACAAAAGTCACCCTTTATAAGATTTTAATAATCCCGGTCCTGCTCTATGGCGCAGAGGCATGGACATTATCAAAAATGAATGAGGGTGTTCTTGGTTGCTTCGAGAGAAAAATTCTTCGGGCGATCTTCGGTCCCGTCTGCATTGACGGTGAGTAGAGGAGGAGATACAACTACGAACTGTATGGACTGTACAGCGACGTGGACCTAGCTGAGATGGCTGGGTCATGTAGAGCGCATGGACACCAATGCTCCGGTCCGAAAAGTCTTCGAATCCGCCCCCGAGGGACAGCGCAGTAGAGGAAGGCCAAGACTCAGGTGGCGCACGCAAGTGGAAGAGGACCTCAGCCAACTTAGCGTGCGAAACTGGAGACAGCTAGCCAGGGATCGAGCTGGCTGGAGAAGCTTGTTGACTGAGGCCCAGGTCCACCCCGGACTGTAGCGCCACCTAAAGTAAGTAAGTAAGTCTTGTAACATTGTTCTGTCGAAAACTTTTCAGACAACCCTCGTATATCATTTCGTTATTCCCCTTCGAATATTTAAGGCTTTTTAGCGAAATAAATCATGATCTGGAATTGCTTAGATATCACTAAAGTGATATTCTTCAATTTAGCTGGAAATTTTAAATTGCTTCTACTCACATACCATAGCACAGACTGTAAACAAGTATTAAAATAGTTAACCCCAGTGTTTCTCGATATTTAGATTCTTTGTGAAAAGTACTCCCAGATATTAATAATCCTTGATGACCTCGATCGCCTCATCATTGTAGTGCCACGTTTCTTTTCAACTGAGTTAAGATTTAATTTTTTTTTAAATCATGATCTTTAATTTGGACAGCGAAAAGAAGCGCTTTTATGTGCAGCATATTCTATTCTCCTCCACCAGGAGGCTCTCAAACCAACAAAGAAGACATATAGCATGTTACCAGCTAAAATAAAAGTATGCGCTGTACTCTTTAAAGCAAATATTAAGTCGATGGTAGAATATCTTACTCTGAACCCGTCTTGGATTTCAGTATTTAAAATATTTTACAATATGTTGAACAAGTTCTATAAAAATGAATTGGATTAAAAAGTGATCTTACTTTGTAATCTTACTGTAATCAAGTAAAATAATTCCAAATTGATTATTATAAGTTGATATAATATAATTCTCGTAAGAAAAGGAAAATGTTAATTCTGTTAATAATGCATTCTTAATAGTTATCTGCTAGGTATCGGATAAGAGCAAAACTTAAACTAGATAGAGCCGACTTATGTTAAGAAAGAGTGAATTCCAGAGACGAATAGGATGAACAAAAAATTGCCGACCCGCAACTTGATATGCAGTACGAACTAAACGAACGATTAGATTGCGAGAAACTTAGCTTATCGTATGGATATTAAGGCTGTTTACTGTATTGTATTCAATTGTGCAGTCCAAATATATATATATCAAGTGTGCATCTAAGGATATTTTTGATGTACGCCCACACATGCCATATACGTGGCGTACAATATTATTAAAGCAACATTAAGCCTGCGTTTAATAAGAGAACACTAGTACAACAAAAAATCTCACAGCCGTACGTTATCAAAGGAATTCATAAGATCTTTACCAACAGTATCTTCGTTTTATCTGGTGTGAAGCTTTGAGATTGAGACAAATTTCTAAGACAGTCGTATACTTTTTTGATGACTGAATGGATACGGTCGTCCCAATTTAATGATGAGCTAAACCAGGCGCCGAAATTCGTAGCTTTGCTTACAAATTCAATTAGTACATTTCCAAGCTGGACAAGTGAAAGATTAGTTAGAATGATATCATTTCTATTTATAAACCAGACCTTTTTTTTTGTCGGATCTAGTTGCAAGTAGTTTTCCTCTGCCCAACAATGGATTCGCTTAAGGTCATGATTAAATTGTAAAGTGGCTTGATCAATAAGGTCATATTTATTAGCTGCAATAAAGCTGAACATCGTCCGCAAAAATGTAAAAATCGCAGCTATTAATAACATTAGGAAGATCATTAATGAAAATTGTAAAAAGCAAGGGTCCTACTATTGATCCATGTGGAACACTTGCTAAAATTTCAACAAAGTCTGACCTAAGATTGTTCGCGAAAACCCCTTGTTTTCTTCCAACTAAATACGAATGCATGAGATTACATGAGCTTTTTAGCTTGAATACAAGTAACTCGTGATCAACGGTATCAAAAACCTTAGAAAAATATATAGTAGAGCAAGGAGTGTTAGTAATTTTTTGCCAATTGCAAGTCCCATGTCATCAGATACGTTAAGAACAGCTGATATATGTTAGAGCTGTAGTGCTTTCGGAATCCCGATTTGTTCACGCTGTAGAAAATTAGAAATTTGTTAATTAAAAACTATACAAAATATAACAAAAATGATTTACTTGATCGCGAATGAATAGTCAGTGAATTATTTTAGGTTATAGAAAACTAACGTATTTGCCACAAAATAAAAACATTATAATTTTATTAGAAGCCAACCCATTTGATTTTTTGTAAAAGAAATGTATCAAAAATGAATTTGAGAAAACTGAAATCATTCTATTACTCGTAATTTATTTCATTTATTCTATTCGAATGCCTTGTAGAAAACCGCTATACTTCGAATACTATTTACTCTTTGGGCAAAGAGATGACAAGGAATAATCTCTTAAATTCTAAATATAAATATTTGTGGGGGAGGGGTCTCCTAGTGGAAGTCCAGTGAATTTTGCATTTAAAAACATATTGTGCAGAATTTTGAACTCTAGAAGACATGAATTTAGACTTTTTGAAGTACAAACGCCGCTATTGAACTTTTCTCCAATTTAATTATCCCTACAGTCATAGTATTGAGCAACTGATACAAACATCTGTGAACGCGCTACTTAAAACGTAAAAGGTCGTAAATAGTTCATTTGGTGTATTTCGGACTTGAAAAGGTTACTCTCCACCAAATATCAATGACACTCGGCTTTCAAACTCTTAAAAACAAAAATCTCTATACTTAGTACATTTCATTCGATTTCAAAATAAAACTGATAACCACTGCATTCAGTAGTTTCCGGTGATTTCTCAGAAAGGTATGCACTACACCCCCTACAAAGAAAGAACATTTAATAGAAAAGATAAACTTGGATGGCAGTGTGAAATGATTGATTCTGCAAATATTTCATTTTTGATTTTTTCCTTTTTTTAACATAGACAAATGCTCACACAATTATACCATATTTATTCCGCTCAGCTTCAGCTAACCTCCCACACAACTGAGAACTAATTAATGCTCTGTAAAAGTACAATAACAATGAAGAGGTGTTTAGGAAAAAATTTATAATTTATTTTTGCGCACGCGAATCAACCAAACATATCCAAATAATTGCACAATGGCTTTGCTTAGAACGGAAACAAAGAGGGTCGGGAATACTCAGGAATTTTTAAAAATCAAACAAAATTATTACTTAACCAACCCTTTCCCGCGAATTTGTCCCACTAGGTGCATGAGTATGTATAATACATATGTATGTACTTACCATCTAGACAAGCTTCAGAACTAGTGCCCGGAACAAATATTTTTTCGCAACAGAAGTCATATGAATGGTATCCTTCCATGACATAGGTATTCGTATTCGCATTTATTTCCTGAAATCCTGGTCGTTGATGGGGGGGTTGTTGCTGTTGTTGTTGCAGTGGCTGTTGCTGATTTGTTTGTTGCTGAACAACATTCAACCCCCCATCACCATACAAAGCGGCATACTCATAGGTTAGTGGAACTTGCAGCGATATCTATGAGGAACAAAGAAAATAAAAACACAGAATACACATTGTATCCCCTCCCAGGATCTCATAAACAGCACGCTGCATACTGCTTACATTTTTCATAATAAAGCCTCGAGATGTGCAAATGGCACAAAGCTGCTTACACTCCGCCTCCGAGTTGCAGATGACGGCTGCCGATGCAGCTGTGGAGGAGACCGTTGCGCTTGTCGTTGTCTGCCCCTGGCCAGTTTGTACTGCAGCGAAGGCAGTTAGTGGCGTGGAGGCGGATGGATGTGCATTAGGATGAGGAAGGGGATTCATTTCACTTTCTACAGAGTTTTCACCTTTACAGTCAACAATTGCGCGCATATGTTTAGGGACAGTACAATTTTCAAAACAACTTTTTTCACTAGGCACGCATCATTATGGGGTTGTCATTCGAACACCTACCATATGTTAGCACACAGCTTCATATCCAACTGGCCAAATAGTTGTGGTAACTACCGATATCTTTCACATAATCGATAACATGCAATGTATGGGTGGCATTAATTAAACTACCAATGCACATAAATGAATCGAACAGAACACAAGGGGTGAGAACACAAAAAAGTTTTAAAAGTTAAAACAATGTCACTCCATTTGGCACACTGTGGGCGATCGGTGGGTGGAAGGATTTGATGGTAATTTGTCACTACATGACAATTTACAGTTGTGTAACTCTGTTACCTTATTATCTTTACATTTTGTATATTGTTTTCATATTTTTCAAATTCAAACAAAAATTTCAAATGTATCCGATACAGTACACACGACACAGTTAATTTTATAACACAGAGGCAATCACATGCGGAACTAAGCAAAAGATTCAAACAGCTGTTGGGGTATATTGGGTCATTAATCACATCCGCAATTGTGCGGTAGAGAATTATCTGTTTCTGTTATATTTTTCTGGATGCACACGAGCGTTTTGAGGTTTACGCACACAAAACTGATTTGATGCGAAAGCGTGACGCGAATGCAACAAGCGGCTTGAGACTGTTGCTACTGCTTTTGTTGACGATGTTACAAGTTCTGAAAATGCAAGGCTATGCGCATATCCGCGCAGAAATATTAAAATGCTTTTTCAGTTCAAAGTCGTGGGTTGGGATTACTATTGGGGTTTGGGGGTGTTTTTGGGGGATGTATTGGTGGCCCATCTAAAGCTGCAACAACGCATTTGTGCATGGAGGTTTTAGGGGGTTGATTCATAAGCTAACGATTCTTCGAAAAAGCTTATACATACGAGTAAGGTCGAGAGGAGGAGGAAGAATGCATAATGATGCTATACAGAGAAGCTATTCGATGGTGATTTTTTTATTTTTTGATTCTACTGGTTGTTGTGAATTGCATGTCTAGGAAAAGTGGAAATAGTTGCTTCAAGTAGAACAAGCAGAAGCGTGCAAATAATGTAAAATGATAAAATACTAACAAATCACTTTCTTGAACATAAATAAATGTACTGAATTAAAGTTGGGTGCATATGAACGGTTGTCTGATCGATCGATACGAAAGTCAATGAGTGAGAATAGAATTTTCGAATAAAAATGCGGGGATAAACGACAATACAGTTTTTAATGCATGAGATAGAGGTTCACCTTAGTTTGTGTTTCGAAATGACCATCCAATGATGAAACAAGATCATGAGAGTTTTATAAGTTTTAAATTTGTAATGGCATAGGATTGATTCGGTTGGTCTGTGGCCTTGCGGAAAACAAATGTAAATGAAAAAGAAATCCTTAAATAGACTTTCAATAGATTTCCTTAAAAATGTCTACCACTGTCTCATCCTATTTTCGAGGCTAAATGTGAAGCTGGAAGTGATATGCAGGTGTGTGGGTGGATTTTTTTATTTGCAAAAAGTACACGGTCCAGTACGAATTTGCGGCTGCTTCAGGCCCAAGATTGGAGTAAATTCTACAAGATCATTCTACATCATTATTTTAGGGCACATTGAAAACCTTCTTGGAATTTGTCTTTGGATTTACAAACACGAGCAATTTTTATACCGGAAATTAGTTTGGAAAAAAAGGCTTAATTCCCTCTATAAAACTTAGGAGATATTGGCCTATGAGTAATCCAACTAGAGATGACAGTTTCCTTATATCGTTCAATAGAGGCTTGTTAAGAGCATGACAGATTCATTAGAGCATATTCCCCTGTGCGTTTGTTGCCTGACAATTTTCTGTGACGAGTGACTCGACAAAACTTTGATTTAAAGTCTTAAATTCTTCACGACAGCGCTTCCCAAGTTTTGACTTTATTTTGATGGGCGTGAAGGTGATTGTGCTTGATTCTTTTGCAATATTGTTCTTGTAATTAAAAGCTTAGCCGCATATACAGCCAATATCTAGGCTTGTTAGATACTACCTTTGTGTTAAGAGTCAAGTATACATCAAAGATTCGGCCGAAGATCTCAGCACCAATCCCTACATTCAGCTTCAATCCATCCGTGCGAATAGATATAGAGTTATCTACTGCTTTGCACATGTTTCATGCCTCTCTGCTCTGAAACAGGAGAATGGTATTTCAAATTCATTATTAGTTTATATGTAGATATTTGTAAGGACTAAAAAGTGTCCATTGTGTGGTGTCCCCACCTATTTACAAATATTCCCAAATAGATGAGGACATCGGAAAGGATTCGGTGCCTCCTTACACGTTTATCAATAAATAATTAATGTCTCAAATTGAGAATTACTATATTTCATTTGTCTGTGATGAAATGTCTTTGCTATTTTGATAATTTTTTTCAAACAAAATACCTTCGGAACTCGTTTTACAACTAAATATTGGCCGGTTTAGATGTTGCGACGTTAATGGTTTTACTGAATCATTTGAGACGAAAACGTGAGTATATTTGGAAAGCAAAACCGCCTTTCGACATCTCTCGGCTTGAGTTCATGTGGAACCCAATTTCCTTGCTTTTGAATATATCCAGCTGCTTTTAAACGTTTTGAAATGGCTGCTTGAGTGACAACCAGAGATGAAGAAGAACTCCCCGCAAAAATACTTTTTCATACACAAAGTTCGACATATTTGAGTGAAAAAATACTATTGTTGTTTACGCTTCAAATGAATGACATATACTGAAATGACGTATAACATGACAGCAGCTTTCCAACGCATGTTCCAATGGAATAATAACAATGGAATAATACAAGTTACGCCATATCTTAGAAAACCGCACGAATTAGTAAATTAGTTATCGCAATTGGTTGGTTGTAGAAAGTTGCTTTTCGTCTTTTTCGAAAAATTCGTCTGGAAATTGAAGCGTCGGCAGTTCGAAAATGTGTCGCTCTAGTTTTTTGTTGGTAATTTGGGTAGTTGTACCAAATCTCAAAATCCATCCACGAAAAAGATCTCATGCAACGGATGGCGCGTCATATCATGCATGGGCATCGCTTTGGTCTATCTTGTAAAACAGTATATTATTGTAAAACAGTAGCGATAGTCTCCGCATAACCGCAATGCTCCAATGATCTCAATATGATTATACAAAAATCGTTTTCTTACGTTATTTTGGACCTCTGACATGTAAAACAGTTTCGGACGAATGTTTTGTGTTCTTTTCAAAATATGTTGTTGCAACTTCCCATATTTCTTATATATGATCAAATTCGATTTTTTGGACAGTCACAGAATCATGTTACATTTATTACTTAAATTAGAAACTGTTTGATTATCAAATTATAATAGTTATGGTTACTCTTGAATTGCTCAGCAAGTTCACTAATTCTTTATCGGTACGTTGATCGTCGGTGATAAGTTGGTAGTCGAATGCCTGAATGCGCAGGAGAAAATCAGTTGTGGTGTTGTCAGTGCCCGATATATAGTATGTCATATCGCTCACTCATTTCAACAACATCTTGTCTCAAAAATTGGAGAATTTTAGTTGTGCCTGTTTTCAGAATACCGTGAAAGAGTGGGATATCCCTGCAAGATCGTCACATCGATCTGCTGCATTGTATACGGTTCGATCGGAGGCTTAATATTTGTTTTTAATACATTTTGTTCTAGAGTATTAGGTATTAGAGTTGTGTTATGCATGTTCTTTTTGCATCGTTCGAAAGTCGCGATTGCCTTAACGTTTAACAAGAAGTGTTGTGTCGTTTTTCTTTTTTCCGTGGATAATTTTAACGAGAGGCTCCTGAGCCTTTATCGCATGTGACAAAAACTTAACAAACGAGGAATGATTTGAGTTCTTTTGCTTCTTTGGGTCGTTGGAGTTCGGTAAATGCCTAAACTGTTTTGGGAAGTGGCTGTGATCACAGGTTTCTTAAATCCGCATTTTGTGAAACCATGACTATAGTAATAGTGGAAATACGATGTGAAGATATTTTCGGTGCTGTTCGTGGGTTTCAGTTGCTAAACGTGGGTCATTAATGTCACCTTAACACTTCATACATTAAACGTTGGAAGATTTCCGCTGCGTTGCAAAAGCCGAAGCTTGTATATTCAAATTTAAACGAAGGATATTTGTATGATTCTGGAAAGTTTTTTTTATACTTTTTAACTTTATGCTATTGTTGTTTAATGTTTGGCAAATTCCAACTTTCATTCGATGCTCAAATTATATCCGTTCTACATTTAGTCGGTAGGGATCTAATCATCAGATTCTTGCCTAAACTGGGTGCCCCATAGTTTCAATGCGATGGGTTGTCTTTGATTTTGTTACTGTGCCTGGCGATGGTAGTTTAGTAATCTTTGTAGGAATGGATAAAGCATCTGGGCTGATGTGAATTCAAATCGATTGAACATGCAGTTCATAACTTTGTTATGTCGATAAAACCTTTCTGTTTAACACAAATTACCTGTATAAAATGTGCAATGAAATCGACTTCAATAATCACTAAAGTAACTTCGGCAACCAGATTGATCATATTGCGATCGACGCAAGACACTCCTCCAGTATTATGGATGTCCGTACGTTCCGAGGAGCCAACATCGACTCGGACCATTACCAAAAGGTAAAAATAACATGCCGCGGAAACGAACCCCGAACCGAAGCCTGTAGAGATGAACAAGGGAACATCGTAGTAGAATCGCAGTCGATGCTGAGGATTTGGAAAGACTATTTCTGCAGACTGTATAACGGCGATGACGGACCAAATACCACTGTCAGGCAGAATCAACCTTTCAATTTGGACAATGATGAACCTCAGCATTGTTTGTCCGATTCTCAAAAAAGAAAACCCTCTGAACTGCGCCAACTACAGAGGCATCAGTCTCCTTTACATCGCATATAAGATCTTATCCGCCGTGTTGTGTGAACGCCTGAAGCCGTTCGTCAACAACCTGATAGGTCCATATCAGTGTGGCTTCCGGTCAGGAAAGTCCACCATCGACCAGATATTCACACTACGGCAGATCTTGGAGAAGACCCATGAGCTTCAAACCGATACCCACCACCTATTCATCTCTGAATATATATATATATATAGAGCAATGTCTAGTTTTGGCATCCCTGCCAAACTCGTTCGTCTGTGCAGGATGACGATGGAGAATGCACGCTGCTCCATCAAGGTCGGTAAAGACCTCACCGAGGCATCCAACACCGACATCTCGGGCAGAACGTCACCCTCGACAGATATAACTTTGAAGTAGTTAAGGACTTTGGCCCGTATTGCGGTTGTCGATCGCTGATCGAAAATCGACTATTGTCGATCGATAATCGTCGATTTTTAATTTCGGTATTGTGAGTGTCGATTGTGATCGACAATTGTCGATTTGACAGCTGTATTAAGTCGATCGAAATTTTCTGATCGTTGGTCTGTGGTTTACGGAAAAATAAACTAAGATGTGAGGATTTTTATAAAAAAAAAACATGAAGTTTGTGTAAAAAAACAATAATTTGAATTTAGGGCGAAGCAAGTGACCATTACAACAATTCAGCTTCAAAATATTTGGAATAGAATAGTTTCTTACAGTTGACTTCTGCTTGGTTTCTATTTAGACAAACGGAAATATCTCACAAAACTGCAGAAGATAAATTAAAGTTATCTACATATGTGTGTATGTGATTTTTCGAAATACTTACACACTTTTCTCCAATTCTAAAGGGTTTGAGGCATCTCTTAACCCGTTTTTTTTATCTGGCCATTTTAAAAAATTCGTCTGAATAACTTAAGCAATTCGATGGAGCTCTTTTTATTAAGTTTTTATTGAAAAATATTGCGGAAATGAATAAAAAAGCAAACAACTGTTAAAAAAAATTGTATTCACAATAGTCATGTTTATGGTTATTATTCACAATAATAGGATCCTTTATCGATTGAGTTACACAATACCAAACATGAAATCAGTCGAATCGATGATCGACAATCGACACCAACGCTGAGATCAAGCGAAGAATAACTCTTGCCAACCGCTGTTTCTTTGGGTTAAGAAGGCAATTGAGTAGCAAAGCCCTCTCTCGGACAACAAAAGTCACCCTTCATAAGACCTTAATAATCCCGGTCCTGCTCTATGGCGCAGAGGCATAGACATTATCAAAAATGGATGAGGGTGTTCTTGGTTGCTTCGAGAGAAAAATTCTTCGGGCGATCTTCGGTCCCGTCTGCATTGACGGTGAGTGGAGGAGGAGATACAACGACGAACTGTATGGACTGTACAGCGACATGGACCTAGCCAGAAGAGGGAAGATCCAAAGACTGAGATGGCTGGGTCATCAAGAGCGCATGGACACCAATGCTCCGGTCCGAAAAGTCTTCGAATCCGCTCCCGAGAGACAGCGCAGTAGAGGAAGGCCAAGACTCAGGTGGCGCACGCAAGTGGAAGAGGACCTCAGCCAACTTAGCGTGCGAAACTGGAGGCAGCTAGCCAGGGATCGAGCTGGCTGGAGAAGCTTGTTGACTGAGGCCCAGGTCCACCCCGGACTGTAGCGCCACCTAAAGTAATTGATGCAATTTAAGATTGTTCCTCCCTCTCTGAAACTCCAGACTGATTGCATCACTGCTGCGGTTATGAATGCATTATGTACTTGCCAACTGCTGGTGCTGCATTGATGATTAGTTTCAGCTCAAATATTGTATTTTTTTCAGGGGCATTTGATAGTGTTGAACTTTTGAAGGAGTTATCAAGACTTCTAAAGTACGCGTCGATACCGATATCGATCATCGTCGGTATTGTTGCTGTAATGTTAATCGCGTTATTTGCGATTGATTTAAACAGAGTTTTTTTATTGACGATCTTGGTTGTAAATCCACTTTAACAAATCTGAATTCATCACAATGCTAATTTCAAATTTAGGGTTAAAATAAGCCTGGTAAGACTTACTTAAGCTACAGAAGTTACAGAACGTTTAAAAAATATAATATATTTTCATGGGTCTAACTTGGCGTACCCATTCTACTTTGTCACACGGAGTTTTCGAGCAACTGAGATAATTTTTATCAGCGCTGTTATGCTAAATTAATAAATCTTTTCAAGCGATCTCAAATTATATTCGTCAATCAAAAATAAAACAATTAACAAAAGTTTTAAGTTGAAAATATTTATTTTTTATTTAAATTGCTTATTCCTTGTATTTTAGAAAATATTTTTTTAAAACTACATCCAAAAATACGATTCCTAATTGTCTATATTTAAGCAAACTATATACTTTTTTTTTATTTGCAGACGCTACACGTTGGTTAATTGATAGAAAACATAAAAAAAATAATAAATCATAAAACATCCTAAAACAAAACCTCATTTTAGTATTATAAAACTTACAAGACCCTACAATATATAAAGTAAGTGTTGTGTTTATTATATCTTTTTAATTAAAACATTTCTTAATTCGTTTTGCTTGCATATGTTTGAATATGTGTATTTTTTCTTGTAGAAAGTAATTTTTATCTTCATTTATTTTACTTAATAAAAATAAATATATATATTTTTAATCCTATTAATGTAATAGAAAAAGTGATTGATTTTCATTTAAGCATTGGTTTTCATTTCACGTCCGTCATTAAGATGACGGAGTTTGCTTTAGTTTTACATATATGTTTTCAATATTCTCTTTTCTAACTAGATGCTAAGGCAGCTGTTTGTTTCATAGGAAATTATTTCACCAGGACAATGTTATGACATGATAACACTTGAAAACTGCTGCTACTTGATAAGTTAGCACATGAACTAAGTGTTATCTATTTGTTATTAACTGTTTACTGATATCGGGTGGATTTTGTGTTTCTTTTGGAGTTGTTCTTCTTTACATACTCCATTTAATCTTTTGTCTTTAGTCTTTTGTCTTAGTGTACAAAGTTTTATTTACTCTTCAGGCACTTTTATACTGGTACTGTGTCTTGTTACTGGTCTGCTTTGCCCCCCAATCTTTGGGGTTTATTATATGCAAACTATTGCTTATCCTTAACTGTAGGAATCCTCACAATTCAATCGCTGAGATTTTCATGTTACGCTTTCATTTTGAGCAGAAAATCTCATTTAATCCCTTTCTCTATTCTCATTTCTTCATGCTGGCAAGACATAAACGTTCAAATAATATACGATAACTACAATAAATCATACTTTCTTAGCCGCCGAATAATTCAAAATGCTATATTTTCATTCAAATCAGAATATGTTTATAATTTTTCTTTTTTTGATGCCTTTTAGTTCACTCAACCAGTGGAGGCGTATAATTTCAGCGATCTACGCTTTTTTTCTCTTCTTCATAAATCCCTTCAAGTGGTATTTAGTTTAACTGAAACTGTTAAAAGTTATTTTTATAGTTTTTGTCTTCTTTTGATTTCCCTAAATCCTACACTCACTCTTTCTAAACAAAAAACAAAAAAAAATACAAATAATAACCTAAAACACGATTACCGTTTTCGAGACCGGCGAACTCGGCATGCTTACACGCTTAGAGTACACTTAAATGTAAAATAGTCTCCTGCACGTGTGTACAACTACTCATTCAAATTTTCGCGCACAATTTTAAGACGCTGTAGTGTACACAAAGTACGTTCGACTTTTTTACATTCTATGTGGTTAAGATCTACTCAATGTATTTTGAATAATAGAGAGACCTCCCCTTAATAGTATTCTTAAATGAAAAACGCGATTGAAAACTATCCACTAGCATATGTAAATGCAGTGATGATAGATGTTTTCAATTTCATAATGCTCAGCACGCTCAAATTGGTGGCGGTCCGCGGATGTAACGAAGCTGTGGCGTAAAACTCATTGAGAGGTTGTTTAGATTATCGCAACAGTTCGGCTGCATCATACAAGCTGCACAGAGTAATGTGAAAAGTGCCACCTGCATTGGAAGAGCAATTTTAGCTATGCGTTTTACCCAACCAGTTCTTCCAGCTTTGTTTTCATCATCTGATGAATCAAATTCAACAGAGTCTTCATTTGGATCATCAGGATCTCCACCATCAGGAGAGGTTGATAATGCAAGAGCACGTGCCGATTCTGATTCTGATAAGTTTGCTGCTGCAATAGCTGTCGCTGATTTCTTATTACGTTTATTGCGACGCTTGGACGGTGATCCTGATGGTGAATTCTTTTTACTTGGAGAACGTTCATCACCACCAGCTCCATTTTGTGCGATTTTCTTTGTGTGCGAAGCAGCAGTTCGTACAATTAAATCTCGGCATGTATTTTGTAGACTCTTCAAATCGGATTCAGCAGATTCCATTCGAGCGGCGATTGATTTCATTGCTTCACTTCCAGGTGCCAGAGCGGATTCCAATTGTTTTGCCAAACGACGGAGTACACCGAGACGTCGTTCACGCTCGGACAGGCCACCGTCAGATGTAGCACCACCATCTGAAATTCCACTGTCTGACAGAGAACCATTTGATGCGGTAAATTGAGCTATATGGAGGATGCGACTGGGATCAAGATGCTCCTGAACAGCGGTAAGCTAAAATAGAAAGAAAAATTATTAGATTGCCAGAAATTTGGAGTAAAAAAATGTTAAGAGGTATCCAAACTTTTGTAGTTGATGATCCGGTATTTTCTCAAATAAATTCAACTAAATTAGTAAAATGTGAACACGTAAAATAGCCGAGTACGTAATAGTGTCTCAGTGATTAAGAGCGATGGGCATACCGGAAAAACAAAACCGATAAATTTTTAATTGATTCAATGGGTCTAGCAACTATTAAGGTGGAAAACAATTAAAGGCGCTATCAATCTTGCACATCCTCGATTTTGTAGTCACTTTTGTGGGACTTAGATTTGTTTGTGAAACAATGGGACCGTTGTTTTGTGCATGTTTCGAATATCGCTTACGCACATTTAACCGGTAAAAGACTGATGATGTAGAAAATAATATATTTCCTTTTTAAGCGTGGAGTAAAGTGAAACATTACACTCTTTAATGGTCGTTCAATAATCTTACTATTAACTTTATCGTTTGAAATTTAACCACAAACTGGGCAACGTTAGGGTTCAAAGACCCCTTATCAGGACGCGTGATAGATTCTTGAATTGTAGACTTTCCAAGAATATAATGCTACTAAATTAAAATGAGCATCTAAGTAGATGCTTGCTGCTTAAGCAACCTTTAATGCTTTGCTTTTGATTTCAAACGCGTTTTGAATACCCCTTTTCCTATCACAAATCACAAACTTACCTGTTCTTGGCTGACTTCAACCTTCTCGGATAAAAGTTTCGCCACAAGCTTGACATTTTGTGCAAGTTCTATTGGTGTAGCCTTGCCTTTGTCTAATGCACCTTCAAGTCCCTTCAATGTTCCACGATCTTTACCCAAAGCTTGTTGGAATTCATGTAGCCCAGATTCCAATTGCCTCCAGGCAATCAATGAAGTGGTCAACACTTCCAATTGATTATTAATTCTATAAGATAACGATTTCATTAACTTTCATATTTCATACAATGACTTGATGAGATTACCTTGAATTAGCCTCCTCCCAAGCGCTGTACATTTCACTAACTTCGTTCTTCAAATGCTTATGGAACTCCGACTCTGACTGAATAATTGTAGTGATTTGTGAATGCTTATCCTGATCGAAAGCAATTGTTCCAACCGATTTAGTCTTATCGACAATGTCACTACTTTCTTTGCTGTCTGGTGTTGTTTCAGATGTTTGTGATTGCAATGTGGCATCTATTGTAGCAGCAGTAGCTTCTGTTGCGGCAGCAGCTTCAGCCGATTTAATAGCTTCTTCGTGTTCAGCTAATTCAGCGGCCAATTTCCTCTCCTGCCTTGTTAGCCAACTGTGAACGGATGCATTCAAGCGTAGCATATTCGTGCGGTGAGTTTGCAATTGTGACTTTTCATTCTGAAAATGAAAATCGATTATAAATCATTTCATCTACTAAAATACCGCAGTTACAACTATACTGATAGAGTACTAACCTTTAACGCTTCAATAGATAACTGAATCGATGGCTCTGTATCTAAATCACATGCCAATTTGCCACCCAAGCGATTAAGTGCACTTTTCAAAATGATCATCTCCTCTTGCATTTTACGTGCTGCTGCAGCGTTTTCACTCCAAGCTAGTAGCTCCTCCCATGATGAAAGTAGATCTATTGTTCAAAATAAAAAAGAAAGAAATAGAAAAAGAAAAATTACAATTTTATAGATTAATGGAGTTTTTGCAAATGAACGCATCTACCTATACAGTAGATCCAGAGATTTAACGAGAATCTAATTGCAACTATCAAATCATCAAGAGTACGAGTATTACGTATATCATTAGAGATTGATGGCGGGGAATGATTTAAGATGAGGAATTCTTACTCGAGGTGAATGTAATTGACTCGGATCGATTAAGATCACTCAATGGGAAATGAAAGGCAGTGTTTTGTGACGGATTGCACCACGTTACAGTACATATAATCATAGCTTTGGTGCTAAGTATGTTTTTCTCTCGTGCAATAATCGGAGAGTAGCTTCTGGATTTTAAAGGAAAGTTTGTGAGGAGTAGTGAATATAGTTTTGGGGAAGAGTATTTAATGGATTCTCAACTATGTAAATTGCTGTTGATATGTTATAATAGGAATTCGTAACAACAGTAAAAAAGCGTTCAGTCTCGTGTGATAGAAACCTATCGAATCGCATGGTTACACAATTTTGTTTTAAGACGTGAATCTTGAAAATGTTGGTGAGCTGCCTTATACGATCTACACTCACTACCAACTATTGAAATGGACTGCTGTTGGGTATTTGGCTTATATAAACGTTTTATACATCGCAAGTAGGAAATCGCTCGTGATTAATTGTTGTTGACATCAAGGAGGTATATCCTATTTGTACCAGAATACTCTCCTTCACCAAACAAGTCGTAGGCGGTAGAAATCGAATGATCAAATGAAATGTAGACATCAAACACTGTTTTAAACGCTGGTGATTTTGTTACATAGCAGATCAGGTTATTGCGTTTTGTAAACATTAACTGCATAAGAAGGTTTGATTCTTATTTGTTGTACCTCTATTGATTCTCTACTGCGCACTTTAAGCAGTTGTGAGAATAATCAGGCATATACTACACAGATGGTGTCGTTTAGTGTTAAGTACAGTTAAACATTTAATTTTAAAAAGTATTAAAAACTGAGTTTAATTGGAATACCTATGTATGTTCATATATTCAAGTAGTACATGTACATTGGCGAAAATTTGGACTGCTGCATAGAAGACTTAGTCGAGCAATGGATATTTGTGTATGGACTTGTTAAAAATTTTCTTCGGATTCTCTCAACTACAATGTATACAGGGTCAAAAGAAGAACAAGTAAAAAAATACATAATTGCCATTATTTACCCCCTACTCTGATTGATAAATCTTGAAATGGAAATGTGACGTCGTTTTTTTTGGTGTAACGGAAACAACAAACTTTATGTATGGCTTACCAACTCTAATTGGCTCCCAGTTGAGCTAAGCCTAAGCAGCATTAAAAAAAAGTATCTGAATGTAACTATATACCGCGATACGAGTTGCATTTGCTATACTCTGTCCCACTCACCAAAAATGTGTTAATTAAGCTATGGTTACAGAATTATAAAATGTTTCTAATAGCATTTTTTCCACTTGTAACTTGAAAACCGTATTAAGATTCAAAACTAACTTCGGTATGTTTGCGTTGCATTGTTTGACCAATCGATGACAACGTGGATCTTAGGGTTTTTAGGCCAATGCACTACGAAGCGACAAACAGGTAATGAGTTGAATCTTTGATTGCATTATGTTAAGAATGGGTATCAATTTTAATTTGAACCTTTTAACAGAAGTAACGAGTGTTGATTGGTGTTGGTACCTTCAGTGACATAAAACATTGTCTGGCTGCTTTCCAAAACTTAGTTCACAAATGCCTACAACAATATTCTATTGAGTAATATTCATATAAGTTTAATTATATGCCTGGTGGGTAGTTACTTTTAAGAAAATAGAGCTGTTTTCAAAAAAATAACTTACGTACACTTCTAAGAAATAACAAGAATTCATGCGCAACTAACTGCAATCCGATCGTGTGCACACACACATTGTCCACCAATAGCATTTACCTTTATTTCATTGTAAACGCTCAGCACGCGAGAGTTAAATGCAAATAAAAAAAATCTGTTATTAACTGCTGCAGTGGAACAAATTGTTTTGCGTTGTTTGTATCGTCAAACAAATAATAATAAATGCACGACGAGTGATACACCGAACATAATATTTCGAAAAATAGTTACATTTACGGACCTAGATTGTTATTTAGGTGCGCTTCAGTTATGCGAATCGTCTGGCTTTTTTGATTTTTGTTTCATGCAACTTCTTTGTCTTCCGCCGAGGCACTCTGTGAATCCTTAAATAGCTCTAGTTAGATACTATTTACGTTGCCTCCATAATATAGGGGTTAGGATGGTAAACGCATTTTAATTTCAATTGTTGTTGTTTTGAATTCAAAAAGATGTGAAATAATATGCAAGCGATTTGTACTGCTACGTAGGATGTCGCTGAGTTTAAGAAACTGTCTAAGTTTCTGGACAAATCTTTTTGCACAGAGTTTCAAAGTTGGCAATTTTGTAACATGTGAAATAGTTGGATTCACAATGTTGAATTTGTCCATACAAATTTGCTAAGTTTTAGTTTTGCTAAGTTAATAACTAATATCAGCATGTATACTAAAAAATATTATCTATCTTATATACATTCTCCTATCCCTAATAAGGTGCACCCCTTTACAACATTCAGTGGTAAGATATGTAGGTAGATAGGGGTTAATGGTTTAGAAATCAGTCGCACAAAGACCAAATATCTGCATTGCGGTTTTTCCGATGTACAAGTATAATCTGAACACAAGTTTGCCCAAGTCAGGAGGTATATAATCTGAAAGCTCTAAATCAGGGACTATTTGTACAAAAATACCCAGCAAAAATTACTTTCACTGCGATGCCTGATAGAAAAGCAGAGAAATTCAATCAACTTAGTGTTGAGATTCGGATAAATTTTTAGTTCAATTTCTCCTGCCAGAAGAGACTAGAGCAAAGCTATACACGCTTTATGTTTCGGTTCAAATTATCAATTGAAATTTTAAACATGGATATTCACATTGAAAATACTGTTCTTTGTCAAGAGCACTATATTCAAAAAGGAGCTAAAAAAAAACAGTAGCCCTATTCTTTTGCAAAAAAAAA
Organism: Volucella inflata; assembly: GCA_928272305.1. Lineage (NCBI taxonomy): Eukaryota > Metazoa > Arthropoda > Insecta > Diptera > Syrphidae > Volucella > Volucella inflata. The sequence goes on from OV743718.1 coordinate 78,449,622, forward strand.
ATACATAGGAAACAATTTAGCCCTCCAACTTCGCATTACCTATGTTAATCGGGGTGGTTGTCTGGGGGACGACCTTAGACTTAGCAGTCAACTGCACAAAAGTAAGTAAATTCCAAAGGAAAGCATCACTGGGCATAAGGGAAGCCTTACGCACTACTCCCTCCATGGGACTAGATATTATGTTTCAGTAATATTGCTCACTAACAATTTAGTCACACTAATATTCTTAAAACATAAGGAATACTTCCAGAGAATATCGACTACACCGCGTACCAACATTGGTTTGACAAAGACTTTCATTTATGCACCCCCTCATGGGGAGTTTTCTCAGATAAACTTAGCCTCTCTTTTCGTCTTATAAATTTCTGCAGCGTGTTCCAGGCGGATATTTTAGCAATTAAAAAAGTCCTGTCTTAGATCAAGAAAGACGTGACATCTGCACAGGATATCCACATCATTTCGGATAGTGAGGCCGCTTTCAGATCCCTAAACTCATACTCGCTAAATTTGTACCAATAGTCACTCTAATCTCATTTAACCTCTGTCGACGTAAATATGGTGATCAAGCAAACTCAGAAATGCAATGTTTTACAGAAAGTCATGCCTGAAAAGTTCCCCGGTCATAGTTTCAAATGCAATTGTTGTATTTGTTAATATTTTATATTCAAGACTTATAAACAAAAGAAACGAAGACAACAGAAAATGTGGGTTATACCATCTGTCTTAAAATTGCTTCAGGCGAAAATATTTTATTCATAGCCTATGGTTTCCGAATTTCACTGCAAGAGAAATTTATCAACGTTCACCGAAGCAAGGATGAACCGAATGGATAGGGAGGAGGAGGTAAGTTCTTTAAAAAAAATGTATGTTACTCATCTACTTTAAATCATCTCCAACGAAAAATATAATATAATATTAACGTGACGTATAATTAAGTTCGGAACTGTATATCGATCCAATTTTTACACAGGAACAGGTTAAACGGTCACGTTGGTATTTAAAAATCACATCATCGACGAGTAAAGGTTGATTTTTTCATAAATTAATTTCAAATATTCAAAACAAACAAGCCAACAACTTTACTACGTACCTTTTCTTAAAGACAGAGAGTATGTAGATGCTGGTACGTCGTTCACATTAAAAATTTATTAACAAATTTAGAAAACGTTCAACAACATTGACAATAAAAACAAAACAATCTTTCACCAGGCACAACCTCACAGAACGAATCAATAAACTTAAGTGGTAAACGCTTTCACTAGGAGCCAACTGTTACAGCTAGGTATTAACTAAATACACGCACTTTGGAGACATTTTTTTCTTTCCTTATTTTAAGTTTTTTTCCATTACTGCAACAATTACACGACAGTGATTAATGAGAAACGCATGTAATTTGTCTGCTGAAAGAGTCAATAGTCCCATGTTATCGTCCCGTCTAAACAAACTGGAAACACATTCAGTCAACAAACACTAAAGAGTTGACTGCCGCCGCGAGCAAGTCGATCCGATCACCTTCAATGACAAATGCAAACTGGTTACTGGTTGAGGCTAGACCCAGCTGTGAGAATCCTCCTTTAAACATGATTCGAATGGCACATAGACTGACTCCCCTGACTTCGGACCTCAGTTAGTAGTCACCAGTTTCCATGGCCGGGTTAAAGTCAACAATCAATTGATCAGACAAGCCAACGCATGCATTTCGATTTCATTTAATCAACGCCTCTTTAGGCAAAGATCACTTTGGAGCTATTATGAGGGAAGACAAACCTGAGGAGATTTGGTGTGCTCGTCTGGAGGACAACTTCCATGCTACCAAAAAAGGTAGAATGCCTCAGCATACTAATCAGCAACGTGTCATTGGTGCCTTGGTGCATGGAACTTGAATGCTGATTAAGTTTATTACTTAATTTATGACACCATTCTTGCTCTGCTCCAGCTGCATTCCGATACTCGGATGTGGTACATGTGAGCAGAAATTAAAAATCGCAAGTGATTTGTTAGGACATGATCACAATATGTAGTGAGACTGCGGATCATTGAAGAGGCGGTTAATATGTTTAATAAATTCTCAAAATAGAGGAATATAGTAAGTGAGTGAGATAGAGAAATTTATATTTTATTTGACAAGAATAACGGAATTTAATGCCATTTTCGAAATGAAAGTAACAACCAGTGAAATGTAAATGAATTTACGGTATTCATGCGTTTTACAGATAATATTGGAGTATAGTTGTGGAACGTGTTTAACACGCACTCTTACTTACTATGCGTTGACACATCTTTCGCAATAATCTGATCAAGAGATTTTTGCCGTCGGATCAGGTTATATTTGTTAAATTGATAAACTTGCAGAGGTGTCTTGGTTAAATAGAAGTCACACTACTTACACGCGACAACACCTGTTATATCCTGGCCTGAAATCTTGGACATGATTGTCAGTATTTAACTGTAATTGAATGGAAAAACAGATTTGTAATGACGAGAATAATTATTCAAAAACTCTAGGGGAGATATGTAAATCGCATTTTTATGTTGAAAGTTTTGCATTTTTAGCAATCTGTTACGATTGGATATACATACGAGTATATCAAAGTATTATCATTGGCGTTTTCGTGAAGACTTGAGGAATAAAATGTTTATAAATACCGGTAAGACTAACAATGTGGCATTGATTTAACTTTTGTATACCTATCTCACTGGAAAAAAATGTATGTTCCACACCTGATTGAGATCCTTTGACATTACTGACTATACATTTCCTTAATTTTCGGCGAAAGCCTTTGTAGATGACAAATATCAAGAAAAATCTATTGCGATATTTTGTAGTATCATGAGAAGATTAGCTCTCTTTCGAACTTTTGAGAATCCACTAGATCCGTGTTTGATGATTCAAATATTTGTCTGCTGACATTCTGACATTAGAGATGCTACATTTAGTATTTTAAGTTTTGATTTTATGATTGTAAAAACATTACTATTGCGGTAGAAGATGCGATAAAATGGAGTTTTATTTGATAAATGTAAATGATAACACTATGCAACTCCCAAGGGTTTGTAACTTATACGCGAACCTTCGTAGGAATTTGGATAGTAGCTATTGAAAACATTTAAAAAAATTATATTGATTATAAAAATTATATTGATTATAAAAATTATAATTATGGACTTTAGGAAGCTTATCCCTTCATGTAAGGGCTTATATATATATTGAAATTAATAATTTTTAATAAAGCTTTCAAAGATCAGACTTGGGAAATAGAATTGGGAAATGGGAACTATTGACTGTTAAAAAGCAGGATGGTTACTCAAGGTTTAAATAAAAATTGTCTGAGGAAAAAATAATTTACCTTTATAGGTTAGTTAACGTACACTTGTTCAAAAGATTGCCTTCCACTGTACTGAAAAAACAATTCTAAGTGACTACTAATGACCCAAAAGATCACTTGTTCATAAAATACTACGATTACTTATCCACATAAAGATGATCGTATTTCTTATGAGTACGAGATTACACAAACAGATCCACTCGTATGTAGACTTACTCAAGGATTTAAATTCAGCTCTTTTCAGATTAATGATGTTAAAAAGACCGATCACAATGTTTATTACAACGGGTACTGACTTAGTAACCGCTGTTGATTACGAAATATTATTTATGACGAAAAATTTAGAGGCTAAAGAAGCATTAGGAAGTGTCTAAAATGAATAAAACCCAGAAAATCAAGTCCTTTGGTTTGATAAAGAACTAACTATCCGATGACTGATTTTTACCTAGTTTATTTGACGCCATTCCAAAGTAAAGCCTTTTTTAACTTTAAAAAAAAAGCTGCAATTGATCTTCAATCAGTTGGAATACCGAACGTTGCCCTTCGATATTCCTCACTAGAGCCTACCTGTTGTGCTACTAAAAGGAAACACATTGAGATAAAATAAAAACTCTGAGGAACCTGACCTTATCCTTACCCCTTCATATTTTCTGAATTTATATATGTATGTTACAGCTCTGTCTTCTCAGAACTGTAAGTCTATTCAGCAGACAATATAATTTCCAGAGCTGCAGATAGACGATGCCACAAAGACAAAGCACATGGTAGTGATAAACGGTTGCGATGTAAACAACGTTTTTTTTTCTTCAAGCTTTGTTTTTAACATTCCACTGATATGATATTTGAATTGTTTATGCCAGGCTAGGGTGTGACTTTGAATCTTGAACAAGATGCAGAAATGCAACAGCTGCTATGTTACATAAAAAACTGAAAGTGCATCTTAAATTTCGAAAGGAGCCATAAATTAAGTGACTATATTGTTATTCGTGTCCAATAGTTAACCAATAAAGAACTACATTTCTATTCACTTAAGTGACAAAATCAGTGGAAACGTAAACAAAATATGCATTTGCATTTGAACAATATTACTTGACTCCGCTCAATCATGAATTGCATACAGTTAACTATGAGATTGGTCATTAATTATGCTAAGCCTAAGTAAGATCTCAACCGCTCACTATAAAGCGGAATTACCAAAAATTTACGTTAATTTAAACAAACGCCAACAGCACATATTAACTTATTTGAATGTATAAACCAGTTTAACGTATAACCCTTTATTTGTGATCACTTCTTAACGGCTGTCTAATCACACAAGACTAGAGATTTTTTTCAACCCATTTAAATTATATATAATAAGTTTGCTTATGTTAATTTTCTGTATCTGTACCTGTTTTACATATAAACCAGTAATCAATTCAGATTCAGACTTGTAAAGTGATACTCTATCAAACCTGTCTCCGTATCGTTTTAAGATTTTTTTTTGCGGTTGATTTTTCATGCGGAAACCATGTCGGCGCCATCATCTCAATTTCAGTTTCATAATTATGCAAAAAAATAACACGTCTCATTTGTGTCAGTGATTGCAACAAAATGCATTCCGATAAAATAAGGAAGTCTGCAATATATTTATCTAATCAGGGTATTTCTTATAAATGGATTACAATTCACTATTTCACTTTCTAGAAAATTAATAGAAAACAGAAAACATCTCTGTCAACCGTGCATAAAAGATGACAAAAATTACATTCAAGGTTGCAAACAACCAACAAAAATAAATATAATTAGCTTTCAGGTTTGCATATGCTTCTAATGCACAACATCGGATGAACATATGTATGCGGGTATCAAACTGAAAATTGCGCCAATTTTCTAATTTAAACTGCAACCGCTTTCCAACAAATTGCAATTGGCTATAGTGTTGCAACAAATGCTCCCTCACTTTGCACTGTTTTGTTTTGCATTTGTTTTTACTTATGTTATATTTATGTAACTTCATATAAGATGTATTTTCATATCTTTTTTTAGAAATTGCATAGAAAAATAAATTCTTCTGATATTTAAAAAAATAAATGTTTTAACAGACGTTAAGATAAAGATGTTTTTGACAAATGTTACACCATAGATAAGATTACAACATGACTTGTGTTTTAAGTGCAAAAAATCTCATATATATATATATGTATTTGGGAAAGCATTTTGAAACATGTTTCATTTTATGTAAACAAGCGTAAACAATGAAGGGACTATTTGCAGGAAATCCTGAGATATTCAGATGGCATCGACATTATTCAAAACAGTAATTTAACATTTTTTGCTCTCTACATAATCAAACAACCAAACTAATATCAAATTTATAGCACTTCTACCATTTTAAATAAAAAAGAACGCACATCCGACAAACTTAAAATTATTAAACTATCCTTGAATAGAAAGCCCTCGCAGCTAGTGCTCTCCTAAATTAGCATCTAAATTTATTTATATGGTAATAAATTATAATAATAATAATAATAAACAATCCTCATATACAGTGGTGGTCATATACTCGTAAATAGAAACCCTGTAATACGATGTGTATTTTAATGTTGCATACATTTTTCTGATCCCGGATGCACCGCAGATATTCAAAGGCTTATAATTGAAGACTATCACAGGAATAAGGAGTCGACGTCTTTAATAATGTTTCAATGTTCTACGAAGATGGTATTCAGAACAATTCAAGTGTATAAGACAACTGGACAATTTGAAAATCTGGAACGGAAACCTAGACTCGGAAAAACATCTATAAGGGAAGACCTTATGATTTGTGGGTTGAAAAAGGCAAATTGTTTTCTTACAAATTAAACACTGAACCCCGAATCAGCAAAAATATTTCAAGTAGAACTGTAAAACGTCGCCTACATAGCATAATCTGCGTGGAAAAAACCTCCCGTTTCTGAAAAAAAAAAACTTCAAACTTCGCTTGGGGTTCCCAAATTTTTGGAGAAATGTACTCGAGTGACGAGTCAAAGTTTATTTTATTTAGGAGTGATAGAAAAGTGAACATTAAACGTCCTCCAAACCACAAATTACATCCCAAGTATACGCTAAAAATCATCAAGCATGGAGGAGGTAATGTGTTGGTCTGGGGAGCATTGTGTTGGTCCACTTTTTCGCATACGTGGACGAATGGACCAAAACATGTACAAGGATATAATGGAAAACGAGATGAAGCTTTAATGCTACGAGCACATGCCGGTTACGTTTGTTTTCCGGCAAGATTACGATCCTAAACACACTTCACGCCTTGTGAAGCAATGATTTATGGACACGAACACGACGGTTTTAGTTTGACCGGCACAAAGCTAGGACCTTAAACCAATTGAAAATTTGTGGGCTGAGGTTAAAAGGGATTTGAAAAGCAAGTAGCCAAAAAACAAAAATGAACTATTTGATAATACATATTAAGGAAATTTGGGAACGAATCCCATTATCAGAGTGTCGATCCTTAGTGGCCACTATGGCAAATCGACTAACCAAAGCAATCAAATATAAAGTTTTACTTTGCTACTATCTATTTTTTTTTTTTATACACTTTGAATAAAAAGTTGAGTTTCATTTTGCGTTTTTAATTATATAACCAACCAAAATTGCAACTTCTAACTAAATGTTGCAATAAAATGACTGAGCAAATGCTAACCAACCGGTTGTTTTGAATTAAATAGCAATAAGTGACAAGTGTAACATTGTTTCTAATTATATGACCACCACTGTACTTGTATACATACATAATATATGTATGTCGCTGCATTGATAGAAAAGTGTCAACTCAAAATCATCAACTTTGCAGGAGAGCACTTTAAAAATTTCAACGAATGTTTAAGGTTCTAAGGAAACATAAATTACATTTGCTCCCTTGCGACCAGGGAATGCTTCCACACTTCCGTCCATTAGGACCATTTGTGACCCCATAACTCAAAAACGCCGACTTTTGAGTTGTGATACTTTTCTATCAATGGAGCGATGTTCAGTTTTCAGTGAAGCGTTTGCTTTTGTTCCCCATCAACATGAGCGGTAGAATTTTTAACTAGTTTATGTCATTATTTTTAGACCAACTTTTATAAACATACTTAAGGCAACTTTCGATATTCCGCGAGGCAATCATAAAGGATCCATATTCGTTTTAAATATGTATATTAAATATTTATGTCATTCTGAATCTAACAGAATCATAGGTTGTAATCTATGCGAAATTTATTAGCATTTTAAGCCTCGTACACTATACGAGAATTTCAACATGTATCTCTCCTATGGTTATAATAAAACGCATTACCTCTTAATGTAAACACACAACTCAAAAACATATTTCAGCTAATAGATTTTTAGTCTTAATAAAATTTCTGCGTTCCTTTTGCCCTTTTTGATTGCTGAAGTTAAATTCAGGGTTCGACTGTCAGATAAAAAAAAAATTGACAGCAGCACAGTAAAATAGATGTGATATTGGATGCTGGTAGTATCCCACTCTAATCTTTTACTAAGAGGATTTTTGAAATTCATTTTGCTCCATCAGACGATAACAATAGACATAAAATTTGAATCGTGAAAATAGGGCTAGAAACTCTGAAGGCGCATGGTCCAAAGCCTTCTTTGCGGCTGTTAGTTTATTTCAAAAACATTTGTGTGCTTGCTAGGATTAATTCGTCCCTTAAATCTGCCTTGATAAATATGATCACCATATGGAATTTTTTTCCTTCTTACAATCCCGTCCTTGCTGTTGTATCTCAAATGTAAGCAGTATTTTTTTATTTTCGTACGTCTAAATCAAGTTTTCAATTGCAAGAGTAAAATATTATCAAGTTATTAGATCATCTAAAAAAAGACTTAACGAACAGCACATTTTTATTCCTTGGAAAAAAAAATGTATTTACTTGTCTCAGTTAATCCATGGGTGTACATTAATAATCGACAGTATCATGTATTTTTCAAACAAAATAAAGTGCTCAATGCAAGGTTTAAGAATATTAAAGCTTTCGTGTTAGGGCACTTACACGATATAGGCTGTATTGATTGGCGTACAAGTTGGTAAATATGTACAAGACTACACATAATATAGTAAACGAAAGGACTTTTTTAAATTGAATAAATATTTTAGAGTTATTCCTCCTCTTCTAAAAATTTTCGGTAACACACGCAAGCTATTTTTGTCACCATAACCACTTTATCGATTTAAACACTAACAATTATCCTACTTTTCCCCCCAGTAAGAGTTCTCCATTTTAAAAATTATTGTAATGTGGGAGTACATACACGATTGAAGGGTATGTTACAATACATTCGATCAGAGGACTATATACTAGTCACGGATTCTAATAAAGAGTCCCAACTACAATAAAAGAATCATCCTATTAAGTATTGTAACATATGTAAATAAAGATACTTTTCAGGGTTTAATTTCATTGATGAATAAATAAAAAAAAAAGGACAGGCGTGGGTGTGACGTTGCCAATTTAGGAACCGCTACTATTTTGTGAACAAAAGATACAATTGATAGTAATTATTCATATGTATATTCTTCAAAGACATTTGAAAGGTACGTTTGGTCATACAACCCTTGAGTAGCGCCAGATAATTGTCGATTTAGATTTTTTTTTAGATGTTGCATGCAACTTAAGTTGATCATTCAGTTCAGCTGACGTAACAACGACATCAAAACTGATAGTTCAAGCGAGCAGAAGAATGAACGACTCTTAACTATGCGGGGAGCTTCTCAGACTAGGTAAATATCCCAAAAACTCTCCTTATATAAGTCATAACTTTATTACTAATTAAACAGTTTAGCTAGAATCATTCCAACAACCTGAACTATTTTATTGATGATTGATGTGACCAACTAGTGGCTTTTATACTGGTGATTCTTCTTAACAGAAGTTTACATAAACGTTTGGGATTCCAATTACTAATACGAATAGAAATATGAATAAAAATGTTTCACAATAAAAAACTCTACGGAAGTTCATATATTTTACCCATTTTAACATAATACTCGTATATACGATTTTTAGCAAATACTAAACTTGTACACAATATTCCTGAATAAACTATTAAATGAGGGTTAACATAGTCAATTGTTGACAAAATTTATCGTTGAAATAAAATACCTATATAGGAAATATCAAATCGATCAAATGAGTTTGATGATACGAAATTGGCCACCGATGACTAAAGCAAGTACTGCAGCAGTAAAGGTTTAGAAGATGTTCATTCACAATCGATAAAAAGGCGACCGCTTTTAAAATAAAGTACATTGAAGAACTAGAAAGCGGCCTTATATTCTTAAGATTCCAATTCAACGATGGAAACAATTTACAAATTTACACCACAGAACCGGAGCAGGTGCACTACGGAAAAGAACGAAATTTGCAATAGGTATAAGGAGTAAAAAAGCACTACTTGACTTCGGGTGGCCTAATATTTCTTTCGCCGTCAAGCATAAGTTTGAAATATAACATTTCATGGGAGACAAAGTCATTGAAGGTGTACAAAAATGAACCAGTACATGCAGTGTAGCCGGTTGAAATACATTCCCTGGTATGAAAAAGAAATTTGAATGAATGTCTTCAATTTTTTGTTCCACAATAAAAAGGCGAATTAGAATCTGTAAAAAAAACCCACGCAAAGAGCTAGTGCCACATGAAAATTTATGAGCAAGTTTATCACAATAAAATTAAACTCCACGCTAGCTAAGGAGACAAATAAACAGCCTCACATTTTTACGGATATGAAAGATCTATTGATATATTATCTTGATCGGTTTGTAGAAGCGTTCAATAGAGAGGCCAGAGATCGAATATGAATGGCGCTAAGGTTGGCTATACTACAATACTGGCGCTCCCATTGTTACGATTTGAGTTCTGTTTTTTTTTTTTTGTTAAGTTGGTACATCTGTTGTTGATATTCCCTCTAAGTCTTAGCATCATAGCTTGACATTTGCAAAAGTTATGTAGTCAAGAGTACATCTATCTCTGTGTGTTTGGCGATCAGGGTAGTATGTAAAGGAATCTTACTATCGTTACTTTTAGCGTATAAACCAAAGTAAAACGCACGCCGGGAAAAATCAGTGAGAACCAGTGTATAAATAAACTGTTGGCGCGACAGGTAGACCAAGGTCTAGTTTTGCAACTTCTTGTCATTTTGTACAAAGTAAGAGCAGAGCCACAATTTCGTCAAACTTTCCATTTGGGGAGTACAATGGAGAGTCTAAAATAATTTCTGTTCTTTTCGTCGATGACAGAGCTGCTAGATATCTCTTAATGTTAAGATATGTAAAGGCCCGAAAATATAACGGTTTTCGAAACTTGGACCATCTGCAATTTTTCTGAAGGGATTATCGTATAGAAGTATTAAAATATTAAATACTTAAACTTTGTCGTGCCTATACTCGATCATCAGTAAAATTGCTACGAAAATATTGTATATACAGCAAGCCTGGGCTGGCTTAGATGGCGCAAAAAATCCCGGCTAAAGTTAAAGTTAATTTTAATTAAAACCTTTTAATGGAAAAGGAATCCGCTTAACCAACAGGGGAAGTTCCGACAAGATATGATAAGAAAGATAATTGAAACACTTAAATATGGAATACATCAGCGGGCTCTTGGCATCACTGGCGAAGTTATCCAAAATAAAGTGGCCTATGGAAAAGAGTGGCCTATGGAGTAGCAATCTTGATGCGTAGTAGACACTAAGTTTTCCAGTTGTTCTGACTTTAATTAACTTTCCTAGAAGAGCTACTTCTTATCTCTGACCAAAGAAGACCAGAGTAACTTGCAATCGCTTATGCGATATGCCCTGCATATTATGATAAATGACTTCCGCAACTTATTTCGATTTATGAATACTTTTAAAAATTGTATCTACATTTTACAAAAATTACGTAAAATACTTAACAACTTTTACAAAAATGGTACATCAGATAACATAACATACCAAACTAAACATGAATGGCCTCAGATTTTTCAAAAGGTAACATGAAAATACGCAAAGTCAACATAAAGCAATCTTCAATACAAAACTAACAGCTGTCGCGCCACATTCATTTTTATAAACACGATATCAGTAACAGATTTTGCTTGTGTAGCGGAAGTTCTAAAAACAAAACTTCTGTACCAGTTAATGCACACATTCTCCAATCACTTTTGCTTTTCTGGTTTTTGCGAAATAGTATTCTTATCAAAATGACGAATGGAAAAAAATTCATTTCTAATTTTAATTTTAAAAATAACGGACAAATTAAATATATCTGTATACATACACAGATTGATATTTGATTTTTAAATATTTGTTGTAGAGGTAACGCAATTTTGTAGACTAATGCATTCGGCGAAATGACGAATGAAACGTCTAAAAGATACTCCATATATGATACAGTGGAACCTCGATATAACAAAGCTGATAGGGATTAGAAAATATTCGTATACCAAGTAATTTGTAACAATGAGGTTTGCTATATAAAGGTTAGGTTGGTCTAAGACTCGTTTTAACCAGGTAAGCGAACTTGTTTACAAACTCCAACATTACGAAATCTTCCAGTTACCCTGTTATGTATAGCGAATAATTTCCACTAATAAAATAAAACACAGTGTAATGAATTCTTGTGGAATTTTGTGTGATGGATTGGTAGGATACATTATGTGAAGGTTATAGGTTGATAAAAATCTTTATACAGGGTTAAATTATACATATTTCTATTTCTATTGTGCAATGATTGAAAATTCGTTATAAAGAGGTTTTTAACAAAAGATATTCGTGATGTAGAGGTATATTTTGCACTAACTCTCACAGGGAGGTCTGGGGGATTTCGAAGAATTTGTTAAATCGAGGGAATCGTTATATTGAGGTTCTTTATACTAAGGTTTCACTGTATTATAATTAGACACGCAGGAAATGGTTAAAGAACCGCTCATGCAACAGCGTATATTTGTCAGCGATGTGCAGCTATCAAATTCAATCTATCTGCAAACCGAATCTACATTGCTTTTTCAGGACAAATTTGCATCGATAAAATTATATAAACGCAGTTGTATCAGATATGAATATTCAACTAAATCAACCAAATCAATAGAAGCGAATTGGTCTATGGCTGAATTTATATTTGGAGGTGGAAACTGTCGTAAATTCAACGAATTTACAAGTATGCGTAGTGTCATTTGGTAAATTTGATGAGCAGTACCATAAATATTAGGTTTCAGTACTCTCCTAGAAAAGGAATTTCGAGCGGAAAACAACTGCACTTTGGTTTTCATTACTTGAAGTACTCGGTAGGTCTTTATTGACAGTATGTCATCGCCTCCAAATCTAATTCGTGACATGCTACAATACTAAAAGATATTTTGCATTTTTGCAAGCAATATATTCCTAAAACACGGTCTGTGATAAAGAGCGAAACTATTTGAGATTGATGACAAGAAAGGAAAAAAATATTTATCCAAAATATCTGCAAACAAATGTGATACTTTGTGTGTATCATACTCGTAGCATATTTGAACTTCGCATATGCATTGAATGAGTCATTTTTATCACAATTCAATCGGTAAACAAACAAAGCAGTCTAATGGCAAAGTTTAGAATTGGGGCCAACAGAGCCCTCGAGCTCTCAAATTATATCCAAAGGCGTAAAAAAAGCAACATCTTTATCAAATATAAACAAATTTGTGATTTCAATTTTTCATTTCATTTATTCTGTTGTCGCAATCAACTAAATTTGTTGCCTGATACACAGAAAACACTAAAAATCAATCAATAGTGACCGGTCTCTCGCTTTCAATTCAACTCAGCAAATAATTAAGCCCAACGGCGATATAGACTTTAGCAATGACACACTCATTTAATTGCACTGAATCAACGTGATCTCGTGGAACAAAATCAAATTGACATGTTTTACGAGTATATCTCAATGTTTTCAAAGCTCATCCTTCTAGCTTATAATCTAGAAATGATTTTAATGTGAGAAAAACACATTTTCCTCCCTCATAAAAAAATATTAGAAAAACGGAGAAACAAGGACAACACGTCAAACTATCCATCAGAAACCCACAACTGTTATATCCAATCAATTTCATTCATTAATTTACCCAGTAACTATAAATGACATGACATTTCGAATGCATTCCGGTTCTAGTCACATTATACGTCAAGCAAGTGGTCACAAATCGCCGCCAACACTGACAACAAAGCACGAATAAAATCCAACTGATTCAAGGTTGAAATGCGCAGTCAACGCGTAGCATAATTCGACCTACTTTTCGATTTTTCCACGCATTCTTGGTAGAAAACAATTGCAAATGGAAAATATAATAACGAGTACCTAAACGAGGTCGGTGTTTACACAAGGTTTTGACAGTTGACAGATGACAGTAGATAACATAAATACGAGTACAACAGACAACACATACCTTGCCCTTGGTCACTGGGTAAATCCGAAAGCTCCGTCTGAACAGCAATATCAGCCTTCATTATATGTATGTATATTACTACAAGTTTACTCGTTTATACCGATTCTGTATCAAAGAACCACTCAAACAGGGTATGTGCTCCCTTATTCTGTATACAACTGTCACAATGACACTATTTTTTCACCACCATAGCACTGAACACAACCAGCCCTTATGACCTACTTTTACGTGAATATTGTGCTCTCAATGTACTTGACGACGCGCCATTGAAAACACTGCAGTTGCTCTTGCAAGCTTAGTACGGGTATTTCGAAGGAAGGGAAACACATGTGCTGGTGGAAATCAAAAATCACTTATCTCCGATTAATCCGAAATTAATTTTCCCAATTAACATTTTTTATTTATTTATTTTTGTTGGCCTTCAAAGGGTGGGGCAATACACTTGAAATGGGTAAACAACTTTTAACGCACTTCGTGAACAACATCGAAAGCAAACCAATCCTTGAGAGGTAAGTCATAAATTAAAGGGTGAGATAGGCAGCACTCATTTTAGAGCAAATTACAAACAAACAAACGAAAAATTACACGCAACATGAAATGACCTTAAAACAAAGAATGAAATGTTATTTCGCGCGCCCGAGAAATCTGAGTGTGCGTCTAGCCTATGGCCAAATCGAATGATGAATGAACAAACGGTTGACTTTGTAAAGTTTATTCGGATTCTAGAAGTGGAAGCTTTTACGATGCCAAAACAACGTGCTATGCTACGAATTGAAAATGAAACATCGCATAATGACTTCGAAACAAACAAAAGTGGGGAAATTCTATGTTTTTTTTGTCTAACTTAAAGCTATGCAATTGTAATGATTTGTTGGTGGAGTTTGTTGTTAACAAGTTGACCCTGGAGATTACGGTATGTTCGATGATGGTTGGCCGTTTGTAATTTTTCATCAAAATTGAAAAAAAGGGGATATGAATGGAATACCTTGAAAGTCATTTGCTACACTTCGAGTTGCAAACTTAGATTGCTGCGAGTATGAAAGAGCTTGTATTGTATGATTTTACTTGACAAGTACTCAAACGGGTTTTAGAATACGAAGAATACGTGCGAATATGAGCAAGCTTGGTACAACTTTTCTGCGGTGACGTCAACTGAATTGTTGCTCGTCAATGTTTGTAATGAAGATATAAGAGTGTAGAATGTCGTGCTAAGGAAAGACCATTAAAATTGAGACAGGGAAGGGTGGAGGAAGTTGCGAAACCATTTAATCAGATTTTATATCAGCGCAATACGATCTTTTACATAGGAAGCGGTAAAATGTTAGTGGTGGGTTTGCATATGCAACATATGTAAGTGAGTTCTACGCGAGTGGGTTCGATTCTTAAAAGTTAAAAGAAGTGGTCTAGATCAAAATAAATGCAATGAGGCAACGTCAAGAGTTAAAATTTGATCGGCTACGTAGTCGTGTTTCTAATGATTCAATATCTTTTAACAGCTCTTGACATAAACACAAATGTTATCATGACACCATAAAAGGATACAACTGGGTAAATTTTATTGACGCACCAGGAATGAATAAAAGATTAAGTTTTGGGAAGACCTTTATTACAAGGTTCAATCTACCCTTGATATCTTAAGTCATTTCTCGTTCCCATATATGTATATGTAGGTGAAATAGTTGCATCATTTTCATCCCTAAACCAACGTATCTAGGAGATGTGATTGGCGAAAAATATGTGTATAAACATATTGCAAAATATGAACATTAGAGCAAGCGCTCTCCACAGCGTTACTAGTATCAACGAAAGGAAAATTTCTCTACCTTCGCAGTTTTACTTAATATCAAAGTAACGTGCAACAATTAACATACAGCTTCGATTATTTAAACAGCGTAGGACTAATTCGAAAGAGGCTGAAAATGTCATACCAGTCACGGATGAAACACCTCAGTTTTAACCGAAGATCTCAACCACAAACTTTTTATTAAGTTCGCTACGAAGGGATTAAGTTGTTCTGTTCAGAAACGAAAAATTAATGTTCAAGTTCTCGAAGATTGATTCTAGATTCCAAAACTGAACTAAAAAAAAGCATTGAGGAACCATTCGGACGGCTATTATCACCAACACGCTACGGCCATGACTCCACACTCTTCCGCGTAGATGGCAGCAAATTTATTTTAAGCTGATCACAAAATCTTTTTCAGAAATCTTGACACGAATAAGAGGAGAAAAAAAATCACCTACATAGGAAAACTGGCTTTCCAAACCGATGGTTCATTCTGAAATCAGCATTGGTGTTAGGTGGTCGTTTGCTCTCACTTTGGGCTCTGAGCTCTAGAATAATCTTGCTCCTCAATGAGAGAGCTAATATTGGGCCTCATACTTAGTAGTAGCTGATGAGTTGACAAATAAAGCTGGCCCTTCTATATGTCAAAGTTACATTACCGATGGCAAGCTCCGTATCTAGAATACCGATTAAGAAAATGCATTTTAGGTTTATCTTAGCACATGTGTAACATAAAGCAACATGTAAGGCGCTGATTTTCTTTCACATCATAACAGCCCATTACTCTATTTGAATCAATCCTGAATGGAGTGTATTCGTCATAAACCTGGAAGACTTACGTAACATTCCTGAGATTGGACCACTATGTGGGTGTAATACCAATCTAGCGATATCTCTCTATAAGTTTCCGGCAGCACACGTCGACTCACCTGCATTTAGCTAAAGCAAAAGATGTATTCCCTTTGGAAATAAGCAGCGCTACTAAATGTCTTTAGAAAAGAGCCAACTCAAGTGTCTTAAGACATGTCGTTTTCGAAACTAAAAAACGTTTCAATAGCTCGGTTTATTTAAAGTTGTTAGTGAGATAATGGTTAAAACAAGCAATAGCTAAAGACTTCGTTAATAACACCAGGTCTCAGTTTGTCTTTTTCAAAAAAAAAACCACATAGTTTCGGTTGATTTGTCAAAGGTTCGAAGAAAAAGTCAAAGAAAAAGTTACTATTTCTCAGATAGCGACAAATAATACGAGTAACTTGGAATATCATATAAATAGAAACTTCAAGTGATAAAGTTCCTAAGACTATTATCACAGTCTCTATAGTACTAAGAGGACGATATTCATTAGGACATAACTAAACATTTCAGTATTAAAACCGTATGGCTTCGTTTAAGATTCGAAGTCTTTTAAAATCAGTGCGTGTTTATTAATAAATGCAAGATGTTCGCCTGATATGGGGGTAAGTCTGAAGAAATTTCAATATCAGGCAACTCTGATAATGTTGATTGAAAATGTAGTGGGTCCAAATTTATTTTCCTCATTAACCCAGTCGGAATAAAGTAAATACAAATTTCTTAGAAAATAGTATCTTTAGATATTTTCTGTAGTCTCACCAACATGCAACACAGTAGCAAAACAAAAAAAAAATCGTCGTCTTTGGCAAACATTTTTTCGTCGGCTGTTTTTGGGGAGGCTTTGTCAACATGATGTCATTTCTGAATAAATTATTGTGATGTATTTTTAAAGTATTTTTTTCTCTTTCTTATATCTTGTATCTAATTTTGTTTATTTTTTCCTTTTTGTGTGTTTTATCTCTTTTAAGTTTTTATCTCTGACGTGTTTGCTTTGAGTAAGGTCATTGTCAGAGATGTCGTTTTTTTTTTTTTTTAATTTTTTCGTTTGCTTTTATTTAGATCGTCAACTGAACATGAGGTATTTATCCGTATATTGTTGTTATTATATTTGTTTTGTTACGCACCTTACAATTAATTCCATAGAAGGAAGTGAAACACGAGGTGAATGTCACGCCCTGCTGACTGCACCGCACATTGCTATACTGGTAAAAGAAAACTACAAACCAACATAACGGAAGTCTGTTTTATTGTTGCATTCAATGGAACACGAAGTGAAACTAAGTTGGAAGAATTTTTCGAAGCATAACGGCAACGGAAATTTTAAGTAATTTTTGCCTTGTAGCTAAATCGACATTCGACGAAGTAGCAAAGGTCATTGGCATGTCGAAAGGTTGTACTTTTATATACCTATTTCTTGTTTTTCCAACATGTGGGTCAGGTATGTTGATCTGTTGTTGTGAGAAATAATAAATAATTAGTTTATGCATACCATCAAGAGCAGGTTGTTAATTAAAAAGAATTAGATTGATGTTCCTCAAATTAAACTTCTTATTATGGGTTTGTATTTCTGAATATTCTTGCTTTTAATCACAGCTTGAAGGCCATTCGAAATCGGCCTAAGAAGAAAACCTCATCTCAAGTTTTAAGAAGATACTCGTAAAAAACTAAACTTCGATGGAATTATCTAGAAGAGTTTAAAACAAAAGCAAAAGCAATGTTGATTTAAACTACCTTTTATATTTTCGGTGGTTTGATTTGAAAGGCAGGCTATAAAAAGTTATCAAGTAGAAGAGCGTTGATGTGTGTGTTATTTTTTAGAAGTCATAAAACAAATTATTCGTGATCAATTACCTGCTTTGCTACAATAAACTTATCTTTTTTTCTGTGTTGACAAGAAAACGAGTTCTGCATTACAAAACGTTCCTGAAGACATTATTAATCTTCGCAAAAGAAATGTGTTTATTCAACTGTTCTGAATAAAATCGAGCCTTTATGCAAAAAAATGCCTTGTCTTGTGTTTGAGTTTTTGTGTGTATGTACTACTATAATACAGTCGACTTCAGATGTGTTCCAGATTAATTTGAATTTTCGTTCATCCAAAGATATGTTTTGACAATACCTTTGGTATAGCCATATTTATGTTCCCACTGGAAAGCAAGCAAGACATACCACGAATCCACTGCTTAACCGCAAGATTTATGAATGCTCCAAAAACAAAAAAGGCATTGGAGGAATAAAGCCTGCTAAGTTAGTGGAATAATTTAATGAGAGTGGCATGGCGTGAATAAGGAAATATAAAGGGTGAGTCAACAGATGGTGTAGATGTTGGCTGTCAAATACATATCATTTACAGAATTTAATGTGGTTGATTTTTTTGGCAGATGTCATACAAACGTTGGCAATTTTAATCATGGAGTCGCTTATCACGCAAAAATGCATTTTTGTTATTCAATCTTATTACAAAAATGGGGGTACGGTAACAGAAACATTTCGTAAAATTCGTGAATTTTTCGGACAACATAATCACCCTTGTGAGTCCGGAATTCGTGCAATTCGAAGTTTATGGCACTTTACGGCGAATTTCAAAAGTTGAAATTTTATAAAATCCAAATAACACAACATTTGAAGCCTTTGGACCATCTATAACGTCGTCGATGTATTAACTGGATGTTGGATCGCAATGACAATTTGTCATCTTTTCCGATGAAGCCCATTTATGGATGGATAGATGGGCACGGAAATAAACAAATTTGTCATTTCTGGGGACCGAAAAACCCATACGAGATTCACGGAAAACCAATGCATTCCAAAAAAAAGTCACTGTATGGTGCGGATTATGGTTTGGCGGCATCATTGGGCCACACTTTTTCGAAGATGAGGCTGGAGAGAACGTTAGAGTGAATGGAGAACGTTACGGCAGCATGTTTTTTTTTCCAAGTTTGAATAAATTGGTTCTGGACGCTGTCTGGTTTCAACAGGATGGTGCTACCGCCCACACAAGCCATTAATAAACCAATTTATTATTCTGTACGAAATTTGATTTTCGGTTAGAGGTTATGCGATTTAACAGTTTTAGACTTCCTCCTCTGGGGTTATCTGAAGAGTAGGATCTGTGCCATTAACCCAGCGACAATTCAGGATATTAAACAGAACTGAAATTGCGGCCATTGACCCACGTATTCTTCAAAAAGTCATCGATGATAAATGGATGTTTAATTTAATGTAGATTTCCACACTAGCTTTTTGCTCACCCTTTCCCTAAGAGTATGTCTATATTGGCAAATAAAAAAGCATACTCATGCAAATCAAAGTGGACATTAGGGAAATCAAGGCAATACTCTAGATTATATGAGGGATTTAAAAAGAAATGTGACATTTATTACAGCAGCCACAAAAAGCTGATGATGTTTGGATTGGAAGGGTTGTGGGAAATCGAAAGAAAAAGATAATCGATCGAAAAATGATTTAAGAACAAGACGAGACGATGCATCGCTAGCTGGTTCGGTATCCTTATTGCACGTTTTCCTTTAAAAAAATATTGCAGCCCTAGCTTTTTAATGAGCCATCGAATTTATTTGACAAATCCAATTTTGCCGGTCTGACCTTGGGCCAACGTTTCGGGATTAAGGTCACCAATAACGCGCTAAAATAGGCTCCTAAGGCCTATGGCAGCATATACCAAAGACTTGACATTGAAAAACGTAATCACAGTCTATTTCGCGATATAGTGTTGTCGTTAGTTAATGTTACCACATATCGCCGGATGAATGACGTTGGTGGTCTTCCTCATTAACCGTAGTCGAGAGTAAAAACGTTAGATTCTCCCTTAAGAGCCTTGTTATATGTATCTAAGCTCAAAATATGGAGGTACTTAATTATATGTTTACGTAGAGCAAATTTTTGGGAGTTATTCCATTCGCACGAGCACTATTTCAATCATCAACTGACGAAACAACAAAACCCACAAATCGAACAAGTTATTATGTTGTTTCAGACAAGCATTATAAAGATTCTGACAAACTCTTGTCTTTATATCATTGGCCTAACACATCCAAATAGTGTATGTACTATATTGAAAGTTTCTCATGAATGGACATACGAGCTTTGCCCACAGAAGTCCGTTTGTGATTACATAAAACTTTATACCCTCAAATTTTCTGCGGAGAGATGTCAATAAAACAAAAAAACAAAAAATAATTATAATAATGAAGTGCCATTACAATACTGTTTCGTACTTCTTGCATGATCGAGGGATCTCTTGATTACTATTTCTTACAGTGCTTCGAATTTTCGAGAAAGGAAGGAACATCTTGGATACAGAGTGGTTCTTCTTCTTTTCTTAATTTCTATATGGACCACCACAAAAAAAAATAATGTCCTAACGAATGATCCAAGTGTCTTAAGAGATTAAATGCATGCCTAAGATTAAGTCATCTCATGAAGAGTTTCAAATTATCGACTACATGACAACCCATTCGTTAATAACTTTTTAGGCACTAATATATTCAGATGTAAGTGCATTGACTCTTTTTTAAGCTCAACCAGTTCTTCTTGCTCGGATTGTGGCACTGAAGGTGTGATCATAATGGGGAACGTAGTGTGTAGTAAATTTATATAATTTATTGTATTCTTGTATAACAAGTACCCCGATCACCTGTCATAGCAAAATTCTTGATGCATTCGATATGAAGAACGATTTATTTAAAATCGTTATCTGACAAAAAATATTAACTCAAATTAACTCAAGTAAACCTCGACAAATATTTACAAAACATTATGATTATGCTTCAAGGTAAGGTTTTGCTAAATGGATGAAATGAGAAATTCCAAGGAAAAAATGTGACTTTTTTTCAATCGTGTATAATGGTGACGCAAAATTATTACAAATAATGACTAAGCTCCTCAAAAGGTGTGTAACTTTTCCTGTTGTTTTATTATATCCTAGAGACGAGAGTGAAGATTCGACTAAAAGTCCCCCAGCTCGTGCTGAATTCGGTAAGACCTGTCACAAAAAAGTTCACAAGTAATTGCTGATGACAAACAGCATGGTCTAACCGACTAACAGCAACGTGATATGTTCATCGCCAATACTAGCAGCACGCATATGTTTATTGGTACTGGCTGAGTCCAAGCGGAAGTAACACAGGTACAAATTAGTGAAAATCATAAAAAAAAACCCTGAATTTACTCATATTGTAAGCCATTTAAATAAAATAAAAAAAATGTATCATATAATGAATTACAGGGAAGTACTAATGGATTTTTTAATTAATAAACATTATTTAATATCAAATATCAAACGGTATACATACTTAATTTAGGAACTAAGGGTACTGCCAACTTTTCTATTCTTACTATCTTCTGAGTTGGCAATTTAAAGCTTTGAAGTACACTACATTCTAAGAAGCTTTCACAAATATTAAACTCATTCAAAATATATGCGGGCAGAGCAAACACCTACTACAAAACCGAGCAAACGATTATTAATATCTATCAGACAAATGGATTTGCGATAGCATAAAACACTACGTGCAAAAAGTGATTTGAAAGTGATATAGGGGTAATCACTTTCAAATCACTTTTTGAAGAAATATAGGAACTGTTTAATAAAAATGATTTAAAACAAAAGTAGATTTAATGGAAAAAGGCGTTAATATCATTTGTCGCATAACATGTCACTGAAAAAAAGTATTAAGGCAACACGAAAAAAAAATATAAGCAATACTAATCAATTTTCTAATTCACAGTGTTAATTATAGGAGTTTTCCTCCAGCTATATGTAATTACATAGCTATTTACTGATACTGTTTATGCATTGTACTTTAGCGCCAGATTCATATTTCCATAACATAACTGTGTGCAAAAAATATTCAATAATTTTACAATTATTTATTATATTCCCTGCGAAAACGTAACCTATCCCAAATATACGCATATAGATTTAATTAATCATATCTTTTTGATGCGAAGCAATTCTCATATTTTTGCGTAAGCATCTTAAGCAAAAGTGCTATCTTTTGCAGACATTTGAATTATTTGATTATTAATATTCGATATAAACTTTTAATTAAAAAAAAATCGATTAGCAGTCTAAATGTTTCAATAAAATTTACTTGATGTGCGGAAACCATCGAATGTACAAAAAATATGTATGTAGACACGGAAATAGATACACATAAGCAAGCGTATAATTTTTAAACGATTATTTTTATTTTCAAGCATTTAAAAGTGAATTTTCAATTTACCATTATTGTGTTCCAATAAAAAGAAAACTGAAGAAGATATCTTTGCAAATAAGAAAATAAGGAGATTGGACTCTTGATTTGTATGTGAAATTACTTTATAAAGGTATCAAAGGGTTACTGAAAGTAATTGACCAAGGAATAAGGGAAGTTAAATAAAATCGAATTTCACTCCGTCCCTGCTCTGATCGTATGTGTTTATTTATCAACCCATTTAATAAAAACTTGCAAATGACATACATATAGAGGCATTCATTTTTTATTAAAATTGAAAGTCAAGTATACAGACAGGTGTCCAAACAAAAAATATGTGCATTGCCATATGTGGTTGTGCAAGCTCTCCATTAATTACACTTCAAAATTATTGATACTTAAAAACGATAACGTATCGTCAACATTCTTTACAGATTGGAATACATTTTGCAATGCATACAAACTTTTTACACAATTTCATATGATTTATTAACTATCTATTTATATACATTCGTACAGCAAATTATCAATAATCGCTTTATTATTTCTGATAACTAACAATTAGAAACTGAAAATAAAGCATTCGCATCAGACACGGTTAGAAAACAAATATATTGTAGTTCACGAAAAGGCAAATATTTATTTTTTTTTTTGTTTTTATGAACGTGCAAAGTGCAATTTTAATGGAAGCAATATGTTGATTGAGTTTTAGTAGTTTCATGTCACATAATTGAAATTCGATTAGATAGTAAAAATACTTAATATATAGGAAAGATAACGTGAGTTTGCTTTTCTTTAAGGGATGAACTTTATAACTCATAACTAGGTCTAGTAGTAATAATTGAGCAAAAACTGCTAATCATCAGCCCTTGCAAGCACTAGGCTTTTGTATTTGATGGAAGTAGGAAGGAATTAATTCTATAATTATTATAATAGATAGATCATATACAAAGAAAATAAAATGTACAAAACTGAAGTTCAATTTTTGTGAACTTAATAAAATATGATTTTTGACTATTTTGGATGTAGTTTTTCTATACATTACGATCTATCAAAATTAAAAATATAAAAACAGTTAAAAGGCTTGGAATAAAGTTATCACATTATTTTTCTCAGGAACCTTAGGATTGTAACATCAGTGTGTTTATAAAACGAAAATAAAAAAAAAGTGCTGGGCATGCGGTATATGGAAATAACATGATTTCAATCTTAACTTTGTCGAAGAATGCGCAATATTTAAGAATAGACTATAAAGAACTGAAACTATACTTCATGTTATATTCGAGGTCCTTTTACCAACAACAGAAGAAGTTTATTAAGTATATAAATACTTAACATCACTTGGACAATCATTTGCCGCCCAACTATGTAGGATAACTCTCAATGACAATGATTAAAGGAGAAGAATCCACCATGAACGACCTATATGATAAAATGAAATTCTCCCTAAAAGTTAATAATGGATTTCAGCATTATAGGCGTGCATAAAGAAACTATGTTCCAAATCCAAAACTCTGAATTGGTTGAGACACTGTTGATTAAGGCACTGCGATCATCATGAAGTAATGAATTTAGCTGCAATAAAATTGAGAGATGCAACGCAAACATATGCAATAAAGTCACCAACAAAATATTTTTTTGATAATTTTTAACAAAATCAAATTAATTTGCGTAGAGGATGATATAAAAACTGATTTTGCGACTGTGCTTAGTTTTTGCTAGTTTATGCTCTGCCAACTTCTGTTTAAATTTAAGAAGTTTTTCAGAATCAATTCGAACCCACAGTGGATTATGAACACCAAGCGATTAGAGTAACTAACTGAAGTCAAATGGACAGCAATGCCAAACACAGTAATCTTTTGCATCAAACTGACTACTAAATATTTATCTTCGATATAATTAAAATGTAACCACAACAAACATTTTATAGTCATACTATAAACTAAACCGCAGTCCGATTCAATCAAACGCTTGCTGTGTTCATCGATCAGGGTAAGTTTGTCAACATCTCATTGTCTGACCCATTTTCAATTACAGCGTTAATATTCAATTTCTTTAACATTTATTAAAGGACATGTCGTTGCCTTAGCTTTGGGTGGGCCTTTCCCATTTGTTGAAATTTGTATTTTTTTCTTGTTAGTAACTTACGAATATAATTCAGATAGAGCACAGATCCGCCCATATGAAATATATGTTTTGATTTACTAAAAACACATTTGATACTTAACTTTAATAACCAACATTGAGACTAGAATCTTTATTGCACAACATTTACTTAATGATTCGGCTGAGCTAATGTTTACACAGTTAGAGGTGAGCATGTATATTATAATGTTTAATAAAACATCCAAACCATAAGTTAAACATTTTAATGTTTCAATTTTGACAACACAATAATATTAAATTTTGTTAAACCATTTAAACTAGTTAATACTTTTTTATCATGTTATACTACAAAAAAAAAACTACATTTTTCTACGTTATTTTTTAGAATCTACCCAATGTGAGCCAATTACAACATTTCAATACTAGTACGCACTACCGCTACAATTAACATTTGACAAAACATTTAGTATATTACATTTAAAACTAAACTACTTAAAGAAAAGAAAAACTGAATTTTTCTTAAAACTTTATTTATTGTATACTTATGTAAATCTAATGAAAAATGTGTATAATTCG
The DNA here is from genome assembly GCA_928272305.1 of Volucella inflata. Classification (NCBI taxonomy): domain Eukaryota; kingdom Metazoa; phylum Arthropoda; class Insecta; order Diptera; family Syrphidae; genus Volucella; species Volucella inflata. The sequence goes on from OV743718.1 coordinate 78,474,910, forward strand.
TTTCGTCAAATATTTACATTAATCAATGCTTAGTCTTTACATGGAAATATTCTCAATTATCGTGCAAAAAGTTTTATCAACTTAAAGTATACAATTTGTTTGTAACAATTGAAGCACCAAAAATAAATTCTCAAAAAAAAAAAGAAAAAAAAAAGAAAACAAAAGATAAATTTATCTAAAAGAAAACTACAATAACAATTAGATAAAACTTTTAAAATAATTGAATATCCTGTCTAGTCGGGATGTCCTACAATTGACCAAGCGATATAGGTACCGCAGTGTACGTACGAAAAATCGATACATTGTATAATTTTCTAGAAAATTCAAAATATCTACAACGAAATCGATAGCGCGTGCTATGAAACGTGTTATAGGCCCACACTTGCAATTGATGTGTATAACGATGTCCAACTCACCTTTTGTTGCATTTAAACAACTGGAAGACATTACAGTGCCGGGTGGACCGCGTAAAACTGATTCCAAACAGCGTATATTATCGCGACATGTATTTATAATTTCAGTCTAAAATAAAAAACAAACATTCATGTTAGCATCCGTCAGGAAGAAGCAATACAAATGCTTGTTCTTACGTAATCCTCTGGACGTAGTAAATGGCTACGGATTTTCAATGAACGTGTATCTTCTAAACGATTTTTGCTTTGTGTTAGCAAATTTCTCATTTCTTTCTCATCGTCTGAATGATCATCACTTGACGATGATGTAGCTGGAATAAGTTTAATAGCTTTCTCAAGATTACGAGATGAACGACGACGATCATCAGCTTTACGACGTCTTGAAGAAGTGTCACTTTCTGAAGTGCGACGTAAGCTCTGTGCAGAATGACTCATTCCAAAGTCTAATTTACGACTTGCCGAATCTGCCTTATGTAGGAATGAGAATTTGTCACCGTTCTTAGGGGTGAGAGCATTTGCTGATGAAGACAAACTGGCTGATGGACTGCGTACGTTTTGACTATCATCTAGAAAAACAGAAACAAACAAAAAAAATTGAGAAAACTTCAACAAATATTACTCGTACAATCTCCCTGCTCACCTTGACACGATTTACGTCGAACTTCTAGGTTCTTTCTGCGACGCTCATATTCTAATTCAAGGGCACGACGACGTCTCGCATGATCAACACTGCTAACAATGGTCTCTTGTATGACAACTTTCGCTTCAGTTTGTTGTAACGAATCCATTCTCGGTGGCGATAGAGAATCTAAATTGTTAGCAGCTGATAGCGAGGAGCAACAATCCGATTGCGAATCAAGGAAGTTACTACAAAAAATCAATAAATTATTATCGAAGTTTGATAACCAAATCATTTCAACTCACCGATAATCGTCCCCAAATTCAAGTAAACGACGAGCAGCATCTGAATCAAAGCCTTCTGAGTAGTTCTCCGAATTGTATTTCTCCTGGTAGTTATCCCAAGCAGTTTCAGAGAAACTACTATGGTGATCTTCTGTACCAGTTGTATATTCTACAAAGAAACATAAAATATATTTACATAAGATTTGTATATAACCCACATTATAACAGAAAAACATTTAAGTGAGTGCAATTATTTGTACCTCGAACTTTTGGCACTGGTGTGGCAGCTTGTACAAGAAAACAAAAACATGATCACATGAAGCAGAACACATACGAGTACATTACAAAAAAAAATTACTGGACTTTTACTTACCACCTTGTGGATCTTCTTCGTTCATGTAGGTAGCTAATGCAGCGAGAGATCCTAATTTTGACTCACTTGTCATATAGGCAGTGGTGTATGAACCAACTCGGAAATTTGGCTTCATCAATGCTTGTTCTTCGCCATTTTCTTGGTTGTTTTTGGATAGATTTAATAATGTGGCAGTGATTTCTTGAATTGTCTGTCCAGATGACAGCGATTCAGTTGTCCTTATTTGTAACATTCCATCTGAACCAGATTCATTCTTCCGTGCAAAGGACTTCTTCTTTCGTGTCTTGCGACGTTTGAGAGAACCCTTGCTATCAGAATTTTTTACACTGCTACTTGGCTGCGTATCATTTCTTTGACGACCTGGAGAAAGACTATCTAAAGCTGATTCACTAATCGAATGTGTAGCAAGTCCAGCTTGACTGGATTGTACATTAGTGCCACTTTGTGCATTCGTTTCTGTCAATTGCGACAAACACGATACCGACCATGGCCGATCAGATTTCCGACGATTTTGACGTCGCACCACTTTTGAACTGGCATTTAAACTTTGATTACTGCCAACGGTTGGAATGGGTTCTGCAGACCCACCAATTTGTTCAATTGAGTTTCCATATGATGCACTACCTCCGGTAGTTTGCATGCAAGTCGCTATTGAATCTGTGAATCCCTCTGATGTGTCTGATCCACGGGCGACAGAATCTGTTTCAGAGGCTTCTCCGGAAGCCTCACAATCTGTTGTTGGGACGGATGCTATTATAGGTTCTTGTTTACCACAGCTTGGTTGGTGTTCCAACCATTCCTACAAAAAAAAGATGGAAAAATCCATTTTACCATGGTTTAAATAAAAATTAATTTTCTCAATTTTTCACCTGAACTCTTTGTTTGGCCGGTCCAGGCATAATCGCTTCGCGTTTCTTAACTGTTGAAGAAATTTTCACCAAGGAATGCTTCTGTTGCTGCTTTGTGGGTGTCTTCAGTGCTTCATCGCGTACTAAATGCTCTGCTTCGAGTACAAGTTGCTTGATAGACTCATGCGATATTTCCTGTTGTGCGCGCGTCCAAGTATGTGTGAATAAAAGGGGTGAGAGAGAAACAGTGAATGGAATTAATTGAATTCTATTGTTTTTATTTTGTTTCGTTTCTGTTTACGGAATGATTTATCGCACTTGTCAGCTGATAAGACGATGGTGGGAGAAACCTTATCTTTAATATTTTCAAAATAATAATAATAAAAAAGGGCGTACACACTAACTACAATGGGCTTGGAATATCTCTATATAATGTAGTTACCGACTGATTTTCAATAAAGCTACTTCAATGTCACTATTTTGGGTGTATATAAGATTTATTTTATTATAATCCATCATTACCAAAGAAAACAATATAAATTATCGAATACAACCAATAAACCTATCTGCATTTCCGAAGATAAGACAAGATTTGCGTCATTCGGTATTACTACGAGGCCAAAGTCACGAAGACAAGCGTTTTGGTATGGTCAAAGCTCACCAAACAAGAGTCGCGAAACTACGCTATCAAACAATCTGTATGTCTATAGTGTTTATCAAAATGATGAAAACTCAAGTAAAACGCGTTAAAATCTAAAATAACAAATTGCGTTTGAAAAATAAGTTTTGCCTTATTTTGGTGCAAAGTCCTTTTTACGAATATTTCAAAACCTTCGAAGCCGACAATGTTTCCAAAGTTCAATCGAAAGCTTGTTTTATTGAAAACTCGAGTGATTCTGATTACTGCTTACTTTCATTAGATCATGTCCACATAAACCCAATGCGTAAAGAATTGGAAAGTGATTCAACTTAAAAAAAGGTTGCATTGTTTTTCTCATGTAGTGGTTTCTGATTAGTTTTCTGAATAGAACGGATATAAAATAATGAACATCAATGGGTTTTTCCAACATGTCGTCAAAACACATTAGGCACGTCAAATGCGGCCACGCAGCGAAATTTTATTCATTCAAATGTCGCTTAATTTTTTAAGCTAACTAATTGGGCAGAAATATTGTGATATCTTTTTTCGCAACTTTTTCTTTTTATCAGCGGTTGAATTAATTGGATTATTTAATTGTTATTTATTAATATTTAATGTGTGTTCTTGCACAAATATAGAGGATGACCGCACTAGGTAAGAAAAACTTTATTTGCCTGCTTATAATTTAATCATCGGAACATTTGTTATCAAATGCGTTAGTGCGTATAGCAAAGCTTTTTCGATAAGAATACCCATTTACGTGTGCACCCTTTTATTGAAGTCGACATACATATGGCATATACTTTGATGCGATTAGGTAGACCATCTGTTGCTTCCTTTTTATTTAATTAGCATAGAAAAAAAAATATTTTAGGCGATTTTAAATCTGGTTGAGAAAGAGGATAGGGAAATACTCGTATTATAAAATCGACTGCTGCGACACGTTTATTTTGACCGTACAAAGGCAGTTGAATACTCCAACCGACACCAACATACTGCTTACAAACGGATAGGTTTGAGTTGACCTTTCGGGGCATACGAGAGATTGGTTCATTCGAACCGTAAGAGGTGCGATAGGTTGGAATATAGAAGATACGAGGGCATTGTAGTTTACGAAGGTTAGTATTTGAGGAAATAGAGCTGTGAACGGAGGCGCAATCTAAGGAACCAGAGAGCAGTCGATCGATGAGGAGAATGTCAGCCACGTCTCTGCATTTCCGAGGGTGTTCAAGTTAAGAAGTTTCAGGCGATCTTGATAACGTCGAAAATAAGAGTATGATCGATGAGCCAAACGAAAGAAATGGTCAGACAAGAGTAATGTAAAGGGACCTGGTCACATAGGGGTCGGAAAATTCTTTAGACCATCGTTTTATAAAACCAAGTGAAGAGTTAGCTTTTAGGATTATCTCATCAATATGCGAGCGGAAGTTTAACTCTCTGTCGTACAATATTCCGAAGTCGCGAAGGGATTGAACCTGGGGTATGGGTTGGCTGTGCAGAAAATAAAGTCGAGGAGCAGATTGGTTAGTCCTGACAAAGCTATAGATTGACATTTGTAGATATTAAGTTCTAGACACTAAGTAGAAAACCTATCAGCCTTCTTGAATGAGTAAAGAGTCATGGGGAGAAGAAATTGTTTTGGACAACTTGGTGTCGTCGTAAGTGGGTAGGGAACAATGTCTAATAATTTTATCAAGATCGTTTATTGTTAAGATGACAAGAAGGGGATCTAGATGACTGGCTTGTGGGACACCAGAAGTGGCTAGAAATATGGTTGAGACGGTTGACCTAAAGCGAACGCTATAATAACGATTTTCCAGATAAGAAGATATCCATAATAATAATAATACGGGGTCAAAGCCGAGAGAAGACAATTTGAATAAAATCAATTGATGAGATACTTTATCAAAGGCTTGATGGCTTGATGATTTCTGGAGCAATAACATCGATATCGTTGCCATTTTCTAGGGCTAAAAGCGCAAACGACACGAATTCAACTAAATTTGTAGTAGGTAATCTAACTTTCATAAATCCATGCTTACTGGGGATATAAGGGACTTGAACTAAAAGCAAAGAACGTTATAAAAAATACTTTCAAATATTTTAGGTATATGAGAAAGTTTCGCAATTGGACGGTTTTTAGTTACTTTATTCTTCGATCCCTTTTTATGAACTGTGGTTATAAAAGATGTCTTCCAAACTTGTGGAAATTTCTCTTGTGTGAGGGTTAGATGAAACAGGAAAGAAAGTGAGGAAAAAAAACGGCAATTTAGTGTTAACCTCATTGCAGTTATGAGTGCTTTGAGAGCAGGTAGCTCAGGTTTCTATCCAGGATATTAAAATGTATACGATAACGCTTAGGTGGACTTCCGGCACTATATTCTGAAGAACCTGACCTTACTATTGTCTTTTGTTCGGTTTAAGGCTGAAAACACACAGGAGCGGTGATACTGGACAGACTTCAGGCACGTTCATCGAAGGTCGTCACAAAATATGGTCTTAAAAACCATAGCGGATCAAGCTCTGTCCGAGGTTTAAAGAGGAGGCCGAAAAAAAATAATTGACTCCCCAAAATAATAAAAGAAAATTTGGAAGAATCTGCTCCTCTAGATTTGGGTTTTAACTGCCCGACCACACCAAATTACATCATGTTCTGATTGAAAAACGACCTTTGAGATGGATGAATAACTTTTACAGACCACATGCATTCGAACGATTCGCGAATGTCGCCGCCATTGTCGGACCACATATTGTTTGAGGTCAATATTGGTATGGGGTTATTCCGGGTGCTGAAACACCACAGAAAAACTGTGAGGAAACTTGACGTCATATGGTTAGAATTTTGAAGCACTGTTAGAGCCTTTTTGTGAAAATCTGTTAAGAATCCTACGTCTTGCCGTCAATATAAAACATTGCCAGCAAGTGATCAGAAATACATGATGTGTAAAATACTAGACAACGATTAGTGAAAGCCAACAAGAGCTGCTCGTTAATAAATTTCGCCAGATAGTAAGATGGGCATGCCCAAGACAAAAAAAAAAAAAACTATAATATGGACAATGACCGACAGCGATTTTATACACCTGAGCTTTAAGAGATTGGGAAAGCGATATTGAAAATAAACAAGGCGAAACATTGATTCAGAAAATGTCTTTAGCTTCGCAATACTTTTTCGCATTTGCACAGCGTTTGTTCTCTTCGACAGCTTACAGGTTACATCATATATATGCATATATATGCAAATGTCTGTTTCTGTCAGCTTGAGCATTTTGACAAGTTTTCTTATGAGATAGAATCCTAGGATACCTTGCAATGGTCCGAAGTTCTGGAAATCTCTCTCAAAGTCATGCTTTGAAAAGTGATTTCTTCAACATCTTAATAAAAAGGAAATTGACAAGCCAAAATAAGAGATACAACACTTAAAAACTGTCATATTGTATATGTTTTGACACAATGGGATAAAATCTGAGGGTTAGACCCCTCACTAAGTTTAAATAATAATGTGGACACAGAAAATTATAGAAGGACCCATTTTGCTAAAAGAACAATCGCTCTTGACAAGAGTAGAACCACTCTGGCTAATCACTGATTTTTCTTAAGTAGAAATGGGGAACGTCTTCCTTTTAAGAAAAGTTTATATTAAACTCATAGTCCTACTACAAACTACAAGCCAAGATTCAAGGTTGATTGCTTACCAAAGAATTGTGTGTTATGTAACGTAAACCAACTTTAAATCTCATTCGGAAGAAATCGATTTTTTATTTCAAATGCTAAAAGACCTAAAAGAAAATATTGCCTCCAATCTGTGAACAGATAATTCAGATAAATATCCCCACAATTTTATTAGAATGTTTGAACTGATAAACGAATTTACCGAACAGAACAATTGAATAGTCTCTTTACTTTGCGAATTGTCTGCAAGTGAACCACGTTACGTTTGAAAGGATTCAAAGATTTAGACTTACTGATCTTAAGTAAGAATCACAATTTGTTGACACTTAGCTGAAAGCCTCTTGATTGAAGCTTACATATTAAAATTTAAAGTACACTTTATAATTCTAAGTCCTGCTTCTAATTGATGATATTCAAAACCACGACCATAAGACAGAATTCAATTTTTCAATTACAATGAAAACATCATGTTGTAATTGATCGTGTGTATGAACTCGCATTAATCATCCAAACAAACCAAACGAAGAGGAGTTGCTTTATGTAGACAACGAAAAGAAGAGTAACAACATGTCGAAAAGATGCTATGACTGATGTTGTAGATATTATTTTTTTTTTCATTTTTTTTTTCTTTATTCTTTTGAACTTTTTATGAGTCCTTATTGGACTTTTAATTAACGCTATCGTAAATGAAAATAAAATACAATCCGCAGATGTATGTATGTCTGCGAGTATTCACTATAAAATTATGTCTTTAACCAAGGACGCGAGCATCTATACTGATGTTGATGCTGATGCAGACACTTACACGAACGATGACGCAGACACACGAGTAGCGCGTATCGTTAATAAACTATTTTGCGGAGACTTTTATGACAACAGGCACTTTACGAAAATTAAGTGAATGGTCTTGTGTCCCCCCCAAAGGGAATAGTGTTAAATGTAAAAATTTATTTTTGAAATTAAAGCTTCGGAGAAGCATTCATTTTGTTTCCAAATTTATTCTAGTCATTTTAATATATCTGAGAAGTGACCAAATAAAACCGTTTTCTGGTTTCTCTTTTTTTTTTTTTAAGAAAATATTAGTGGGACCATGGGAAGGCAAACCCAATTAGCGATAAAATTATGAACTTCATGGATAGTAGATGATGGTTGACATGATTAAGAAACATTTAAAGTTAGGTTTGTATGAAAATAGCACCTGCATGGAGTATGCTTTCGAATCTCATAAAAAATACTCATCATGAAATTGGTGTTATGGGTTGTTTACCACAAAGAATTGTGGTTTCTTGAAAGAATTCTTATTTAATAAAACAAGAAGGAATGAATGATTTATTGGAAGAAATTTAAATGAGTCAAATATAAAATTGGGGTCAAATAAAATGGCGCGGATGTTGATGGGAAGTTGGGCATAAATTGGAGTTAAGTGATACAAGGGTTACATGCCATAGATTGATTAATTTACTTAAAAGTAAAACAAAGAGTGAGCTCTCGTTGGGAGTTTTTAAATAAATATTTTTATTTTTAAGTTAGAATAGTAATTGATATACATACGTGTCTACGATACTTTATATACAAATTGGCGCAAAATTAATCATACTATCGGAAGATGTTATAGTTTTTGCAAATGGCGTCGTACGTCAATCAATTTTTGACATTTGTGAACTAGACAGCTGCGGTATACAAATCTCCTGACCGTCAGTCGCGTGTGAATTACTGTCAAGCCATCTTCAATCTCAACAACGAAGAGGATGATTTTTTGTCGAAAATCATCATGGGCGACGAGGCGCATTTTCACTTTAGCGGCTACGTCAATAAGCAAAATCTTAATTTCTGGGGCACTGAAAATCCGCGTGTGATGCACGAAAAGCCATTACATCCACCCAAAGCCACTGTGTGGTGAGGCGTTCACGCGGGCGGAGAGATTGGGCCGTATTTTTTCGAGGACGCAATCGGCAATACAGTCACTGTTATTTGCGGAATTGGATGAGCGGGGCTTGCTGAGCATGAGGTTTCAACAAGACGGTGCAACCGCACACACAGCACGGGCCACAATGGATATTGTAAAGGAAGCATTTCCTGGTCGCGTAATCTCCCGTTTTTGAGATTTGGCATGGCTAGCAAGATCGCCCGTTTTAACCATCCCAGACTTCTTTCTCTGGGGCTACTTGAAGTCGCGGGTTTATGCCAACAAGCCTCAAACAATCGCAGCCTTTAAGGAGAATATTTGACAGGAATGCGAACAGTTATCATCGGAAATCTTGCGGAGTGTCATGGAAAATGCGATAAAACGGGCCCAAATGTTTATCGACACTAGCGGCAGCCACTTGGCGGATATCATCTTTTCCACTTAACAGAAAAAATTTAAAAGGTCCAAATAAAGATCTCCACTACTCAATATCATTTTATTTATTTAGCAAAAAAGTGATTCAAAAACAAAATTGAATGATTAATTTTGCGCCACCTTGTACATGAATTTATTTACTTAGTTAGCTATTACTTTGATATTTTATTATTATTTTCTCTACTGCAGCAAACATATTCTTTTTTAATTTGTTTCCTTTTGTCATGAACCAAGCTTATATATGTATGTATATGGTAAACAAACAGTTTTGACACAATAGTGATTTTTTTTTTGGCGTCATGTACTTTTGGTTGTGTGGAAATATCTGATTTTGTAGAAAACAAAATTTACGGGAAGTGCGCTTCGAAAGCTCCAAAAAGTTTACGGAGATGCTGCTCTAAGTGAAACAACATGCCGTCATTGGTTTCATCCCTTCAAGGACGGTGATTTCGATGGTGACGACCGTCCGCGTGAAGGAATGCCAAAGTCCTTCGAAGACACTGAATTGGAAGCATTGCTCGATGAGGATCCGTGCCAAATGCAAGAAGATCTTGCTTCAGCATTAGGAGATACCCACCAAGCCATTGCATGCGTTGGGAACGATTCAAAAACAAGGAACTTAGGTTCTTTATGACTTAAAGCGAAGGGACGTAATGGGTGATGATGGTCTGATTTGTGGATAGCCTCAACAGATGAATAATTTTACCGTAACGGTATTCGAACTCTGCCAGAAAGATGGGAAAAAGTTGTAGCTAGCGATAAAAAATACTTTGAATGATTGATTGATAAAAATTTTTTCACAGTAAGTTGCATTTTCATCAAAAAAAAAAAGCAGTGAGAACTTAGTTGCGCACCTAATACTTAGTAATCTCAATCATATATTGTTTTATCAGCTTTTTTATCTTAATTATGAAATACTTAATAGTAGTTATCGATTTGCCAGTCGCAGAGTAGTGAAATCGTGTCCTCTCAAGAAGCTCACATTGGAAATTGATTTGTTGTTGTTCCCCTTGAAAAGGCACACAGAAGCGAATGCATATTTTTGCGACTCTGTTGAGTCTTAGAGTTTTGAAGGAGGAACATTCCAACCACCTAACTCTTCTTCTAATTCGCTTCTAGAAGTCGGCTCCATCTCTTAATTTTCCTCTTCGACAGTGCCGACGCTTATTGCTGGCACGCCTGAGAAATCGTTATTTTTTTTCGATTAATAATGTAATTGATTAGGAAGTCCATAATGCCATCTGCTTTGATTAGAATGTACACCAGAACATAGTCAGTCTTTTCGTAGATAAAATACTAGGGCTAATAGAGAAAGCTTGTGGAAACAACAATACCGATCAACAATGATACGGTAACCCAATAGATAGGTGGATCATTTTAACTTTTAAAGACATTCAAGACAGTGATGGAGTTAAGTGCCGTGAAGGTGGTTAAATATAACAATCGCCAAAAATTAAACTTCTATGTAACTTACGATTGTAGTCATAAGCATTAATTGGAACCATGTAATTTTTCATTGGATAGAAAATTTACCTCTATCGTGACGAATAAAATGAAATACAATTGAAAAGACAAGATATTACGAAAAATCCATATACAAATTTGACGAGAGTATTCAGGGTATAAAAAAACCTAAGGACTGAAGTTGTAGTTTTCCACATTCCTCAAACGTTGGGCTAATAATAACATATCAAATCAGACTCCTAAGGGCATGAGTCTCTTTCCGATATTAACATCAAAATAATTTGATTTTAAAGCTTTTTATCCACAATTCGGATAACAGTTGGAATTCATAAATTTTCAAAAAAACAAATGAATCACCTTTGCCAAACCAATTAACACCTTGAGTCCACATTCGAGAAATATCACAATAAACACTTCTCCAGCAGGCCATTGTACTCCACCAGTTAAACCGCAAATTAAATCAACCAACTAAGCACGATCACATCTCAAAAACCAAAAATAAATAAATAAAATATTTCCCAAACTAAACCAATTCCCTTTCGAAATTCGAAAAGAAAATTGAATATTCATAACCCCACGATTTTTCATATGACGATGACATAATAACCATTTTGCAAGACAAAAAATTAGAGCAACAGCCATGAATGCATGTGACAAATGGTTACCAGTGCAAACTAATATTTCATTCTTCTTCCAAGTCACGCAAAAATCCCCCCAAATATACTTCGTGTTCATATGTATGTACACATATCTCATATCCAGATATAGATTTAGATATTATACACTTTGGAAGGAAGTAAATCTCAGGCGTGCTCTCCACTTCAGCCAGCCAAAATGCAATCTTTCCATGACGCCAATTGTTCCTTCACAGATAGCCACCAAACAGGCAATATGTTTAAAGTCACGAACTAACCAACTGACTTGGCAGTGGCGGTGTTGTTAAATTCCCATAAATACTTAACGTTTCTTTAATCTCACAAATTATTATTGGAATAGATACAAATAACAGACACTGACGTCATAAACTAGATAAACAGACACCACACTTACCTACAGGTGGTTGCTAAATTGTGTGCATTCACTCGAATCTGATTGCATTGATTACAAAACTAAATTGAATTTATTTTTGTTGGTTTTAGTTTAAACTCTCCACTTTCTGGCACACTATCATAGAGCGGAAATAAATAACTGTTGTAGTTTGTAAATAGATTTAAAAAAATATTTACACTAGGAAAGCTCCCCTCTAAAAAGATGAATTCTAAAGAGGGGGAAAAAAAACTGCACCACATAAATCACTTAACACCTCACAAATTCCAAAATCCAAAAAGTGTACTATCTAGTGAGTCTTTTTTGAGAACACGGAAACCATGGCTTGTGGATTCTCAAAAAAATTTTCTTCCAAATTTATATCTTAACACACCGTGGTGCTTTCACGAACCGTTCGATGTTAGAACTGATGGCCATGGTGGAAATTTGCATTTGCCAAATGCTAGTCCGACCGGTGGGGTGGTGTGACTGTAATGGTGGAGAGTGGAGAGTTTTAAACCGAATACAGCAAAGTAAATTCAATTAATAACTCGCAGATAAGATAAAACATCGAACACATACTGACACTGATACTGTTTCAATATAATAAATTGCTTGTACTTTTACTGCGTTTGAGGAGTTAGTCGTATGTATCTGATTTTGGAATCGTTTCGTGTAGGCCATATCCAACTGTGTTATCTGTAACGATGATAGGGCTCAACTGACAGTAGAATTATGGAGTGGAGTGGCGGATTACGGGACGACAAATTGATTAAAATGTCATTTTAAGGGGAAGCTTCGAGTATTTCATGTGGTGGCTGGTGAGTCGATAAATTTTAAGTGGACGTCTCGTAATACATAGGGAATGCAACAATAAAATTATATACTCGCAGTTAGACTTAGAGGGTGACCGTATTAGACTGCTTGACTGCTGCTAATTTAGAGACACACAATGACCACATGTTGTACGCTTGGTTGAGTATTTAAACAGATATCTATGAGGCAGTACGCGTGGTATAACGAATTGAATTAAAAATAAAATAAAAAAAACAGAATTTGTACCAACGAGTACGATTAAGTACGCGTACGAGTAGTTACTTGTCCTCCAGCCAGATGGGCGAAACGCGCGATAGAAAAATGAAAGTCGACATGGATCGGTTACGCATTCAAGGAGAGATGATTTTTTTGGTTTGGTTTGGTTTGGTTTCACTGGTTTTGTGCAAATGAAAATAGAAAGCAGTGTCATTGGAACAGAAATCAGGAAGAGTTTTTAGATTTTATGATGTACTGCTTTCTGGTATAAGGGATAACTGTAACTGTGGACTATAATAGAATACACGATTTGCATCGACATTTCTGCTTGTTTAGAGCCTAGAATATCGCAATTAAAGTAGCAATTTGGGATTGATGGATCATTCACATCCTAAGGAAGTTGCACTCCTAGTTCGATTAAATTGTTAATACATTTATAGCCTTAACTGAAACAGTTCAAAGACACTAATGTACTACACATATTGTAATGCATATGTTTAAAAACTATGTCTGTCTTGTTTATTGTATAGTAATGACTTTTCTAAAAAACAAAAATGTACTGACTGACAATTTTATTTAATGATGTAAATGTTAAAACAAAAAACTTATCTTTTTTCGAACACAAAATCTAAGCTTTGCTATTTATTTAAACCCTGGGGTGTCGATCATTATTACATTCGACGATTTATACCTCAATACACTGGTAATCAGGAAGGTGAGGTAGTTAGTTCATCAACGAGAGCTCAAATTTAGAAACAAAGTTCAAAACCTAATTTTTTATTCCTAATCATTTTATAGGCAACGAAAATTACTCATGCTGTTCCAAGACGAAAACTAAGATAAATATGATGGTCAAGAACATAATAGTTCGTTTTATAACTACCAACTCAAGCCTTGATTATGATATGATTTTCTCATTGGATTAGATTGGATTTACCATCAACTTGTTGACGGAAAGGTATTTGACCGCAGACCAGCATTCTTTTTAAATGACAACTTTCTTACCAACCACGACATGTAGAATTGATTACTTTGAATCCAAATCCTCTTACTTATGACAACTTAGTAGAGTTTAATGTTCCAAAGCTACCAACTCGTGTCACTATGTGACAAAATATGTTGACAACAAGAATTGATGACTGCTGCTTCGTTGCTTTGGGGAAAACACACTGTTCTCCATCACTGCACATGATCCGGTTAAATCAAGTTACTTTTTTTTTCATTTTATTTTATTTATCGTCTTACAGTTACTCATATCATCACAAAGAGAAGTGCCCCAAAAGTGTTAACCAAACGGAATTTGAATTCGCATTCTCAAAATTTTCCCATATTAGATTATAACAGTTAATATCTCTAATTAAAAACCGCCGGAAAAGTAATTGGTTTTGAATAGTGTATGTAGATTGTCTATACTGTGAGCAGTCTCCAGTGATTAGCAACATTTTCTAGATAATCTAATCTTTCCTTTTAGTGTCGCCCAAATGCCATCTGATAAATATCCATTCATAGTTGCATTCATATCTACTTATAAGTTAAACAAATCACTTTATTTCGAAAACGCAAAGAAAAATGAAACAGGATAATCAGGCAGAGATGTATTGAATAATCCAGTTCCTCCTGATTAAGCCATTTTCACTTTCAGCTGTCGCTTTGCAATCAAATTCCTATTGCTCATAGCCTACAGAGTGTAAACATGTAAACTAGTCTATGGTCGTGTCAATGATAAATTATTATGGCCGATCGAATTCTGTCGCCTTTTACCCAATTTACGACTATCACTTCAAGCTAAACCTCATCTCGAACTTTGCATGGCCACTTAACAGCTAAACACATGTTACCGAGAGCATATTGATTCAATCTTTCAGCGCTTATCTGTTGGGAACGATCAGATTTGTCAACGAATGCGAATCATTAAATATTCGCGCGTGGTTTGTTCAAATGACTCGCAAGTGGGCGCACCAACACCAAACACGCAATTGATTATAGATGAGCATAAGGCGGTTGGTGCAGTTTCATTTAGGATTCATGAACAGCTCTTTTTTTAATTCTTTTTTGGAGCTGTCTCATCTCATCCGTATTCATTGTGACAGTGACATTGATGATGGTCATTTCAAATGTGCCAATACGGATAAGTGGCCGCTCGTGCATGTGTGGCACATTTAGATTGAAGCTAAGTGTTCCTGAGTGAAAGCCTATCGTTGTTAAGCGGTTTTTGCCATTCCATAATTGGTTAGGATGGAGTTTACCTTTTTTTTTCTCTACCTTTTATCTTTACTTCAACTATTTACTTTTCCAGTTAGCAGCATCGTAAAAGGAAATCACTGATGAAGTGAGGAACTAGTATTTAATTTAATGCAAAAGCAAAGTAGCGTAATTAATAGTGCGATTTGCTTTTCGGACGGGTTTAACGCGCAATACGACTGCAGACGGATGGCTAGGAGGAACTTGCTGGTCCTTCGGAAGAGTAAGCAGTCGGATTGGTGCATGAATTTAATTACTAGGGAAATGGTGAGGAAAATCGAAAGCATCATAACAAATCGATGCTCTAATCGTCTGGAATTATCAGTCTTTTGAATTGGAGCACTTTTGACTTGGTTGCGCTTGAATTGCCTGTATAATCAATTTACGGATTATAACTACTGAGAGTTCAATTTCTGAATATGGGAAAGGAAATGGTGATGCACACAGATATATTATTGAAGCGAAAACAATTCTATGCCTTGTTGTAAAAGGCAGAGAGAGGTAAATTTAATCCATCACAATATTGATTAATAATGAGTCTTAGGTAAGAGAAAGAGCTTAGTTGTTAACTTTATAAGATCATGACGAAGTTTCAAGCATGAAGTAGATAATTCAGCATTGGTTCTGAAAAGTTTATTTCTTCTATTCATAAAAATAAGTTCACAAGAACTCACTTTTAACGTGAAAACAAACGTACAAAACACAAAGCTCTGAGTATAGGCTCACCTCAGGTATTTTGAGTTTTGACCCAATTAAATATCTAGACATTGACACAGCAACTCAACATCGACATTTTTCGTGTAGAAACTAGAGAAAAACTGACGAAAATCGAAATCAATTGAGAAAATAAACTGGCATAAGTTTAACGAGGACAGATGGCAGCTATGAGCGCTAAATTTACAAGAATGTAGAAGTAGTGCGGAAACTTTGCTCGGTATTTAAAAAGGCTGGCTAAACATAAATAAAGAAACGTGTTGGCGCAACAATGGAACGAAAATGGCGATTTAAAAAAAGGGCAAGCTTTTGAAGCGTGGACTTAATATAGTGGATGCAACGAAACCGCAAAAGTGAGTCTCCAATAGCGATGCGATTGTAGTAGAGAGACTGTACCAAAAAATTGAACGTATAGCTCATAACCAGGCAACACAAACAGTGTGAAACAAACGTCGCACATATTCTAAACTCTTTGGCAGTCAATGTGGCACTGAGGGAGGCAGATCATATTACTCGATTTAAATGATGGAGAAACAAATGGAAGCTTTGAAGTATCTATATATTCCTTTCATCGACTAGGCAAAAGCGTTCGACAGAGTGTCGAAGATATATTAGCGGCCGCCCAAATAGCAAGCGTTTTAGCCGAAGAACGAAGAAAGAGCTCAGTAAAGAGCTGATCTAAAAAGGAGTTGCCTGTCGAATGGGTTATAGGTCAGCAAATTCAGTTAACACTAAGAAGAATAGTCCTATTTCTTTTCGTTAAAAATCCAAGTAGTTTCTAACCCAAGTCATCCCTGTAGGTGGTCTTTTAAGAATCGATTGCATGAAAAAGTACAACTTACTCAATCTGAATAGAGTTAACAAATTAACAGCCAAGACATCAGAGTGAAACTAATATAATGAGTGTTTTTTTTTTTTTAGTTTTAGCCTATTGGGAATTGCCAAACCTAACTTGCTTGCAAAACAATTTGTCATTTCATCATGAAAAGATTAACGTCACATCAACGATTTCGATGAAGGGCCTAAATTTATTTTCAAAATCTAAATTTTGTTCGCGAAACTTACATCTAGAGCATTTCGTGAAATTAACGGTACACATCATCGGCCATCTAAACTTTCCAATTAAGAGGACCTCAATTTACGTCGCCGTTCTTAGCAATTTGACCTTTGTGTATCCACTATCTAGGAAGTAATGCGTACTCCATATACAATGCATTTACTCCGTGGGATGTTCAAGGATTGGACTAGAAGTTGATTCAGATTTTTCCGTACAATTTTGTTATAAAACGGACACTAGCACTATGAAGTGATCAACGACAATTTGTTCTCAAATTTGCGCGACATTATTGTGTAAAAATTGTGGTTCCAAGAAGATGGTGATTCATTCCATACTACCAATATATTGAGCAAATGATTTGGTAATAGAGTTACTTCATGAAAAGCACCCGCCAATTTGCCATCATCGTGCGATTTGATGCCATCGGATTATTTTCTGTGGGCCTACGCCAAGTCACTAGTTTTTGTCGATAAATTACAAATAGCAATTGTCGCTTTGGAGCAAAACATTGTTTGAGTAATACGCGAATATTCCCGCAATTGCTGGAAAAACTAGACGACGTGAACCTCTAGAATGCGCTTTGTGGCAGCCGTGTTAGACACATGTCCGAAACTATTTGCAAATATTAGATTGTATGAAATTATCTTAGAATGATAGCGAACAGCTTTCACAGTTTTCTTTTCTCAATATTAATAAGTAAGCAATTTACTGGCCGATGTACTACCAAATGGCCAAAACCTATCAATCAAGTTCGGAACAATCCAATAGAAAACTGGAGCTGATTAAAAGCATGGTCGGTTTTAATCTGTTAAAAGTCCCAAAACATCTGACAAACGCGAATCATTATAAAAATGCTTTCAAAAACCAACGTTATCTTACCTTTGCTGGACATACTTCAAATGTCGCTGTTGTAATTGTGTTGCCTCCTTTCCTTGGGGACCTCTGTGTTATGCCCTTATTTGTGACCATAGGTTTTGTTTCAAACTTTGAGTAATAGTAAGTTCCCGGCGACTTCAAATGATTGCTATCCTTGGCCTAAAACAAGAAAACCGCTTAAGAATGTTTAACATACAATAGAATTTGTTTATTGCTTTAAACTCCTTTTAGTGATCAAGCGATTTCTAATTATTCAGATGACCAGCTGGTTTTACCATTTGTCTCTTTACACTAAGCTGCGTTTTTATATTTTAATTGCCAAGAAGGCTAGATTTGAAAATTCCTCCAAAAAACAGGTTTCAACTTTCTTTTGTGCTAAATATTTCAACTCAATCAACATGACATCAAATTTATATCTAAGTCGACCCTCGTTGACACTCCCCCTCAACTTTTACTCTTCGACGACATTAATTCTTGATCACACGAGTGGGTGCGGTGTCAGCATGATCTTAAATCACAACAATTTCTTCAAATTCGCACTTCAATAACCCACAAATATGTATATTCGTACGAGTACATATTCATATATTTGAAAAAGTTCGTGACAGTGGGCATAGATCACCACAAGATCACAATGACATATAATGCGCAGGACGCAGTCACTTCAATTAGACAGTGAAAATTGCTTCATGTCAAAGCGTCATGTTTAAGTGGTGCCCTGGAGTTTTATACTTAAACACTTGGGTGTGCTTGTATCTTTATAGCATACCGCTGACACTGTTCTGCTCTGGTATTATCATCTCGTCTGACAAGACTTTCAACAAAACAAAAGTACTATGCCCTCTGTCTGCAGCACATTAACATCGCTCTTTGTCATGTCCAGGAGGTATTTACACCAGAAGACCAATGTTGGATGTTTTGTAGGTCAATCAGCCTCACCTCGATTCAAAGAGCCGCCCACAAGGTTCAGTTCGGTTCGGTTCAGTTTTCTTTAGTTTGACTCGTTTTAGCTTCTCTGAACCTGAGTTAAAGATCCCATTGCGTAGGAGACAAATTGAAGGCGTGTTGTTGAATCGATTGTGAACACCTGGAAAACTTTTACTTCCCCAGCTGCTGCACCCGAATAAATAACTCGAATTTCGCTTGCATCCTTAAGGAAATTTGTTCGCTAGTTTTTGCTGGCATCCAATAGGATCACTTACCTGAGCATTCCCATTGGGACTACGGGAGTTTTTATTGTTATTGCTATTGCTGTTTTGGCTGATATTGTTATTACTGCCCAACTGCAGTTCCATTACGCTTCGATGCATTACTGTTGTCGTCGAAGTTGGACAACCGATGAAACTACCACTGGTGCTCCCGCTGTAGTTGCTGCTGTTCAATTGAATTTCGGTGATGGCAATTTGACTGGACGAGTTCAATGATGAAGAACTTCGTATGGACGGAGAATTGTTACCGCTAGTGGTTAAAATTGATGCTGGAGCTGTGCCAGTTTTATTCTCCTTATCAGAATCGTCGTTACTTAACTGAGAGTGATTGTGACTTTTCTCTTGGCTGCTATTTACTAGAATTGTTGATGGACTTCCGTCGATGCAATTGTCAGCACTATTGTTGTTTGAATTGTTGTTGCTGTATAACCATCCTTCATCGTCATCCGAAGATGGTTCAGCTGATTTTGAAATCTGCGAACAAAGGTGAAGGCATGAGTACATTCATTAGAAACGAATTTTAATTGTTCGATGAACTTTAACTAATTTGTCGAGTGACTCGAGCGACTCAAGAGACCCGACAAACTATTGGGAAAGAAAACATTGTTTTATCGGTTTGGAGAAATCGTGAAATGGTAATGAACTATCAGGTGAAGTTGAATTAGTATGGAATGAGCTGTGGGGGTTAATTAGTTGACATTTACTCGAATTCGAATGCAACTGGAAGGTTGTGATTTAGGAAGACGAACAGTGGAAGATGGGAATCATGACAAATAGCGAATTTGACTTAGTAGAAAGCAAGGCATAAGTAAACACAACACAAATACAATAAGACATGCACAGTAAAGCTTGCGATTTCTTTGGAGTTTTAATGTGGTAGAGACGGACGACTTATTTGTAACTTGCCACAGTTCCGGAGTGCGGATAAGGTAAATATGTTTACTTGAACAAAGATGTAGAAAAATCTTAAAGAAATCTAACAAATCAGTGGGATTATTTGAACAAACAGCAGGAAATGCACTAAATTTTGTTTCTAAGAGGATGAAGAACCATACCAAATGGTATAAAAAAAATGGAGGGTACTCGTATGTAAAAATTTTCCAATATCCCAAAGAAAATAATAATAGTAATGTACCACCATACAGCTTTTCACACCTTTAATGAAAATTATTCATTTCGATGAATGAAGTGAGGTTTTAATTAGATAGCATATAAAAATGGCAACGAAGAACTATGTCCTAAGCCTAAAAATAAAAGACTTGATCCAATAACACATTCTCAGAATTTAATTCAACATTTTAATAATGACAATAGAAATCTATAAAATATGAAAATCACACGACTAGCATACGAGTATATGACAATTCAACAAGTAAAAGAAATGCTTTAAGTCTGTAGGCGGTGGCTAAGTTCCCTCTATGTCGAATGCTACATTGAAGGCATACTCCCTTTATTGGTTCCCTTTACTAGAAGCAGTTTTGGAATTCAGTAGCTAACCGAAAGAAATGTACCAAAAAGGCTGAGAAGAGGATAAACAGATCGCTTAGGCTCTCATGCTCCGAATTATATTTAGAGCTACGGGACTTTGTATTCCCAAACATCTTAAATCATTCAAAAGAAGTCTTTTCTCTTTTAAATCAATTAACTTTAACTTTTTCTTCTTTTCACCATCACCAGATGACGCACCATCACCATCTAAAAATCACGAAAATCAAAAGAAAGGAAAAAAAAGTTTTACTTACATCACTTCCATGCGACGATGACAGGCCACCGCCACCGCCGCCGCCACTAAAGTTTGCCTCGTTATCTGTATCCAAATGCTTAAAATAGAATATGGCACAACTGTTTGACTTTCGATTGGACTCATTAAATTTAGAAATGTCAATGTTACGATGACGTTTCCGTATTCCACCAGCGTTGTTTGGAGTTCCACCAACTCCACCACCCACTATAACATTGCCATTGGCGATGGGCGATGATGTCAAGACTGTAGATGACAGTCCCACCACGCCTACTGGTGATGAAGCTCCAGTTCCACTTTTCGAATTAACTAGCACCAACTGATTCTGTTGTTGATTTTGCTGTTGTTGTTGTGGTGATAAACGACTAATATTTTGATTACTTATACTTAAAAGTTTCGGTGATTTTTGCGACTGCTGCTTGGTCAAATCACCACCTAAGCAGGCGGCAGCGCTACCATTTAACAATTTCGATTGCATTAGCGAATTACTGTCCATAATCTCATTCAAAGCAAACACTGAATCATTTTTAGAGCAAAGCTGGGGGTAGGAAGAGTTAAAAGCAACAGCAGCAGCGTTATGATGACTTTTAAGCGGCGCTGATAAAAAGCTACGATAAGAGCCAACACTGGCGGCACTAGCGTATTTTTCACTTCGTCGAGGACGTTTAACCACCTCACAGTCACTGCCTTCGGAATCGGCGTCGAAATCTGTTGAAGCAGCCGAATTTATAATGCAACACTGATGAACACGCTCCTGGGTTAGAATGGTACTGAAACTTAGATTCGGCCAATTTGCTGTGGAATGTCCGTTGAAAGGATGATCAATTTCGTCTTCGCCGTCGTCTTCGTCGTCACCATCGGCGTAGTCGGCCTAAAAAATTTGCAGGGGTAGGGAAAAAAAAACAGGGAGAAATGCAAGGAAAAAAAATGGGGAAAAGTTAAAAAGTTCGTTAGATTTAGGGGTTAAAATAAAGCAGGGGTTTTAATTGATTTACAAACAGACTTACCTTAATGCAACTAGATTTTTTGGAGACTTTCTTGCAACAATCGTTCAAAATTGCACGTTGTTCAGAAGTAGTAGATTCGTCACTCTCCGAGTCTGTAAGACGTGCTAATTTGGAAGCTGGTTCTTCGTCTTCTTCACTGGTTGTTGTGGCGTGACTAGCGACGTTCTGTGGATGAGAAAACAAGGTAAGGCGTATTTAAAGAAATGAAAAACGATAATAATTTTGATTAATTGATTTATAGGTCTGAAGTTAGTAGATGTGTTTATATAATGATGATCATTTCGCACCTGTCACCGTGAGAGCTAGAGATTTTCAAGTTTCTATGTCGGTATTTCTTCAATTTCGAGTTCAGTTAAAGCTGTGTTTTCGATTGATCTTAATATAGATGAAAGTTGGAGAGTGGGGAATTCACTGGGTAGCAGAGTGACTAGCGTGCTATAACCTTATGGATGTGGATGGTAGACTGAGAAGGTAATCCTTCTATCTTAACATTTCAGAACAATTTGTTTCCGATTTAAATGCATATCACGAGTTTGAAATGGAATTTTGTTTGGAATTTCACAAAGTAAAGTTAATAAACATCATTTACGAAATGGCAGTCGGGCTTCAGTGATAACCGCGAAAAATTTATTTTTAGTGGTGGTCCGATCGTGACCGAATCGGAGCAGCAGAAATACGAGTACTAACAACAAATGTGTACGTGCAATTTGTAAGGTTCATCCGAGTCCTTTAAAAAAAAATTAGGTTTTTTAAAAATAAATATTAAATGCCCTACTATTGGACATGATATATTGGAAATAGTTGACATTAAAACTATAAGGTTCTTGTGCGCATGATAAATCTGAAAACTTCAACAGGGATGAACCTTTTCAACCTTCCTTTTCAATTGAAGTATGAAGTTAAAATCTTACTAAGAGACCACCAGATCAGGAAAGAAATTTAAAAGATAAACTTACGTCGTCTTTGAAGAAGGTGGGACAGCATTTTTTTATTATTAAAGAATCAGTTTAGGTATTGGTAATCTTTTTTCTTGAAATAGAAATACAAAAATTCATTACAAAAGGCAATATAAAAACGAAACGTTGGAACTTTGATTTCCAAACACAAAACACAGTAATAATCACATAAATGGGAAAGCTTTTAGTCGATCCCTTATTGTGGCTTTTTTCTACGGTTTGCAGAAGATAGAAAACCAAAGTAACCGAAGCAGAAGCACTGAATTGACTTAAAATATGTTCTCTTGATATTCTGTCTTAGAATTATTGAATACACCGGTGTTCGGTAAAGCCGTACATGGACCATGTGTACGTACATGTTGAACTGACCCGAAGAACATTCTTGATCCCAATTTACTTCGTCTATTCATACCAGTTCTTGAGACCTAGATTGATCACCACAGGCCAATGGATTTAGATAGGCGAACTATCCAACAAAATGATGAAAAAAAAGTTCTAATTTAGCAAAAATTAGTTGTATACGAAATGTCATCGAAACACTGAACTTATAGCTTCATCATCTACCATATTCCCTAGATTTAGCGCATTTTCGAGTGTAAGGTGTCCACCTAAAATACCCCTACGGTTGGTAAGACAGAAGATGTTTAGGTTAAAGACTTTTGGCGTACAAATCGCAGCTGTGGTTTAAATTATTCGAATTTAATTAAATTAGAAGTAAAAAGTGTTAGTTTTCATCGTTTGGGGCCATTTCTTTGTTTATACGGTTTTTTTTTTGTATATAGCTTCCAAACAGATCTTTAAACAGCTCGCAAGCGATGTAAGGGTTGCATGGTTATGGTATGATGACTCTTAGAATCCCAGTTACGGCGTTTATGCCTCGAAACAGATTTATTGAGCATTTTTTTGGATACTGAGATATCATAACCGTGAACATGCGAGTATGTTTGTTACTCATGTTGTGTAGCCAAAAATTACCCAAATTCGTTTTTAGAAGTAATCTCGTGGAAGATTGTTCTGCGGGTTATCTTAATAAAATACGCCTAAAGCGTAATATTCAGGGCAAAAGCGAGCGGCTTGGAGACTAAGGGAAGAAGTCTTGAATTCCGGGTAAAATTCTAAATTCAGTAACATAAGCATAATATGCGCCCACGAATCAACAAAAGACAAGGACGACGCTACCAGAGAATGTTTCCACATATGAGCAATGTCCGAACTCCGCCAAACGCGTGTAACGATATCTCTTAACAACTTCAAGTATGGATGCATCAGCTACTGATTTGCTGGGTTTCGCCCGACCACCTTCAAGAAATCCCTGGTTTAATGTAGAATCTCTGCATATGCAGCTAAACAAGAAGCTTATAAACCGGCGCTGCTACCGAGAATGTTGCAACATATGAGCAATGTCCGAACTCCGCCAAACGCGTTTAACGATATCTCTTAACAACTTCAAGTATGGATGCAACAGCTACTGATTTGCTGGGTTTCGCCCGACCACCATTAATAAATCCCTGGTTTAACGTAGAATCTTTGCATATGCAGCTAAACAAGAAGCTCATAAACCGGCGCTGCAGCGAAGTACGAGAGCCATTCGCGAGTTTTACGAGCTTCTCAAGAAGAAAAAAAGTATATAGAAGGTTGTATTATTTCAGGAATAATATACGAAAATCTTACCAACATGTAAAAAGAAGGTGTCAACGCAAGAAGACGCGTATAAAAGCCTGTACAGATGAAAAGATGTAGTAGGGTCACAGTTACTGCTGAGAATAAAGGAAAGCTTTTTCTGCAGACTGTATATAGGCGAAGTTACCCAACATTCCGCCGTCATTTATTCAAAGACTCAACCGAGACTATTGATGTCGAAAAGTTTTTTTTTGACAAAGTGACGATCTCATACTTAAAAGAATTGTGTGTAACTTGCAAGTGAACAACGGACGCACAATTTTTTAAAAATCTAGGCCGATGATACCGCCATAACTTGAAGAACAGGGTGCTGTCACAGGTGCGGTCGAAAGTATTTAAACAGAAACAGGCAAAATAGGTAAATGAGGGCAAAATTAAGTATAGCCTGTCAACAAGAAAGGACATACAACATATAGGAATTCAACAGGACGTCACCGTTGTAAGCTATAATATAGAAAGATAGGAAAGAAAACCAACAATATCTCAGCAGAAATAAAACAAGGAATCGTTTTTGCTGCTCGGTATTTCTTTGGAGTAAGAAAGCAATTGAGTAGTAAAGCTCTATTTTAGAAAAGAGTTTGACCATTACAGTCGTACTGAATGACGCTGAAGCATGGACTCTATCGAAAGCAGATGAATATACTCTCAGTCGTTTTGATAGAAAAATCCTTCGAAAAATTATCGATTTGCTTTGAAGGACTTTTGAGAAGATTCAACGACAATCTGTACGGCAACACTGACCTAGTTAATAAACTGCTCATCAGTCGCCTGGGATGGTTAACCCACGCAAAGCAAATGGAAAATAATGCTACGGCCCGCAGAATCTTCGAACCATATCAGGAAGCACAACCCAGCAGAGGAAGACCTCACTTTAAGTGGGACGCATAAGTAGAAGGGGATCTAAAGCGACTTCGAGTGCGCAATTGGCTTGCAGTTTGTTAAAGACGGGCTAACTGCAGAAAGATTGCGGCGCGACCTTAGTAAGTATTCAATCTGTGAATCCAACTGTCAATACACCCGTCTGGAGGATGAAACTTATTCCTTGAGTAATACGAGGGCGGGTCAATAAGTCCGTGACTTTTTGAATTTCTGACCTCTTTACTGAAACAGCAACACTGCTCCTGTCAACAGGCATCTGTCAGTTGACTCCTGTCAAAATTTAAACTTGCTGCGTCAGTTAGTTTGTGTTTGACAGCTATTTTTATCAGACTACTCACTAATTTGAGGAGAAAATGGAAAAAAGTGAATTTCGTGTGCTTATTAAGCATTATTTCTTGCGAAAAAAACCATTACCGAGACCAAGGCTAAGCTTGATAAATACTATGGGGACTCTGCACCATCGATTTCAATGGTAAAAAAGTGGTTTACTGAATTTCGTTGTGGCCGTACAAGCACTGAAGATGCCGAACGTCCTGGACGCCCAGTTGAGGTCTCTACACCCGAAACAATCGAAAAAATTCACGATATGGTGTTGGCCGACCGAAGATTGAAAGTGCGAGAGATTGTGGAAGCCGTAGGGATCTCGCATGGCTCAGTGGTTTCAATTTTGAATGATCACTTGGGCATGAGAAAGCTTTCCGCAAGATGGGTGCCGCGTTTGCTCACAGTCGACCACAAACGCAATCGTGTAACAACTTCACAGGAAGGTTTGGCGTTGTTTAATCGCAATATGGAGGAGTTTTTGCGCCGTTTTGTAACCGTGGACGAAACATGGATCCATCACAACACACCAGAGAACAAACAACAGTCAAAACAGTGGGTTTCTAAGGGTGAATCGGCGCCAAAGAAGGCCAAGGCTGGTTTGTCAGCCAATAAAGTTATGGCGACTGTTTTTTGGGATGCACGCGGGATAATCCACATTGACTACCTTCAAAAGGGAAGAACAATCAATGGGGAATACTATGCCAACTTATTGGACCGATTCAATGACGATTTGAAAAAAAACGACCTCATTTGGCCAAGAAAAAAGTTCTTTTCCACCAAGACAATGCAAGGGCGCACACATGTGCAGTTGCCATGGCAAAAATCCATGAATTGGGCTATGAATTGCTCCCTCATCCATCCTATTCTCCAGATTTGGCTCCGAGCGACTACTTCTTTTTCCCAAACCTGAAGAAATGGCTTGGTGGAAAAAGATTTGACTCCAATGATGAAGTCATCTTGCAAACAAAGGCCTATTTTGAGGACCTCGACAAATCATTTTTTTTGGAAGGGATAAAAAAATTGGAGAAGCGTTGGACAAAGTGTATAGAGCTCAAGGGAGACTACGTTGAAAAATAAAATTATTTTTTTATCAAAAAATCTGTGTTTTAATCCAAAAGTCACGGACTTATTGACCCGCCCTCGTATATAAATTGTTATCTATGTATACAGTTTTGCACAATACCCATCCAGATTGTAATAGAATTCCGCCACATTCCATAGAGCAATTTAAATCGCCTTTTATTGAAATTGAAATTGGCCGAGAAATCAAGTTTCGCAAAATCAATTTTTCTATTCGTAACCGAGAGTTGACGCCTATGGACTTTTTTCTCTAGTGACACTTAAAGGTATTTACTTATGTGAATGAATATTCTGAATATTATTCGCAACAATTGGGCCTACAAAATGGCTTCAAAAGAAAAATCATGGCAATTTAATGAATTTTTGCGTATTCTATTATTAATTTGAAGTTCTTACGCTCCAAAAAAAAGTTACAATGCGTTCTCTGTGTATCAAAGAATGTTAATATCCAAAGACACACTGTTTGCATTTTTGAAATCTATGATCTACATGTTTGTGTAAAATGTCGTCGCATTTGGAAGACTGACAGCATAAATCTGCTCGTATTTATCCCTTACGGATTGCTTAATGAATACGTGGGTACCTCTGCTTACATGACGGTTCCTTTTCCAACCAGAAAGTTTTATAGTAACACAGTTAGATAGAGTTTTGATATGCAAAAACCTCTTGCTCCTACTCGATTTGAAATGAAATATAAACTTTACGACTCAAAGCTTTTAGTATAAAGCCCTGCGTGTTTGTTCGCAATAAAAACTAAAATTTCTCAGTACTCTTCCTAAGGTGTTTTCTCAAAGCCTCAAAACAATTTCTATTGGGACGTGGGCGTCCCAACAAGAGTCCGTAAATGGTTTTCGCATCTATTGTGGCATCTACAAATTCCAAAACAACACCAATAGTCAATCTCGTAAAATTAAAGTAAATTGCTTCGATTTACATTTGCGCGTTGTTGTGTTCGCTTTGTTTCGGGACTTAAGTTTAATTGAATCTTCCACTCACCACATCCAATTAATTTTAATATTTACTCCTTCTCTTTCTCTCAACAAAAATTTAGATTTCGTATAGCAAAAGAGATGGCCAATGGATGGCTAGTTTTGTCAGTGATTGCAATCAAAATTGATTCCCGATGCCATTAACATTCATTTATTTGTCAATTGAGTCTAACAAAAGCCTTTCTGCGAAGGCAGTTTTTTATAATTTTTTTTTATTTAACCTTCCATTTGCATAAAATCGTGATGAAAGCAAATTATTGCTCCCGACTGTTGGTACTCGCGCCAGTTTGGAGTACCACCACTTCTTTACAAAGTGCTGGTGGAAAAACCTCAATCTATTTGCTGTGAACATGGTTTGGTCACAGTCATAGTTACGGCTGTCATTTCATCCTCCAATTAGACAAGTTCAACGACAATAACAACAACGAGGAGGCACATACTCGTACATACATATACGAAGACTCTTAACCGCAGCATTCTTTTTCATCTGTGGCTTTGGATTATGTTTAGCTAAGGTACTACTTGCGACAAGAAGCAGGAGAAGGTGGTTTTAGTTGTTTTTGCATGATGTGTATTTATGTCTTTGGTTTGGAGTCAGGACAAGTATCCTCTGTAAAGATTCTTATCTTCCTTGAACCTGAAAGGCTTACGAATAGTCAAGAAGAAGTTGGCCAAAGATATAATAAATTGAAAAGTGCAGAATCATTTAAGGAGTTCATAACTGAATAGATTGGCTACCTGGTAACCGGTGACTAGGTGATATAGCATTTTTTGATGCTTTCAGAGGATTTGCATCTACTAGAACGACGAATATAGCTGTAAATACTTATTAACTTTGTTTTTGTTAAAGATTCGTGATGCCACGAGTCTTGGCAAGTTTGCCTATAATTTCGACAACTTTGCTCCTCAGATGCACCTGACATGCATCCGACACATACTAACTGCGCTGTCAGCGTTGCACCTCCCAGAGAATCATATCAAAGAAAAAAAAAACAAATCCCAAAAGTAGTTAGGGTTTAATTATAAGTTGTCTGTAGGCACACGCCTAAATCAATTGTAAATTGTTTAGAGACTCTGTTAGTTGGATGGTTGATTGACGGTTTACAAAGCCTTCAAGAATGTGTTCATTTTCATCTTCTTTTTGCATGTAATCAAGTTTTTTTTTTTTTTTTTTCCTTTTGACGAGTGAAAGAGTAAGTAGAGAATGATTTAATCATTTCATTTTGAGTAGAAAGAACGGAATGATGAACTAAGACTGGGTCCATCAACTCGCAGAAAAATTTATCATTTTCTTCATCATATTATGCTGATTCATCGATTAAGTTCTCAGATGGTGATGAGGAATGAACTAGCAGTCCGTTGATTAAAGACCGTTGGAAGTTTTAACATTTTTTTCATTGTAGAAAATTTACCAAAAGACTACCATAAAGATAAAAGGATAAGAAAAACTAAAATTATTGTCATTACTGTAGCTGGTGGCTTTTAAAAATACACGTGTCGGATTGTTAATTTCAGATAATGACAAACTAAATGGACACCTGGCTAATGAGTGCGTGATGATATAAAGCGTGACAAAGAAAAGAAAATTAACAGGATAATGTGAAAGGTAAAATAAAGTCATTAGCTGTAAGAAGGAGTAAATATGTAATAGCTGAAATACGAATCGATTTAATATACACATATGTAATTAAAGAATACATATATGGTATATTGACGCGCCAGCAACCAAACCAGGGCATTGGTTTGCCCTTCCTACATCCTGCGGTGTTTGTCCCTACCTAAAATTGTGTCACTAAGAAGCCAATGGAAGCCCGGACCATCCCCGGACATTCCTGTCTTTCACAGAATATATAATTTATTGCTAATAGATCTCGGTGAAAAAGCTAGCGTCACACTTTTCGTTGATTTTGAAGCCATCCTTAAGCATTCGATTGGAATCAAATTCAGTTCTGCATGCAGAAAAGCCAACGGCGGATAGCGTTCCTATGACTTAAGTCATTTCAATCTAGCGTACTCGTATTTAGTTGGGTTTAGAGTCCCGGGTGAACCCGGGCCTTAACCAAGAGGCCTCTCAAATTAGAACGGTCACTGTCTAACTGCCTCTATTTGCGCAGTTCAAGTTGATTGAAATTGGGTCTTACTTGTTGGCGGCAACTAAGGCAACGCCTTTCTGTATTGCGTTGTCCCTTCGGTTGTCCTAGCCATGTGACTAATGATTTAAGGTCACATATTAAACAGGCCATGTAGATCAGCCAGTTTTGTTCTTCTTGAAATGAGAACACCCGCACTTTGAAGAGGATCGAATGAAAGCTCCTTATTAGATAAGAAAGTCATTCAGATAGGTAGTTGTAGGCATTTACTTGAGCGCAGATTTTTGAACTTTTAAAAGCATAAACCAAATCATTACAATATTATCATGCTACGGATCTAACTGTTTTGTGAAAATCTGGACTCCCTCAATCGACAGGCACATAGAGTAACATGTTTTCGAAACTCAGTAGGTACCACGTAAGGCAGAACTTTGTTAAAAGTCATATTGCAGATCTGGTCAACAGATACATCCGAATCATGCGGAAATTTCTAGCCTAAGAAAGTGGAATATTTTGGTTATGAAAAAGCCTCTTACCATACATACTATCTTTTTCTCAAAAAATCACAAAGTGAGTGGGAAAAAGAGCATTTTAATTCATTCTTTACTGCGATGCCAGTATTTATTATTTATTTATTTATTTATTATATATTTATTTTATAAACCAAATGTTTATAATGGACATAACTCTTACCTTAAGAAAATAAAGAAATGATACAGTAAGAGTATAGGATAAGTTATTGTTAACATGTGAAAACGTCAATAACTAAACCTCATTGGATATGCTCAGAAAAGCTAAAATTGACAAACTACTTTTACACTATTTTGGACAAACAATCATGTTAAATTAAGATCAGATAGGTATAGAAAGGCCTTTATTAAAGGGGCCAAGGTAATACTAATCCTTATTTACATAGGATTCTTAACACACTATTTTAATGATGTTGATGGTGCAGCCAAAGATTGGATCCTCTTCAAGAATCCTGAATCATCTCCTAGCAGAGTTAAAATTTGCCTCCAATTGGTGTAAAAAAATCAAACGTAAAAAATACTAGTATTGTGTTCCAAAGGAGAAGAGTGACAAAAACTCAAACGTCCAACATTTTGTTGTGAATCCCTGGTTAAGTTTTACTACTCTAGATGAAAACAACGGGGAAGATAAACGCCAAATTTTTTCGAGAAAAGAACGATACAACTTTTACATCTTAGGAGAAATCGGATCCGTCTAGTGATAAATTTTCTCACATATCACTGCGGTGTAATGAAGAAGAAGAGTCAAAACTGTGCGACTACAACGTCCGGACAAGGCTTTATTCCTAATGTACAGACGTGCATTAAGGCGGGGTCGGAAATTTAGATGAGCAATACATACTAAATGAAGTAGGTTTATTTCGGATGTTATCCTACAAGCAAAGCGGGCTTTAAAAGCAATATAATTTCAAAACAACCTATTATGCTCTTCTGTTTATTTATATATGAATTTGTAGAGAATCCGAAATCGTTATTTGAAAAAGGTATTTTTTCAAAAACAGCCTCAGCTATTGGGCTCAACAAATTAAGGCAATGCAATGACAGGGGTAGAAGAAGACCTTCTTCAGAAAATTTGTTTTTATTTTACCTTATTGTGGCACAAATTTACAATCTTTAGGATACAATTATTATTTTACATACGAGGGCGGGTCAATAAGTCCGTGACTTTTTGAATTTCTGACCTCTTTACTGAAACAGCAACACTGCTCCTGTCAACAGGCATCTGTCAGTTGACTCCTGTCAAAATTTAAACTTGCTGCGTCAGTTAGTTTGTGTTTGACAGCTATTTTTATCAGACTACTCACTAATTTGAGGAGAAAATGGAAAAAAGTGAATTTCGTGTGCTTATTAAGCATTATTTCTTGCGAAAAAAAACCATTACCGAGACCAAGGCTAAGCTTGATAAATACTATGGGAACTCTGCACCATCGATTTCAATGGTAAAAAAGTGGTTTACTGAATTTCGTTGTGGCCGTACAAGCACTGAAGATGCCGAACGTCCTGGACGCCCAGTTGAGGTCTCTACACCCGAAACAATCGAAAAAATTCACGATATGGTGTTGGCCGACCGAAGATTGAAAGTGCGAGAGATTGTGGAAGCCGTAGGGATCTCGCATGGCTCAGTGGTTTCAATTTTGAATGATCACTTGGGCATGAGAAAACTTTCCGCAAGATGGGTGCCGCGTTTGCTCACAGTCGACCACAAACGCAATCGTGTAACAAATGGCAAAAATCCATGAATTGGGCTATGAATTGCTCCCTCATCCACCCTATTCTCCAGATTTGGCTCCGAGCGACTACTTCTTGTTCCCAAACCTGAAGAAATGGCTTGGTGGAAAAAGATTTGACTCCAATGATGAAGTCATCTCGCAAACAAAGGCCTATTTTGAGGACCTCGACAAATCATTTTTTTTTGGAAGGGATAAAAAAATTGGAGAAGCGTTGGACAAAGTGTATAGAGCTCAAGGGAGACTACGTTGAAAAATAAAATTATTTTTTTATCAAAAAACCTGTGTTTTAATCCAAAAGTCACGGACTTATTGACCCGCCCTCGTACATTTTGTTTTATACCTTACTACTTAAATAAATATACAATCTCTTTAATATTATATCACAGAAAAAACCTTCATTAAAGACAAAATACCTAATTTCGCTGTGAAAAAAGAGAAGTGGTTTAAAAACTTGATTTAAAAGTTCAAGTTTTGAACAATAATAGCAATGAGTAACAAGATTAACGAATATTTACAATGATTTACTACAGAAATTTCAAAATTCAATTGATACTGAAAAATATTGTGTGTTGTATTCTAAGCTGACGTTAAATTAATTAGATACAGACGTTTAAACATTTAAAACACTAATTCAATTTGATTGTTTCATATGATATAGAAGGCTTGTTTGAAGTTTTTTCGGCCTTCTCCAAAAAGTTTAAAAATGCATAGCTTCCCTGTACTTACTTCTAACAAAAACATAGATTGTTTTGATAGAAAATTTACGTAAATCCATTGCCATGTTGTCAGTGCTAAAATGGTTATGCTTAGAGTTTCCCTTGTCACAGCGGTGACATGCTCTGAACTTTTCATAATTTAAGAAACTAACATAAGACTTAACATTATTTTGTATTGTACCACTACCATAAGCTGCTTAAAATTGTCTATGCCTTTAAATTTTTTTTCTTCAATGAATGAATAAAAAAAAATATAAAGGTTCTTCCTAGTTATTAAAATTTTCTACATTTCTTTGCAGTTCAAATTATGCTTTATAATTCATTAACTATTTAATTAACTGGAAAATAATAAAATTTATTTGATGTGGTTTTAAATAAACGAATTAAAAACTTCTATTGCTCTTAATTTATTTACGAACACTCAATCGTCATTTTTATTTTTAAAAATTACCCTAAAGGTTAGAATTCTCATTACACACGTGAACATGGTAAATGCTTCATCGTAAAAATTTCCAGCTAAAATATTATGAATATAAAGTGGCTGAGTTTATTAAAAAAAAAGTTCTAAATAAAAACTTAGTCATTAATCAAAACCAAACTTTTCATTGACACTAAGCCCCTTTGATAAAATAGTTCTTAATTATACAAAGATTTGCACAAAAATAAATTTTCAAAACATTCATGAAATTTTGTCAATTTATCTTCATCCAATTTATTTCATCTATTGAATGGCCCTTATATTAAAAAAAATAACAGAGACCACACCTTCATCTGGTATTGCTCTCTCTCGGAAAAAAAATAAAAATACTAACTAACAACTTATTTGCTTTTATTTTTATTTTCGAGTGATGATGGCATAAGAACACAGTGTATTAACAGTGCGCCGCGGCAAAAAAAAAAAACAAATTTATATCGTAGAGAAATTCTTTTCGGCCCACGCAAAATGATATCTTCTTCCAAAAATTGTGTAAGAAGGGCAGAGCAACATCAATAAAATGTCTGAAGGTTAAGGATGGATGTTGCAAATGAGTGCTACATCCCACAATTGCGAAACACAAAAAACAGAGAAAAATTTCATAACTTCCATCTAAAAACAAACATATGAGATACAAATTTGTAAGTTTGAATAAAAAAATCAGAGCTCTTTCGCAATCCTTTTCCATTGAAGGTCGTATACTCAAGTCAATCAGATTGCTTGTATGTAGAAGAATTTACGATTTCGATACTTATAAGATCGAAAGAGTTAAAAAGGGAAAGATAAAGCGGAAAGGTAACAGTGGGCGGTCGTTGAAGATAGATAAATGTTTAAAGATATTTCTTCCAGATAATTAGTTACCCAAAAAATCTTAGATGGTTTTGCTTGCCTACAGCTTACGGATCGAAATATCCCTTAATGTTTATTATTTGTTTTACATTTGAATGCATAAGCTCATTAGCAAAATATTTATTTTTTTAATTAGAACTGCTTTCATTTTGTCGATAAAGGAACATCGCCGACCAGGAAATGAAGTAGTTATGCTTCGGATACATAAATTGGTCGATTTGGTATTACCGAAATACCACATGACAGCAACAAGGCAGCGTCGTTTGTAATGCATGTCAATACATAAACACACAGAAAAATATTAAATGCTGTTGTTGTCATTGAAGTCATATATATGTTATGGGCAAATGTCGATAGCAACTAGCTGAAGCTCGATATAGGCCTGACAAAGAGGCATTAAGAAATAAGGTTAAACATAGATAAACGAATACGAGCACCATACGACTGCGAATTATGTATAAATTTGTAGGTATTACAGTGTGTGCAATGTAGTCCTAATTTTTCCAGATGTTTTCTTTTTTTCAAACTTAAAGACATTATAATTTCAGTTACAGAAAAAATGTTTTCGAGAATTTAAAAAAGTTGAGAAGAGTAATAAAATATTATGAAGAGTATTGTGATTCTTTGCAATCTGTTACACTTTAAATAAAGCATCTAAGTTGACATACAAATGGTATAGCTTGTAAGAAGATGCTGAATCTGACAAATCACTCATTAGACCGAAAAGTTGAACGATTTTCATGATTTTTAATTTTGAAAATACGACATGGGGAAATAATCCGCCAAATAGTAGGGGCAATCAGGTACGCTACTGGTAGGGTAAAAACATAGATGTCTTAGTAAAGATTTGAGTTGTATGCGAAGAAGGTCTCATCCTTTCCATCCAGCTGCTTCCTTTCTGGACTTAGCACTTAAAGATAATAAATAAGAACTAACTTACGTGGATCAAACACCAGGATCTGTTTGCGAGTACGATAGTAATCACCACGGTCTCGCCGCCACAATACGGAGCAGTATAATCAAGAGTACTCATGCGACTACCGTAGAGCATGGTACTCGTGCTTAAAGTGTAATTTACGTTAAAATGGAATTGATCCCTTGACCAACAGAAATCGACTGGAATTTACTGACAATGCAAACGATGTCAAACAAACTATGGGTTCAATACTTTGAGGACACCCAGATCAAATAAGTACAAAATTAGACTCCTCTCGAGGCTCACGCAGGCGTTATGACAGTTTATTGTTGAGGCTTTTCTCCATATTGATAATTAAGGGTTAATGCAATATTCTTAATATTCGAGGAACAAACGGCTCATCTACTACAACTCTCAGGAACTACTCCGTTTTAATTCCGTGATTCCAGAGAGGAATCGGATTGATGCTGAAAAACAGTAGACTGAATTCTGGCGGCATTAGGAAGAGAAAGGGGTTGACACGCTCTTCTAGGTCGATACATTGCTGAGACAACTTGTCCCCTTAGTTGTTAGGTAGATAAAATATAGTTACAGGGATTTCGTGGTAAGGCCGTGCTTGTTGGCGGTGCTTCTGGGAAGTGACCGGAACTCCAGGAAATTGATTAAGTTTCTGGAATGCGCGTGCACGATGTTGACGACTCGCAAACACCCGAATTGGAATTGAGATAGTGTCCATCGGGTGCGAGATGCTACGGTTTTTATACAAAATGATCTTGGATCCAAACTTCTTTCTAAAACCTTAAATTTTTCTTTAAAAAATTATCAGGTTCAGACTGTTCGGTGAGAGCGAGTAAGTTAGAACAAGTGGCTATTACTGCTAATTTATAATATTTGTCGCGATTCTAAGTTATTATTAAAAGAAACAATGAAAATGAATACAATAAAACAATTATAAAAAGTAAACAGACACAACTGAAACTAATAGTAGGAGATATAAAGTGGAATGAAGAAATGTTTGCATCGGAGGGCTGCGAATAAAAATTTAATCATAAGATCCGTGAAAGGTTCGCAGAAAATTTTTGAGTGGGTATTTTGTGTGATAAAGGCACAAGACTTTGTGAGTCAGTTTTACATTCACCATGTTTCGAGTTTCTTACATCCTGCACCCATCATATGTAAGAAAGAAAGTCTTAAGTCCAAATCGACAGCAATTGTAATAAAAGTATTTATTAGCTTTAACTGCAGTGCAACTTAGAGTTAGTTAATTAAAGTCAAATTAGACACGACCATCCAATTTGCAACGAAAATCACACAAACAGATTGACTTGCAAATTTACCAAGTCACTATAAACCCTAATGGACTGATTGCAACAAGCAACGTTTATTTCCCCGTCACAAATCTATTCGTATAACGTGTAATCAAAGTGTCATTACACTAATCGATTACATTTTGAACGCTCCTCAGACCCAAACGCCTATTTACTTACAACTATCGACTAACGCCTAATACCGACAACCGAAAAAACTGCGCTGTCAACTTTCCTTCAAACATTTTTAGTACTACTCACAGCTTCCGCACATTCAGTGGCACTTTTGACACCACTGTATTGCTGCCGCCATCCAACCGTTTAACCGATCGACGTTTACTTGTTATTTCACATGTCAACCAATAAATTCGTTGTTATTCAAGCAGCAATAACCAGAATCTAAAAGTAAATCCCGGAAACGCACTGCTGCCAAAGATTTGTTTATTGTTCCCTCGTTCATTTGATTGCTGAATTGCTTAATGTTACTCTCCTTCGCTACGAGTCCATATTTGTGTATTGAAAATACATTTACTTACCGCTAACCGATGCGCTGTCATAATATACAATTCACACTTTAAACTTTGAATTCCCTCTTCCTTGATTTTTGACACAAATGTCATAATCGCGAAAGTGCAATTTGTGTGACAGGTTACGAAGTGTCAACTTGTATTTCCCTAATCCCAAGTGACAAGCAGTAACACTAACACGCTCGCGAGCGGCGTATTGCAAAAAAAAGGTCACCACCGAACGTGACACCTTTTTTCTTTGTTTCTATGTTTTTTTCCCCATTTTGGTTCTTCTGTCAAAGTTGACATCACATTCACATAATAAACACCAAAGTTATGTGGGTAAGTTGTGGGTAAGAATAAAGAAGCCCAATCTTTACCATCATAATAATCACCACCTGAGGAGCATCTATGAGTAACTGAAGGCGCAGTGGCAAAATTGCTCCCACAAATATTCAAGAGAAGGTGCGCGAACGTTTTGCGCGTCTTCAGTTACCAGTATGACATTTGTCAAATGTCAAATGGCAGGGGAGAAACAAAACAAAACACAAACAATCCAAAAACAAAAGGAAAACAAAAAAAAACTGATTTCTAGAAACGATATGCGATGCGAAGTGATGTGGTATTACCTAACTATGGAGAGATCTGTTCGTTTTGTTTGTGTTCCATTTTGCAATGTCTGTACGTCGCGGCGCTGTCTATGACAGGGTATGCGATTATTGCTCAAGACTTAACCACGGCGACACCACCCCTTTTTTGATCTTGATTAATGGTGAATATCATGAGTTTTCTTTGTTTTTAACTTGAAATAATTTTTTTTTGTTTTGATTTTATGTGATTTGAAAATGAGCCTTTTGGTCAAAGATTACCACACACCCAAGATTTTTGATTTTTCTATTGGACGCATGGAACGAGCATTTAAGTCGAGGTCAGACAAGTGCACTTGGTTCGGTTTCTGTTTGTTTTTTTTATGCTTTTGGAAACACTTTGTGTAGATATTTGAGTGAAACATGATCAAACAACGATAGGTATCGTGTTCTTTGTTAGCTTAGAGAAAGGAAAATATCTGTTTACAATGTAAACAGAGCCTTAACATAAATTTCCATTAAACACAGACTTAAAAGCATTCGTAAAATAGCGCAGCTGTGACAGGTAGTATTTTTTTTTGTTTTTTGCTTTTACACTCTCTTTGACGTTAAGGGCCTCACAATTGGGCAAAAACCATGGGAATATACATTTTAGATATAAATAGCCATAGCAAAGGGAGCTACGATTATATCAATATTTATTAGTTTTCTGGAATAAGAAAGTTAAGCAGGCTTAAAGATGACTCCTACTAGTGGGAGTAGTCTTAATAACGAAAATCGGTCTGCCCCCGAAGGGCAAAGCAATACTGGAATACTGCGACTCAGGTGGCGCATGCAAGTGGAAGGGGACCTCAGCCAACTAAGCATGTGAAACTGAAGGCAGCTAGTTAAAGATCGAGGTGGAGACGCTTATAAGTACAGGCCCAGGTTACCCCGTAAGTAAGTAAGTGATGGACGAGCTACAATGACAGCAGAACTTCCGATACTTTCGGAGCCAGGAAAGCAATGACGTCTTCACAGATGACTCTAAAACAGATCACGGATGTTGCGCTGGTGTCTTTCTGCTGGACGACAATTTTTGATTTCACGAAGAAGCGATCACTTCTACATGTCAGCTCTCCCACCACTTCGAAAATGTAAATCGGAAGACCTAATCACTGAGTCTTATTTCGGTTCTAAGTTAAAAAGGGACCACGGGATAAAAGAGCGTCTCTTAACTTGTTAGGCAAAGCTCAGAGAAGAGTTCTTTTCAATCGAAATCGGCGTTAAGATTGCCTGTGTCCCTGCTTTGGGTTTCCATGTGTACCGAAACATTTTGAAAATTTTCCGAAATTGCCATGTGAAAACAAAGAAAAGCGTCCGAAACGAAATAAGTACCAGTTGGATCCACATCCTGGCGTGCCGGATCAGAACTCTGAATGAAAATCAAGTGTATTGGATATGAGCTCATGTTTTGTTGAAGATCTTTTGTTATCGAAAAAGTAAAGCAATCGGATTCTAACCCTCATATAGTTTTAATTCGGAAGAAAGATTATGAAAGAGGAAATTTTACAATAGACCATATCAGATTAATCTTCAACAAAGTATATCTTTGACTAAAGTTTAAAGTTAATTCATACCAGTATCGACTAAAAAATTGTCGTGTTTATCTAAGAGCGCAAAGATTTATTGGCTATAAGCCACAAATACACAACCCCCAACACTACTGAAATAATGACTAAATCACAAGTATTTTAGCCTGAATCAACTTGCATCTATAGACAATAGTAAAATTACTCACTCCTGACGTCACCTACAAATATGTAGTTAAACTTGTTTGATCGTTTCGGTTTCGAGATGACTAAAAATACTGTATTTCGACCTAATATTCTTGCCAAAACGGGTATTGATTTGCTCTTTGTTAACTTTCAAAAAACGGATGCAAACCTTCTCTATTGAGACTATGTTTCAACCGCCAACTTCCAGAACACTGTTCATTTCAAGTAAAATCGTTTTGGCTGTGATGTAGTGTTCTAACTTTAGGCAAAAATCGTGAGCTCTTCAACTTTCCTCAAAGTCATTCATCTCCATTTTGAGGATATTTTTGAAGATACATATTTGCGATATGCAAATTTATAAGGTAAGCTCATTTAAAAGTATCTCTGATGTCATTTCGATACTCAACACAATGTACGTCTTCTGAAAAATTAACAACTTTTGTGAAATATGATTTCGCAAAAATGACTTCATCCATTTTGTAAGATCATTGGCTCAGAAAGTACATAATTGTGCTTGAGATTAATACGTCTTTCTAGATTATGACTGCATGAAGACAAATAAAATGGCAATTTGCTTACCTCATGGTATTTTGAGTGATTTACACCTACTTCAATGGACAGTAATTTTATCCAAAAAAAAAAGTTAGAATATATTATTCCGATTTAAATGATTGGAAAAATTAAGCAGCTTGGTAAACGAATACACATGTTACCTAATTCGACGTAATAGTTTAATTTATATATTTAAAACTACAACTTTACTGACAGTCAAAACCACTCTCGCGTCAATCAATTCAGTTCTCAAGTTTCCTCTGAAAGGTGTCCAATTAAATTTTTATGTCTCACGTCTGTTATGAGCACCATTGTTGAGCTGAGTTTGTCATTTAAAAGTCTTGGCCGATTGTTTTTTTTTTCATACAAATGTAGGAAGACACGGCGACTTGAATGTATTATGCTGAGCCTTTGGGTTTTAGGGGCGTTTACTACCTTGATAGTAGTGGCGCTTTACAAATTGCCCACTAGTCGGTTATGGCATTTGTTAACCAAACGCATCGCACAGCGGTAATCGTAGTCATTAATTAACGTTAACATCGTCTATTAAGATAGGGTATGGTATGTTATGTATGTAGATACATTAGAGACGGTTTTCAACTTCCCCAACTCTGACATGAGTCACATTCCGTTGATGCAGATTTATCGGTCATTACAATCGAGGTGTGCTCGAATGTCAGGTTGGTGGAATTCTTAATGTTTACCCAGAAAACTCTGAAGACTGGGCAATAGTTTTCTGATTGACAGGTTGGGCATTGTTTGTTTCTGGTTTGGCGTTTTACACAAAATAAAATAAAAATCGATTGATGGTTCTTTAAGTTACGATTCGTTTTGAAAGTTACGAATATTTTTCGGTATTTAGGTAAGACCATCAAATTGGCAGTTAGACAGGGTTAAAGTGGAAATGTATCCATTTCTTTAGTAATAAACATAAGTATAAAAGTAAAAGCCACAAAGTGGTGATTATATGAGAGAAAATTAAAAATCGTAAATGTGTTGTAAATCGTACCAAGACTATAAGAGTCATCGAAAGTTCACGGGTATTTTTAGAGGATTGGTCAATAGAGAGCATTTTTGTTGTTCAGATTGATTTTGAATAGATTATAAATTTTAAACGATACCTTCTTTTACCTTCTTTTGTACGAGTATTTTTGAAAGTTAAGGTAATAACAATGATTTCAAACTTTAGTACTTGAACGTCCCACTATTTCCATTTTCCTGTCTGGTAAGAAAACTATTGTAGGCTTTATATTTACAAAAACACAAACACACGCGTATCACAAAAAAAAAAAAAAATGAAACTGTAATTCTCTCTACTCTCATTATCCAATTATATATTACCACTTCTATGTACCATCTATGTCATATGTTTGTATATAAAAAGCCGCTTAGATATTAATAAAACACAGTTGTAACTCAGTTGTCAAAAGTGTATGACTTTAAATTTTTTTCCTCTAAACTATATAATGATACATTAGAAATAGAACATGAATGCTCTTAAGCCAGGACTGCTGCAATCAATCAGCAGACCTTGATTGCGCGGGACTTTATGTTAGAACATCATTTCTTTAGCTACTCCTAAAACCAATATTGATTTCTTTCCTGGCAAACAATGTTGATGATACTTCCAGCTTACGTTTGTGGAACAGGGTATTCAATTCTCGCTTTGGAAAGAGTTCTGTCAAATGATGGGTATATCGGAACAAGATATATGAAGGAGCGATATCTTTATTTTTCCACATACCATATCGGGTTTTCCAATAGATACTTAATATCCTCGAATTTAATTTGTGAACACATTCTTTCAAAAATCATCAAACTGTCACTGTCAATTTATTCAGTAAACTCAACATTTTCATCATGGTAAAGTACACGAACGAGCAACGTCTGCAAATTATAAAAATTTTAACGCCGCTTGACTATTTTCTGTGGGGTTACGTTAAGTCATTGGTTTATGCCAACAAGCCGACGACGTTGGAAGAGCTCAGAGCCAACATTGAACACGAAATAGCGGCCGTTTTGGCCGAAATGTGTGGCCGGGTCGTCGAAAATTGGGTCCAACGAATCGACCGCTGCAAACGTTGCCGCGGTGGCCATATGAACGAAGTCGAGTTTCATTCATAAATGTTTTGATTGTACTTTAAGCCGATAATAAAGTTTTTGAAATATCTCAAATGGTTTGCGTTTTATTTAAAAAAAAAAAGTTATCAAGTCCTTATTTGAAAACCCTGTATATTTAGAAAATCTTCCGCAGTAAGTCCATGCTAGTTTCGCTTGTAAGTACCGGAATCTTACCAAAATATCTAGGCAGGGTTTCAAGTTGTAGTATTTAAAAAAAAAAAAAAAAACACTCACAATATCTCTTTATCATTAGTTCGTTCAAGAATACGAAAACGAGTGCAAAGATTTAAAGAAAAGGTACAGAAACTCATGAAATTACGAACACTACAAGGATGTACCTACTAAATGACTAATATTGGTGGCTCTTTAAGGAGCAATGGACATGAGCCTCAATCAATATATCTCTCAACCCGGCCATGCTGTTCGTAGCTCTTTTCAGCTTTGTACCTTAAGTTGGTTGTGCACTTGAGGTGGGATTCTCCTCTACTGCGCTTTCCCTCGGTGAAGTTCGGGTCGAGGAGCTGGTGCCAATCTGCTCTCCTCATGCCGGTTATCTCAGCCGATAAATATCGACTTTTTCAATTAGGTCTTTTTCAATCACTGTTACTAACTTAATAAGTTTTCTGTTTCTCACAGGACAACCCTTTTGATATAAAACATGTATTTCTGCGCCAAAGAGAAGCATTGCGAGGAACATTGTTTTATAGAGCACTATTTGCAAATTTCTTATAAATAGCTCACTGTGTTCTGTCGATAATAACTCTGGCTGTAAAGATCATGGAAGATTTCTCCCTTCATTTCCCTAATTTGTTCCAATGTAAACTATCATAAGCAGCTTTTAAATCGACAAATAAGTGGTGGGCATCGATAAGAAATGCGAGGATCTTTCCGAGATCTTCCGTAATGAATCGATGATAGAATTATCAGTTCTGAAATCACACAGAAATGTCTGCATCACCGTTTGCTAATTCAGTGGTTTTTTAAAAAAAGGCGATTTGTAATAAAGCTATATGGTAGTCCTTCACAGAAAAATTGCTGGTGCAGCCATTGCACTAGTTATGATAAACGTATTAGAAACTCGATTTCGAAATCATGCTACATTAGTTAGGCAAGCACGCATCGATGTGGATAGCACTCTTGGCAAACCATGAACCTCATATTCAAAAGGAGTTTCAACTGGCTACCTGAAGAAACGTAAGGTCTAGCCTCAGTCTATTCGAGACCTACTACAGTATATTTGAATTCTAGGATGTTCGCCCTACTTCTCTTATTTGAATATCGTTTACATTGGGATCCATGAAGGTTTTATATTAGGTTTCCTTGAGTATAATACCTATAGTACCCTTATTACATCACTCGTCGTCGAGTATGTATCACAACTCGCCTTTATTTTAAAACAACTTCCTTTAGATTGATTAAACTGATTGCTAGAGTAGACATAGATTAACTATTTGCACGTGCCAACTGCTAACACTAGACAAGATATAATCAGCTTTACGATTTAAAGAGTGTTAACCTCTTAATTACTCAACCAGAAAAATATAACGCAAACACTTCCAGTAGAGAGATATCCAAACTTTAAACCACTAAAACGATCGTCGTTTTAGGTAATAATTGTGTAACTACAAGCACAGCTAACATCTGCTGTAACAACCGTTAAAACCCTAGTAAAAAAAAATAAATGGTTTAAGACAGTTAAATCTACGGATAGACCTACGTCGACGACCTGGCGAGTTCAAGCGCAAGCTTTGTGCTTTCATCCACAGCCGAAGACCGTAATACATATTGACCATTATGTCTGCATCCGTATCTACCTTGTCTATTGTGTGTGTTAGTCTTATGTGGATTAAAATAACCGCGCGAACTAGATTCATATTAACTCATGAAAATTCATGAGATTCATACACTTGGCCAATAGCCAACTGGCATTGCGCTTAT
This sequence comes from Volucella inflata, assembly GCA_928272305.1. Classification (NCBI taxonomy): domain Eukaryota; kingdom Metazoa; phylum Arthropoda; class Insecta; order Diptera; family Syrphidae; genus Volucella; species Volucella inflata. Next base: position 78,518,448 of record OV743718.1, read on the forward strand.
AGTCTATCTGGAACGACAGTCTCAATAAAGAAAGCTATATCTGTCGGTTTGTCTGCGCAATTGGAAGAAATTAGATTCATATTGCTTGCAACCACAAATTGACAACATTGTGGTGGAGATGCCCTTTCTAACGAATAGGAAAAAGGGTTCTGGTCCTGACTTCCACCCAACATCACATATTCGTTTGTACTAGTATTATTTCCATGAGTATTTTACTGTTCTTCGTCGACTGAAGTCGCGTCGCGTCGGTATCGACGGTTGTCTCAGTAGATGGCATTGTGTTTACCTTTCAATCGAAAGTGAAATGAAAGGTTTCTCGATGAGAAGTCGAAGATACTTTTTCGGCGATATGGAAACATAAAGTGGATATACTATAAACAAACAGCCAAACAGACAATAATAATCGTAATGAGTCAAAAGTATCCATATCTACAAAGCTATTGATGTATACAATGATTGCTGCTGTTGTTTCCGTTGTTGTTGTACCTTTTTTAGTTTAGTGGCGGCAACATGGAAAGTCTTTTTTTTCTTCACGATCACTTTTACTTTTTTTTTCTTCCTCTCAAGTCTTCGGTTTCTGTCTCCTGGCTTAGTTGATAGTTGAGATCTTGACTTCTTCTGATCGGGCTTCTCAGGGCTCTTTGGTTTCAAATTGAAGTTTTCAGTTTTGTTGTTGACAGGGCATCATTTCGGAAATTCAAAGGAAGCTGCCTCTTTGGATTTCACTTTGCGACAGTGGTTATTGATGGGGCAGTTGTTATGAGGTCTGGTTCTATTCCATTGATCCAGTCTCTATGAATTGTGTCAATTAAATGGAGACTCCATTTTGACGGATTGAAAGGGATTCGAAAGGTAATTTTTGAGTAGGACTCCTTTCAGTCATTAGCGTGACTGAAAAGTAGGTAAGTTCAGGAGGCAATTGTAGATACTCGTATTAGTGCCTTGAATCAGGAAGCATTTAATAGGAATTGTCGGTGTCATTAAAAGGAATAGAAGGTAACTCTTAGCATTTAACGACAAAATAAAGTGGCATTTATGGTTTCGAGTGGAAAAATAAATATACGAATGACATGCACGCTTGACAAAACGGATTGGTGTAGGAGAAGCACATTGGACAGATGCATGGAAACTATTTTTTGTTGACGCTAATAAACAGGGAAGTCATTAAGAATTTTCCTTTTTCTTTAATGTCCTCATCTTGGTTCTATTGCTTTCCAAGTAGTATTCGTTTTTTTTTTATTTCAAGTTTATGTGATTCGATTATTAGTCTGGTCCATAAGAGCCTTTAGAGAATCACTTGATGACAACTTTAGTTCACTATAATTTTTACAACAAGGAAAGATGAACAATTTATTTTGTCACTTATTATTATTATGTCTTATCATTTTGAGCACAGAGAGAGGTTTTTCGCCAACAAGTTCTATTTTTTTGAATGCAGGTTTCATTTTCAGAAATCTTCTATTACCTGCTGAAAAGCTAGTGACGTCAGATAATATTTGTTTTGTTGTTCTGTACATTTCTTGTGAATTGAATTTTAAATCCCTGCTATGGTATCGTCTGCCGCATTCGAACGGTGTCCATGATTCGTCATACTTTCTATAGTATTCATTAAATTTTTCGATATAAAACGAAAACCTACAACTATCCGCATTGGTACTACTGGTACTGTTCGAAAGCTTTAATACATCTTTAGCCGGAACTAAGCTGGTACTAAGGTGATAAAAAAGAATTTGATATGGACAAGGGGGAAAAGACTGCGGAAATTTCTTTTATAAAATTGCACAAGCTAGGATGCAGATTCATTCTGAACAATTAGTTCCCATCAAAGGTTTTTAGTATCAAACCAATCAGGTAAGACTAGACAGACCCTCATGTAAGTCATCAGCTTTATAGTTGTAGCTGTAGCGACGAAGACAAAAAGGAAGACGACATGAAACGACAACCGAGAATAGTTTCCGATTAATGGATTTTGCTCAACGCTAGACGTACGTTCAATTATATATCCTACACATGCACAAATTCAAAGTAGTCAAACGTCGCGTCGGTTTCAATTTTTATCAGCGTATATGGAATTCAGAGCTTAGAGAGGGAAGAAAGTGAATCGCTCGAAAAAAAAACAACGTGAGTTTTTGACAAAGGCAATGCAACTGAAGTATCTACTTTTAATAAATTCGAAGATATTTAAAATTTCTGCTTATGAGATTACACCTAGAAAATACTAAGCTGGGCAGGAAATATACTTCCGAATATGATATCTCGTAGCTATTCCCCTGTTCACAAAAAAAAAAAGGTGATGATATCGGCTCTGGCTGATATTGATTGACGCTAGCTTAAACATCACACTATGATAAATTCTGAAGAAGAGTTGTGAATTCCAATTCAATGCCAACAATCTTTTACCGAAAACTTGAATTCCAGATTAAGAGTCAACCGATAGAAAACACTTCAAAACATGCCACACAATATCTAATTGAGCAAGAGAACCTCGGAATGTTTTTATATATCTCCCGGATCTTGGGAAGGATATACGCTAACTACAATAATTTTTTGTCCGAGAAGAGATTGTGTAGGTTAGGGGTAAGCATTGAAGGTATAACTACCAATAACAAACCCATTCGGCTGCTGAGAAATTGAACTGCATCGACACTATTTAAATACAGGAGACATAAATCGGTCCAAAATTGACCAAGAAAAAGATATTGTTATCAAGAAACAAAGAAATATCGACGAATTTTGTCCAATTTGCTATTTCTCGCTGAATGGTGGACAACACATAGTTGTTATTGAACTGCTTTAACCAAAAATATTTGAAATTATGTGCGCGGAAGTCCAATGACAGAAAAAAAAACAAAGCGAAATCAATGATTTTTATTCAGATATGGATGCATACGTATGTAGTTAACAAAAAAAAAAAGAAACTTCAACTCCATTAGAGTGGCAACAAGAAGTATAAAATGGTTCAGGACAATGCGTCATTGACGAGGACTTTCGAGTTCCAAATTTTCGTTTTTCAAATCTAGCTTTCTGACCGATCAGAAAGTGCTTTATTCATATTGTTGGAAGCAGCATGTCCATGAACTTTATAAGTTCGGAATTCCTTACTCATCCATAGAGAAACCTAGTGAAGAATCTTATGACTAGACTTTGTAAAAATATGCTCAATCAGCTAGCATGCAGATTTAGTAGATTTTAGGGATTTTTGGACGTGCATGCATATTTAACCGTTTTCCAGAAATCAAATATTTTTTTTCTTCGATTTCCAGTAATTTTTAGTCTGAGAAAGTCTACATTAAACCGATTTTTATTGCAACATAAAAACAGAAAACAAAACATTGTGTGACAAATCGAAGATGAACTATTCGACTCGTTCGCTCTCTCTTCGTGTGTTTCGGTCTGACTGTTTACATGTTAACGGCTTAAATTTTACTCCAAATGCCAAAAGGATCTATGTCAATTGAAAACTGAAGACGCATTTTAGTATGCCGAAAGAAGCTCGCCGCGAATTTATTTTTCGAATGGTGGGTGGGAATCCAAAAGTCTTCCGCGCGGACCACAACATTTTGTTGTGTTTTGTTTGCGGTTGTAAAGCGCCAGACACAAAGTTATCAAGTGTAAGAAATCATTCAGTGAAACGTATAAACGCAGCGGAAAAAAAATTGAAATCCAATACGATCCAAACGTTGGTGACCAGCTTTCAGAAACCGCAAGCAGAGGTCAACCTATTCTATATGGATCTTTGCAAGGCATTCCTCGAAGGCAATATTCCGCTTCACAAAATCGAAAATCTCCCACCCAAGCATCAAGCACTTTTGCGAGAAATATATCAAACGAACGATTCCAAGTGAAGATCGGCTCCGCAACAAATACGTCCCGATTCTCTACGACCAAAGCATCGCAGACATTCGTGTAAAAGTGTCAAATAAATACATTTGGGTAGCTTTGGACGAGACTCAAGACAGCGAGCAATGATTCGTCGCAAACTTTGCATTCAGCTTGGTGGAAGGTGTTGAAGAAGACAGTCTAGAACGAGGAGAATGGTATTTGCTGAATGTGAGAATTTTGGAAAGTGCAAATGCCAGTTGTGTTTCTGCGTTTTTCGTCGGCTCCCTTTCGTTGCGACATCCACAACACAATAAAATACGATAAAGTTATTTTGACTGTGACGGATGCCGCTGCATATATGCTCAGGTTTACATCGAATGGCTCATTTCATCTGACTCACATTTCTAATTGTCAACGATTTGGTCGCTAAATTTAAAGCCATTTTCGTGAAGGTATACATTTAGTGCTCTCATTGTATTCTTATTGTATATTCAATTCAAACCATCGCAACGACTCAAATTCAAAACAGTATTTCCGAAATTGCCTTTACAACCCGAACCAATATTTACTCGATTCGGCACTTGACTACAAGCAGCAATGTATTATTGCGATAATTTTGAAGCCGTGCGCACATTTGTTGATTCATTTGATGCAAACGATGCTACTTCAATGGAAAAAGCCCAAGAGCTATTTGCCTCACGTGAAATAAAATCGCAATTGGCCTACATCAAAAACAATTTCGTGCAATTACAAAACTGGAAACGCAAGGGCTGGAATTAAACGAGAGTGTTGAGGTAAAGAAGCAGTTTTGTCAAAAATGAATATGCTCCCACGGAAAGAATTCGTAGGCAACCTGAAGACTGTCCATGCACGCAATGTCGGCTACGAAGCCGTCAGAGAAATATGATATGTGTTGTACGATGGAAAGATCAGCGACAAAGAGCACATCCAAAAACTCTCTCGCCAACGACTTCTATCGACGTCGCATACAAGCTGGTCGTCAGTGACAGGCGCAAGTCAGTTTTATTTAAAAACCTTAAAAAGCATGTAATTGTGAAATGTAATAGTTCACTTGTTTTAGAATAATAACCAAAATAAAATAAAAACATGTTAAAATAAGGCATGTTTAGCTTATTTTTTTTTTGTTATTTGAGCATAATTTCGAGCATATTCCGTCTATTTTTCGTGCATATTTGTATGCATTATTCAAGATTTTTTGAGCATATTTTTACGAGGTCTACTTATGAATCCTCCCTTGCCTTCGATTAATACCTTGTTAATGTTTTTTTTTATTGCAGGAGTGGAGTTGAGAATGTCAAGCAACTATTGGCCTAATAGATAAGCAATTATTTAAGGTAGGAGCTAGGAACGATATGAAAATTACACCCCCAACATTTTCAAATCAATTAACAACACTAACGAAATTACAGTAGAAAAAATAATTCTACTTTGTTAACAAAAGAGGGGCTAAACGAAGCATTTTCCAGATAAATTTCTCTATACACGAGTATCCAAATTCTGTTGGAATTTTGCGTGATGAGCTTACGTTCTCTTCCATGCAACATATTCACGTTACACTATACAAACTATTCTATAACCTCTATAATGGTACCCACGTATTATACATTAGGAAAACATCGTACCATTCTCGGCATTTATTTATCGTTTCTTCCTGATATCTACCCAAAGCCATGCGAATGGCTGTCCTATATTTTTGTAAGGCGCCATGGCACCATTCAAGGTAGTGCGTGTACATAACTCATAAGGAAAGTTGAAATTTCTCAGTCAGTCGACCTACATTTCCTTGACGCAAATAATCGCTCGCTTCCTAATTAAGTTTCAAATTCCTGCTTAACACTGTGTTAAAGAGGTGGTACAAAAATTACAAAATACTTCATAAAATTTCAGTGTAAAAAAAGTGGGCTTGAACGCGTAATCCCAATAATTTCTATCCAAACACATTCAATCTAATTGAAAGAGAAATTTCATTAACACTTCAATGCATTTTGAGTGTCTTGACTGTCTGTTCATTTGTCCATTCATTTATTTTTTACCATTTCCATGCAACATCAACCTGCGTATTGATTAAGATTGAAATCTACTAGAGCACTAAAAGTGCACTAGACCGAATCGAAGAGAAACCACCGAAATTCAAATAGAAACGTGAAAATACCTATAATAAAATACGAAAATGTTACGTCTGGAAACAGTTGTTTTCCTTTCAAATCCATCAGGGGGTTCCTCTAATTTCTGTGGAATTTTAACCAAATTACGATTACGAGTACGTACAAACCAATCGAGCACCAAATCTTTCAAGATAATTTACGCTTTTCACTCACGTGAATAGATACAGATACTCCATGAACAAGAGGTGTCCGGTAAAACATGTGTTTTTACATGCAACACATGACAGGCAACATGCAAATTTGTATCTTTTAAGATTTTACTTATTCCAAACAAGGAAGTTTTGCTAGCAGAAGTCGTGTTTGGCAGCACTTTCTGTTAAAATTTACATTCATCACCCTAAGGGGCGAAAAACTGGAGTTTTTTTTGTTTTGAATTTTTTCTTTCAGATGGTATCCGTGCGATCGTATGGAAAATGTTTTCCAAATAAAATTATTCCACACTTTCGGGATTTTGTTATTGTTTATAAGAACATACTAACGGCGGATACAATGTTGCCACTTTGGGAGAGACTTATTAGATGCTGATTCGACTGGTTAATGGGAAATAACTCTGATTGTTAGGAAGTACGAAAGGTTCGCTAAACTCCCAGTACTCAGAAGACTTTAAAAATATTCAAAATACAAAGTTCCAAATTCTTAAACTTTCGGATGTTCATACATCATCACCTACGTACATGCTACAAATGGTAAAATTTTACTTTACTACATGCTCGTCAGATCATCATTGATTAGAAAAGAAGTGGTAGCCCTGGTCACATTAGCTACAAAACATTTGAATTACAATAATGCTCCGTGAAATAGAAATGGAAATGCGCGCGAGTAGGTTTTCAACAGATACATCTGTGTTCAAGTATGCTAATATAAATAAAAGTCTCACTCCTGGTTAACCAATTCTTCAGGCTTCTTTCTTTTCTTTCTCCAGACCCTACCGGGCGGTGTGGATAATTTTAGATATTTTTCTGTTAATCCAAGCGAATCATCCGGTTGTGATTAACGATCCCCATCCTACTAGAAGTGTTGTGTTTGCTTAACACCGATTGAGTGAACGGGAGTGATTAAATGGGCTTTGCAAGCTTTGAGAATGTATCATTTTGTTAGAATCCATGAATCTATTCAATTCATTTAAACTACAAAATATGCAGGTTAATCCCAGCTATTGACTTTTCCATTTTTTATTTTTTATTTTTGATTAAACTAAAGATAGACTGTTAGATCTTCCAGAAAAAGGCAGACGGACATTCAATTGATAGAAAAGAGTTGGCACGGTTCATTTCTTCTTTTAATTTTTTCTTTCCTTTCTCATTTGCATTTCTGGGTTAAATGTGGGTGAACTGTAAGATACTTTCGATATTTAACAAGCACTTCACGAAGGTATCTATTGAAGTTCTATGAAACTATATATTAATGTTCTGGACACCGGAGCACCCAACGGATACGCCTTTTATTTTATTGTTTAAGTATATATAAAGACCATAAAGAGATTGAAAATACTATTTTTTTTTGCAAATCAATAGCAAATGGGCGGAGAGATTTGTGAATTGAAAATAGAGAAAAGAGGTTAGAAAGAAAAAGGTTCGCAACAATAAGGTCGAGCGGGGCATTGATTGTAGAAAAACTTTTCACTAAATATGAAAGAGTAGGCTAAAGTTCTTTTCTAAAACTAACTGATATTCATTCAAAAAAAGAATAAGCTCTTAATAAATGTCGACAAAAAAAAAACAGAGATTTAAATGGCATCTTGGGCATGAGAAGTTTTAGCACAAAATAAAAATTCAACAGAAATTGTATTTCTTTTTTATAATATAAATAAAACACAATTTAACCCTTTTTTTATAATATTATTACGTACTCATTTGAACCTTTGACACTGCGATGTGTAAATGGCTAGCATTTTTTAAAGAGTTTTTTGTGCGAATTCGTTACGTATGTTGGTCATAACATGTTCGATTGACAAGAAATCAGGTGATCATGGTCGCCAATCGAAGTCACTATTATTTGAGATCAATGGCATCTTGCGCCTTCGTCTTGAAAATAGTACTTCTCCCCGGCATGTTCGCCCAGTAAAGATATCAAATCCCATATCAATGACCTATAAACAAAAGTACTCCACTGACCATTTTCGTTTTCGGAAAAAAGGACCAATGAATATTTCCGAGCATTCCCCGCACCAGATTGCATAGCTTATTTATGTGATCGTAATGATCACAAGGTCTCAAAATACGGGTTCATTCACCAGCTAGGATATTTTGTATGTTTCAGGAGTATTGATTACGATGGGTCTTATAAGCGGCATTAATTTTTAAGGTATCTGAACCTTGAAGAGGAAATTATGCAAATCAAGCTTTAGAATACTCAACAAAGTCGATCGCATGGCGATGATATAGACTTTCTGGATATTGCTCAGTCGGCTTTTACAGCATTAATACACTCATTACTTCGACGCGTACGCGATTTCATCATTTGCTTTGATGTTGCCACACTGTCACTTTTAATTTGGAATTAAATTTTAAATCTATTCGATCTGTTGGCATTGTTTGACCGGCATATTTTCTTCTAAAATTCAATAACTCAGCCTATTGGTTGACGAGAAAAATTTTACTGGAAGTACATTTTCAACACTAGCTGTTTCTTTTCATTTTAACTAATTTTAAAATTAGGTACCACAAAAACAAAGAAAGGTTTAGCATAGAAGATACATGTTGCATCTATCATACTCGTAGCAAGTTCATCAGATGCCTTTTTGTGTACACAGAGTTTGAAAGAAGTAAGACCATGGATCTAAAACGCCAGCGAGTAAGTAATTATTTAAAGAAAATTTCTGTACAAAAATTGATCGTTGTGTTCGCCAGCGGTTTGCTATGAATGGGATTACCACAAATAGTTCCTTATTGGCACTCCCTTGGACATACAATAAAATCAAAGTTATTCTTTGCAAGATGCTTCATACACATCTAGACCTGTTAATCTCGAATGGAGCTTCGTCTTACCTCCAGTAACAGAAAGGCTGTTATAATTTTCTCAGTTCTTGCTCTGCTTGTAAGAGTAGATTTATCACCTGGTCGTATTGAGTCCATAGTTCTGTGTACTCAAACTTGGAGGAACCCCTGTTTTGGTTCATGGCATGTATGATATTTGCAATTATGTTATACTTATAGTTCTTATCTTTAGCGATTGCACTCTAAACGGCATATGAGCGAGTCCCTGATTTGGACGAATCTACACTTTTACGCCCACATTTCTTGTATTGTTCGGACTGTTTTCATTGGGAGAGGACTCTGTCGACATACCACCATTTTGTCAAAAAGTTCCCGGAAAAACGACAGTGCGGCGCTCCCATTTTTCCAATTTGAGTTCTGTTTATTTGTTAAGTTGGCACATCTGTGGTTGATAACCCCTTTAAATCTTAGCGTCATAGCTTGATATTTGCAAAAGTTACGTAGCCAAGAGTACATCTATCTCTGTGTGCGTTGGCGATTTTTAACAATTTTAGAAATGAATTTAAATTTGCAACGGATTTAATGGTATGGTATGGTATTATTCGCCGAAAGAGACCAGAATTGTGGGCAGAAAACTCGTGGATTTTGCACCAGTGCGATCATTATTCGTAATTTTCTGACGAAAAATACAACAAATACCATTTAACAGCCACCGAATTTACCTGATTTGGCTCCACTACCACTACGAGGAACGCGTTTCAGCAGCCGAGAGGAAGTAATGGAAAATTTGCAGGAAGTACTGATGGACATATCGAAAACCGAATATAAAAAATGTTTCGAAGATTGGATCAAGCGCTAGCATAAGTGTGTTGCAGTCGATGGGGATAACTTTGAAGGGGACACTATAGATTTAGATGAATAAACTTGTATTTTTAATTTCTGAATAACTTTTTGATCAAGGACTTTTACTATGGCTGCCAAATGAAGTTCGGATATCAAGAGCAAATTTTAGTACACTGAATGAGTCGTGGAAAGACATAAATTATCTAAATTTAAATATTTAGCAACTCCTGAGTCAGGACCGACATCGAGTTTTAAAAGTTAAAAGACTAGATTTATAGCTATAGCCGCAGTCGAGCAAATCATCTGTTAGTCAAAGAGAATGTAGTTTGTTTGTGGGGCTTGCCTAGGATACATAAAGGACTACGACAATGAACCTGTATAATCCTATTTCTTTTTAATGGTACACTAATATAGGGCGTGCGTCATTTTCTGGCTGTTACATAACGCTCCATTTGAGTTGACACCGATTTAGACTCAATTATGGGTTCTTAACGTTTAACATTTGAGAAAAATAAGTCAGACGAATAGGATGGAGTCTATGAATCCTACAATAAGTCTTTTATGACATGCCCATGTTTGGTTTGCATAAAGGACGTTGAGCAGTGAATCGGCGTCTTTGAAGGGGCTTGTTAGTTAAGGATTAAATTCATAGAAGACTTTGTAAGCAAATGACATACCTAACTAATATTTGAAATTATCTCATTCCGTTTTTTTGTCGCTGAAAACAGTAGCCCTTTCCATATGGTAGAGTAAGGGGCTATAAGAAATTGATGCACATAATTCATGATGCTTTAGAAGATTCGCCAGCAGTCGGACCATTCAAAATACCGAGAGGGTTCGTTTTTTGCCACATTTTAGCAGAAACATAAGAAAAAAATAATCACAGTTCGTTTAATGCGTTATGTATAGTTTGCGAGAATTATAGGCAACCTTAACGGGTAAGAATTTTAAAAAAACTCGGTTTTAAGTACATAAACTTAAGTATACACACAGAGAATTTCATGTCAATTTGGCGAACGTTTTTGAAGTTACACGTGCATTTGTAAAAACGTATCAGAGCATTTGAAAGCAGGAGTTCGGAGTGGCAGCTGCTACCTTAACTGCGGCTGAACCGATCAGTCTCGAAATTGAACACAAGCTTCTTTAGTATATTTTTTAGTAATTGATCGATTGTTTATTTTTATTGATAATTTTTTTCTATTTTATAAATTATTTAAGCCCTTTGAGAAACTACCATTTTGTCAAAAATTTTTATTTAACTGATTCCATCGATTAAATACGAGATAAAACATTAAATTAACGAAATTTGTTTGTTTTTTTTTATCTGAGACGTTTTCAGAGGAGTTCCCGGAGATAAGCTTTAGCAACTTTCAAATTTTTTACTTTTATAAATTAAAACTTCTTCTCAAGAAAATTCATTGGACAATCGATGTTTTTCTGGCTGGAGATAACCCCTTAGCTCTTATCCTTACTCTTTTTGAGTGACATTTCTAATTCAACAATCGAAGAGATTGGTCTTTTATTGTACGATGGAATCACTGGAGCATAACGGGTATAAAGGAAGACTAAGTGAGGTATTTAATGAAAGAGATAGTCTAGTAGTCACGTTCAACCACACACAAAAGTTCGAATGGCATTTACCTATATATTAAAATATAAACAATAAAATTCGATGCAACTTACCGCTGCTGAAATTTTTTTCCCCAATAGTCCTTCAAACAAGCACTGAACTTCAATTGCTTTCAAATACAAAATATGATAGCGATGTTCTAATCCCTTCAAATTTCCTTCGTTGCTTGATTTTTTTATAGTGATACTACTATTTGGCGATGGAGTTTTACCAAGTGATCTCTCATCGGTTGAAGATAGAGATGAATTTTGTTGTTCCGCAGCAGCAGCTAACTTATTTTCTTTCTCAGAAGCCCTTATGCATGCTCCAACCACTCGAGCATGAGATACTATTTCACAGTATAACACCTGGAAAGATAGAAAAAAAAAACAAACCACAATGAAAACATTATATAGAAAGTTAATACAAAAAACTGGATACAGGAAAGAAATATAAGAAAAATGAAAAACCACGGAGACAATTACTGCAATTTTCTAGCCTCAAGAAAAAGAAATATTCACTCTTGCCTTCCATAGGACCTCCTAGCAATCGTGTCCTACACTTATCTGCATGGCCAGACGACATAATAATATCAAATTGTTTCTTCATCTCCACCATAGGACAATTTGACAAAGTGGATGATGAAAAAAAATAAGAAAAAAAGATAAAAAAAATACAAAAAAAAGGAAAGTAGAAGAAGAATAGATGGGGTCACGGTGAGGTAACGCCCAAGTGACTACGTAGAAGGCAGCATCAAGACGCCGCGTCGTATTTCCTTGCATTTTCAACGCAAAATATGCCCCGTGCATTTGCAGATATTCCGTATCTATACGGAACTCACATGAATGAGTATCTCAGTCTACGGTTTTCTGTTTAGGCGGTGTTCAAGCACATCTTGCAGCGCACCGCACTAAATGGCATCACTAATGAGATAAAAGCGTGGGCTCACGATTGTTTTTTTGTTTTTTGAATTCTTTTTCAAAAACATCCATCCAGAGACGAGACTGTACACATTTGTATACATGAGCCATGACTATGATTAGATGACTTCAAGGAAAATATCTTCTTCAGGTAATTTCCACATGAAACGATCATCAATTCATTTGTCTTACAAATAAAGTTATCTTCCGCATTATCATCATAGTTCATAGTATAGTAGGAGTCATAGGCTCAATCATCCTCATCAGCACATCGTAATGTTATCATATTCCATGTCGTGCTACCCATTTATATGTATCTCATCGTCTGTAACGAGCTCACTTTTAGCTATCCTTGACTTTTATATTCCAACGAAAGTAAAGAACTTTACAAAATAAACGACAAAAACAATGGAATTCACGACATAATACGTAAGATTACAAGTGCCATAAGAGTGAGGTGTCAAAGGTGCCTAACCTCTGGTCATTATGAAAACACTATCCGTGCTAACATCAGGTTAACGAGATGTGTGAACTTTTCCAAAGCCTTTAAACCAATAATTTCATTATTAAAATCTACTGCCAAACGGTCAGCGCTTCGCATATATACTTTAAATCAAAGACGTAATAGTTTAATTTAGTGACTCCTCTAAGATATCTGTAATTTGTTTCTTTAGGTGCTATACCTCCCCCTCTCCAGCTATCCGATAGAAGAAAGTGTTAATGCAACTAATAAACAATAACATTTTGACACTTTATTGTCAAAATTTATTGATTGTGTTAACACTGAAGGGGGTCACAAACCTGACTAAATCGATTTTTCTCCATCGGATTGAACGACTGGTTATAGATAGAAGTAGGCGTTCCCAAAATGCGCAACAATTTTTCGAACAATGAGTCAATAACATCAAAGATGTTATCACGATTTTGCTATGATCAAAGTGAATTATAGTGAGAGAGGGCGAGGGTAGAGAGTGGAAGGTATACAAAAAGTACTGCAAAAAGACTAATACTTTGCCGATGAAGGATTTTCTATTTTATAATTTTATTCTTTGCAGCACGATTGCGAAGGTAAATGGAGGAAAATTGTTATTATTATCTTTGTTGGTTGTCAAGTTTTTTTTCTCTCAAAGTTTTTTCCTTATGAAGAAATGATTATCTTTGAAGTTGAAGTGAAGTTCAACGAACAATGGATTTAAGGATTGGTTCTAAAAATTGCAGTTTATTATGGACGAGTATTGTGCATGCATTTTGCATTGGCATATGGAAGGGAATGGGAATGTTTTTGTTAAAACTGCATATGTCATCTGAAGTTAATATCAAAATTAATGTTAGCCTAGCGGTACTTTCTGCTTAAGTTAATAAAATGAAATATTTCAATTTATGAGTACATATGAATATTCATAATTACTATGCAAAGTTTAGCCAAAAATAAATCTGATTTAAGTTGAATTTAATATAAAAGAAAAGAGGCCCCAGTACACAGCCTTATGGAATTCCACTAGAAATACAATTTTACTTCGTAATGTCGATATGTTATGTAAAAAAAAACGTTCTTATTCCACAAATCAATAGATCTTTGTGTGGTATATACCAATCTGTAAGGAACAATGGCATTTCTGCATACATAAGTACAAAAGAAAAATATATATCATTTTTAAATTATCTAGAATTAAGTTCTACGAAAACGTTAACAACAAATCCAACCGGTATATTGAAATACTAACAATCTTATGGTCATCATTAGTTGCGTTTTCATTAAAACGATGAAGACAAAATATTAGATATTCTAGCTCTGTAATCATAGACTAAGAAGGACAATAAAATCCCCTTCGAACATAGCCTACAAAATCACTATGCTCAAGATGCACCTGATTCAAATCATTGAGCAATTATTTAAAATACAGGCCCCAGTATTCAGTCATTTGAAATCATATTTTAAACACAAAATGGGTTTTAGTTTTTTTAATTAGTATACCTGATTACTCGCGGCGTTTTAAATACTCGTACACTACTAAAATCAGATGGCCTTAATAGCAAAAGTATCCAATAGTTATTGTACTAAGCTTCCCTCAAGGTCTTGTAAACATATGAGTTCTGAAATACGCTATAAAAATTTGACAAAATATAGAGTAGGGAGTCTAGACGCAGCATATGAAACTATTTGCAAAGAAGTATTTAGCTTTTAAGTAAAGTTTATTTCTGATCTTGTTTTGGTAAATTCCATGATATACTAGGTGGGGTGAAAAGTAACCACCATGGGAATGAAAAAAAAAAATTTCTGTTTAAATGTTTTTTTATTTTATTCAATATAGTCCCCTTTTAGCTTGATGCGCTTATTCCAGCTTTTTTCCAACTTCTTGATCCCGCCCGAAAAGTAAATTTTCCGGAAGGTATGCAAAATACTCCTCCGTGGCGTCGATGATTTCCTCGTGTGAGTTGAAGTTTTTATTGATGAGCCATCTTTTGAGGTTTGGGAAGAGATGATAGTCTGAGGGAGACAATCGGGCGAATACGGTGGATGCGACAGCAATTGGAGGCGTAAGTAATTGATTTTAGCCGTGGTTGCGATGCTCTTATGAGCCGGCACATTGTCTCGCAAAAACAAAATTATTGTTCGCTTCATGTGAGGCCGTTTTGCAGCGATTTCGCCCTTCAATCGCTCCAATAATGCACAGTTATGTTATGTTGATGGTTTTTCCTTTTTCGAGGTAGTCCACGAAGAGTATGCCATGACAATCCCAGAAAACCGACGCCATAACCTTTCCGATCCATTGAGCCTCCCTCGGCCGCTTCGGAGCACTCGTGCCGGTTTCAGTCCATTGCCGGGCACTCATTCCGTTCTCTGGTGTGTAATAGTGGATCTAGGTTTCATCAACAGTTACCAATCGACGCCAAAAATCCGCCCGATTCCGCATCAGCAAGTCCAAACACTCTTTCGAAGTGCTCTCGCGTTCGTATTTTTGGTCAGGAGTGAGCATGCGCGGCACCCAGCGGCAGGATAACTTTTTCATATGCAGAATATTGCCCAAAATATGGCGTGTGCGCTCAGTACTAATCTTTGTGGTATCTGCTAGAGCGCGCACCTTCACTTTCCGGTCAGCCAACACCATTTCATGTATTTTTTTTTTTGCATTATCCTCTGCAACGGCATCAGAGGGCCTGCCGCTGCAGACTTGATCGATAGTGGAGTTGCGGCCACCACGAAACTCTCGAAACCAATATTTGACGGTGTAATCTGACGGAGCATTAGCCCCATAATATTTATCCAACTTTTCTTTTGTTTCCTCGCCGTTTTGCCTCTCAAAAAATAATGTTTTATGAGAGAACGAAAATCGTTTTTGTCCATACTCAACATGATGCCAAACACGTCAACAACAATCCGCTGTCAAAACAAAACTAAAGACAGTATCGCACTGAAATTTGGCATGTCTGCCTAAATAGGAACGGACTTTTTGCAGTAGCAGCGCATTCTGGCGGTCAATGAGGTTACTTTTCACCCCACCTAGTAAATCTTAAAGGAATAGAAGGAGTTTAAGTGTAGGAAGGTGAAAGGTTTTTAAGGCTTTTTAGATTAGCATCGAACTAGACCTACCCACTGCCCACACTCAAGATACTGAACCACAGGACTCTTTACAAGTTTTCAACTCAACTTGATTTACAAAGTATCACTGAACCATTAGACTTGATCGTATTTGAATACCTTGTCAGACAAATATTTATTGATCAACTTTTACCCCACTTTCTAATCTTCACTAAAGGTTACTCCATTACACATCTGCGTAAGCCTGTCACTGCGTACCCAAAGGATAGGAAATCAAATCAGAGAAAAAAAGTGGGTGGTGTCAAAAATCTGCAGTAACCGGGTACCGCTCTAAAAAAAAAAGAAAAAAGGCTTGATCACCCCATGGCAATCTCTCACCAATTCCAGTCTACGAAATGAAATTAATTACTCCTCGCCTGAGCTTAGGGTAATCTCACTTTTCAGATCAGAGTCAGAGCTGATATTGCCGCTTTAAGGCAAATGACAGTTGGACAAATTTCAATTTCACTTACGCACTTTTCTTCTACACTGCTACAACCACCACCTAATCTGACAGTGAGAATGAAACCAGTTACATACGAGTACATCGTCAAATTGTAAATTAAATCCCACGTGTGCATTCCGCCCGTCGGCTTTTTTTTTTCTTTTTTGCAGAAAAAAACTATCTCAAACCGGATGATCAAAGCTCAAAATTAAATAAATTGCGTACACATTTGTAGTGACGCGCGTGAGTATAGGCGCCAAAAACGCTTTCGCTCTTCACCATGACGGTGATGATGATGATGACGACTTTGTCGAATACCTAGTTCGACATGTGTACGCGCTTGCACCGAGTAATTGGGGAACAAATTTCGCAATCCATCGATTAATTTGCAATAAAACGATAATCGGAGGCACACAGAGACACCAAATTCAACCGACGCAACATCGTTTTCTGTAGATGCAAGTAAACTCTGACAAAGAAGCCGTTATATTTGACTTGAAGCTCAACAGCCAAACTAATGATGTCGCTTTCAATAAGCGCAACCACCTTACTTAGGTTGCAATGCCAACTTACGCATAAATTTTAATCAATCATGCTACACATAAAATTCTATGAACTTAGCTTCTGTCTGTACGGTCGGTACACACTTGGCATTTAGGTTAAATGGCAGCTAGGTCTTGTAAGTACTTCAAGTGCTCATAAAGACTGCAATTTATGTGCACGATGACGGCGGAATAGTAGGTGGAGTATGAGTATTCGTACAACCAACCAGCAAACCAAACGATGGTCTTACCATCATCATCTTGGTCTTGATCGTCTTGACTGTGGTAATAATCATCGCCATAAACATCATGCCTGGGTCTATCATCTTCCAAGCACATCACTATCATCAGGTGGGATTTACATGATTTCATTAACTCTGCATAAATTAGGGACGGCCTGCACTGAGGGTTAAGCATCAATTTGGATGAGATGTGGTCCAGCAAAAGAAAGAGGAGGAGGAGGAGGTGATGGGAAAGTACTCATAATTGACTAGGTACGCTCCCAGTTTTGTTGAAACGCCTTTTCCCGGATGAAAAGACACACAAATGCGGAAGATGCCTGCCTACCTTACGGTAGGTTTTTCGATGTGCAATTGTTTTTTATCTACACTTCTAAGACGTCGCTTTATGTTTTATGTGACGGTTTCTATCAAAAAGTGATTTGGTTAGTGATTTGTCTGCACTGAGTTTACTTAAGCTTAAATAGCTTTGTTGACTTTAATGTAGCTGGGTAGATGTTTTTCTATTGGATTTAATGTTATGTGTTTGCCGTTTTGTCTCTTGACTTTGTTTGAAGATCTTACGCCTGAGATTTATACGAAATGAATGTGCATTTGCAAAAGTAAAGTGGAAGGTTATGTAAATGCATTCATTGCTCATCATGAGATGGCAGCACATGAATTATACGCAAATGACTTTAATAGCTTCAACATAAATGATTATGACTGGCATTAGCAAAACATCACCTTATGAAACCGAGCCTTTATGTAGTACTTCACGCAATAGCTAACGGTTTTATAATGAGTCCCTGTAGCTCATAAAAGATTCACACAAAGTGGGAAACTGTGTTATCCGGTAAAGTGCGCACGCACAACATGTTTCTTTATTACATAGACTTACTATGAAATTGGTAACATCGGGCTATTAACGCAGTGCTATAAAAAAATCCGCATTATGCGTCTTGTCATTTTACACGTAACAGAAATGGACTTCTTTATAGATTTACACTACTACCCTAGTTCCTTAGCTTCACAGAAGAATATTCAATTCAATATCGTAAGATGAAACATGTAAAACATTCAACAGAGCGACATGATCCAATACTTAGCGAAATATAAATCTGTGGGGGCGCAGCATTTGTAATGTTAGCGTTAGCCAAACTTTGCTTGGACCCTTGCTAACATTTTTTACGGCCTCCAAACTAGTTTGAGAATGCAAGACTCCGCTGTATGCAATCGAAAAGCAAATTTTACTGTGTGTTGTCTGGGTCCTTGGTCACAATGGGATAACGAGAAGTAAAACCGCCGGTGAACTTCTTGGGCAAAGTTCAGAGGAGTTTTCCAGACCTCGTCAGCGGCTTTTATGATGTTTTTCAGTAGGAAAGACTGCAGATTGATTGCTGGCTTCGTGAAGAAACACTACCCTACACATTTGAAAAAAGTATAAAAATATAATTCATAATTTTATGTTAATGTTGACCACGACTACGTTTTAAGTGGTCCATAAGGACAGTCCAATTTTGAGTCTTTTTTCGAGCATATTAGCTGGTATCTCGCTTGTAACACACGTAATGTTGTCTTGCAAGGCGATGATTCACGCTGACTTATCGGCATAAACGAGTGATTTGACGTATCTCCATAAAAAATAGTTTAAAGGGGCCAAATCGCACGATCTAGCCGGCCAATTCACCAGTCCAAAACAAAGGATAAAATGCTTACTGAAATCATTTCGCAATTGGTCTATCGATTCGGTTACTGTGTGGCATGTAGCGCCGTCTTGCTGGATCGAAATGTCGACCAGCTTAAGCTCATGCATTTTGGTCAAAAAAAAAATTCGAAACCATTGAACGGTAGCTGGCGTCATTGACGGTAATGTTGATCTCACGGTCATATTTACAAAAAACAAAAACGGCCAATGACTCCGCCGGACAATAATTGCATTTTACCCGTTGCATTGGCAGCTCTTGTATTGCCTGAGGTTGCCAATTGGACCAAATAAGGCAGTTTTGATTTTAACATACCCATTAAACCAGAAATGAGCTTCGTCGCTGAAGACAATTTTTCCTCCAGCCCACTAACCGATAATTCGACTCTGTGGCAAGTCTTCGGCTTCAGTTCTTGCACGGGATGTATTTTGTAAAGTTTTAGAACAAGATCCTTGTGTTAAATCTTTCACTTAGCTGTGTAACACAATTCCAATTGCTGCGAATTGCGGCGAATAAGCAAATCACGGCCTTCATAAACACTTGCAGATACAGCGGCAATATTTTCCTAAGTACGCACTCTAAGCATACTAATGTTTGGTCACTATGGCTTGAATTGCTTGCTCAGTAGGTTGACTATGACCGTAAAATGGTCGAAGTGCGCGAAAAACATTTTTTACGGAGCACAAATTATGATAATCAAATTTAATGATTTGCAATACTAACTGAGAATGTTTGATTTTGACACATGTCAGGAGTAACACGTGAGTTGTCAAAAATAAACACTGAAAAACCAAACAGCGAAACAGTCACCCGGTAGAACAGCGTGCGACGCTTGTTATGAAAGCGACACCGCGAAGCACTACCTTTGTGAATGTCCGACTTACGCTCGCATATTAGACTGCTGGTACTCTGCAATATAGTGGTGGTTTCAAGTACTGTAGGCACTATACTACTGAAAAGATTACTCATCTTTCTTCAAAAGTCTGAGGAATTTCATAAAAAGGAACTCATAAGGAGTACAACAAATTTAGTTCTTTGCTCTATCCGACAGAAAAAAAAACACTACTTTGGTATGTACTATATGCAGACCGATAATACAGATCTGTGCTTAATTTCCAAGAAGAGATTGTTCTTTTCACTAAATATAGAGGTGCTGACTTATTAACACTCTCAAATCCATTACACAATATGGATTCCTAGGTTCTACATATGGTTGTTGCGACTAATTGTAGGTATATGCAAAGCAGACAATCAGTGAACTCTCTACACGTTCCGAGGTAGAACAAAAATGAAAACAATGGAGCTTATCATGTTTGGATATGGAAATCCGTTTTCAACAAATCTGCCTTTCATGCTGCAAGGTCGATCAGCTACTTGCCAATCACAACAGTCAACTTTGCGAACAACTGTATGAAAATATTGCCACATCTGTCGTTTTAATTCCCACAAAAATCTGCATACAAAAGATTATCACACGTTTCCATTTTTATAACTATCCTCGATTTCCACGAAAGTAGTCAATTCATCTTAAATTGTCATGAGTCAACGATTCACTCCCTTTAATTAAGAACCTGACATCGGTCTGCAAATAAGTAGCAACCTGCTTCTTTAATTGAGCCGAACCCAGCCTAATGCTTACAGCTTCTCTATCCTCCTGCTATCAAAGTTTTTCCTCCGAATCTTAATAATTGTCCGCCGCACCTAAAAAAAGTGCAGAGTAGTTGTAAAAATCACTTAACCGTCTCAGTTCTTTTTTATTTTCGAATGAATGCCCCATCATCAGTTTCACAACTCTGGCAATAATTACCAGTCAATTATTGCAATACCCACATTCACGACCCCCACAGGCTATTTACTAATTCGGTTCATGCTCAAATGAACACTTTTAATGTTGCATTCGTGATTTCATTCGGCAAAAATTTTTGTTTTGTTGGCCAACCAAAGCTACAAACATCCCTTCGAGCTTTTCCACCATTCACCCATTCATCTGCCAATCTATTCGTATTTGTATTACCTGTGCAAGCAATTAGGTAGTGATGGTTTCGGCTTGGTTTTCCCACACAACCATCTCCTGAGTCTTTCCTCATCCGGCTCGACTAATCAACTTATCGATGGTTTATGTAAGTGGAAACCCTCGAAATGGATTTTCAATTGGCGAGATTTAATTATCGATTTATTGATGGACTCATGGACCTACACTAGTTTAGTGCAGGCTCAAACCAAATATCCTTGTTGTCCAGATTAATCGGATAATGTGTATCTTTGTCGATTAAATCGATCACGATGTGCCATTTGAGAATTAGCATACTCAAACACAGATACAAGTACCTCGACATTGCGGTCTACTTTCATTTTAATGGAGAGCATTCAGATAAGGAAGCCATCGTCATCACAGTCATTTGTTTTACGTAAAATTGGAACAACTCTTGGCTTAGACTCCTCTGCAGAGTATGGTTTCCCATTCTCTTGTCGTGGTTTATACTATGAATCTGTCAATCATCGAACACGATCGGTCGGCACGCTACTCTAATATTCCATGTGTGTGATTGGTATTGGAATTGGATATGAAAACCCGGAAATTGGTAACCCTCATCAAATGACAAATTTGGGCTTTAATCTTCCTTCTTTCACGAAACCTTTGTCAAATATATGTAGTCTTGTGGAAAGTAAGGCCTCTCAGTCATAGTTTAATAGAGCCGCACCCAAGAAAGGGCCTATTCTCTAGGTGGATGTCAATATTTTTCGTTTATTTTGGTTGCAGGTGTTAAACGTCCTACCATCTGTCTGCATAAAACTGCATTTATCAGTATTGACACTGTTCAGAAAATCCACCACCTCCACTTTAAAATTTGACGGTATCCAGCGGTGGAAGCGTACTCAAGATTGTACATCGTCAGGGACACGGTATAATAATTTTGAAGCATCGTAAATGTATATCTTTAGGTTTGTTTGTTTAAGAAAACATCGATTTGTTGTTGTTTTGAATTTTATAGCCACTATTGACGGTTTTTATGTTTAACTAAACGACTATTGTGACATTTATTAGTGATGGAGTTTTTTGAATACCAAATGAGTGATTTGAATTGTCGGTTTGGAAAGGAATTTGTGGTATTTTTTTTCTTTTGGTTTCATTGTTTTTCTTTTATGCGGCAAGCAGATGGAAGGTGTATCTTAAGCGCTGCAGGAGAGTTGCCTAAGTAAACGGTTGAGACAAATTAAAAGCCTTGAATTTACAGTGGAATTTCTGATTGAACTGATGATTTATTTCTACTTTTTTGTTATTTTTTCGGTTTGGAGTGGTGAATATGTAGACAGGTTGTTTGAATATTTATTACACAAAATTTAAAATCATCACTTTTGTTGAGCTAGTAACGCTAATCCATTTGAAGGGCGCTGAAAGAAATAATGTCAATGAATAAATAAATTATCAGTTTTTACAGATGATGGACTATCAATTTCCACTGACGTAATGAACTATTACTTGTATTGACGAGTTCCAAAAAAACTTGAAACACTCAAAGAAATCCGATTGTGAGGCACGACACTGATACCGGTCAATGAGGTGAAGTATCTGGGACTACATCTAGACAGCAAACTACTTTGGAAGAGCCACACTAATGAAGCTGCTAGTATTATAAAGCAACCCGTGCTCTAATGATATGTAAGATCATATATGGTGCAGTAGCATGGGCAAAACGAACCAGTATTGTCAAAACGAGAGAGAGAATCTCTCAACAAGGTGCAAAAACTGGCGTGCCTATACATCACCGGCGCAATGCGTACATGCCCAATTGCTGCAATGGAGGTGCTATTGGAATTAACTCCCCTACATTTCATTGTCTCAGAGGCGGCGAATAATGGTGAATTAAGCTGTGAGGGGGCTCTGGAAAAAGGAGCAAACCTCTCCAAGGTATAATTAAGGGACACAATAGACCACAAGGTTTATTATGGGTATAAGCAGCTCCGTCCACGAAATAGGGATTTGCAAACGAGAAAATTTAAACAGAATTCTAACAAACAAAACATTCCCATTCTCTCAAACAAAGCAGCCCTACGTGCAATTAATGCCTTTGAAATAAAATCAAAACTGGATTAGGACAGCCTTCAACTCCTACAACTACTGGCCACCACCAACAAAGTCCATCTGATTTGGGTGCCAAGACATCGTGGGTATGAAGGTAATGAAATAGGAGACGAACTAGCCAGAAAAGGATCCACATAAAAATTCATGATGCCAAGCCCATTCTATGGGCGATCAATAAACACCATTAAAGGAAGTATTAAAACTTGGCTAGAGGAAAAGAAGCTACATTTCTTGAAGGAAACAGACAGCCCAAGAACTTTATGCCAAACAGCTGCCACAAAAAAACGACGCAACTACTATAATTTTGTAAAAGTTAGATTCGACTGATCACAGGCTTTTTCACAGGGTACTTGGTGTGAAAAAAAACACCTGGTGACCATGGACATAGCACAAGACAATGCAACAAGGACGTGGAAACAGCAA
Source organism: Volucella inflata (assembly GCA_928272305.1). Classification (NCBI taxonomy): domain Eukaryota; kingdom Metazoa; phylum Arthropoda; class Insecta; order Diptera; family Syrphidae; genus Volucella; species Volucella inflata. The sequence continues at coordinate 78,541,762 of OV743718.1, forward strand.
AACACATACTATGTGACTGCAATGGTTTAATCCAAACACGTCAACTTTACCTAGGTAAATTCTACTCCGAAGTGGCGGACATAGCTGGCAGCTCACCTAAAGACTTAGCCGCCTTTCTCACAAACTTCGGCATCATAGAATCACAATAGGCCCATTTGTAGCCGCAGTCATCTGGGGCACATTATATCACCTCCCTTAATAATCTAATCTAATTTAATCAATGGAAACCCTAACCGAGGACGCGAGCAGTCCTAATGTAAGATAGAGTTCTTATAGAAAATCGATTTCATTTACAGAAGTTCTGGTGTCATTGTATGAGACGGCTTGTCCGTAAGACCACAGCCAAAAGACAGGCGGCGCGCCAAGTCGTTGAACTGAATTTAGTTTTGTACCAAAGACCACTTCTTTTTAAACAATAGATGGCCTTGAAAGTGCAGTCCATAATATGAGTATCAGGGAGAGGATAATTCATTATTGCGACTAATAATAATATAATAATAATAATAATCCGCCGACAGGGCCTTTGCACTGCCAGAAAGCCGTTAGCACCTTAGAAGCTTTCGACGTAATATGTTAAGTCCAAAGAAGTTTCTTATCTAAGTTGATACTCAAATACTTATCTTTACTAGAGGATCTGATGGTAATATCTTAAACTATTTGTAAGGGAATGCGTATCAACTAAATGAGATAGGCATTCGAGACACAGAATTCAATCACTTCTTTTACAAGATGATAAATAAATGAAACTACCAAATATCAAAATCAATTACACCGTAAAACGTAAAATTCAATCACTTTCTAAAACAGGTCTAGATTGGTCTGTAGTGGGACCACAATTCTTTAAACCGTGAAATTTCTCCCACATAAAGAATTCATAATACATTATATAGATATCTTTTGGCCCTTTAACAAATTTTCATAATTTTATTTGTCCATTTGTTAATGGTTCACCCTATTAACAAAACGACGTTGATTTCTTCGGCCATTTCTCACCCACTCGGCATATCTCAAAGTTTACATACGCAACCCATGCATCTATTAGTTTCTTAAGTAAACATCAAATGCACAATAGCATTAACATAAATGGAAAATCAACAAATATCCAATTAAGATACGATATGCAGCGGTAGAATATCAGTATACGTATCTATCTTCGTAATCCGAGTCGATGATCACTTAATTATCGCTGCTTTCACTTGCCGATTGTTGTCGGCACCCTGAATGATTTTTACTTTAACTAAAACTTATGAAATTCATGATAATCATGGAAAGTGGTTGCCATGAGTAGAAAAACTTCAAGTGCCGAGAAATCGTTCGTAACATACAACACCACTTTGTTTGACAAGTGGCATATGAATCTATGTCTGCGAATTAAATCTAATTAAACAAGTTGCACTTTTTTATCTTATCTCTTTATCAAATTTGAACATGAATTATATATATAAAAAAAAAGAGATCCTTCGAGCCGGACTCACACTTGAGATACATTACAAGATGCACGCATACATATATCAAGTCTGAATAGTGACCTCTTTTTATGGTCCAGAGTGACAAAACTATTTGTTTATCGAAGAGCTGCATCTTAGATGATTCGTAAGGTGTAATTGCACAAGCCTCTAGATTGCACAAATATTTACACAGAGCGGTAAGATCGAGATTTTGATTGATCAGTGGCAGGTAGCATGAGATTTTTATCACGTTTTACAAATACGACAGATATTTGATAAATGCATTCTCACTAGGTTTCATGTGGATTAGATAAAATGAAAATTCATTTCAACTATTTGTACAGATGTTAGTGAAAGCGATGTGTGTTAATTAAGTGATCATCGAATAAATTGCTAAGAGTTAAAACGACTGTTGACTTTATTTTACTAATGCAATATGAGTTGCTCTGTGTGTAGCTTACAACAACAGATGATGCATGGGAGTTTGCTTACACCATTAGTAACAGCCGTCGTCATTTTGATGTTGACGAAGATGGATGGTATGGTAGCCATAACTTGTAGTTTGATTAGATGATGATAGCATAAATTCGTCTGTATTTAGAACGACAAATATACTCGTAGTTGACAACGTAGCTGTAGAGCAGTATTTGTACCCTGGCCCTTTACTCGCTGACAAGTTTTGCGGATAATTGGTATCTTGTGTTAAATGTGAGGCTGTACAATAGATACTCGTATTTAATATGAAAGCATTTACATATTAAACAAGGACATGTGGGTTAATTGTATTGTAGAAATCTTAGAACACCAGGCAATCCATATGCCTGGCCTTATATACCCCAGGCATTTGGATTGCCTATAGAAATTTACACCCGGTTATCTTGGCATTACGAAAATCGCTAAGATCACTGAAGTTGTCTTCGCCTATCTTTTAGAGTTAGTGACAGTACGACATGGCAACGATTAGTATAAGGCCTCGTAGAACTAGCATCTTCCGACAGGTGCTGGTTCCTTAAATGACGAGAATGAGCCTCTGCAGCCGAACATCTTGCAGCTCTGCTAATAAGTCCTACTTCACGCCTCCCCGTGGCGCCATCTGGGAATCTCACTAGAGGTTGCGAAGTGAAGGGGGCAAATGGCGAGTTTCCTGCGCCATTAACCAGGATTAGTGTCTGAAAAACAAAACAAGACCTTATCCTGGCTACTCCGACATATTTGGAGCTCAGGCCGGAAAGGATTTCCAGGACTTAGTTAGGGTCTTGGAAAAGAGATGGTGGCGGACGAGCCCTATAAGGGCCAACGGCAGCGCTCATATCCCGGAACGGGTTACTGGCTTCGGTGTAACCGACCCCTCGTCCTAGGGGCACTCAAAATGGAACTGGTCCTCCAGGTTGGGGGTTGTGCCGCCGGGGTAACTGCCCGGCCATTTAAAAGAGATTAAGTTACGAAGCATCAACAAGCCTCGGATATGGACGGATCTACTGTTTACAACCCACGCAAACGATTTAAGGACAATGAGCTTCGGATATGCACGTGGAATGTTAGATCCCTTAATAGACCACGTGCAGCCGAGCAACTAGCGGAGGCCCTAGACTGCTGCAAAGCAGACATAACCGCCATCCAAGAAATGCGATGGGATGGGCCGGACAAAAAGAAGATGAAAAACTGCGACGACGGCAAAAGCAGCGCTTATTTGGATGCGGATTTGTTGTCGGAGGCAGACTAAGACGAGAAGTCCTCAGCTTCCGGCATGTGAGCGAGCGCCTCGTAGCAATCCGCATCAAGGCTAAATTCGCCAACATTAGCCTTATATGCGCGAATGCCCCACAGAGGAGAAAGATGACGACACCAAGGATGCCTTCTACGAGCTCCTCAACAAGACCTACGAGCAATGCCCTAGCTATGACATTAAAATTGTCCTTGGTGATTTTAATGCAAAGCTAGGAAGAGAGGGTATCTTTGGTGGAACAATCGGAAAATATAGCCCGCACAACACCACCTCCGATAACGGATTCAGGCTAATCGACTTTGCGGCGGGGCGAAACATTGTCGCAGCTAGCACGCGGTTCCCACATCTCGACATACACAAGGGGACTTGGAGAACTCCTGATCAATCAACAGTCAACCAGATTGATCACATTGCGATCGACGCAAGACACTCCTCCAGCATTATGGATGTCCGTACGTTCCGAGGAGCCAACATCAACTCGGACCATTACCTTGTTGTAGCCAAGGTACGGTTGCGGATATCCCAAACTACGCCAAGACAAACTAATGCTGTGAGAAAATTCGACGTCAGACGGCTACAATCGCAAGAGATCGCCAAGTCCTTTTCCGATCGAGTGTCTCTTAATCTTTTAAGAGGTCCAATGCCGCCAGCATCAAGCATCGAAGATCATTGGAAACACTGCCAAAACGCCATCAGAGATGCCGCATCTGATGTGCTGGGTTTCACTCGTCCACCACAACGAAACCCCTGGTTCGATGATGAATGCCGGCAAGCACATGCAGCTAAGCAAGATGCATATAACGCGGCGCTGCTTAGAAAGACCAGAGCTGTTCATGAGCTCTATGAGCGGAAGAGGAGAGACGAGCACCGGCTTCTCAGGAGGAAGAAGAAAGAGTATGAGAAGCGCGCGATCGAGGAAATTGAGAGATGCTACTCCAGGAATGAGGTTCGGAAGTTTTACCAAAAGGTAAAAATAACATGCCCCGGAAACAAACCCCGAACCGAAGCTGTATTTATGCTTCCTTTTAACTGATGACAACCAAATCGGGTATCTAGTAGTTAAGGTCGCTATATCTATGGTCGATACAATCAGATCCCAACTTAATGTGTTTAGCTTGGGTCCACTGGGAGGTTAAAGGATAAGCAGCAATGAGAGGGCCGGTGATATTGCGAAAGAAGCAATGATAGTTGACCACCTTATTTGACTAACAAAGTTACAGCAATTTTTATTAAATACAAATAAGCTGTTATAACTATTTAATGGAACAAGCCGATAGCAAAAAAAATAAATAAAAAACGAAGAGAAAAAGAAGCAGCTCAGCAAAATGAAATCCAGTTGAAACTAAAAAGTCTTTCGAAACCAATGGCTACTTATTCTTTCCTGGCCCAAAAGTAAAAAAAGAGGGACACCCCCTCTATGGAATTTTATGTATGATGGCAAACTGGAAACGTCAAAACCCAGCAAAGTAAATATCATTGGATACGCTGATATCATTGCAGTCAAGTGCTAGCGTAAGTGTCCGGAAAGTCCAAAGAGAAGTGTGAAACTACAAGCATCAGGTCTTCAACTGGCAGACTTAAAAATGGACGCACTGCCAACGAGCACCAAAAACTAGAGTATTATACTGTACAGGTTTCTGAGAAAATGATCTAGTCGAGGAATACATATTACAGGCATCAAGTGTAATTCACCATTTATGAAATTTCAAAAAACATTGGAAGTACGCAGTTCAGAGAGCCTTTCGTGTAACATCAGCAGCACACTCAAGACTTATGCGATAATCACAAATCTGCTGCCACTAATGAATAAATCGATAGGTAATAGGTATACGGCAAGAAACGCGTCTTTGGGAATCCAGGAAATGGAAAAAAAGTGAAGAAATGTATGTTCCTTCTCCGTGATTCTTATGTTTTCGTGGTTCCGGACACGTACAATAATAACTTAAAACAAATGTTTGGGATTTTGTCATTAGATTCGACTACTTATGTTAATTGCGTTTTTTCCTGCTACGTAAGTATCACTCTTTCGAATAAATACACATTAAAAACACTAATTACATTGATTCCAAACACCTTAACGACTCAAAAACCAGAAAATTTACACATATACGATGTAAAAAAATCGTTTCTGTACTCTCATTCAAATGAAAATTGCAAAAACCACCAAGAAAGTATATAATTCCCACCAAATGCGAGAATTTTGTGAAATTACTCAATTATCGCGACAACTTACTTCTTATTCTGTCAGCTAATAAAAATCTTTTTTTTTGTAAAAAAAAAAATACTAGGAATTCTATAAAGTAGCGGCAAACGATGAGAGTTCATTAACATCGAACGAAAAAATACAACAAAAAAAAAAATAACCACCAACAACTAGTGTGGCATGAAAAATTCTCATAAACACTGCAAATTAGTACCTTGGGCTGGAGAAATTTTCTCGTACTCTACATCGTTTGTACTCTGATTGAAATGGGCTACCTATTCTGCCAATCGCATTATATTCGTATGACGGAGGTCTGCTTAAAGAAGAAGGCCCCCTCTTGTGGTCATATGATAGCACTGGGAAACAAGTAGGCACACCACCGTCTATCATTAACCAGGTTATTGGACAAAAAAGGTAAGACACACTGGAAAATGCTGTCGTCGGAGTCGTGCAGATTTTTAACTCTCAAGGAAATCCATAAAAAACAATTAACAACTGATCAGTGTTTGAGACTTGACATGATTGCCTTCCTCTATATTGCCATAGCGAGTGTACTATGTGTACTTTGTGGTACCAAGGAAAAATAAAGAAAACAACAAATTATATCTTCGACGGTATTTAAAGGAAATTCAACTTTTCTGCTCCTACTGTTACTATTGCATTTGCTGGTGATAAACTAGCCATGCGGAGCAACATCACGTGTGTTATTTGTGTCCACTGTCATACAAGATACAAAGACTATTGAACAAAGCCCGGAATCTAATGACATTTTAAAAGAGATGTGTTTCACGTCCAGTGATCATGTTTTCTGTTTGTCCAGACTCAAAATGGTCAAAGAAAATAGCGACGACAGCACCCATGGGGAAAGAGAAATGCTGCATCTGCACCAAATTCGAAAGACAGCGGATGTGAGAGCTTCCAAAATGATCGTTCATCAAATTTTTTTCTATATTGCTCATTTTCGACTCATCATGTGGGTTCCGTTTTAATCAGTTTATATGTTATGTTGTTGTGTATTTTTGTATATTGGTTTGGTGTATCGGTGCATTCAAACAGATAAAGACCGCACGCAGTGAGGAATTTTTTAGTTTTTCTGTCCCAGAGTTCATTAGTACTATCGAATTACTATTTGGATTGCATGTGCAGCCGCACAATGACCTTTACTGTATAACGGAAGATAGACATTTAAGAAAAAAATTAAAAAAAAGATTTTCTTTTGGATGGAGAGAAGAAAAAGAAGAATGAATTCAAAGTAACGACCTTGTGTTCGTTTCTCACTTGCTTTGAACTATTTGGCGCGTAAAATATGAAACTTGATGCCACTACTGCTAGTGCCTTCTTTGAATTTTATAAAAAAGCCTTCGATGCACCCCTTATAAGCCAACCAACCAACCACACAGAGAGTATAAGTTAACCGAAGTGTTTTGAAAAGAACTCTTAATTAAATGGGTAATCAAAACCAGTAACAAGAGTGGCTGCTTCTGGTGGCAAGTGAAAAGTTATGCGGCTTTTAGAAACACCATCATTTTGACACTATTTGAATATGACTGTAGATTGTATAGCCGAATTATATTCTTGAAGAGTAAAAGGTTTAGCCGGAAGTGAAATACGATACACCAGCGCCTAAGCCTAGGCCTGTCTCTAATGAATATGTGCTTAGCAGCAGTAAGAAGACTTGCTTAGGTACAAAGACAAAAAAAATTTATTTGAAGCAAAAAAAAAAAAATAACGCAAAAATCGATAGACCAAATTGATTGCAGCGCGATAATCACACATGGAAAAAGTTCTTTAACACTATCTGCACGCATGGGCATTAAGAAGAGCAAAGAGTAGTGGAGGATCACTACAGATAAATAATAGCAGGGATCAAATCACATTGATCAATTACTACATCTACTGAAATCTCTGATTATTGGTCACCTGGTTATGATGCCCATCCAGATATGATCTGCAGGATCAGTTAAAAATTTATTGAAGAAAACGTTGATACCGCAAAGTAAACTTTAGTAAAGCGTTGGCCTCATGATAACACCATGAGGTGTTAGGTAGAGTATCAAACTAATACAAAGCAAGAACTAGATGTCAACGATGACTTCAAAGATGAAATGTGACCACGTCGAAGCCCTTAAAAAAAGGGTATGGTACAACAGAACATTTCACACACTGTGGGCGCTGGCAGCCCGGTATGGGCCATGGCATAGCTTCTTGACACTCATTTGTGTTGCTCATGTTTTCATTTTTGTCACATCTGAGCGGGGTTAACGCTTTATCGCCGAGTCCGAATCGCCGAGTCCGAACGGCACGCCTTAGAAGCTTTTTCGTAGGCAATTTTTTACTTTCGGGAGTTTGCCATTGGTCGCCGAAAGGGAGATGGCGAATTGAAAAATTGTTGGTGACCCAGCCAGGAATTGAGCGCAGACTTTCTGCGAGATAGTCCAATGAGCTAACTATCGCGCCATCGCCATCGTCATCGCCAGTATACAGAGTGACCAACTATTAAAAGCCTGGATGTTATCACGTGCTAAGCACTACTTGAATCCTAAACCAAGCCGTTTCCATTTCTAATGATTAACGTGATTTAGGTGTAATTAAGGAAATTTAATCGTCGACCTGTTCAGTCCAAAGTCTCGATAAATAGACTTCAAGAATGACTTCTGTGTGTGAACTGTAACAGCAAACTATATTTGGTGATATTTATTTAAGATTTTGCCACAAATACTAAAAGTCTAATAGTCGAGAGAGCGTTTAGTCAAAGGAAATATAAGAAAACAATAAATCCATTTTTCTATGGAAACCTCGTATCGAAAGTAGTCCAACTCTCAAAACATTAAGAAGGTTTCCTTCTCCGTGATTCTCACGATTTCATGCGATTAACTTTATTGTTTATGCCAACGTTTATTTTCTGTGTCAAATGTTCAAACAACTTCTTTCTCTACTTTGCTTGTGTAAGTTTTAAGTAAACTCGTTTACCTTAGGTTTTTTTTTATTTTTTTTTTTGCAAAAAACTTGTTCCATCTTTGCTCCCGTGTTTTTATATCTACAGTGGCCTTGTGGAAGAATACTTAGCAAATTTTTAAAAAACAAAACAATTTCCTCTCAACATTTCAAACTGACAATGACAAAGGAAAAACGATCAAAACCAATTATGTTTTAAGTGTATAACTTCCCAGTTGGTAAATGAATAGTAAATTGCTCGCAACTTTAGCAAAAGTTTCATTGCCAAGCTCTGGTTATAAAAGACCCAAAGTGAAATATATATTGCAGTTGCAGTTGCTGTACGCATAAGTTGCACATTAAATGGACAGTAAAAACCCAGACAAAGGTCTTAAAGGTATGACAAGTTCGTTTATAATATATATATATATATATATATAATTAAATCAAACAACAACAAAGGGTGAAAGTAAAGACAGATGTCTAACCTTGTAACCTTCTACACAAATAGTGTTCTATTTCTTGCATGAATCAAAGGCTGACAGAACAGAAGATACATAATTTTAGATCCAAATCCATGTTTGTTCTCATAGGGGATCGATAAAAACAGAAAAGAGAAAAATCTTTCTAATCATAAGTGTGTCAACAACCTACACTCGACACATTTGTCTCGCGTTTGTCTAATAAAGATACACGACTTCGAACTTTAGTCTTCAGAGTTCGGATAACTTCCTCATTCAATCAAACACAACAACAATATGAATGTCGTTTGCTGCCACACTTTACCATCAAAATAAATTGACTTACATTCCACTATTGAAGTCGCCTACATCTATCCATTCTTTTTAGGTCAAATTCTTCTTCTTTGACTGTGTACGGGTGCACTCAAGGAAATGTCATTTTCATTTAAAGTCTACACAAAATCAACATAATTCACTAGACGTGGTATGATGTGTCAATTTGTTTTCTGTCAGATTCCCAACACTTGCATGGATTAGAAGGAATTCCTTTGGAACACAAGACACGCCGTCAATGGCCCTGAATCTATTTTTACCCCTTCTATCGTGCTCTTTCTAAAACAAAAGACATGTCAGTTTCTATAAAAAGTAACAATAAAAACAAAAAAGAGTTCAGAACGTGCTCCGACAACCAACAAAAAAAAAATCAATGACGTTCCATCGATGAAAGAATTCAACAGAATCTTTCCAAAAATATCACCAACCACAAGTCGCTTTGGCAACTTTAGTGCTGTAGTTGAAACTATTTTCGACAGAATCTCGGAAGTTGGAGTTCGACTTCGACGGGTAGATACTTTTCGTTCACACCTTGAAAATTAAAAATTGGGTAGATGCACACTTTGTACAACTATGTGCAGAAATGGGGATTTCAGAATCAATGAAAAGTCTAAGAATACGAATTCGGGATGAGTCAACGAACTGTTGAGTGGTGCGTATGGCTCGCCCCGATCATGGTATTGCATTGGCGAGTTCCATCCGGTACCGAAATAGTATCTATGCGCGAGTATCTTTTGCGTATGCCTATGTCGTTTAGTATGGCTTGAGTCACAATTATGTTTTCGAGTTGAGATGTTGCCAAAATATTTGCCTAAGTAGAGCGCCGCCAACTTGTGGTGGATGAGACATACTTGCCGCGGCGAGCCATACACTCATGTGGATGGGTTTTTGTTTGCGTGTGTTTGAAAATGTTGCCCGATTTGTATTTGAGAATATTTTGGGAATTTTTAGCAAAATGGAGGAAGTAGCACTGTATGTAGTAGGGGTTTGGTGATGGATCGAGTTTTTGAGTATTTGCCTGCTAATATTCCAGCAATATCAAATTCTAACATAAGCTTGGCCTTCTAAGTCGTCAGAACTGCACCTTACTCTTAGAATGGGGTATAGTCAGAGTGAATGTTCACGAGAACATGGACCAACAAAATACCAACCGAATATAAGAAAATAAAACGGCAGCCAAATCATTAGAGCCCACGTGAGTACAGTGGCAATAGTGAGTTGTTCAGCTTATCACTTTGTACAGAAATATGGGAGACCTCTGGTATTCTTCCATTTCGAACAACGAAGATGAATATATTATTTTAGACCAAGATACTGATAAACCGATATATTTTCAGCGATAAGCATAATACAGCAATGAATACGTTAGTTAAGTTAAAAATAAGTGCACATGAGATTATTTTAAGCCCGGCTGACCTTTGTATTCGTCCATGTCTACACATTATGTACAAGCAAGGCACAAAAATATCTTGTATCTCATAGGTCAGAGTTTCGGAGGCATAGATAGACCCGAAATTGCTTCAGTCCAATCGTAAAACTGCTTGACTCAAGGTAAGCAATCTCTCAATGACCTAAGTAATATGAGGCCACATCAGTCAACCTATCATATTATGCCACATTTGCACAAAGTCGACAGCCAATATTAATATTGTGATTAAACTTTTACCGCCTTTTTAATTCGACATAAGGCGACACAAATCGCCAATGGGCAAGCGGCGGCGTGGTACTCTTACTCAATCCGGGGAAAGTGTTGAAAATTTATCACTTGATTCAAACAAATGAGCATTCGGCGAGTACTTGCGCTTCCTTTTGCATAAAAAGAAAAACACATGCCAAGCGGAACTGAGATGTTACACCAGCATGCCTGGCATCCAGCGTCATTCGCGCCACCTGACCGGGGCCAAAGAGATATTTTACACGAAAATAAAAACAATTTCCTTTTCACATCTTGCATTTACTAGAGATACAGAGTTTTTGAGGAGGAGAAGATTACATTAAATTCCGACGAAACAATACTTTGATTTGAGGCTTCAGGCACTCACATAGCACATACACGAACCATACATATGTACGTTCAACCTGTCGGTGGGTCTCCTCTTTGACAAATTACCATCTTGATGCACCCTTGACATATGGAATACCTTGCACTTTCGTCTCAAGACGAAGAAGAAAGTTTACTTTTTCTGGAAGTTATTTAATTTTTTTTTTGTGTTTGTCTAAGTGCCATGTGCATAAGCACCTAAAGCCATGAGCATTTTATCTGTAACTTATAGTCAAATGGCAGCTGGAACGGAATAGATACTCAAGCCTTGGGAATTCACAAATTAATTTACCAGTCGAGGTTAAAGTCGAAGGTTGGTTGGAAGAGTATCGCATCAAATCGAACGAAAAAGCCAGCAACAGCTTCCACACATATCCTAAGCATCTCTGTATCTTTGTATCTTTTGGGTGAAAATTTTGCATTTCAAGCGATCGATTAGCCTGAAAATGAAAACACATCATCCTTACAGTCATCAGTAAGAAGTGGGTAAAGGAGGACTTTCATGTCGGCACAGAAGATACATCAAAATTCCATCGAACTTTGCCCGTGGCACGACCACTCGTACAATGCTGCGTTACGGTAACATCTCGTAGAGTGAGTATTTCAAAAGAGCAATCCGAAATAGACGTTTTCTATTTTTTTATATTTTACGGCAAAGTGACTTCGTTTAATTTCCAACAGACCACCATTACATTAGATGCTAGATGGTAGCTGCTGCTAATCTGTAAGATCCAAGCTCTATCGGTGTGATGCTTTGTTGGCTTTTGTATAGGCTGATGGTGGTAGCAAATCACGTCCGCAATCTCATCGTGTAAATGGTAATTTCGATGTGAGCTACACTTTTTCCTTTTTTTTTTACCCTATGTAGAAGCACCTTTACTCAACCTGTGGCTTCTTCGATGCACGTTTTGTTTATGGTAAGGTAAGGTAATTCAAAATCTAAGGCAAATCTGTGCTTACGTCTCCGCGAAAGAAGACGTCTTCTTAAAGTCGGCCATAGACAGCTGCACTGGGACGATGTTATAATGTTATAACTATGGGGCGTTAACCAGCAGCATGCAGTTTGAGGCTAAAATGAGATTTTAAGAGCTGCAGTTTAAATTGCAGTCCATTGTTGTTAGTAATAATTTGGCAAGTGTAACAGGTTAATTTTAGGGGTAATGATTGAAGGTTGTAATCTAATTCAGCTGAACGGAAAGAGAAAGTTTTAAGGCGCACTTAAAGCAGTTGAATATGGTATTCTTAGAAGAATTTAGTGCCAAGGAGTCAGTGAGTTATGTAAGATGTTGGTCTTTGACTTGCATGACAGTGGTTGGATAAATATCTGTATAAAGTCTTAATAGGGGGCGGTATTACGGATTTGCCGCTAGCTTAGAACCTCAAAGAGTACCCTAAATTATGAATTGTATTGACCCACAACAATATGCAACATGACGGACATCGACATAAGCAGCGGGATCACATGTTAAATTCTGATGTGACAGTTACATAATTTTCTTCCTCTTCGTCCAAGTAGTTCTTCCCGAAATTTTTGTGTGGAGCACCAAATTTTTGTGCATGTCTTTCAATGGCAATGTACTATATTTGTAAGTCTGGCCTAATACCAATGCTTTCAATGGCCTTAGAGAGCCCTTAAAAGTGTGGTGTGGTGTCGTAAAAGATGAACCAAGCAGCGAGCTGATGAATAGCTGAATCTGCGGCTTGGAATAGACTGCCGTATATCGGTACACTGAAAGATTGGTGTATAAAAAGGTCCTAAGAGAAGACCTATGGGCGTAAAGTATTGGGAGTCAGGTCTATAGTCCTTGACCACGAGTAGAGGACAGCTAGAGTTTGCAGACGGTATGGCGGTTTTATGTGGAGAAGCCGTGAACAAAGATACGCGCCTGCATGGCATCTCTGTACGCCATTCACTGGGGGGTGGACAAAACGATCCTTGTTTCTGTTCGAACCTAGCTATCGCACAACCTCCACGAAACGTCTTCGGATAGCTTTTCAAATATCCGTTGGGTAGCGAAATTATGTGTGAAGCAAATCAACTTATCAGCTAAGATGATACGTTGGGTTCGTAACTAACTTCGTGAAATCATCCAACAAGACAATTGGAGAGTGTCACTGTTGCTATGCACAGGTTTCCTTGATTCAAATACACTACCGTAAGAAGTCGCAACGAGGGAGTACACATACCAAGTCCACTTATTGAGGTCAAGTCTTAATTACGGTATATCGGACCATTAAATTTCGTTCGCATTGTTATGGTCTTACGGTTGCAGTGTTATATTACCTTGTTAAGAAACATAGCGTCTTGTGTTTTACGTCAACAGCTGTCTTAAAAACTTAAGTTCACGTGATGCCCACACATCCATGGGAGCAAGAATACGCCTTGCCATCGCTCTCCGTCAATTCCTTTAATACCGATTTGGAACTGTGTTGAGGGGATAGTTCCACCCTTGATATGAGTCGAGACCTACCCAAAACTTCTTACTGATCTTAGGGTCTCAGCATCTAGTACTTATTGCAACTCTACATCAGGTGAGACCAGCAGGTGCACCCTCCCTGCGTTTTAGGTTTAAACCACCGTGACGCTCCCGCAAGGGGGCCTACCTCAACAAGTTAGGCCCAGACTGAAGTCCGGAGGGCTCTTAACTCCGGCTCCTCCTATACCGGGTTTAAAGTCGTGATATGGACTACCGGTGGCCTTGCAACTCTGCAAGACCTACGACCGGCAGCTGAACTGAATAAATCATAGCAGCCATCAGTGGCGTAAAGGTCTGATGATGTTATACAGTCTGTTTGATAACATCGTACACGACAAAAATTAAGGAAGAACTTGTTATAACAAAAAAAAGCAATTGTACTGGTTTATTTTGTTTATCTATTTGAATGCTTTTCAATTAACATGTTGTCCACTCTCCTCCATTATCAATAATTGCTTGGAGTCTTCGAGGCATGCTTTCTACTAATCTTATAGCATAATCTTGTGACAAAGATCTCCATAAGACTCGTATTTTTCGTGATAATTGTTTGACCGTCGAGATCTTCTTTCCTTGGAGCTTTAGTTTCATGAATGTCCAAACATTTTCAATGGAATTTGAACTGCGATGTTTCGGGTCATTATCTTCTTGCAGTAACCAATACTCACTCCTTCTTTTAAACCACCTTTGGGCAGATGGTTGGGTGCGTTTAAGTTATTTGTAAACATGAACGAATTGCCAAATCCAAAGGATACTAACCGGTATCCTTGCATAAGTATCACTGAGACTGCCACATACTTTGTACAGGGTGGGCAATAAATTTGTGCAAATAGCAACACTTGATTTCTTACAAACCGTTAGAGGGAGGGGTGTGCGGGTGGCGGGTGCGTCGCTTCATGCAATTTAGGTCACGATGGAGCGCTTCACGGGACAACAGCGTGCTTTTACAAAAACAACGATTCCTACGTTACTGTACGACGCCTATTTATAATTGAATACGGATTACGCCGTGTAAGTGAGTGTCCAAGTATTAATTTAATACAAAGCTTGGGTCAAGAAGTTCGAGCAATCGGGATCGACAACGAATGTTAAACACACAGGGCGGCCACGTTCAAGAAGAATCGATGAGAACATCAAGGAAATAACGTAACTGGTATCATAATAACGGTATCTTGTCGTCGAGTGTACCTTAATAAACCGACGACCATATTCCAATCAAAAGAAAACATCCAGAGAGCCGCGACACCTCGCAGCATGTGTCAGAGAGTTTTTCAAAGCTTGCTAACGTAAATATCAGATTTTGAAAATAACTAACACCAGATTCCATGGAACACCCTAACTAGTCTACACATGTGGTTTTACATTTTAACCTTCGCACCACTCTAGAGGAACTAATTCATCGATCTACTTGTGCTCTTAATTCCTCTCTGCAACTTGGTTGAACACGAATTCAAACTTCGGTATCCCTGGTAGCCGACTGCCTTTATATGTACATATACTCGTATAGGGCAGATTTTGAGAAATACGTGAACCTCCAGAAACTTGCAGTCAGATTCATAATGTAGCTTTCGGCGTTATGGTTGAGTCCGACAATTATAGACTTTACTCCTCGTTACGTAAATATGTATATGTAAGCCTGTCTTCCAAGTCGAAATAATGAATGAACTACAACTTGAAGGACATATGGATAATATCTTTATCAACAGAAACTAGAGCTTACAAAAATGGAGCATAGTTTTCGAAGCGTTTATACAAAAATGTATCTTCAAAGTCTCTTAAGATTTGAAACCAATTTTCGCGTATTAACTTACTTAGCCTGTTGTGGACTAGCGGTCCAATAAAATAAGTTTCTCAATTTAACGTGGTTTTTAGCTGCATTTGCCACTTCAAAATAGCTACCTGCCCCCACAGGTTGAAATCGAACTCTTCGTCCTAGCCATTTAAGATGAACCTCCTCCTCCTCCTCCTAAGTCCGTCAACGCAAACGGTAAGAAAATTCTTGGAAGTATAGGCTGAGTCGAAGGAAGATGTCCATGGCTATTTTTCACGGAAGATTCTAAAAAGAAATAACTAGCTTTGGCTGATTTCCCTTTTATTTTAAACATGATTATTTGCCATACAAAAAAAAACATGTCAAAATGCACCTTTTGACTTTGTAATTGACATATAATTCTCGAGAGCTTGACGATACAAATTTCACTCCATTATAAGTAGGGATTTTGTCCGACAGCTTACTAATAAGGATGAGTGGCAGTCTGATTTTTCAGATCTTTCATTTAAGATTAAGTATGTCATCACGCTCCATAACCTCTTCAAAAAAAATCAGCGTCACCTCTAAGAGTTCGTGTTTTTCGCCTCATCTTACATTCGAATTTTCCACAGATCATTTTGAATTATAGTCTCCAAAGCTTCAGCTACTACCATCAGATGAATGGATACACCAAGAAAAAAAGCTAAATTTTTCGGATCACTTCAGGTACCAAGTCTGACCTCAAAATCCATCCAAGTGAGATGGATTGCAAATAAAATTTTCGTACAAATCGCGTGCAACAGGCAATCGAAACGCCAAACCGAAGTACGATATAAAGCTTGACCCACAAATCAACGTTCAAATTTTTTCAGCCAACCTATCGCTGGAGGACTTTAATTACTGTGTAAGTGTGTGGCCTGCCCCTTTTTAGTTCCACTGGGAAGGTTTTATTACTCTCTGTCTGATATGACTGCGATTTCAATGTCAGTCTGCAGATGGATTCCCAACACAAGACAAGACATTTTCAAGACAAAATGATATCCCGCTGATTTTAATCCACAAAAAAAAAAAAAAATTCAAAACAACAATGGTCAGTTGGGAGGAGATGACCTGGTGAGGATGTCATGCTAAGGTGGCACCACGGTTGGCTATAATTTTAGTTTTCATGGATTTGAGTGAAGTTGAAATTCCTTGAAGAAATTTGCTGACCCAGTTGAATGGTTGATTCTCATGGCAGGATGTGATTAAGGCGAATTGTCGTGTTACAATTGGGACGAATTTTATTGGTAGAAAGCTTATTTACCCTAAGGGAGCAGCTATGCTTATCAGAAAAACCATAAACCTTTAACTCCAGCACGACAGAAGAGGCATAAAAATCCATTTCGATATTTCGAAGAATCGATTCCTATCGCGTATCTCATGCTGATGTCGTCGCTGTCGTGCCCTATTCTGGTCTTCATCGATGTTATCGTCGTGTTAAAATCATTTAAACCTATTTTGATATGTTCTGTGTAGGCTAGATTTGTACGCGTCTCATGTACTGTAAATCAGACAACACAATTAGATTTTTATTTATTGAATTAAATGAACAACGAGTGCGACGAGTGTGATCAATGACACTAGAGTATGAGTACGTCTATGAATTCGAACGCCAAGTGATTCATTTCTTGACGTTGCGAGGTGCGTTTTTTTATGTATAGGTAGACACTCAAGTATCCAAGTGTGGGATTCTAAACTAAAAGAGGCTTGGCTTGAGTTGCAACATAAACTAAGAGTTAGTATTGCTAAATCGCAGTAAGTACTTTTACGTGGGAATGTCGAAAAGACGCCTTAAACCTGCACCGACTAAAGCCAGGTCGATTTTTTTTTTTAATGAAAATTAATTGATCCGAACGTCAACGCCAACCTGTTGTCGGCAGCAGCAATAACAGCGACTGGCGTTAGCTTGAGAACGTGCGCTGGGATTAATGATTCTTAATGCTTCCAAATTTGTAAAGTGTCGATAAGTGTTGCAGACATTGAGTATTCTGCATAGCGGGGGTGAAGTTTATTGGCCTGCCACAGTGATCGGTTGCATAACTCTTTTGGCATACTGCGGTGCACTGTTGTAATGATTTCGTAATCACATCACGTAGTGTAATGCATTGTTAAAGTCGTAAAATTGTCTGATTCTTAAGTTTGATAGTCGTTAAAGATTGATTACGTCTAGTACTCGGTTTTCAATCATCTTGATTGTAGTTTACTATAGACAAACAGACAAGAGCTGCATTTTTTTTTAGAGACTATTGATGGAAATTGAGTTCCTACTTAATGCAGGGCTTGGTTTCGTACTTAGCTTTAAGTTGTACTAACTACAAATTTCCAGGTATTTTGTACTTTAATTGCCCAGATATCAGAGAGAAATTCCAATTAGTGAAATTCATGCTGATTGCTATGCTTAATGCAATCCAATGATTGTTGGATTTCGTTGAAGAAAATTGATCTGAGAAAAGTATTCATTGCATAAGTGGGCAATTAGTTTGAACGTTTTTAAATTTGGCTCACGAGTCTACACTTTGTGGGGTAAAAGTGCCGACAAAAGAAGTCCGCAGTTTCTTAGTTTTATTAAATTGGAAGAATTTTAACATTGCGTTGCGTACTAAAAAAGAGTTGATTTTACATTTATGAGATATACAAACTATACTTATATACAATTACGTTAAACTGTTCTAACATAGCCTCTTATATCGTTTAAAGGGTGGAAAAGAACGTCATGTCATTAGTTGGTCGATAAAAATATCAAGTAAGTTGACTACAAACACCAAGCAACATCAAGCGGAACTATCAAAGAATGCACTAGCTGCAAGTTAGAGTCAGGAAACTCTGCCTCTTGAATGTTAAAACGGAAAAGGTAATAAACACAAATTTAAGGACATATCGATACAATTCCAAAGTCTTTTTATGGGAACTAGCTTCCTCTTGTATATTTTAATTGATCAGTTAAGACAGCGAGGGTCAAAGACTCTTCAAATGTGAATATTTATTTCTATTTTTTCATTGGTCAGAGTCAATGTAATCATTAACAGGCCAACGGTTTGACTCGTAAAATAGTGGGTGAATACAATCTCTCCTCTTAAGCATACTAAAAACAATTTCTCTCTGCTAATCTATCAAAAAACTCTCCACTCCTTACTGCGATTACATATTATACACAAAAAAAACAAGCAGAAAAAAAAAATCAATTTGCAACTTGACTGTAAACACTAAAAAGTTCAAAGTTGAACAGCTAGTAGTATCGAAACGCCAAACATGGGCGGAACAACATACTTGTACCTTCCAACCTTCCATCTACGTATCTTCTACACACATTCACACGCTGATTAACCACAATCAACTTCGAGAATATAGTAATGTTCAAAATCATCTCTAACAAATATTGACATTATCCGTGCGAGACCTTTGCTACTCAGCGACCGTCATCATCTTCGCCGCGACAGTACACACATCATGTCCGCATATGGATTCACAGATACCATCTATGTAAACTCCGGCTTCAGCTCCAGCTTCTTCCCTCTTCACTAGCAGAAGAGCAACGTTTTTATAATTTAAAATTTTCGGCCCCAGTGCACATATGGGACTATGGCGGCAAGCTCGTCATCATTTAGATGCAACATCAGCTTCGGATTTAGCTTTAGCTTTACAGCATTATTGTAGCGATATGCGGCTGTGGACTTGCCTCCTTTCGCCGAAATGAATCGCTGTTTAATCATAATCGACATTATGCACGATTCGCGATCTGTAATCCAAGCAAGAGCCGTCAGTCTGACTTCTGACTCCTGTGCAGAAGAACCCGTACTTCCCTCTTACTATTGAGCACTGGTACTGCGCGAAGAAACAATAAAAATAAAATTACTACGTGATGCGCGGCGCGAGATCTTTCTCCTCGATCGTTCCGATCACTTTGAATAAAATACTTCACTCTCTTTCCCCCCGAGAATGTCAGTCTTGGTTATTGTGCGCGATTATTTCACAATCGATCGCGACCCTGAGGATCAGATTTTTTTAATTTTTGTTGTAGTTGGCTTGGAACAAACAATGCACCGCCGCAAGATGAATATGATTTACAATTAGAAGCAATAGGAGGGGTTATCTTCGAAAAGCCCAATCCATCCGAAACGCAACATGATGAACAATATTCAATTAAACTGCCGCGCCAATGTCGATCTTGACTTTCTCCTCACATGTTACGAAGCATAAGTATCTAAGTATCTGTATACGAGGGCATTCTTGGATATTCTCTTGTCTTGTTTGGAGGTCGGTTTTAGTGCATGCAAATTTGCACAAACTTCCGTAGAATGGAGCCCCCCATAGTGGTTTCTGTTTTCTGGTTTCCCGCCAATTCATCTAGATGAACGTGTGGTGTTATTAAATAATATCAGGTCGTCCAAAGATACTCCGTACATATTTGTAAAACGTTGTGCGCGCGCATGCAAGAAAAGAAATGTTTGCTTTCGGCGGGCAAAAAACAAAATCACTTCCATAAATATTACTCTCCTCCTTCTTGTTTTCTGGTTTTGGTGTAGTTATTTTTAAAGATTGAAATCATAGTAGCAATTGTTGGTTTTTGTATCTTTCTTCCATTTTTGAAGAAAATGCAACTTCATGCGGAGCGTATTGAGTGTCAATTTTTTAAAGTGTCTCCCAGAGAAGCATACCCGTAGATAAAGTTGTTCACTACTGGCAATATATTTTGAAGTTTTTATTGGCCTCCCAGGGTGATAAATTCAGTCCAGCATATGCCATGGCTTATGCATCGGTTCGAGATGGCGGTAGTTCCTTTTTCGAGAGACATTTCATTGTAAGGAAATAATTTTCCACATAAACTATGTTCGTTGGCGGTCTTGGTAGTTTTGAGTATTTTGTAAGAAATTAATTACCAGCTGGTAAGCCGGTGAAAAGCGTGAATTTGAGAAGCTTCGTGTTCGTGGTGAGATTTTCATGGAAATTTATGTGAGAAAGTATTTACGTGCTATAAATCCGACAGGACGCTGTTGGAGTTCACACCAGGGGACTACTTACTAAAGCACTTTGTTGAAACTGACTGCTTGTGCTAAAATATGATTTTGGTTATAATAAAGGGAATCCATTTATAACCCAATTCGACTTTGTCTTAAAGACACATATTATGGATCCAACGAATATTTACGAAAGTACTTTTGACAATGGGAAACAAAGCATAGATCTGTATAGGTATACTCGTATGGTCTACAAAAGTAAATTTTTATATTTGAATCAGTTTAAGACTTACGCTACTATTTGCTATTTGCGACTTAGTTGAATTAGCTTACCTGAAAAAAAAAGAAAATCAAATCATAAATTTAAAGAAGAAAATTTATGTTTTTTTTTTTGCAAAATAAAAATCCTTAAATATAAATTACTTATTATTCAAAACATACTCTGTTCAGTGCGCTAGGTCTAAGCTAGGACTTGTTTCCTCTATTTATTATCATATGCAGACGATTTCGGTATAATTGTCGGTTCACATAGTCCGAGCTTACGGCGAATAAAAAGTGTATCTGAGGGCTTAAAACATTATTTAGGGCCAAAAGCTGTATATCATTTGCTTTCAATGGGTCTTCGATATTCAATGCCTTAAAGGTTTTTTTTTTATAAGAAAAGAGAGGTATCGATGTACGTTGGTTTTGAATGTTTGAAGGTTGTAATGGCTAGGAAACAAAGAGCGAGTAGTTCGGCTTAGGAAAGAATCACGATATATAAGGGTATGTCCGAAAGTGGCCTTGAGGGCGTAGTGATGAGCATGATGAGCGATACGTACACTACGGTTGGAGGTTTACTGGCAATTTCTGTGGAGCCCTGGTAGTGAAAATAGCGATAAAACAAGGTCAGGCAGGAGACATTGCGTCGGTCGTAAAGAGTCTCAATCGACTGTGTATAACTGACATTACCTATAAGTTTTATCGCACGGTTTTGAATCCCATCTAGAAGGTGCAAAGAAGTCTTAGGAGCACCTGACCAGAAGTGAGCATTGTACTCCAACTTTTGGCAAATGAAGGTCTTATGTATTGAAGCCAGATCAGGGGGGGGTGAAAAATTTCTTACCTCGCTTGAGAAAACCTAGACATCTCGCAGCATTTTTGGAGACTTCGAATATCTGGTCATTCCAACACAAGTTGTCATTTAATCGGAATTTAATGAGCTTAGCATACGCTGCCGTTCTCGTTCTTCAGCCGAAGAGCAGGGCTGTCAGTTTGGGAACGAATATGAAAAGCAGAGAGAACTGTCGTCAGCGAAGGAAAATATTCGATTGCAAGTAGCAGACAAGAGTTCGTTGATGAATAGTAAAATGAGTGTCGGAGACGTTTTGTCTCCGACTTGAAACCATCCAAGACAACTTGAATTGAACGTTCCGAAATGCAATTGCTAAATAGTAGCGTTGATGAAAATGCTTACGCAGTGGTTTTTCCAGCGTAGAAGAACACCTCTTCAGAAAAAGGGGAGGTATACCATCTGGACCAGCGGATTTGTGAATGTTAAGAATTTTAAGTAATCTTGCTACTACACGAGTGCAAAGTGCATTAAAGATAAAGATTCGACGCACTCAAGTGTAGGCGAAGACATAGCACAGTCTGGAAGTGTTGAGTTGGCCGCAAAGTGTGCAGCAAGCAGATTGGCTTTGTCCAAAGAGTTGACAGCTGGAATGTCATAGATAGAGGATGAGGCAGAATTTCTAATGTTTTTGACGAACGACCAACATCTTTTATTACCTTTGGGACGTTGTACCATTTTTTTGCCTCAGTTTATGGTCATATAGGAATTTCACGCGTTCCAGTCATTCCTGGGTCCGGACACTAGACAACAAAAGTGAACAGAAAGCGCAACCTCTGCTGCTTTGAATAGTTGGACAGGCCTTTGCTAGTAACAAGTGAATATGAAGTTATAACTGCAAATACTTTCAGATGTATAAACCTAAAAATTGGTTCGGCTATGTCATAAGAATAAATGAAAATAAAAAGAGGTTTGAATTCCAGTTTCCTGTGTTGCAAAGGACAGGAAAACCGAAATTTGCTTCTCATCATATATTCATAACCTAACTCCAGTGTCTACACTTTTTAGGCATTTCAGAAATTTTAAAGGAAGTTTGACGGTCTTCATATTAATAAACTGTGAAGAGATAGTTATGACCGACATCTATGTATCCGAGTTAATATCGATGGAAGATCTCCCTTACACGTTCAATACTTGAACGAATAATTAGTGACAACTGTGCAAATAATTCAGTCTCTAGTATGCCGGTTTACTTTAAGGACCTCGGGTTTAGCGGACTATGTAAAAAATAAGAACACGGGCAATGAAGGCGTGAATTAATTTAGATAATTTAGATACAAGAGTCTTAGAAGTCTAGCATACAAGTTAACCCAATGGTATAAGGCCTGAACAGTAACCGATGTAGAAAACACACTGCAGTTGAGTAACAACCTTTGGAAAGGGTATAAACTGTACATCAGTGATAATTGGAATATTTTAACATTTGGACGACGCATTACCGGTGTTCAACTTAAGATAACACAAAATGACATTTGTGTTGCCCCACTCCACATACAATATTTCTGTGTCACGTTACTGATGTCGTCAATGTCGAAAGCACGTTATGGCAACATAGCGCTTTTCAGGAGATTTATATTTATAGGTACTATTGTAGACGCCTGAATATCAGTATTTATACCCTGGCTACAATAAAACAGTGGTCTGTATCTATGTTGTTTGGCACACAGAATATTTGAAGAGGGCCTTGCTTCAATCCCAATCAATCTGGACGACTTTTTGTTTTTCAATAATCAAGGTACAATCAAGGCTACTTTGTGTGTCAGGACAAACTTGATATTCCTGACTCCGATGGCCTGTTTATCATTCTCGTTATTATTAGTCTCTTTCATCTTCAAGTGATGTCATTCGCATGTATTGCTTTGAGCATGCATTTTGTTTTCTTGTTTTTCTCAAGCAGTGCGTGGGGATATCTCTATCAACTCCTGTAAAGTTCGTGAGCGGTCCCGATCTTTTCGGTCCATGCTTTGATTTTTGGACAACCGATTGAGGTTGAATTAAGACTAAATAATAGTCACATGATATCTGTATCTCTTTTGCGCGAACAGCAATATAGAACGATTTCCTGCAGAAACGCATCGCATAAATAAATAACCGTTTCCAAAATATATGATATGACAATCCGAAATGGAAAAGATCATCGACCAAAAGATGTGAGCTTAAACACCAGAAGCTGTCTTATTGCAGCTGGATCATCTCTCATCATCATCATCTCATCATCTCTGTAGAATCGGAAAAAGTTAGTGCAATTGGTGTCGGTTGCGAGCAACAATTATCTGTAAGATCACCTCCGATTACCATTTATTGTGGATGCTTTCAAAAACCACTTGATGCAATGCTTCGCTCAAAAGAACTAAACGTTCTACGAGAGATGCATTATACAATTGGCTTACCTTTTACACGATGTTTTTAGTAGTGAATTCTTCTGATTTTGAATAATGACATCAGGCTTATCTAATGATGTTCAACGAATAACACAAGTGTTTGAAGATTGATCTAAAATATGGAGATTTTCTAAATCTCAACAAGGTGCTGATATTTTTGTTGCACCCACATATAAATTCAATCAACTTATCTATTAGACTCGGGTCTACCCACAACATCATTACCATGTCCCTATGAAAATTCATTTCTTAATCAAAAAAATTCTTTAGAAAAAGCTACACCCAAAAAAACTATAAAATTGTAAGCTCCACATGAAACTACTCGTTTAGTAAATGGATGCATTAACAACTCAGATACAAGCGGCGCGCGGTGGCGGTTGTATTTACAAGAAAATGCGTTCCATCATCTCCGAACGACCTAATTTCGGTTCTCTTCTAATAAACACGAGAAGTAATAAAACTCAAGAATTAATTCCAAAATCAAATCAAACCATAGATAGATTACAAAAACAATGCACAGCTGCAACTTTACAGGTGGAGTTGGAAAGCGTCCAAATCAATGCGTATTACTACATAAGGCATAGTGCCCCGTGCCGGATTAGTAAGAAAAATCGGATTTTCAAACACACAGATCTGTCTGTCTGTCGGTGCTGCGGGAAAATCAATTTTCATCTAATTGGAACTATTCTTTATTCTTACGCTTTGAATCCATTAACTGACAGTTAAAAGAAGAGAAAGAAAAATCAAAAACAAATGAAACCTCAAAATAGAAACGCCATCGAAGATATGATGGATGCTGCGGTAAGCAAATCGGTCCAAGTTGGGCTATAAAAAAAAAGAAAAAAACTTTTAAATGCGATAAGACCATGGAGTAAGAATTGGATTCGGGAACAAATAGCCTGGTATGGGGAATATACTTCAGAAAATGTCGAACTTGTTTCGAGTTGTTCGTAGGAGTGGATATAGGATTTCCAAGACTGTTAAGTGATGCGTTGGCCGGGACATTAACAAAATTACAAGGGTAATGACTAATAAGAATTTCCAATAATTGTCTTCTATTTTTCTTTAAATAGAATTATTTTACGAATAGGAATCCCTTATTCCTTCCTTTGAGCTCGGACTGTTTTAGACAGACGGTACGTTGAAACGTTTGCAAAATTTGGCACGTATCCAACAGTATCAACTTTACATCTATAAATAATTTAGATGATTATTATTTTCACGAACCTCAAATATAGATAAAACTAAATATGGGACCCCACAAGAATCATCAGTTAGTCCTCTACTGTTAGCAATTAATTAAAATTTCCACAAAATGACGAAAGAATGGAACTGCCAACTGATGTTTCAAATTGGAAGACTTAAGGCCAGGATCGCGAGCCTTGTTACAGTTGAGCACCGTGCAGAATACAGCACCAAACGGAGAAACGATAGTAGTGATGGAAGATCTGATTGTCCAGGTAAACGGGCCCTCGCCCGTCCATCAATGACGTTGTATGCCCCCCCAACCCGGGGAGGGGACTTATCATAATCATCACCAGACCTTTCCCCTCTGATGGTTGCTATGATTTGTCCAGTAACAAGCTGCCGGTCATAGGTTTTGTTGAGTGGCGACCCAGCGGTAGTCCATACCAGGACTAAAAAACACGTGGGAGTTAGGAGCCCCCCGGACTTTGGTCCGGGCCTAACTTGTTGAGGTAGGCCCCCTTGCCGGAGCATCACGGTGGCTCAATACCCGGAGTGGAGTGTCTATAAGTGCTGGGTACTGAGACCCTAAGATCAGTAAGAGATCAAGATCAGTTTATGTGGGCCTCGACTCATACCAAGGGTGGAGCTGTGCCCTCAACACAGTTCCGCATTGGTATTATTTTGTTAAGTAGCAAATAATCGATGGCAAGGCGTATCCTTGCTCCCATGGATGTATGGGCATCCTGTGAAATTAAATCTTCCAGACAGGTGTTCACGCAAATCATAAGACGTTCTGTCCAGGTAAACGTCGACAGAAGGGTTTGAGCAAACAAAGGTGTGAGCAATAGTAATGGTAAACGATTTTCCGATTTTTACAATGCCAATCACTTGTCATGTCACAGAAGACACTCTGTGTGATCACAAGCCCTACGAGAGAATTAGTTGACTATCACCTGATGGGCAGGAAACCAATTCAGTAATAAAATGTTTACTTTTTATATGGGCACTCAAAAGTGACGCCAGGCCGTAGAGATCACACAAAGCTATCATCCTTAAAAGCCATTCTTAAAATACGTGATGCATCAGTTTAAGAACTTTGCAGCATTATTACGATACCCAAGTACACAAGTGATCATCTGAAGTATACACCAATGTGCCTTCCTCTTGCAAGAAATTTTCACCATCGGAGCGGGAGACATTATCATAGTATAGGAAAAAAATAAGAATGCAGGCTGGAGAAAGGCTCCTAGATTGTAAAGCCAAAAGTAGAAAGCAACGAGTCGTGTCACAGTACTGAACAAAGTTTCCAACACAGAAAACCGTGAGCAATGAGAAGCGTATCTACATCAGTTTTTTAGCCATAGAAACCAAAGAAACCGGAAGAATGTTTGGCAACATACTAGGTGGGGTGAAAAGTAACCGCATGGGGAATGAAAAAATTTTTTTTTTTAAAATGTTTTTTTTTTTTTATTTCATTCAATATAGTCCCCTTAAAGTTTGATACACTTATTCCAGCGATTTTCCAACTTCTTGATCCCGTCTGAAAAGTAATTTTCCGGAAGGTCTGCAAAATACTCCTCCGTGGCGTCGATGATTTCCTCGCGTGAGCTGAATTTTTTTTTGTTGATGAGCCATCTTTTGAGGTTTGGGAAGAGATAATAGTCCGAGGGAGCCAAATTGGGCGAATACGTCGGATGCGGCAGCAATTGGAGCCGTAAGTCATTGATTTTAGCCGTAATTGCGATGCTCTTATGCGCCGGCGCATTGCCTTGCAAAAGCAAAATTTTTTTTCGCTTTATGTGAGGCCGTTATGCAGCGATTTCGCCCTTCAATCGCTCCAATAATGCACAGTTATGTTATGTTGATGGTTTTTCCTTTTTCGAGGTAGTCTACGAAGAGTATGCCATGACAATCCCAGAAAACCGACGCCATAAACTTTCCGACCCATTGAGCCTCCCTCAACCGCTTCGAAGCACTCGTGCCGGCTTCAGTCCATTGCCGGGCACTCATTCTGTTCTCTGGTGTGTAACAGTGGATCCAGTTTTTATCAACAGTTACCAATCGACGCCAAAAGTCCGCCCGATTCCGCATCAGCAAGTCCAAACACTCTTCCGAAGTGCTCTCGCGTTCGTGTTTTTGGTAAGGAGTGAGCATGCGCGGCACCCAGCGGCAGGATAACTTTTTCATATGCAGCATATTGCCCAAAATATGGCGTGTGGACTCATTACTAATCTTGGTATCTACTAGCCCGCGCCCCCTCACTTTCCGGTCAGCCAACACCATTTCACCTATTTTTTTGACATTGTCCTCTGTAACCACATCGGAGGGCCTGCCGCTGCGGACTTGATCGGTAGTGGAGTTGCGGCCATTACGAAACTCTCGAAACCAATATTTGACGGTGTAATCTGACGGAGCATTAGCCCCATAATATTTATCCAACTTTGCTTTTGTTTCCTTCGCCGTTTTGCCTCTCAAAAAATAATGTTTTATGGGAGAACGAAAATCGTTTTTGTCCATACTCAACATTATGTCAAACACGTCAACAACAATCAGCTGTAAAAACAAAACTAAAGACAGTATCGCACTGAAATTTGGCATGTCTGCCTAAATATGAACGGACTTCAAGGCACCATAACCTTTTTTGCAGTAGCATCGCATTCTGGCGGTCAAGGTTACACCTAGTAAACCCCTACAATTCTACCGATAAACTGGCAATTGGATCATCTAATCTAATGATTTCTAATGAAACCATAAGAAGGGGCCCTGCTCTTTTCGCATTAAGACCAACTAGCAATATGGTAAAAGCACTTCGCTTTGCTTTAGAATTCTGCATTCGTCAGCTATAAACAACCAAACCTCGACTTTCATTCCAAATGAGGTCGATGTCGTGAAGAGACCGACAATGGACTGAAATGTTATCTTGTTTACAGGCTAAAGCTGTCAAAAGAATACGAAATACTTGTATTGTCTGTGATACACTGCACACATGTGCTGTTCTATCGATGTTAATTGAAGGACTTCGTGTTGTTCATGCTACTGGAATAATGAGTAGAAATTGCTTACCTTGGATGAAAGTGAGGCCGACCCTCTTGGTATTCGTAGATATCATATATTTCCTCTATTGCAGCGACATGTCTAATAGGTTTTCAGTCAACTGTCAATTTGACACTCATATATTCTAAATAGTGTTGTGAGCATTCCTCAAATTCTTTTTTGAGAAATATCACGCATTCTTTTGAGCCCTCACACACCTCTGACACATATGCCATACACATGTATGTAAGACTGCAAGGATCATAAAGATCAGAAAATCTACCCAAAAGACCTTTCAGCATCTACCAAATCCAATAAGACATTTCTCCAACATTTGTTGTGGCTCCCATAAGAAAAAAATCAAACAACAACCAACCTGTTGTTGTCTTACCATATCTGCATGTCAGTTGATGCTCTCAGCCAACTATGACCTCATGCCAAACAAAAAGACCAACAACAACAGCGATCTGTGCGAGTTTGGCTCCTCCAACCATGCTCATCTGTAAGATTCTATTCATTTATAGATGCACGACAGACGCGAAAATGCTCCGGCCAAAGACACTCAAATATTATACACAACAAGTTACGTCAAAATGACATGGATCATGACCTCATCCCTTGATAGTATGTTCCACCAGCCAGAATTACCATCCAACACCATATCACTGATTTCATCTGACATTAACTTCAGAATCCACCAAGATGACGGCAGAATTATTAATAATTAATGACGACGACGTTCCAACACGCCAAACAGAAGATACAAATCTACTCGTACCTACCATCTCCCGGTTTCTCGCTTGGCTAGGATTGCCCAGATTGGTCAGGTTCATTTTGGTTGGTAGGTAGATTGTTGTTGATTGTAAAAATTTAAATTTTTAACCTCACGACTAAAATGTCAGTGAAAAACCAAAAACTCAAAAAAAAATTAAACCAAAAACATCAAGCGAAAGCAACAGAGGCGGAGGTGTAATTAATTTAACAACTACTTTCAGATACAAGTTGAATCCTGAGCTCAGCCAAAAATTGATGGCTGGCAAGCAACATTCAGTGAGTTACATCTACCAAAAATCTCTGCAGCATCTTTTCGCATATGCAACCAACCAGCGGTACATTGACTGACCTGTGACACTAATTATTCGAGTAATTAAAATCGGTCGGTGGTCGGCGCTGCCATGTCAATTTGCTACTCACAATGGTTTGAGCGCATTCGAAGGTGGTTACTCCTCCATAGATACGAGTACTCGTCTACACCTGGCAGTAGGTATATGCAACTACAAATAGAAACAGCAGCTGCCAAAGAACAAGTGAGTTGTTACTGTTGTTGGTCTTGGCTTGCTTAAAATTTATTGCCAATTCGGATAGCAATAAATTATTCGAAGGCCAAAGGAACGTAATACTCGTAGATGCTTAGGATAGGGTTGTGTATTGTGGCGGAGGTCGGTGTCGATGTCGTTGTCGTTGTCGGTTTCGGTGTTTGCGTCGGTGCCGGTTAAGATGGTGAGATGTCGAGCCACCAAGGCGTGCATCATGATTTAAAAAAATTGTGTGCAGTTGCACATACCCCAAAACAAATTGAATTTTTCAGTACCCAACCAAGTCAACTCTGAAATAATTCGAAACCTTTCCTCTTGACACTGGCAGTGCGCTGGTGTAAGCTTTAAGGTTACGAATTCAACTTGCAACTTAAAACATGGAAATGCAATAATAAAAATGTTTCTTTCGGTTTTTTACTGACCGAGTAGGGTGAACTTTTCGACAAAAGTAACCCCAAAGCAACGTCGAGGTGTGATAAATTAATTCTTTAGACTGAGTTTGGCCTCTCCTTGTGCTTGGCACTGAATAGACATACGGGGATAGCTTTATTGTGGTAGCAGACCATTCACTTTGGGCTTGGACAAAATGGGATAGGTTCGTTGTTCGTTTTGCGCAATGCGACTTTGTGAACAGTGGCAACGTCATGCTAATATTTTGTTTGACCAATAAATGGTTTGTTTGCCATTAAATTGTAAGCTTCCCACCTTCCGGACGGTGTGAAGGAGGCGTTAATTGCCGCTGGAGAAAGCCTGTCAGAAGCAAAATGCTAAATGACTTAAATTTAACAAATGTCCATTAAGATGGAAGCGCAAACATGAAAATCACGTCAAAAAGATATTTCTTTTCAGTTTTAGCATTTTTTTTATTTACACAGCGAGAAAGTAAGACGTGACTTAGAGTATAATTACGAGTACATGAAAGTAAGATGGATGTATTAAGAGGGTTAATACATATTAGGGAGAGCCTGATGAAACTTTGTAACAATTGGAATGACCGTTTGCCTTAAATTAAGGCTACAATTTCAGCTTCACATATGAAGGCGATTAAAAGCGATATGATCTCGATATATCCACTCATTGGTTTAATTGAGCCAAAATGAGATTTTCAAATTTTGTAGTAAAAATAAAAACAGAATGAGATGACTTGTCAATTTGTATATATTTTTGGTGGCAGAAATCACGATAAGACATAAATGCTTGCATACCTCTCCAGGTTTTAAAACACCACGGAGTGGTAGACAACGATAACAGTATATGCAAGTAAAATTGTTTTTTCCTAGATATCTAGATATCTAGCAAATTCCGCAGCTGAATGTTCAACTGTCCAACTAAAAGAAGGAAGACCAATGTAAAAAGCTTTAGCACGACTAACTAAATTATCAATATTTTACAATGAGCGCTTGACCATGAAATTCTCCAGCAACAATTAAGAACGACAGCAATAAAATGGGTGTCAGCATGCACCAAATTATATATTGAACGTCGGCTGAACAGCGATCATAATGTATGTATATATGTTTGTCTCGCAAGAAATACTGAGGCATATCGCTGCTAAAACATTTCCTATAAATGAAGGAATGCCCCAAAAGGGACAATCGTGATAAATAAATCATTATCAAAAGATTTAAACCAGAAGAATGCTTTTGCCACGTTCTAACCTCTTTTCTTAAAATTACTCTCCAATTCGCGAAGCGCCTTTATTATATGATTTTTTTGGTCCTCATAATTTAGCTCGGTATTTGTTGTGCTGCAGCTTGTTGACTGAGGCCCAGGTCCACCCCGGACTGTAGTGCCACTTAAAGAAGAAGAAGATTTGTTTTGATGCGGATAAACTTAGAGAACAATAGAGAACTGCATATGCCCTGAAGCCAACAACGCATCGACGTAATGTGGGTTAGAGGGAATTTTTTAGCTTATATACAAAATTTAAAAAAAATATCTTGCCCTACATCTGTATATGATCCAACTGATCCAGGAACTAAAACCTCGAGTCCATGACTTGCGACAGAAGTTTATTAAAAAATCGTTTTAAGCGGTGAAACTTTCTTTTTTGCCAATGGGTTTGTTAATAAGCAAAATCTTAGTTTCATGAGAGCCAGAAAAGATTCATAAGACTCAATAGCAAACACAAAAGTGCACTGCCTGGTGTGATCATCGTCGCCTTTTTTTTTGCAGCTCATGTCATAGTTAATAACCAACATTACCGGATGATTATTTGTGTTAATTTCTTCAAAAATATCGAAAATATAGACACCAAGGATCCAAATATGTGATTCCACCAGGATGGCGCCTTAGAAGCCAAATGCTTGAGAGATTGGTTTCAAAGTTCGCCAACACACTACACATCGTCAAAAAAAGCTAAATAAGCCATATACCTGAAGTTGTATTCAAATAGAAGTGGCTTGTATCAACGCTTCTAATATATGGCTCAGAACAATATATAAGCAAAAAAAAGTTTTACGTAAAGGCACCTGTTAGTTTCCCAAGTGCCACGAGGTTTATGACCACGAAAACAACAAAGACGTGTACAAAGAGCTAAAAATCTTAAATCATATTAATGAGAAACTTGGATTCGATAGCACTTTAAAGTTTTTTTTTACATCGGCCTTAAGAGAAAAAAAAAAGTGGAATAGGGTCTATGTACTACAAGCTTATTATGGGGTCTCATTTCATACATTTTTTATTTCGTCGAGGCACATAGATCTTACAAATATTGATCCTAAAAGTTCTGCTATAGAGGTTAGCCTTGGATAACAAGGCAAGCTGAATTGATCCTGCACTTTTTCAAGAGATAAATTCTTCGTCGAGTGCTTTGTCCTCTGATGTACGAACAGGATACAACTGGGCACTTTATCACCAAGATGAGCATGTTGATCAAAAGCTGAAACTCGAAAACTACTTTGTAGAACGACAAACGCGGCCGAACTTATGACTTAAAGATCAAGTCATCACGGTATGCAAAAGACTTGATCTGTAAGATAGAAGCACGCACTCGGGATTGTTTTAAATCGATCCCGACAGATTCGTAAAGATCGATAGAATTATGTTAAGAGACTCTGTTTAAAACGAATTCAGATTCTATTAACTCTGCTAAATTAAGGCAATCACAATATTACATATATCGAAGTCCACTTATAGTATTAAATAAAGTATAATAATAGGTATTTAACATGAAGTGCATGTTGAAATGAGGTATCGTCCTAGGGGTATCAAAAATGGAACTGGCCCTCCAGGTTGAGGGCTGTGCCGCCATGGAAAAACTATAAAGGTAACGAAGCAACAACAAGCCTTGTATACAAAAGGATCTACTGTTGACAAATCATGCAAATGAATTAAGGATAATGAACTTCGGTCGGTCAACTAGCGGAGGCCTTTGACAGTTGCAAAGCGGACATAACCATCCAAAGAATTCGATAAGGTGGGCCAGACAAAAAGAAGATCAAAAACTGCGATATCTACTACGGCGGTTGTTATCGACGGCAAAACCAGAACCTATTTGGATGTGGATGTGGATTTGTTGTTGGAGGCAGACTCAGGAAAGAAGTCTTGAGATTCCGACATGTGAACGAGCGCCTCGTAGCAATACGCATCCAGGCTTAATTTACCAACATTAGCCTTCGATGCTCTGGCTATCCAGCTTACTTATAATAATAATAATAATAACATAGCCTGCACGACACCACCTCCGATAACGGATTCAGGCTTATCGACTTTGCGACGCGGCGAAACATTGTCGTAGCTAGCATGCGGTTCTCACATCTCGATATTCACAAGGGGACTCCTGATAAGAGATGTCGCTACTGATGTGCTGGGTTTCACTCGACCACAACAACGAAACCCCTGTTTTGATGACGAATGCCGGCAAGCACATGCAGCTAAGCAAGATGCACACAAAGCAGCGCTGCAAAGAAATACTAGAGCTCTATGAGCAGAAGAGGAGAGACGAACCCCGGCTTCTCAGTGGGGAAAGGAAAGAGCATGAGCGGAGCTACTCCAGGTATGAGATTCGGAAGTTTTACCAAAAGGTAAAAAAAACAAGCCACGGGCACAAGCCCCAAATCGAAGTAAAACAAGGGAACATCGTAGTAGAGTCGCAATCGATGCTGAGAATTAGGAAAGATCATTTCTGTAGACTGTATATCGGCGATAACGAACAGCTGTCAGGCAAAATGTAATTTTCAACCTACTAGATGTATACCAACAATTCTGACTACCCGACCTAGATGAAGTGAAGATAGCAATATTTAAGCTGAAGTCCAAGAAAGCTGCTGGAGCGGATGGCCTGACTGCCGAGCTCTTCAAAGCGGCAGGCGATGACTTGGTAAGGAGCATACACCAACTCATCTGTAAAATATGTTCGGGCGAAAGTATGCCCGATGAAAGGAACCTCAGCATTGTTTGTCCGATTCTCAAGAAAGGAGACCCTCTGAACTGCGCTAACTACAGAGGCACCAGTCTTCTTAACATCGCTTACAAGAACTTATCTGTCATATTGTTTGAATGCCTCAAGCCGTTCGTCAACAACCTGATAGGTCCATATCAGTGTGGCTTCAGCCCAGGAAAGTCCACCATCGACCGAATATTCACACTACGGTAGATCTTGAAGAAAACTTATGAACTTCAGAGCGATACACACCACCTATTTATCGATTTTAAGGCCGCGTGACAGCATCTATAGAGACGAGCTATACAGAGCAATGTCTAGTTTTGACATTCCTGCCGAACTCGTCCATCTGTGCAGGATGACGATGGAGAATGCACGCTGTTCCATCAAGGTCAGTAAAGATCTCACTGAGACCTTTGACGTCAAAAAAGGATTTAGATAAGGCGATGCGCTGTCATACGATTTCTCCAACATCATACTTGAAAAAATAGTGCGAAACTCACGCGCAAACATAAGAAGCACAATCTTTCAACTCATATACCTATACCCCAATGATATTGACATAATCGGAAGAAAGCAGCGTGATGTCAGTGGTATTGGGTTTAGCAATCAACGAGGTCTGTCAAAATCAGACAACGACACCAGCGCTGATATCAAAAGAAGAATAACTCTTGCCAATCGCTCTATATTTTGGTAGCGTTGAACATCTTGAATAATTCCCATTGTTTTTTTCGTTTAAAACTCCAACTCTTAACATAGATCGCTATGTAGAGCCCATAAAGTAATTTTTATAGGCTCCATTCAAATTATTTTGAAATTTTGCATTTAAACAACATGTCAATCAAGTCAAACACTAATTAGGTCAGTTCATACATTGCTAAGAAATATCACAAAGACACATGATATCCATAGCAGGTTCTTCCAGAAATAAACAGACCATTTGGCTCAGCTCACCAAATGGCTACTTTATTGCAAGACCGTCTTAAAGTTTCAAATGTCATTTTAAGTTCCCACTTAAGTCTTCAACAGACATAACCTTGCAACTTGTGCAACATTTGTGCCACTTTTTGAGGAGCATTTAATACAAGTATAGCCGTCAACATTACCCTATGATCTTTTTGATTAATGGACCACCCGGGTTCATTGCTGACAACTTACAGAATGCATATTTCAAGTTGAAAAAAAAAAATCACTTAACACATACTCGCATTAACATCGCCAAAGTCGGCACTACACTCGGTAAGCATTCAATTTGGCGAAAAGTATCTCTCATCAAACGTACAATTTGCAGAACTCTCTTATGTGCACTTATTGAATGCATACCGACAATTAGCAGTACCGTGCAAATAATTTCAACTGGTTTTTTGTGAGCTTAATTGCTAGCATGTTTTACCTCTGCAACACCGTAATACTACATCTATATACTATATCACTGTAGCATTCGGATTCATAAGCTAATGTCTTATTCATTTCGATGGAGCCATTAGTTATTACCACAGTCTGACTAACATACAGCATCCGAACTCATATTCGTGCAGATAAAAGATCTTCAGAGGGGTAACCCATAACCCAATCAAGCTTCGAAATTTCCTCACAAAGCCTCGTAAAATCGTATTTCTCAAACAATTACCCGTAGTCGTACTCGTAGTCATCCTCGTACTCGTATGGCTTGGCATGACATCGAAATAATTAAATCTGGTTCAAAAGTCTTTCCAAACTCCAAACCCCAAAACCAATGTTCGTCGGAATCAAATTTTCTCACCATCTGGTCGAAATAAATGCGCTCACTAGCAGCAGATACGAGTACTTTCGCCATGAATGAAATGACTGAAGGAGGAATCGACTAGCTATGTTGCGATGATTTGATTGCACACAGGGATCAACAAGAGATCATTTCATTTCCCTGTCAGACTCAGTCCATGTGTCCATATGTCCGCCTGTGTGAATCAATTAAATTCGGGATTTGGCTTCAGACGCACTCGGATGTGTGTTCTTTCTCCTAAATGGATCTCCATTTCACTCTTAAACGTGTCGAGTCGTACACTAGTTTATCACATCCCATCAACCTGAAGTAGTTGCAGCAGCCTGTCGTGGTCGGTCTGGCCCGCCAGACTCAGTAGGCATTTGGCAATAAAAATTACGGCGATTTAAATAGCATAACATGGAGTTAACAGCGCGCACAACACACGCCATGACTACTAGATACAATATCTACGACACGTCGAATGTAGGCGAAAGCAAATACAACACACGATCGCCGGCGACATGTTGCGCTTGCGTATCGTTTATCCGTATGTTGCTCGCGATTCGGGGAGTGATCGATTTTCTGTGATTTTTTTTTCTTGGCTATTGGAGGCGGTGTAGCTAGAGCTGATGTTGGATTTAAAGCCGGACTGGCGCAATAGTCGCGAAAGGAAAATAAATAATGCTCGCCCAAGTCTTCACCAAGTACTCATTTATTTAGCAACCAACTTTAATTATACTTCCTGGATGTGGTGGTGAAATCACCTAATGAGGTCGAGAGATCACAGTTTCATTTGTGCGCCAACAATTTAGCACCTTCTAGTGGATGATAGGATGAATAGGAGTGCTAGTAGGAGAGCAGGTCTTGTTCCATTTGTTATATTGCTACTGCATCGGCGAATATGTAACATCGGTTTCGCTTCATTTGCAATACTTGTCGTTTTTTTTGTTTTTTGTTTTTTTTAGTTGTGGCGGTGCGGAATAGAAAAACTTTTACCACCTGAGGTGGCGCAGCTAAGATCCCTTTCGCGCCTAGGATCAGGGGAGGCGTTGTTGCGCATTTAATCACATTGCCAAGGAGGTGTGGCACTAGATATCATCTCGGACAACACACACTATGTGTGCTCAACATGCTGCGTGGTTAAAGTTTCCATTCTCCAGAGTCGCGTTTGGTCATTTCCGATTCGATTCAATGGAATCGACGACGACCATCGCGGTTACGATATTTTGATGCATCTGTGAGCTGGCAAGAGTATGTTACATCCAAGGATGCGAAATTATTTTCGATAGATATTGTTAGATTGCTAATGGTATTGTTTTTTGTCGTGCTGCCGAACCGAATTGCATTTCCTGGTGGCTGTTTCAACTTGTAAGTTGTCTTACTGACAATGTAGTTAATTTCGGGCGAAAGATCATTGTACGCCTCCATAGATATGAGGAATTGATTAAAAATTGAGATTTTTCCAAGTTGCAGATACAAACTTGATCGTCTGGTGCGAGTTTGGTTGAGTTTCAGGAAATTGGTAAGAATTGTCATTTAATTTTGTGTTTATTGAGACGCAGCTGCGATCTTTAGCCCTTTGTGTGTTCGGTGAATCATACATGTTTCGACATAAAAAACTTTGTACTTTATCATAGGCGTTTGAGGGTTTTTAGAATAAGGTCAGGCCCGTACCACTTCTTTATTAGTAGAAGTAGACAATCCTACTAGTAAGCAGAATAAAAATTACCGTAAGGCAACAGACAGGCCAGGCGGAGCAGCTGTTTAAGAAAAAATTTGCCACAGTCAAAAATATCTTGCACTCACGACTTTAGAACTGTTGGAAACAATCGATATTGTCATTTCATTTGTCATTTTAAATGCATTTTTATTTTCTTCAATTCAGTAACTCTTACATGCTAGACAAAAAACGCTTAAAAATTAGCTTAATTAACTTAAAATTATCTTATTCTAACTTACTGGCCCCATGCGGACACTCTAAGTTAAACCTAACAATTCAATTTTGTCTTTCGACTAACCGTACAGATTTTTTATTTTTTTTTTATTTTTTTACATAAGAAATAATTAAAACTAAGAAAACATTTTTTTTTTTTTAAATTTAAAAACTTAGTGTATTTACATTTTTTGTTATAAAATAAAACTTAAGACTAAAAACTACGAACTACCTAAAATAAATCTTAATCTACTTAACATACTTAAGCTAACTTATTGTTAAAGTATTATTTCTTTTTTTTGGTGTGGCTTGAATTTCCACTTTTTTTTAGAAAAGGTTACCCATCTCTGTTTTTTTTTTTTTTTTAGTTTTTATAATTTTTATTTTTTTTTTTTATTTATTTTTTTTTTTTATAATTTTTACTCTTAAAACTACCTTAACCCTACCTACACCTATGTAAGCCGGCCACGGCTAAAAAAGATTAGGCTGACCAACTCTGCTCCCTAATGGAGCTACCCCGCACTGGAGGAGTTCGATGATGGAGCCTCCCCTTCTTCTGCAAGCCACCAAAATTGTTGGTGCTGCCGAGCAACATCCCTCATGTCGCGACTCCCTACCGCCCTACTAAACCGGAGACGCTCCGCACTGCCGTGTGCGACGTCTCTGTCGTAGTTGAGTCGCCTGTCCGCAGCTGTTCGAGCGACGTGGAAGATTAACGGCACCGCTAATCTATCCTGGATCAGACCTTGTTTATCGAGGTAGAGGAACGCTTCTGGAGGAATAAAGCCGTCAAAGCGAACTCTCTCGTGATACATATAATTGGGGTAGTAAGCCCCAGAGATCAGGTTATTCGACGAGGTCATTGCTCTTGCAATGTGCCTTCGAATCAACTTAATAACAAAATTGTCCACTCGTATTAGGTTCGCCCT
The DNA here is from genome assembly GCA_928272305.1 of Volucella inflata. NCBI lineage: Eukaryota > Metazoa > Arthropoda > Insecta > Diptera > Syrphidae > Volucella > Volucella inflata. The sequence goes on from OV743718.1 coordinate 78,580,145, forward strand.
ATTGTACAAGACCTCATTAGGATAGAATTTTATGTACTCAGACTCTGGTGTTCTGTACAAGCGAAGACAAGCCCTAAGGCAAGCCCTCTCAAACACCCGAATCTTTTCCAAAAGACTTGCTCTCACGTTGAACCACACGGGACAACCAAATGTAAGCATAGGCCGAATAAGGGCCATGTAGCAGATCACCTTTACCCTCGCATCGAGTTGTCTGCTATAAAACAGTCTCTTTGTAAGGGCAAAAGCACCTCTGGCTCTGGCCAGAGCAACATCTATATGTTTGTTAAAATACAGATATTGATCTAGCCAGATCCCAAGGTATCTGACTACATTTCGACAAACAAGTGGCTGCCCGTGTTGTCCCACGATCTGAAACTTTCGCCAATTCTTTCTGGTATCCGCAGAGGCCCCAGACAAAGGCGTCCTAAACAGAATGGTTTCCGACTTCTGAAAGTTGATCTTCAACTTCCAGTCGTCGCAGTATTGTTTAATTTTATCGAAGTCACGTTGCAAAAGAATGTTTATAACCTCAATCTTTGGACCTGATCTGTATGCAATTAAGTCGTCTGCGTACGCTATGGCATGGTGAAGTGAACCTATCAGATCACTTGTGTAAATGTTGAAAAGGATTGGCGAATTTACCGCACCTTGTTGCAGACCGTTTTTAATGTTGAATGTGCCAGTAGAAGTCACATCGCCATTTTTCACGATGAACTGTCTATCTGTGAGCATATTGAAAAGAATATACAGTAGTGATTTACTAATGCCCAGTCTGTCCAACTTGTAGAAGAGTCCCTCTAACCATACGGTATCGAAGGCCTTTTCCAAGTCAATCAGGCAGGCACCAGTGCACTGTTTCTTGGCTTTGTTCCATTGGATATCAGAAACCAGTTTAGACGCGGCATGAATGACATCATGCCCCGCCTTGAAACCGAATTGATTATCCGGAACTATATTTCTGTCCTCAACCCACTTAGTCAGGACTCTATTGATGACTTTTTCGAAAACCTTACTGATGTTTGGAAGGAGACTGATCGACCGGAGATTCGCCGGATTGGAGGTGTCTTTATCCCTTTTGGGGATGGGATGTACCACCGCAGTTTTCCAATGCGCTGGATAATGTGCATTATTCATTGCATTGTTAAACAGGGTGGTGTAAATGTCCACCGCTTCTAGTGGGAGATGTCGAAGCACAATGTTCGGTATTCCATCTTTTCCCACTGATTTCTTACTTCTTATTGTGTCGAAGATCGTTTGAAGCTCTTCCTTCGAAATGAACGGGGGTTGTTCCCTTTCATTGGCGATGACATTATTTGCCATGTTCTCGTCACTGAACTGGGTGAAACCCGTGTTCTCGATTCGCCAGTTCACTATTTCATTTCGAAGGTAGAAATTGTGCATAAGGACTCGATTTTCCAGGTCGTGGTTCGGACCAATGATGTCATTTGTCTTGTACACTTCCTGGAAAGTCGCTCCTATAGCCTCGACCTTCTCCTGCGGATCTTCGATCACAAAGAAGTCATCATCAACAACCTCATTTGGATCTATGCCTGCTGTTGAAAGTATGCGTTCATTGTCTGTCGTTCGGGCGATTTTAAGACATGAAAGGTCGTCTTGATCTTTCCTCCGAAATATTTTATTTATTTGCGGGAACATATTCGGGTTGCTGGTGTTTACAGCCCGAATTTTATTGTTCCAATACAAACTTACAGAAGACCTGTAATTTTCTTTTATTAATGTTTGGAGGTTTTTGATCGACGACTTTAATGTCATAATCTCCGGGTTGTGTCTGTCAGTAAACTGTCTGTACAAGGTCTTCAGTCTTGAGAGTAGTCTACTTTTATGTCGGTGAAGTGCGTCAATAGTTGCGTTGCGGAATAAGTGTTCGTTGTCAGTGTGTTGATACCGAGGTATCGTTTTGTCCATAGTCCGTTTAATTGTCTCGTCCATTAGTTTTAGATACCTGTCAATCTCCTCGTTTGACAGATTTCTGTTGGACGGTGGGTAGAGCGAATTCGAGGAGAGTGCTCTAGTCAGTGTCCGGGAGAAGTGTGTCCAACGCACTCTACTATAGTTGTAGGAATGCCTTTGAACATACTCATCCAATTCCGCATTTTCGTTCGGAACGGTTATTTCGGTACTAAGACCGCAATGGTCACTGTCATACACAAAAGTGCGAAGACAGTTTACAGTTTGTTGGTTCGTACCTGTCAGTCGTATTCGTGTGTCAAACAACAGGAGATCCAAATAGGAGCCGTGTCTAGGAAACGACGGACTATCCGTCGCCTTTAGGCCGAGTCTATACATAACACTGTGTTGACCCCACCAATTGAATAGTAGGTTCCCTCTAGTGTTTGGTGTATTATTTCCCCAATCGCTATGTTTGGCGTTGAAATCTCCGCCGATAATGAAGTAGTTTTCCTCCAATTCCAGTCTCAGAAATCGAAAAAGTGTCTCGAGTTCTGAGATGAATAGGGTGGATTGAGTAGCCTTAGATGCATAAACTGACACCATGTATAACCGCTTTCCACTACGGAGAGGGATATACATGATGCATGCTTCTAGCACCTGAAACCTACGTACTACACGACTGTATATTCTTTTAAAACGTATACCTTTTCTTACGAAGATTGCAACGCCTCCTCCTTGTATGGAGTTGGGTCGATTTCTTCGCATGATTTTATACCTTCTATGCCTCATTTTGTGTCTTTTGGTTAGCTTAGTTTCGCTAACCAAAAGCACATCAGGGGCTTGGTCTTTAAGCAACTTGAACAGTGTGACTCTTCGCTCAATCCTAATCAGTGAATTAACATTCACAGCAAGGACCTTCAGGGTTTGCTCCGCCATGTACGTACCCATTACGACTGAAGGTGCGTTAGGCTCGGCAGCAGCGCGTATATTTGATCTACCCGCGTAGCTTGCTCGGTAATTTGACGTTGCAGCTGACCCATCTGCCCCTGGATAGAGAGCAAGATAGCTAGCATGTCATTTGCCGGTTCCGGTGCTCTAGGCGCTGGGGCCTGAGAAGCAACCTTCGCTTGCTGTGCCGTATTTCCCCTACCTGCCGCCATTTGGGCGTAGGTAACCTGGGGAGTAACGGCTGGTGTTTGTGGTAGAACAGGTGGACGCTTAACTTCCACCTTTTGCTGTCGAGCCAGATTTACTCTTTTTATGTATTGGAACTTGGGACAACCCCGATAGTTTGCGGTGTGTCCCGTGTTCTTACATAAAACACAAGAGAGTTGGCTTTTTTCTGACGCTCCATCCCTACCTAGAGCGCATTCTTCAGACTTGTGGTTCTTACCACACTTAACGCATCGAGGCTGCATTTCGCAGTTCGACGCGGCGTGCCCGAACCTTTGGCAGCGAACACATTGCAAAATGTTTTCGTGCCTTTTTACTTTTTCCCAGTGAACCACCTGGTAGTCTAGGACATTGATACTCCTCAGACTATCCAGACGGCTTTCGGGACTGAGCTGCACCAGGAAGAATGGTAGCTTCCGTTTCTCCCTTTTGGCTCTGGCTGTGACGAACGGCTTAACCCCCACGAATTTGAGACCGTCGCACTCTTTCTCTTTGAGCAGCTTTAAGAGCTCCTCTGGATCAGTAGACGGTTCTAACCCCCTCAGCAGCATAGTTTGCAGCTTTTCCCCCTTCGGGGTGAAGGAGAAGAACTCCGTCGTCGAATCCTTTAACAGGTTTTTAATTTTATGATAGCGCTCCACTGTATTACAGTGGATCGCATGTCTATCTACACTAAGTCTCTTAACAAAAAAGTTTGAGCCAATGGCCGACTTACATAACTCGATCGTGTCTTTGAGTTCCATCTTGAACGTATTTATGGGTGGAACCCTTTGTTTCTGCTGCTTCTGCGGTTTTTGTTGCTGTTGTTGTTGTTTCTGCTGTTGCTGTTGTTGCTGTTGTCGTTTCTCTTGTTGCTGTTGTTGTTGTTTCTGCTGCTGCTGATGTTGTTGTTGGTTTTTATTTTTTTGTATGTATTTTTTTGGCACTGTCGTAGGCTGCTGCTTTTTATTTTGGCTTTGTTGTTGCTCCCGTGGCCTTGTCTGTTCGACATCTTGCTGCTGCTGTGGGGCAGGCAGGCTTTCTCTCTCTCTTCTTGCCATTTGTTTTTCTTTAATGGCAAGAACTCTTCGCTGCAGCTCTTTAATGCTGTTGTTGAGAGCATTGACTTCATCCTCTTCGTCTTCTGACTCCGAGGCTGCGAGCGATGCGAACGTATTGTCACCTCCCATATAGTGACCTTCTCCGCCGTCTGACACATATGGAAAGTCGTCATTGTCTGCAACTTCCCTTTTTTGATTTTGTTTTGCTGCCCTTGCCGATGTTGTTGGCACCTCTTCCCTCACTCTACCGGGCAGCTTTTCGGTAGACGTTGAAAGGGAAGGGCGCTTCACAAGGTTAGGAGTTGGTTTTACTGTCCTCCTCCGTTTGGTCATTGCCACTGGATGGGCCGATATTACGGCTTGATCATCAGATGACATTACGTCATCTGCCGGTCCCGCTATTAGAATAGCGGACCGCTCCTTTTTGCTCATCGTTCGATAGCACTTTCGTATTCTATCGACTGTTTTCTATTTTAATTTAAAAAAAAACAAAAAAAAAAAAGAATTTTATCACTTTTCGGGAATCGAACCCACGACCCCTAATTTACTTGTCCGACGGCACTACCACTTGGGCTACCGAAACACTTATCAATATCGACTCTAAATGTGTATATAAAAATTACTATTTTTTTTTAATTACTTTTACGATTAGCCGAAACACGTTGATTCCTCACGGAGGTCTATGAACGACTGAAACAATCGATATGGAAGCATAAAAAGCTTACATGACTTAGGTACAAGCTATACAAAAACAACTTGATGACAGTCAGGCTTCGGGCTAGTAATCGGATACAGCATACTGCGACGAGAAAAATGATAAAGAGACATATTCTGTAAACCTTATATCAGTTAAATTACCGCAAGTGCGAATCTGCTTCCACTGTTTCGTCCTTTCGCTCCAACTTTTGTTAATTGGGAATACCCACTCTTAGCAAAGCTGGAAAACTCATGAGCTTCAGATCGATACGCACCACCTATTCATCGATTTTAAGGCCGCGTATGACTGCATCTATAGAAACGAGCTATACAGAGCAATGTCTAGTTTTGGCATCCCTGCAAAACTCGTCTGTCTATGGAGGATGTCGATGGAGAATGCACGCTGCTCCATCAAGTTCGGTAAAGATCTCACCGAGACCTTTGATGTTCAGAAAGGATTTAGACAAGGCGATGCGCTGTCATGCGATTTCTTTAATATCATTCTTGAAAGAATAGCGCAAAATTCACGCGTAAACACAAGAGGTCCGATTTTTCAATAGTCCGTCCAATTACTCGCATACGCCGATGATATTAACATAATTGGAAGAATGCGGCGTGATATCAGTGGCGCCTTTGCAAGTATTGAGACGGAAGCGGCGAAAATGGGTTTAGCAGTCATCGAGGGCAAGACTAAGTATATGCTGTGAAGCACAAAGGACACGGAACACCGACTTCTCTGACAGAACGTCACCCTTGACAGGTACAACTTTAAGGTAGTTAAGGACTTTGTCTGTCTAGGCTCCGCTATGAATTCAGACAACGACACCAGCGCTGAGATCAAACGAAGAATATCTTTTGTCAATCGCTGCTTCTTTGAGCTAAGAAGGCAATTAATTGACAAGTAAATGCCTCTTTTGAATAATAATCCCAGTACGGCTCTATAGCGCAGAGGCATGGACATTATTAAAAATGGAGGCTGCTTCGAGAGCAAAATTTTTCGAGTGATTTTCGGTCCCGTCTGCGTGGAAGGGAACCTCAGCCAATTTAGCGTGCGAAACTAGAGGCAGCTAGCACAAGAACGAGCTAGCTGGATACGCTTGTCGATTGAGGCCATATTTTAATCAGCGAGTTTTCTACCAGCCCAAGAGCTCGCAAACCAAACCACAGAAGTTCCCGTGGTCTTGGCGGTCTTCTCCTAAGCGAGGAAAGAGGAGTTTTGGTCGGTGAAGCCCTAAGAATATTTACGATGTTCGCTACACAAAACAAGAAGTTTTGTTCATTATTTCTAACAAATTCAGGACACTGAATTTTTTTCGACCAAAAATGCAAATAGGGTTAGTCTAAATCCGATGTAAGGTTATCAAAAATACTGGTTGCAGTAACCCTAAGCTCGGCACGAGGTTTAAAGACGACCATAGTTTCCGAATTGGTATCAAAGCTATGACGGAAAGCTTTGGAATGTTTTGACATCCCGTTAAATTAAAAAAAAAGACAAGGGTTCACGTAAAAAACCAGAGGAAATCGCTCGAATAAGGGCACGCTTCAAGACTCAATACTAGTGTGTCGTGTAGTGCAACTCATAGCCTCCGGAGCGGACCATTGTTTATAATCTGATAGCTGTGATTTTAAGTCGTTTTTGCGTTGAACTGAAGCGGAATTTTGTTGGAATGTCCACGGTTTATTAGCGAATACTGTTTTGTTGAGGGTCTCTACAACATTCTCTAAAACGTCCCTTTGATACACTTTCGCCGAGGTTTCGACACCTTTCTTGCAGAAATCAGAACTCTGTGAATTATCGTCCCACCAAACCATGACAGATGTTAAGTTGGAGCCACGTTGAACAAAAGGAACAAGTTCAGATGCATGTCGTTATAACAGAGCATACATCCCGTCGTTTGTCTTACGATTCTTCAACAGCGAAAATTTTATTTGCGTACTGGAGAAGCAAGGTGTATCTTCAAATAATTTCACAATACCATAGACAAGGTTATCGGTGTGATTTTCAGTGGCCAGAACATCCAAACGAGTTCGCCTTTTTTGTATGTGCATTTTTGCAGGCTCCCGTATAATATATAGCATTGATTTCAGACAACTTAAAAATGTTACCAACAAGGACAGTTTGCTAACTGCAGGCTAGTCCAAATACAAGCGTATTATAAAAAATAAAATAAAATAAACAAAAATCAATTATTTTCGGGGTTATTTGAAAGAGCGAACATTCCCATAAATTATGGAATACGATTCCATCCATGTGGTTCAACCCAATTTTCCAAGACCATGTTGACTGTTTACCGCTACATCTCATGAATGGCTCGGACGATATTCGCTTTAGGAGCTTGAATCGTTTCTGGCATAACAACAAGACAAAAAAAAATCAAACGGGGTCAAATTTTAGCTCTGGAGTGGCCAATAAAGGAGGCTGATAAGACCGATTCTGCTGATTACCGAACTTAGCCGGCGAAGGACCGATTGTTGATGAGCTGTGCGGACTTGCGCACCATTGTGCGGAAACCAAAAATAGTCCGAGTCCATGTCCCACAAAAATTAATCATTGCTCTAGAGCGCTCCGTATTTAGTTACTACTTTTGTTTTAATTTCAATTATCAGTATAAATATGAATGAATAACCAGTCACGTTCTTAACTTTATTCACGTTTCAGAGTAGACAATGAGAAATCAAAACTGTTCATGTTAAGCAGTTCACATTATCGCGAATGCATTGCATTAATTTTGAAAGCTGCCCAAGCTTCAAAACCATTTTAGAACAAGAAAACATTACAAATCTGATAGGTCATCTCGGTCATCATGTATCTGCCAGGGAGCATTAGTTTTTATGTGAACATCCGTATGTTTAGCGCCACTCCTAAATTCCTATTTCCATTATTTTTGCCCACGATGATATGCAAAAATTCAAAAGAAATCATCATCAAGACAAAACAATTCTTCAAAATCCTCATTCTCTCATTCGCAATTTTTTGTTAAGAACCTCCTTCTTAACACCATCGGTCTTGCCAGTCTTAAGCAAACAACATATTTGCAGTCATAAATCAACATATCCAGGAAAATTCATTGAAAAATGATAATTGCTGCATCCAGAGCCACAAAACACAAACACACTTACTCATACACGCACAGGATAATGACGATGGACAACATCTGTTTGAATAGTCAAAAGTGGTGGAGGCATTCTCAAGAGTTCATCTTCCATTTGCTACGTTGCACGAGTAATGCAAGTTCCAAGAATCAGCATTTCTCGATTTCTCGATTTGTGTCTGCTTCCTATGTGCAACAATGCACCGACGATGAAAACAACGACAATGATGACGAAGACTTCAGTCGACTAGCCACGGGCAACACATGTGAATATGCAGCTGAATGCAACCAATGCACACATGTGGGTAGTGTGCTCTCTGCCCAAGGCCAAACGAAGTCAATTCTTTGTCGGAGTCGCAGAGTTCATTATGTGGTTGACGTGGTAAATGGATCTCAATTCGTGGCGTCATACTATGTAAAGGTATGTACTTTTATATAGTGTGTACACAGTGTAACTTAGTAAGAAAAGCATTGTTTCCGATCGTTCTTTAAGAGGATTCGGTTATTCTTTACATGGTTGGTTCTGCACTGGCGACAAATGGAACACATTCAGTACGATGTAGTGCACCAGATCTGGATAAATACAAGTGAAAGAAAGAGGAGGCCAAGCGTCACAAATGCACGTTTCTGATTTCCTTTGAAAACACGAATACAGTCCAAGGCAAGTGGGAATAGTACGCTTAAATCGTATGACTGTGTGATGACTGAGTTCGAACCCAGACAGACAGACGAAGTAGTAAACACTTGCATTTCGTTTCCGATTTGCTTGATTGGTTTGAATCAATGCTACCATGGGGGAAACATACGTAAATGTGGTTACTCAGATATGAATACGTTGTACCCTAATGCGCCCAATGTGCATCGACTTCATTTCCGCAAGGTTAAAAGGTGAAAAGAACTTATAAGCCATGATGTGTAGTTTGAGAATCATCTCTGAGAATTGGTGAAGAGTTGCGCAAATACGTACATGAACAGATTTGCTTGTGTCTACATCTCCACACTTACAAATTCAGCTCCAGGTGTTTACTTTAAATGTACTTTTAATCTGAGCTAAAGGTACTTTGAGTCTGAGCCAAGGGTACCTTTTAATGAAAGTAAGAGTGCTTCAGTGCGTATCTGTTTTCTAAATATTTTAGCTAAGAAAAGTATGAAATGATCCTCGTACAAGGTGGCAAAAGGTAGTTGACCAGCGATTTATTGTCGTTTTGCATATGGCAAGTAAGAAGATGATGATGACAGATGGCAAGTAAGAAGATGATGATGACAGATGGCAATAAATATCTCAAGCCACTCACCCTCGTCCGTACGATTTTATTTCAATGAAAAAGAAGGGTCTAATTGTGTATACAACGTATCTTGTTCACTGCTAAATCTATCTTTTCCTTTTCGATTGTGAACCAGAGCAGCGCACTGATTTTCTGATGATGTCAATATCATAAACGTATAACATTTCCATGATTTCTATATAAACGCACATCTTTTCAAGTATGACAGCGCGTTTAAATGTCTGAATGAGACGCGCCGCAGCTTAGCTTATACGAAAAGAGACAATTTGTTTCCAAAAACAATGACGTGAGGAGATGCCTTTAGACCTAATTGATCATCATAACCAGTGACGAGACATGGGTCTATGAGTTTGACATGCAAACCAGTCAACAGTCATCAGAATGGAAGACAAAAGACGAGTCGAAACTAAAAAAAACCACGCCAAAGTCAGTCAAGGTGATGCTTATTTCTTCTTTGATATTCGCGGTTTTATGCATCGTTTTAGAAAGACATAAACAATTGAAGTGTTCGTGAGAGACAATTCATCAGGAATGGCCAGATTTGTGAAAGAACAATTCGTGGATTTTACACGACAATAATGCGCAATCGCATAGAGCGACAAATGTGATCGAAATGAAGGCCAAGCACATCATAAACACCAACGATCAACCTCGGTATGCACTAGATTTGGCTCCGTGTGAATTCCTTTTAGTCGATTAAAACCATTTAACAAAATTCGTGGAAGGAGTTTAAGGCCATTGCGGAAGACGCTTATAAAAAGAAAGTTAATGTGTTGCAGGGGGTTTCCCCCTTTACAGGCGACAATATATTTCACGAAAATTATACATTTTATTAAACACGGTACACTGTAGTATGATTGAGTAAATATATTGATCTGAATACTGTAGTAAAAATACTGGTGCCTGTGGAGGTTCTGCGATTCAAAGGCACCCTATTCCTAAGAATTGAGCACTGGAGACAAATTACTCGGAAATATGTATATACAAAACTCCTGTGTGTACTAAGTTTAGTTTGGATTTCACTATCGAAAACTTTTCTAAATAATTTATTCTCAACTTCTAAACGTTGGTCGTCATTTTACGCAGAAGCTGGTGAATTCTTCTAAGACTACAATTTTACTTCTCAAATTGTATCATCGACAGTTCTTTTGGTCTGCCTGCAATCAGAAGGTTCAACATGTAAATTAAGAAAACCTTAAATGTGGACGATAGTGGTCTTGAAACAATTTCAGGTTTTAGGAACTATTGTTCTAAAGATGGCCTGTCAAACTTTTCGCGGATTTCATATCCCACAGCCCCATTGGGAAAACAATTAGACTTTGCAAATTGTTATGTATTCACAGGAATCCTGTTCGAATCTTTGAAAGGCGAGCATAATTAAATATAAAAAAGTAGCACTGCACAGCGTTGAGATTTATTCACTTAGCAATTTATCAGATTACAAATTACAATAATTACGAATTTTAAAAGCCGTAAAAATAAGTTGACTAAGCTGAATAGTTATTTTCTATAAAACTTCACGCTTTTTCAAACACATTATACTTGGTAAACAGACATGAGGAAGTGCATTCGATTCAGCAGCTCTGCATTCTCAGCGTAGAGGTACTTTTAGATTTTGAAATTTATAATGCAAAAACTTACCCATCCAAAACCAAACTCTTATTTAAGATATTATAAGGTGACATGAAGGAAATGCTTACCTGAAACGAATAAGAAAACAAATAAAATTAGTTGCTTCAAAGTGATGATATAGTAATAGGTTTTTGTTTATATAACAATTAAAGCATTAACGACAGGAAAAATTTATGATTAAGTGTTTTTGAACACGACTGTAGGGGTATGGCCTACCCCACTTTTTTTTGAAGAAGCTTAACCTGTCGTTTGTCTAATTTTTGGTCACCATTTGGATCATTGAGGCTCTATCTCACCATTTTTGCGCTTTCAAAGATTGAATAGTTTGTGTCTTATCAGTGTGTACGTGTACTAGACATTGTACAAAGCTCAGAAAATATTTATCGAGGGCTCCCAAATTGCATGATCTCAGAGGTCTATTCTCACTAGCCCATTGCGCGGTAGCTCATTGAATCGAGTCCTCAGTAATTCAATGGTTTCGTGGCACCTAGCTATCCTGCTGGAACCACATTCTTCCCGCCCGGATCAATTGTCGTCTATATTTTCGAATAAATACTCATTTATTGCCTCAGGATATCGACCATTGATCGTAAAGCGATGATCCGGAATCATAAATCATGAATCATAATATATTTGTAAAAATTTGGTCGCTCAACCCCTCCAATTCAGTATTTGCTCACAAACTATTGTACATCACATTATTGTTAAAAGTAAATAACTATATCTTAAGTGCTTTTGTTGAGGTTAACAAATGGTTGAACAAGTCGTAAAAGAGCATTTACAGCTTACGTACAAATAGTGAAACAACTTCTGTAATAAGTCAAACAGTGCGAAATTAGTATTGTCTGGTAACTTTTAGTAGTTAATTTGTACATGCGAAAGAAGTGTTGGCCTAAGAATAGACCCCTGTGATACACCATCAGTTTTTTAAAACTTATGTATCTCGGTTTGATTTGAATTAACTAACAATTATCTGTCTTTTTGTATACAACTGTTTTTCATTATTTGGGCGGATCAAATAGTGAACTCCGCCCTTGAAATAAGCATCGCTTTTCAATCTTTTTGTAGAAAGTATGAAATGGAAAGTATGTTCGATTGTGTAGTCAATCCAAAGTGGTTGCCAGCCAAATATGATGATGACCAGATACCCTTTTGTGTTGTTGACAGATGTTGTCGGTATTTTAATTACTGTCATCGATGACAAAGTATTATTCAAAAATTCAATTCATAAATAATAAAAAAAATAAACACAATCCGAACTAGTTGAATTCACTTTCAATACCCGAATTTACCGGAAAACAAATCCATTAATCAAAAAAATTTGTTTCTTTTCTTTGTTTTCATTAAATAATGAGTATGCAAACAAAGAACCTTCCTTTCATTTACATTTACGAACACAAAAGGCGTAGCAAGCTGATTACGGAAACAAACAAAAAAATATCCACAAACAACACCAGTCCACCAGTCGACCCAATTTTTATAATTTTGTTTTGTAAATGCACATGTTTCAACCAAATGCCAATCAAAAGCACAACCAACTTCTAAACAAGCGTAGTACTTGAACTCACTTTCAAAGATTGAAAATGCTTATCACCGATATCCACTGACAGAGGGGTTGGCTCTGTACCTTGTGGTGCACTACAGGTATTGTACAAAAGTAATTGCTGTAATTATCATTAAAGAGGGAAATACCCGTGTACGCGTACATGTACATAGTGCACCCTTTGCTCGTTTTCAACGAACCAAATTACAACCTTTAGAAGCCAAACTGAAGTTCACAGTCGGATATGGAGTAAGTGGAGTCCTACGAGTATAAATGGATACACCTTATGGAAAACGAAAGTCTTAGGTATCGTTTGCATAAAGTTTGGGAATTTTTTTTTCTATGTTTCCCTCTAAATTTCCAATGCAATCACCTGTCGTATGGACTGACGCGAAGGCTGATGGATTGGTGGTCAAAGCCGAGTCAGCACGAATGTAACAAACAAAAAAAATTCATTTGTCGGTAATTGGAAACTCATAAGAGGATTTAACCGAAAATTGCTTCTGTATAGTTCGGATTCGTGTCCCTTGACATGACACACGACAGGAAAACTAATTTCTACTTGACGTTGGTATTTATTTTATTTTCTATTATTTTCTTTTCCAACTTCCCAAACACAATCGGTGAAAGTAAACGAAAATTTGTCCGTCCCATGTAGTGCTTGTGGAGACCCCAGAGTTGCTAGGGTCTCTAGAGTCTACTCTGTCACTTTTAAGTTTGTTTAAACTTTGGTCTTGAACTTTTGTCAACGTTTCCTCTTTTCCACACTTGTTTCTGTTTGTTTGATTGTTACAAGTAAATTGTTTAATTGTCGCTGACTGCAACAAAAAAAGAAGGAAAATAAAATCAAATAACTGACAAGCCAGCAAATTGTTTGTTCAAAGGTTACCATATGTCAGCGAACTGAATATAAAGATGCTTGGCTTTAGCTACTGAAGGAGACGGGTAAAAGACGAAATGAAAAAAAAATCGGTGTTTGGCGTCCAAAACCATCTAAATAGAGTTTCAAAAAATACTCACTCTTAAGAGATTTGAATGCTAGAAATGATTCACAAAGTCTCTTATCTGTCGTCCACTGGGAATAATGATGATCGTCTGTTTGATCATCACTCCCATCGAAATCGACGCAATAACATTGCGTCTAGCCATTTGTAGGTTTCCGTCCGAAGTTATAGCTGGTGACACCAAGAATCACAATTCGAGTGGGGGAATTGGATTCCTTAGACTGACTTAATGAATGCACACATTGTCGCCACAGACTAACGCTGCATTTTGTAATCTGATGCACTTTTGTCACGGTTCAAGTCTATGCGTTGCTCGTACTGTTGCGTTTTATTGCTGAGGGATGGTCATAATATCATCGGAATGGGTATTTGATTTTCTTGCAACAAAACGACTCTGCCTTATTCTATTATAGGACGACTTGGGCTGGCTACCATCTGGCGTGATTTAGAAGCAACATTCTTTGACACTTATTGAGGTTTCATACCGTATTTGGGTTGTTGTTTAGTTTGTTTTGGATTGTCAAAGAACATGGTTATTGACATTTGGAACAAAAATTAGTTGTTTCCACTTCAACGGGTGCACCAGAAGAGCATATGTTGGATTTCTTTGATTTGAAGTAGTTGAAGGTCTTTGACATTACATGCATACTATACTTTAGTGTACGAATCCATGAAACAACGCATTCTTCGCATGAGTGATTGAAATAAGTGGGGCAAATCTTAAATCCAAACAATCGTATTCATTGAAAACGTAGAAATGTTCTAGATGTTTCAAGACTTACTTCACTTTTGACCAGTTGTCGAAACAATTTAAGGAATGGCATCAATTCGGAATTTCGTACATCATTCAAATTCTTAGTTTTCCCTGGCACTTTTGCTTATAGCAACAGTATCTAGTGACCTCAATATACCAAACTCTTATGCAAGTCATTTCCAGTTTTTTTTTTTTTTATAGTAAGATCCGATCCGATTTTTGTGGGCGGTGGTATTGAGGAGTAGTCCTGAAGAACAGGGACAATGCCTAAATACTAAAGAGGTTTAGTGATACCTAAAATTTATTTCAAAAGTAATTGGCTTGTTTACTAGATACCTAGCTTAAGGGATCATGAACTTCCATGGGCATGTTTCTTCGAGTTATTCCGAGATAGGAAGTTGAGGTGGAATCTGAAGTCGTAATAAATAGTTAGACGCCCCTAATTAGTTAATAAGAGAACAGAACAATAGCGTATTGACCATACAAAGATTTTGTTTGATGGCAAACCTAAAAGAAGACAATATATCTAGGAAATAGGTAACAGCATAATGAGATATGTCAACTCAGGATTTTTTAGGAATACCGATATTAGTGCTCTATAACAGATCATTAAAAAATGTTGAAAGCAGTGTCTTTAAGGGCTTACAATTTATGCCGAGGGAAAATTCTCGAACTTGGTATAACTTTGTACGACATTAATATTACAATAATGTAATGCTCATAATATTGTTTAAAGTCTTTTTGTGAAAAACGTCATCTATAGGTATAAACGAAAAATAGAAGACTGAATATGGTAAAAAAAAACTTCCTTACGGATTCCAGGCTCATAATTTCGGATTTATAACCCTCCAGCGATAAGCAATTTTGGATACTTTGAATAAGTGTATTCTAAAGAAGTCATTGTACCTAGTTATAAATACTGGTTCACAACTGAACTCACTCATTACGAATGTAACACTGGGCGCATCCATTTCGTATTGATTGCGATTTGATAGTTGATATTTATGCTTCATCGTGACGTAAAAAGTTTTTGACATTAATTGCTTACAATCATGGAATGCGGCGACATCGAAAATCGTACTGTTGTAGTTGGCCTACTTAAAAACAACATGGAAAAAGGCGATATATATAGGACGTTGCGACCGCTTGGAATCACTCACAATTTTGTGTATCGTGCTCATGCGACTTCATCGCTCCGCTAGGGTATGTCAACAACTGTCAGGCAGACGCCTTTAAGGGGATATTGTGGTCTATAAATATGAAAAATTGATATTATTTTTTTTGCCGAAACTGTGTCTAGAACATATTTTTCTCGAAACTACTTTTTTCGAGCTGCTCTCGTTCTACTCGAATGATTCACTTGAAACTTAGTGGAAATCTTCTTTATATATCCGTCTATAGTTTGGCCCTTGAATTTTGAAATTTTTCGTTTTACTAGTTTTAAACTTTAAAAAGTAAAAAAAAGACAGGGTAAACAAAATTGTTCTCCAGATCGTTGCCATTTTTTGAATTTTTTTTTTTCCAAGGGCCGAACGAAAGCGACATCTTTTCTAAAGAAGAATACTATATTTTTTTTTTTTTTTTTTTTTCATAATACTACAAGGGTTGAAACCACGTCGAGCAGGACGCACATTTTGTTTTATTCATCAGCCTATAACTTTTCGAATTTTGGAGTTTTTTTTTTGTATTTTTAAACATTCTGTAAGAAAAATGGATATTACATATTTTTTTATCTTGCTCTAAAAAATGCCCAAAATTTAGGCTTCTAGACGAGAATACCCCTTAACTTGGATTGCTCTGATCGTGCAAAAAAGAGCTTTCGATGCTTTAGGCACAATGTTATTTTCTAAATAGATATTAACTCTACGGGTCTTATGTCTCAGTTTCGGCAAAAACAATTTTAGACTTATGTCCCGATGGTTATTTAATTTGTCTTATGGCCTCCTATAATGGGGCATAAATCTAAAAAAAAAAAAATGGGACTTACGAGGGCGGGTCAATAAGTCCGTGACTTTTTGAATTTCTGACCTCTTTACTGAAACAGCAACACTGCTCCTGTCAACAGGCATCTGTCAGTTGACTCCTGTCAAAATTTAAACTTGCTGTGTCAGTTAGTTTGTGTTTGACAGCTATTTTTATCAGACTACTCACTAATTTGAGGAGAAAATGGAAAAAAGTGAATTTCGTGTGCTTATTAAGCATTATTTCTTGCGAAAAAAAACCATTACCGATACCAAGGCTAAGCTTGATAAATACTATGGGGACTCTGCACCATCGATTTCAATGGTAAAAAAGTGGTTTACTGAATTTCGTTGTGGCCGTACAAGCACTGAAGATGCCGAACGTCCTGGACGCCCAGTTGAGGTCTCTACACCCGAAACAATCGAAAAAATTCACGATATGGTGTTGGCCGACCGAAGATTGAAAGTGCGAGAGATTGTGGAAGCCGTAGGGATCTCGCATGGCTCAGTGGTTTCAATTTTGAATGATCACTTGGGCATGAGAAAGCTTTCCGCAAGATGGGTGCCGCGTTTGCTCACAGTCGACCACAAACGCAATCGTGTAACAACTTCACAGGAAGGTTTGGCGTTGTTTAATCGCAATATGAAGGAGTTTTTGCGCCGTTTTGTAACCGTGGACGAAACATGGATCCATCACAACACACCAGAGAACAAACAACAGTCAACAGTGGGTTTCTAAGGGTGAATCGGCGCCAAAGAAGGCCAAGGTGGGTTTGTCAGCCAATAAAGTTATGGCGACTGTTTTTTGGGATGCACGCGGGATAATCCACATTGACTACCTTCAAAAGGGAAGAACAATCAATGGGGAATATTATGCCAACTTATTGGACCGATTCAATGACGATTTGAAAAAAAAACGACCTCATTTGGCCAAGAAAAAAGTTCTTTTCCACCAAGACAATGCAAGGGTGCACACATGTGCAGTTGCCATGGCAAAAATCCATGAATTGGGCTATGAATTGCTCCCTCATCCACCCTATTCTCCAGATTTGGCTCCGAGCGACTACTTCTTGTTCCCAAACCTGAAGAAATGGCTTGGTGGAAAAAGATTTGACTCCAACGATGAAGTCATCTCGCAAACAAAGGCCTATTTTGAGGACCTCGACAAATCATTTTTTTTTGGAAGGGATAAAAAAATTGGAGAAGCGTTGGACAAAGTGTATAGAGCTCAAGGGAGACTACGTTGAAAAATAAAATTATTTTTTTATCAAAAAATCTGTGTTTTAATCCAAAAGTCACGGACTTATTGACCCGCCCTCGTATGTTACTGCGCCTGAAAATACACTCATACTCATTCATTGCTAATAGATGAAAAAGTGGTCCAAGAATTTTGGATAGAAAAATTTCATTGTTTTGAAGACATCGAAAGGGTTTCTGAAACGGAACCTTCTCGGATCTTCAGTTCATAGGGATCAAATAGGAAGTTGGATATCCAAGTGAACATTGAGAAACGAGAGTTTTTTTTTTAAGCATTGCAGGATTTTGATCGACATCACACGCACATATTTTATAGAGTACACCTATTTATTTGTGGATATCTTTAGATTTAAGTTATTGGTGACAAATGACAGGAGGTCTTCTAAGAGCTAGGCAGATTGATATCATCATAGTAGACGGCATCGGGGAAGTATGTATTTATATGCAACATTTTTGTTCTTGGGTGTTAAGTTAATGATTTGAAATACTCTTATGTCTCCGACAGCGTTAACAATATTGTAATTTGCCCAAATACTCGTATACTCCATAAAGTATGGAAGAACAAACAGTTGTCCTTAGTTGTTTGTGTTTGGTTAAACTGCAGGTATTCGTTGCCATGGTCGAAAAGGCAGCACGTCAGAAATGATGTTTTTAGTGTGAACTATGTAAGTAAGAGTCGATCGTCAAAATGTTTGAAATTTGGCAATGTTGGTTAAGAAACTACCAGAGATCCAATACAGTTGTCTCAAGGTCTTCGTGACTTCAACTTTTCATTGTTGGACCACTAATTCAATTAAACTTCCGTAAAACAAAACAACATTCTTTGTCTTCAGACAAAAATCTTTCGTTTTCATGCATGAAATGCAAATCAAATGACAATCACATTCTCTTTGACTTCTTCATATGGCTTCTAAGTATTCGTTTAAAGACATCCGCATATTTTACTATTTACGTCGATACATTTATTCGATTATACCTACGAGCTACGAGTATACCTTTAAACTTTACTTATGATCTGATGTATGACGTTTACATCTGAACATTCTCTGTGGGGTGGTGTTTCTTTCTTGAATTTTAGATAATCGTCGACATGTTCTGACCTCGACTGAGACTTTACAATTGACCTTTTGACGCAAAGAAGTTGAAGGGCGATGCATTCAACCAGTTTCCTTAAAAAAATATCGCCTCTTTAGCATGAAAAGTGTTTAAGGAATTACAATTGATAAACGAATTGAAACTCTTTTGTAAAAATGTAAGAAAACCCCCCTTACCTAGCACAATGGCACCGCAAGTTTATTTCACGGAACATAGCCCACTGCGGTGCTATGATTTAACGAGCACCTTTCCGAATGCCAACAGTCTGAGCGAAGTAGAAAATATAAAACGTAAGAGACCGTTACAATTCTCCCTCAACTAAGTATGCCGGTGCGTCTGTAATTTAAATTCTACCGCTTACTCAATAAGGTAAGTCATAAAGCAGGACTGCTTTGCTGCAAGGTGCTGCATTCCATCATCTACGGATACTACCATTTGTTCGTATGACCATCTCGTATCGCCCTCAGTACGATTGGACAAAATTTTTCTCGTCAAATTCGATTCACTTCTTCTGAAAGTCGATGGAAATTACTTCAACTATTTCTACGGCTCTCTGTTGGCCATGGACTCATTGATTTATTCATATAGCACTGGTAGCGTATACGCGGTATAGACTTCCTCTACAACCTGCAGCCATATGTCGTAATATTTTGATCAAAATTGTCCAGAAAAAAAATTAATATCGTTCCACTTTGTGATTTCGTTGTGGTGCGCTACATAAACAGGTAAAACCTCCCCACAACAACGATGATGATGATGATGATGATGATGGTGACGACCCGACCATGATAATTTGTGGTGCTGCAGGTGGTAGTGGTTGGTGGTAATGATGGGCAGCCATATGGTAATTCTGCCAGTAAAACCGGTGAAAACTCCATCTATCAGTGACTTCCAACAATTTTTCCCACCCTCCTTTCCACCAAGATACACGACTTCGTATCTCTGGGTATCCGGATAGATTTTCTATATCTTCTCTTTGGGAGTACTCATGTCATTTTCTTTACACACTTGCGCCAGCAATATCCGTTGTTTTACTGTTTTTCTGCGATTTTTCCTCGGTCTCTGTGCTGTTCCTTCCCTTACATTTTCATCGATCCAGAAGTCCAACTTGGACTTAGACAGTCCAATTCTATTGCGTCTATTCTTCCATTCTAGTCATTTTCTATATACATATGTACGAGTATGTAAATTTTACGGTAAACAGAGTTTGCACCTCATAATGGATGAAAACGAACAGCAGAGGTAGGGTAGGAAAATGGAATATTAAATAATGGTCGAGTTTAGTTTTCACCTGTAAATGTGTATCTGTTTATTTATATCTCAATCGTGCAGCTTCCCGTTGTTGTTGTTGTAATTGGACTAGATACTGATTGGATTCGAGTATTAAAATCATAATAATCGGCTTATTGTCTATGTTTTGTGCTTTTTTTGTTTCCGGTTCAAAGTAGAGGTTTGCGTGACAGTTGAGATACTTTGTTGAAATTGTCTATCTCTCTGTATAATTTACGATTATTTTGTCGAACACATCAAAATTTGTTGGTACTATTGTTGTTGTTGTATTATTATCGCTGCTGTGCATACAGATACGGAATAATTTGAAACAATTGCATGTCATGTGACTGAGTTTGGGGTTCAGTTTGTTTGACGCCAGCCTTTGCCAAAAGAAAGTTTTGGGTTTCGATTTTAGAGTTTGTTTCTTCCCTCTGTTGCAAGTTATGCAAGTTGTAATGATTTTGATAGGGAAGTGTCGTGGTGATTGATCAATTTCTGGGTAAATGTGATGAATTTCAGAGGACGATAATTGGGGTTGTACGGTGCCAGAAAATTTCACTTTCTTTTGGGATTTTTGGCCCATAGAAATAGTTTAAATTGTTGCAATTGACAAGAAGCCAAACAGGTGGAGAGAACCATATTCAAATTTGAAATCAACTCTGCCAAAAAATGCCTTTTCATTTGAGAATAAATCGGGCAGCAATTTTGGCATTCGGTTATCTTACTATTACTGGCACCTTGGTATAGCAACTACTGACAGAATGTGAAGCATAATTTTCACTACCACAGGTGTGGTTTATACAACCGTGATTATGCAATTCCATGTCATATTACAGGTTGAAATGTAGGAGATATAATAGTCTGAATTTTTGTCGATTTCATTGGTTTTCCAAGTTTCAGTAGACATAGGTTTCAGTTTCACTGCTTTTATTTATGACCAATACATTCATTGGACTCCGTTAAATTTGCTGATGCTTGAAACCACACCTTTCATCTTATCATTTATTATAATTCTGCATCTATATGGTGAACTTTATAAGTATTTTAAAAGTTGTACACACAGATAAGCTTCGAATTGACAACATATTCAATACCATATTTAACATTTTTTTAACAATTTTCTTTTGTACAATACCGTCTCTGTACGCAGTAATTAGGCTTAGCATTTTCGTTATAGTATGTGTTATATGCACATAAGTATGAAAGAATTTTACATACATATCTTCCCAAAGCAAGTGAAAGAATGACTTTGTCTAGAAACCAAAATCTTTGAAAAGCAAGTGACTTTTGAACACTATTTTGGCATATACCAACGTTTAAATGCTCCAGTTACCAACACTGTGTATTTTAATTTCGTTCAACCACCATTGTACATTATCAATATTATATATTCGTACATACATGCTGTTGAATTTTGAGTTTTTAAATCTGTCCATTGAAAATTTCTCAGAGCTTTATGAAAACTTTTTTTCAGACTGATAAAGGTGATATACAAATCTTCTGCGGAGCATTATTATCAGTGTTTGCTTTCAAGAAGCCAAACTGTTCGCCATAAAATTAAAAATGTTGCACTGTCTTACTGCTTAAGACTGCTCGTAAATTTGCGTTTTATATGAGAGTATCTTCATCGACCAGAAATTCCTTCCTCCAATATGTTTGAATAAACTGTCTTTTCATCATTTATATGAACTGAAGGATTTTTTTTTTCGTCCACTAGCTTATCGCTTGGTAATTGTTACAGTTTTTTGTGACGTCTCTGCCTTTATGCAGTAAAACAGCGGTTGATAAACAATTATGATATAAAAAGGTTTTAGATTTTACTTAGTTATTCCCTCTTTACTCATGCATACCTCTTATGATTTTTAAATTAATGTCGAAAACGGTGTCAGGCACATAGTGATAGAAGGGCTTAAGAACAGTTTAGACATTGCTCTCTGAAAATCGTTCTTTAGAACGATACGAATGCCATGTATAATCTTTTGATTTCTTATTATGTTTTGTTGAAGGCGTATAGCTTAGTTTCGAAATTTACAGTGATCCTACTTCTCCTTCCATAAAACAATGTTGGCGACTTAAAACCATCTTTGCAGCGTGTTAAATGTAAGTGAGCAACACTAATCCACTAGCATCAGTGGATTGGAGTCCTTGCTGATTTGTTTCCCCTGATTTTCTAGGTAGTGTTAGCGATCTTTAATATAATTAATAGTGGTAAAAAAACACGTGTCTTAAGGCACTCTTGTTGATGGTAATCGGGGCAAAATATCTGTGGTCTCTTAGTATGACTAAAGGACTTTCATTCAAACATTCTTATTTTTAAGAATGAATTTACAAATATGTATATTGAATATCAATATTGATTATTCCGTACAGCTTGTACAAACGTTAACGTATGATCTCCGGCTTAACAAAGTCTATCCTTAAGTACAATCCGTACCAGTCTTTAAACTGTCAGAATAATTGAACTTAACAAAAAAAAAACAAGCGAATCCAATTTGAGAGAAAAGGAGACCAGAATGGTCGACTGAAAGGATAAAAAATGTCTCACAAATCAATCTTGGACTAAGGAATTCTTGTTGGCTTTGACATTAACTTTATCTTAAAGGCGAAAGTGCACGCAAATTCCTAAATCCTCTATGACTAGTAATATACACGTATTTCGGTTGGCAAATGCTCTTTACGTGTCTTAATATTGAAAACGCACTTTACAACAGCTGTCTCGATGGATCATAACAACCGGCAATCATATACATTCTTCGTTCAACATTATTTAAATCCCCTGCGTGTTCACCTAGAACCGCTAGCATGGATCAGGATCTTAGAAGATGGCTGAGAAACACCTCCATAGAGCACTCTATACTATTATATAAAAGGAGTCAATATTTATTCCCCCAAAATTTATTTCAGATTTCACTCCTCAAAGTGTTTAAAAAGATCAAAGATTGATATCAATTCACTCCACACATTTTCAGAAAAGATATTCTTGCTTCGCTGCATTCATAGGTGATCAGTGAAGAACTTCTAGTTCATTGAAACCCATCATATAGTTGATATCATAATGAAGTCGAAAGACATAGATATAAGAATTTAGAGTAGCTTAGAGTGCCTGTGTGGGGACAATAAGTTAGTATAAGTTTGTAAAGTAATTGTAAGCTAATTAATTTTCTGTTAGATACATTCTAAGTTATGATAAGTAAAATAAAATGCATTTAAAACTAACTAAACTAACTGTAGTTGATATCAAAATAGGAACCAATTCAAAATTAGGTACATTGACAAGATTCTTGTCATTGGATGTAGATACAATGCATGCTGAACTGTGGTTTTGACAAATACATGAAAATAAACTTCTAGTAGGTCATTTACGAATGCACAGTAACAAGACGTACACCAATAACAAGTTTTGACATTTCTTACGTACATACTCGAATGTGTTAATCCGACAGTTCGTTAGAATTCTCATGCACTGCTACGAAGCCTTAGGCCAACAGTGGATTGTGAATTGTTTAATAAAAGCTGCAATTCACAAAAATCCAGCCGGTTCTACGAAATCGATATTTGATCATTTTAAAAGTCATTTGGAGGCTAATCACAGACCTGCTAAAACGAAAATCTCTATCAGAATGCAGCTCCACATAAACTCGTTTGGCATGGAAGTCATACGCCTCCAAATTACATGAAATCGATCCGCACAAATGAACCAACAAAGAAGTCAAAAACTCAAACCACAAATTTGTGTATACGTCAAAACTTCTTTAAGATGTCACATCATGGTTTACACTCCTTATCTCTCCTTGTTGTCTTGTTTCAAAACCGCAACCAAAAACACTCCAACTCGTTCACCATACTCGTCGTAATATTCGTATTCGTAACTGTCATCTTAAATTTCCACCACAAAACTACAACACGTTGGCTACTGCTAATAAATGCTTAACCTCTCCCCATAACTTTTAGTTGGCTTCCCTGTTGGAGTTTGGAGCAGAAGCTAGTGATCTGCAACATTCCAGTTAATAAGTTGTCGACCTCCTTCAAAACTACCTCCAAGTCTGAGCAATATTTAGTGAAGAGACCCAAAATAACCACGCAAACGCACTGGCACATGTGTGTAAAGGATATGCGCGCCATCTGTCGTGTTTCCAGTTTGGAAACTGATCGTAGTTGAGAGGAGGTTCACCTCCTTGCTTGGTTGCAAAAAATGTGCAACAGACACGTCAAATATATCGAATTACAGGCATTTAAGGCGAAATAACTTTCAAATTATCACATGTGATTCTAAGGCCAGGGTAAGCCTCTACATCTAACCACCGGCAAATAGGGGCTCTTCTAGAAATCCGCTACAACAGCTCCAACATCAATTGCAAACATCTCCTACATGACAATTAACACACGAGAGGAATAGAAAGAAAATTCTCCGGCGAATTTAATTTAGTTGGGCGCGCACTTTTGGTGCTACAAAACTGCAATGTGCTCAATGCACTCACTGCGCAGTGCATTTCCACTGTGACTGTAGATAAAAATTAAGTGAAGCATAAAATTTAAACCGATCACAAGTCGGGCACAGAGGAGGCACTTGAGCATCGAAAGTATCTATGTATCTGTACAATCTCGCGTACGACAATGCTCATCGACCGCTTCAGCATCTGCTACTCTGTTACTTTGAGCCTGCCTCGGCCGCCTCGACAGGCCTAATGTTATTTATCTGCAATTGTAACCTTATGCACAATATTATTATACGAGGGAAATCCCCTTAGTACCAGCAATCAGCAACCAGCAACTTCTGCGGTAGCATTGAAATTTGGATTTTATTTTTTTTTATTTTTGCAAACTGTTTTTGTCTCGAATCTGAAATGGTTCTTAAATTACTCAAACCTCACATTAGTCTCTATTTGTGTGTGTGTTGTTTTTGAATGGTGACTTTGTTCCAAGTGATTTTCCTTTCACTTAATCTAAAGTGTTCCAGCTGCGAGTGGCTTAACACAATAGAGGGAGCGGACGGACATGTGTTGCATTAAAACCTCTAAAGTAGCAAACGACTTAGAGCAATGGAAGAGAAAAGCACGTAGAAGGAGAAACAACAACAACAAATTATTAACAACAGCAAAACAGAAGTTCGGTCTGCAGGTTAGACTTGAGTAAGCAGAGAATCTAAGATAGAGTGCGCTTTTGTTGGAGGTAATTAGGGGCGGAGTGTTGTACTAGTATGTATGTGCCAACTGATTTGCTGTCAGAGATTTGCGTCAGCTCGCACCCGAAACGGGACGTAGAAACTTTAGATTACAAAATTGGCAAGACATTTGTTGAGAGGTTTGTGCTAAGTTTCGCAATCTAGCACCTTCAATGCTTCGGACGGCATTTATGGTGGAGTCTGGGGGCTAGAAAGGCACGCGATCAGAGTTAGAAGTTCTTGTAAGACAATGAGAGTGGTTTACTAAGAATGTTTTGATTAAAGGTATTAGAGTGAGGAGTAGTTAGGAGGATGAAGGTCTAAAAGTTTTTTACAAGGTGGGATTTTCCAGCCAGTAATTGACTACACGTAGTAAAGACTAGAACGCAAAGATGAATAGTAAATGAGTGTACTATAAGAGGGGTTGAACGATATCACACTGTTTTGAAAAGCTGGAATATTCTTTTAACATCTCTAATAACACACCAGCAAGTATTACCAGATAAAAGCATCAACATATACTAAGTTCAAAAAAAAGAAGACAAGAAGGACAACTACATTACTACTGTGTCTAAACCAGGGCAAATAGAAATGCATATAGGGCGCAGCTGTCTCCAAACGAACGTCTTCGACAAGGCCTTAAGAAAAAGTTTCTATACGATCTTTGAATAGACCACAACTGAAGTCTCACTGAACCTTACATGTAACTTTCAGAAGGACGTAAGAACTATCTTTAAAATGCTGCGAGGTGCTGTTGTCGCAAGCTGCAGACTAAGGCAAGGAGTCATGTTTGGTGTAGTTTTTGCAGCTGCGATATTATTGGCCCATTTCTCTTCCAAGACGACAATGAAAGAAACATTGCAATCAATGGGGAGCCTCGCATAACAATCGAGTTTTAGGGCAAGATATTAAGGAATTGAACTTGGGCGAGCTAAGCAAGATGCGTGGGTACGTGTCACACAAGCCGTCCAATAATCGTGTAATCAGTCATTTTGGTGATATTGTTTGGCCGCCACGGAACTGCGATTTGATGCAGATGGACTTTTTTGTAGGATGACATTAAAGATCGATCTTATGCGAAAAATGCAGAGACCAATGGGTCCATACAAAAATGTCCAGATATCGGGCAAAGTCTCTTAAGTCCTCGTGCATGCTCAAGCGACAGCAAGAGTCATGGATGAAAGGCCAATGTTAAAAACCTCTGTCATACATGTTTACATAGACCAAATACTGTCACCAACGACTTTTTAATTATTTGCTGGCTCGATCTATCTCTAAGAAGCACTTACCACAAATTGAATTGTAGATTACTATCAAGATTATCAAACAACATCGTTCTTCATTGGTACGACAATGTCAACGCCCTTTAGTGGCGCTAATACGAGTATTTAATTGTACTACGAGACATGCTAAAATAACTACAAAAACAACAACAGTAAACCTGGAAAAACTAACATGATTTTCAATGATAAACTTTTCATTTTCTTCCATGGCCAAAGAAACAAACAGTGAACACAAAAGCAACACTAGTGTGCACATATTATTCGTACCATCACTCGGAAAAAAAATATCTACAACCAACTTTGCTGACATAAGTATGTGTACAACAAAAAAAAAAATGTTTTGCCGAGTTTAAATTGTCGTTAATTTTCTTAATTGGTTTCCTTGCAAACGCTGAAATTAGTTTCATTTTCTATCTTTTCCTCATCTCTTTTTCTATTTCTATTTTTGAGATGGACTGCTGTCCTTCCCCTCTCTACTCCTGATTTGTGGCTCAAGACTCGGTATGTTCACATTTTTTGTTTACTTTTTGCGCAATTGTAAATTATTGGTAATTACTCAGTGGTGCGGTTTCAACTAAAGCTTAACCGACAAAACCAACTCGAAACCATTACCCTGACCACACACTTGAGCGGTTCGGTTTTTTATTTTTATTTTTACGTAAAATCCTAAGTTTGTGCATGTTTGCCATTCAAATAATTACAAGTATGAGTACGGTCACCGGTGTATATTCTACAGACAACTTATAGATAGCTTTAGGTAGCTGCGAGTAGCTATAAGCAACTATTTGTTCCAATTTACGCTTGACATAGCTACGTAAGTTTGCGTGATTTTCTAGGCAAAGCAAACGTGTAACAAGGCAATGACCCAACACCAGCAGTAGCTGGAAGTTCACAAACCAAACGTATCTATCGGTTGTAGTTATATCTAAAGCTTAAAATAAATTTGCTGTAGTAACAAGGAATGAAGTTGAAATTTTGAGTTCAGCCTTTGTTTGTTCGGCTTGATTTTTTTTTTTTACAACAGTGGATAGTGGCAGAAATCAAGGAAGCAGGTTTCCAAGGATACTGTCTTACTTGTTGGGTGGTGTCTCTGGTACTTATACTCATAGTCAACGACATGTTCAACAGGGTAAAGCGATTTTTTGCCTTGGGTGCAGTGAACTGTAACGACCTTTTTTTCACTTGATACATAATACAGCCCACAGGGTGTGGAAGTTCACAGTGCTAAGGACAATTAGTAGAAAGAAACAATTTATTATGGTGTTAGAAGAAGCTTTGAAATAGGGGAGGGTTCGGAGTATATTATAACGATTACCATGGCTGTGAGAAGTGCATTGCATAATGTTGCTTGGGAGAGTAAGATATAAATGCATAAACTGACAGCAGTTATTAATACCGCGGAAAGTTTGCATGCACTATTGGAGTAGCCTGAAAGATTAAAAGACCCACCCGTTAAGGGTTAAAAATTGCATGCTTTCGAATAATGCAAAACGGTTTAAGGCAGGGCTCCTTATTGTAAAAGTAAAGAGCGGTTGCATGTTTGAAGGACTTTTATTTGTCATAATATATGGAAGCTCTTCTTTGGACAAAAACAAGTTTTTTTTTTCCAATTAACAACTTGATTCAGGATATGATATTTCATCCCTGGACAATTGAACATTACTGTTTCTGATGTAAAAAAAATGAGACAAGAATTTAACAACATGTTTACATACATAACTCATGTGCATGCAGGCTTAAATTGCAAATGCAAAGGGCACGTCGTCATTTGTTTTGCGGGCTATGTGAGGTAATTGACCAATCGACCAAAGATGGACTGAGAAAAATGTATTGCTCTAGACTCCCTAGAGGGAATTCAATTCGAATCGTAAATGAGTCGCCGATCGAACCAGAAAGCCAACCCCTTTCCAACGTATTCACAGAAAAATTTCTCCACTTAATCCCCATCTGTCCTCAAGCCATCTGCCGATTTTATGGATGCCCAAAAATCTTTACGATTATTACGTAAAAGAAGAAAAAAAATCCAATAAACCGATCAGTGGATAAGAAATAAAAGTCACACTCAAATTTTAAGATAACGTCTTTGTAAATCGAAGTCGCCGCAGCCTCCGCAATCAAAGATGTATTCCAAAACAGATCATGGCAATGGAAACCTTCATTGCATGAGATTAAACGGATGATTGCATAATTGCTGGTAATAAAAAATAAATAAAAATAAAAACTAGAAACTCGATCGCATGCGAATGCCATCTTCTTCATCTCAAATCCAACTCACGAAATGGAATTATGATTGCTTGTACCATTCGTACGCAACATTTCACTTTTATTCTCCTTCAATTCGAAAAACTGCCCAAACAAAATACACGAGTCTAGTATGCATTTGTTTCCGCACTCATACTCTTATTTGTATGTGTATTTGAATCCTTTTCGTTTGCGTGATGATGATAATGAAAGTGAACATGCATACGAAACGAATCGAAGCGTCCAGCCCGGATTTTCGATAAAAGATTTTTATTAAAGGGAAAGACTTTATTCACATTCAAAGACATATCAACAATAGTAGTCCCTTGGAGGTATGTATGTGTTCGATTTCTCTATTTCTGATTGAGTGAAGATTCAAATTCAAATTAAATTCTCACATCAACAATATGGATGCATGCAAAGAGGTTTCATTTAAATTGAAGAACCTAACATGAGGATTGAAGGTAATTGCAACATGCAATGTCTGGCTGCTGTGCCTGCTGGGCAGGCAACCAACAGAGGGTATGACATCGTAATGGGTTTACCTGGATTAGTTGGAGATAAACATGCAAGTCAATGGCAACATTGTTGCTGAGGGTATTTTGTCACAGTTTATCGTAGTCTGACCTATGAAGTTAAACAAAAAGAAAGTGAGAGTTATGATTGTAGAATCAGCTTACTCTCAGGATTGAGAATTTAGTTTTAGTTGTTTGTATCATTAAAAATTCTTTTAACTTTCACCAATTGCCTTTTGGAATGACTATGTTCGCTTGAGATACACTTTAACTGGAACATGGTTAGCAAACACAAGGTTGCCTTTCTCAACAGACAAGACACTCATCTCTAAAAATATTCAAATCAATCAGTTTGACATTCGCATATTAGTATGGTTTTGATAATGATCTAACCTCTCCACTCACTGTCTTGTTTGTCACTGACTACGGAAAGATGACTGAAATAAGAAACCATTTTTCTGGTTTCTGGTGTATAGCGTTGGAATTGAACCCACATCTCTGAAGTTGTAGCCGTGAAACTTAACCACACTCATAAAAGGTCATCCGTCCTCTTTAAACTCGAATGTGCCAGAAAAGAACTAGAACTGCACTTTTAAGTTTTTCTTTTAACAATTTCTTGGGTAGCACAGAATGCGCGTTTACTTTTCTATATGTATATAGAAAGCGCCATCAACAACATGAATATAGATGTTATAATCAGCACCCTACATAAGTTTAACATCAACAAATGACTTACCTATTGGATCGAAAAAATATTCGGATGCAACCCATGTCGAATTAGGATCTAGTTTATAAAATCAGTAAGATGGCTAATAACATAATACAGAGTCATTCATTTCGTAGTTTCAAGTTGGTAACGCTGGCATTTGACAGCTGCCAAATTCAGCTGTCATAACATTAGTTGAATGTTTGCCGACTACGCAAGCAATCGGTAAAATTGTGAAGAAATTTAAAGAGAGTGGAAACGTCACTGACGTCGTAGTGAACGTAATACACGCTCAGTCGAAAATATTGCTACTGTAAGTGCAAGTGTTGCTGATGATCCGAATTTATCGATTTCCCGGCGTTCGCAGCAATTGAAGGTGTCGTACACCTCGCTATGGTGTATTTGGCATTTAAATTTGGATCTTCATCCTTATAAAGTTCAACTTACGCAACAATTGAAGTCTGCTGACCATTCACAACGCCGTAGATACGCTTCTTGTGTGTTGGAACAACAGACAATAAACACCAATTTTTCGAACAACATTTTCTTCAGCCTTGAGGTACATTTCTCACTCGGTGGGTATGTAAATAAACAAAATTGCCACATATGGGGCTTAGAAAACCCACAAGTGATCGAAGAGGTGCCGATGCATCCAGACAAAGTGACTGTTTGGTGTGCTCTATGGTCGAAAGGTGTCATTGGTCCGTATTTATTCGAAGATGCCAATGGGAGCACGGTTACAATCAATTCGAAGCGATATGGTCGAATGATTACCCATTTTTTTTGGCCGGCGATTGAAGATCATGACTTGGACGATATGTGGTTCCAACAGAACGGGGCAACAAGCCACAAAACACGACCAATTATGGCTTTATTGCGTGAGAAGTTTCCTGGTCGCGTAATTTCAAGTTTTGGCGACGTCAATTGGCCTCAAAGATCATGCGATTTGACACCGTTATATATTTTTTTTTCGTGGGGTAACGCAAAAAACCGTGTTTATCCCCGAACTCTAGAGGCATTAAAAACCAACATTACTCAAGTTATGGCCGAGATGCTGAAAAAGTGGTTAAAAATTACCTCAAAAGAATCGCATGCTGCGAATCTTCCCGAGGCGGCCATTTGAATGATATTGTAGTAAGCTTGAGCCAGATATTCTTCAGTTCGAGATATTCGAGTTCTAATCTATCAGTGTAGTATTTTTCGAACATAAATTTTACCCATCGGACCTTCATGTTACTTAATATTGCAGATCATATGTCTATTCTAATTTACACTGCTATCCAAACAAATATTATGGGTTGGTTTTCCAACTGCAATTACACGATGGTCAAACGAACTTCCAGATGCAAGGTGTGTTTGTTCGTCTAGTTACAGTCTTTAAAGTTAACATAACTAAAAGCAAGGCGGACGAAGAATGACATGGCCCTTGATAGATAGACGCGACAGCAAATCTTCTCGACCCTGAACGAGTGCTGCTTTCATATTCGTATTTTGCATTCGTCAATGGACCAGACCTTGATTCCTGGAATTTATAATCACTGATCACCTATATATACAGACTTGTCTTTCTCTCTAAACTAGGGTCAAATCTCACTTGATTGAATCCTGCCTCGTAAACTAACATTCTTACGCAATCTTAGGTTTGTTTTACTGAATGGTGTTTGGAAGTAACAACATAGGTTTAAAATGAATAAGATTCAAAAATTAAGCAATCAATAGATTTTTGTAATACATAGTGCGGCGTGGTTGGGTGTGAGGGAATTTAAAAGCCCAGATACAAGTAACGTTTTTCTAGGTTTTGTGCTCCAAAGTTTATTGGAGGGAGATTCATATGAGAACAGCATCAGTTTTATGCAATTCTAATGACTCTGGCGGTTCTTAAGCGGCCGCGTATAAACTGCGTCTCTAAGGTCACTAGCATTTTACGGTCTTTACCTGTTCAAAAGGTACGAATTTATTTAATGCTGAACTTTGTTTTGGTTTGGTGAAAGGCGGATTTATAATTAGTGGTTGTAGCTAACAAATGTTTATAGCCGACATCATTGGTCGTTTAATGTTTTGTGGTTATATTTGTCAGAGTAATCTATAGTTTGACAGAAAGTAGAAGAAACGTAGAAAAATTATATGAGCAGTTATAGGCTGTTAAAAAAGCGCAGAGTCACGCAAACCATTTAAGATACAGTATTTCAATTAATGACATAACAGTTCAACTTGTTCGATTGCTTCCAATCAACTTATTTCAAGGCATGTTCTTTGTTATTGTTTAATACAAATCATGCATAAAACGTTACAAGATTATGTAGTTGTTTGAAATGTTACTTCAGGCAAACGAATTTATATGTAAGAAACTGGTTTTTCATGACTTATGTAGAGATAGTCTGGCTTTGTCACGCGATTTGTATCACTGTTCGATAAAGCAATCATAGTTTTCTACTTAATTAAAACTCACGAATAACGCTGACCCTACTGACTCACGGAGATCATCCGGATATTTCCCGTACCTTTGTTTAATTTCAAATACATTTCTGTTTATGATTCAGAAATACGAACTGATGTATGAGGTTTTATAGACACTCTAAATCATAATCACTTGTCATATGGTATGTACCTTTGAGATGTTAATGAGAAACAAAGATCTTTTTGACACATTTCACAATTACCCTATGCGGTTTAACAAAAAGCTTGAAGCAAATCACTGGATGCATTTTTCTGAATTCATCTGCGATTGTATATCAGTATTTCTTTAGAATTGTCGGCACTCTAAGACAACACTTTTGTATCAGAATATAAGGAATATTTGAGAAACAATTAAAAGCAAATATGATAATTAAATTCTTCCCCAACAAACGGTTCAATTTCCGTTTCAAATTCTAAAAGAAAGTGAAAACCGTGAATCAGAAATTTATAGTAAGACTAACGTCTTAATCAAACTCTTACTCTCTAAATGTTGTCCGAGAAAAAGATGCATTTCATCAATTTGATTCTCAGACTTTTAAATATGTCAAACAACATGACCTCTATTCAATAAAAAGAATAATCACCATCCACTTAGGTGATTCTAATTAATTAAAGACTTCTGTCTAGCCTTGTGAGAGTCATAATATATACAAACTTAAACGATAACATCAGCAATTAAATTATTGTCTTCGAATGTTGCTACGAATGTTGTTTTCGCCGTTTAAATTCTAATCAACGTCAGCCAAATTTGAATGAGCCATTCTCCAATTTCAAAAAATTTCTGCATTTCAAACGACAGTGAAATCCATTTTGTATGTTATGACCGCTTTACCCCATTAACATTAACATTTCTCAATGCCTTTCTAACCCAAATAATTGATGAAACCTAATATATTGTACCACCACTTGTTGGTCAACACTTCAATTTTAATCATTTGAACAAAAATAGTTAACAAAACACCACCGCAACCGCTAAAATTAATGACAACCAACCATATCCATCAACGCCAATACAGCACTAGTAACATCATAACATTGTGTAAGAGACCCTATTAAGTTGTCAATAAGACTTCAATCGTCCATCCATCGTGACTAAGGATTATTCACTTTAATTTTAGGTGATCATCTAAAGAATGAGCGTTCCACCGCTCAATAAACCAAACCTGGCTGTTTCACACGACAATCAAAACTGCACAGACGCCCCCCCATAGACTTTAATTGCAAACTCACTGCAACATGTTGCCAAGCGAATCTACTACCGGTGGCGGCGCTTATGTACTCTATGTTCATTCAGTCTTCCCTATAATATCTATCCCCTCGCTCTAGCAGTTAATTTAAATGGATGTTTCGAAATTTGCAATTCATTTTTGAAGGTGCATATATTCGTACACCATTTACACTTAATAAACCCAAAAGGAGTGCTACAGCCAATATACGAGTATCTGAGAGCAAAATTCTATCATCAATCGCCACGATCGGTATAAACATCATCATTATCGGCTTTGGCAGTCAGCATAAGTACAACATACAACAGATGGCGTGATGTAGCTTTGCGAACGCAAGTAAAGTGCGTTGTTACCGAATAGATGCGGGCTACACAATGCCAGGTGCATCGCTTCAAGATATAAAATCGAAAAGAAAGATATTAAACCGTCTGATTTTCGCGGCGATGGGTGTTCGTTGATTGTTGGTCGCACTCTTGTGATTGCAACTTAATTTTGGGTTGCAAAATTGCTGATTGTTGTTCACCCAAGGAAACAGTCCTCAAGGTATAAGCGATCTATTCGAATTAGAAAAGACCGCCCGCGGAATAGACGTGGTCATCGTCATCGGCATCGTCATCACGACGATTATTGTAGACCGACACGATCGATTTGCCGATGCAATGGATCTGTGTACGTGGTGGTGGTGTTGCTTCGATGAAATATCGCCAATTCGATTCATAAACATTCATTTGTACTCGCATCCGCGTGCGTTTGTTATAGAGAAGGCTGAGTGATTCAAATGATTTATGAAAATAATCGAGAGAATAGTAGAAAATTGTGAGATGAAATCATATGCGGTCTGTTTAGGTACAAAAGAAGAAAACGATCAAAGGCCGACCTAAATACGATCCGAATGCGAGAGTCGTCTTCAGTGTTCTTCGCATTACGATCGCTGTTACTCGCAGTGAAATGGCAAACGAATTTGATTCATTTCACGAGTACAACTACGAGTATAAGTACGAGTTTGAGTTTAAGTTTGAATCTATCTCTGTGTTTTTGCTGCTTGCGGCTATAGTCTAGCTCTTTCTAGTATCTTTTATAATCGAGTTCAAGTTATTAGCACAATGGATGGGGTCTGTAGATCGATGGTGTTCTGTAGTAGATTGCTCTGGTTTCATGATCTTTTTGTCTGATTTCTTTCTTTTTTTTGCTTTGTCTTTGTTCTAACTTTGTGGCATCTAATTCCAAGTTATGATCACTTCCCTTTTAAAATGACATTTATTACACGAACGGGCTTGGCAAAGGCTTTTTACTTATACCCTGCTGTAATGAGTCAGTGGGCGAAAATGGCGAAATATCAAAATTTACACCACAAACACTGTTAGCGGTGAAGTGTGACCAAAAAAAAAAAAAAAAAACTCTGAAACAAATTGTTGTAGGCACTTGTATTTGTATATGTACATGTATCTAATTGTTTTTCGTGTTGAGTGTGTTGTGTGCTTTTGTACTCAAAGCTATTGTTGTATCTTTTTAATTTCAATTTTTTGCTTTAATTGCATGAATTATGTCTGATTGCGAATGATGTCAGAGAGCTTTGTTGAGATATGTACGAGCACATCATCTTTTACAGATACACACAAAATCAGCATGACAAAATTCCTGGGACAATGGGCAGTAAATTGCGAAAGGGAGGCAAATTAAGAGCAAAGCAATTAGCCGTTTGAATAATGATTGTTGTTTTTGAATAGTTGAAGCTCAGATGGACATAGAGAGATTGTAGTCAAATATGCCTGTGGGTTACAAGGCCTGAGATGAGTATAGGGAAGTTTGTAGGTTTTGAAGTAGTTTTTTGGGGAAATTCCCGTGCAAACTAATTGGATAAGAAATGTACTTGTGTGCACGAGCGAATGTTAATACGATGGTACAATTATTTCGATTAAAATTATCTTTACAGCAGATTTTGCTCAACTCTTCATTTCAGAAAGAGTGGACAGTGTTGAATGAAACAGAACAAATCAGTGGATCTAATAAATTTCTTAGTTGACGTCTACATGTCATCAGTAAAAGAATTTCTCTACAAAAATGTCTAAAATAATCATAAGGCAACTGTCAAATTTTGAATCGTTAGTATGAAGAGTAAGTGGTCTTCTTTTCAAAGGTTAATGTCATTCTTTCCAGCACAACACAACGACCACAACTCAAGCTGTCTTTTTAATGTAATAATGACTTGACTTCAAGAAGAATAACAGTCAAAGGTCGGAGAAAATCAACATAAAGGGAAAAGATTATCTCAGTGAAGAGCCTGAGTTTCTACAATAGATTCATCTTATTTGACTGATGAGTAATACATACACTGATTGAGTTGGAAAGATGAATGTTCCACAAGTTTGAAAGTTCAAACATGATCTTTTCTCATTTGATAGACCTCTAGTCCGAAAAGTTATAAACCAGTGCAGAGATTGAAATACATACCAAAGTCCGTGCGAATCGTGAGGGTGACTTTTAAAACGGAAAACTAAAAAATAAACGACTACACGCCAACTCTTCCCAATGGCTGCTTCTTTGAGCTAAGAAGGCAATTGACTAGCAAACCCCTCTAACGAACAACAAAAGTTACCCCATATAAGAACTTAATAATCCTAGTCTTGCTGTTTGGCGCAGAGGAATGGACATTATCAAAAATGGATCCTGCTTTGAGAGGAAAATTTGTCGAGTGATTGACGATGAGTGGAGGAGGCGATACAGCGACATCGACCTAGCCAGAAGAGTAGAGATCCAATGACTGAGATGGCTGAGTTATATGGAGCAGATGCACACCAACGCTACAGTCCGGAAAGTCTTCGATTTGGCCCCCGAGGGCCAGCGCACTAGAGAAAGACCAAGACTCAGGTGGCGCAATCAAATGGAAGGGGACCTCAGTCAACTCAGCGTGCCAAACTGGAGTCGCAGGTCCACCCCGGACTGTAGGGCCACCAAAGTGACCTCTCGGCTCACAGTCACTTGATTCTGTTCTTCAAAACGTACCACTTGTTGTATTGGGTCTATAACTTAGCGGTTTGCTAAGAGATGGCGTAACTTGTATTATTCCATTGGAACATGCGTTGGAAAGCTACTGTCATTGTACGTCATGTCAGTATATGTCATTCATTTGAAGCGTAAACAACAATATTTTTTTTCACTCAAATATGTCGAACTTTGTGCCTGAAAGTGTTTTTGCGGGGAGATCTTCTTCATTACTTTAATATGAAGAAAACTGCTGCCGAAAGTTATCGTATTTTGGTGAAAGTTTATGCTGAATATGCGCTAGCTGAGCGAACGTGCCAAAAGTGGTTTGCACAATTTAAAAGTGGTGATTTTGGCTTGGAAGACGATGAACGTCCTGAGCAGCCAAAAAAGTTTGAAGATTAAGAACTGGAAGCATTACTCTATGAAGACTGTTGCCAAACACAAGAAGATCTCGCAGAATCTTTGGGTGTCACTCAAGCAGCCATTTCAAAACGTTTAAAAGCAGCTGGATATATTCAAAAGCAAGGAAATTTTGTTCCACATGAACTCAAGCCGAGAGACGCCGAAAAGCGGTTTTGCATGTCCGAAATGCTGCTGGAACGCCACAAAAGGAAGTCATTTTTGCATCGGATTGTTACTGGTGATGAAAAATGGATCCATTACGACAATCCCAAGCGCAAAAAATCATATGTGAAACCCGGCCAAACAACGGCAAAGCCGAATATCCATGGCGCGAAGATAATGCCCTGTATTTGGTGGGATCAGATGTTTGTGCTGTATTAAGAGCTGCTAACACCGGGTGAAACCATCAATGGACAATGCTACCGAACACAATTAATCCGTTTGAAGAGAGCAGTAGCCGAAAAACGCCCGGAATATGCGACCAGACACGAGGCAATAATTTTCCATCATGGCAACGCTCGGCCCCAAGTTGCTATTCCGGTTAAGAACTATTTGGAAAACAGTGGATGGGAAGTCTTACCCCACCCGCCTTATAGCCCAGACCTTGCCCCTTCTGACTATCATTTGTTCCGGTCGATGCAGAACGCCCTCACTGAAATACGGTTCAGAGCAGAATATCAAAAATTGGCTTGATTCATTCTTGGCTGCCAAGCCGGTGCAGTTCTTTTGGGATGGGATCCACAAATTGCCAGAAAGATGGGAAAAAGTCATAGCTTCAGATGGGCAATACTTTGAATAATACTATTGTACATGTTTTTCTTAAATAAACGTTCAAATTTTGAAAAAAAAAACCGCACGAATTAAGTTATATACCCAATATGAAATCAACTTTGCCTGTTATCAGGAATAGTTTCGGGATTTGAGGCAAAAATGGAATTTAGACGGGTCTTCACAGATTTCTTGATGCCGCGCTGCTCTAGACACGTTTTATACTCTTTGTGAAAACTTTCATCTGTCTTCTAATCTGAGAAATATGCAAATCCAATGGCAATCAACTCTGGTAAAAGCGAAGTCGAAAGCCTTCATTAAGTCTTATTCGGCTCCTGAAACTATATTAGTTAATGTGTCCTCAGTTGAGCTTCCATTGAAAGTTGGATTTTGTGGGAGCATACTTGCAGTTGACCTAGTTTTCCAGGACACCGGCAAACGTAAAGAATGCTTCCCAACCTTCCTAAGAGACCAGCCACTTTCTTGTGTTCCTCACAAATCTATTGACTAGCGTCGCTAGACTAAGCGGCTTACGGTTTTATTTTTGAAAAAACTGTGTCTGGTTATAGAGCAAGTAACTCAGTCTAAATCAACCCTTTTAAAAGAAAATAAAACTCACGTCGATTGAAGATCTATCGATTCAACGATCAAGATATAACCAAAGAGAACCATAGCATATTCTATTTCCTTTAACGTGATGGACAACAATATTATTTTGTATAGTGAAGGTAACGATTCTTAAAACGACAAACACCACATTGTGTAGTTTTTCGTTTTGCAACCCAGTTTGCTAGCTCATTCCTCGGATTGCTGAAAACCACATTTTCAGGTTTATTAACCTCACATCAATGTCAATCACACAATATTCCCATAAGCCCATGTTCCAGTAAGCCAATTGATCCCAATAGTTAAGTCGAAACAATTCCATCCATCTTAATAGCCTTCAGGCTAGCGTTCGAGTGTCCGGCTCTATTCACATATGAATAATTGATCGTGTCCATTGCCAATTTGCTATTTTATATATTTTTCAAATGACATTCCCTAAGGAATTGTACCCAATGGAACTATCATATAACAACAACTGTCCATCCAATTAGTCTTCAAGAAAGATCAACTTGCGATCGGTCATCACCAACTGACTGATCAACTGTTCATCATTTCGTCACGACAATTTCATGGCGGATTTCATTTCAATTATTATCGTCTGATTGATTTTTTATTTAGTTTTATCTTCAATTTTTTTTTGTGAAGAGCTTATTGCCGTTTAACGGTACTTACACATAATCCGCAATGTGACTGGGACATGGACACCAAATACATACGAGCTTACAGCGCAGCCAGATACAATAGGTTAATGCACACGAGATGTCAGTAATTAGAAAGTTTAATTGTGACTTGTAGTTGCACATTTACGCACGCGTGCATGAACAAAAAGAATGCGCGCACTGACAATTACTCGGACTATGTATCTTTCGACACTTTGATCTTTAAGCGCATCACCGAGTTATGGACAAGAAGTATGGAATACCACGAGGAGGACCAATCGATACTAATTTATTTGTTGTGGATATAATAAACGAAATGCCGTTACAACTACTCGTACTACTAAGCATCGAGCGGCGTGACGGTTTCATATAAAGAAGTGACATTCTGTTTTTATGTCAGATTTTTGTGTGATTTCAAATTGGAATTCAAAAGATACATATTTTAAGTTACAAACATGGACTTACAAAGAAAGTGTTGCTCTCTCGATGCCTTTTAAGGTGTTAAAAGAAGTCATGGGAATTTAATCACTCTCTAAAGATGCATACTTTTGATTTTATGTTTTTGGTATTTACAAATGGTTGAAAATATTTTATATGACGAAGAAGACACGAGTAGTATTAATTGATTGGGGTAGGGATATCGAGATGTAGGGGGACCTACCAACACATGGTTAACAGACATGGTAGACATGGTCTTTTTAAGTATTACGGAACTCAGTCATAGTTGGGGGAGTTTATTTGTGGATCATGATTCAATGGGGAAAAGAAAATAGTTGAAGTAAAAATACAATAAACATGTAAAATATGGTGACAAATCTCTGCGAAGAGTATATAATAGAAAAAAGATAAGCTTACTATTTTAAAAAAAATAAAAAAATAGGATTTCCTATGGCATCGAGAAAAAGAATCAAAGTACGCCTGTTCAACAAGAGTAATACAAAACACGACATATTTAGGTGGGTCCAAGTTACAGAAACCCAATTCTTCGCTTCTTTGGTTAAATGCAAATGGAACCTTTACACAGTTTTATGAACATAACGCTATTAAATAAATACAAATAAGTTTCTTATTCGTGTTGTGTTGAAAAATTTAAGTACACTTAAATTCATCGTACAGCTCAATATACTATAGTTCATGTTCAACTTATTGAGCTTTCTTTAATTGGCACATCTGTTGACGGAATACACTTTTCTTCGAATTGATGACTTTCCGCCTTTTTTTACTTCTGATATCTCTCTTTCAAGTTTAAATAACATAAAAAGCGATTAGATTTGTCATCGTCTTACGACAATGATTTTGTCTTAACCATGATGACAATCATTGTAGTTTGTGCTACATGTCAAGAGATACAATGCTGTTAAAATGAATTCTATACAGTAGAGTAATAAAATGAACTAATTAGACCAGGCTCAAAACCATTTGAAATCTTTAAATCAAAACAATTCTGAGAAAATTTAACTGTTTTTTTGGGACTTGTGATTGTTGTTTTAATCGTTACAGACATCAAATTTCCTTGCTTGTGTTATAAAAATCTTCAATTCTTTAAATTCCTTTTCTTTAGAAGTGTATTAGGATAATTTTTCGAATATTTAAGGAATATGTAAATAATATTCATCCACTTATGTGATGCTTTCCTGTTTCGAATATAAAGCAACCTTG
Source organism: Volucella inflata (assembly GCA_928272305.1). NCBI lineage: Eukaryota > Metazoa > Arthropoda > Insecta > Diptera > Syrphidae > Volucella > Volucella inflata. The sequence goes on from OV743718.1 coordinate 78,620,529, forward strand.
CGCGCATCTCGCATCTCAAGAACTGCAGGGATGCTCCGACGTAGTAAGAAGAAAGTAACAACCAAATTGACAGGCACAATCATAGTTAAAACGTAAGAATTTGCCTTCTTAAAAGTTACGGTCCCAGCACACATCCTTGAGTTAACTCTATGGTCGGTTAAATTCTCTATTTAAACATCATTAATTCGAAAACGGTACAAACACAAACTTAGATGGATTTGGATAATTTGGTCCCTTAAATTTTAACACCAGTTGTTCATATAGTCAACCTTCGGGCAACCGACACTTTTGTCTGACCGAATGAATGAATGATTCAATTGCATGGTGTGTGTGTGTTAAATCATCTGCCGTATTCACCTGATTTGGCACCGTGCTATTTCTTTTTGTTCCCAAAAGTGAAATTGAGGTTTTGAGCTCACCTTTGAATCACAATTGAATAGATGTAACATGTGTATTGAACCGGGAGGAGAATATTTCGGATAAAAACATCGAAAAAAACAGATGTCGCATTTTAATTATATTTTAAGTTCAGGATATTATTTGTCACACTGTGTAGAATACCATCCCAGCCCTACTGTTTGGCGCTGAACCGTGGATACTATGAAAATATCATCAGTTGTTTGCAGCGAAAAATCATTTGAAAAATATTCGGTTGGGGAAGAAGATTCAACAACGAATTATACGAGTTGTACAGCGATATCGATCTTGTCAAAAAAGTTTCGCATAAATCGGCTAACATGGGTAGGACATGTAAAGTGAATGAACTTCAATGCTTCGGTTCGCAGAGTCTTCAAACTTAACCCTGAGGAATGAAGCAGTAGAGGAAGACCTCACCTTAGGTGGTGCTTAGTAGAATGGGACCTAAACTGATATCTCAAGACTGGATTAACTGGAGAGGCTTAGTAGTTGATCACGAAGCCCACTCTTAACAGCGCATCATACTGAGCAAAAATATTAATGAACTATCAAGTCATTGTCAAAAGCCAGAGGCTTAATTTTTCTCATATAACTCAGGGTAATGTGTTGTAATCTATGATATGCATACATGGTAATTAAAATAAATAAAGCAACGAAAATTGACAGCCTCTCAACGTCCAACTAGAAGAGGATTGACAAAAAGTAATTATTTTGCTGTACGACTAAAAATCGCTATAAACTCACGGTGACTTTACGCAAGCTCTGCAACATAATCTCTGCTTGTTTCCGTTTGCAAATCTTCTTGCATGAAAGTCATGTTTTACTGTTGCTTACGTACTTGTTTCCTAATTTTTTGTTTACTGGCGTCATTTCACAGACAACAATAGGACATAAAAAAACAAGCCTGATATTCTCAGTATTTGCACGTCTAACACCATCTAGCTATTCTAACGGACCGTTGAAATTTGCAACACAAACGGTAACAATGACTCAAAAGTACTCTGTGGCTAATCACGATGTGAAGTGCTAATTGCCCACCGATTTTATTTGTAAGTATTCGCTGAATAAACCAGTGAAAGAAACTCGAATTCTATTCATGCCATTGACACTTGCAGATACGGATATCCAGATTTGGACTTCCCTCTCCATATACACATACAAAATTAGTGCGAAATGCGTTTCTCGGTTTAATTAAAGTTTTTTTTTTTTCTTTTTTTTTAATGAAATTCAGTCTGAGTCAAACAAATCCAGTGTCGAACTCATTACAATTAAAAATCAGAAATCACGGTTGTTGGTTTTGAAATTAAAATTAAAGAGAAAAAATAGGTTCGCTCCATCCACCTCTAAGAAATAGAGTTCATGCTTCATCACAGCACTTGAACCTACCGTCCCTTTTCCAAAACGACGATTGTTACACATTTTATTGTCCTCCGATGTGATGGCAAAGATTAGGATTGCTCAAGCCGGAGCTCACCTCACAAAGACGGGTGCGCCTAGACACGACTCTTAATATCCGTAATTAAGTTTAGGGAAGTGGAAATCTAGCATGGTATGAATGCACCACTTCCAAGTTATCATATCGTGTAGATATTTTTTTTTTTTTCGTCGATATAGAAACGGTATCTGTATCTATAAATTGTATCTATTGAAGGAAATAACCCGAATGCCGTTGGACATATTTTTTCAGTATTTCTAAAATTTAAAAAAAAATAAAAAATAAAAAATTTCCAATTTAATTGGAGCGCAACAGAGGAAACGAAGAAACGTGATTAATTTTTAAAAAAGAAGTTAATCCAACAGATAGTTTTTTTTTCTCTTTTGTCAGCTTGGAGCTGAGCTTGCAAAATATTTTGAGGTTTGCACAATTTTTTAATGCTTTTATTTTCCACTCCAACAATGGGTCGACTGTAAGAAGGTGATGTAATGGTATGATTCGTCTTCAAAGTTCATGGTTTGATTAATGTATTGTGTGAGTATCTTCATCATTCCATCGGCATACACCAGTAATTGGCAACCGTCGAGAAACGCTTACAAAAAAAGATTAGACGCAGAGGAATACGCGTTTAAATGGCCCTAAGGCTGTACACAAAGTTAAAGTAACCCCCGTGAGCAATGAAACAATTTTGATGAACAGCACACGATATCATCTCAAAAAATCAAAGTTTGCTGAACCGGCACACTGAAGTGAAATTCAAATACGAGGGGCAGAAAAAAAAAATGGGGAAATATGGTGAAGAGAAAAAAAATGTTGTTTACTATTTTTTGCTAACCAGTTAGCAGTTTAGCGAAAATCTTGGCATTAATTTGCAAAGTCAATTTGGAGTATCTCCAACTGGAGGTCGAGTTGCGGCAAACGGCTTGGAAACTTCCGAACGACCGACCAACACCGCGCGGCTGGTTTTGATGAATTGAGCTATGAAATTGAATTAATGACCCAGGAAATTAGCATAAAAGAGTTTTCAGCGAATTGTTTTTTTTTTTTTTTTTTTTTTAGTTCGTTTGTTTGCGAAATTGGGTAGAAGTAGAATTTGATGTGAAGATTTATAGGAACAGGAGATGTGGGAATTAATTTAGAGAAAAAGTATTTGACGGTGGTTATGGTGCAGTGAAATTCATCAGAAGCTGTCATGAATATTTTTGAGGTGCTCATTTTGAAAGTTGGAGTGAAGGTCACCTTCAATAAAGTCCGGTTTAAGGTTGTTGAAATAATTAGAAGCAGAGGATCATAGAGGCATTAAAAGCAGTAAAGAAAGAAACATGCCCATAAGAAGACTCAAAACTAAATTAATTGCGCTTTGATATTATATTTATCTCAAAAATAAAGAGTTCATACAGTTAAAAAACTACTGCTACTGGTTTTCAGAAAGGTCTGCCTAACCTAGAACTGGATTATCTATGTTCATTAAGTCAGATTTTCGATCAAACTAACCTAGTCGAACTGCAGTACCTACCATTCATAAACGTCATTCTACGAGTATCGTCGGCGTCGGACAGATTGTGCAGTTTTTTGATTTTTTGGCTGCAGCAGAATAAAAAGAGGGAAATTTGGAATTATTTGCTACCACCAGGACGAGCGAGGCAGCACGGACTTGTTAAGAATGTATTGCAAATATTAATATTTTGGTAGAAACTAATTCAAATTATTGTTTATAAAGGGACGACGAAGTGGTTGTGTGAAAAAATAATCATATAAAACTTTTAATAAGAAAGAGAATAGGCATGGAAAATGAATTTATCGCTGGTAAAAAGAAAAAGGTTACGCTGTGGAGGATATTTCTTTCTGAAATCAAGGAAATCGATCCATTTTATAAGTGTGAAGTCTGTGATGCAAAAACAAAATTTGAGAGCTTGATAACAACATACTCGTACAAATGCATCAAGAAAAGAAACAAAGAATCAAGACGATGGTTGCCATTTTTCTTTGACGTTTATGAACATTTTTGACATAAAAATTGAAATAATTCAGGCCTTTTTGCTGACTGCAGACATTCTGCACTATGATGTGTATCGTGCTGTGAAGTTGTTTGAGGATACTGGTGGAGTACGAGACTGTCAAAGATCCGGCCGTTCGCACACTGTGAGAACTCCGAAAGCGATCAAAGCCGTGCAGAAACGAATTGATCGAAAACCGCTGCGAAAAGAGAAAATCTTGTCGCGGGAAATGCAAATTACGCGAAAATCCATGTCTCGTATTATGAAAGAAGATTTAGGACTCAGCGCGTACAAGCGACACACTGGACACCTGCTCACGGCCGCATTTAAGGAAAAACGCAAGCAAAGATGGAAAGCGTTACACAGACAGACAAATTCTGTTTACTGACGAGAAAATCTTGACCGTAAAAGAATAGTTCAATAAGCAGAACGATCGTGTGTATACTCGGTCATCCAGAGAAGCATCCCAACTCATCCCGAGGGTTCAAAGAGGCCACCAGGAAAGGAGTGAAAACATCGGCCAAAGTATATCAATCGACCGTCTTGGAACCCAATGTGAAGTCTCTCAACCAACAACAAGCCATGGACTTTCCAGCAAGAATCTGCTCCAGCTCACAAAGTAAAAACGACTCAACTGTGGCTCAAAAACAACGTTCCGGACTTCATATCAACGGATGATTGGCCAGCTGGTAGTCCAGACCTCAACCCGTTGGATTACAAGTTTTGGTCCGTATTAGAGGGCATGGCTTGCTCTACTCGACACTCAAAAATTGAGTCGTTGAAGCGAGCCCTTGTCCGTGCAGTGGACAATTTCCCCATGCATGAATAACTCGACCTGACGTGATCTTTCCATTACTTTTCTTAGAATTTCAGGTCCCAGCAGCCTCACTTCTTCTCGGATATTGGCCTTAAGCTGTTTTATTGTTGTTGGCTTATTGACATACACCTTACTTTTTAGGTGGCACCCAGAAAGCGGTGGTCAGTTAAAATCAGAATAACGCGATATTATCCGATCACCAAAAATTTCCCTCAGGAGAGTCATAGTTGAACGAGCTTTGTGAACTGTTGCTCCATCTTCTTGGAACCACAATTCTGAATTGCCCGGTATAAAAAGCCATCCACATTAACCGTAACTTGTTCGTCGTTTTCGACGATCCAATGAGGTTATTCCACACCATACTGTGCATCTAAGAGGGTGATGTTCAATAATTATTTTGGTCCTCATCGCTCATTAAAACTCGTTGTTCTTTCGGAATAAGTCTTGAAAACGCCGAGCATACTGAATGCGTATTTGTTGATCATTTACTTTCAACTGAACCAACTGAATCTTATATGGAAAAGGTGTAACTGCCTTAAAATTCTTTGCAAAGACCGCATAGACATCACCAACTGCAGAGAACGTCGCCTGGTGGAAGTTTTGGAGGCTTTCCTCATTTCTAGCTTGCATCCGAGCAATGTTCAAATCTTTTCGAACTGTACGAGGTCTTTCAGCATGCGGAAGATCACAGGCAGCCCCTTGTTGCTGAAAACCCTGGACCAATCGGTAAATTGTTGGATCACTGAGCGCATTTCGAACATAATAGAAATTTCGATATAATCTTTGTGTCTGAATAATTGTATTATTATTATGTTATTTTCTTTGGGTCCCCAAAGAATACTTACATAGATGACAACATTCTTGTATGAAAATTATCAAAATTTAATAATCAACGTGATTAATCAAACGTTGTGCTGTTCATGCATACCTTACAAAATAGCACCACATATGATGTCAGTCAAAAGAAAAATTGGAAACAATGCCGTCAACCGGTAGTGTAAGTGATATCAACTGATCAGTTACAAGGGACTCACGAATATTTTGCTTTATGTGGCGTCAAGTCAACCTCCGAAAAGTTATCTCTTAGCAGCCGAATCAAGAACTTCACTGCGCAAAGAGAAGTAGCAGCGAAAACTAGGAAGTTTCCGATTGATAAGTCGCCAGCCGTGCAATACTATTAAAAAGGTAACAATAGTCCAAGATCACAGACCTTTACTCACCGAGATAGAAGAAATAAAGCATTTCAGTCCTTTAACTTAGATCTCGCGATGAAAAAACAAAAACTAGTTAATTAGAAATTGATTCTACGTGCCAATACAGCATCTTTAGAACGCCATATGACTTACGAAAAATATTAAGATGGTTCTCGGAGCTTCTAGAAATATAGGAAAAAATGGGTCTTCGTCGCGGAATTAAAAAACATATCCTGCACCGCATTATGCGCCGAAACCGTGAGATACATTCTTCGTACTCAGCATGTTTTTCGGAGACCGAACAAAAACCCATCAGTTAGTTTAATCGCATTGTTGTTGTCATCCAGTTGCCTGAAAATTTTAATGAAGCTAAGCATTCATCATATGACGCGTAAACATCATAGAAATACTGTAAGATGCAATCAAAAGGGACTTCCATAGACAACATCATTGTCATTATCAGAGAGTCGGTATCTGATGTATGGGGTAAACCTCGAGCACCAAAATCTTGGTTTAACAACATTTGTCGACAAATTCAACCAACTTAAAATGAGGCTTAAGTGACGATGTAAAAAGGGACCAAGACTTCTTGCGTACTCTATGACAAAAGAGCTTAAAAATAAAACATCGGCTTTTCGAAAGAAAATTGGATGTCCCTGTCCCACCCGAAATACAAAAAATATTTCAAAAGCCTTAAACGCCTGTTTTTGGTACGTTTACTGAAATTTTGACTCTGGACATCCTGAATACCTGTGCCCAAGAGTGCTTTCGGCTAAAATCTGAATGCAAGAAAAGGAATGTGATGATGGCCCCAACACGAATTTAGAATGCGAGCCAGGAGTCATTCTGGAAGAAAACAACATTAGGCTGAAAACACACTGGAGCTGACCGGACGTCTTTTGTTGTCGAATCAGACAACAATCCATTGATTCTTATAAGTCAACACACACCAAAGTAGAAGAGATGAGTCAACATACACCAAAGTAGAAGAGACGAAAAGACATATTCCGGTTGCTGTGTGTGGAAATACAAATTGTTTTTTGTCGGACAAAGACAACACGTCGTTGTCCGCTCCGGTGTGTTTTCAGCGTTAGACTTCACTCGTTATAACCTGCGTCTCTATTCCAAATGGAGATTTACACAATAGGAACGACCTATGTACCTATATTTGAAGAATCAGTGCAATACACAACCCCCCTTCATACCACGTAACCGGATGTCTGAACACGTGAGTCTTGAGATCACGGGGATTGAAATCTCTGATGAACTCTGAAAAGAGCTGTTCAGGACCAGAATATGTGTTAGGACTGCCTTCGCTCATTGTTAGGGCTTCCATTGATAGCATAGCTGCAGGTGGCATGGATTACCAAGTTGACGGCAGACAAAACGAATACTTCTCGACGTCTCAAAGGGATCAGCGAACCGGTCAATCATAGTACACTAAAACTTAATGCTGAACTTTAGATTTTAACTAAACTAAACCAAACATGAAACGTAGCAATAAAAAAAGAGCTGTTTATGACTAGAATAAAAAGGCTGGAATTCATCTCTCTGTCAATGAACCTATATACCTAACAGGAGTATAGATTTTGAAAAAGTCTACTTCTTAACTATTATGGCGAACTCTTGTACTCAAAACCACAAATGTATATGTATTTAGCAATATCTGAAATTCGAGACTTTTTTCACCATGGTAAATCTGTTTTGATTCACCCCCAAAACATTCAGTGGCTCTGGAAATAGTAAACAAAAAATCGCACAACAGCCCATCAAATTAATTTTGATACATAACATGTGCGTATGGATATGTCATTCATACAAAATATCCGTTACAACATCAACATTTTGTTTCATTCCCCTTTTCAACGCAGCACACGACCCTTAATCCGACGATTTTCATAATTTTCATTGCCATGCATCTGCTCTGAAACATCCCCTTCTCTCCCTGTCGCCTTCCTGATGATATTTAAGAACAATTCCACCCCACTAAATATGAAATACACGCACCCTGCGCCGACATTTACACTCATGTGCAGATGTTTTCTAAACGTGCACACCTTTCAATCCAATTGATGTCTTCCTGTTCATTTTTGGATGAAACTTCACTCATATGTACTCTTAACTACATCCCTAATTAGAGGACAAACAGAAAGATCTCCGAAAAAATGCCTGAACTCTGGTTCTGACCATGTGCAGATGCTCGCTTAATGTTTGCACAAATCCGTGTACTCTTTCGTGAGCCTTTCACGTAGCAGCATTCAAAGCAAAACCACTTGATCTACCAGTTTGCTTTGTTTTTCTCTGTTTATTTATTTTTATTTTTTTTTTTTTTTTTGAAACCGACACACGATTATATAAATTCAATTCGGTGCTGGCAACCTACACAAACAGAAAGCAAACCACATGACGAACCACAAAAAATACAAGAGGAACCCAGAAGGAACATGCACTCGCAGAACAAGTTCATGTGGAGTTCTTCTCCATCTTTACGAGTACACCTAACTCCAAAGACTCCACCAGACATCCATGAACGACGATCGCTAAGGTCAACAGAATTCTTCTTCATTTCCAGCTCTTCTCTCGTTGTGGTCGTAGTCGTCATTGAGTGCCTATCCCTTCACATCCTCCCTGATGGTGATATGCGATACAATGTCGTTTTGTTTAGCACAAGTATATTCGTATTTTCAGAGCGAGAAAAGTGGTAGAGGTAGAAAAAGTTTTGTTGTCTTTCCAATTCCATAATCCATTGAGCTACTCACTTAAAAGTAACTTAGAGGATGAGTCGCAGCTTCGAATCCAAAGAGTCCTCCTTGTCTGGAGTTGAGATGGCGTTCAAGAAGACTCATTCGTTTTTTTTCTTTTGGCCTTTTGTTGTTCTCATTTCTCTCTATCGTTGTCGTGTTCTTTGAATTTGATACGCGATACACTTTACCATCAATGATCCCGTGGGATGTTTTGTTTTATTCCTTTTAACATCCTGGTCTCTCTATACCTCATATCATAAGCATACCAAATCCAACAACGACATTCTACCTTCCATGTCGATTTGCTTTCAATTTTTCGGTAGGAAGTTGCTTGGCAAGTATCTTGTTCTCATTTACCTGAATATACGCTCAACTCTGTTTAGATACATTCTCCACAGATATGAGCACTCGAACTATTTATGTGTTTGTGTGTGACTGTACTCTATCGTGATGTATCGTTCTTCTTCAATGATTTTAAGGACGACTACCACCAGAGTAACCGCAAACGAAGGTTGAATACAGTTTGAGTATATCTTTCAACTCACTCAGTGCAGAACAGCATTGCCAGATGTTTGATTTCACATGAAATAGCATATGTACTGGTATGAATGTATAAAATGCGACGTGCATTGGAAACTGATGATTAATTAAGACCGATTCCCTTTAAATTCGTGTTGGTGGTAAATAAATATATTTCTCTACATTTCAGATAGAAGGTTGTGTTTATTTTTAAGCGGACTCGTTGTTATCTTATCAGATTTTGTCTATATACCAAACTCAAAGATACGAGTACATTGCAAGTTGTGGTGGATACGTCTTACCATAATCGCATGCATGCGACTTCTCGCGTATCTTTTAGTAGATTTTTCCATCAAATTCTCAACTTTGCATACGGAAACGCAGGACAGAGCTCCGCAAATGAGTGATATGTATTTGATTGCCTGGAATTATAACATATAATCATTTGGTTAGCTATTACGTTACGTGAGTTTGTCTGTGCTAGTGTGACTATGAGTGGTGATTTAAATGATTGCCATGCAACGCCTTCTGTTGAGTTAAAATAGCATTCGCCATGCGTTTCCCGCAGATGTTAATTTATTTCCCCTCATTTCGACCAAGTTAAAATTCAAATTAACGTATTTAGTCGAACAGAAACGTGATTAGAAGCCTGTGGAAATTAATTTTTTAATGGCATCAAAAGTATTTAAAGACGTTAAATACGAATTTGATTTTAATGAAAAAGCGGCGTCTGGGGGTATTACGTATCTTCTTGGTAGCTACATTGAGACAGTAATACATATTTGCTTTGGACTTGGCCACTTTAAAAGTGAGCAAATAATTTTGTACATATACAACAAGAAGATAGCTGAAAGCAAATATTATGAACGTCAATGTGACTCTTGAGCTAATATTGATATGACAAAACTAGCTGACTCTTGATTTAGATTACGCAGTAAAGTAGACACTTTCTATTCGATAGATTATTTTGTTGCTCAAAAAGCGTAAATTAAAATAACAAAAGATATTAACAAATGATAGGTACTATATTTACTCCAAGGCTTTGCAAAATCGTGCTCGCAAATCTGTCTGTGGTGAAGATTATCACAGAAATGTGAAGATAGTGACTGTCCCACTTATCTATTCCTACCGACGAGGCTATAAGCCGAAGGTTACAACAATTGGCTACAAAAAAGTTCGCTGGAACTGTAGATTTGTTGTCATTTAAGTGAGTTTTAAAATATTTCTGGCAGAAAAGGATTTATTTGTAGTTACTCCTTTATATTTGGATGAGGTTCAAGCCAATTTAATCGGTCTTTCGGAAATGACTAGTCTGCCGATTGACAGACTAGAAAAACCAACGATTCGGGGTAAATCATGTAAGTGTATGGAAAGTTAACAGTACTTTTTAAAGGTAGCTATCACATATTTCTCACTCACTCATCATCAGTTTTCAAAATACTAAAAACATTGGCACATTTGTTCAGTAAAGAAACACTCACGGCGAAGGAGATGTTGCAGGAGAATGAGTGATCTAATCATAAAATTACTCAAACCTTTTGTTGACATCCGTTTGCCCTCATGAGAGCATTCATCCGTTGGTCCCTTTTTAAATTTTTCCAGAAAGGTAAATGAAATGGAATATTTCCAAATAGTCAAAAACGTTACGTGTGTCGACTCTTTCAACATTTGTCCAAGTAGCTAGACTGTTGAATTTATACCAATACATGACGCCATTTGCAGGTAGTTTAGAAATGCATAGAACGACACTCATAGCCAGCATTATAAGTATGTATTATCGCCTGTGTATAATATATCGGATAATATGAACATTTCTTCGTTTATCTTTTCTTTGTTGTCCTTTTTTTTTTTTTTTCTTTTAAAGCATAAGAAAATGGTAGACAACGTTTCCAAATTATATAAAAAAAAACGGTTAAACTGATAAAACAAAACTCCAAAGGTCAAAGTCAAATAGGAAATAGTAGAATACTCGTAGAAAAGGGATGATAACTACTAAGAAAGAATGGAAAGATATTTTAAACGATGTCTTAAGAACTTCATAGGTCAGATGTGTGTAACAAATGTTCTTTACTCATATCAAGGTGTTAGGGTTGCCACGTTTGATCTTCTAACTGGCTTGTAACCATCTGGTAACACTTTTGAAATAAAGTAATCAATCAGTGGTGTACTGCGTGCGTTGGACAAAGCCTGGCTCTGCGGCTACTATGCACAAGGCTGGATTCAAATTCACCAAGTATAATACGAGGGCGGGTCAATAAGTCCGTGACTTTTTGAATTTCTGACCTCTTTACTGAAACAGCAACACTGCTCCTGTCAACAGGCATCTGTCAGTTGACTCCTGTCAAAATTTAAACTTGCTGCGTCAGTTAGTTTGTGTTTGACAGCTATTTTTATCAGACTACTCACTAATTTGAGGAGAAAATGGAAAAAAGTGAATTTCGTGTGCTTATTAAGCATTATTTCTTGCGAAAAAAAACCATTACCGAGACCAAGGCTAAGCTTGATAAATACTATGGGGACTCTGCACCATCGATTTCAATGGTAAAAAAGTGGTTTACTGAATTTCGTTGTGGCCGTACAAGCACTGAAGATGCCGAACGTCCTGGACGCCCAGTTGAGGTCTCTACACCCGAAACAATCGAAAAAATTCACGATATGGTGTTGGCCGACCGAAGATTGAAAGTGCGAGAGATTGTGGAAGCCGTAGGGATCTCGCATGGCTCAGTGGTTTCAATTTTGAATGATCACTTGGGCATGAGAAAGCTTTCCGCAAGATGGGTGCCGCGTTTGCTCACAGTCGACCACAAACGCAATCGTGTAACAACTTCACAGGAAGGTTTGGCTTTGTTTAATCGCAATATGGAGGAGTTTTTGCGCCGTTTTGTAACCGTGGACGAAACATGGATCCATCACAACACACCAGAGAACAAACAACAGTCAAAACAGTGGGTTTCTAAGGGTGAATCGGCGCCAAAGAAGGCCAAGGTGGGTTTGTCAGCCAATAAAGTTATGGCGACTGTTTTTTGGGATGCACGCGGGATAATCCACATAGACTACCATCAAAAGGGAAGAACAATCAATGGGAAATATTATGCCAACTTATTGGACCGATTCAATGACGATTTGAAAAAAAAACGACCTCATTTGGCCAAGAAAAAAGTTCTTTTCCACCAAGACAATGCAAGGGTGCACACATGTGCAGTTGCCATGGCAAAAATCCATGAATTGGGCTATGAATTGCTCCCTCATCCACCCTATTCTCCAGATTTGGCTCCGAGCGACTACTTCTTGTTCCCAAACCTGAAGAAATGGCTTGGTGGAAAAAGATTTGACTCCAACGATGAAGTCATCTCGCAAACAAAGGCCTATTTTGAGGACCTCGACAAATCATTTTTTTTTTGGAAGGGATAAAAAAATTGGAGAAGCGTTGGACAAAGTGTATAGAGCTCAAGGGAGACTACGTTGAAAAATAAAATTATTTTTTTATCAAAAAATCTGTGTTTTAATCCAAAAGTCACGGACTTATTGACCCGCCCTCGTACATTGGAAATAAGAAAATGGGGTACCCCAGGGGTCGGAATTTTTGCATATGACAAATTATCTCAATCTCTGGCCGTTCGGAGACGGCAATAAAAAAAAACTCTTATATCTGCACACAACAACAGGATGATAAGAATAATGCAGTTATTAGATTGACTCGACTGTGGTCCACGGTGCATTTTTAAGGGAATTTTCTTATCAACTTTAAAAAAATAAAAAATTAAAAATAGGAGTCACCAGCAGTGCAGCGTGAAGGCGCTTTTTGAGCTGGAGAAGGAGAACACAATGAACGCGATTTTAAGCAAAGTCCGTGACATAAAAAATGTCATACAACAAGCCAAATTGTGCGATACTGTTTAACAATTACACGGGCGAGCAATTAATTGCGTACACAGATAATTTAGTGTCGATAAATCCAAAAATCCAACATCTTTTTCAACAAGTTTTTGTGATATGAAAGGGTATTGGATTCCATTTGTAGTTTACTTAGTCTCTGATTCGATCAGTATTTGAAATGCTTGCCTTGCTGGACCAAAAGAAGGTTTTATTTTAGTAGCTTCGGGTAGTCTTAAAGCGAAACAATTTGTTAAACAAGCGGTTAGATGTTTTTCTTGCATCAATTCGGTTTTTCTGGTGTTACAGCCTAGAATTAAACTTAGACATCTGCGTACTAATTGACGAGCTAAGACACTTCGAAATATTAAAAAAAGTAAGTGACTATTATATTTTCATAATATATTGTATAAGTTGCTTATAATGAATTATTTGTAGTTTCCAAATAAGAAATCTAAACTTTTGTTAATTTCTTATAGCATCTTGTTAACCAGGATTTTCCGGTCTTCCTTTTCAACAAACTACATAGCATCCAATACCACAATAATGGTTTTCCGCTACAGTTCTAAATATGATCAGTTCTGATTCTGCTGACCAGTTCTGATATCTAAAACCAAGAATTCTTGGGTTGGAATATCTACATCGATGCAAGTACCCACCTGTTCAAAAACAATTAGAATTTTAAGCTCCTTCAAGTGTGCCTTCAACTGGCAGAGGTTGACTGCAGTGCGGTGTCATAGACCCACTGGTATGGTATGTGGTATAATGTTTCACATAACTTTAACGATTGTTGTATTGTCTGTGGGAGACTAGTGCAAACAAACCTAGACGTTATCATCGATGAGTGATGTAAGAATGAGCCTTCAGGGAATACTTTTTAAAGTGACAAAGAACTTTTGTTGTAGCCCGAAGATGTAGATGATAACAATAAAATCAACTTCTACAGAAATATTTTACTGCTGCATGGATGCTTGATTAAGCCGCATTTACTCACCAGTGCATTTGTAAATATCCATCTCTCCCTCATTGACATTTAAATCGTGAAGTAAACTTTCAAATCTATCTTTAGTTAAATTATAAGTAGGAATTGAATACATATTAGATTGGATTTTTAGTGACCTTGCTCGTCTATTGTTTTATGGATAAAAAAAAAAAAAAAAAAAAAAAAAAAAACCACTCTGGCGCTGGCAGCCTAGTGTGGGCCATGGCCTAGCTTCTTGACACTCATTTATGTTGCTCATGTTGTCATTTCTGTCACATCTGAGCGGGGCCTACGGTTTATCGCTGAATCCGAATGGCACTCCTCAGAAGCTTTTTCATAGGCAGTTTGCCATGGCCCGCCGAAAGGCTGATGACGATTCGAAAAATTGTTGGCGATGACGGGGATCGAACCACGGACCCTCTGCGTGATAGTCCAATGAGCTAACCATCGCGCCATCGCCACCATTGTTTTATAGATACGCAGTCTAAAGTAGAAATTAAGATGTTGTTTCAATTGTCGATCTTTCCTGTGGTCAAGACTGCGACTTTGGATTTGTTTTCTTTAATTTGTAACAAATTTAAGTATACTGTTCTGACTCATACGCTATGTCTAACCCAAATATATACAGTTGTGTTCCGTAAAATAACAGCGCTTTCGATTCGAAGTGATCCAACATGGAGAAAAAACACAAGAAACAAGAGGAAAATACCGAATACAAACTGTTCTTTCCGAGGACTTGGCCAAATAATAAGAACATACGAGTACATATACCTTTATCGTATTTAGGAAGACTAAGGAGAGTACTCTTACGGTGAAAGAAAGAGTTCAAATTAAATTAAAGAGCTTTAAGGAAAATCCCCTTTGACAACGAAATATACAGTAACACACATTTTGCCCGAGAACAAAACCCTTTTAAGTACAGAGAAATACTTCCCAAAACACCTTTCCAGAACGAAAATTGAAATATTTCATCGAATCCTTAAAAAATTAATTTTCTAAAAGTTCTTATACTTTGTTTTAAATGAATTACAATATTGAATGTAAACATTTATAAAAAATTGGGTTATTTACGAAATTTGCAAAAATGTGCTGAAATTAAACTATTGAGGTCCATTTTCGAAACACGACCAATTTTATTACATTTAGATGCACTTTTATTTTATTTTGAACACAGCTGTGTTTATTTACAAGTATTTTAATAAAGTCTTCGTGGTATGACTTTGCTTTTATTCTTATAAAAACACAGTCCCTTATACTCATACATATAGTATATGATAGTGTACAGATCAATAAAAATATCTTTATACATTGCAAACTTCAGAGTTCTACGTCCTTCAAAACTTGCTCATGCGATAATTATTTCCTGCTCACCTCCAAGATCGACACACATTCCATTAAAAAAAAAGAACATAAAAAATTCGACTACTTAATATAAAACATTTTTTTTTTAAAATAGATTTATGTATGTTCGTTTTACCACAACATAAAGCTCTCCACAAAAACTTCGTGCCTCAAGGCGAATTTTAACGCTAAATAAACGAAGATAAATGACTTCTTTCGTTTAACAGTCCAACATTCTCCGTAAGCAAGTGATTCAAAAAAATTTATCTTATTAGAATCATATCTAAGAAATAAATCTCTCCTTTTATTTTTTAGAAAACAGATATTTTATTTATTTTTATTAATATTCCCTTCTTATAAAGAAAAATATTATTAGAGTATGTATTTATCTGCGATTATAAACATAACACAAATACAAAAATACTGTTCTTTTTCCAACAAAAACCCACACAACTACAAGTGATGAAAAACTGCGATCTACAGACAAAAGAGTGAAGAAATAAAATATAAGAATTCAAAAACTTCAACTGTCGTTTCGTTTTATCAGAATCAGAATGAGAATCAAAGATGTAAAAGGTAAAGAGGAAAATTAAAACAAACCACATCGTACATTACCTCGACATTTACGGTATTCCAATTTTATTTACAATTTTTCGTATTTTATTTTTTATATGATGATGACGATTTACCCTTGCATTCGGAGCGGAATCAGAGGGTATATCTATGTATTAGTGAGTCGAAGCATATATTTATATACCGCTGTTAAGCAAATCCCTCTGTGGAAGAACTCCGAAAGGAACTCAAGATCACTGAATGATCGTGGAGGAATAGGAATAGGAATATTCGTATGAATTGCGCGATCTTGTTTACAGAGCAGAACGGGACAAGAGGTATGAAATCCTGTTTTGGGTAAAATTTCCAATTTCAGAACATGTGCTTGCGGTTGGAACGCGAATACACTTGTATTTTTTTTTTTAATTTTTATTCTCTCATTTGAGGGAAGAGGCACTTTCAAATCACGATGTGAATTATACAAAAAAAAAAATATCTTAAACACTCACGCCACTTTAGGATTTATTTCTATTTTTTCTTTGAATTGCTTTTCTTAATGAACACCACAAAGTTTCTATTTGATTTTATTTTTTCTATTTATTTTCTATTTTACTGAATCTTCAGATTTATTTCAGGGAAACACGCAATGGTTTTGGTTTTGGTTTTGCTATTAAAAACACAAACAAAATAGTCTCAGATACAAAATAAAGAAGATGTCTTTGTACAAGATTCGGCAAAGTGGAATTTCATACTCTCGAATAAAAGTGCGGATGAACAGTGAATCTGAGCAATAGACACGAGTTAAGTAGCCGGGAAAAAGGATGAACAAAAACCACACTCGACTTGGCAGATAGATACAACAAAATTTAACCGGCAAAAAAAATACACTCTAAATGTATCTGAAAGCGACCGGCAATATCAACAACTCGTAGGGTATGAGTGTGTGTTTATAAAGAGCAAAATTCTCTTTGTCAAGTTAATTTTATCAAAAAAAATACGCGAAGAATTAAAGTTTGATTTAATCTAATAGATGTTTTCAGCTTTGTATTCATGTATCTGATGGTTTCAATTGGAGGAAATTGTATATAAAAAACAGAAGAAAAAGAAATAATAAAATGAAAACTAAACGGAAAACAACATAACGAATGTTCGTTCGTTTAAACAGCTCGCGTGAAACTAAACTCATGAGCTGCAAAGCATTCGTTCAGATACTTTTATTGTTTTCACTCATGTTGCTTATGTTGTGAGTAAATTTGATACAATTTGAGTGGGGAATTGAGTTTTGTTGTTTATGTTGTTGAGGAGTTGAGTTGAACTCGAAAATTACATCGCATAGCGACGCATACTCATTTTGACAGTGGAGTTGAGTGGAATCAAGTTGAGTGGTGGTATTTCTGTTTAGAACTTATATGTATATATATATATATACATCTCCTGTTGGTGCGATATAGAATCATGAGAATGTTTTGTATCTTATTTTTTATAGGATAGGCAAACTTTGTCTACGAGTAATGTGCCTTCTGCTTTATAGAACTCATGCAGAATGAGTTCACGTCATAGAGTTCTTGTTTTCGTTTTTTCTCTTTTTTTTTTTTTAAAAAACTTTTTTTGTTACCATGACCAAAAGACCAAGCTGAAAAGCACATCTGTATTTTTCAAGAGGAACAAAACAACGTGCTAATGGGAAGAGGATGAAGAGGAATCAATCGTTCAACGTTCAACCGAAGGAGGAGATACTCTGTACATAATTCTTGCTAATTGAAAATTACCACTGGAGCTGGAGAGGATGTATTCGTATAGTGGAAAAACTAACTCTACACAGAGGAGAAAGATTGAAAGTATGCGGTCAGGCTGAAGATAGATATAGACTATTTCTAGACCATAGATGAATGAAATGCGTTTGTTGGTGTTATTTCGATTGATTTCAAAGATACACGGAAGTAAGTGTGTTCTAACGGGGGGCACAATGATGGCAGCGCATATATATGTATGTAGATTCATCTAAATATTCAAACTCCAGCGCCTTTGATGGATATGTAAATATTTGGATTGATCATTTGGATTGGATTAATTTTAACTGCAAAACAGGTTGCGAGCTGAGGTCAAAGGGGTGATATATCATGATATTGTGCTTAGATAACTGTAAAGTGAGTTGGTTCTTGTCTTAAGAAATATTTGTAAACTAAGTGAAGAATTTACTTTTCGACAACTTCAAAAGGTCATCGAAATCACTCCCAAAAGATCTTGAAGACTAAGGAAAGTTTTGTTTTTTATTACAACTGTGTTAGCGATTAAATCACCGCCGTAAGTGTTTGGATTTTATATTTGTGTCCCAGGTCAATACTCTGATAGTCATAAATCATAACTCAGAAACGTCAGTCAAGTCATAGTGTGAGATTTGTAATAAATTACCATTTATCATATTTAAATTTTGTTTTTCGTTTTTACAGAATTAACATTGGTCCAACTTGACATTTAAGATTTCAACTGTTGAAAAGAAAGAAGTAAACAAGGTACAATGCCATTTTCGTCTATGAAAGAGTACAAATTCTAAACAAACTGTTCAATATACACGTACAGATGTAAGTTTTTGTTTCAAAAATAGGTATAGGATTCAATTCAGATAAGAAATTTAGTTTGATATAACTAAATAATAAGGGACCAGAATGAATACCTTGATTACTTCAGAAATAGGTTGATAGGGGGGTCAAAGACGGCGGATTCAAATATGGCATTCTAGAATTTATTGTCTTAAATTCAATTATTCAGTTAATATAGTTGGCCTCAAATGAAAGCCAGGAGCCTTGTTTGTCAAGAGAATAATAGAACTTCTGGTTTTTTTTTTAAAGGTTAGGATGGTGGATTTCAATGGAAGAAGCTAGTTAAATGATTTGAATATCAACCGAGCACGTGGTGAAACCCAGTATAAGAAGGATGGTATAAGGAATTAATTTGTGTCGAAACACAAAGGGATGTACAACATCGACTTATCAGAAATCAAATGAAGAGTTATAAAGGGTGAGACAACAGCTAGTGTGGAAATTTTCAATAAATCAAACACACATTTATTATGAAATCAATCAATCAATTTTATTGATTACTATAGTTCGCTCTACGGTAATTATGAATGGAACACAACATGGTTCATGTGACCACCACGGCTTCTATTGCATGCGATTATCCAAAGGTCTAAATTATCAATGACTTTTTGAAGAAGAAGTGGGTCAATGGTCGCAACGGATGATATTATTGAGATCCTGAATTGTCACTGGGTTATTGTCACCGATCGTAGTCTTCAAATAACCGCATACGAAGTTGTCTAAAGGTGTCAAATCAATGACCCATTTCGTACGCAATAAATTGATTGAAATCTCTGAAACCAGAGATCGTCCAGACCTAATTCATTTAATTTTGCGGTAACGTTCTCCATTCACTGTAACTGTGTCTCCAAACTCACCTTCGAAAAAAAACGAGGCAATGATGCCGCCAACCCATAATTCGCGCAATACAGTGAGGTTTTTGGAATGCATTGGTTTTTTGTGAATCTCGTATGGGTATTTCGGTCCCTAGAAATGACACATCCATCCATTCATCGGAAAAGATCAAATTCGATGACAACTTTTCCTGGCGATCCAACAACCCGTCGAAAAATCGGCAACGTCGTAGATTTTTGTGAAATTTGGATTTTAAAGACGTACAAATGAAGACCAACTTCTAAAATTCGCCGTAAAGTCCCATAAGTGAGGCCCAATTGCTGACTTCGGCGACGAATTGAGTTGCCTGGTGGTTTTGAACACTTTCGCTCACAACGGTCTCACGGCGGAGCATGCTGATATGGAGTAACCTTCTTCAAAACGCTTCGCCTTTGCACAAATTCCGGACTCACTAAGGCGATTATGTTGACCGAAAAATTTTTACGAAATATTACTTTTACAGAACGCCCATTTTCGTATTAAGATTGAATACCAAAAATGCGTTGCGTGGTAAACGACTCCATGACTAAAATTGCCAAAGATTTTATGATATTTGTCATAAAGATCAACCACATTTAGTTCAGTAAATAACAGTTATTGACAGCCAACACTCTTTACTTGCTAATCGCTAGTGTCTTTGATTAAAGTTTCCTTCTTCTATGTAGTAAGGCTGTTAAGAAACAGTGTACAGGGAGACACTTTATAAAAACACTAATTATTCCAGTCCCTCTCTTTAGTGCAGAAGTCTGGAATATATTAAGCTGTAAATTCTGAGAGTTGTACATCGACATCGACCTATTTAGAAGAGTGCGCATATGTTCCCTGAAATGGCTGTGGCATATAGCGAATGGCTTCAGTATAAAAAGCCTTTTCTTTTCCTACCCAAAAAACAAGTTCGTAAATTAGAAGCCCGCCTTGAGTGGTGGACACAGATAGAAGAAAACTCCAAGCTATTTGGCCATAGACCGTTTTAACTGGAGAAGTTTATTGTAATTAAATAGCGAAGCATTACGATTTATGTCGAAAATTTGTAAGATTTTTTTCTTTATTATTGTTATTATTATAATTTATTACCATATAAATAAATTTACATGCTAATAACAGAGAGCTCTAAATGATGTCTCAACCACAAAATTAAAAAAATAATAATAATAGCAATTTTATTTTTGCCCATGCGCAGCACTTATGTGCCGGTTACTCTTTGATGCTACATACTCGTAGGCAGTACTTTAATTATCTTATTTCCTCACCATAATATAAAAGATAAAATTATTTGTGACACAAACAGTTGTTAAAGAAAGGAAGAGTGATTAGTCGAAGCCTATCTAAGCGCAGTGAAGGTAAATTATAGTTAGGATCGACAGTGGACGTTAACCGAACTATTCCGTATTCTGACTGATTGTATTGTAGAGTTGTTCCACACTGGCCACGAGTTCTATTTGAGAAAATTAATATAGTCGTACTTACGAAATTGGCTTTTCCATTGAACTTAGGATTAAAAAATGCTTACCTGTAAATAAGAAAGAAAAAGGTAAGTGTAACCTTTAAAGAATATTTCACTATAAATTGTCAGAAGTATATAAATAAATAAAAACAATGTTTTACACTACACTTAAATTTATATAATTTAATTTAAAATTCGCTTTTTAATGGTATTGAATACATGGTTACAGGGCATGAGTATTTTGACGAACTGTTGCTATAAAAAATACGTAATATCAGAGCCCATAAAACTGGTTATTACTTTTAGAAAAGGTTTTCAATTTATACATCCAAATTGTGACATTTTTAGTCACCTTTATATACTAAAGAACTTCGACTCTTTTAATTTTCAGCTTTTCAAAGCATGCTTAGGAAAATAAATTAGCTTTATTTCGACCGCTAATTCTTATATTTTTTCCAAAATTTACTAGTAAATTCCGCATCCGACACGCCATTATATACAAATTTCACCAAAATTCATTCCCATCTTAAGATTGTGAACTTTTGAACTCTGAGAACTATAAACTTCTGTACATTTTCAAAGCTATGGACTAACAATGAGGTTTCTGTTTAGTAGGTTTCCAAAGTTCTTATAATTCTTCATACTACTACTATTCAACAAGCGGCTCCAGCCAACCCGATCATTTGGTAGCTGCCTTTAGTTTCGCACGCTAGCTTGGCTGAAACCTCCTTTCCATTTGCATGCGCCATCTGAGTCTCGGTCTTCCTCTACTGCGCTGTACCTCGGGGCGTATTCAACGTTTTTTCGGACCGTACCAAGGACACCCTTTTCCAGTTTTAACAATGTCTATGCCTATGCGCTATAGATCAGGACTGAGATTATTAAGGTTGTATATACCGTAACTTTTGTTGTCCGAGGGAGGGAGGGAGGTCTTTGCCCTCATTGACGGGTAAACCCATTTTCGCGGCTTCCGTCTCAATCTTCGCGAAAGCGCAACTTTCTTTCGATTATGTCAATATCGTCGACGTATGCGAGTAGTTGGACGGCCTTCTGAAAGATAGTGCCTCTTGTGTTTGCTCGTGAGTTTTGCACTATTGTTTCAAGTATAATGTTGATATAATCGCATGACAACGCATTGCGTTGTCCAAATCCTTTTTTTTAACATCGAAGGTCCCGAGGAGATCTTTACCGACCTTGATGCAGCAGCGTACATTCTCCATCGTCATCCTGCACAGACGCTGAGGTTCCATTCATCGGGCATTCTTTCGTCCGCCCATGTTTTAGAGATGAGTTGGTGTATGCTCCTTACCTGCCGGTTTGAAAAGTTTGTCAGTCAGGCCGTCCGCTCCAGCAGCTTTGTTGGATTTCAGCTTAGATATTGCTACCCTCACTTCATCTATGTCGGGTGAACGAAATTGTTGTTCTACATCGTCTAGGATAAAAGGTTCATTCTGCCTGACAGCGGTATCTTTTTCGTCATCGCCGTTATACAATTTACAGAAATAATCTTCACAGAATAATTGTCACAGATCCTCAAAATCGACTTAGACTCTACTACGATGTTCCCTCGTTCGTCTCTACAGGCTTCGGTTCGGGGCTTGTGTGTCCGTGAAATGTTTTTTTCATCTTTTGGTTAAACTTCAGAGTCTCATTCCTGAGATTTACAATTTCCTCCTGAGAAGTCGGCGCTCGTCTCTCCTTTTCTGCTCATAGAGCTCATGAGCAGCTCTAAAACTTCTTTGCAGCGCCGCATTGCGTGCATTTTTCTTAGATGCATGTGCTTGCAGGCATTCGTTATCAAACCAGGGGTTTCGTTGTGGTGGTCGAGTGAAACCCAGCATATAAGTAGCGACATATCTGATGGCTTTCTGGCACTGTTTCCACTGGTCTTCGATGCTTGATGCTGGTGGCAATGTGGTCAATCCGGTTGACGGTCGCAAGTCCGCTTGCGAATATCGAGATGGGTGAACCGCCTGCGAGCTACTACAATGTTTCGTCCCGCGGCAATGCCTAAATTCGTTATCGGAGGTGGTGTCGTGCATGCTATATCATCTGACAGTTCTACCAAAGATGCCCACTCTTCCTAGTGTGCGCATATGTGGGTGTCCGTGGCTCAAGTGGTAGTGTATTGACTTCCCAATCGGGGGGTTCGGCGTTCAGGCAACCAAAATCATGTGAGATGAATGGTTGTCTAAAATACAACAACAACAAGTCAGTTTACACTAATAGTTAGTCTCCCCATTAAATGTTGGATGCCACCCAATGAGCCCAAAAATCTTTTCCTCTCTCTCTTTCCCATTTTCCGAAAAACTTAACACGAGCTCCGGCACTTTAAGAGTATTCAAACCCTTTTGAGTAGTAAGTTGTTTAAAAAAAAATATCAGGCTAATGTTGACAAATTTAACCTTGATCGGATTGCTACGAGGGGCTCGTTCACATGGCGGAAACTCAAGACTTCTTGCCCAAGTCTGCCTCCAACAAAAAATCCGCATCCAAATAGGCGCTGCTTTTTCCGCTGATAACAAAAGTAGTTTTTCATCGCCTTTTCGTCCGGCCTTAGTAGGTGTTAAAAAATATAAGACCATCGTTTTTTAGATATATGTAAATCTGGGGTTATAACAACGCATTCATAAAACTTCCAACTTTGCTCTGCAAGAAATTTATCAAGGTGTACTCTGATGAAGTCTTCTGAAGCAATCGTTCTCCCACTCAAGGAGTTTTGCAAGTGGCGAAATACGTAAAAGCTGATGGCAGAACATCTGGGCTATACGTTGGATGCAACAACACATCCCAGCCAACTTTTATCAAGTGACAAAACTTGTTTGTGATCTCTCATTGAGGCAGACGTTTTTTTCGATAGCATCACTTAATTTCTTTGTCTGATAACAGAATCCGAAGAAGACTAGTCCCTACCAATCACCAAATTGACAACATCGCCTTGTTTTGGTGGATATCCGTCTTTGTTTGTTTTTGTATTGTTGTATACTATACACTCAATTTTTCGTTGCCCCTTATTATATCCTTCAAGCATGGATCGTTTTTTTCGCTCCGCCAGAAAAATTTCTTTTAACTAATGCAGTACCCCTAACATCGAGCTTCTTTACGAAGTCGTGCGATTCCAAATGGCCATAAAGGCCTCCAATAAAAACTTTTCGAACAGTGGCAAGTTTCCAAGATGTTAAATGATCACTTGTTGCGCCATTGATCTGATTTTACCGTCGTCAATCTCATAATCTCTACCAGAGCGGAGCGAGTTCTGAAACTCACTTTTCGATGACATTCCTTACGTATACTATGCACAGCTTTTCCCCTGGCTAAATAGCTTTCTTTTAAAAATATGTATTCAAAATCTCCTTGACCAAATCACAATTGCAAGCACAAAAATCCACCAAATCGCGCAAAATGTTGGTTAAGTTAAGCGTTAACAACAAAACGGACGCAAACATTTAACATATGCGGGCAAAGCCATCTATTGCGAAAAAAGGGGATAACTTTTTGAACAAACACAATAATAGTTCTCCTTGATATAATTATAAAGCTTAAAACCGTTGTCAATTATTCGCTTATATCAACAATTTTATTTCCAGCTGAGACTATGATAAAATATTGTTATAACTTTAGACAGTTTGCATCCGCAACGTTTTGTTTTTTCTTTATAGAATTTCCGGTTGTTTTTCCGTTTCTGTTCGTATTTATTTAACACAAGCCAACACGAATTAAATTTCTATCTTTGAAGCAAGTTAAAACAAAGATATTACTCATCCCAGTGTGAGACTGTGATACGGGCTTTACTATTGCACATAAAACTAAAAATATTGTGGTGAACAGATGTGGAGAT
The DNA here is from genome assembly GCA_928272305.1 of Volucella inflata. Classification (NCBI taxonomy): domain Eukaryota; kingdom Metazoa; phylum Arthropoda; class Insecta; order Diptera; family Syrphidae; genus Volucella; species Volucella inflata. The sequence goes on from OV743718.1 coordinate 78,645,154, forward strand.
AAATGAATGGTTGTATGGTCTGTAAGTATGTGTGCCATGCAGAGACTAGACAAAAGTCTAATTAGTTCATCACCTAAATTAAATTGATTTCATCTTCTCTGAAATTGGATATCCATTCAAATTGGACTTAACTCCATCTAAGTACATTCTCATTCATCTTTAACAGACCTCTCATATTCAAAGACCATTACTCTTCACCGCCACAGGTGCTTATTATATTTTCAGTTACCTTGCTTTTGTTTTCGTGTTTTCTACATAATTAACCTTTCAAATGCAGGTAGATATACAGACGCATAGATAGGATTAAAAGCGATAATTTGTTATACAAAAATAGAAAAACAAAAACATCAATTTGTTACAACGAGCCGATAATGTCCAACACGCAATTCACGCGTTTATCAACATTTGCATGGCGCACCAGACCACTGTCATCGCCGCATTTAAAGGCCCTGCAAGGCCCGGCCTATGGTGTACGTGATAACACGAACTGCCCTCTAACTTATCACAGTAGAACTCGGTTGAAAAAAATTATTAAATATGTTATCTTCCGACAGGTTTGCAATTAGATACAATAATCAAAGCGTTAATGTGACTTGTGACATGAAGCCAGCTGTCGCTGTCGCTGTAGTAATGTATCTGGATATAATGGCCTTGCATGTAGAGTTATTTGTGGGAAAAGTAACAAGCAATTGCCATTAGTTGCGAACAATATGAGTTTCGGGGATTTATTAAGAAAAAAAAATAATCTGAGTGCAAATTTGTTTAGTTGTTTGAGAGATAAGATTGCAAGATTGCCAAGTGAATTCGGGCAGATTGTGTTTTATTGCAGGACAGACCGAACGATTTAACAAATTGCGCAGTTGTACTATAAAGAAAGTCGAGCAGGTGATTTTTTCATACAAATGATAGCTAACATATATACAATATATTTTATCTACATGTATCTGTCCTCCCCAGAAAACACTGCTGCACGTAGACTGGTTGTGTTTAACGAAATCGGGGATTCCTATCGAAATCAATTTGAAATTTATGATTTTGTTGCTTTTTTCAAACAGTCAATGCAACGTTTGTCAATAGATTCAGCATAACACAGCATTCTTTACCGATTTTGTAATTACCCAAAGCAAAACTTATGCACTCGGATCCGCATTTGGATTAAGTTTGAATAATAATAAAAAATCTTCGTCTTGAAGTGAAGTCGATCAACATGAATTCCAAAGACGTAGGGTTGTTGTTGTTGGTGTGCAATATCGCATCATTACCTACTCGCGGTGCCACCGGTATAGCTATTTATTTAATGAACTAACGATGAACTTACTGAACACTCGGACCTGCGAGACGCAGCCCTGTGAGCTACAGGGCTCATTGACTATACCAGACGAAGCTAATTCTGTTGCTCTGATGGCTGAAATATGCTTCTCAGATGTGGGGCAGAATCCCTCCGAAGGTGGACATACGGCAGAGGAACCCCCAAGACGAAGTCAACGACGGCGTCAAAAATCCGACACCCCCAGACAGGAAAAGTGATAGTGGGGGAAGAGCTCTATCATGAGTTATCCGAGGCAAAGAGTATTAAACTTTCGCCATGTGAACGAGCGCCTCGTAACAATCCGCATCAAGGCAAAATTCGGGACCATCCACCTTATTTGCGTACATGCTGCTTCACTATAAAAGATGAGTTCAATGACCTTCTAGACAGAACATATGCCCAATGCCCCAATTATGCAACCAAAATTGTTCTAGGGGACCTGAAAACGGACTGAGGTTTTTAGACTTCGTAACGGGACACAACCTCATAGTGGCCAGCACGCAGTTTCCACACCTCAACATCCACAAAGGGACTTGGCGGTTTCCGGACCAATCAACCGTCAACCACATTGACAATATTGCAAACGACGTTAGACACTCCTCCAAAAGGCTCTATGTCTAAACCTTCCGAAGAGCCAACATTTACTTACTACCTTGTTGCAGCTAGGTTACGGATGCGGATATCATGAGCATAATAGAGTCGAGTCCGACCACCCACTTTCGACGTTGAAAAACTGCAATCGCAGAAACCCTTGGTTCGATGACGAGTGTAGGCCTCCCTACATGCCAAACAAGGGACATACAAAGCTGCTTGCATCGAAGGAGGAAAGCTGCACGTGAGCTCTATGAACAGAAAAGAAGGAAAGAACATAGGCTTTTTAGAAGAAAAAAGAAAGCACGAGAAGCACGCGGTCGAGAAAATGAATGGATGGTACGGCATGAATGACGTTCGAAAGTTATATCAAAGAATAAAAAGAACATGTCAGGGCTACAAAGTGAGAACGGAAGCCTGCAAGGACGAAACAAATCGACCTAGAGAGAATAGTGCAAAATTCACTGGCCAATAGAAGGGAAACGATTCTCTACAAGTCTTCCCAATTGCTTGAGTACGACGATAACACCGACGTTATTGGACGATGATAACGAAATTTTAATGTGGCCTTCGCAGCTATCGAAGCGAAAGCGGCTAAAATTGGTCGGTAAATGAGGTAAAAAAAAACTTTATAAAAAAACAACAAAAAAAACACTGTGGCGCTGGCAGCCCTGTATGGGCCATGGCCTAGCTTCTTGACACTCATTTGTGTTGCTCATGTTGTCATTTTTGTCACATCTGAGCGGGGCCTACGGTTTATCGCCGAGTCCGAACGGCACTCCTTAGAAGCTTTTTCGTAGGCAGTTTTACTTTCGGGAGTTTGCCATTGCCCGCCGAAAGGGTGATGGCGATTTGAAAAATTATTGGTGACCCAGCCAGGAAACGAACCCAGACCGTCTGCTTGATAGTCCAATGAGCTAACTATCGCGCCATCGCCATCGCCAAAAAAAAAAAACTTTATGCTGTTATAAAAGAGGACTCTCAACATCGAAAACTTGGCCAGGGTGTCACAATTGGCAGTTATAACTTCAAGATAGTTGAAGACATCGTCTACCTTGGCTGCCCAGTTACAAGCAGCACGGAAATAAGATGGAGAATAACTCTTGCCAACCGCTGGTTTTCGGGTTCAGAAGTCAATTGAGTAACAGAGCCATTTCTGGCAAGACCAAACTGGCTTTATACAAGACCTTAAATATTCCCGTTTTTCTCTATGGAGCAGGGGCATGGACTTTATTGAAAAAAGATGAAGAAGTCGAAAAGAAAATAATACGCGTTTATTAGAGTCCCGCTTAACTTAAAAGAGGACGAGAAAATCGAAGATATTGTGAGGTTGCACCCAATACAAGATACAAGTTTGATCAACAGGTAAAAAAACGTGCCAAGGCAAGAAAACCCGTTCATATTAAAAAAACGTCTGAAGCCCTTCGTCAAGAAACTGATTTGCCTCTATCACTGCGGTTTTAGACTAAAAAAGTCCACAGTCGAGTAAATCACCACAACCGGGCAGATCCTGAAAAAAAAAACTCCGGAAGTACAAATCGACACCCATCATATTTTCATCGATTTAAAGGCCGCATTTGATAGCATTTGCCCGTATTGAAACAAGTTATTTAGAGCCATGTCTAGTTAGACATCCCTGCCAAGCTCGTCTGCCTATGAGAAATGACAATTGAGAAAGCAGGCTGTTCCATCAAAGTCAATAACGAACGATATCATCGAGATCTTTGGTGTCAATAAATATTTTAGACATGCTGTCATGTGACTTAACACTTTCTTGGAAGAAGTAAAGGTTTTCGAGGACAAGATTCAATGAAGAACTATACGAGATGTACAGCGATATCGACCAATTCAGAAAACTCCGCATAAGTCGCCTTACGTGGCCACAAGTCACAAGTAAAAAGGAAGTTTAAACTCACTTGGAGTGCGCAACTGTAGGCATTTAGATAAAGGCCGAGCGAACTGGAAAGCCGTGTTACGAGTAGTTAAGTCCCAGGTAAGTAAGTAAACATCGAACTATTATTCACTAGTCCGGCTAGAGTTTTAAGCCATATAGGAATAAGAAATGCGCAAAAATAAAAAAACATACGTGTTGTCAATGTTTCCAATTCATTTTTGAATCTCCTACTCTAACTTAACTTTCAACCTTCTTTTACTTCAAGTGCTCCTACAAAATTGGCGATTCCATTGAACACCGCTCCTTTTCTTATGTCCTCCCAAATTTTCCTTCGCCAGCGCTGTGCACGAACATTTTAAGGGTACACAAAAATTCTTTAAGCGGACGCTAGTTATAAAAACAAATAGACTGGCAATACTGGGAACAGCACCAATATTTTGAGACTTGTAACTATCCATCTACACTTACTAGCTTACTAGTTTTAACTCGTCCATAAAAGAAACAAGACTTGACTGCCACGGCTGGCTTGGCAAAAGGCCACCAGGCAAACCCAATTTTTCAATACATTTCTATGGTTTTGGTCCCTATTTCAGTTAAAGCAATATTGCATGAATCTCTTCATTCGCAAAGCATCGATATTTAATACAATCCCACAAAAAAAAAGTCCAACGGCTTCTAATCGCAGTTACGTGGCAACTTAACAACATTGCCAAAACGACTGATTACACGAATATTGAACTTAGTGTGCAATAAATCGATTATTGGACGGTTTGTGTGGCACGTAGCCCCATTTTCAAATCCACAATTTCTGGTCATAAAAAATCAGTTATCACGGATCAGTAGCACTCTCCGTTTAATGCAACGTTTCTTCAGTTGTCGTCTTGGAAGAAAAATGGGCAAACAATGCCGTCGTAGAGGTTCTCAAACTTTCGTTAACAGCTGCAATATTTTGAGTTTCGCCAAATAGTGTACGGAGACACGGCAAATACTATTCTTGATGCAAATATCTTCAGCTGACGCCACCGAAGGTTGCTACGAATTAGCCAATTACAAGCTGCCCGTCATAGGTCCTGTGCCAGGACCATCGGTAGTCCACACCAGTACTTAAAAGCCGGAACCATGGAGTCGGACCCCGCTTCGGTAATGCTTTATAGAGGTAGACCCCCTGTTGGGAGCGTCACGGTGGCTGCGGTTTAAAGTTAAATACGCAGAATTTTCCAGTTGGGTTCTGGGTTCTATTCGATATAGAGTTGCAAATAGTACGGAGTGCCGTGACCCTTAGACTGGTAAGAGGTTTTAGGTCGACTTCGCTTCATACCAATGGTAGAGTTTGTGCCTTCAACATAGTTCCGCTTCGCTATTCTTTAATATATGAAAGCGATGGCAAGACGTATCCTTAGTAAAATAAAATCTAGACCACGGTAGTTCACTTTAAACGCATGCGAAGATCTGTAACTTCGAACAACTTCACATTTGATACATAAAATTATCAGTAATTGCAAGCGACTGTAAGATCCGACAAGGCTCGTCTTTTTCCATGTTGCATTCATACAGCTCCCAATTCCATTATTACGAGTATAAACAACTCAAGCCAACAAACTTTAACATGACAGTTTCACACTATGTGACATGTCATATAGTAGCCAACATAAAATATTTGCGTTTAATATTTACACCACAATGAATCCGTTAACTGGTTCTGTGGTCTACTTCTAAACGGATGTGCGTAGTTAGTAATCAATTCTTCAAGTAAAAATTGTTCCATTTTGTGTTATACTTTTGGGGTTATGTCAGTAATCAAACCAAACGATTTGTCAGACTTTCAGTATGATCAAGGAACTTGAATCTTATTGCATTTAACTAATAGAACACGATCATCTAAAAACAGTTGGGTTCTCTCCTAATAACTGAGGTAAATGTAACTCATTCAGTGTCACAACATCACCTAAACGTCAGATACCACTATATCCATTTTGACAGACACTACTGTGATTTATAGATAAATATCACCGTCATCAATCGAATCTATTAGCCATTCACAATAAACAAATTCGTTTCCGCCATTCAAAATTACCGCTACTTACTTTAGAACTCTTGCACAACTTCGTGATTTACTGCTTTACAGCATGTTACTCTCTTGAGATTTTTCTCAGTTACACTTTGAACTTAATCTCGAAATTCTCTAGGTCACATTCGCTTTGAAAATTGATCAGACCAGTTTCGATCTAGAGCTCAAGTTTTTATTTAAACTATGTTGACGACCGACCTCTAAAACAACTCGTGATTTACAAGCCATCCAGGTGTGAGCCGAAACCCAATTCCTCTCCCTTCAAAGTTCATGTCCAGTCAAAGGAACACACGGTCATAAACTATTTATCGGTGGCCACATTACTTTATGGACTTTTACTTTTTTATCTAGCTCACATCTCAATCGTAAACTCAAGCTATATGCACTCAGCTAGGTTTGTTGGTTTTATTCTCTGAGTTGACGATCACGATTTGACGTCTAAACAACAACAATAGCAACAACAGTAAGATCAACAGAACTCCATTATTGCTTGTTCTATCTAGATCCAGAGTAACTTGAGTACGAATACAAGTACGATTATATATACGAGTACATTCGTACGTGCTCTGTATGTGGTGCCTGATGTTATGGCGTTGGTAGTGTGTTTCTTACACTTACCACCTTCCGTCCCGTCACAAGCATCATAGTCATACATAGTTTTCATCGCATTGAACAGTTGTGGAACTTGGCTTTCTATTCTGGAAAATTTCATTGAAGACCTAAAAATTGTTATCATTTCCATTTTCTAGAACTTGAAAGTTGTTACAGCTACAAGTACAGCGCCTGACTGTAGATAGTCTGAGTATCTTCAGTGTCCCGCTCCAGGTGGATGCATATTTCTTCAGAGTCTTCATGTTTGTTAGTTACAAGTCGTACTCGTAACTCTTAAGTTGACCAAATACAACGCAAGTTTAAACCATAATAAGGAGATTAAGATACATATCCCGATAGGCTTGACAACTCCTGTTCCTAGCTTGGTTCTTTCTCTCGGCGCTGTTGGTCATGTCCGTGAGTTTCTTTCGGTGAGACTCTCCAACTCTGACGTTGTCGATTTGGCAACAATATTTATCCATTAGATAGTACACCCAAATGATAGTTTCTGCTATAGAACCTAGTTTATCTTTAGAAAAGCGGAAGAAAATTTATTCATCCATTTCAAGAGGGGGGCGATTTGCAGTGTATCTATTCAAAGCTCCAAGTACATTAGAAACTCTTTGCTATAGTAAATGACTTTTTTTTTTGTTCTATGCCATGGTAAATCACTGTAACGAGAAAGGAGAAGCCAACAAAACATCTTTCAGAAGATGAGAAGGAAATGTGCTATGTGCGATAGAACTTATCCGATTTTATTTTACTTCTTTACGGTTCTGTAGATACGAGCAGTCTTACTTTGATATTTTTGTGATCGGATTTAGCTATCTCTTTGTGATCTTATGATCACACTGTGCTATGTGTTATGTCATTATAGATATATTTCTTCCGCACAAAAGGAAAACAAGGTTAGTCAACGGTTGAAGTTTGATCGAATATCACGAATAGATACATCACTGGGTCTTTTTAGCTACTAAGCTGACCTCTTAAGGTTAATCGCACATTTGGCGAAGTTAACGAGAGGTACTTAACTTATCTTGATGATGAAGAGCGACTTCTCTCTGTGCATCTTTCTAGAGTCGGTCGGCCGATCGTGGGATGAGAGTTGACGGGCACCCTTGTGGTGCTGCTCTTGCGACGCATAAAATTGAAACACAGAACCAGGAGCTACAGTAGTTAACCAATCAACTGGAGAACGTTAACTTTGGCCTCTTGTCGATCAATCTTGATGAGATGATAGTTGGTGATGTTGTTGTTATTTTGTTGTTTTTGTTATTGATGGTAACGTCATGGCATTGTTGTACTCATCTTGTCGTGTGGTTTATGCGTTAGTTGTAGGTCGTTAGTGTTATACAGATGATGAACGTTTTGCGGTATATTGCTTTATCTCACATTTGTTTTTATTGAATCTAATTTGTGGTGATTCTAGGGGAAAGATAGAGATGCAAGTTGAACTCATACACATTGGACTTTCTCTTCAGTAAAACGGGCTGGTGAATTGTGTTTACTTATTTATTTTGTGTAGGAGGACGATTTCGGCGATGGTCTGTTGTTTTTTCATAGAGCAAAGAATAATGTTGCTTTTGTGGTTTAATAAAAACTATCCTCTCTGACGGAGAATTTTGACTTTACACTCGAGTGAGACATTAATTCAATCTAGATATAAATAAATACAAATGAGATCCAGATAAGGAATTACACCATTTAATCAGCAGCTTCTACTGGAATGACAATAGAGACGTAAAAGCATTATGAAAAGTAAGTCTTGACGCACAGATATAATAACATACGGGTCAAGAGGATCTATTGTGATTTTTCACTTGACTCTGAATCTTATTAGGGCACTGACACTTTTTTATTTTCTTTTGGAAAGACGAAATGAAAGATAATGAAGCTTTAAAAGAAACGACACAAAACAAAAGGCCAACAAAGTGCAAAGCTGAAACAAAGATCAAAGAGAAACGTATCATGGAACTAGGTCCAGATTCCATCCAATGAAAAATTGCGGACTCCACCGCGAAGAGTGGTCAAATTTAATGAGGAAAAGAGTTCTGCAAACGATCTGCCACAATCTCAGAAGACCTGTGGTCGGCAAACATTGTCGAAGTTCGTTCCAATTGCAACAAAACACAAGTTCTAGGGCGAGGATAAACCGAATTTCCAGAGGAAACCTTGATATAAATTCTTCCTTATAGGCTTTCCTATCGAGAAGGCAAATCCAGACTTCTTTAGCTAGAAACAGAAACAGAAAGGCATCTTTCACTATCTATTTTAGGTAACTAGTATTCCACAGCAATTCTGTCATAGAAATCAAGAAAATTTAAAAAAACAAAAATAAACCAGAACACACCCTGCAGCCAAACCAATAAAACTTTCCCCAAAAGTCAGCCGATTCTAATGTACTTCCTACGTCGCGTTCCATGTTCCATTAGACATGAACGTAATTTACGAACATAAATTAAGCTGCACTCTCCTTATCACTTCAATGGTTGGCTCTTGCATCTATCTAACTACAAACAGATACAACTTGCACCAACCATTTCCATTTCATCAATTTACTCGTAATGATTGCTGCCGTCACTCCACCTCGTTCAATACATCGCGCGCTCAGGCACATTGCAAAAAGAACTTGACCCGAATTCATAGTGCCGTGTACCATCAAACAACACAATAATATAATAACAACAACATCTCTCCAATCTCTGGTAACTAGTAACTAGTTCAACAATTACTTCTGCTTTTTCCGCATCCCAGATGTACAGCAAATCTCTGACAGATCCTCACAGATCCAATATCTAGATACGCTCTCTGCATTGCCTGTCACTTCAATTATACGCGAGTCGGGTGATTTATGCAAACGATCACCTTTGTGTTAGATCTCGCTCGAAGCTTCAAGCCACTCAAACAACTCACGCCACTCACGCCGCTCAATGCGCTCAGATGCTAAGTCTGCAGCTCAGATTGCCATTTATTGAATCAAATTTTCGCAATTTATGATGATGGAACGCCCCCTCGAGAGCGAAAGAACTTAAGAGAGGAGAAACTTGAGAAACGAAGAACCTCAGAGGTTCTTTAGCCCCTCTTCAACCCATCGAAGTGCTTTAACGAATATTTAAGGTCGATGCCGTAAAATCTGGATCTAGCCAGAGAGTGAAAGAGATTGATTGCCGATTTACACTCGCGTGTTCGATTATACGACAGCGATGTACAGACACTAGTTAGCGTGCTGTGCTGGTTGCTTCTGGAGTAACGTCTTCCATTCAAAAGAAGTGACAGCTGGCCACCTACTCGAACTGAAAATTTCCTGGTTATTCTAGCTACCACATACTCGAATGCCGTTTGCTTGGGTAGCTTGACTGCATTGTGGGTGCGCTCGTCAGACAGACCGAAAGGTAGAAACACAGACGTACAGACATATGATGTACCTGAGAAGACCACAATTCCCGTTACATAATAATTTATGGAACCCCAACATATGAAGAAACTCGTAGTCTTAGAGTGTGCTATGCGCTTTGTTGGAACCCTGGGCGGTTAAAATCACAAGAGATGGTGAAACTTAATTTGATTACACCAATCGTTAGAGTATCTTCGTACGATGAAGTCTAAGAGAAGTATAAGAAGCCTAAGGGGGTACGACTAAGCTGTGGGTGAAGCAGATGAGCTTCAACTTATATCGAATTTATACATATTGCCTGTGACTGTACAATCAGAATTGGAGGTGCATTGCTTCTAGGTATCATAGAATGAACATAACGCAATTATCTCTAAGTCTCTAGTCTTTAGACTCGACTACAAACACCTCTCTTCCATCACCAGATGTCGAAGGAGCTCCAACCTTAGACACATCAAATCGAATGGTGTCAATTGAAAGTCTTACTAGTGATGGCACTGAGTACATGTCTTTCCAAGCCTGGCTACCGTTTTTGTGTACACTTGGATGGAGATTCGGATTCGCATTCGTATTTAGTCGGAATCGGATGGAGATGAATTGCTCAGGGGGCGTTCATTTATTCGTTGAATTTGTTGGTTACGGTCGATGGCGTATTATATCCCGTGCCGGTAATTACAGTGGAAATAAACGGCCATTGACATGGATTCATCTTTGGATTAAGCTGAGTTGAGTTTGATTTGTATTCGTATTGTGGATGATGTGCGGGCTCATATGAATGATGACTGGTTAATGGATGGCCCAACCACATGTGGGTGGTGAAAGTAAACTTTTCTTCTTTTTTATCTCCTCCAGCAATCTGAGACGGCCGGGATGAGTTTAAGATGTTTTTTTGTATCTTTTCATTTACAATTCAAAAGTGATGTGGCTTATTGAAATGTATGTAATTGTTGCCACGTTTTTAACATTAGCAGTTATGAGATTGTCATAAGACAGCACTTATTGTGCAGTTTACCGATCTATCTAAAAGAGGCACTTTAAAATAGGAGTGCATTCTTATGCCCGTGTCTGTTGCATATTGATGCACTTAGGCTATAAAAAGAGATAATTACTCTTGAGCAGCAATCAATTTTAGTTGAATGAAAACTAATCAGAAACATCAGAAACACTTTGTCAATGTTTTCTTAACGGAATGTCGAATTCACTTTGAGATCCTGTTGTGCGCTACCTTACATGTTTATACAGAAGAGAAGATATCGGGATATGTTTGAAGTTGACTTAGACATGGGTTAAGATCATCGACGGAAAATTATTGTGTAAATCATAATTTTGAAATTCTGAAAGAACGGAAAACTCTATAGAGACAGCACGGATAAGGGGAAATTTAATTTAATTAAAAAAATCGAAACTAATTTGTACGGCTTAATCCTTATAAATACTTAGGCAATGAAAATATAACTAAACTAAGAACACACGGGAAATGAATAATAGCATTTAAAGAACGAGTTGTAATGAAGGATGTGTTACGAACTGAACTCAGGTCAGCAGAGGGAGATTTAAAATAAAAAAATTACAAATTCAAATTTGCAACTTAGTGGCAAATGGCTTGCACTTGACAAAGAAGAATAAGTCAGCAAAAACAAATAATAATCAAAAAAAAAAAAAAAAAAGGTGATTATCGAACGATCGGCAACACCGCGAGATACAACAATAAAAATGTTCTCGACTCGACTATGACGAAGCGACTAATAGCAGTCCTCTGTTCAAAATATTTCCATTCCACTCCTCTGTGACAGAATATACTAGCATTAGAAGCCTTTTCAAAGCAGAATATTGTCCCTAAAGAGAAGAGTAACAAAAGTTATTATACAATACGTGTTCCAGTGTTTTCGACAACATCGACGGAAGATCTAAGACAGCTTCCACAGTCAATAAGCGCTTCCCAAAAGTTAAGATTTTGCTAGAAATAATACCTCACAAATATAAGGATTGTTTCTAGAAATTCTACATCTGTTGAAATGTTGTTCATTCAACTATCATTGCGAAGACTTTTGCTAAGGTTATTAAATATGGGTCGATACACGCTCGCAAACGTATTGAAATATCGCCGCCGTAGCTAAGAGTGTGACTGAAAACCCAGATTCGATCACAGGCATCTTGCCTATCCACAACAGCTTTGCACCACATTTTACATAATGATCTTCATCTACATGATTAGAAGGTCCAGTTGACGTCGGTTTTGAAGCAAGCAGACCAGGCATAAAGCCGTTCATTCGTTGATATGGTGCTGGAAATGAATGAGAAGATCATCTTTTGTATGAACAAGTATTCTGAGTGATGTGCGTCGTTTGTCGAAAAAAAACTGCTGCAGGGACTAGGAAAACCCAAGAGAAATAGTAAAACAACCCTATAACTCACAATGAGTGACAGTTTTTTGACTGACGGTATCATTGGGCAATATACTTTTAAAAATTATGTTGGTGCATCAACTTTTGCCTGAAATTGATGCTAAGGAGGAGAACTCTGTTTGAGCTCTAGAGCAGCTTGAAATTGACGAACATTTTATTAAAACAATCGTCTTTTCAAATGAGGCGCATTTCCATTTTGGTGGCTACGTAAACAAGTAAACATGCAGTATTTGGCGCTCGGAAAATCGGCATGTAATCAAACAAGGAAAGAAAGCAAATGCTTCCTGAATGTGTGAATTTTTGGAGTGGCGACTTTACTGGCTCATTTTTCAGCCCAGGCGACAATGAATCGCGCTACTGAGGGATGATACCTTTTTCATGACTAAAAGTTGGACTTGGATGAGCCGTCCGACAATCAACTTATTACACACCTAGTTCAAAAATTGGGTAATCGGTATTTTCTGGTGATGTTGCTTGGCCGCCTAGGAGCTAGGAATGGACTTTTTTATGTGGGGTTCTATTAAAGAATGTTGTTTCGCGAAAAATACGCGTACAGCAAACTATTTATGAAATAGGCGCTGAAACCATCGGAAATGTATTAAAAAATTGGGATAACCAGCCGAGGAATAAAGGAACAATCGTTTAAGTAAATTGAACAGTGTCTTTTGTTTAACCTTTTCGAAAATACACCTACAGATGGCCTAGCCTTAAGAATAGGCTACAAACAGTCTTAAAAATGTGGACATTTTCTACATAAAAAAGGGTTGGCCGCCACAAAAGTGATGAGTATTTTTTCAAAATTTCTTTCAAAGGCTGAGATTTTAATACGAAGTCCTCATGCGTTCTAATAATAGACTGATCAGGTTAAATTATAGCTTGAAGAGAGAACCCTCTTAAAGGTGGAAATATTAGGAGCTGTAATAATATTTGAAGAAGTAATACGATTTTTCTTCAGAACCTGAAGAGGCTTGGAAAGTGATATACAAGTTAAAGACCAAGACTTGTAGAAGCAAACGAACTATCTGCCGAATTATTTGAGGTTGCATGGATTGAGAGGCTACGGACCATATTTTATATATTGTCGGATGAAAGCATATCTGGTGTATAGAATCCCAGCATACCTGGCAAATGGAATCCCAGCATACATGGCCCTATCCTGCAGAAGGAAAGTCCTCTTAGCCACGCCATCCCGTAGAAGATTTTATTTATAGCACTATGTGAGTGCTCAAATCCTTGTCAACAATCTGATCCTTATCAATGTGATTCTTGAACTTTCAACTATCGTAGCATAGCATGGGCCTTGGGCAATTTAGGTCTGTAGAAATTCATAAGACTTGCTTTTTTCGATCAATAGACGCCAAATCTTTCCTTTATATGAAGAGCGATTGCTATAACAAATGCATGTGACTTGTAAATTGTATGTTACGCATCTGATGAGATAAAAGTTTATGATAAAATCCCTTCACTCTCTCTGATGAGCCACCATATTATAGAACGTGTCATTTTACTTTCCACAAACACAGAACTTTCAATCAGTTAGCCCAGACTGACTGTATAGGTATACGCAGATGCACTTAAGTGCATCCATCGTATTTGAGTATTTGTAGAGTGTTATTGTCTTGATTTTTTGTTCTCCATCAGAAGGCGTTTCCTTTTTTCCAGTGTCATACGTGACATTCTAATGTTTATCTTTTCACTTCTATTGAAATACCCGCACCCACAGTGTAAAGAAATTTGTAATTAATCGATAGATACTTTCTGTTGGGTAATGATGTAGCTTTCTCACTTTCAATTTTATCTGACAAATTTTACAAAAAACCACAGAAAGTACGGATACAGGTACGAGTACCAGTACCTTCTATTGACTTGACCCCCTAAGGGTTTTCTCATAGGGAAATCAAGCTACGAAACCATTTTCCACGTCCCCGGTCCCGTTCTTGCTGCCAACTCTATCTGGTTAAATGAAATAACAACTTATTTCCAAATGAATAATCAGGGCGTACCTATCTATCAAAAAAACAAAAAAAAAACCGAGGAAAGGAGAAAAAAAAAGTATCTTTAAAGTTACTTTCAAGTGTTTCGTTGGTTGCATGGCCTGAAGAAAGTGAAAAGATGCATTTCTTCGGTCACTGGGGAGGAAACGAGGCTTGAATTTTTCGAAAGGGCTTCACTTTTTATTTTTTTTACTCAAAATCTTGCGTGTGACTATTGTAATCTTTTTCTTTTAATTTATCACGTTGCGTTACTTACGATTTTTTAATTGTGGTGGATACATTCATATGTACATATTTCTACCCGCATCTAATTTTTTTGGAAAAGCTTGGTTAATCTCTTTTGCATTGTGTGAGCGCAGGAATTTGTTCAGCTTGAGGTTACCTCAAATCACATCGAGCCAAGAAAAGTTGGAAGAAAGGTGGTTTCACTTTTAAAATAAATATTTTTTATTTTATTTTTTTGAAAAAATTTATCATTTCTCTAGGGCTTTTGTACAATAGTACACGAGCGGGACTGACTCTCACGATTCGTGTCTATGTGGAGTTAAATTTGGACGTCTTAACGGGTACTTAGTGGCAGGTATTGATTCAATTGTCTTCGGGCGGGCTTTTGAAAGGTGTCTACTACTGCGGTTTTTTGATCACTTCATTTGAAATTTTCAAAAGGAAGGTGTCCGATTTTCCACTTGCATTTAGCCAGCGACGAGAGTTGGACTCGTACACATACTCATACTGGTACTCAAGTGCACTGAACTAAAGTGAAGTAATGTGCATTTGATTAAATGGAGGAGAGTTTGTAATGATCTTTTAATTGATCGTAAAGCAGGGAATTGTTAATGACTGCAGTTCAATTATTTAAGGGTTAGGTAATGCCTAGCTGCGGTTGCATTAAGTACATTAAAGCATGCGGGAAGTTGCAGCTTGAATAGGATAATAAATCATTTTTAAAACTTTTGTTATGTGTGTTGAGTTGAGCTGAAAGTGTTTCTTTTCTCTTAAGTCATTGTAAGGGAGATATGGTTTGAATGTGGCTAACGGTAGAAGGTGTTAACTACCAATAATGTAGTACATTCAGTTTGATACTGTTTTTTTTATAACTTAATCGATTAACTTGATCTTTGCTGCATACAATTTTCAATCAATCAACATTGGCTTGATTTAATCTTTTATAAAATGTTGCGACAGCGAAAAGACAAAAGCTTTTCTATGAAAAACCTTTAGAAACTTAGGATGCCACGCATTCCCGTACTTTCAGTAGTGTTCTGTAGGCCAATTCTTTTCAAATGGAAGAGGGCTTTCAAAGTGCAGCCCATAACATGAATATCAAGAGCAAGTAGGTTTATCAATGGGTCTAGAGCAGAGACAAGCATTCTTAAGAAAGTCCCAATGCAGCCAAGATGGACTGTTTTTTGCGGGACAGGACTTATATTGCCTTCCCAAAGAACCATCCTTTTTATGCTCTCCAATATGAAGGAAGTCAGACGAATTACTCTGAAGCTATTCTTTGGTTTCAGTATAAAAGTTAATCTTACTGTTTGCTAGCTATGAGGTATGCATGCTAGTCCCAAACCATTTGAACCCAGAATATATATTAATAAGCTCAGCAGCTTCTGTATTAGCGTTTTTGAGAACTGGTTTTAATCAGATAAATCTAAAAAAGAGTCTTAAGTATTAGACAGAATATTCGCTTCCGACTATGTTTATACGCCACCATTGCTTCTGAGAGGGAAGCAAACAACGCCTAGAAATCATCAGCAGACTGTTTACGGAGAAGACGACTCACATTTAGTTGTCAGACAGAATCAACTTTTCAACTTGGACAATGACCGAAAACACCAGCCCTACAAGAACAGGTCCAGAGCGATATTCTAACTTTAAGCCAATAAGGTGCAGAATATTATAAAATATATTATTTTAAGTAAAAGGTGTTCTTTTTAGTTACATGAGAAGTTTCGATGGTTGTTGCCTATGGTTTGACAGCTGTCAATGTCAAACTGTGTTGACATTTCTGTTCAGTAAAGTTTGATAATTCATCATGAGTCGTTTAACGCCAGAACAACGCTTCCGAATTGTGGAAATTTACTTTGAAAAAAATAAATCTGTTCGTGAAGTTCATAGAGCACTTCGTCAATTTGACGGTCAACATAATCGACCTAGTGAGCAAGCAATTCGGGCAGTTATTGACCGATTTCGCACTAATTTTACTCTTCTCGATTCAAAACCATCAACAAGACAAAGAAATGTGCGTACCGAAGAGAATATTGCTGATATGGCGCGAAGTGTAGAAGAAGACGCCGAAATGTCGATTCGTCGCCATTCTCAACTTGTTGGCCTTCGACAAAAATTAATCAGCTAAACATTGACAACATTTGGTTCCAACAAGATGGCGCAACTTGCCATACAGCGCGCTTAACCATCAATTTATTGCAAAATCAATTTGGTGTCAACTTTATTTCCAGAAGTGGTCCTGTTAACTGGCCCCCTCGTTCGTGCGACTTAACGCCTCTCGATTACTTTTTACGGGGCTATGTTAAGTCAATGGTTTATGCCGACTAACCAGCAACTCTTGAAGCATTGGAAGCCAATATGCAAGCCACCATTGATGCCATATGGCTAGATTTATTGGAAAAAGTGCTGAAAAACTGGACTGATCGAATGGACCATGTAACTTTATAACATTTTTTAAAAAATAAATGCCATAAAATTATCTACCAGATTATAATAAAAAAATTCCATTCCAACAATATGTCTGTCTTGTGTTATTATTTAAAGTTCTCAAGCTCTTAAAAAAAACCTTTAGAAAGTATTGAGTTCGTAAGGAGCATACGTCAACTCATTTGTAAAATATGGCCGAATGGAAGCATGCCTGGTTAGTGGGATCTGAGCATCGTTTAGTGAATCCTAAAACAAAAACAACCCTCCGTAAGGCGTCATATAGAAATGAACAGAATTGTCTCTATCGTACTATTTGCACTTTTAAAATAGGTCTTTGTCGGTGTAGTTTCATACTTGGTCAAACAAATATTCATCCGAAGACGCCCCTTGAAAAATAAAGAAAAACTCAGCAACATTTTATAGAAACCTAGCGCCTGTTTCTGTATACTTCCCCAATTCGTCCTAAGATAATAAAAATGCTCACTACTTCATTAAAGTCGGATATGGCACCTATTAGGCATCATAGGCAATAAAATTGTATTCACTCCCTACAAAATTGATCCATAGAAAGCAAGTGTGATATTGACACTGTATGTCTGGGACAGTTTCTTATCGCTTTTATGATCATACCACTGTAATGTAGCAAGTTATCAGTTCGTTTACTAATGGCTATAAGTGCTTTGAATATAAACATTCAAACAAACAAAATCGCACCTCCTATAATGTGGATGATAGGAAGTCTTTTTACTAAGCACAACTTATTTTTCATTTATATTTATTAAGTGAATAAAGACTTTCACACTTCACTGTCTAATCACAATAAAGCTCGCTGACAATGCATCGCCTTGTCAGAGTTATGTAAGTCACGTTACTGCATGCCTCGTTAAAGCTTTATACAATCTTGTGTGCAAGGAATTCGTGACTACCTACCTACTACTCTATGCGCAACAGACACTATGGACACCATGTCCAAAGGAAAAGTGAAAATTTCCTCTAATTTCGAAAACAATGCGCCTCATTTCATACGAATATGTGGCTAATGTTGCCGAGCCTGTAGCGACTATTGGTAACATTTTTCAGTAACAACTTTACGGGTATTTTTCCCCAATGCGAACCGAAAATCGTTCGCTTCATCGATCTCCATTAATCAGGTGAACAAATTGATAAATGATAAATGCGCACCGCATAACTTTGCTGCAACTTTGCTGGAGGCAGATGATTGCCAATTAGTGTGAACAGCCATCATCCGGAAACTAGTTGCCAGAACATTTTTCAACTCTATCAAATCGATGAGGGTCGCAGGTATCTAGATCCGCTTTCATACTCGTATTTGTATCCCCCTCCCCCCCTGCTTTGGCTGTAATTTCTCTGTTCAATTTTTCAGAAAATCGGCGAAAAAATAATTTATCTATATAGCGGCAGCGGCACTATACTTCCAGATCCAACCCAGATTCCAAAGACTTCTACTGCTCGATTGGAGAAGTAATTCGAAAAATTCCTCCTCTGACATTAGAAATGATTTTGCTGACATTTTCTAGTAATCCACGTCGTAGTCGTTGAGTGGTTGTTGTCATACCTTGCCATATTAGAGTTGCATGCAATTGTTTGAAAATTCAGTAGAAGATGACAGTAAAATAAGACGAAGAAGAAGAAAAGTAAGAAACCGAAGATTGAGAAGAACCATTAAAGTGATGTGAAGGCCTTCACAACAATCAACAATGGCTGACTGACATATTTAAACGATTGGCGATAGATAGAATTGTTGAGATTCATTTCCTTTCGTTGGATGGATCAGAAATACCATACTTCAACTTAATGCTGTAACCTGTTCCAAAGTGGTTTACTTATGATGGTGTTGTCTCTCAAACGATCAGAGGAGTGAGTAAAGACGCATTTGAACCTGAACTTCATCTTGAGTTGTTGTTTTTTAGTACTCTTATGCTTTGTTTGTGTCCATTTATGTTGTGATTTTTCAAGGTCAATGTACGTTTGCTTCAGTACTATCGATCGTCGTCATGGCAGAGTCTATTCCATAATTGAAGGGTTTAAGCTTAGTTGCCACGAAGTGATGTATTTTTCTTCTTTTCAATAACTATTCTACTTAAGTGTTTTGGCCTGAGATGCGTGCTTTATGATCCATGTGGAAAATTTCCAGTAAATTAAGTTGATAGGGGTGGCGATTGTAAATAGGAGTTACTAGTTTATTCGGAGGAAGAAGAGGAAGTTTATCGGCTCATACCAGACTGAATTAAGAGACTCCTCGGTCAGAAAACATGACAAACCGATTTCATCCAAAAAATAATGCTTTTCCAGAATTTATGAAGATTGTAAAGGGTCTAGTCACCCTGCTGGCATCTCATTTTGTTCGTTTTCACACTGAATATCAAAACAATATGTAACAAACTCACAGGTAGCATGGTAAAATCCGGCTAACCATATTGCCTTTCATGACGTCATATTAAAGTAGGTCTCCCGATGGCATGGTGACAGCAAGTTAAGCTTACCTAGCCTACAATGAATTTAATGTTTGAGACATATGACAGTAACTGAAAAAGATGATTGGATGGCAGAATGGCAACTAGTGATTAGTGACTTATATATTAAATTACAGCTCAGATGCAGCATACCATGTGTTGTGTTTCATTTTTATGTCAAACTTAAATAGCATTCAAAAAGGGGCAACAATTTTGCAATCAGAAAAAGCGCGGAAGACATCGGCTGATTGAAAACGAAAAGAAAACAATGAGTTAGCCTCTTTTACTCGCATATTGAAAAGCAAGTCTTCTCTATGAGGACCAAAACCATTCGGCAGTAACCTTATACGGCATTGGAAGCAAGACCTAAAATCCCAGTCGATACTCAGAACTTTTTTATTATTTTCAAAGTCGCATACAAGGTCAAGCATGTTGAGCAAGGACATGACAACAAAAGCTTACAGCTTTATTTCTTATATTCTCACAGGGATGGTTGTTGTCAGAAAGATGTTAAAAAATACTGAACTGTCGTACACGTCTTGAGGCGTATCACGCTTACAATTTATGCTATGCTAGGTGTAAATTTGGCAAAATTTCGATTTGAAATGTTAATTTAACCGCCTAACCGTCGTTAACACGATCAAGAATTGATCTTTATATGACCGGTAGCTTGAGTACTGCAAGGAGTTGCTTAACAAACGGTTTCCACGTGATATCGGATTCGGACTTCTCAGTCGAAGAAATAAGTATAGCAATCGGAAAAACGAAGCGGAGGAAAGCGGCGAGACCAGACAGCATTCCATCAGACTTTGGTCGAAGATGGAGGACAACCTATGCCGAATCAATGGAGAAGTAGCTTCTTGGTTCCATTATACAAAGGAAAAGGCGACACTCGAGAATGCAACAACTACCGTTCAATCAAGCTGATGTCACACACGATGAAAATCGTCGAAAGAGTCTTAAGCGAACGTTTTCGGCAAATAATAAAGCTTGATAATAGCCAGTGTTGATTTGTTGAAGGAAGATCGACGGTGGGCGTTATCCAAAGCCTACGAATAATAATGGAAAAGCAGCGAGATTCGTCTAAGGATTTACGCATGGTATGTATCGACCTCGAGAAAGCATTCGATCGAGTGCCTAGGGATCTCGTATGGGCCCCACTGAGGTCTCAAAAGGTACCGGAAACGTATATAAAAATAATACAAGACATGTACGGAAAGGTGAAGACTGCAGTTAAAAGCTCTGCTAGACCAACGAGAGAATTTCCAGTTAATGTCGAAGTGCACCAAGGAAGCGTCCTTAGCAATTTCCTCTTTAACCTAAAATCTTGCATGAAGCAAATGTAACGCCAATTCTTTTCGCTGACGACGCAGTTATACTAAGGGATAACGTCGAAGTTTTGAAGAACGCCTTAGATTCATGAAGAAATGCGCAAGAGAGAAGCGGGTTTAAAATAAGTCGTTCAAAGACGGAGCATTTGACGTGCCCATTTGCGCATCCGTTGCGACCTGTTGCGGATATAATGATAGACGGAACAGTTCTTCCGAAAATCACTACCTGTAAGAACTTAGGATCAATCGTTAACGTGCAAGCGAAATATGAAGACGACGTAAACCACAGAGTGAGTGTGAGATGGATGAAATGGCGGGAAACTTCGGGAATCTTTTGCGACCAAAAATTTCCACTTAAATTGAGGGGGAAACTCTACACCACGGTTGTAAGACCAGCTCTTATATACGTTTCACAGTGCTGGATAATGTACGAAGCGTTTAAAAACAAAATGACGGCAGCGGAAATGAAAATGTTAAGGATGTCTAGTGGAGTCACTAAACACGATTGCAATATATCTACGCGTATAAGAGGAAGTCACATATAAAGAATTCGGTATCCGAACAGCTTGAGGCGAATAAAATAAGCTGGTATTGTCAAGTTCAAAGAAAATCTGCGGAAAATCTGATTAAAAAGGCACTATCAACTACGGTCACTCCAACTGTAAAAAAACGAGGTCGGAAAAAGAATTCCTGGATTTCTCAGGGCCTAGGGCTAACCACTGAAGTGATCCAGCACCGCGGTCTGCGATATTAGCCAACCCCATAAGCGGAGCAGCAACGATGCATTAAAAATGGAAAACTCGTTCCATAAGTTCGTATAACGGCGAAAGGGTTAATAAAAGAATAAGAAAAAGAAGTACGAAACCATAAAGGTTTTTTAAGAACAATTCTACAAATCAACGCCTTCTAATAAACTCATTGTTTATAATGTAATGACACTAGTATCGCACCTGTTTCCCATGCCTTGAAATGTCAGCTCGTTTCTACATAATTTACATTTGGATCAATGTTTACTGGTTGGTGGAGTTGCAAAACCAATAAACCGCTCGCTGCTTCAATGACGAATGATAACGTCTCTATAAAAATTCGCGTTGTAGTCTCTAAATTTCGTAAAAGTCTAACTGGTTTTTCGCATCTTTGACCAAGTTAACAACGACAAAACATTATACATTATGTCACTGTCTTGCCAGCTCCCATCAATCCCTCAGTGGACTTTCAAAAATGGTTGATAACGTTATTCAAGACCCAAGTCGATTGCATATACCTACAGAGACAAAAACTACTTTGATTTCATAAAGTCACAATTTAGAAGGTGGAACCGGGTTTTAAAAACAACTTAAAGCTCAAAGCACGTTAAACACGGAAATCTTTACATTGGCCTCTCCGCAGAAAAGGATTTTGAGCATTCTCTTGCATTGAAAACTTATCATCGAGATGGAAGAGAAAGATAGGAGGAAGAAATAGGCACACATGGACTTCGTTACTCAGATTCGGGGTGCTAGGGTCAGACAAATTTAAACGCTTCCACCTAAAAGTAGAGAAGCAATAGTTCCCAATCTAAAGCCTTGTATTATGAAATACTACCTTGATCAGAAAGCTCCCGGAATAACCACCGTGTTAGGTTGGTACATCTGTTGTTGATATTCCCTCTAAATCTTAGCGTCATAGCTTGACATTTGCAAAAGTTACGTAGCCAACAGTACATCTATCTCTGTGTGTGCTGGCGATTCTTCCATTACTTCCTCTCGGCTGCTGAAACGCATTCCCCGTAGGGCTTTTTAACTCGATTGAACAGAAAGAAGTCATAGGGAGCCAAATCAGGTGAATTCGGTGGCTGTTGGATGGTATGTGTTACATTTTTCGTCAAAAAATTACGAAAAATGACGGCACTGTGCGACGGCTCGTTATCATGGTGCAAAATCCACGAGTTTTCTGCCCACAATTCTGGTCTCTTTAGGCGAATTGCTTCGCGCAAACGTCTCATAACGCCCAAATAATACTCTCTGTTTACCACCAACGGAGGTTATTCCGGGAACTTTCTGATCAATGTGGTATAATCGTATAGCGGGAATAAGGAAGAACGGGTACAACGTCTTTCGAACGTACGTATACCACCTTCATTCACAAATGTGGAACGGATGCAATTGATATCAATGGATCTGTAAAACCACATGAAAGCCTATCGAAGCCCCTAAATAAGCTTCAGCGTCAATGCGCACAATATGACCTGTGATAACAGTAATATCAGCAACCGAGGTGAGTTTCTTCGTTACTATCCTAATGAAGCTAACCTAACTACAACAAATGTTATTGATCAGATCTCATTTTCAAAGTTAGGCATTACAGAGCGCAAATAAACGCCACTTCTGCCACCAAACGATATGAATATCCGATAGAAGGTAAATCACAGGTTGTCTACAAAAGCGATTCACCCGTTTGAAGAACTAGCGAATTGAAAAGAAATCATGTAAGGTTTTAATCTATTTTAAAATTCAGTAGCCGACACAAGTCCATAATCCGAATCGAATCAAGCCACTAGAGACAGATTGGTTAACATCTTCTATTGCAATATTTGTTGTTGTTATTCGTGACACTTGTGAAGAACAGTTCTCATAGTCATCAGCCAAAAAGCGTTGCACAGACATGAAATAGTATTTTCCACTTCAAAGTCCTCTCACATTACTGATGGAATCTTTACGTGATTAAAGCTCTAAATCTTAACTGACATTTGAGACAAAAAGCCGTATCTTTGCATCGGTGTAAGAGACATCTCAAAGAACAGATGCTATCGGACAAAAGCGTCTCTGTTTCATATAAACGTGTTAAATTTGACGACAACCAGTTGACATGTAGCTGATATGCATATGATTATAAGCCCCTTCGTAACCTACTTATGTTCCGCGTTACCTTGATGCTTGTTGTTCGTAAAGGTAGAAAACTCTTTCCAATGACATATAACCCATTCCCGTCGAACGTTTGTTTGCTTCACTTATCACAGAACCGTATATTGTATCTCCACCAAAAACATGGTCAAAAACAATCAAATTAATGCGCTCAGTAGGAAGTCACACACGAGCCAATCATAACAAGCTCGCGCGTTTAAGTCATTTCCTAGGCAGCACCCTAAGATCCAAAATAGCGCCGCCGTAGCTGCGCGTTGAAATGAAATCAAAAATCTTAAAACTCGCCTGTTCCATGAAATGTGACCAAAATGTCTAGTGACTAGTTACACTAGTGGCTACCCGTAGGCAGTAGAAAAATATACGAGCCAGCAGCCTGACTTGGTGATCAGTGTGTCCAAAATCTAGTGGTCCCGTGAAACAATTGAATTTATCACGGTCCAGTGATTCCAGCTCGTTAGAGATACTTTATCTCTAAATGATTGTTTTACAGAGTGTTTGTTTCTTGGTTGGTTGTTTGGCCTCATTGGTTAGACAATCAGGGTTCGTTTCATGTCTCTGTCTGTCTCTTGCTACAAACAGATGTAAGTAGTCCTGGACAGTATTCAGTATAACACGACAACGGTTAAGCTAAACAAGACAGTCGAAAAGGCATACAACGAATATACTCGTGCCTGATGAGTAATCAACATCAACATCACCATAACCATCATCATCATCATCGTCATCGTGGTGTGGCATAGAAGTAGATGATGGTAAGGTGGTTACTTAAACCACGTTGAACGCAGTGAGGAGTTTTGTATCTTATCTCACGTAGTGCGGCGGTATCTCTTTTTCTGCGTTACTGCAACGTGCAATTTTTCCTCACACGCAACACAGCGCTAATAAGCAACAAATATGTTTTGGCTTGTGAAGGTTGTCGGTGATGAAGGTGTCTTAAATGGTCCATTGGCCGTTAGCGTTGGTGATTCCCTCAAACCATAGAGCACCATGCGCGCTACTAATCTCTTAGTCGCCGCAATGTGGGCTTTAATTCACTTTTTACCGCCAATTTCCCATCTTGTACAAGTACAGTATTGTTGAAAAATATTGTTTGGCCTTGAAAAATGTTTTTAAAATGAAATGATATGTGAAGGTAGAAGTTTATATCAGACATTTTAGTTTTTCGATCTTTGGAATATAAATTTATCAAGACAAATCGATTCAACAAAATTGGTTTGAGTTCAAGAAAAGTAAAGATTCTGATGGTCTAATGACTCCTATCTAAATTTCAATGAAAATGCAAAGTGGCGCAAAATTAATCATCCAATTTCGTTTTTGAATTACTTTTTTACTAAATAAAAGAAAAATGATTTTGAGTGATGGAGATCTTTATTTGGATCTTTACAATTTTTTCTGTTAAGTGGAAAAGATGATATCCGCCAAGTGGCTTCCATCAGTGTTGATACACATTTGTGCCCGTTTAATCGCATTTTCCATGACCTTCCGCAAGATTTAAGGTGATAACTGTTCGCATTCCCGTCGAATATTCTCCTTAAAGGCTGCGATTGTCTGACGCTTGTTGGCATAAACTCGCGACTTAGAGTAGCCCCAAATAAGGAAGTCTGGGATGGTTAAAACGGGAGATTACGCGACCAGGAAACGCTTCCTTCACAATATCTATGATGGCTCGTGCTGTGTGAGCGGTTGCATCGTCTTGTTGAAACCACATGTTCACCAAGCCCCGCTCATCCTATTCCGACAGTAAAAAGTCGTTTATCATGGCCCTGTAGCGTTCGCCAGTAACAGTGACCGTATTGCTGATGGCGTCCTAAAAAAAATACGGCCCAATCACTCCTCCCGCGTGAACGCCGTACCACACAGTGGTTTTGAGTGGATGTAATGGCTCTTCGTGCATCACACGCGGATTTGAAGTGGCCTAGAAACGAAGATTTTGCTTATTGACGTAACCGCTTAAGTGGAAATGCACCTTGTCGCTCATGATGATTTTCGACAAAAAAAGTCGTCTTCGTTTTTGAGATTGAGGATGGCTTGACAGCGGAGTCTAGCGCTGCATTGCTTGTCTGTTTGTGTAGTGCAGCTGTCTTGTTCACAAATGTCAAATGTAATTGACGTACGACGCCATTTGCAAAAATTATAACATCTTCCGGTAGGACAATTAATTTTGCGCCGCCTGTTTTTTGAGCGAAGGAGGATGCAAAGAAGTCAGAAAATATTGACGCTTTACCCCTCCTCGATCGAGACAAAGAAAAGGTGATACTGCAGTGTTTTGCAAGAAAGAAAAAGGAATATACTCATACTAAGGATTCAAATGTCTAACAGCACAAGAACGGATAGGCAGATGGAATGAGCGCAGTACTTGATGCGGTTCCCTGTTAAGATCATCTTTTTTAATTTACGTGGACATAACACCAATTACTTTCAACTGACATATGAAATTAGTAAGCTCATGATCGATATCTATAAGCGTTTCTTTCTTTCTGTACGGGTGGCCGTGGTGTAGTGGTACTAGCCATCGCTCCTCACTCGGAGGGTCAAGGTTCGAATCCTACTCAAGATGAACTCAATGAGTTGAGCCTTTTGACCAGATTAAGACGACTCGAATATCTCTTTTTTTAAGAATCACTCGCAGTTTGTCTTTAACAACTAACTATTATGAGACTAAATTCGCAGACTTATCCAAGACAAGAAGATTTGCTATGTCCAGCACTCTATTAATCTGGGAACCTTCTTAAAAAAAAATAACTCTGGTGTCATTCCAGATAACGTTACAAAAATAGTGTCTGGAATTCATCTCCTGAAATTTGCTGACAAACAAGTTACAAACTTCACTACATTATATTTATATGCTTTTCTCTTACACATTTGAGGTCGTTAAAAAATTTGTTCTACGAAAGTATGGTATCAGAAGGGTCTGTAACTGAGCATCAGGCACCGGTAGCCTGGTTGATTGATTTATATCTCAGTAACACTTTAAACCCTTCTTTGCCTAAAGAAAGGGCATGCCAGCATACAAGAGATTAAATCTTCTTTCTTCTACTAGAAATTTAGCACCCACAGATCTCTTTTCGTGTTGTATCATTTAAGTACCTACTAGATGGAAACAGATACAAAATACACGTCAACAAGACATGAATCGCTATACTCCTAAAGAACGCAGGATAATTGTTACGATTTTTTTGCGGAATAATACGTCGGTGGTTCTGGCGCACCGTGAATTTCGGCCCAAATTTCCCGGTCGTCCGACACCAACTGGGCAGCAACTACGAAGTAGAAAAGTATGGGTCATGGGACAACACGAGATGCTGCGAGGTCTGGCCGGCCCCGGAGCAGTCGTTCTGCTGAAAATATCGAAACTGTGATTGAAGATTTCGCAGAGGGCTCCGGAGTATCAATCAGACGACGTGCGACAGAATTAGGCATCAATCGGCAGTCTTTAAAGAGAATTTTGGTAAAAGACTTTAAGATGTTACCCTTACATAGTACATAGTGTATCAGCTGTTAGCTGTTGACCGCCAAGAGCGTGTAACCTAGCCCAAGCTATCCTGATTCTCGACCACGACGGAGACAACTTTTATCGAAAATCATCATAAGCTTCATCTCAGTGGATATGTGAATACCCAAATTATCTCTTTTGGGGCGCACAAAACTACTACACGGTGTGCTGTTTAGTCTGAAGATGTCACCGGGCCTTATTTTTTCGAAAAATCCGCGGGTTAAACGACGATTGTGGACGGCGAGCGCTACAAAGTCATGCTTAATGATTTTTTACTTCCTTAATTGGATGGATTTGGACTGGAGAACATCTGGATCCAGTGTGGCACGAGCCACAACCGAAATCTGAGGGCTGCATTTCCGGGTTGCCTAATCTATCGTTTTGGCGATTTGCAATGGCCTTTTTGTTGGGTTTTAAGGAAGTTTATGTCAACAAACCTCAGACTCTTAAAGGCCTCAAAGAGAATATCCATCAAGAATGCGAGGACAAATCGCCAGAAATTGGGCCCGAATATTCATCAACTCTGGCGGCGGCCACTTAGCCGGTATCATTTTCTCGACTTTTAGGTTATCAAACAAACATAATCCAAAAGCAGAACCAAACAACTTTTGCGCCACCTTGTATCAGAAGGGTACACACATTATACCTAACAGACAACAACATTGACAACACTGCCAAATCAAAATATTCTAACATTGGAAAGATTCTCTTGAAAGACGATAACGGCGGCACTACACCATCTGTTGCGGATTATTACCAGGTTTTTATCAAGACAAAAAGAACATTGTAAGATTTTGTATTTCTTTTAAGTATTTGAAATGTTATGTACTAATTTCAATTAACAAGATCCGGGTGTCGGTTCTTGGCCTATATTTTATCTATCATAACTAGATTGCCAGTTTTAAGCCCCTGAACACCTTGCATGTGGCATGCATTAAACTAAAAATCAGTTCATGCCAAACAGGCAGATATTTTTCTAAAATAAAAGTGTTACCTGGGAGCTACTGCTCCGTCGCTAACCCATCAAGTAATCAAAAATCATGTTGACAATTGTGCCACCCAAGATGGTCTCAGCTAAAAAACTTACCTGAAAAGCAACAAAAATTAATCTCATTAAAGTATTCAATTAAGATAAAGAGAGAGAGAAGAAAAAAAACTAGAAACAAAGCAAATTCCCAACAATCCATATTCCCTAGGTACGAGTACTCGTATGTACGGGTATACTCGTACTTCCAAAAGAGTGCATATAGCCAACAACAACAATAAATGGAACACACATCACCAATTTCTAACCTTGTAACCGAGAATGTGGAACACCATCTTTGTGTTCATGTTACACTCAAGCAGCAACAAATTGCAGTCGCACTGTATCATCATCATCATCAACTTGGACTTCCTACTACCCATCTCGGGCTGCTGCCCCATCTGTCCCTGCTGCTTTAGCTTTGTTCAACGAGTATTCGTCTTCTTTTGCAGAAAGGTAACATAAAACCTTCATAACTTCAATTACACGAGTTACCGTTTCAAGAATTTGTTAAAGCGCCATTTATAAGCGGCACACCGTTATATAAGATTACATCAGCAGCAGCATTGGATTTATTAGTTTTTATTCATCTAAACCGAACCTAGTCGCATAAATGTACATGAATTAATCCGGACCCGGATAGCTCTACGGTCGGTGTTGTTTGGTAGCCCAAAGGAGGACGAGGGTATAAGTATCTCACAATGGTAACAACACATAACCAATGTTGCCGCATAGCACATAAATAGGCAACGATTACTCGTACATACGACCAAAGTACGATTACAGCTATAGGTATTCTCGGGCAGAAGATCTTTGAATGATAAACTGGCACAGTAACCTTCATAGCCAGATCATTTAAGAGGGCTAATACCAAAGGCTGGTGCAGTGGCTTGAGGCAAATCATATGTTGTTTACTTGACTTGGTTTGGACTTAGGCTTGGACTTTGGGCATAAATGTACCTAGGCGGTTTTTTTTATAAGTCTTCTTCTCTCCTCTTTTTCCGATCCTAGATAAAGGAAATAGTACATTACAACCGAATGATGGTACTCGTACTCGTATGCTAAACTCGTTATTTGATAATGGTACGAGTAATTGTATCTGGTGAAGTAGTTGGATCTAAAGATGGTACGTGACCTTTATTACGTCTAGAAGCTATAGGCGAATGAGGCAAGTATAATTACGAGTTCACATCTCTGTTTCCAGAAATTGGATTTCTCGTGAAAAAGAAAAAAAAATGTTTCGCATGTCATTGTTTACTGGGAATCGCAAGAGCTATAATCTTGCTGACACCGAAGGTCACTTAAGAGATTAGGGGGGCGAGATTTTTATTACAAGGTTTGGTTGTGTTAGCCAAACAATTGTGAAGACAGGTGTTGCTGTTGATGACGTGAATGATACCAGCTTTTGTTGAGTTTTTCGATTTTGCTGTTTCCTCAAGTAGTGCCAGGAAAGTAGGGAATTACAACCTTGAATTCTTATCATATGCTCTTAGATACAGAATATTCTCGTAACTTATCCAATTAGATGCAACAGGGTGTATACGACGGCATATTTAGTTTTTCGGTGCTTTTGTGAACGCAAGCTGACTTTTCTTAAATGCAACTGCACAGTCTTTTGCTGAAACAAACAGCTATGCCAAGAAACCGACAAGCATTCCATAAGCGAGTTATACAACTTAGGAGAGAATCTTTTTACATTGCGTCCAAAAGTCGGCTTGAAGGTAAACTAATGTGCATTTATAGTGCGATGTGTGTTACGGGAGAGAAGTTGACGCGGCGATGGTAGCGGTTGTCAGTTAACTGAGTGATATTAGCATCACCATGAGTGTTTTCGCATGGTCCTAAATCCTATCTAGCAGGTGCAGAGGGGTTTTAGGAGTCCTTGACCAGATGTGGCCATTGAACACCAATGTGGGCAGGTGATTGCCATATTTGTTGAAGCCAGATCTGAGGGCGTGAAGTATTTTCTACATCGCTTGAGGAAACCTAGACATTTCACAGCATTTCCAATATGCTTCATCAGCTGACGGTTTATTAGCATTTCTATGATACTGGAAAGATGGGAGATAAAGTAATTTTTTGTTTGACTCGCTAGTAGCGATAGAGAAGCACTTCGACGTAACAAGATGTTTTGTGTTGTGCTGATTTGTCAGAATTGAGTTTAGACTAGTAGGGTTTATACCTTTCGAATGAAACTAGCAACTCTACCAGCAGTTAGTTCAGAGATGTCGAGTTGTTGCCTGAAGAAGGTATTCCGTCTGATTCCATTGAGGGCTGGGCAGTCACATAAAATGCGCTCAGCTGTTTCTTCATCTTCAAGACAGAGTCAGCAAGTCCTGATATCGTCGATTTAGATTCCAACACCTGTTGGCATTTTTGTTGAAGGGTAGGATTACTCGTTTGGCCTGTCTTAGACCTGGATTCTCCTCCCAGTACAAGATTCATTTTGAGTGCCCCCAGCGCTTAATGGCTAGACCTAGTGCTGTTTTTGAGGTGCAGCAGAAGGGTTCAGTTCCGTTGAAGATCGTTTCTAAACCTTTTCTGGCCAGTTCGTCTGCCTTTTCGTTTCCGTCAATGATCTCATGCCCGGGAACCCACCTGGGCTTTGTCTCGTGTATTATGGCAGCTTGACTATCCATGAACATATGCAACTATGATACCAGAGTTGTATATACGTTTGGCGCATTCTTGAATGGCGTGTATTTCGCCTTGGAATACACTAGGACTCTTATCCACAGCAATTGCTCTATAGGAGGAGAGAAAAGCAGATTAACAAGACGGGCTGGACAAATGCTGCTTACCATCTGCTGTGAAAGAGTTTTAAAAACGAGGAGTGATGCAAAAGCTTACGCAGTAGTCTTGCCAACGGGAAAGAACATTTCTTCAGAAAAAGGGGAGGATTTTTGAGTAACATTTGAACCACTGGACTTTTGTGTATGTTTAGAACTTCAAGAACTCTCGCTACTATACGAATGCGCGAGTGGATTCGTCCCATTAAAGATTCGACGCACTCAAGTATAAGAGTATACAAAGCACAACCTGGTCGATTGACCTTATTTAAAGAAATAGCAGCTGGAATTTCATATGGTATAGAGGAAAGGTCAGAATTTATATTAATTCTAACGGACGACCAAAACTGTTTACTATTTGGTATTTGGTCGCGTTCAAATTTCATGATCTCATTCCAAAAAGAATAGTATTTGTGATCATATCGGCAGCGGCGGCAACTTTGTTACAATTATAACTAGTAATAATTCCTAAAGAAGCTCTTAAGTCCTTTCTAATTGGTTTTCTCGAATTGTTAAACTTTTGTGGACCTTTTCTTTAACCGTGTGGTCATTTTACGAGAAATTAGCTAAAACACGATGGTTCGACGATCCTAGAGGGGACAGCACATCAAGAATGTACTTATCAGAGTGAGAAGTTAGAAACAGAAATAAATCGAAATCCTTTTGGTGTAAGCGATTTTTTTAGTTTAATTTGCAACACCTTAGTTTAACGACGTAGAAATAGAGAAAGGAAGTGGATCGAATTAGCAACGATGTTGAATCAATGCAACTAGGAATCTTTCAAAGAAATTGTGCTCAGATCAGTAGAGTAGATAAAGTAGGCACAAAAGGAAAGCAGGCTAGCATTTAGAACAGAGGAATACAAGCGACCCTCCAAAAATTAAGCTTCAATGTCCCATATTGAAAATAAAAATTAACTGAAGGACCAACAATCTGACGTGCACCAACGTTAGGTTATTTTGGTGGAAGTGCAGGAAAATATCAATGTGCGGTAAAAAAAAAACTCTCCTAAAAAACAATACAAGAAGGCCGGGTACAGTTTTCGCGCAAAATATAAAGCAACGAGTCTACAAGAGCTATTAATGGGCATTTGGAGGTAAACGAGATTGCTAAGCAGCAACAAAAATTATCCAAATCCCACTGTCATGCCGAACAAACTAATCAACTTGGGTTATGAAAACCAAGACAAGTCTACTTAAGCACAATGAACTAGAGACACCAATATCTTAATTTACCTAGGATAAGGTTGGTAGATCAGATTGGTTTAAAAAAATGTACGTTAGCGGAGGACATCCCATTTTAGTTAAGTCAATGAACCAACTCATTTCTAAAATTGCTCGGAAGAGACATGTATGCCGGGTGAATAAAACCTCAACATCGTTTCCTGAAACATCAGTGCCTTTAAGATCGAGTATATCTCATCTCCCATATTATGTGAACGGGTGAAATCATTTATCATTAGTTGGCAATGCATTTTTTAGCCTGTTGAATCAGTAGTTGATCAATTATTCATATTAAGATAGGTGTCAGAGAAAACCTTAAAAGTCCAACCATACTATAGCAACCTTTCCAGACTCGCCAGACTGTGCGGCCGCATAAAGAATGCTTGCTGCCCCAAATGTTGGTTGTAATCTCATCAATGACTTTCATGTTGAAAAATGGTTAAGACAAGATGATGCGCTGTCACGTGACTTCTTCAAGTATACTTTTAGTGTACTTTGGAAATTATGGAAAACTCAAAACACAATAATCTGCTTATTGTTTTCAAAAGGGAACTACTTGCATCACTAAAGCGAGAAATTGGCTTCGAAATAGAGCATTTTTAATTTTTTTTTAGGGTGGGGATACCGTCCGGAAACGACTAACAAGCGTCGCTAGCTAACTTGATCTTTTGCTACCTGCCTCCAGTTTTGCACCCTAAGTTGACTGAGGTCCCTTTCCGTTTTCGCGCGCCATTTAAGTAGCGGTCTTCCTCTACTGTGCTGTCTTTCAGCGACGGATTCGAAGACTTTTCAGACTGGAGAATCGGGAGAGCCAAATCAATCTGCGCTGCGTGAACCAGTCATCTCTGTCGTTGGACATTCACTCGTCTGGCTAAATCGATGCCGCTATACGGCCCGTATAGTTCGTCGTTGCATCTCCTTCTCCACTCACCGCCTATGCAGAAGAAGAGTGCCTAAAGCACCCTCATCCATAGTCAATACTTCTGCATCATTAGGGCAGGACTGGGATCATTAAGGTATTATATAGGGTCACTTTTGTTGTTCGAGCGAGGTCCATCTTAGGTCAAAGAAAAAGCGATTGGAAAGAGTTATTTTATATTACGAGTAATGACAAAGCTAGTATCATTGTGAAAATTGGAAGCGCAGCTTAGGCAGACAAAGTCCTTAACTACCTCAAAATTAAATCTGTCGAGGGTGAAGTTTCGTCCAAAAAGTCTGCGGTGCGTTTCCTTTTTCTTGAGAGCATATACTACTTGGTCTTACTCTAATTGACCGCTAAACCTTATTGTCCTCGATTCCGTCATAATACTCGCGAAAATGCCACTGACATTTGCATCGACATATGCGAGCAATTGGAAGGAATTTTGAAAGATTGTGCCACTTGTACTAGGTGGGGTGAAAAGTAACCTCCTTAACCGTCAAAATGCGCTGCTACTGCAAAAAAGGTTATGGTGCATTGAAGTCCGTTCATATTTAGACAGACATGCCAAATTTCAGTGCGATACTGTCTTTAGTTTTGTTTTGACAGCTGATTGTTGTTGACGTATTTGGCATCATGTTGAGTATGGACAAAAACGATTTTCCTTCTCTCATAAAACATTATTTTGTGAGGGGCAAAACGGCGAAGGAAACAAAAGAAATGTTGGATAAATATTATGGGGCTAATGCTCCGTCAGATTACACCGTCAAATATTGGTTTCGAGAGTTTCGTGGTGGCCGCAACTCTACTACCGATCAAGTCCGCAGCGGCAGGCCCTCCGATGCGGTTACAGAGGGCAATGTCAAAAAAATACATGAAATGGTGTTGGCTGACCGGAAAGTGAAGGTGCGCGAGGTAGCAGATACCACAAAGATTAGTACTGAGCGCACACGCCATATTTTGGGCAATATTCTGCATATGAATAAGTTATCCTGCAGCTGGGTGCCGCGCATGCTCACTCCTGACTAAAAACACGAACGGAAAGCGGCCGAGGGAGGCTCAATCAATCGGAAAGGTTATGGCGTCGGTTTTCTGGGATTGTAATGGCATACAACAACGATTATTACTGTGCATTATTGGAGCGATTGAAGGCCGAAATCGCTGCAAAACGGCCCCACATGAAGCGAAAAAAAATTTGTTTTTGCAAGACAAATCGCCGGCGCATAAGAGCATCGCAACCACAGCTAAAATCAAGCTCTAATTGCTGTCGCATCCACCGTATTCGCCCGATTTGGCTTCCTCGGACTATTATCTCTTCCCAAACCTCAAAAGATGGCTGATCAGTAAAAAAAATTCAGCTCACACGAGGAAATCATCGACGCCACGGATGAGTATTTTGCAGACCTTCCGGAAAATTACTTTTCGGAAGGGATCAAGAAGTTGGAAAATCGCTGGAATAAGTGTATCAAGCTACAATAAAAGGGGACTATATTGGATAAAAAAAAAAAATACAAAACATTTTTTTTTCCTCCTTTTTTCATTCCAAAGGAGGTTACTTTTCACCCCATCTAGTATTGGCGCGTGAGGCTTTCTCAAGAATGTAGCATACTTGTTTAGACCACACTGATTATTAAAGTTTTATGTGGCTTTGGTGGATTCTCAAACCATCACAATCGTCCGTCAATATTTTTTCATATGCATTTAAGTCGAAGTTTTGCATCTTTTTCCTAAGATATGCGTCAGCATTCCTACCAATCTTCAAAATGTATTAGAGTGTCCTTCCTGAGATACGGAGAATAACTGCTCCGATAACCAAACAAATTTATTTACGTGTTTACTCAATGGTTGTTTCTCTTTTTTGCAACTTTTCTTGTTTGCTGCAGTAGCAATTTCTCCACAGACATACCACCCCATTTACAGCGTTCATTAGTCCTCACCGGAATCCGACATCTGAATACCTTGTGACCTCTTCTTGTATCTCATGTGTGATTTTCGAGCAAATAACATTTCGGAGAAAACTTTCTTGTCATAACCGTTATTGCCCAAATGCTTTCATATCATGAAAAAAAAAAAATGTAAAATTCTGCTATATGAACACACATCAATTTTATGGCCCACCTCATCTGGAGCTCTAATTAGATCTGCCTACTTTCGCTTCTCCAGTTTTAAACTTTCAGGCGGTCGAGATTATTAGCTGCTCGTGTTGATGACGACTACACACTTCGATTCCTCTTAAAACCTCATGGAGTGCTTAGCAATAATTTCAAAAGTAAAAGCTGCAGATGGTCATTATCCAAGCCTAATACCATAAAACGATTTATTTAACTGCTACCGCTTCTCCCCCCATCCTGCGTTCCAATCTGCATTCATACCAAATGAAGCTTCACTCTGATCTTTGACTCGCCTTGACGCAAAAAAAAAAGAAGAAAAACTGTTCCAATTAATTGTCCGGTGGTTTAATTAAATCTGCGGATTAATTAGATTATTGTCTTCGATTTACAATGTTTAGCCAAACCTCGTGGTCAACAAGCCAATTACTCGTACCGTAAACGTTAAACACATTGAAACATTGAAAACACCACCGAAAGCTATTATCAGCGCAATCTGTGCCAAAACCTGGTCAGAGAGTGTTAAACAGTGGTAACCTCTGGATCCATCGAAAGTGAAACTACTGCCTGATCTGTATCTTTGTGTAAACATTCTTAAATATGCCTCTCGACTGGCAAACGTATGCCAGCACGGATCTCTTCTTAGAGCTTGATGACGGAAAAGTTTCACAGAAAAGGTCGCACCGATGCGAAATTACGTAAAATTTGCAACCTCTTGGAGACAGATTTGATTTTGGTTTCTTGTTTTAATCGATGGTTGGAATTGCTGGGTTATGTCATGGAAATTAAACCAGAAAGCGAATTCGGAGAAAATTTTCAGGGTTCTCTTCCTTCTTCTGACGATGGTGGTGGTGGTGTTAGTGGTTGTCGTTACATTGCGAACAGATAATTTGAAGATTTATGATTCGACCTGGACCACGACGACGATGACAATGCGGAAAGCAGATAAATTACCTCTACTGTATGACCGGACACAATAGAACAACCAAACGAACGATGGTTGGCTGGTCACATTGGTCGTGTGACCAGCCAGAGAGCTGGGGCAGGCCAGTCTGTCCTTAGCTATAATGAAATTTTGGATTTTAATTTTGATTACGAGTATGCAGCGTTGCGGCAGCTGCTGAGCGTGCATAACTTAACTTGGACTCCTGCGATGTGCAACGGAATTGCTTTCTGGGATTAGGTATATGTACGAGAATATGTACATACACCTTTTTGGGGGCAGGAAAACGAAAATGAAAACGAATCTTTGATCACAACACATGTGGATGGAGGTGGTTGTGGTACCGGTGAGCTATAATTTCGTGGTCAACAACTTAAGGCTATGAGAAGAAAATCGATTTAATTCAGAGTCAACGGCTATTACATTCAAAAATATCGGAACGATAAATCATTGTATTGTCTCACTACATGGGAATTGCGTAAAATGTAAATCGGTACAACAATTTTCTATAAAATATGATCAACATGTGGAGCACATGTCTCTAAAGGTAATTTTGACAACTTAATAGAGAAGGAAATAGAAATGGATTGGACTGCGTCTTGAGAGAAACTGCACTTGTAAGTTGAATAGAAAAGTTTTTTTTATATTTATTTTCCTTATGTACTAGGTGGGGTGAAAAGTAACCTCCTTGACCGCCAGAATGCTCTGCTACTGCAAAAAAGGTTATGGTGCCTTGAAGTCCGTTCATATTTAGGCAGACATGCCAAATTTCAGTGCGATACTGTCTTTAGTTTTGTTTTGACAGCTGATTGTTATTGACGTGTTTGGCATCATGTTGAGTGTGGACAAAAACGATTTTCATTCTCTCATAACACATTATTTTTGGGAGGCAAAACGGCGAAGGTTTCGTGGTGGCCGCAACTCCACTATCGATCAAGTCCGCAGCGGCAGGTCCTCCGATGCGGTTACAGAGGACAATGTCAAAAAAATATATGAAATGGTGTTCGCTGACCGGAAAGTGAAGGTGCGCGAGCTAGCAGATACCACAAAGCACGCGAGAGCACTTCGAAAGAGTGTTTGGACTTGCTGATTCGGAATCGGGCGGACTTTTGGCGTCGATTGGTAACTGTTGATGAAACCTGGATCCACTAGTACACACCAGAGAACAGAATGAGTGCCCGCCAATGGACTGAAGCCGGTACGAGTGCTCCGAGGGAAGCTCAATGGGCCAATATGTCAACCATTCGCCTACAAATTTTCTTCAAAACAATTTAAGTTCGTTTACCAACCGACAAATGAGCCACCACTAAATACCATATAGATGTCTGTGCTATCAAGTTTTTATGATGAACTCTTGATGGATCGTTTTTTTGCGAACTTAGCTAACATGCGTGCAAAACAACGCAGCTACTGTTGAGCCACTCAATAAAACAGTATTCGCAAATAAATCGTGAACTTTTCACCAAGGCTCTGTTCCAGCTTATAAAGCAAAACTGACACAAACCTGGTTCAAAAACCATGGTCCGAATCATTTTATTTCCAAAAATGATTAGTCATCTGGTAGCGCAGATCCTAATCCATTAAACTAAAAACTATGTTCCGTTCTGGAGGCTATGACTTGCACCACTCGACATCCGAGAACAGAGTCTCTGAAGCGGGGTCCTACTACTCACTCAGTGCTTAAAACCGAGCAGGATTTCTGTTTCAGACTGTTTAATTACAATGAGAACCAACATTCTGCTGTCGCGCTACAGTAAGGTAGACGACGATCCACCACAATTTCCCAACTTTACGAAGAAGATGTTTTTACGAGTATGTTACATATATAAATTACCAAATTTAAAACTAATAAATATGCTTAAGCAGTCTTGCTAACTTCCGAGATATCTAAACCAGTCCTCAGGAGCTTTGAGCTCAGAAGGATTTACATTTCCTCCGAAAGTCTTCAAAACCTTCTGATAGGATAAAGCAATAAATGGACTTAAGCCAATTCATGAACCATCTTCCCTGGACTGATCAAATTACCTGCGATTCATAGAATCCAATCGCATAAAGAAGACAGGTCTTGGCGCTCGCACAAGAGATTTTGTGTATCATTAAATTGTTTACACATAGCACGAGCGAAGGAAATTTAGGGAGGAAGAAAAACGAGGTACCGATCTAGTTTGGATTTGAATATTTGAAGGCTATAAGGATTAGAAAATAAAGAGCTCCACAGAGCATTCCATAAGCGAGTTATACGGCTTAGGGAAGATTCAAGATTCACGTCCGAACGTGGGCTTGAGGGTTTACTGATGAGCAAATGCAGCCAGAAGGATATTACGGATTTTTGCGGCAAGTGCAAAGAGGTCTTAGAGGCACCTGACCAGTTGTGTGTCTTGCGCTTCAATTTCGGACGGAAAAATGCCTTATATTTTGAAGCCAGATAAGAGGGGGGAAATATTTCTTACATCGTTTATTAAACCTAGATATTTGGCATCATCTTTGGCGACATCAAATATGTCGCAATTCCAAAGAAAGTTGTCATTGACATACATATAGAGAATGGAAAGTGCAAGTGCCATTCATGGATAATGGGTGGGTATCTAAGTTTCGATTTAGTAGCGAAATACAGAGTTTAAGAGAATATAACTCCACCTTGTTGATAATTCCCCATTGCTGTTAATATCAGAATTAAATAAGCCGTTTCCGTTCTACAGTCAAAGAGTATTGGAAGCGAGTCCGGGAGCGAATATAAAAAGCAAAAAGTACTGTAGTCAGCAAAGAAGGAAAATTAGAAGTAGGAGACAAGAGATTATGAAGAAAATTCGAAAGAGTATCGGAGACAGAACGTAGCCCTGGGACACACCAGGATTTATTTTCTGAGTATCAGACTTGAAACCACCCAAGACAATTTGAATTGAACGTTCCGAAAAATCCAATGATTCTGTAAGAGAGAGACGAAGATTCCCCTCTTTTAGGGACGGGGTGGAGAAATGTTTTTTTTTTACCTGTTCGGAAAGAGTCCTGAAAAGTGGCATTGAGGAAAAAGTTATGGTTTTGCCAGTGTGAAGAAGTGGAGATATTCCATCGTGACCACCGGATTTTGTGAATGTTAAGATCTTTAAGCATTCTTTAAATAAGAGTGCGGAAGTAAATTCGTCCGATTTAAGATTTGACCCACTCAATTGTAGGCGGAGACAGACTTTCTAATATTTTTGAAGGACGACTAAAACTTGCTACTCACTTTGCGACATTGTAGAATTCGTTGCCTCAGTTTTTGGTTGCATTGACAATCCTACATGCAATCTCGTTAGCCAGTTTGCTCCGCAGTTTTTCGTTATTGAGCTGAGCCATACTGCTTTTAATTCGTGCTATGTGGACTTGTTTATTCCGAATCCAAAAATTATAACAGACCATGAGCTGCAACACGTGTCAAGATTCGTCTAGTGCCATAAACAGACAGCGACACATAGATAAATAAAACGGTATAAGTTCTATAATTAGAGTTTCTTTGATCGTCTTCAACCGACTCCACGCTGTGATGATATTTAGCAAATACTTTCAACATGTCACTATTTAAACAATCCAAGAGACTCCAATTAACCTAAAGCCGTTCATGAAATTCAAAGCTCAATAAGAAATGCGCAACCAATGTCTAGGCAACTACGATGCGAATAAAAATACAAAATCCCAGTTCTTTGAAAGAGCCGTAGATACACGTGCTTGGGCGTATTCGCTCACGATTTTATTTTAAATTAAAACCACCCGTAAAATTCTGAATTATAATTGAAAAGCAATAAATAAAGCATCGAAAGCAATCGAGAAAAAAAAAACAGTTTTTATTCACTTGTAAGGCTTTCACCTGTTTCCGGGTCTTGATTCCTTGCTGATTTCCACACTACTCAGAAGTGCATCTCCAGCTGTGCCCACCCCGGTGGGAAAACCTCATTAAAGTTTGTTACGAGTACAAGCACCTAGATACCATGACAACCGAAGAATACCCCCTCTCTCTACCCTATCAACCGTGATGATCAACTTTTTCCTGATTACTCAATCTGTAGCGCCAAAATCATGTACGACTATGTATATGTGGTGATGTGAATTTGAGAAACGCTTAATTACGATCACTTGTTGCATCCTACTGGGAGACTTTCTGGTAATCCATCAAAAACGGTGGAAATCGTTGCGAAAGCATGCCCGAATATTGACTGGCGCAGGCGGCATACGTATACGTATTTATGCCGGTATAGCATACACTAACAGGTCCGCAATCAATAATTCTCAATTACAAAACGGTGCTCCTCTGTGAATCCGAAACATAGTGGTAGACTAATGCATTATTGCTGGGGTATTGATCAAAACTGACAATTAAATTGTTAGCCTGACCGTTAATAGGTGCATTCAAATTTAAAACATTGCAAGGAGAAGCAGGAGCGATTCCACAAATCATTTTCTAGATAGCTTTGATTATCGTTAAGTACTTGTGTCTATTCGTATCGGATCTGTTTCTTTGGATATCTGGATTTAGGAGTATTTCACCATGGATATCTGCGTTTTGCGTAGCGCGAAGAAAGTTCAATTTATCGTAATTATCGGTTTCGAATTGCACGAACCAATTCACGGTGAAATATGAACCGCTTAGCGGACGTTCAAATGGTTTCCGCCAAACTTTCCTTTCTTCCGAATTCGATTCGATATGGTTAAAAACGACCTCCTTATACCACCGGGCAATTATGTATTTCGGATCAATTGACGAGTAGACGGTCGGGTCGGGATACAATAACCAAATAAAAAATAAACTAAAATGTGCAGGAGTTTTGTGGTAACTGAGGTCAGAATGGCGACACAAGGTCCATGGTAAGGGAAATCGACAAGCAAACATAAATGGAAATCGACAACATCAATATCGAAAACGACATTGTTACAAACCGGACAACACACTCGTAAATCATAAATAATTTTAACGACTGTGTTTTGATGGTAACAGCAACAGCAACGTCATACATACGCATACTTTGCCCTTTCGGAATGACCTATGAGTATGTATAGCTTTGAATGGTGTAAGAGATACTGCAAGCTAAACTTTGGCGATGTGTTGGAATCGGGCGGTAGTTATCTGTCCAGACACAAAGTCCGACTAAAGATGAATGTCTTCCATTTTTGCAAGCCACAGTAGGATTTTCAGAGTTCTAAGAATTGACAATAAGTACTCCATAATGTTGGCAATAAAGAACATACGACTACGAGCTGTGTTACCAAGAGCATACGAGGCAATACTTTACGGCTCGCCTAAATCAAAATGGTATCTGAAAGACATTTTAGTAGCTAAAAGCGAAACTAGGAGTTTGTTTTTCATTTATTTCTTGTTTTATTACAACTTGTGGAAACGTTCTATTCAAAGGCCAAAAGGGCCATGTTATTTTAAAACTATCGAATTGGTGAATGTCTTACATTGCAGAATTACTTTGTAAGATATTTCAAACCAAGAAAATTGCAGAATTAAACCCAGATAGTCCTTTTATCGTAATGTCTGCTAGACAAATTGGCACAATCAAGAACGATCATAAAAGGTAGCCTCAACTTTTTATTTTAACCAAATGAAGCAATCAATTGTCCTAGGACCCGCACTTTAGAGCATTTCAGACCCTGTTTCACCTAAAAGCAATAAAAATCGCAGCGTGCACCAAGTGGATGCGAAATTCTCCACTATTCGGACAACGGTTCGCTATAAATACTCAATATTTCGGTGTCGACTAGGTTATGAACTCTAAAACTGACCAAAGCTTACAGTGTTTTTCGCTTTAAAGCAAAGACTTGTTGGAATTGCCACGGTTTGTTAGCGAAAATATTTTGGATGAGTAGTTTTCTGACCGATGGGCGTTTTTTGCGTACCGGCTGCATAGAGCTTTCAGTTTTTCTTTCAATGCGATTGTGAGTAAATGTGCAGTGGCCAAATTTTCTGTAATAATGCGGGTTACGGGTTACGGGTTACTAAGGACGACATAGGATACCCAAGCCTCTGACTACTATCAAAAATGGCAACAATTCTCGAACGCATTTAACAGTTATATAACCGTAAATTAAAAAAACATACGTTTATTTAAGATCAAGGCGTTGCAACCGAAAAGTCAACATCTTAACCCAAATAAAAATAAAACTTCGCGGTGGAAATAACAAAATTTTTTTTTTATTTGGTAAAAACTATTAATGTTATAAGAAAATAATAAAGAAACAAAAAAAAAAGCATATCCTTTATTGGCAGCCGTCCTCAAATGGGGACACTGGGCTTAAGCAGTATAAAAATTTCAATTTGAAAGAGAAATTCAACGCATAAAGTTTGCACACACTTTT
This sequence comes from Volucella inflata, assembly GCA_928272305.1. Classification (NCBI taxonomy): domain Eukaryota; kingdom Metazoa; phylum Arthropoda; class Insecta; order Diptera; family Syrphidae; genus Volucella; species Volucella inflata. Next base: position 78,687,592 of record OV743718.1, read on the forward strand.
TCCATTGCCAACGTTCTTTCTTATCATATACGGTACATCTTAGTTGCTGGGATAGTTTTTTTGGACAGTGATTGACTCTATCACACTGCAGACTTGGCACCACAGAAGCTGTTGGGCGCAAATTTTCACTTCTTGTGTGTCTCAAATAGACGCGAGCAATGTATCGACGAAATTGAAGCTGATCTAACTTGTCATCATTCGTTGGAATGTGAAGGCACCATGCGTTTGCCATGGCTAGATCCAGCATGTACGTGAACAAAACCCACTACCATTTTTTTCCACGTATAGCAGTGCGGTACAATGAAATTGATTGATCAGCTTGATCTACACCACCCATACCTTTGTTGTAGCTTTGCAAAACATGCGGAATGCCAACATCTACTTTTTTCTTCTCCGCTGCGTTCCATCTCTTTAGGTACTTTCCCCAGAGGGAGGAAGCTATCATAGTTCGACCCTATGGTGCAGACACTGTTGTCCAGCCAACGGACGAATAAAATTTGGTTGACTTGGTCGAAACGATAGTCAAAATTAGCACGGTTTTTGTTTTTCATTTCCTTCACTCCAACTAGAGTGCACTTTTTGGTTCTAGCTTCGCGAACGGTGCCTGTTGCACGAAAACCAGCTTTTCATAAATCTAACAACAATTCGAAACTGAAGAAGAAGTTGTCAAAAAACACCACATAGTCTTTAGCACTTGTGCCTAGTTTGTGGAATAATAGCTTTACCACTCAGGTACCCAATGGCTCTTTAGGATTGGCTCCTGGAGATTTTCCGCAATACAAGTCGAAGGCGTAACAGTATCCGTCCGAAGCTGTGACCATCCAATTTTTGTAGCCGAATCGCACTGGCTTGCCCCGTATGAATTGTTTCGCCGGATGCCGCCCAAAGTACTTCACCATTGACTCGTCTATGGACAAATTTTCGTGAAAAACACCCCACTGCAAAAATTTCTTCATAAGTATATCTACAAGCATTTTACACATTTTGTCGGATGATTTGACTGCGACAAGATTGTCACAGAAATGAAGATATTTTTTTATTTCCTCAAATTTATTTTTAAGTATAGCTCTTGACACAATAGACACATTACAGTCTTCGTCCAGGCACCAGTACAAACGTTCTCGAGATGTGTAAATGAATGGTAACCAGTCAATACAAGAATACCGAAGAATGTTTTGAGTTCATCGACAGATACTTTGAAGTCATGTTTGTTTTTCTGAGCCACGTAAGTCTGCGAGTATTGAACAATCATGGCGAAAACTTTCTCGTAAAATATTTTTTCAAAAATTTGCAATAGATTTTGATTTCTCATTTCATCCAACAATTTATCGTCCGCGACCGCTACTGTCCCATTCGTCTTCACCTCGATTCGTGAATACTTCGACTCTACCTGGTATATCTCGAGGAATAGCATTGCTCTGAATATGATCCTCCTCACCTTCTTCTTTATCGGTAAGCACATTTGGTTCTGGGGGAAGTGCAACTAAACCTATCTCTGTACCATCGAAGCCCGAGGTAGTCGTTATGACTGCTGAATGTTCGTTTAGCCATTTTTTATACAACAATCACCTTTGGAAAATAAGAATAATTTTTATCTCTGGCCCCAATTGGGGACACCGTTATAAAACTTTACCTTCTATAAACGATGTTCAACTTTCTTCGGATAATACAATTTTATTTTATAGTCTACAATATACTTATGTAATTTTTGTAAGAAAACTCACAGACTTAGTGGAAAAACTTACAAATAATAATTACTTATTTTATGTACTTAATGGTCACTGAAACAACTCCACAAGATGGGCGGCAAAATCACTTTTAACTATTTCTAATTACTCTTTTGTCTAATAACATGTAAACAGCTTCTTAACCATAAAATGTAGAACTCCCTACTCCCTGCATTGATATTTATTTTAGTTCTTGTGAAGTCTGTTGCTTATTTTTAAGTTGCATACGGTATAATCTCTTCAGATGTCAAGATGATGCAACTTCATTATTACTTCGCTCCATTCCGTAATACATTTTGTACGCTTTTATTTGTAACTTAAGTATAGCTGGACCTACGATTGTACGTTGACGTATTACTTTTTGTAGTTCGAAAATTTTAGTTGTGCTTATCCTACGACAGAAACTCCAACACGTATATTTCTGTTTGTTTCGGGTTTACTTCTTTGCAATGCAGAAAAAGTGCCCGCCGAGGTAGTGGTAAATAAGTTCAATTTTATGCTTTGTTTTATTTTCGTCAATGTAGTGTTTTTATATGTAAATTAAATGTATAAGTAAATATTCGCCTCGTCTATTGACTTATTTGTCTCCACACGTTGGAGCTCGCTCACGTATATAGACGGTAAGTCTCGTTAGATAATACTGCGCCTTCGAGCTAAATTTAGGTGTTATAGAGCCTGTAAACGATTTTTTCCATTTTTTACGACAAGTAGAGACACAAACGGCTTAAGGTCGATAAAATTATAAAGAAAGGATGAAGTATATAGGTACAATCTTAACAAACCCGTTTAAAAGGTGAAATTGTTTTCCTCCATCAAGGTAACTTTGGCCAAAATATGACAAAATCGCAAACAAAAAACTTTTACAAAATAACAGAGATTCACTGTCAACATTGATAAGAAAAAACACTCACTGACTGCAGGCTCCTTAGAAACCGTACAATGGGGTAATATTTCAAAGATTTCAACATCCGTTGAGGTTACGGTGATAAAGATGTTGACGAACGTACACCTCACTGTCTTAATCTCTGTCATTTTAGGAACAAACCATAAATAAGTTTTTATAACTATAACGACAACAAGGCAATGTTTGATAAAGCAACATCAAAATGTAGGCAGACAGTAATTTTCAACCAAAGAAAGGATATGTTTGGCCCCAAACCACCAACGTTTACAAAAATTAATTTGTAAGACATAATCCCAACAAACCTTTACTACCTCACTACCTAACTTTATAAAATAAATAGATTTAGCACTACAAACTCTCTTATATGATGTGAAGTACGAGATAGTACAAAAATCAGAGCAGATACCGATCTTTTTGAGTAAACAATGTATTAGCAAATTGTAGATTTGTTTCAAAAGAGCACACATAAACAGGAATATTATCAAACAATTGAAACTGTAACAGAATGAAGCTCAAAGAAATAAAATGGATCGTCTAAAATAGCTTCCTACTTAAACCATTTTCTTCCTTCCTCATGACAGAGACAGTGCACTTATATACGTAATAATCTTATATAGGAAAGTCGGATTATCTCCTGCAATTTCTTATCGCCCTACAATGCGTTTATTACAGCTCATTTACAGCAAGCAAAGATCAAATCATAAAAACTCAACTCTTCTGAAGGTAGTCTGACTACACAGACTAAGTGAAAAGTGACTGATAATACAATCATTATCAATACATAACCCAACCAATCACAACCATCGCAATCCAAAGATGTTTTACGACATAACTCTGTGTTTAGTAAATTTATGGACGATTCGTTGTCACATGGAGTTCCCTATCAGCGTTGGCTTCGTTTTATTACAATAAAACATCGCAGCAATTGATACAGTTTATAGCCGTTGACCTAGTTGCTGATCGGATCATAACAACATTAAACTTTCCCTACATACGAGTACTAACACTAACATGAATCTACTCATCTGTAGTGGTGGTTTAAGCCTTTTCATCGAAAATCACCTCTGGATTACCACAAGAATTCTGCCATGACCAACCGAGCATCTGTTACCGGAAGTATTTTCATTTTTCACATTTATTTCACGTTGATACTCGTTAAATTCCCATAAGCTCATTTATCCTCACTCATAAAAAAGTCTCGACCCTAAAACACCATAAGACGCGAATCTCTGTAATCCTCTCAACACACATAATACCTAAGGATGCCGTGTCAGTGGAAACCTTGAATAGACAAACCAGATCTATGGCATTTAAAGCAATCAAAACCTGCACTGCCTATGATTGCTTACATCTGAACGTGCGATAATACTCCACAATTAAATTAAATGCCACAGCATCCAGGTAAATCCAAACATAAATAGAGAGAGCGAGTTGAAGAGCCATCAGCAGCAATTCATTAAATTCTAGTCCTCATCCTCTACACACCATCAGCAATCATTATAAACAATTCCATTGCCCACACTTACCGAGTGTTCGTCCAAGCGTTTCTGTAATTCCTCGATGGTGAATTGCGTAGCTTCCGATAGAGATGGAGCCTTCTCCAGTTTGCTTTCCATTTCGCGTAACCATTTTCGCAATTCCTTCGGATCTTCAGAAGAGCCTTCGGTGCGAGATGTATCCAACATCTAAAAGTATGCAAGAGTTAATAAATGAACAACAAAGAAAAAAAAACTATTTTGAGCAACAAGTTACTGCACAAACCTTTGAGCAACATTCAGTTTGATTTGCTGTAACGCTAGCAGCGCCTTCAATTTCATAACGAGCTTCTTTGCAAGTATCCAATAGGTTTGTGTCCATAATGTAATTGTAGTTGGTTTGTAGCGCAGCCCAGAAATCATCTTTTCCAGACACCAACCCGACAATACCTCCAGTTGCATTGCTGTGTAAGCTGCATGAACTATGGCTGTGGCCACTGCCCCATGAGTGGCGCCATGTGTCACGTTCGTTATTTCGTTTTTTCTATTTAAAAATGAATTCAAAAAGAGCAAAAAAAACAAAAATTTTCTATTAATTTTATTTATTTGAGAGCAGTGTCGTTGTTGATTTATTGACGAGTGTCAATTGAATTAGATTTTGGAGTGATTCGGAGGTGAGACGAAGTAGATGAGTGTGATCACCTATACGACTTTTGTAGACGGAATAATGGAACAATTCTACACAACACAAGCGCGGATATTTGAAGTGCAATTGAAGACCTTAACGCGCTGATGATGCACTCTATTGTTTAATTGTCGACATTTAGATAGTTTATCGTTGAACGACTCTTCCGGATTGTATAGAAGACGTCGGAACATTATCAGGAATTATTGAGTAATCACATGATCAGTAGTACTCGTATTTGCCTAGAATTGATGTAGTCTCTTTTATTTTATGATTTAAGCGCAAAGGGTTTACCGTTTTATAGTTAATATAACATGACTTACTACAAATTCATTTACGAAGACGACTATTGTCCCTTCTACTGGCAAAAAACTGAACCATTTCAATGGACCGATGATCTACTGATACAACGGATTCTGATATCACCAATTATTATTCGTCCCGATAAAACTACTTAATGCCGCAATAACTCTTTGAATAATAGTGACAACAATTCGTTCTCCAGCAGGGGTCATGTGCATGTGCCTTTTGAATGATTTTCTAAGTTATCACGTCTGCTGGGCGGAGTGGGAACTGTTTATTGAATAATGGTGAGGGTCTCGTCAACTACTATATACATAAATACAGAAAGGCTTCAGCAAAATATACAATATCCAAACCAATGAACGGAGTACCAAATATAAAATAAAATAGACAGTTACATAAGAGAAGAAGAAGGTTAAGAATATCTAAACAATCAGTAGAAGGCTACGCAATATTTTTGATGGAGCTTTGCAAAGAATTTTGAATGGAAACACATTTCAAACTTGCACCCTGTACAGAAACCATGAAGTCCTTGGAAATACGAGTAATTTTTCAAAAAGTATTGTTACAATTATACAAGGGTACATTGGATAATCCTCGGGAGTATTCTCCTTTAATTCGCTCTACTTTCTTCAAAAGGAATCTGTCAGGTATATTTAAACGAACTATGAACAGACTGACAACGTTGACACAAGTCTTTGTTGAAGAACCAGACAAGACAAAAAGACATATTCCGGTTGTTGCGTGTGGAAATAAAAATTATCTTTTTGTCTGTGAAAAACAAGGCGTCTTTGTCCGCTCCTATGTGTTTTCAGCCAGAAGTAGGTTGCTGTTTGGAGTAAAAAAAAACAATCAGTCTATTTACAGACATTACTCGGAGGGGTCGTGCTAGCAAAGTTGTCCATTAAGAACCCAAAAATATGTATTGATATAAAAGGTAATTACAGGGCTATAAACATCAGCAACGGGAATATCCTCCCGTATATGCAATTTGAGAAAAAGGTCAAAATGAATTTCCATCCCTAAAGACCGCCCGAATGACAGAAGCTTGTTCTGATCAAAGCTCCGTAGGCGTAGCGATTTTTTATCACCATTCTTGAAAGAATAGTCCAAAACCCACGCGCGAACACAAGAGGCATAATCTTTCCTACTCTGAATAAATCAGCTTTCGCGAGTATTGAGACGGAAGCGGCGAAAATGGATTTAGGGGTCAACGAGGGCAAGATCAAATACAATATATGATGTCAAACAAAAAGGGAAATCAATCCAACATCGACGTCTCGGACAGAACGTCACCCTCAACAGATATGACTTTAAGGTAGTTAGTCTCCTAGGTTCCGCTATCAATTCAGACAACAACATCGTTGAGATCAAACGAAGAATAACTCCGGCCAATCGCTGTTTCCTTTTGCTAAGAAAGCAATTGACTAGCAAAGCCTTCCCTCGAACAACAAATGTTACCCTATATACGACCTTAATAATCCCAGTTCTGCTCTATATCGCAGAGGCATGGACATTATCAATAATTGATTAGGGTTGCTTTTGGCAGGAAAATTCTTCGAGTGATTTTCGGAAGTGGACTTAGCCAGAAACGACTTGGATCGCTGGATCATGTAGATCAGTCCATTTAAAGTGCAAAACTGAAGGCAGCTAGCAAACGACCGAGCTGGCTGTAGTGGCATCTCAACTATCTTTGTCCAGCTAATACCCTCGAAAGGATTTGGAAGATCGGGTGTCATTGATATACGGATATGCCCTCAGATATTCTTTACTTAAAAGACAGAAAACTCAGGGTCAATTTTAGAAAAGCAATGAATAATGCCAGTTATCCAGCATACCGGAGGACGACGTTCTCTCTTATAACCTGACGTATTAAATCTTATGTGCCGAGTCATTAGTGCCTGATATCCTGATATAAAGCAAAAGCAAAACAAGAATTGTGTTACAGATTAAGTTCATAAATCGAGGTCAAATATATAATTACAACGCGACGATAAGAGTAAACGATTTTGTTACGACAAGTCAGAATCCCTGTACATGGAGTCCATACGAATTGGCGAACGTTTTAGAAATATTTCTTAGTCCAAACACACTTTTTTTCCTCCCTACTCTCCTGTCACTGCTCGTAAAACTTAGTCACTTAAACTGACTCATTTGTTCTCTCAAGACAGAACATTAGAACATTAGACAGACAAATGATAAGCTTCACTTATTACTATGTTTCGCCAATAGAGTATATTGACTGAAATTCAATTCTTGAAAATGTCAGATATGCATGAGACACTTGTTGCGAGTTTGCGTGAACGTGACTTAACTTCTCAAAAAGATAAAACGGAAACTAGACGCTACGTTAGAAAGTGGTTTGCATTCGAAACGAAGGTCAGGTGATTTTTCAACACAGAAGCTGGATTAAGGTTTATTAGCAATGTTATAGTGTCAGCTCTTTAACTGAATCTGGATAAACCAATGGAAATGGACACTGAATTAATCATTTGGACACTTAGAGAAGTAATGAATTAAAAAAGAGCAAAATGGCTATAAAGACTAACATTTGTATAAAACCGATAATCGGGAGATTAATAGTTTTACTCTTTGGCGGATCGTTTTTCCTTCACCTGGAAAGAAGCACATATTGTATTCCACAATGCATCAGACAAACTTCACTAGTTTTGCAACGTTAGTTTCCAAAAAGATTGTTCAGATCTTAGAAAGAACAAGCTGAAAAGGAACCTAATTGCTATCCCAAGCAATACAGTCCGTTTGATAAGATCGTATACGGCAAAACTCGTTTATGAAAACCGATTGGGAAGTGGTATTTGCATTAGCAGATAAAAAAATACTTCTGCTAAGATGCTTTGAATAAAAAATTTAAAGAGTGTTCAATTTTTGTCAGAGACGGAAGTATTTTAAAATGAGTGTCGCGTTTGCATCACGTTATGAAGCAGTATTCTTATGCACGCATCCAAAAGGACCGAAAATGTCATACGGAGCAGCTGCTAAACACATGAAAAAGTCAAAAGCATTTGTTAGCAAGTGGGTGCACCGTTTTTCCCAAGTTAAAAATGTGGATGATTTGCCGGATCGTGGGTCTACGCGCCAAAAACAACAAAAAAGCAGAACAAAATGATTCTACGCGTGTTTGAAAAAAATCCTCTTCTGTCGTTACGTGGAGGACAAGGGATTTTACGTAAAAGGGGTCTAAATGTGTGTTGTGATACGAAACGAAGACGTTTACTAGCCAATAATGTAAAATTTCGAAGCACAATAAAGAAACCACTATTGTCAAAAAACACGTAGAAAAACGACTCAGTTGGGCCAAGGAGAATTTGGACAGAGATTGGAACAACGTTATTTTTTCGGATGAAGCTTATTTTTGGGCATGGTCTCCTATCACTCATATCTGGTGTACACAATCCAATAAATTAATCCAGCGGAGCGTCAAACACCCGGCAAAGGTGCACGTTTGGGGATGCTTCTCAAAACAAGGATTTGGCAATTTGTTCATGTTTACAAATAACTTTAACGCACCCAACATTGTCAAAATTTATAAGAAGGCTTTATTACCATCTGCCCAAAGGTGCTTTAAAAGAAGGAATGAGAATTGTTTACTGCAGGAAGATAATGACCTGAAACATCGCAGTCGTTTATACAGTGCGTGGAAACAAGAAAATGACGTCGATGTGTTAGATTGGCCATCACAGTCGCCGGATGCAAATCCCATTGAAAATGTTTGGGCATTCATGAAGCTAAAGCTCCATGGAAAGAAGATCTCGACGGTCAAACAATCATCACGAAAAATACGAGTTTTATGGAGATCTTTGTCTCAAGATTATGCTATAAGATTAGTAGAAAGCATGCCTCGAAGACTCCAAGCAATTATTGATAATGGAGGAGAGTGGACAACATATTAATTGAAAAGCATTCAAGTAAATAAACAAAATAAACCAGTACAATTGATTTTTTTTTATTATTATAAGTTCTTCTTTAATTTTTGCCGTATACGATTTTATCAAACGGACTGTAAGTGATTACAGTATCAACATACCTAGTCTAGCCATAAATTCTACTACAAGATTTCGAGTACCCATTGGTCATAATTTTCAATAGGAATAATTCCGTTAACTATTTTTTCCTATCACGTGTAGTTAAGCTAGTTTTGTTTAAGCTGTCAATCAGTAATTATGGAGTAATCGCTTTGGATAAGTGTGGAAAAAATTCGAACCAAATTTTCGAACTTCTCAAACCACTTGGTATATTGAAAATGTTTGTTGATCGGGCTATAAAACGTTTTAATGAACTTTCAGAAGTAGAGGACAGACCAAGAAGTGGTCGTCCACGCGTCGCTCGAACGAGTGCGAAAGTTAAAGCTGTGCGTGAACGAAATCGCAGAAATCCTCTTCGGAAACAGATAATGCCCAAATGCCCATAGAATTGGATATATCCTCTAGATCCATGTCAATGCTTATTCGAGATGATCTCCATATGAAAGCCTATCGTCAAACAACGGGACGTTTCTTTACTGCAAACCTGAAAAAATGAGACTCGAAAGGAGCAAACAATTGTTATAGTGGCAGTTAATGGACATGAAAATATTTTATTTACTGATGAAAAAAATTTTACCATAGAAGAAGTTTATAACAAACAGAATGACAAATTTTATGCAACGTCATCTAAAAAAGCAAAAAACGTTGTTCCGAGGGTTTAGCACGGATACCATCCCATTTCTGTAATGGTTTGGTGGGGGGTATCGCATCAAGGTGTCACATCACTGCATTTGTGCGAAAATGTACCAGGAGAATGTTCCCGAAGGTGTTGTCAAGCGCTTAACAAATAGCCTTTTCAACGGGGAAAGATGGGTCTTCCAACAAGACTCTGCTCCGGCACACAAAGCCAAAAATACGCAAGAGTGGCTTAGATGCAATATTCCGGATTTTATCGCTGCTACAGATTTCCTCTCATGAAGTCCAGATTTAAATTCGCTGGACTACAGTTTCTGGTCAAAGCTGGAGAGCATGGCCTGTAAGACTCCCCATTGAAATTTGGACAACCTTAAGGCAGCTTTAATAACAGCAGCATCGTCGATTCCCATCGAGACAGTGCGTGCCGCTATAGAACAATGGCCCCCAACGTTTAAAAGCCTTCGTCAAAGCTAAAGGCGGCCATTTTAAGCACAACCTTTTTTTTCCTCAAACTTTGATAGGCACAAATATCAAGCTCCCTCTACGTCTTTCTCATATAAGAGTTTACTATTATAAGAATTAAGTAGGTCTCTGCTAAGAAGACATACACAAGTTTGCTTAGCGAGTGAAGTCTAACATTTCGCCCTCCATAAAGACTTCAGCGCAACATCATAGATTAGTTGTGAGTCCATCGAAGAAGATCCGATTACATTCCTATACTTGTGCAGCTTCTAACCGAAGCCAATCCTGCGTATTGGTAAGGGAAATTTGGTAAATCAACAGTAATCAGAGGGCTGATGCTGTTACGTAACGCAGCATAGAAATACTTAAGATCCGGTTCAAATTAAAATCAGCACGCAAGTGCGCGTTGTACTAATAACTATTTGCTTGGAAGCTTGAGATTGCAGAGCTATCAATATCAAAGGGAATAAGATTCATCACTCGTCTTAAACAGGCGTACTAGGGAAATTCCCGATGCAGCCGAGATAAAACTTTCTTTGAAATTTAGTAAAAAGGCCAATGGCCGCACACAAAAGAAATCTATATCCTATAAAAAGTATAGGAGATACAATGAAGCCCTGGGGAACATCATTTGTTTAGGACAACTAAAATTAAATATTCCCAAAATTTATTTCTAGCCCCTCCATTAGGAGATTCATCTACGCCCAATAAGTATTTTCGGCAGAAGAGCCTGTTGCCAAACGTTGTTTATGCCTTCGAAATATTAAGTAAAGCTACTGTGCTCTCATTAGATTTGCCTAAAGTTTTCCATTTCGATATTCTATCAAGTCAGCATTGAATCTGTAGCTACGAAAATTGCATTGCTGGTCTTGGCTCATTCAATGACGAGTTACTAGTGTTTCCATGACTATGGAAAGAATGGGCCTGATTGGCATAGATAGAAATCTTTTCAATGAAAGGCTGGACAAAATTTGGGTTTCGAAAGCGTTTCAAAGAGCTAGCTACTAACTACTACGTACTATATTTGCCAAACTAGTGTTTTTTTTTGTCTTAATTGTTTTTGTATATTAAAGACTACACACGTTAAAAAATGGTGTTGCAGTTAATCCCGGTTCTCGGGATATGCGACATTATTATCGTAGTCCAGCTCGATGCCCATAACTGATTTAAAAAAAATTGTTTACGAAATTTTCGATCACGTTTTCTGACCAATCTACACCAGAAAAATTATGAATGTCTACTTCGCGTCTAATGGAAAATGACTTCAAGCCATATGACCATCTATCGACACCTTACAAATATGGTAAAAGTTATAAAGTCGGGAAAATTTATCGCAATATAGTCTTCAGCAAAAATGAAGAGGCGTTCTTAAACCGAATCGCTACCGGAGACGAAAAATGGTTCCTGTATAATAACATTAAACGTCGCCACCAGTGAATCAAATCAGGTACAACACCCCAGAGATGGACTTCAACCGCTTAATATGTTACTGTCTGTATGCTGAGGGATGCTAAGAGAATAACCCATTTTGAGCTTTTACCTCATAACCAGATTATTTTCGCAGAAGCCTACTGTTAAGAGCTGTCCAGATTAAAGTCAGCACAAGAGCCGAAACGGCCAGATAATCTAAGGGGTGATCTATCTTATCAGCATAACGTTCGCCAAGCAGCACAATATGATATTCAAAATAGTGCATCTGAAATCTATAACTTACACATCGTACAGAGTCTTCAATTGATCTACTATGTAAATATGTATGTGAGCTACCTTTGTACGAAAAACAAATTACCAACAGCTGTCACTATACTTTAAGTTGGAAAACTAGTTTCTTATCTGACCTAAGGGAATTACAATAAATCATAATCATTGGCGAAGTCGCTGTAAATCCCCCACATAGCAAACATAAATGTATACTAACCTAATCGCCCAACATTCCAATTAAATCAATTTTATATTTACGATGCTAATTGACTCTAATAACAGACAATCAATCAAACATTTACGCCTTACCCGAGGGTAATCACGTGCATTCCAACAAATCGAATGCAGTAAAGCACAAGTCTGTCTCGAAAGATGTTAATTCAGCAACATGACTGAGTGCGGCGTTCTGTTTTTTTCAATTTAATTAATCTCATTAGCTTACGTCTAGTAGGAGTACTGACTTCACTACCTGCCTCATTGCTTCCTTATCTAAACATTTTAAATGATTGTCATCGTCTTGTTGTTGTGTTCACCTTGAGGTTATGACCTTTAACTACCAAAAATGAAATTATTCAAACATAAAGGTACAAAAACAAGCTCCCGGACGGAGTATGTACCAAGCTAGGCGAGAAATAATTTTCCGAAATACTGCCACTTAACAAATTGGGGTGCAGTTTGCATTTTTCAATTGAATCTATTTACCTTAAGACTGTTGTACGGTCTCTCAACCCTCAGCTTAGCCTTAATAACCTCTCGGCCTTCTAGCTGTTCGTCAGGTGGCAGCGATGTCATCGATAGTGACGCTTTAATATATGAGCCAGCGCCACCGCCACCGCCACCGCCACTACCACCAGCACTTCCACCATTGCCAGTGTTAACCACAGTATCAGTCTTAGTCTGCCCTCCTTGCGATTCCATGTCAGTCTGAAGACCACTGCTTGTACTTGGAGTTGGTGGTGATGTCTCCATTGTCGTGCTCAATTCAATTCCAGAAACTGCAGTAGCATTTGCATTGCTAGTACTGCTACATGACTCATCTCCAGCTGTTGTTGGCGCCTTCATTTTGTCTCTTGATCTTTGCTCTTAATTTTGGCTTAACCTTGACTCTGGCATATCTGACGGCATTTATCTAAAAAGAAATGAACGGAAAAGATACATTTAGTCTGTAGTCTAATTAAGTAAAAAAAAACAAAAAAAAGAGAAAAAAATAGTCAGAGGTACTAGTAAAACATCCCACTGAAGACAGAACAAGTTGAACGATGTCAGCATCACATATTCGTATTGCACAGTGACAACGTGAGCACTGAGGAAACTAAACACACTATACATCTATTCCTATTTCTTGTAACTTGCGGCTTAAGATCTGGGAGCTCCGTGAAAATTTCAATTCGCCTTGGCAAAGGTGTAAACGAAGGCATCTGGTAGTTCTGGGAGAGGTGGAATCTAGAGTAACATGAACGGCTGGCGTGGAATTGGAAAAGCGAAAGTTATTTTTGGGTTGGGAGGAATGTTTTATAGTTAGCCGGCGCTATATGCAAATTGCCATCACCTTTTGGGTGCAATTCTTTTTGGCAATGGTTAAGCCACCGACTCTGGCATCGAGGAATATGGCGGTGGCGTTATAGGTGCTGATGGTGAATACCCCATACACTGTGAACTGTGCGCACACTGCATTCCTAGGAGTTACACTTGTCTGACATTTGAAAATTGCTAATCTACATAATTGAATTGACACAACAATTGGCCATTGTTTGCAGAAGTCGGCGATGTTAGTTGGTTTTGTAGTTTGTCGGGTAAGTGTGCTTTTGCTCAGTTGTTTGCCAATGGTTAAGCAAAGAGTCGATTTTCCACAAGATGACTTAACGGAATTGATAATATTTTTTTTCGAAAGTTGGCTCAAGGTGTTAAAATATGCAGGAAGCCGGGGATGGGGACAACCACGGATGGGAAGCTATGGTCAAACTGAATTTTTTTTGAGAGAAAAACAGCATAATGGATGACAATTGTAGGTGACGATACTTAAAAAGTAAGCGACATTGTTGCAAACTGTAGAGAGTTAAATCACTATGTGCATACGGACATAAAAGAGTGTAATGAATCACAAGGTGACTGAATTTATTGCCACAAATGTTAAATGGTGTTCATTGTCTATTGTGGACTAAATCTACTCGTACTTCCGTAATATGGATCATTGATCTTTACCAACGAATTTTGAGATACAAGTTCAATATCAATAATTCAAAAAAATAGTTGGTTGAACTCGGATGAATTCCATTCGCTCCGAAGGAAGGCTTCTTTGCCAACTTGAAACCACTGTGGAAGATTGGTCTTAGTATCTATACAGAAATATATTGACAAATATCGATTCTGCGCTCCAACAAGATCTTGCGATTACAAATATAAGGGATGGGTACCGCCTAGACCGAAAGGGTGAAATGACTCTGGTAATGTACGTAAGCGATAGGATGGGCAACAGCAACACAGTGGTTTCAAATGCTATCGAGAAACATGGACACGGACTATGATATAACATCGCTGCAAGGTTTATTAACTTTTTTATGTGATGGTGTCAAGCAATTATTAAAGAAGATGTCCAAATTAAACGTGGAGTTGATATCAGCATTCTAGAGTCCATAAAATGGGGTAATATCATGTCCATCTACGGACATTTTTGGATGACTTTGTCGAAACTGAGATCTAAGGATGAACGGCTGCAACGCACAGTATTCAGAACCTTCGTAAATTGCGTATCCATCAACTTTTCTTCAACGTCCTCACAAACTGCATTAACTACTGAAGGTCGGTTGCATTGATGTCAAAAATCTCACAACTGAGGTGATGGATTTCACGCGACCACCCACACTTTACCTACAAGCACTTGTAACTAAGCAAATTGCCTAAAAAGTAGCGATTTATAGAAGAACTAGTAAGGGATTGTTCATTATATGAACAAAAAAAAAAAAGGAAAATCCTGAGGATTCGGAAGACGGATATGCAGATGATGAGGATTGTTAGCAGCAAACAATTGAAGAATCAGAAAAGAAAGACGAACATACTTTTTCTGGCCAGAAGGAATGATCATCAGTACGATAAATTATATAAAATGCGCCCACCACTAGATTTAATGAATAACGGCTGTTCAAGGAAAGCCAAATACACAACTTGCGACGGCATTGATGAGGCAATGATCAAGTTCAAAGGAATTTCATCTTCGAAACCCATAAAATGCGGCTTCAAAGTTTGGGTAAGATCTGAAAGTGCTACTGGATATGTTTACCAATTTCAAATTTACACAGGAAAAAGTGGTAATAACAATCCTGAAATTGGTTTAGGAGCCAACGTGGTAAAATCATTGACAAGCGCTCTAATTGAAGAAAAAAATCCTGCACCTATTACATTTGACAATTTTTTTTCCTCGTATGCTCTGATGCAGTATCTTTACGATCAAGGTATTCACTCAACTGCAAATTTAAATTCCAACAGAGCAAATTTATCCAGGTTAGTTAAAGACAAGAACAAATCAAAGGCTAATCAGAAACACCTACTGCGGGGACAGTATAAATGGCGAGTGAAAAAGGACGAAGCATTTCTTGTATGGAAACACACAAAACTTGTTACTGTTTTCACTACGGCTTTTCACCCAACTTCAGTTACGACGTGCAATAGGACAATACAAGACGGAATGAGTAAAGAAATAGAGTGCCCTGAAGCCATCAAACAATATACTCAACGAATGGGAGGAGTAGATCGCTTTGACCAAAAACGGGGTACCTATGAGGTTGGACGAACAAGCAAAAAATGGTGGCGACGCATTTTTTATTTTATTATAGACTTGGCAATGACTGATTCATATTTATTATATGACTGCAGCTAGAGGGTCCCAAACACTATATCCAACTTGTCATTTCGAGATTAGCTGCTCAACACGAAAAAAAATCGATTAGCTTCCGAATTTTTCAGCGAATATGAAAAAGACTAATACCTCACAGAACTACCAAAAGATCTTTGGTGTTCCAGATGAAGTTAGGTTTGCATATGCCCCATGAAAATCACAGCTACCGCAGGTGTCGGTTGTGTAGTACTCGAGTACAAAATAAACGCAGCAAGATAATACGTACTCATTGTTAGGTACCTCGTATTTCCCCATGTTTCGCTGCATTTCACACCAGTACATTTTTTTTGAAATAGTAAGTGTTACAAGTTCCTTATAAAAAGTAATATTTGTAATTGTTAGAGAAAAGAAATGAAAATTTTGAAATAATTTGTCTATTTTATTTACTTATTTATTTACACCAGACGGGTAGTGGCAAATATGTTGCCACCAAATTTTTCTAATATTTCCGCTTAAATTTTCACATTGAAAAGATTTATTAAAATTGATAAAAAAAACATTCCGTTTGTTTGTAAGGAGTACCATCGAAAAAATTTACCCACTCTCATTTCGAGTTTATTTCCAAAAATTAAAGAAAAATCACTCAAATTCCTCTTTTTTGTAATGCTGGGAATGCTTCTATTATTTTTAAATTTTGTCATTTCTGTTTGTTAGTTAACATAATCGACATGGAATCTGATTTGGATGTAAGAAAACATATTATTAAGTGTTACTAAGCAAACCCAGGGTGGACGTATATGAAAATCGCAAAGGAACTAAAAGTTAATAGGAAAACAGTTGCTACTGCTATTAAGAATTATAAAGAGAACTTGTCAGTTAAAAGAAATGAGGGGTTCTGGTCGAAAAGCCGGTTTTATGAATTCAAAAATATCCGAACATTTCTGAAGGTAAATTGGCAAAAAAAAAATCAGAATGTTCAAATTGTTTAGTTCATAAAATGCAGAGAAATACGGGCTTGAAAACATACAAAGTCAAAACTTTTGCAATATAGTAAAATTTTTGACTTAATTTTCATGTATTGTAATGGACGATCAATCGTATGTTTTTGCTGATTTGAACGAGCTTCCGGGGCAGGCATTATATACCGCAAGAGGTAGAGGAAATGTTGAAGCAAAGTTTCGAACCCAATCTAAAGCGAAATTTCCAAAAAAAAATTCCTTGTTTGGCGAGCGATTTGTTCTTGCCGGCTCAGAACCCAAACTTTCATCACCATTGACTCAATAATTGGCGAAATTTATGTATAGGTAAATGAGTGCCTGCAGAAGCGCTTAAGGCCTTTTTACAACAATCATCGAGAACTCCCCTTTGTTTGGCCTGATCTTGCGTCATGCCACTATGGAAAGAGAGCGATGGATTGGTATGAGCTAAACAACGTTTCGTTGGTGCCCAGAGAGGCCAATCCTCCGAATTCGCCAGAACTTAGGCCAATTGAAAGATATTGGGCCCTGGTCAAAAAATAGTTAAGGGCCACAAAAAAAGTTGTCAAAACCCTAAAAGAATTAAAAAAATGTTGGAAAAATAGCTCTAAAAATGTGACATAAAAACATTGTTCCTGAAAAAATTAAAACAATTTTTAAAAATAAAGATTAATTTTTTTTTGTTAATTTTTACAGATTTGGAGACATGAAATAAGTACTTTTAATATTTTTTATTTTAATAAGGTTTATTTTACTGTATTTTTTATTAATTTTTGGTGGGTAAATTTTTTCGATGGCACTCCTTATCTACTGCGGGTTTC
The DNA here is from genome assembly GCA_928272305.1 of Volucella inflata. Lineage (NCBI taxonomy): Eukaryota > Metazoa > Arthropoda > Insecta > Diptera > Syrphidae > Volucella > Volucella inflata. Next base: position 78,705,158 of record OV743718.1, read on the forward strand.
TCGGCCTAAAAAAGGGTTAAAAGGAAATTTTTGAGCCAATAGAAATCGAACAGAAACTCGTGTAGAATAACAGTCGGTGTTGAAGATATGAAGAACCATTTCTTCAGACTTTTTATTGAAGACGAATAAAACTCTTTCACCAGGCGGAACGAACCAAGAATAACGACGGAATCCAGATTTCTGTCACCCTACCAAAATCAAGATAGCAATATCTTTACTTAAGCATAATAGGAATTTTGTCCCATTCATCTCTGCTATAACCTACGATCATAGCACCTCATCAAACATCAGAAAACCCTAAAGTTTTACCTACTTCTGTTCTTTTTTCTAAAAAGACAAATGAGTAGTAAGGCTTTGTCAAAAAATTCTAAGAAAATACTATATAAGAACATAATTACTCATTTTCTATGGTGCAGAAGGTAGGAGATTAGACAAAATCTCATTCGTGTTGAAGGATGTACGAACTGAAGAGCGAAATTGGCATCGTAAGAAAAATGCGCATTAGACGTCGGAAATGGCAAGGATGTATAGGGCAAACAAAAATCAAACCTCCGGATGGAAGAATCTTCGAATCCTAGCTGGAGCGACGACGCAGTAGAAAGAGCTTTCCTTAGATGAAGTGAAGAAGTGGGACGGGACTTTAACCATATTGTAACGCGCAACTGAAAAAAGTAAGTCAAAGACCACGCTTAATGCTAGTGGCAGAAGTTCATACTGCAATCTACTTAAACTTAACTTAACAAGTAAGTGTGCAGGGCAGATTTACTGGAAAAAAGAATTTGCTTCTTTACACTTTACCTACACTTTTTCTCCGTACAGCGATACAATCATCTCTTTAATAAGAAAGTATCACACAAAACCGGATTTACATTGTAGCCCTAATTTATGGGGAATCCTTTTTCTGCAATTTCCTCGTCTTTCACTTCGCGAATTTGTAAATAGCAAACACACCTTACTCGGCTCAATCGATTCATCAAAACAAATCGTTTACCAAAAACTATTTGATCACACTTAATAAGTCAAGTTTATTACATCACCAACTTTAAGTGAGTGGTCTTCATTTTCACTCAACCCCCAACTTTTAGCAACACTGATGATCACCTTACTTGGCATGAAGCATTTAAATAAAGGATGATCTCATTCAGTATTTGCAAAACCAAAACTTCACACTAAAATATCCACTTGTTAGCATCTACATGATAATTGATCTCGTCAAAAGAAATTTATTCAAATTCATCACTTAGACATGGGTTTTATGACCCATTCTAACTGCTTCCATTTTCAATAATCCCACGACAAAGACCCCCAGGCCTTTAATCGCCCAATCAAACTGGCCGAGTTTATTACCAATCAAAAGTTGATGCCCTTTCTCATCAACCCTACTGCATAAGCACTTGACAATCTTGATCTCAAAGCCCACGATCCAATTTAAACTTTCCAATCATAAATAAGCAGATTCATCTGTCTCTATTAAGATGCCACATTCCTGGGTAATTTTATGACGTCGCTTGGCTGTAATAACTTCTATACTGATCGTAGGTTTTTGCATAAATCACCTACAAAAAACTACACTCTTCCTGGTCTATCTGATAGAGATGGTGATGCTGGTGCTCAAGTGGAGGCTGAAGTTGATGCCCTTTGTCACTCCAGCGCACGGACACAAGGGCCTCATTGTTCCTCGGCTGTTATGTATGATGGGAAATGAAATTGAAAATGTGTTCACTTACACTTTCCAAATGTCCAGAGATAGAGATAGTGTTTCTTTTTGACACCTCACCCCTTTTTTGTGTCTTCGTATGAAGTGGGAACTCCACATTATCTGGATGTAGGAGTGCTCCCCACATATACATGATTTGCTTTTATTTTATGAAAATAAGCTTCTTACAACTTATGACACATTAGTATATCAGTCCATGGTTTTGAATAGAAGCCTCGACCTCTCCAACCGACGAAGATAGTAAACGTTTTCGTAATCGTTTGTTATTACTTCCGGATATTGTGCTAGGACCAATAGTAAGCGCCAAAAAAAAAACTCAGTTTCGCCAAGCTTTAACCTTTTTTTTCAGTCTGCTAATTGAAAGCGGAAACCTTGGCACGTTAGCGAGCCGGTGGAACTAAAAAGTCTTCGCGTCATAATGTTGTCAAATATATTTGTCACGGAGTGCAGATAATTGTATGTTGGTGAGCGCGGTAGTTACTTGTACCTTACAACGAGGTGTTTGATTCATGTTGGCTAAATGTTAGCCGTGAAATACGACACTAGGTGGGTTGAAAAGAAACATAAGGAAACAGCACGGATAGTTAGATAGAGATCTTGTTTATGAAGATGCTTTGCAGATAGATTTCGACTTGGATTTCGATTTCAACCCATCAAACTGAAGTTTATGCGACACTCTTTCAGAGGCATTTAGATTGTCCGGTTAAAAATAAAACATTGTAAGCTTGTTTTAAGGTACTGATGCATTATAGAGGGGTAAACAAGTAGGATAACTTTGTTGGTCGCAGATTGAGACTTACGTATAGAGACTTTCGGTTTTCATCTCTATTTAAATTCCTAGGTGTAAACTGCCGAAGAGTAGCCACATTTTGATGGCTTTTACTATCATGCGGGTTCGTATAATTAGCATCAAACAACATTTGTAAGCTCCCTAACCAACCGTGAAGAGCTTCTGCAAGTATAAACCATCTCGCCTTGGTAACATCCACGAAAGTCTTCGATGATTACTAAGAAAAGACGACAAATGTCGAATTCACCTTGCTCAAAAAATGTGCATCGGATAAAATCCGATAAGTGCATATGAGCTTAAAAAACGAAATGACAAGCAATGCTAACCGCATAGTTATTGAACTTACCCTAGGTTTTATTTAATATGCAACAGAATATTAAAAGGAAATTGCTTTGCTAAAGTTCGGGAACGCTACTTTTAGACATCGGCAGAATCAATCAATCACATTTTTTGCGAGTTGGCACCATGTATCGGCAATATCGCTGCGGATGTAAGCACCATCGGCGAAGACTTAAAATATTCCCACAGAAACTGATCCAAAGATGTCCAATCACCTGGAGTTTCATGACGCTCATCGACTGCTTACTTCAAAAAATTGATTATATCGTAGAATACACAAGTGTTCCTAACTTAACCACATTTTAAAAAATAAATCAGCACAATTTAGAAGCATTGATCACAAATCCATTTATTCTTCTAAATCTATTTCACCACCTTCAAAGTACTTCCCTTCTGATATATAGTACTACACTTATGCCAAAGAATTTCCCAACCTCGATTTCCGGATTTGCCTTCAAAACGCGCAGCAATTTAGTTTTTATCTATCCAATTGTGTCGAGACGGTGTTCCGACGCCTCTTGAGCCGAGAAAATAGCCACCAGGCGAATACTGTGATTGTAGAACGATATGAGTTGACTTCTAAGCGAAAAATTGATGGTCTTTTCCAAAAATTTTTAGTGTTTTAGGAACCAAATGAAATTTGAATTTTTTCAAACACAAAACATCTTTCAAAATTGTCTGGACTGATCCAAATGAATTGTTAGCAGTATCAGCGAGGTCTCTAATTGCCAATCGGCGATTTTTGGGCACCAAATCGTTCATTTCCTTGACATGTTGTTCATTATTTGATGTGAATGGTCGTCCAGGGCGATTTATGTCTTCATCGCTTTCTCTGATTTCTTTGAATTGTTTGCACCATTTTTAAACATTTTTTTTGACACAGCCCGATCACCAAAAATCTTCTGCAACATTCTCAACGTTTCTACAAAAGAAATTTTTATGTGCAAACAAAATTTAATGCAGCTTTTCTTTTCTAAACAAAATCGGACATTTTTAAAACACGTACGTGACTATTGAACAAATGCAGATTTTGACATAAAATTTGACAGAGATGTCAGTGACAGTATTTGCCAGAATTGAATTTCAATTAGGAAGGCTTTTGCAAGTGAGTTAGGGATATTTGATAGAATATTTCTTGTTTTTAGTGCTACATGTGAAGGGGCAAAATAGCGCATAACAGTAAACTGTCACACATTATTGAAGTCCAAAGTGGTGAATAAAAATTTGTATTTTAACCCCCTGTATCTTTTTTAAGGCATGAAGACTAAGCCGATGATAATTTTCCAGTTGATCAAAATTAAAGGTAACTTTAATTAAATTAATTTTGATTAAAGTCAAAATATTTCCTAACGCAAAGCCTAAGCCCTTTGAAGTTGTTTATAAGATTTTCACAATTTTGAGCAGCATGTCGCTGCAGCAGAATCTGGAAAACAATAGCAAAGTTCAGCCTTAAATCTAAAAAAAGTTTTTGAAGGTTCAATATCCCAAATATGCGGAAACTGATGATCTTTTTTAGTAAAACAGGTACAGGTGATTCAAAAATCACGTATCTATACATTTTTTGTTAGTACGAACATTTTAACGAAACGTGTCTAAATTTAATGATATTTTGGCCATTAGTCATCGAAATGTTGAAGTTTTAGTGACAGCGCTATATTGGAAACAATATCGTTGAAACTCTTAAGTGTCTGCTCCGTCGAAAGCAACCACTTGTCGCTGGTTTGCTGAATTTAAACGCGGTCGTAGACCGCTCACCGAGAACAAATATGGCTCCAACGAAGCGTATTTTAAAGGGTTGAACAAATCGTTTTAGAAAAAAGGAACATTGTATAAGTGTTAGATGGCCTGGGAATGGCTATATCACTCTAGAAGGAGACCGTGTTGATGAAAAAAGTCGAATTTTACCAAAAGCTTTTGTTTTTGTACGTTAGGCTCGGGATTTTTCGAAATGCCAATTAAATATCATTTCGAAAGTAATCTAGCTTAACCATTTCCATAGAAACAGCTCTATGTGAGATGGCAAAGTAGCAAAGTACGGAAGAAATCATTTTTCCCGGATTAGCAAAAGGGTAGTAAGACCTTAGAAAAAGAGCAATTAAAAAGAAATCGAGGACATTTGAAATTAGTTAGAGAGTCCTATGCCGCGTGCCGAAACAAGAATAAGATTGTCACAGACATCACAAATGTTGAACATCGGTAATGGACGAAATGAACGAGAAACTCGTAATTTTCTTAGACAATATTAAGTCGGATACATGTTGTCCACCCTTCGTAGCAAAAATTGGCTGGCAGACGTCATTGTTAATAATAAAATCAAATGACGGCATGCAAAAAGTGGTTGTGCCTTCCTAAATCCCCTGTTAAATTGCAACCCTAATGAATTCGACTGTCATGATTGTTGTGAGGAATTTCAAATATTCTCGTGTCTATACTTGTAAAAGTATCACGTGTTGGTTATCGATACACAGAGGCAGTTCACTAGATGACATATGGTATGTATATTGTTGTACTGATTATCAGTCTATGCAATGGAACAAGTTATCATTGACCATCACAAGCATAATATTGACCGTCATAACTATGTCCACCTACTTTGCATACTCCTCCTACTTCCTGAGTTTATAAAAATAAGAATAATATCTTACCCATTAAATTATATAAAGAAATTAATCTTTCAAAATCGAATTTCAATATATCAACAGTGGCTAAGTGTCTACACAAATACTGACAAATTTCCCCTACAAAACAGTACAATCCACGAGCAGTACAAATTGATTTATAGTCCACTTAGGTTAAACCTGGCCGCGTTTTTATGGTCTATTACTCGCCATTAAACCGTCTCGATTGCCACTTTGTCTACAAAAAAAAAAAAAAATACTACAAATCAGATACCACACTCACTGCTAAAGCATGACCTAACTGCTGAAAATAATGCAAATATCTTTGGTATAACTCCTAGCTGCACTCAGTTAGTATGCCTCTAGATAATTTTATCAACTTTGGCTAAAATCACACACTCACTGCGACCATGAAACGCGCTCCCACGTTATCGAACCCATCGCTCACTTAACGTCAATTTATCGAATTAACTCTTTTTCCAAAACTCCGAAGAACCTATTGCAAAAAATAAAGATAAAAATCCTTATATAACTGCTAAGACTTAGTCTATATACCTACATCACTGGCAATGTTCCCATACCATATCTAAGTCTGTTTATTGTGGTCGCCGTCGGTATCTATTATCGCCGATAAGATAATTGGAGTACAAACAGCAAACACAGATACAATTTTTTCGCAATCATTCGATACAAATTCAACCAGCGTCAGTTGTAATTGGTTTGGGGCCTTAAACCCAGCCCAGCTCCCATGGTCTGTATAATTGTATTACAGCTTGAATTCGTTCACTATTCGTACGTATGTACAGACTTAGGTAGATTGTGTAGAAACGAGTACGAGTACTGTGATAAATGTCTCAGTGTTTTTTTGGCTTTACGCACGTCTTATCTTTAAAATCTCCAAAAACAACGTTCTACTACACTTTAGCCCGCCCGTCAAATTGGGTCAGAAACATCAACAAATTGAATATCCAATCTCGGTATATACATCAATTTTAAATAGGGTGTGCGTTGGAGAATTAAATGTGAGATTTGATTTTATCCAAATTCGGATGGTGAGAGAGTTTTTGTAATGCACGACAGACACTCCCTACAGGAACTACTAAAAATACCAATTTCTCCTTACTTCTCATTTACTCGTATCTACGACAACATTACAAAGAATTTAGGGTCCATTTATGTCTGATTTTGATGTCATCATATATTTAGATTTATTTTTAGACAAAACAGATACATTTTTCCATACCGCAATAGAATGCCGGTGGTGGTAATTCTTTTCAAATTAGGCCAATGACTAATTGTGCGTGTGAATGCGTACGAATGGGAAACGCATTACAATTTAGAGAGTGTACTTAACATAAAACCAAGGGACACTTAACGAGAGGCAGATAAATTAATTAAAGACAGACAGATAAATGGAAACAATCAAATCTGGATAACTTACGAGTAGGTTTGAAAATGTTTTGGAAAAGCTAGAGTTTAGTTTATTTACAAATCAACACCGCTAATCGTGCGTATGGGTCTATGTAACGGTCTTTGAAAATTCTATTTGTATCTGTACCATCTAGCTATTCCAGTTTACAATAGTAAGACAAACAACAAGAATATGGTATTACCACAAGAGGTAGATACAGAGTAGACTTTAGACTACGATCAAGTGGTGATGGAAATCGGTTTTGCAATGTGTTGTCGTTGTCGTGCGTTTGTTATTAAGGTAGTTTTTTTTTTTTGTTTCCCTGCAATTGACTACTTTTAGAAGCAAGACTGACAGCGTCATTTTGGTTTTGATACTTGCGGTGGTGAGAAACGGTAGTCAATATGAGTCATTTGATGTATAAGCACCAGTGTGGCAGGGATAGTCCATTAGCAAAGAGGGAAACAAGACACATGGCTCGGTTCAGTTTGGGTCTACCTAGCCTTGTGCAGCAGTTTTAATTATGGCCACTGAAAGTGACAACGAGTTAAGTACATTTGGACAGAATTATTATGAATGGCTATGATATTACACAATTAGTGGTAGTTAAGTGTTTAAAATGTTGGCTATTGCTATAAGATGCGAATTTTTAACACTTCGGGCATTAGTAGATACATTTGGTATGTCTTGCAAAAGCATTGCCGGAGTGGTACAACATATCGAAGAGCATTTGTTTAAATTAATAGCAAATAGTATTATGTTTCACTTTGGATCCGACAGACTCAATTTCATTCTGAGAGCCTCTGTTAGTAGACCACGATACAGGTTTATCTAGCCGCGGTTATAAATTTCTCCTTGACATGGCTAAGTACAGTGTTCCTCTGGAATTATATCGTTTTGTAAAGGTTTTAAAGAGACATTGAGGTGAATGTCAAGGACGTCCTGACTCAACGATAAATCGGTTAAGAAAGGTGTATGGAGTAATCAGATTACTTTGGGGTACTGACTTAGAGTAATATCAAAACAGCAAAGATCAAATGCGAAGCTTCACAATGAAACAAACCTTTGCGAGCAACTTTGCGCTCTCCCCAGGATCCCGCCGTTTTTGGGAGGTAAAAGAGACTTGAGATTCAGGCAGCCATCAGCCGATTGACGTGACAAGCCAGTACAGATTCTCTTGAAAATTATTTGCTTCTTTACTAAGGGAGTGCGAATAAGAGACGTAAACCACAGGATATCGTGAATGTTCAAAATTTCCATTTTTGACTATGCATGTTTGAAGAATTTCTATAAGAAGTTGTCCAGGTACCTGATAACGTCTATTGTATCGGAACCATTCTCCGCACCTTAATTTAAGGGCAATTTCGAATCCAAAATCTTATTTCTGTAGTCATAACCTATAAATAAATCGAGGAACCTCAGTAACGAATGGTGCTTCTGTCCCTTTTGAGCGATTTGGTTTCAGAAAACTGGGCCCTTTTGTTGCGGAAAATATCGAAGGCATTACCCAGTGAATTGGAAAAAGAATTTCGAAGATTTCATATCATAAAAACCGCCTTACGACCAGCTCTTAACGTTGAACCTACATAATAGCTATATTTATCGTAGTAGCTATTATAAAGTGTTTCCCATTATTTTTGTGTCAGACGTAAAGCGCCGTTGTAACATTATGCTTTAGTCATGGAAAATTTCACGGTTGAACAACGCACAAAAATTGTGAAAATCCACTTCCGATTTGGTGAGATTTTTGCGGAGACGGTTTGACAATGTCGTGGATTTTCCGGTCACCAAAAATTATCTTTCTCGACGTAGAGTGGTCTGATTAAACGGGAATTTTCAGTTTATTGGATCAGTTCAAACCCAGAAGAGACCTGTCCGTGTTTGTGCTGCTCGGTTTATTGAAAACATTGCAGTAGTTAGCAAGAGTATTGACCAGAATTCTTTCACCTCCATTTGCAATCTTTCTTAGCAATTGACACGTTCACGAAGCAATTTGTGGCTTATTTTGACTAAAGATTTGCATCTAGTTGACACAACATTTGAAGCCGTGGGCAGTGCCGAAAGTTCACAGAATGGATCTTACAGCAAAAATAAGCGAATAGTGATTTTTGAAACAAAAAATAAACATCTTTTCCGATGGCGCGCATTTCGAACTTACAGCTACATATGTCAACAAACAGAGTTGTTGCATTTGGGGAGCTGAGAATCCAAGAGTAATCCATCAACGTCTCATGCATTCATCACGGAGCACGATTTTGAGCTTGCGCAGTTCTTCAACAATGCGGCTAGCAATGCGATCACCGTCAACGGCGTTCTTTACAGTGAAATGATAAGCAACTTCTTCAGAACTAAGATTGCTGAAATAGATCTCAAAGACATAAGGTTTCAACAGGCCGGCCCAACATGCCACACAGCGATCGAAACAATGAAATTGTTAAGGACGAAATGTGAAGGTAGAATTATCTCGCGCCGCGGCGATGTGAATTTGCCAACAAGATCAAACGATTGGACGCCATTTGATTTATTCTTTGAGATTTTTTGAAAATTAAGGTATATCCCAATCACCCAAATAAATGTTCAGTGGTTCCGGTCTACATAACAAAACCATGTTTGGAATAGCGAGAGCGACAACATTTCTGTTCTCGCTTTAGTATATTTACTGATTGCTTCCAACCTATCTAATTTGTCCTTATACGTACTTTGACCTGGTTTCAGAGAGGGTTTCGAATTTCTTCACGAAAGACTCTACTCTTTTTTCTGGCTTTGATCTGTAAAGATTACACTCATCTTCCAACCTAGTTATCTGTTAAGGTGCCGTGAAATAACGCCAAGTGAAATAAGACCAACTTTCAGCAGTGCAATAACGCCAAGTTGATGATTAAAATATATGGTATCATATCTAATCGACCAAAGTTATAGGCGCCTGCCTGACAGTTATTGACATACCCTTAGCGGAGCGATGAAGTCGCGTGAGTGGCTAAATCCTGCGGAGAAAAGGGTAAAATCCTGTTATCGGTTCAGAACAAAACTAATAGTAATTCGTATACCTTTCAAGCACCCTGCAATTAAGTCATAGCTATGAACAGTGAATTTTGATTAAATAAAAACTACAAACGATTTAATTTATCTAAGAACGTTGATGGTAAGTTATAAGCTATCTTTAGATGGCGTCATAGGATATAAATACATATGTGTCTGAATAACAATACGAATTCGCAACACGTACTTTTGCCCTCGCCTTCTGTAATAAGATTTACAGCAAATGCCACACAACTTCCTCCCTTTGTCTTGTATATATATATATATTTTTTTTTGCACTTCAATGATTACAACTTAATCACATCTTTATGCAAATTTGGAATTTCCGGAGAACTCACTTTAGAAACTATGAGTAATCCCGCAGCAAAAGCTGTAGATAGCAAACAGTTTTCATTTGCACTTCTTGCGGTTGTTAGCTATAATTCAACGGAAGAAATTGTAAATTAAAATATACGAGTACAATTATGAATTCAAGAATTTCATAACATTATAAGGGATCTTGCAAACTTTATACATTTCGAACGCCTGAAGTCACGAAACCTTAAGTCACACAGTCGTCGCACAGTGGCCTGTCATAATTAAAACTTCGTTTGAAATCTTTTCATGTTCAATATATATTTGTAGAGCGCTAAATATCTGAGCATTTTAAACAATGTTTCCGAATACAAGCTAATGTCAGTTGGTGACAGACACTACTAATAGTGCCCTGCATTCGAGTATAGTACCTACACAAAATCGTGCCCATTTGCCTATCAACCCCACAGCTCTTCAAAATGAAAACAAGAGCAATCTTCTACACACGACATGTTAATGTAATCAACACTATGTAGTCGTATCCAAATTACGTTCCAAACCATCAGATACAGGATTAGTTTAGTTCATTCGATAACTCGTCCGCTGTCAAAGTGAATGACATCTTAAACTGACAGACAGATATCTCACGATATTAGTGAGCTCTTCATAAATTTTACATCTCCAGGCAAAAGTTCAACTCCTTCCATTAGATACTAATAATATCTGAAACTGTTCCAGCACGTGTACGAATATTCTTAGATTCGAATTAAAATATGTTCGTTCACAAATTTCGATCGTGTCTTGCATGAAACATTGGTTGTAACCGTCAGTTGGTTGTTGCGACGTAAATAACCGATGTGGGATATAAAAAATGTGATCAGAATTTTAAATGTTCAGAAGAGTTTTAGTTGAATGTCTACAGATTTCCCTCTCAACAAAGAAACGACATGTAGATGTTTGTGTTTTTTGAAAAAAAAAAGAAGAAACCTTCATGCCAAATAAAATGCAATGGTTCAGTGGTCCCAGAACAAGCTAGAAAAAATAAAAACAAACCGATCTTGTTAAAGGGTTGCTCACCAGAACCATTAAACAGAAGAATAGATACTCATACAAAGAGTGAGGGAATTGTCTGATGATTTATGAGTCAATAATTAAAAAGACCTGACATCATCATTATCAGAAGCTCAAAATACCAATTAGAGGTGCTAACTAGCGATAACTAGAAATAGGCCTCGAATTAATTTGATCTCGATTTCTATCAGGTACACATCGTGGCTTTTGTAACAGTATTTATTGATTTTATAAGCTCACATCTGTGCCTCCAAATAGTTTCACTTTTGTAAATAAGAGTTCCAAAGTAAATATGGAAAAATATGTCAAGAGTGATAGTTATGTTTTGTGTAACAGAGTCCAAATTAATGAGGCATTCCTTTTAGGGTCACCAATTGTCAATATACCAAAAAATACCCTGAGGGGGCGTTCGGAATTTTTGACCAACTATAAAACCGTTGGGTGCTTTGCTTCAATCACAAGACGATCAATTCAAATAAAGGAGTCGTGTTAACTATAGCAATATTCTCTCCTAGTCTAATTGAAGAAGTGGTCCCGGTTAAGCTACGCTTTCCGAGTGTGCTACTTGAGAAGTCCTAATTTCTTAATGAGCAAATTGCTCGTAGATTTTGACGACTTGTAGAAGCGTTCCCCTGTGTGGGTATATGCGGATATCAGGCTAATGTGGACGAATTTAGTCTTGCTGGGAATTCTTTCAATTATTTCGCTTGCGTTCTGAAACCTGATGTCTTCTTTTCCTATATGCTGCTATTGTTATTTTTATTAAAAGAGTCGACATATGTGACAGATTTTCATTCTACTTTAACCCTATCAAAGCAAATTAAGATAGCTAGAGCTATTATTCTGCAGCAGCACGTCTAAACATTCCATATATTGTTATTTTTTGGCTTGGCAGTGTCATTAACAATAAATTCGTCATTTTCCTAGGTCACTGGTTACCTCGTATGTTAGTTGTTGGTAAACTCTGATTTTTACTCTTCCGTTGTGGGAGGTTAACGCCGCTCGCGATAAAATAGATAGATATGCTACAACATTTGCTAACCCAAGGCGTAACTGGTAAGTGACTTACACTGGCTCTCAACCAAGCACTGGCCGCCTCCTGTCTTCTAATATAACCTAGAAGCATGAAAAAGCCATACTGGTAGACATCCACACTGGGGCTGCTTAGACACGCTTGCAGGAAGCAGGAAGTCCCAGATTGGGACTCATACTAAAAATTCCTCAAAACAAATAAAAAGAATTGAGGACGACAAAGCGTGAATCTTGGAGGTCCTTTTATGATAAAATCACTGAAACCTCTGAGGCATCACGCCTAAGATAAATCCTCTCAGCAAGTAATTCGATGCCGAGCTGCTTGCAAAAACTTAACCTGCTACTGGATACTCATTTTCAAAGTAGCTCCCCGTTCACGGCTAGCAACAATCACAATAGAACTGCTGCAGCCGACAAAAATTATTAAACTGCTCTTGGCACTGCATAGCTTCAAACCATACAAGTCTGCTGGGCCGGACGGTATAATTCCATTCGAGCTACAAAGATCCTGATATAATCTTGCCATCGCTTGAAAATATTATGAGGTACTGCGTAGAACTATCCTACATACCTCTGTCATGGAGAGAAGTAAATGTAGTTCTCATCCCTAAAAGCGGAAAAAATCTCATGTTGTCCCAAATGACCTAAGACCTATTAGTCTACCATCTTTTCTTCTAAAAACTCTAGAATGACTAATTGTTATCCATGTACGATGGTAGGCTCCTATCCACGGCATAATATGCCTGCTGTAAAGGGAAGTCGGTGGAAACGGCTGTATATGCACTAGCTTGCCAAATCGATCCCTACATTATAGAGAATATATAGGTGCAATGGTAGCTATCCTAGATATAGAAGGCGCCTTTAACAACGTCAACACATCCGCAATCACGACGGCGCTATAAGCTCTGAAGGTAGATGACTCATTTGGAGACTTGATCAGTCTCATGCTCTCATAAAGTGCAGGATTTTCAACTCCAAACTGGGTGGGTCCTCTGTTAAAAAGGCGCCAGCAGAGGTACGCCGCAAGGCGGTGTCCTCTCACCCCTTCTCTTAAACTTAGTGGTTAACGAACAGCTGATATACCTGGAAGAGGATGGTAGCAGGGTGGTTGCGTATGCAGATGACGCTTCTATAGTCGTCTCAGGAAAACATGTACATAGGATTAAAGAGCTCCTACAATATAATCTTTACATATTAACAAGCTGGGCGACTTGTGGACTTGGAATGAACCCCCATAAAACCGATATTGTCCTCTTCTATAGGAAATACAAAATTCCGACTATAGACCCTCCCACAATCAACGGTACCAGCTTGGTCTTTTCCGATACAGCGAAATATCTGGGTCTAATTTTCGTCAGGAAGCTAAGCTGGTATCATTCAAGAAAGAGTAAAGAAAGCCTCAGTAGCTTTATTCTCTTGCAAACAAGCCATTGGGAACAAATGAGGCCGCCAACCTCACATCACACATTGGCTATATATCTCGGTTATAAGACCGATACTCACCTTCGGGGTGGTTGTTTGGTGGACGGCCTTAGACAAAGCTTTAAGCTGCGTGAAGCTAAGTAAAGTACAAAAAAACAGCATGTCTGGGCATAAGCGGAGCCCTACGCACTACTCCCTCCGCTACTTCAGGACGTTCTGTTTCATTTGACACCCTTCGAAATTTATAGCAGACAAGTAGACGCCAATGCAGCTTTTCGTCTTAAAGCGTCTTCACAGTGGACAAATAAACATTTTGGCCACGTAATTTTGCCGAAAAACTTAACTTTAGCCTCTCCTTCCGCCTTCCCAACCACTGTAGCTTGTTCCATCTGAAAATTCTGGCAATTAAGGAAGCCCTGTCCTGGCTCAAGAAAAATGCATTATCTGCAATGGATATCTGCATCTTTTCCGATAGTCAGGCCGCTATCAAATCCCTAGACTCATGCTCTCTAAATTCAAAATTCAGTCATCGACTGCCGATAATCAGTAATGGGGATGGCGGAGCAGTTTAACATTCACCTTTGTTGGGTGCCGGGACGTAGAGACATTCCCGAGAATTGTAGGGTCTTCGAACTTGACAAAATTCGAACCACTATACATATCACACCTGAAAAGGATAACGTAGGTATACCAATCGCTACGTGCAAACTAGAACTCATGCTGGATGCTAATAGAAGAACAAACAATAGGTGGACGTTTGGATCGACATGTTTAGCGACCAAACAAATCTGGCCAAAACTAGATCTCAATCGCTCCATGAGTTTAATGCTTCTAAATAGAAAACATTTTACCGCCATTGTAGGTGTCATCATTGGACACTGCCTTATAGGCAGTGCAAGAAGGCTTGGCATGTTTACTAACGACTTTTGCAGAAGCTGCATGAACGAGAAGGAGGAGGAGATAATCCCTCACCTCCTCTGTACATGTCCAGCTCTCTCCCAAAGAGGAAATCTCCACTTAGGAGCCTTCTTCCACAATGGCTTAAGTAACGTAAGTAAGTAAGTATCACAGATCCATGTGGCATTACAATGGGCCAGTAGGTCTAAGTGGGTTGGTTTTTATTTTTCAACAGCCACTTTAACCTTACCTAACCTTGTCTCCAAGCAGGCCAGAATGATGGCTATCCGGCCAGAATAATGTACCTTGGACACTCTTTCGGTGTTGGGATACCAAGCAGCGTGGTGAAAATAGGTATTCTTACCCCGAAGACAGAGTCCATTTATGTATTTCGATAGCTCGGACACGAATTTAGAGATGGTGTGATGATGATGTCTCTGCCAAAATGTTTGTATTTGCCAAAATTCACACATTGACATCCTAAAAGGCGTTATAAGATGATGGACACGACAGAGAATCAGTGCTTTTTATAATGATTTGTTACAGCATTTTCGAACAGTTTGGAGATTTGCCCTTAATAACTTTCATAAGGCTTCGCAAATTATAGGTATTAAGTAAATGCGACTGATTCAAGCTCGCCATAATCTACAAATCTTCACATTTGGTATAAGAACATTGAAATTCTATGGCGCCACAAAGGACCCTTGTTGCACTTAGCAAGCTATCTCGGGGCAAATTCCTTTTTTTACCTATCCTAGTTCTTATCAAATACAGCTGCTGGAAACTGCTCTCTAGACTGAACTCTACAAAACGCCGTAATACAATGTTTACAGAAAGTATAGCAAAGAGCAATATAAATAATCTCTGTTTAGACAGACACAACGGGAAGCGGCCCATAGTGACCTATCTAACAAAAAACGTTGGTTTTGGTGTACTGCAATTGCTTGTTAGAATAAGGCATAGTATTTACTACGCTTTACTGGGCTTCAAGTTATCTGTTTTCAAACCACTTAAAGTATACGATAAAAAAATGTCCTCGAGCAAAATTATGTAGGTCTCATCTCGAACAACCTGTCCTCGAAGATCGACTATATCAATATTTACTAACAAAAGTGAAAGTGAAATCAAGTGTCATAAAAATATCAAAAAGTTCAATTAACAACAAACTGCAAAACAAAATGATTTATGGCCGTTAATAAAATAGCGCAAATGCCAATTAGATACATAAAAACAAAACTTTTATTAATTTAGTTGGTAGGGTTCTTCTTTATTCCAATCCACATGTGCCTATTCGATTTTCCTCTGACTATTTGTTGTACTCGAAGACACAAAACACTCTCCACATAAATCCATCAATCGCATAAATGATTGAAATAAGTGTACTTCAGCAATTAGAGAAGATTAAAAACACCTTTAACTCGAAAAACATTAAATGATACATAATTTGCATAGCCCCTGGACAGACAGAAAGTTAGTGTAGTAAGCACATTAAAAAAGATACCATCAATTTACTATAAAACTGTATGAGTCCATCTGGCAGTGTATGAAATAACCTTCTATTTTTCTCCAAAAGGATGTCGCTAATGAAAACACTGTTTAGCAGTTAAAAAATTAACCACCCCATTCAAATCTCATTGTGCACTTGTGTGTCTTTAGATTGGACTCGAATAGAAAATAAAAAAATTAAGAATTACCTCTTTCGGTTTCCAATTCGATACCCTTTCGCGAAACTCTGCCGATACTCAAATTCATGGCGAACTCAATTAACAGAAATTAACTCACTAGTGGGTACACATTTACTTTTTGTATCATTTACAAAAGTATCGATAGTCTGAGAGAGTTCACATTCTAACCTAAATCAACTTTCGCTTAAATGCAACCACCAGCTACGAATACAGCACCTCCATCCGTCCTAACCCATTCCCACCCTGTCCAGTCCACTCTAACTCTAGCAATTCTGCGCTTGACACGGAGGGACTTTATCAACATGGAAGTAACGTCTAGCGCGGATTACAAAAAAAAATAAATAAATAAAAACCAACACGCTAAGTTAGTAGTAAAATTGAATTTAAATGTCAACGGATCCATTTATCTATTGTACCTACAATTTACAATTTAACCGCGCTGCAGCAAATATCCGCAGCGCGATTATAAAATCTCTAACATGAAAGTTGTTGCCTGACTTAGACAAGACTTCGAGACGCTCAAAAGCCGGTACATATAGGTAGACTTGGCGAGTAACTTAAGACCGAATGCCTTACATGCTCGGGTATGTGATAATTAACATCCGCCTTACATTTGAAGACTCTCAAAAAGTTAGTCCTTGGTTTCCAATAAATTACGAATACTAACCGCTTCGCTCCATCAATAGATACGACCCACAAGTTCGAAGCAGTTACTCTAGAGTCACAACATAACACCGAGATAATTGAAGAGATTCACCAAAAACAACAACACTAACGACGGTACGGAGGAGCAATCACAAGTGTGCTGCTTCTTTAAAGTCAATCGAGTTGGTGTCGATAAATCTGCACTGTGGTAAGTAAAATCCGCGGGACATCTCAATGCCATCGATGGCCTCCGAGAGGTAAAAGCACATGTACGAGTATTGCCTACAACTCTACAACAACGAAAAGTATCTGCGCACTCGTATCTATGAATACTTACTTATTACTTACGATGAGGAAATTTTTCTTTCCTCAAATGTTTCAATTTTTCTTCACCATTCAGTGCTGGCCTGAATTTGGTATGCACGGATATCCCTGTAAATGATAAGAAATGTAATTAATTGGACAAATATTTTGAATTAATGATATAAAAGGTGTTAGATTGTAAGAGAGTGCTGCTGCAGAGTACGGAGATGTTTGTATCTTTTAATGTTCGATGTGTGTAATGTGTTTATTTTATGGTACTGGCCGACAAAGGATCAACGAATGCAAATATCTCTTGTGAAGGATGCCTTTAAACCTCGAGCTTCGGTATCTTTTGTAAAATGCCAGTTGGAATGTGATGCGTTCGGTCGATTCTAGAAATTGCCGTAAATCATTCAACACAATCGATGAAAGTGCGATTGGGAGTTTGCATTTACGATTATGCCTAGTCGACGGCGGATACATTATTGAATGGTAGTTGGATATACATACTCGTAATGTAGATGTATATGACCATATTTGAAGTAGAAAGGACATTCCTGGCATGGCAATAAATGGGAAGTTATTTGCATTTGAGTAAACGAGCAATAATTGCAGAAAAGTTATTAAAATTTCCAATCAAATGTAAAACTGCAAAACGTAGCAGGAGCGGCTAATAAAATTTTAGGAGCAATGAAAATAAAATTCTAAATTTTTAGTCACAATCATAAAATTTGTGTTAACAATATAAAAATATTTTTATTTGTATAGTTAAAATGGAGAGGCGAATGAAATAGATATTTTTAGCTTGGTATGTTTTTGATTGACTGCTTAATTCATACAATTCAAATACAACGCCAAGTTTAAAGGTTAACAATTTATGCTGCGTGCCTTTTCCGATATTTAAAATTGGTTGGTTTATGGTTTTCAGATACCTTGTTCAGTATGCAGATGCACATCAATCTTCATTTGCCTTACTGTGTTTTTAAGATAGGAAGTTCATTCATTTTTTCTTCCCGTCATCCGATATCACATTGCAGGCTGAGCACACCATATGTTTAACTATAAGAACTTTTACGTTGTTGATCTTCTTTTCTATTCTAGATCACCCTATCTTGGATATTCTTCAACATCTCGACGTTTGTTTGCCCTGTTTCTCCCTAACCCAGTTCAGTACACTTCCATCTGAACACTACATATACGAACATGATACATTTATTTTTGTATACAAGTTGTAGGTTTGTAATGAGCAAAGCTGAAGCGAACAGAGATGAACTCAATTTATATGGCATGGTGTTTAACATAACCATCCCAGAGCAAATGGTTTTGGATAGTATTGCCATATACGAGGGCGGGTCAATAAGTCCGTGACTTTTTGAATTTCTGACCTCTTTACTGAAACAGCAACACTGCTCCTGTCAACAGGCATCTGTCAGCTGACTCCTGTCAAAATTTAAACTTGTTGCGTCAGTTAGTTTGTGTTTGACAGCTATTTTTATCAGACTTCTCACTAATTTGAGGAGAAAATGGAAAAAAGTGAATTTCGTGTGCTTATTAAGCATTATTTCTTGCGAAAAAAAACCATTACCGAGACCAAGGCTAAGCTTGATAAATACTATGGGGACTCTGCACCATCGATTTCAATGGTAAAAAAGTGGTTTACTGAATTTCGTTGTGGCCGTACAAGCACTGAAGATGCCGAACGTCCTGGACGCCCAGTTGAGGTCTCTACACCCGAAACAATCGAAAAAATCCACGATATGGTGTTAGCCGACCGAAGATTGAAAGTGCGAGATATTGTGGAAGCCGTAGGGATCTCGCATGGCTCAGTGGTTTCAATTTTGAATGATCACTTGGGCATGAGAAAGCTTTCCGCAAGATAGGTGCCGCGTTTGCTCACAGTCGACCACAAACGCAATCGTGTAACAAATGGCAAAAATCCATGAATTGGGCTATGAATTGCTCCCTCATCCACTCTATTCTCCAGATTTGGCTCCGAGCGACTACTTCTTGTTCCCAAACCTGAAGAAATGGCTTGGTGGAAAAAGATTTGACTCCAATGATGAAGTCATCTCTTAAACAAAGACCTATTTTGAGGACCTCGACAAATCATTTTTTTTGGAAGGGATAAAAAAATTGGAGAAGCGTTGGACAAAGTGTATAGTGCTCAAGGGAGACTACGTTGAAAAATAAAATTATTTTTTTATCAAAAAATCTGTGTTTTAATCACGGACTTACTGACCCGCCCTCGTAACAATTGATTAATTTAATTCGTGTGCAATATGAAAAACAGAAGTCCAAAGTCTTTTATAACAACACATTGTACTTTTTCTTATTTTCTTTACCAATTGTTAATTTACATACTTCCAAGTATTCGGTAAATTTTGTAAGGTTCGATGTGCTAATTGCCGTCCTAAAGGCAATGAACAAATCTTATGTATGGTACCCTTTGCTCAAGCTGTTATTGTCGGTAATGTCTCCAAGGAGTTGATTATTGCTTCTAGCTTTTTGGAAACCATAGTTTTGTTTGCCTACCGAGTATCTGTCTAAATGATGCCCTAGAAATTGACTTTTAGTGTTTCCTCTCCCAACCAAAGTTTCTTTTTTACGAGAAGACGGAATCAAACTTACGAGTATCTAACTGCAGAGTTTGCGTTCGTTATTTCAGTCGAACTGCATTATCAATGCATAAGTTTGGCAGCACTATGTGTTCATAAATGTAAAATGACAGCATATCTTCTGTCAAAGTCGTGCAAGTTTGCAGAGAAAAATGTGAGTACAATTTATTAACATTTCTTTATTTAACCAAATTAAATGTAATGAAGTTACAAATGATTTGTTCATAATTCTAATAAATGTTTAGGGAAACTTGCGAATTGACGACAAGATTCGACTGACTATGGAGCCAGATTTTTCGGCGGGAAATAAGAAAAAATTTGTTCTGTGGGGAAAAGTTTTGGCGGATATTTTAAAAAATTTCCCCGATTTGAACTTGATGGTGTCCTACAAACGAATTAAAAAACTTACGTCAAAAGAATTATCTAGATTTATAAATGACGATTCTAGCGTTACTTGATTGCTGCAAAAATGCAACTTCATTTTCGTAAAGGTTTTCTGAAAGTGCTGCCGCATATTTAGAGCAGCAAGTACGACAATTATGAACTTACGAAACCAGCAATTTCAATATCAAAGAATGGGTGAAATTAAGTCAAAAAAAGAATGTAGTTAGTATACGATGACTTTAAAACGCCGTTGGTATTTTTGTTTTACGCCAACAAATTAAAATTTTGCTCTTCAAGTCAATGGCTGCCAAGCATGGTATAATTAAACTCTCTTACAGCTTCCAAGCTAGTTCAAAAATGCAAAGTCTCTATGATGGCAGTTGATTGCAATTGTTGTTTTCACTGTCAATTTCTAAAAACTTGGTGTTAATTTAGAGTAGTTTTTCCTCTGGAAATCATTGCATGGAAGATCAATATATTCGATGCTCTAATCAACTCGATTGTTACGAAGAAGAACCAGGTCTGTAGTTGATATATGTCTTTGGAGTTAGGAGTTTAAGATCGTTCGAGTACTTTAGCAGTAGGCAATTATATACTCCCCTTTCGTTAATATTCAATGTTTTTTCGTCGATTTCATCACATTTCCATTGTGATAAACTTTTGATGTGGCAGTCTGTAAAAGACCAAGAATCAGTCAGTCTCTCAAACTCACAACTAAGCATCATCTGACTTAAAAATTATTTTCTTTATTTCGTTATAACGAACATTATTGTTGCAACGAAGGAACAACGTTTGGAAGTTACCCAAAAGCTGAAAAGAACGAATACGAACAGAGGCCTGTTGTCAGGAAATAGATTATGTTATAAGAGTCGCAATCAAATCAGGAAAAAACCATTACCCATATTCGACTTACAGAAAGAACGAATTATGTAGTATAGCGAAAAAGTCCAAAAATTCCGATTACCTAACAAAAATGAAATGACTTCCATTTCCATTTGCCTTCCAGCACGACTTAAGACGATGTGGCCACTCATCGATTGCGAGACGCACTTCATGCATGGGAAAAATTGTCCACTGCACGGACAAAGGCTCGCCTCAACGACTGAATATTTTAGTGTCGAGTAGAGCAAGCCATGCCCTCTAATACGGACCAAAACTTGCAATCCAACGGGTTGAGGTCTGGACTACCAGCTGGCCAACCATTCGTTAATATGAAGTCCGGGACGTTTTTTTTTTTAGCCACAGTTGAGTCGTTTTTGCTTTGTGAGCTGGAGCAGAGACTTGCTGGAAAGTCCATGGCTTGTTGTTGAATATTGATTAATTGAGAGACTTCACAATGGGTTCCAAGACGGTCGATTGATATACTTTGGCCGATGTTTTCACTCCTTTCTCGCAAAAATGGAGCTTGGTAACGCCATCGTAGTACACTTCCCACCATACCATTACAGACGTGGGATGGTGGCCTCTTTGAACCCTCGGGATGAGTTGGAATGCTTCTCTGGATGACCGAGCATACACATGATTTTCTCGTCAGTAAACAGAATTTGTCTGTGAGCCTTCTTCGCGTACCGGCTGAGTAACGCTTTCGATCTTCGCTTGCGTTTTTCTATTAATGCGGCCGTGAGCAGGTGTCCAGTGGGTCGCTTGTACGCGCTGAGTCATAAATCTTCTTTGATAATGCGAGACATGGATTTTTGCGAAATTTGCATTTCCCGCGACAAGATTTTCTCTTTTCGCAGCGGTTTTCGGTCGATTCGTTTCTTCACGGCTTTGACTGCTTTCGGAGTTCTCACAGTGCGCCGACGGCCGGATCTTTGACGGTCTCGTACTCCACCAGTATCCTCAAACAACTTCACAGCACGATACACAAATTTGCGAGTGATTCCGAGCGGAAAGATATCACCTTTTTTCATGTTGTATTTAAGTAGGCCAACTAAAACAATACGATTTTCGATGTCGTCCCATTCCATGATTGTAAGCAATTAATGTCAAAAACTTTTAACTTCACAATGAAGCATAAATATGAACTGTCAAATCGCAATCAATACGAAATAGATGCGTCCAGTGTTGCATTCGTAATGAGTGAGTTCAGTTGTGTACCAGTATTTATGACTTGACTAGGTATGTATATGGTAAATAAACGAAAAAAGATCGAAGTGGAGATGTTCACAATTTTTTAAACCATAAGTGTTTTTCAACTTAAAATCTATTGATCATCGTAGCCTCTAATTTAGTATATATCCTATCTTTAAATGTTCCTGTTTTAAAATTTGTTACACCTATCCACCGGAAGAATCTCTGCCTAGTGGACAATTAGTCAAAAACTCACCATATGCATTTATTAAGAGGGCCATCTTGGCTTGCGAAATGAAAGTCTTCTCTAGCAATAAAATACCGTCACTCTGCTTACGTGAGGGAAAAATCAAATACAGATGGATATCGATCATTGTTTCTATTAATTTTATTTAGGTACATAAACGTTTATTTAGGAAAGCGCAGTCTTGGCTAATAAACTTCAGAGCAAACTCGACGTATCATTAAAAATTCCAAATCACACCTCCAAGATTTATTAGCTCTACGATTATAGAAACATCACTCCACTGCAGCTAAAGATGAAAGTTTTTCTGTTTATCTACAGATATTCATTGCGTGATTGCACCTCTCAAACTACGAGTACATACGTATACTGTGTGTTTATCTTAATATCTTGACAAATCAAGTTCTTAAATATGTAAACATGTGAAGCCAATACCTTTACTTTTTTTTTTGTCCAAACCCAATTTGATGAAATAGAAACTATCTTTAACTCTCTTAAAGCCTCTCAATATCGTCCACTTAATTAACACAAACGATATGCTAACTAAGTCAACTGATTGTGTCCAATCGACTTGAGGTTTCCGCTTTTTTCTTTCTAACAAGTGACAACCCATTAAAGTACTCTCCTGTAATCTACTCCAACTCAACTCTGTTCCAACAAGTTATTCTTCAACAAAACAAAAAACTATCTACTACAACGATGCGAGATGCTGAACTTTCCTTCAAATGAAAAAGAAAACACTTACGAGATATTTTCTCACCTTCATCTGAAAACAAACACACATTGAGTATGCAGCCCAGTCGACAATCGACAAACGTCATGGAGTAAAAGTCAGGTGCTCTATGCACGTTTGATCACTTTTCATTTCGTGATTTATCAATTTCACGCGACTTCCAAAGATACTTTAAATCGATAGCACCTTCCGATACGCGTTACCTCCGACTCCAACTCTAATTCCAATTCCTATTCCAGGTCCGATTTCGTTTTCGATAAACGATGCGAAAGGTCTCGATGTCGTATGCTAAGCACTTCCAACGTATCCTCAAACGTAACAAATCCATGAAACGTATACCGTATGAGTGCGGACAAAGTAAAGTGTATCTCAAATCAATTGAATCGCATTCGTTTCGAATCACTTGAGTTCAATTCGAGCTATGTTCGCCATTCATTTCCGAGTTTGCGCAGCTTCAGCAGAACGAGTTTCTTATTCGTCCGATGCAAGTTAAGCCGAGTTTGAGGACTCCATGTGGCGAGAGTGCGCAACATCGGACGTCCCATGCTTCATCAGATGTTTGCTGTGTTGTGTTATGCCTGTAATGCACCGTGTTAATCATAACCTAATCACATCTAACGAACACAGAATTAAATTCAAATTTACCTCCCATCATCTTTATGTCTTTCTGGCTTAGGATACTTGAATTGCTTGGCGGGCGACAAGCTCCTGGGAAAACTAGCGAATAACTTACGTCGCTTAATCAAAGGACGGAAACAACACAGTTAGCGTAGGTATCTGCGTCTGTATCTGATTATGTGTACACGACGCAGTGAGATCGTTGTTAATCAAAATCACAATCAAATTCAAAAGAGTGCCTAACTTATGTCGTTCCGTTAGATTTGAGAGATCTGATCTAATATCACACATTCCCAAGATACTCATACGCCATAGCTTTCACTGCATTCAAAGGGTTGCTCATGTATATATGTATTCGTATGTAGGTAGTCTCATACAAATGTGATGAACTACTCATTGAGATGCCGGGGGCAATTATTAACGGTTAAATGTAAAGTTTGCAAAATCAGACGGTTGCGGATGCGAATGAAGTACTCGCGTACTCACTTACTCACTAAATCACTAAATCGATCGCCCGCAATATTTCACTTTTGTTGAACTTCAAAATGAAGGAAGAAATTCGCTTTCGCGAAATGTGTCCACAGGCTGTTATGGGTTAGTTGTTGCTGTGATTGTGCGCCCGACAAACATTTGGTTTTACATGCACCATGACAGTAGTCACCAAAAATGGTAGAACAGTTGCTGACGCAAAATGAATAAAGTTCTATTGTACTTAAAATACCCTAGAACACTTAACGAATCCTCTGTGAACGTTTTCTGCAAGTAATTGAAAAATATTTTAGGCAAGAAAAGTTTTGTATACATCTAAAATAGTATCTGTTAAGTTATTCATGAATGTAATCCACTTACTTTTGAGACTTATTTCGGCAACGTTTTAATTCACTTAAATAGAGCATCATGAATCCTGCATCGACGTACAAGCTCGACAGGGATGTCTAAAAAAAAAAGCCATGATTCTGTAAACCGCTTCTCGGTGCACGGCGAACCGGAAGGTCTTTCTTAAAGTTCTGTGTTCTAGGAAACATTAAATTAACTTTAGTCTCTCTCTTAAAATAATAAGACTGATATGTTTTGGTTAAGATGTTACAAAATTCAAGCTCCTCACAAATAAAGGGATTTTGGATGACATAACTTAAGAGAGAAAGATAGATGACGCAACTTTTTAGGGTTTCTAGTAGCGTTCGCAAGCTTGCAAGTTTTTTCCGTAGATATACGAGTATTTGTAGTAGATGCAGTATCTTCAATAGATTGCTATGCAATCAAATCGGCTTTGCGATAGCCGATAACTATAGTCAATGTTTCGAATATTTGCATTGGTTTCTTTGCTATAAAAATGCAGTTTTTCCGTATAAAACTAGACTCTCAGTGCATACGAACAATCAGAATACAAAGGAATGCTTGGAACGATAGAGAAATGATTTATTAAGATGGTCCTTAAACTGCTCACCTGCGGCATTCCAAATCTTTGAATATCTGCGGCTCAGTAATTTCTATGTGATGAGAATTTTGAAGTCTTGTTTTTTTTGGAATCCTTTAGTAAACTTATTGGACATTGCTTTATCCTTCCTGAAATGAATCCCAAGTCCAATGATTTCTAAGAACCACTGTGTCCCGTATTCCTCCCAAGAATGCTCATATGTAAGCAGGTACAAATACATACATATTCCTCCGTTTGTTTTTCGTGCTACTTTCCGTTGCTGTATTTGTTGTATGTTTATTCGTAGCTCAGCTCCCACGGCCAGGAAAATGAAAACTGTCAGAGAAGCCAACATAAACGAACGGCTGATTGGTTGGACATTTTACGTCGACAGCAGCGGTAGCCTGCCTTCCTCTTAGATTTTGACATTGCATGCCGTTAACTGTGATTCCGTTCGCTCGTTTTGGTTCTTTTGTTGCCACACACTGTCTCATGTGTCATGTGGGGCTCTTGAAACATTTTTGTTTTTTTTTTTTTGTATACTCGATTTCCGTTAGGTTAGGTTGCCCTGAGCATACTTTTCCTTGATTCGCCTTTTTTGAATTATTGATCGGTTTTGGGAACAAGGTCAAGGAACAAGACGAAAAACGATTGGGGCTGAGGCTATTAAAAAAACAACTTCACTTGCTATGCCATTGTGCTGCAGTATAATGACAGTGACGAAGCAGTTGTGTTGTGCTCGTGGTCGTAGAGGTTTTCACTGTAAATGAGAATCAACCGGCACAGTACGAGTACGGATTTGTCGCGTCATTTGAGATTTTTTGTAAGCGATATGTCATAGCCAAAGTGGCTATAACGTTCTATACTGCTGCAAGGAATCAGTTGTTTATCTTTCATACTCATATATGTATATGTACATACATAAATATGTATATGTTTTTTTTTTTAAAGAGTAAGTCATGCTGGCGGGGGCTAGTTTCCCAGAAATGGATTTTTAGAAATTGTGCTTGTCATTGCGTTAAGACTGCTGAGGTAAATCAAAGTGTACACTATGAATTGGCCAGCAAGAAGGCACTCGTAGCTGGTTATTTATTTAAGTGCCAATGGAGTGGTCTTTGGGCCGATACTGATCTGTTTTAAAATCTGAATAACAGTCTTCTTGGATTTACATACGAGTATCTATTCTCAGCATCTAAAGATCATTACATTTTACGAGTACATACTTACAAAATCGATAAAGGTATGCAAACAAGCGTACAGAATATTTTTTCTTGAAAAGCTGAGTGGTCCACCGTTTTACGTGTTATAAGTAAACCGCCACAACTCATCTTAATTAAAGATAATCAAAATATGTATAAAGAAATCTCTAAATCCATAATCCTGGCGGCTTTTTAAAGGTAATACGGTAAGCTTATTCAAGCAATATAATTGGAATCTTAAAGAAGGAAAATGAAAGATCATTATCTGGACCATACCTTTTTTCACACAGAGTAGCATATTGCACAGAGTGGCGAGCTAAGCACGGATGCTGAAACTAGGTACTGGTCTGTATATCTAATCTCTATATACTACCTTGATCAGAAAGTTCACGGAATAACCAACGTGTGGTCTTAATGTGAATATCAAATATTTTAGAGCAGCTCGAACACAGGTTGGCTTGCCTGGAAAAACTCGTTTATTACTGCAGCAAACTAAACTTGTCTTGTGACAAAAAATTTACGTCAAAACTTATTGCCTCACATAACATACACATATATGTTGGAATGGGTCTTTATCATAACCAAGCCATGGTATAAAGACCTATAGTCCACAGTTGAAATTCACTATCTCGGTTCATTTCTGTTGGAAAAACAGATACCGATAATCTTAAAGGAGGTTACGAGTACCAGTAGTTCAGTTTATCCCGGCATGCAGCAATCACCACGTTTCAGTTGCAAAATTTGTAGCAACTCCACTCTGGGACAAATGATCAATCTATAATAAACTTATATGATGTGTTCTGGATGGTCGAACTTTTTGAGTGATCAACATAGAATCGGCACATTAACATTGGCCAGGTACGTTGTGTTTATAGTCGCTAAGAAAAGGAAGTACTGGGAGAAGCTTGACATCAAAAAGCTGCAAATGCAACAAACCAAGGGATCAAGGGTCCTTCAACTTGGCCGGAAACATCGACGAAACTATGAGAGCCATATCCAAATTTATGACAGACTTTCAGTACTGACAACATATGTATGTAGCTGCTGAACTGAATAAGGTGGCGCAGTTTGTGAAGAGCATTCACTCTACATTTTTTTAGATCCTCTAATCAATGAAGGCATACGTTTGTTTAAAATCCTCCTTATCTTTGGTTTGATATCACCTATGAATCTAGCAGTAGTCGAGCATAAAACTAAGTACATCAAGACATGAGGTCACACACCATCGGACACACAGCATCGACAAAACCGAGAAAACGGCAAACTCCGTAAGTAAGTTGATCAGTTGCAATTCACTCAAGACGGATGTATACATAATCATTTAAAATGCAACTGTTCATAAGGACGAGAACATTCTCCGTTGTGGCTTTTCCCACAGTTGAGTAGTGATTCCCACAGTTGAGAGTAAGATTAGTGATTTGCAAGTCTTTTTGTCTGATTCGCGGTGTTAAATCACAGATAGTAGCTCTCCCCACCGTATCCAATTTACATTTATTCTAAAAGGTCACGAAATCGGTTTCATGTTTCATTTCATGTCTTCTACCATAGCTGGCTGATTGTTGAGACCTTATGTACAACGTAAGCAATCGCAGAGCACACAGAAATCTTGTTACTTTTGACCCTGTAGTCTATCCTCTTAAGGATAGAGATAAGTAAAACAAGGAGCTTATTTTTTTGAAACCTTTTCGCTGCCGGCAGAGTGTCGCTTTACCCCTTTGTGTCATACGTCTTTCGCACGTCCATTTCTGTCTTCAAATGGCTTTCAAGTGAATGCCTTTAAACCCGAATAACGAATTTCAGTGCATCTGATGAGCGTTTTCCATTTGAGAGAGCTGGAACAGTTAAAAAAAAAAACCGTGGCAATTTTACTTTAGAGAGTTTGCGGTTGCCCGCCAAAAGGGTGACGACGATTCGAAAAATTGTTGGTGACGCCG
Source organism: Volucella inflata (assembly GCA_928272305.1). Classification (NCBI taxonomy): domain Eukaryota; kingdom Metazoa; phylum Arthropoda; class Insecta; order Diptera; family Syrphidae; genus Volucella; species Volucella inflata. The sequence continues at coordinate 78,733,638 of OV743718.1, forward strand.
GGGATCGAATCACCGACCCTCTGTGTGATAGTCCAATTATTTAATCATCGCGCCATCGCCACCAATGACCGCTTTTTAGTTGGCACCTATGTACATATAATGTATATTGTCGAATGAAGAAGTATGTTGGTTAGAGTTTCTAGAATAACTGCCCCAAACGAAGTCGGAAAGACCTAAGAACAATATTCTCTTAAATAGGACGTATTAACCGTTAAGTGTTCCAATAAATGTAAATATTGTGATCATTAAATTATACCAACATCACGAACACTTTTAGACAACCTTAGTTCAACCTCCTCATATGCTTTATGATTTTTTAAATAATGTACGACTACCGGAAGGACCAACGTTGAAAATTCATAGACTTGACTGTATTACATTTAAGGACTGGTGGCAGACAGTAATTGCCATGTCTAGTGTGCCGATGAGTAATCATCCACCATCATACAACGGTGTTTCAAAGGGTAAAATGTTTCACCACATGCCCCATCTCCTTCCACGTGACTTCTTTACATTGCCATACAACATTAGGACCTTAACATTCCATTCACCATTCTAAGGATATTCGTATTAAGTCAAATACTCAAAGCCAAAACATTAAACTTGCATGTCTCTGTCGACAGTGGCAGCGTTTAGTTAGGTTTTTTTTTTCTTTATTTGCAGTCAACTGACACTGACAATAGCATTGAGCGGTCTGTACCTGATACAACTGGACTGCTTTGGCAAATTTCCTCTTTATATTCCCACAAGACTCACCTAACTAACAGACACACAACATCACAAAACTCCAAAGCTTGTCTTACCTCCAAAGGAGGCAAATTTCACATGGTGGTGGATTATATTTTCCACAAAATACAAAAAAGATCCTTCACCCCCTCAAGATCAAACAGTGTTTTGAATGTTTTTTTGGTTTCTATGCAATGGGACATGCATTCGTAGCTACTCCCCCAATTTGGAACTTGATATCGTGTTTGCGCAAACGGTTGCAATTCCAACTTTTTTTTTCTTGTTGTTGCTTTTAAATCGTCGACTATTCAGGTACAATGGAATCGGAGTGTTGGGTGTAGTGCTCGTAGATGTACAGATACATAACACAGATTGCATGCATTGCACGCCTGATGGGTCTACAACAATCGTAAAATAAAGTGAATTTCACTCAAGTGACAACTTTTAATGTGAATTTCTCCGTTCACCCTGTAGAAAGAAAATCATTCATAAGGAGGATGGGGGTTTGAGTTTAAGTGATAGAAGTCGTCTTTTAAAGTTCAGGGATTTTATTTCTGGAATCAAACCTTCCTACACGGTTCGTTCTATTAAACCACAAGCGGATGGATGGCGTTCTTGAAGCTTGGTGTAAACACATAGAAATCTTCTGCTGCAACAATGGATAGTATAAAGAACACATAGGAAACGGATATCCTCCATAGACTTACAAATCTGTGAAGATATTGTATTTCACACTCATATCTCACGCGTTAGGTAGACGTTTAGAAAAAAGTACGTTGGGCTTTGAATTTGTATTTTTTTTTGTTTTCTTGTACGATAGTCTATTGTCTACGTACGGCCGCATTGTATTGAGTTAAGTGTAAAACTATACCATTTAGGTGTGGTTACAGTTAACCTAAAGACCTCAGAATATTAAGCTTCTGTCAAAGACTCTAAGGCCCAAAATGAGAAAAACTCTTACTGAAAAATACTATACATGTTTGCATGTTGTGACTGCAAGAAACTTTACTTATATCTACTTGTGACAGAGTAATAAGTATCACAGTTTTTCCAACTCTTAAGAAGTCGATGATGGCAAAATATTATTCGATATATCTTCTGTGTTTGGAAAGACTGTCACTGAAAACTAGAAACTGGAATTAGATAGCGTTAAATGGCTAATAAAGCAGTAACAAAAGAATCCTCGAGACTGTTCCGTCCGCTGAATTTGAAAAGGATTCTTGCATATCGAAAATTTAAAGTGAAAGTTTGGTTAATTAAAATTTGAGGGCTTGTGTCTAAAGACCCCTTAAACTGGAGTCACGCTTTCCGAGGATATGCAGCCGTGTACAGCCGTGTCTGCACCACATTTCGTTGTTATATCTTCTGTTTCATAAGATATACTACCTTTTAAGACGAAATACAATATAGTATCTGCATTTCTGTTAATCGTTTAGCGTTTCACAAGATTTAGCATTGACTTCGAGTAAGATTAACTCTAACACAGACGATAACCCTTTCTGCAAATTAATACCTTCCGTTTTCAACACTTATCATAAATGCAACGTTTAGTCGCTGCTCCACAAAGCATTAAGGAGAATTCCCCAAGGTGTACTTTATACTCGACCTTTCCTCAATGGGATGAATTACCAAATTAAAGGATGTGAAATATGGCAAAGTAGCTTAACCAGAAGTCATCATACTTTATGTAGAAGACAAAAATCCACAGAATTTTTCTAAGAATTCCATCACGCCTTTGGCATGTTTCGCTCCACGTAGCTTCGCGTAAATCCGACATCCAACCCCTGCTATAAGGGAGTTTCTCGAGGAGTTGCCATACTTTCGTCAAAAAACTGAGGCGAAAAGAAAATGTTGTACAGCGAAAAATGTTCTCCCCAATTCGTGCAAGAAGGCTCTAGGTGGAATCAACAGCAAAGATTATGCATGGGGCCCTCACTACAATTGTGAGACCAATTTTAACTTATGGTACGAACGTTTGGTAGCCTGCAATAGAAAGACTGGCTAACAGCAACTCCTAAGAAAAAAACTCAATAAGCTGCCTGGATGAGCATCCTTGACGGCACGCAGATTGCAATTAACTCTGCCTCTCCCACTTAACCGAGTCTGACTCCAATTAAGTTTCTGATTGCAATAAGTCCAGAAGTTTTTCTCAGAAAGGCAATTTCAATTTTCACAGACTTTTCTAAGATATCCGAAGGCGTTGGGGTTGGGATCTTTGTAGAGCTTTATTTATAGTCATTCCAACCCACAGCAATTAAGTATTTCTCTCAACGATTTTTGCATGGGACGAAGAGAAAGAGGATACTGCCTCACACTTTGCTACTGCCCTACCGAGGCACGCATCAAAATGCAATCCCTGGCAATTACCACATTCGGGAATGTGAATGTATCTCTGAATGTATCTTTTTGGTTTCAAGAGTAGCTTAGTGGGCCTCAACGAGAACTACTCCAACCCACGATTTCTCAATTATCTTCTTTCCTTTCAGACATCAATTACCTCAATTACCGTTGGAGCTTCTAAAACAGCATATTTTGTTGCACTGAATTGATTAATGCCTTCAGCATAGCCAAGCAGTTAGACGCACTTGCTGTAGATAGTGTCTGAGCACTTAAGTGAAGTGATCTGAAAATATTTGTAAGCAGAAAAAGATGCGTTTGAAAGTAAACAAGACTTTTAAAAAATATGAAGGACAAAACGTTTTATTGGCAAAACCATTTATACCATTCAAAATAGTCTCCATCCGACTCAATACCATACACTGCTTTTCGCTGTCTAAAACCATGTCGAATGAGTGTTTTAGATCGTCGGACGGGATGTCGATATAAGCCTCTGTGAATGGATGACTTCTACGTTCACAAAATGCTTTCATCGGTAAATGAAGTTTTCCGAAGAGTTAAAGTCGATCGGTGCCCAATCAGACGAATGCGGTTATTTTTAGCCAACGAAATCGGTCACAAGTGTTGATCGATTAGATGGTGCATTATCCTGCAATAAACACCAACTTCCTTGTGCGAAATTCTGCCGAATCAGATGTGCACGATGGACCAAACGCTTCAAAACACCAAGATAGAATTGTGCATTAACTGTTTGCCGCGGTGGAGCATTGGTACTCTTTGCTGACAATGTTCTTGGAAACGTAAAAGCAAATCAACATTGTCTTCACTTTTGACTCGTCTGTCGGCTTCCTGTCTGCACTTTGACGCTTGGTTTCTGAATCACATTGAAAACACCACGTTTCATCACCAGTCGCAATGTTGTAAGTGAAGTTTTGATTATTTTTTGCCTTCTTGATGATGGCCTACGAATGTTGAGGTCTGAACAATTTCTAATCACTTCAGGCATTTCTATTCGTCCAAATGTCATGCAATTTTGACAGAAAATCAATGAAGGATCTATCATTCCGACATAAATATAATTACCAATAGATTCAATAGAAATGGTTTTGTTTACTTTGGAACGTACCTTATAATGAAATCTGCCAATAAAACATGGTCATCCAGAACTGCACTATAGCATAAGTTGACTTCTTTAATTTTCATATTGGTTTTACTTTTCACACTATCAAATAGTCTGAATTTTGTGGGAGGAATGTATGGAGGTGAAAAAAGAAGCCAGTGAAACCTAATAGTACATCTCACTTCGGAAGATAAGTTGGTGCTGAGCCAACTTTTTGATAAGAGTGCATTTACTAATAACATCAGCACAGATGTCATAGTTACTTATATGGGCCTGAAGGGATACAAAAGTAGAAAAGCCTTAAAAATCGACCATAGCAACTCTTATGGCGTATTCATTTCATTGAAAATATTATATAGCCTGTAATCATATACGGGCCTGTTTGTATGTTTGCAAACAGTTATATTATAAAAGCTGAAGTTTAAATGGCTAGGAAGGCACATGGAGCGTATGGGCACTGAATACCCTGCCTAAAGATTCCTTGGCGCGCGCAGTCGAAGAGTGACCTCATGGTACTCTGCGTGCAAAACTGTTGGTTAAGTCTAAACTCAATTTCGACTGAGCATACAAATTTACTTTTATCAGTAATGGGATGTCCTGGTCGGATTTCAAGACAATCACTTGTTCAGAAACATCTCGGCGGTATACTCTTTACACAAGTCCAACATTTTTGTACCAAACGTAAGTAAGATGTTAGATTCGAACACCCAATAATATATTATGTGAAAAATATAAACCGAGCCACTTCCGGGCTCGCAAACAAAGCTCCATGGCAAGTCATAATCATAGATTCTTATACGAATTTCCACTTCTTCAAGTTGAGAAAGAAACAATCTCGCAATTCAATAGAAATATTATTTCAATTTATGCGTCACAAATTAAAACCAACTCTGTTTCAAACACGCACATCCGAGTCCGAATATGAATCCGAATCCGATTCCAACCGTCATCAACTCTAGTTAAGAACAAGGCAATTCGCGAATCGTGTCCCAAATGTTAATTCAGCCTAGTTCTCACCAAATTGAGGAAATGAAATCGTCGGGTACTACTACAACTATGACTTCGACCTAAGTATAAAAATCGGATCAAGTTTCCCTCTATTGCATTTGCACAAAGTTGTACGTAGTTGCACCGCATTCACATGCACTCCAGCTAGCCGTAAAAAGGTGGCCAAGTCCGCTAGGCCATTTGGTTGAAAACCAGATTCCAAGGAACCTAGCACCTGAGTAACAATGTCAATAAAATGCCCCAACCTGTTAGGATTAACTCAAAATCAAATTAATGCACGCAATTGGATTTAACTATTTCGACGACGCCATACCACATCCGACCGACGACATGCCACCACCAACGCTAGAGGAGGAATTGAATACGCTGCTATATATTCGTATTCATGGTATTTCACTCCACTTGAACTCGTTCGATCTTATCCTTGCGCATTTGTATTACACCTGTGGAGTATGATTATTGCTTCAACACCAAAAACCGCAGTCGTCGGCCATGTTTAACCGCTAAAGATACGCTTGATCCTCGTGCGTTAATTAATTCAAGTCATTGCCTTCGTAATCGATTTTGTTGGATCTGTTAATTGAAAATGAAGTGCACCGACCAGACTGCGACCTGTTGGAGCCACAGATCTGCAATTAAACGAAAAATTTCTGTGATTTACAGCAACCTGCTGCGCGGGGAGGAGATTTCCAACGACGCAGCCATAGTCAAAGTCATACTCGATGCCGATCTTATAATGAGGGAAAACTAATTTCTCCTCCTCAACACCAGTATCTGCACCCGTATCTACACCAGCACCAACAACAGACTCAACTTTGTTTGTTTGCATATCTGGAAGCCCACGCTAGAGTCCTCCAAACAATAAGTTTCAGCCACCTACTTTCGAAATGTGAAACCCAAGACTCCATGTCATTTGTTGTCATTCGGGTAAATGTTGCAATTTGACGCCCACCTAAGCCGAGTCGCTTTTTTGTAGCTTTGACTTTACTACGAGTATCCTACTGGCATAGTGCGTACGGAATATTCATCAGATTGAGTTTCGTTCCCCTTTTTTTGGTGGCGAATTCCAGATGCTTGCCCAGAAGGCAGTCTTGTCTTGATAACAGATTGACACTGTTCTATGCTTAGAGTAACACTTGAATCCAATTTTGCCAACACCTCCGGCGGTGAGAACGAATATGGTTAAGATGGCACAACATCACCTGCAATATGAGTTGCAGATGCAACATTTGCGGTGCGCTTTTACCAAGGTGACGTCTTTTTGAAATCGTAATGGGGAATAGAAATGGGAACTGCATGTACGGTGTGAACGATGGCAATGTGTAATGTGCAATGTGTAATCACGATTTGTCGCCCGTGGTGTATTAGTTGACACATTGATATAAATTGAAGAGGAAATCCAATTCCCCGATTCGGTAGGTATTTATTCCAGCGCCTGTATTTGGATTAGAGCGTAACACAGATCCATAGTACAACAGGTTTCAATGACACCTTAATCCATTCACTCTTCAGAAAGAGAGATTGAATATTTGTTATTTGTTCGCTAGTGGCAGCAACTGCATTGGAACACCAGCAATTGGCCTTAGTTTGAATTTATTAAATTAATCATAAATCTACTTCGGAGGGCGCTTCGTTTCGACTTGCAGTTTGATTCTCCTCTGGTTGTTGTATCCGGATGTTGGTCGCGGGGCCTTTACTTATGAAAATTTTTGCGCGCGCATATCTATCTATCTGATGCTTGCAACAGCGTTTGTTTACTTTCACGGGACAGGATGTATCTGTATGCACAGATCTTTTTGATATTTTTCGTAATGGGAGGCGGAATGTTTATTTATGATGCGATTTAGAAATGAACTTGGTAACACGGTCGGTTGATGGAGACAAATGTACAATGTCGGATATTAGTCTTGGAAAATGTATCGCAGTTGCAATGGTGGAAGTTGTAAAAATGTTCGTAAAGCAGATAATCGCATTTGTCCAATTAAGTGTGAATAAAATTTGACTTACGAGAGTAGAGTGACCGAACGAAAATTGTTTTAAAAGAAGGAGAAAGGAATGCAGGGACCGCAAATTAGGAAACAAGTCTAAGAGATTAATAATTTATTTGTCAGAAATTCATAGCACAAAAATGATTTGCCATTCCTCGTTGATGTCAACCATATTCGATATCGCTCAAGTCTGTTCCAAAGGAATTTTCGTCAAACTTCTCTATGGTTTGGTATGATATTATGCACTTCAAAGCAGCAGTTGGAAATTTCGCTAGTTGACTTAGATTTTGTGATCAAATAGGAGATATTTAAGGTCAGTTTTGCGTGTTTCTATTTCGAACTTAGGAAAATGATCTTAACCAACACCGTGCGCGCACCTGAAGCCCGTGACTCTTACAATGAGGGCATACAAGCCTTACATTCAGATTCTACGTACGTAACATGGTTATTTTCTAAATGGAGTCCACTGTAACAACATGTACAAAAGATATTCCAATCCCTTCTCCATAAGACATTTTCGGTGCATCTGAGCATTTTTGCTGCGGATTCATCAGAAATATTAACAGACTTTTAGCCAGTTTTCCTGGGACGTTGTACTTATAAGGTTGTCAAGCCAATATTGTCCTAAACGACTACGATTGTATTTGCTTCGGATCACCTTGTTGTTTTCAAGCTGTATATGCGGATTTTCCAAGCGCCACAGAAAAAAAAACAACAAAAACAGTGAGAATGCTTGACGTAAAAAAGTTGCAGTCGCCGTACACGTACATTGCAATCTCGCAACAACTCCTATGACGCCGTAGCATTGCTGCCAACGTGCTATTCGGGTATTCAAAGCGACTTTAAAGTCATTTCTGGTCAGAAGGGTATATGCCTGATTAATGGAATCTCAGTATCGGTACACAAAAAAAACAAGCTGTCAACTGCGCCAACAATAGAGATACAAGTGTCCTCAACATCATATACAAGATCTTATCTGCCATCTTGTCTGAAACCCTTCGTCAACGACCTGATTTACCTCAATCAGTTTGATCTAAGACCAAGAAAGCCCATTATTGTGCAAATCTTCACACTACGGCAGATGCTAAAAAAAAAACATTGAAACAGAATCCTCCAAAGAGGGTTTAGCAGTAAATGAGACCAAAACTAAGTATATGCTGTAACAACGAAATGGACAGAGCTTCACAGTCGACAGCTATAATTAAGAGGTAGTGAGGGACCTTCTACGAATTTCAACAATAAAAACAGACTCTATATAACACCTTGATCATCCCAGTCCAGCTTTATGGTACTGAAGCATGAACTCAAAACTCAAAAGTGGATGAAGATATCCTTGTGTTGCCAGATTTTATTTTTTCAAACCTGTAACAGTTTTGAGCGATTTATAAATCTATAACTCAATTAACTGGTTTTCATGACTTTCTAAATAGCAAGTTGTCCTTGCAATTAAAACCTTCGCTTTCCAACTAAACAATTATCACCTGGCCGCTTAATCACCTAATGCCAAAGCCATTATCATTAAGCACACTACAAGATGTAGGCGTTCACAATTGCCTTGTCAAATTTCAAATATGTATACTCCTAGTGTCAAAAGGTTTTGCCTCACTAAAACCGAAGAAAGTTTCCAAAATCCATCAATCGTGTCATAAAATTTAGCAAATGATTTTCCACTACCCTCCTACGGTATACCGTATGTACGTATTTATGTATGCTTTCCGCACCTTTAGCTTAATTGCTGATACTTAGTCCGTGGTCAACTTGAGCATTTACGAGTATTTCCGTAGAGAAGACTTCGTATTATATAGTAGATACTAGATACCTATGCAGTAATAAATGTCAAAAGCGCTTTGTGTGTGGCGGCGATCCAAGACAAGGAAAATGTCAATTTAGTGGTAAGACTAGCATTACCCCTGAGGCTATCACGGTTGTTCATGCCAATTTTCTCTCGCCATAATCGAATTGGCGTGTCAATTTCAATCAAACGAATACGCCATAAGTCCCACTCATCCCACCGGACAGGCTAGGAAAAAAAGGAAAAGGTACTAATACTTGTATCTCTGCTTTACCTATATAATGCGACGATGTGAAAGAATTTGAAAATTTTGAATCAAACAAATTTGTGCTAAAAGTTGTAATTGCGATCGTTTTGTTAATCGCTTTTACAATGTCGGTGAATATTTGTAACTTAACCTGTAGCGAATTGCCCTCTGAAGACTTGGGAGGAACTAATACTTAAAACTCGTTTACGATGGATCATTACAGTACTTCAGTGGTGCTCAGGTTGAATATAAATCTCACATACCACTGGCGTTTTGAATAAGGCAAGTAACTGAAAGAGTCTTGCAATCATAAATATATCTCAGCAGTAACCGTTGAACACGCTCGTTGACTTGCGCCTCTCTTGACTCGCAATTCGGGTCAATTGGTCATCACGAGTGATTTGGCTGAATCTGATTACGAGTAATTTCCACAGATACGGGTACACTGCGTATGGTATAGATGCGGATGCGGATATAATCGGCACTAACTCTTCAAATTATTATGGAATCCCATAGAATAAAAGGAAACCATCGATCCTGGTCTGAGATGTCAGCACCTGGAACTATCGTGTTTCGACAGATTAACTAAATGAAAGTGAAGGCCTACGAGTACAAGGAACTGCGAGTTGTTGAATGAACACCTCCTTTAACTTTGACTCGACAAGATCACGAATTATTAGATGGGTCCCAGATATCGGTTGTCGTAGTCGTGAGTGATTTCTGGTTTTCAACTGCAAATTGCCAGCGTGGGGGTCATGTAAAACACTCAGCATCAAAGTCTCGTAGAATGTTTTCATTCAAATAGAATGGTTGGATGTGGTATGTTTAAGTGTGATTTTTACGGGGCCGTGATGTAATTTTTTTTCTTTTATTTCGACTGCTTCGCTTTTAATGTGTCGATCGCCGATGTAATTGGTGACGTTTTATGACGATGAAAGATAAAAGATGAGCTCCACTTTGCGCCAGAAAATTTTTTCGCTGATTAAATCTAGGGAGTAATTGAATTTCTATCATTTAACGGTTTTTTTTTTTTTTTTTTTTTTTGGGAGAAAGAAATAGGCAGAATGCTTTCTAAAAGCCTACCAATAAACAATCGGCTAAAAACATGGGGAAAAAGTAATGTCGTAACGTGACAAGGTGGCATACAATTTATCATTCAATTTTGTTTTTGAATTACTTTTTTACTAAATAAAAAAAAATGGTTTAAAGTGATGGAAATCTTTATTTGGACATTTATAAATTTTTCTGTTAAGTGGTATCGCATTTTTCATGACTTTCCGCAAGATTTCCGGTGATAACTATTCGTCGAATATTCTCCTTTAGGGCTGCGATTGTCTGAGGCGACTTTAAGTAACCCCACAGAAAAAAGTCTGGGATAGTTAAATCGGGCAATCTTGCTGGCCATGCCAAATCGCCAAAACGGGAGATTACGCGATCAGGAAACGCTTCCTTCACAATATCCATTGTGGCTCGTGCTGTGTGTATGGTTGCACCGTCTTGTTGAAACAACATGTTTACCAAGCCTCGCTCATCCAATTCCGCCAGTAAGAAGCCGTTTATCATGGCCATGTAGCGTTCGTCAGCAACAGTGACCGTATTGCCGATGGCGTCCTCAAAAAATACGACCCAATCACTGTTCCCGCGTGAACGCCGCACCACATAGTGGCTTTGAGTGGATGTAATGGCTCTTCGTGTATCACACGCGGATTTTCAGTGCCCCAGAAATGAAGATTTTGCTTATTGACGTAACCGCTCAAGTGGAAATGTGCCTCTTCGCTCATTATGATTTTCGATAGAAAAAACGTCCTCTTCGTTGTGGAGATTGAGGATGGCTTGACAGCGGACAGCTCCATTGCTTGTCTGTTTGTATACTGCAGCTGTCTATTTCACAAATGTCAAATATGTACGACGCCATTTGCGAAAATTATAACATTTTCCGATAGGCTGATTAATTTTGCGCCACCTTGTATTGTGCTTCCACATTTATGTTGTAGACATATAGAGAATTTTTTGACGACAAGTAATGGAGCGAGACACATCTGAAGAACGCGAAATTATTGTGTTTGAGCGTTGATTGGCCTGCCCAAGTGGGAAACGGCGTCAAATATCGCTATGCTTTGAAATTTACATTGTTTACAAATAGCCAACATTGAACAAGAAATGACCAATTTGGAGATTTCTTGCGAGCAACAATTCAAGCTGTCATAACACGAGCGAAAATGATCATTGTAGTCATTTGATCGATATCATTTTTTTAAACATTCAGATAAACTTTTTGTGAAAACAGAGTCCAATTCTTTTCATTTCTAATAAATTGACAGCCAACTCACCTAATATATTATACTATTAATCACAATGATTAAAATTGGAAAGTTCATCAACGACAAAATCTGAAAAGCAACTGTTCAAAGGTAAGACCGAACAGATCTTTTAAATTTGAAGGACACCCAAAACATCAATACTAACTGCATTTTAGGTTTTTTCTAATTTTTATACTGTTCTCTGGACTGTTGACACATCTGGATGCATATATACGAGTATATATTATTATCTATGTACTCCAGTATGAAACTGCGGATCAAAGTTTCTAAAGCGATCTTGGGTAGTTCACTTCCTGACAGAATTGTTTGGATACACACCACAGACAACGTATGCCATGCTGGTTTCGGTCGAGCTTATGAGCTTATACGAGTACATGTATAGTATACTGCACAACGAATAAAAATATACTAAGAGATAAGATAGATTAAATATATTGTATTCCAGCATGACCACCGGAATAACAAAATTTGTAATAGAGGGAAACGTGTTTCAAAACGTAGCTTTACTAATTTAAAACAAATTAACTTATTGTACAGTCCGTTTGATAAGATCGTATACGGCAAAACTCGTTAATGAAAACCGGTTCGGAAGTGGCATTTGCATTTGCAAATAAAAAAATTTAAAGAGTGTTCAATTTTTGTCAGAGACGGAAGTATTTTAAAATGAGTGTCGCGTTTGCATCACGTTATGGAGCAGTATTCTTGTGCACGCATCCAAAAGGATCGAAAATGTCATACGGAGCAGCTGCTAAATACATGAAAAAGTCAAAAGCATTTGTTAGCAAGTGGGTGCACCGTTATTCCCAAGTTAAAAATGTGAATGATTTGCCGGATCGTGGGTCTACACCAAAAACAACAAAAAAGCAGGACAAAATGATTCTACGCGTCTTTGAAAAAAATCCCCTTCTATTGTTACGTGGAGGACAAGGGATTTTACGTAAAAGGGGTCTAAATGTGTGTTGTGATACGATTCGAAGACGTTTACCAGCCAATAATGTAAAATTTCGAAGCACAATAAAGAAACCACTACTGTCAAAAAAACACGTAGAAAAACGACTCAGTTGGGCCAAGGAGAATTTGGACAGAGATTGGAACAACGTTATTTTTTCGGATGAAGCTTCTTTTTGGGCATGGTCTCCTATCACTCATATCTGGTGTACACAATCCAATAAATTGATCCAGCGGACCGTCAAACACCCGGCAAACGTGCATGTTTGGGGATGCTTCTCAAAACAAGGATTATGCTATAAGATTAGTAGAAAGCATGCCTCGAAGACTCCAAGCAATTATTGATAATGGAGGAGAGTGGACAACATATTTATTAAAAAGCATTCAAGTAAATAAACAAAATAAACCAGTACAATTGATTTTTTGTTTATTATTATAAGTTCTTCTTTAATTTTTTTCGTGTACGATGTTATCAAACAGACTGTACGATCGTAAAAACCGCATTATAGTCGTCAAATTTTCAACTATCCTTTCGTTGTTCCAGCAATATTTGTCAATCGTTGCTGGTTGATTGGCATAAACTAATGACTTGATATAGCCCCACGAAAAAGAATTCACCGGCATAAAGTTTCACGACCCTGGGGTCCAATTGACGGGTCTTCTAAAAATTTGTTCTATTGCCAAATAAGTGTTTTCAATAAATCTATGTTTTTTGTTGGTAATATGAGCTGGAGCACCTGTTTTGTACAGGTTTTCCACATTGATAAAATGGAAAATTTGGGAACATATAACTGATGAACGTCGCGTTGTACCTGTGTCATTCCGCTCCAGCCTCATTTTTGAAGAAAAAAGGACCAATGATGACACCGGCGTACATTCTGCAACAAACGGTATTGCATCTCTGAATGCAATGACATCTGGTGAATTTTTTGAGGATTGTCTAGCTTCGTTTTGTTTGATTGTTGACGTAGCCATTTCACAACAAATAGGCCCCATCACAAAAAAAGAGGGTAACATGCAGCAATGTTGTGTACAAGTAGTCTTGTGGAAAGCAAGATGATCCAAAATGGTCGCAAGGCTAGAATTGACAGCAAAGAAAGTGATGTCGTGTGTTTAGTGGAATTGGATGGATATTTTCCATTATGAGCTACTAACGCTTGATCAAACGATTCCAATGCCTTCTGCTATCAAATAATGCGGTTGAAGCACGAAATTGAAAACAGAGGCCAGAATTGATCAACATGAAAGAATTTGATTTTCATTATGACAACCTCAGGCCACATACACTCATATATTTGAGGACTCTGCTTAGTCCTGGCATTGCCCGTTCAGATTATCATTTGTTCTGATTTCTGCAACACTTTTTGGCTGGAGTACAAATGGCTTTAAAATAGGCATGTGAACAACAAGTGACTGTTATTTTCAAAAAGAAACCCCAAAGTTCGCGATTTTGTTCAATCAAATAAGAGCTTTTTTGATCCACTATAAAAAGAAAAAGGTGACACGAAAAATTGTAGACCTTGATTGAGCAGCGTGCATTTTCCATCGTCTGCACAGACGGACAAGTTTGGCAGGGATACCAAAAACTAGACAATGCTCTGTATAGCTCGTCTCTTCATATGCTGTCATATGCGGCTTTAGGCTCATAGATTTCTTCCAAGACGTAAGACGTAAGTCTTCCCAAAGATTTGCTAAAAGTAAAAATTTTACTGTCATTTTCCGGTTCGGAAAGGTTTTTTTTAAAAGTAGCCGAACTTCTACACGTACTTTTCCTTTGGATATTTTACTTTTGTAAAATTATTCAATCTTCTTGAGAAGGGCCTTTGTGTGGGTGCGAATCTTTTTTGGCATGATAGCCACCACTGTATCTACTCTATTCTGGAATTTATAGAAATGCGGAATACTTAACATAGTTTCGGCTTCACTAGTACTACTCGTAAGTCGCCCATTTCTGAAAACCTGTTTTTTCGACGATGGGATTGAAATACTTGTATAGTATCAAAGAAGCACCTGGAATCGTAAAATAAAACATAAAATTTCCGTTATTTAATCAATATTTATTTTTTCACCTTTTAGATTGATGCAGCACACTTATACCATAGTTTTTTCCCTTTTACAAAACACTTTCTGTACGTGCTTTCGGGAATGGCCTTAAGCCCTATCAGAGCTTTGTTTTATGTTTTTAGTCGTGTTTGGAAGGGTGGATGTCACACAGGGCCAGACCTGGCGAACACGATTGTTAATCGATTCAATGGTATTTATTTAGTTTTTGGTCTTAAATTCACTAAAAATGCTAACATTTTGGTAAAAAAAAAAAAAAAAACGGCAGCTCTTTTGGTACAACCTGTGGAGTGACGCCTCTCATACGCAAAATATCTACCGAATTTAGAACGAAAGTGACAAAGTTTGCCGAAAGGGTGATGACAATTCCAAAAATTGTTAGTGATGCCCGGGAATCGCCCGGAAATTTAACAATTCCCACAACATTGGCCATTCTTTAGAAACTGAGTGTTTACATTCTAACCACGTTAAATTTCCTCAACTAAAGTTTGACATGTTTGGATATTGAGTAGGTTAAGGTTTCTTCTGACTAGGTAAGCTTAGTATGCCTTGAACTAATTAAGAAAATACCGACTACGGTTGGGTTAACATGGTTATCGTTACATGGATAAGATATTTCTTAAAAATATTTACTCTTTCCTGAGAAGGGTACCGCGAACTTAAGATACAGAGGTAACACGTATACACCTTCCAACATAGACCAAAGCTTCTAAACACGATATTGAAATCTTAATTCTATTTTATCGGCAACTCCACAACCTTTATATTGTTTCCAAAACAATTTAGAAAGAGAACTTGTTCCATTAACAAGGCCACCTGAATCACTTTTACTTCGGTTCATTAGTTAAATTGTCAAAAGCTTTACATATGACATCACTTCCTTAATGCTCAAATGGAAAACAAGAAACATTTGTCCAATTATTAAGTTCAAACCATTGAAATGACACATACAAACGTCTTAATATATCGACGAGAATATATCTACAAAAGCAGACAATGCCAAAAGATCTCTGAAAATGATCAAAAATACAAAATCGTTTCCATATCTCACTTATTACACAATACCTTCAGTTAGAGATCTGTCGAGATGACCTTGGTTAAGAAAATGTCATTATTCATCAGAATGATAGATGCGAGTCGTGCCTTACTCAGCTGTCAAATGTCAAATTTCCACATAAATACATAGTTAACTGTTTCCATAGCTAGACTCTTAACATTTTTCAGTGTGGGAGGATGTATTTGACCTTTACACTGAGTATTGCCAAACTTCATGACAAAAAAATCTGTCATGCCTCTTGCAATACAGCAAAGGTCGAGGTCTTTGGTACTGAAAGTCGGTTGAACCAAAAGTCATTTGTCTTGGTCAACTACGAGTATTCAACGAATGTACAATCGGATGGAGGTGCATTCAATTTTCCACTTTTCATTTTCAAGTTTAACGACTATCTCTTGTCGAGTGGATTTTTTAACAGAAGGCGATTTTTCAACTCCTCTAGCGGTCAATAATAAAATGTAATGAACAGTTTTGTTAATTAGTACATCGGGCTTACACATTAGTTTCATCAAATAGTCAAGCAAATCGTGTGCATTCCATTCATTTCATCGGAATCTGCGAATTAATCAGAAATTGAAAACTCTCGAGTTGAATTAGGTATTCAATTCATATAACAAGCAGCATGTGTCATGGAAAAGTTTGACTTCACCTCAACGAGGATGAATAGTCTGGCAGTATTGCCATATGCCCATATAGAAATGGCGTACATTGTAGTGTAGAAACACCGATAAAACCATGCGAGGTGTCCAGAAGTAGATACATACGTAGTCCAGACAAACATCCAAAAAATTTTATTATTTATAGCTTCCGTGTGGTGTTGTTTTGTTTTTTATTTTTCGCTAATTTATTGTCCCTTAACATGGAAACATAAAACAGAGCCATGGACATGTCCTTATGCACATTTTGTTTTTTTTTATTTCATTCGAAAAGCCCAACACACCTCTGGAACGAACACAGCCACAGAGGGCAACGTTTTACTCGTATGTACCGAAAAGGGAATGAACACTAAACAGTTCCGAAAGAGAATTGAAATTGTACTTGAGCTGGAAATGGAATTTTAAGCCACATGTCGTGTTGTTGTAGCTGACACTGTGTACGAGCACCGTGTTTATTAGTTTATTTGTTGTTCTTTGTGGTTTTTGTTTGTTTTTTTTTCTGGTAGACAGGTGATTGCTACCAGAGCTGGTCTCGTCTTTTGTGATTAAGTGGCCCTACGGGTCTATGCCGGTTTAATGGCAACGCAAAGTCGAGAATTAGATTGTCTGATTTGCATATGCGATTAGAGTTAGATAACCAAGTGGCTGGTGAACACCGGCAAAGTGGTCTACGCAAAATTTTGTGACACAATAAATGAGGCTTGAATGGAGGTAGTGAGAGGTTTTCATCAGAAGTGGTCAGTCTGCTACTTACAGATGGTAAAATAAAATGGATTTCTGGTGAATAGATTGAGTTATGTTAGAAGGTTAGGGAGCACGACAGAGGACATTGTCTCGTGTCATTTTGTTTTTATTGATGCTAGACATGTACTAGTCGACAAAGTTGTAAGTCATGTTTGTCTTAGGAAAGTATTGTAGCTGACGATGTTTTACAGACAATCCTTCTATGAAAAGCTATCACAAAACTGACTGCCACTTCGTTTGGCAAAAAGGTTTTGCGTCTTCTGAGTTTCTATAACATTTGATTCTATTATTTTTTTTATTTTTACCAAGTTTCTACCTATTGGGTTGTTCGGAAAGTTATTTCGTTTTTTCCCAACAGAGTAATTTATAGTGTTTTTCACAACTAACCTTACACTTAAGCCGCATAATCATTCTACACTTTGACAGCTGATAAAAAAGGCTTCCTTGTGAAAAAGTTCGATAGTTTCTTCGCAGTGGGTTTTGGTGGGTGCCCTTTCAAATATGGAAAGTGAGAAGAATATTTAACTTGCTTACTATCGAAGAAGTAAAAAAGTTGCAAGCAAGAAAAAAATATCCGATGTGTATGAAAAAGATATATTGTCAGAACACCAGGGCCAAAACTGGTTTGCAAAATTTCGATACGACAACTTTGATGACACAATAAAGGCATTAATTGATGAAAACCTGCGAATAACTCGTAAGATCGCTGAAACAAATAATTTATCGAATTCGACCGTTGCTGATCATTTAAAACGCCCAGGTTTAGTCTCGAAGCTCGAAATATGCGAGGAGATCAAAAATCGCCTAGATCAGTTCTTTGCCAGAAAAGAACAAAAATTGTACGAGCGTGAAATCATGCTACTGACAGAAAGATGGCAAAACGTATTGCAACAGAATGGACAATACATAATTCATTATAAGAAAATCTTCTTTCATTTTCATAAAAAAAACCGAAATTACTTTTCGAACAACTCAATAGGCAAGATCTGTGAACTCATGCGGTAAAACGGTCAGCCTGCCAAGCTAGGAGATAAGTTGGTAGAACGCATACGCATACACCAATTTATCTAAAGACTTTAAAGACTGATGGAACCTTAACATCGTCCTATAGATTCACAGGAAAGAAAGAACTACACTGACTATAAAGGTGCCAGTTTCCTTAACATCGCATGTAAGATCTCATCTGTTGTCGAGTATTATTTGAATGTCTGAAACTGTGTCAAATGTTGGTCATAATTGACGAAATATTCACACTATAGACCCACCTTATTACCGGTTTGAAGACTGCTTATGATAGCGTCTAAGATACGAGCTATTAAAAAAATATTGTCCTTCGAAAAACATCTGATTGTATAGTATAAAATGATATCAAAAATCAAAACGCTCGCTGCTCTGTAAAGATTATAACTCGTATTTACGAGTACTTTAATACCCCATCACCTCATTACAAACGATGGGTAAAGCTTGCTAAATCATACTTATTTGATCTTGGAATGCAATTGGTGTCTAATCAAAAAACATTAAGAGGGCTCTACATTAAGACCTCATAATTCCAGTTCTATTTTGCGCCGCTAAACCACTGGCGTTAGGAAAAGCCAGGCCAAGATAGCACTAGCCTTTCGAACGCAAGATTGTTTGTGCGATGCTTGGTCATAATGACGGGCTTCAAATGCGATATTAAATTTATACGAGTCGTAAGGCGACATCAGCATGCGAATCGGTCGTTAATATTGGCGTAGACACATAGACCTAGTAACGATTAACGCTTCGCCCTGAGAAATCTTCGGTTGTTACCCACAAATATGACACAGTAGGGAGGAAATGTCGCAATAGGTGGCACGCTCAGTGGGCCACAACCATATTGAATACCTTCCAGTTGAATTGACCAAAGACTGCGCTAATTAGGATTAATTGGTTGAGATCCAGGTTCATCTCGAACTGCATTGGATTTTATTATACCAACCGATAATTGGAGCGAAATCATGTAAACATTACTAACATCATGATATCACGCCAGTATTGCTAACTAACGCAGTGGTACAAGTCTCAAAAAGAGACATGTAGCAAGTAACACATAAGCTTACTGTCGTGCCCGATTACCCATCTGAGCACACTCCTCGTTGAATTACCAATTAAATCAGATCGTAGTTTATAAGTTTTCACAGTATATTCTTGGAGTCTCTTTTATGATCAAATTCAGAATCTGTACTCGTATATATAAAAGAAACTTCAAAAAACGTATGTTCCCTATAGACTCTCAAAGTATCAAACCGATTTTCGATTCCGAACATGCTATAGAAAGAGGACGTAAAGGCGATGGTATATGACCAAAAACTTTAAATGTTGGCCGATTTTTGGACAATCCAGCCGATTTCGGCAAAATATCATTTTCTATGTCTTGCAAATTCGAGTTTAATATTTAACAATTTTTTGGACTATTTTGGAAGTTATTTCGCAAATTCGGCGGACTTTGGCAAAACATAATTTTCTATGTTCGAATTTTATGTTTAAAAAAATTGTTGGCCCATTTTTGGCACTTTCTATAGGCAATTCAGTCGTTTTTGGCCAAACTCAAGATAAAGTTCCTTTCTAAGTTTTTTTGGTTGTTTAATTTGAATTTTATGTATGAACATTTTTGGAGCCGTTTGTGACCTATTTTCGGCCAATTCCTTTGTGGCGATTTGCCTACACACGGCACAATTTTTATGAAGTTATGGAGGAGAGAACAGAAATTGCGAGATTGCCCAAGCCCAAAGCATAGAAATAACAAGAAGGGTCACTCCCAATTTGCTGAAAAAATCTACTCGTCGTACAAAAAAAACAACGTCTCATTAGATCAAATGGCGCAGATCTATTGCTTTGTTTTAAATTCCAAATCCCATTTAATTTTGCCTGAGTTAGAATGCATACAATAGTCTGCCATTGTCATTTTTTTTCGCCCAGGGATACAACGTTGTACAACGTTGCCACATTAGAGAGGAGTAGGGAAATATCTATCTGGATTTTATCATTCAACGTACATAACCTTACTTAAAATTACCCATCTCGCCGTTCATATAGAGAATGGGCAGGGGGTTTAATTAAATAAAAACAACATTAGCAACGTTGTTACAAATCCGCGAGACACAGCATTAACAGCATTTTCACTTTATGTGCTCATCACGATTTCGCTAAAACCTTGACATATGAGTTCCAAGCTTATATACGTGGAATCAGACTACCAAACCTGTCAATGGAGGAAACAAGGGACTCCATTTGAAGGTTCCCCTGGAGTTAAAATAAAACGATGTTCTTGAGAGGGTTTATGTAGTTCATCCCAACAACAGTGAATGTTTTCACTTGAGAATGCTACTTCACATTGTAATGGGCCCATCATACAAGGAGTAATTAATAATACCTATAAAGCAGCATGTAAAGCGAAGGGTCTCTTAGAAGTCGAGTCTCAATAGGACAACACGGAAGCTACGATTTACAGTTTATCGAGGTCATTAAGGTATTTGTTTGCCATTTATATAGCGTTTTGTCAATTGACCGATATTGTATCTCTCTAGAACAAGTAGAGGCAAAATATGGCCGAAGATATACCGAATCGACGATGGCGAGAGTTAATGTCAGATTATGTCCAATATGGTCAGAACCTTTTTCACGGAGCGGTTTATAAATGAATGAGATTTTGAACTGCCGAAGCCTACAAATATAACGAACCCTGAATTAACTAACGCCGAAAACTTTTTAACTTTAAACTGTTACAAATTGTAGCTCAAGATAAACATCGCATGAATATAGATAAAAAAAAGTGTACGATGCGTTATTAACATCAATTGACAATTGTAACATTCAAACTTCCACTAACAATTGCTAGGGAGGACACAAGTACTGTCTGTAGCATTTCAAAATTAAGTAAAACTGGACGATTAAAACGTGACTGCTCATTAATAGTTTGAGACAAAGCTACCATGTTGAAGAAGCTTTCAAATTGCGCAGTACGGATTCACCCATGGGTGGATGCAAGATATTGTCTCTGGTGACCTTTGACAAATCTTAACAGTGGTAACAAGAGGGATACGTGCTGATCAAATCAATGATTCATTGCAAAGATCTTTCTCTGGCCGTGTGTAAATAAATTAGAACTCAAAATAAATATGAGACTGTCGTTGTCAGCACACGAAAACAAACATTTTTCAGAGCTGTTGCTCAAAATAGGAAATGGACAGATTTCACAAAATATTGGTTAATCTAGATAATCAAAACCTTTGCATTTTAGTAAATGATCTATAAGAATTAGTCAACAACGTCTATCCAGAAATTAATAATATAAGTTATAAAATTATAAATTGGTTCAAGGAGAGAGCTATTTTCCCACCTATTAATGATCAAGTAGGTAAAGTGAACGACCTGATTATCTCTAAAATTAATACACAGGCGCAAACATACTACTCTATAGACACCGCGCTGGACCAGGAAGAGGCTGTACATTTCCCAACAGAATTTCTCAATTGCTTGCAGCCTTCTGGATTGCCCCCAAAATTGGTCTTAAAAGAAGCGTGTCCTGTTATTTTATTGCGAAACCTTAATCCACCCAAATTGTGCAACGGTACACGTCTAAAAACTTTTACTATACAGTGAAAAATTCTGACCGGATGTGGAATTGGTGAAACCGTGTTAATTTCCCGGACTCCATTGATACCAACAGTTCTTCCATTCCAATTCAAAAGATTGCAGTTGCCAATAAAATTGTCATTTTTAATTACTATTAACTAATCACAAGGTCAGACATACAACGTAAAGGGGTTTGACCTAAGCGTTAAGTGCTGTTTCCATGCTACACGTTGTTCTTTCGCGCGTTACTTTCAAAAAAATTTGTTCTTATTGTGTAACCAAAAGTCAGCCGCAAATATTATTTATAAAGAAATTCTACTATCAAAGGCAGTACTTCACATTCTTCACGTGTTTTGTTTTCTAAATTACACCCGTGCGAAGCCGGGACGGGTAGCTAGTTCATTATATAATCGAAATGGACAGATGGTACCATGACATGACACTATGACAGTGACGAAAGAAGTTCTACCGAATCAACAAAAGAAAGAACGAACTTATAGTAAAATCTTTAAAAATAATAAAGCCAACATTTATGAAATTTGTATATTTGTTCTCATATACCGTATCCAGCTGAAGTTTCAAAGTCAATGATGATCAATGATAAGCAACAAACTCTGCTCTCACTTTACCCTCATTAAATTTTCGGATTAGTGACCTGAAAAACAATAAAATAAAAAATATATATATATTATAATTTTATGGAAAAGTAAGAAAAAATTTAAAAGGAACAATGAATTAATGGTCAAAACAAACTCGAAATCTATCTACTTATTTATATAAAACACAAAAAATGTTTCTACTTGTGTGCGTTATAGGCTTTAAAACCATCGAACCGATGTGCCCCATTTGAAAGGCAATAATGCGAAGATGATTTTAGACGACTAAAACAATGCATTAGGCAAATTCGGTCCATTCATGAGGTCGATTTTTGACTTTCAACCCCATCAAAGGGTGGCGTTACTTGCAAATGAATTAAAAACATCAGTGTGAAGTTTGCGCATAATACAGACTGTCAACACAAAAACACTGATCTGTCATTCTCATCAGAAAGCTTCATGTCAAGATCATGTCAAACAATATAAGAAGATATTAAAAATCTCATAAATAGTAAAAAAAAATATTTGTTTTCGTGAAATTTGGTGGTGATTTTGAGTATTGTTTGCAATCACTTTTTAAAGAAAAAATGCACTAACAATTAAATATAAATCCAAAAATTGGATAATTATTTCGGTTTGTGTGGTACAAAACAATTATCTATCCGCTCATAAAAATCAAAAAATAAGATATATCAAAAATGCCACCGAAAAGAGCTGTAATTTGAAGAAATACAGCAGATGCGAAACACAAAAAGGACCGAAAGAGCAGGCGAAACGCCCGACCAACGTGAGATGCGATTAGAGTTAAATAGGTTGAGAGTGCGGCAGTCAAGATCTGTAGAAACACCCGAACAATAAGAAGCACGTCTAGAACAAGTTCGAATCAGGGTTAGTACACAAAGAGCTGCTGAAGTTGTAAAACGGAACAAGACTTGCTCGCCGAACTAAATCGAAGCCACAATCATCAGCGGCAAAAATAATGGAGAAGGTGTGCTGATACTACGAATTCCAATGATTCCAACTGATTTGCCCTTCGATTTCAAGCGATTACAGTTTCCAGTTAGTCTGGCTTTTGCCAACCATAAGTGTTGCTGGGTTGAACTTAGAAAATTCCTGTTTTTCGCACGGCCAATTCTATGTTCTTGCTCCAGAATTGGAACGCCGAATAATCTTTATGTTTACACATCTAACGAAAAAACTCAAAAATATTGTTTATCCCCTGGCATTAAGATAAAAAAGATAATAAATAAACAAAATTTGCTTTTTTCGAACAAATAAACAAAATGTATTTCTTTTTTTTAGCGTAGTACCACACGCCGGGTATGCGTTAGTTTTAAATAAACTTAAAATTAATCACATAAAAAAGTTGAGTTCAAAAATATCCTTAGCTTGTGTTTACAGAAAATGTTTCTGTTTAGTTACATATGTATGACAGTAATTGGATGCCATGAAAATAACTGCCAAAGCAACGTCTCCTCCTCATTAAGGGATCTGACAAATCTTCTACAAGACTTAACGACTCGTCTCCTTGACATTGCACGTGACTTTTACACTATTCTTGCCATAAGATATTTTTGAAAAGTTTAACGACAGAAAAGAATGTGTCGCCTCAAGGGGAAATAAAAAATATGCTCAAGTTCCAATGCACTGAAGGGTCAAATTAATACCTCTTAGATATGAATTTATGCTGAGTTTTCGAATATCCTATAACACAGACAGACAAAGTTTCGATTTTTTTTCACTGAACGCTGTACAGCGTTTTTATTTCTCAAAATACACGGATGGCTGTCTTAGGTTGACAATCATATCGAGAGTAATACATTTTTTATCACTGTTTATGCTCGTTAAAGTCTAAATTTACTCATACCGAAGTAGTACAAAATTGTTACTAAAATGTCATCTTAAAAATGTAAGTAGACTTTAACGCCATAGGATTAGTCAGTAGAGTGAGAAAAATCTAACGCTGTGTTAGCATTTATTTGCCCAAAAAATATTTCTTGCACAATATGTAGACCTCAGGTTATTTATGGTCTTCTTTGTCCCACAACCTTCAGAAGAATTTAACTTATTTTATTTTCTTCTTTATATAATCGGCTTGACGCGCTCAAAACATTTATTATGTGTATGCACAGAGCGAGCAGAGGAAAGTTAGGAAAGAAATAAAGAGATATACCAATGTACGTTGGGCTTTTTAATAAAGAACTCGGGAGAGCAACGTTATAGGACAATTCCAAAATAGGAATTATGCCTTAATGAATGGCATTAATGTTGTCAGAACTTCTGCATAAGATCAATATAGTCCGACATCAGGAGTTATATTTCTAAAGTCGAATGCTGACAGGGTAAGAGTCTATACTGCAAACTAACTATCCGTGTAAGAACAATAAAGAATAAGCATATGAAGCGACTTTACCTTAAAACGGTCGAATCTGCAGTTGACGGAATGCAAAGCGATGACTCGGATAAAAGAATGATTGAAAACAACAATTATTTCGACGTACATATTTTCTTGGAAAGGTTTAGAGAAGAATCCTTAATATAAAAGCAACTAGCTGATCCGGCAAACGTTGTTCTGTCATATAAATTATTTTTAGTGAATATTTTGGTTGTTAAATAAAAAATAACGAATGTATTGTAAGTGTGTTTGATTGTTTTGACGATCGATAAATTGTTTGTGCTCATCCCGGGAAACATGTAGTCAACACTGTAGTGAGTAGTAGACCATTTTGTGCTGCTGTACAACCAAATGCTGCTTCAGCAATCATATCGACCCAATGATTGTAGTCTTCGACAAGGCATGCATCTTTATACGTTTGCGTATATCTTGAAATGACAATCGGTCGGTGACATTAACCGACAACAGTCGCAGATAGAAGCACTCAGTCTGCCTTGGATTGACTGTATATACTTATTTGAATAGGCCGGGGCACTTATCAATTGGTGTGCTTTGCTGGCGGGACATCCTTTGTTCTGTTGGATTCCATGTGAAATAGCGTGGTACTTCGGAATATAGTAGTATTCGTGCAAAGGCACCGAAAGTATCCGCACGATTACACAATTCGAAAAATTCGTTAAATGTAGTTTGTGGTAGATTCATGGCAGGCTCAATTACATTCTCATTGGTGAAAAATACGCGCTGGTCGTTTTCAAGATGGACGGCTTAATGTATAACGGCTGGGTGGCGTTCATGAATTGGGAAACCAAAAATACGCGAGACAGCTTCATTTGAGCTGATGTATGATAGCGCACTATTTCGTCGTTTTCATTTAACAAGGACCATTCCCCTCGGTATTCTGAATTTGAAACACAGCCACATCGCTGCCTTTATTGACAACCTTGGAAATGTATTTTATGAAAAAAAAAACATTACTCGGTAGGGACACCCTAATCACCCAGCGGTATAAAATATACTTTACGACCTATTCTCATACCAAATACGAGTACACACACAAAATTTTATAAAAATCGGTCGAGCCGTTTCGGAGGAGTGCGACCACAAACGCCGTGACACGAGATTTTTATATATATGATGAAGATGATTGTCTATTTATACCCTTACGAAGGAGAAAATCTTCTGTATAAAGGACATACGAGCAATGACCCAAGCATGACGTTTAAAACGTAATCATAAAAAGGTAAAGTAAAAATTACATTTTCGGTAGTATATCAAAAACTAAAGCCAACACGATATCTTGCAATTATTTTAGGTTAATCGACTTTGCGGCATACTATAAAACAGTGTCGGAAAGAAGTTTACAATTTTGCTCTAACGCAAGATTCGTCACACTTACATTCATGAAACTTGACACAAATATGCAATCTCATACCTTCCTAAGGCATATTAGTGTTCGCAAGCCTCCCCTCTAAAACTCAAGGAAGAAATTATGGAAACAAGTAGTTTTTCATAAAATTATAGCATAATTCTTAGTAAAATAAAAACATATGCATAATTTAATATATTGTGCCTCCTTCTCTTGCACTGTATCTGCCGTCTAAGGAATGTTTGCCACACTTTAATTATTTCTTTATAAAGTGAGCCCTTGTTAGAATTTTTTTTGCTCAAAAGGTTCTTTTTACATACTCCTATAAGTGCTTGCGATAGCCGTTCTACAACACTGAATTATTTTTTGTTAAAGCCAAGTAACCCTTCGGATCGTTATTTTGCTGAAAAATCCACCTAAGATGCACTTCTACTTCAGAAAAACGAATCATAAGCAGATGGAAAACAGCATTTGTCCAGCCCGTCCCTAAAGAAGGCTAATCATCTTTCTCCTCTTACAGACCCATTGCACTTACGTCCCTTCTTTCTAAGATCATGGAAACGCTGATAAATCGTCACCGGCAGAACGGTTTTCATAGCAACAGGTCCACTGGTGATTTGATGGCTGGTCTCACCGAAAAGTGGAACCAAAGTTTACATCAATCTGGCGAAAGCAAGATAGTTGCACTTGATATTTCTAGGGCATTTGAGAGAGTTTGGCATCAGGCTCTTTTGTCGAAAAGGCGTATTTTTGGGATCGAGGACTCTCTTCTTTAATGGATTCGAAATTACCTTTCGGAACGTTCAATTCAAGTTGTCTTGGATGGTTTCAAGTCTGATATTCACAAAATAAATGCTGGTGTGCCCCAGGGCTCAATTCTGTCTCCGACACTCTTTTTAATTTTCATCAATGATCTCTTGTCTGCTACTTCTAATCCAATTTACTCCTTTGCCGACGACAGTACTCTCTGGTTTTCATATTCGTTCCCGGACTCACGTCCCTGCTCTTCGGCTGTAAAACGGGAACGGCAGCGTATGTTAAGCTCATTAAATTCCGATATAAACAGCATCACCAATTGGGGAACTACCAATAGAGTGAAATTTAATTCTTCCAAAACACAATGATGTCTGCTATCGCTTAAGGGAAATTCAAATACCCAGCCATTATCCATGAACGGAATTGCATCTTTGAAACCGAAAAACTTTCCCTTCTCGGTATGTGTGTCAATGACAACTTACGTTGGAATGACCACATATTCGAAGTCGCCGAAAATGCTGCGAAATCTCTAGGTTTCTTTAAGCGATGTAAGGAATATTTCACCCCCTCTGATCCGGCTTCAATATGTAAGGCTTTCATCCGCGCAAAATTGGAGTACAATGCTCACATCTGGTCAGGTGCTCCCAAGACTTCTTTGCACCTTGCACTAGATAGGATTCAAAACCGTGCCGTAAAACTAATAGGTGATGTTTATATTACACAGCCGATTGACACCCTCGACCACCGACGTAATGTCTCCTGACTCACCCTGTTCTATCGCTATTTGGACCACCAGAGCTCTCAGAAATCGCATGCAGCATTCCGCCCCTTCAAACCTCCAACCGTAACACCCGTCTCGCTATAAATGCGCATCAGTACACCCTCGAGCCTCGGACGTACCCTGAAACATCGTGATTGTTTCCTAAGCCGAACAACTGGCTTATGAAATGCCCTTCCGAGCTCTTTATTTCCTAGTCATTATAACCTCCATATATTCAAGACCAACGTACATCGGCACCTCTCTTTCTTTCCTCCCTAACTTTCCATCAGCCGCGCTGTATGCAATCATTTTAAGGGTACTAGCAACCCCTTGAGCGCGCCCTAATTATAAAATAAAATAAATAATAACGAAACCGATCCATTATAGCATGTTATCCAAAAACTGGCCCAACTCCAGGACTTGAAGAGCATGCTTAAACTATGACCGAACCAACGCCATATTTTACGGTTGGTCACTACAGCCATTTATGGTGCTTTTCACCTTTTGGGCATCTCACGTAATCGCTTTTAAATAAATGAAACTTACACTCGTCATTCCACAAGATCATATTCCACTTTTTGAAGCCCAAAAAAGGTGTTGTTTGGATAGTTGTGGCTTCTTCATTGGAGATCTTCCGAATAGGCCACTTTTTCGAAGTCTACTATATTCTTGATTGTGCAATCCGTAACTTTGAAACCAACTCTCTTCTTTAATTCGACGTTGATTTCTGTTGCTATTTTTATCGGGTTTTATTCTGACATTTATGAACTACAATATAAGTCGGTGGTGGCTGCAGTTTTCCTAGGCATACATGATTTGGCTACACACTCGACTGTTCCTCGCTGGTTGAAATATTTTTTTCTTATTTCTGTAATCGCTCTTCTCGTTATCTTCAAAATGCGTAAAATCTTTATCTGATTTTCTCCATTATTATATTTAACGATAGACCCAAAATAATTTATCTTATCAACACGTTTTCGGACTTTTTCCGTCATTATATATGATATACTATACTATACTATACTATGAACTTTCAGCAAGAACCATTTGATCCATTGATTCAAACAATTTTTTTGTTGTATCAAAAATATATATCGCATGTCTCAAATATCAATTAAACAATAAAAACTCGGTGAGAACGATACACAACAAACACTAATGTTGGCCAAATATCGCCATGCCTGTGCTAGGATTGCCAAGGATAGGAGTAAATAGAAATATTACAATCTAATAGTAATATTAATATAACTGCCAAAAGCAGTTGATAAAGAAGAGTCATTTCTGTAGGATTTTAAAAGACGACAATGAGGAAATGTAAGGCAAAACAAGTCTTTCAATAAATGGATAATAATAGGCATAATGTATCATCTACCTGACTTTAACGAAGTACGAAGGGAAATATCCAAATTTAAGTTATATAAAGCTTTTGGGGCTGACCATATCTGATCAGAAAAAGATATTATCTTTTTGCCTTTCCCACCAAAAAACCGAGAGATGTATATCAGTTTGGTTTTTGCGCAGGAAAGTCCGCCAGTGTTTAATGATATCAATTTGCCACTTCACGCGCCCTTATCACTTATCGATTCAAGAGCTCTATAAAGTTAAGTCGTATTTAACTATAAAGAGTTTTGACTTGCATGTTAATGCAATCTGTCTGTGCTGAACGACGATGGAAAATCTTCGCTGCTTTGGATTGTTACGACCTCTTGCAAAACGTTGTTTGTTTAAACTAATGAAATAATTTAGCCACACAACTCCAACATTCAATTGTCAGTTTTGCTTTGCAGTAATGTAGCTTGAACAAAATCAAAAACGGATTAAAACTTCATCGATCATTCACCATTCGCTGATTTTTAATCCAGTCAGCATAGATGCATTTGGGAAAGCAACGTTCCGGTTTGAAGAATATTCGAGTCTGCATTAAAATTACCAAACAAAACAGAAGAAAACATTTCATATGACGCTCTCAGATGCAACAGCTTTCCCTTTTATATCCGGAAACAACTATGTTGCAATTGATACAGATGAGAAGGTTTATTCTTCAGACTCTGGTTCTTTCTAGCTTCTAGCATCACCAAGTAACAAATTAAGTTATTAAGATATCCATAATCGTGTTTGACGAGAAAAATTAATGAGGTGTATGAAAACTTGGCCCATGTCTTGCTCTTCCCACGGTTGCATTCGACCAATGTCGCCCTTGAATGCTTTCCCAGAATTACGATTTAGACCTCGTCGTTGCCGAAATTCATAGGACCGCAATTGAATCTTTTAAAACCAGTCAGAATCAGAAAACAACCACAAGCTGTTAATACAATTCAGTACCCAATGCAGATGTAGTCAGGTTGATGTTGAGAAATTTTATATCTTCGTAGATCAGCTGCCAAATGCTACCAAAATGGTAAAAGAGTGAGCACGTAAAAGCTCGAATCCTTTTTTTTTATTTACACAATTAAAAAGATCACGAACTATTGGATTTCCAGAAATGGAGTGGGATAACTTTGAGTGCCAATGTTGTAGCCACTGCATAAAATGAAACTCTATCAAAATTCAACAGGCATACATGTGTATACAAGACCAAAAGGGAAATCACTGATACATATATGCACCCAGCGAATTGCCGGTAATTCAATGTCGGCACTTCCGTCTGGCTGGATGTAAATTTCAACCAATAAAGCTATTTGTTAGCACCTGCTTCCAGATGGGCAGTCTTTATGCTACTTAGGCGAGCTTCCTATGGTGAGTTCTTGTTCTACTGCATTGTCCTCGTTGGAATGGAAGACTTTTCGGACGGGAATGTGACTATCCATTCGCTCTGTATTCGCTACCCGATGTCATTGTGAAGATCATATAGTTTAACGTTACAAACCCTCCTGACTTGCAACAATTTTGAGTGAATACAACCAAGGACTGCCACCTTTTCCACAATACAGCAGGCCTTTGATGATGGGAGTCTTAAACATAATATTTTAAGCGTTTCATGACAATGAATTTCCTTTTCAGGACTTTTCACAGAATTAAAAATTGTCTTTTGTAAAGTTATGTCTGATTCACAGAGGAATTTTTGTCGGTCCTGTTTATAACTTTATTCTGCCATTATCGTATACATATGTGCACAGTCTTTTCCCTCATTGTAGAGTGCCAGTTTTGAACGATTTCTCAAACACAGTATTTAGGAAGACACATCACAGGGCATTGACATTAAAGGCCGCGGTGAGATTTGTACTTATCTTTACGGTGCGTTCTCATTGTCAATCTCTATTCTTACTCAGTCTTACGTATTTGACAGAAAGTCTTTGAGATATGAACGTTCAGACCCTTTACAGAGACTTTTCATGTACACCCCTCTGTAGTCTCATAGAAACTGATTTGTTTCAACCACTAATGCAATTACGCAACACCTCAACTTAGCTAATGCAACATTCCACTCTCTCAAACATTATTACCTAATGCAACCCTTCAACGACATAATGAACAACTCACTTAGAACACCCTTTTAGCTCATATGTCAGTCAAAATGTAATCAAATCATGACACCTCATGTAAGTGTCACAAATGCATTTTCAAATACTACAAGTATCACTTCATTGTATCTTAAGAAAAAAATTTGGTTTCGCACATGTAACTCCAACTGACCATTCATCATTCATGTGTCACTCATAATCGGTATGAATTACAGCAAGCTCACATTGACGCAATTACAGGCTTGAGTTCTCCTAAATTGTCGTTTCATTCAAACTTAACCCGGAATTTGGTCATATTGCAGTCAATTCCAGTGCAACAAATACAACCCCAACTGCATCATAATTTATTTCTTTAATTGTTCATTGTATACTCTCCCTCTCTATGTCTTTTCTACCGCCCACCTTCTATCTATCTATTCAAAAGAAATAGAAATCGAAATCGAATACCACTTTAATTGAGTCGAACGAATTTTACATAATAACACACTTAGGTCCGTAACAATCCGTGAGCTACAAAATGCCACTGCGCAGCCATTTAACTCTTCTATTCAACTCGAAAACTTGAGCTCAAACCTTAAGACAGCAATTTAGCAAAGTTAATCGTGGATCTACTTGCCGCCAACAAATAAACCTTTTAGAGGAGAAAAAAAGCAACAAAGGGGAAAGAGCTTGCAAACAACAAATCAACAGCAAATAAAGCGATGCAATAAAAATCAACTTCATGGATGTCACTATACACCGAACAACCGAACACCAAATTTCAATTGTGCAATCCAATTGATCTGAACCCCTGCCGTAAACCGACAATACCACTACCACCACCACCACAGTCACCATCACCACCATTACCGGCCTTCAAGACGAGCTGCGACTGAATTTGAAGAAACTCAACTCAATTCAGTCCCATACCACCGTTGAATGACTCTATTCAGCGATCGATAGACCAGAGAAGATGTGGGCGCGGCATGTTGGACGCAGTGTGCTTGAATCCAAGACGATTCACGATTAAATGATTGCCTCCGTTCAATCGGCGATGCATAAACCTTGTCATCCACATAGTCATCATAGTCTGTTGGTTGTCTCCTCTCAATCTGTCTGTAGTTGCGCAGGCATCATCAATAAATGGCTGCGCCAGTAAATGGATTTGTTTGCAATCCAAAGATACATGCCAATGATGCCATAGATACGACAACCAGTACAACTGAAAACTGCAACTTAACCAACCGCGCGGCATAAATTAAATATCTTCGACTGAACTAACATCTCCCACACATCACATACGAGTACATACGACTACAAGTATTCGTATGAGCGACTGAAATCATGTCTCTAACCTGTCCGATGCTAACCCAAACGAGATTATCTGTTAGATACACCCGCAAGATATGATCAATATTCTGTAATTATTATGGGAGAAGTGTGGTGGTGTGGGTAATGTCAGGGCGTCGTGACGTGCATGCCATGCAGAGATGCGAGCGCAAAGATACTGATCATAACACACTCATACTCGTAATCTGCAGCGGACACTTGTACTTGTACTAAAAGACGAGATCTGCCCTCTTCACATTCTAGAGCCGGCTATCTAGTTTGGCATTTTCGACGATCCTCATGAAAACACCTTTCGAATTGCACCCAGATTCTTCCTAAAATGTTTGCCTTGAAAGGGGGAACTGGCTACCGAGATGATGGTTCCTTTTAGGAAAGATCCCAACGAATAGTGGAGCAGTGTCATGTATGTGCTGGTTACACGCCTGCCCCTTAACATTATATCCATCAATTCATCACTTTCTATGAGAATTATGCATTCAATAAGATGGCGATAGAGGTGGACGCGGAGAAAGAGGACTTTATAGAAAGCCTTGCAATGCCTTCTACCAATTTCATTCAAAGGAAGAAATTTCAATTGAACTGCTTCTCATAGTGAAAAATCAAAGTTTCGGTTTCGTTTTGAGGTTTTAATGTTGGTTTTGGCTTTGGTTTAGGTCCTCCGGCGCGACTCTGATGCATAACTAACGATCCCAGCAACAACAGCAGCAGCATGAGAGAATAGATACACTGACAACACCGACATCACTAGGAGCACTCTCAGCACAAACAACACTGGCGGCACATATTATAAATTATAATCCGGACTCGCTTTTGGAATCTCGATTTGAATTTGAATTTTATGTTTGGCGGGCCGACTTTCCCTTTTTCTGTTTGATTTTCATTTGCTCGTTAAGTCTTTGGTTTGCTTTGCTTACGAACTTCAAGAGTAGGCATTGTCGATCTCTTTATCCTCGATAATCGGCATGATAATGACGACACAAGAGACAGAAAGATACTGTGAGAACACGCTTTGGGTGACTTTGTATTGACCTGGTTGGACGTACTTGGAAACACTGTTTTGAGTAGGCCTGATGAAGAAAAAGATAAATGAATGCATATTTTGGCTAGAGGAAAGGAAAATGAGTCGAGATTTGAAATTCTTCGAATGTAATGTAGTCAGATAGTTGTTATCATTTTTAAACCTGAAATTCTTACCGGAAAAGATATGGAATCGCTGCCATTGATTAGCCTTGAGCTAATAAGCTTTGGGCCGTTTTTTACGGTCTGAGGTGCTTTTAAGTAGATTCTATTCTTGTTTGCGGTTCTTTGATCAGCTTTTTGGTGTCACTTTGTTCACCTTTTTATATGTTCTTCTTCCCACAGTGGAATCAATACATTAAGCCCATAAATACCAGAGTTATGCTAGGAATTTGTGAACAAATTTTCATTAAGAGGTAAGTTACGAGTATAAAGTTAATCTCCTTCAATATCACATGATACAGACTTAAGTTACTAAAAATTTAAGACGAACAAAAAACAGAACCGACAACTGCAATGGATTTAAACGGCTTTTTTAAAATTCTTGTTTTGGAATTTATAGAAAAATACGGTGGAAACAAACAAGTGAGAGAAATTCTTAAAATCATTAGAAATGTCTCAAGTTGATGAAGAATAAAAATTATAAAAAAATAGCAGAGGTTTTCAGGATCATGTTCTGAGTGAATAGATCGATTTATAGATTCCATTACCAAAAAATTAAATTAACTATCGATAACTTAATGTTAGTGGTTAAGATATCAATTACAAACAGCACCTAAATTACGAGTACTTCATATATGTTTTTGATTGTGTATCCATAAGGCTCCTAAAAAATGAATGTAATTCGACGACGATTTGCGGTCGGGTTCGTTTTCGCCACGGATATACGAAACCCTTAGCAAACCCTTTTTACCTTGAGGAAAACTGTATACTCATTGATCGCAGAAAGAATACCATGAACAATAAAATTAGTCCACCACATGAATAAGTGCTCGCTTTAAGGACTCAATACAATGAAGAAAATCGTCCCTGCAAAACTTAAAAACAGCTCGTTATCGTTAGGATTAAGGTGTAAGCTAACAGGTATGTAGATAGTCGTCTGTGGATCTGATTCGACTAACAAAATTTCCTGGCTTCTTGGAAAAAACAATCATTTCCATCACTAAATAAAAATTGTCTCTGAACCGTCCTTAACAAACAAACTTTCTGGTGATTCCTTATGACCGATTACTAAAATCCGCATTATTGTCAAAACAACTTAAATGGAACGGTTCGAAAGGTAATTTCTAATCCATTAAAACGAGCAGATTCAAAATCCACGCATTTTCGAAAAAAAAAAATCAAATTTCAAACTCTGTCAAATGTTTCCACTTTTCGGCGAGCTTTAACAAATCAGAAGACCTGTTACTTCAAAAATCCTCCTTTCGATCAATAAGAAGTTTTCGTATCTCAAGATATTTCATGGATTAATAGTTTAACAGCATTTCAATGATGTTGGAGGGAAGTGATGTAAGTGCAATGAGCTTGAAGAATAACAGAAAAAGATTCGCCTTTTGAGCGAGGCTGCAGACTTAATGAAAAAAAGCGCTCGCGCAAAAGCACACTTCATTAAAAGAAGGGCAGGTACGCCAGCGAATTTTTATATATTGAGATATTTGAATATTTTTGGCATTCGCTTATACTTATAATATCTCTTATAAGTTGGAACATAACACAATCCGAAAGCTTTAAGCTCACTTCACGCACAGCGTGAGGCATAAAGAATTTCATTACAACGAAAATAGTGATAACGATCACATCAGTAGTCGTATCCATACCCTCTTAACAGATGCACACCGATTAGATGCGCGTTGCTACGCATATTAAAAAAAATCAAATTTAAAAAAAGTCAGCATAGTATCTTCTTCTTCTTATCCTTTTATTAACCCTTTCCTCGTTATACGAACTTATGCGTAACGAGTTTCCCATTTTTACTGCATCGCTGCTGCTCCGCTTATGGGGTTGGCTAATGTCGCAGACCGCAGAACGCGTCTACATAATGCTCGGTCCTGGATCGCTTCAGTGGTAAGCCCCAGGCGTTGTTGCGCATTTGCCATCTGAGAAATCCAGAAATTCTTTATCCGACCTCGTTTTCTTACAGTTGGAAAGACCGTAGTTGATAGTGCCTTTCTTAAACGGATCTTCTTTGAAAGTGGCAATACCAACTTATTCTATTCGCCTCAAGCTGTTCGGTTACCGAATTCTTTATATGTAGACTTCCTCCTATACGCGTAGATCTAATACAATCGCGTTTAGTGACTCCACTAGACATCCTTAACATTTTCATTTCCGCTGCCGTCATTTTGTTTTTAAAAGCTTCGTACATTGTCCAGCACTGTGAACCATATATAACAGCTGGTCTAACAACCCTGGTGTAGAGTTTCCCCTTTAATTTAAGTGGAAATTTTCGGTCGCAAAAGATTCCCGAATTTTCCCGCCATTTCATCCATCCCACACTC
Source organism: Volucella inflata (assembly GCA_928272305.1). Taxonomy (NCBI): domain Eukaryota; kingdom Metazoa; phylum Arthropoda; class Insecta; order Diptera; family Syrphidae; genus Volucella; species Volucella inflata. The sequence continues at coordinate 78,769,417 of OV743718.1, forward strand.
ACTCTGTGGTTTACGTCGTCGTCACATTTCGCTTCCATGTTAACGATTGATCCTAAGTACTTAAAGATAGTGCTTTTCGGAAGAACTATTCCGTCTAACATTATATCCGGAACAGGTCGCAATGGATGCGCAAATGGGCACGTCAAATGCTCCGTCTTTGAACGACTTATTTTAAACCCGTTTCTCTCTCGCGCATTTCTCCATGAATCTAAGGCGTTCTGTAAATCTTCGACGTTATCGCTAAGTATAACTGCGTCGTCAGGGCAGAGAATTGGCGTTACATTTACTTCGCGCATGCAGTCTTTTAAAAGATAGTCGAATACTACGTTAAAGAGGAAAGGGCTAAGTACGCTTCCTTGATGCACTCCGACATTAACTGGAAATTCTCTCGTTAGTCCAGCAGAGCTTTTAACCGTAGTTTTCACGTTTCCGTACATGTCTTGTACGAGTATTATTCTAACATACGTTTCCGGTACGTTTTGAGACCTCAGCGCGGCCCATATGAGATCCCTAGGCACTCGATCGAATGCTTTCTCGAGGTCGATAAATACCATGTGTAAATCCTTATACGAATCTCGGTGCTTTTCCATTATTATTCGTAAGCTTTGGATAGCGTCCACTGTCGATCTTCCTTCAACAAATCCACACTGGCTATTATCGAGCTTTATTATTTGCCGAAGACGTTCGTTTAAGACTCTTTCGACGATTTTCATTGTGTGCGACATAAGCTTGATTGAACGGTAGTTGTTGCATTCTCGAGTATCGCCTTTTCCTTTGTATAATGGAACCAAGAAGCTACTTCTCCATTGATTCGGCATAGGTTGTCCACATTTTAATTTATTTAAAAGTTTCGATAGCCAAACGCTGCCGATCCCCTCCATCTTCGACCAAAACTCTGATGGAATGCTGTCTGGTCCCACCGCTTTCCCCGGCTTCATTTTTCCAATTGCTATACTTATTTCTTCGATTGAAAAGTCCGAAACTTCCTCCTCGAATAGACCAGCTGTCGGCACGATATCACGTGGAAACTGTTTGTTAAGCAACTCCTTGCAGTATTCAAGCCACCGGTCACAAATTTCCTTTTCATTTGTTAGTAAACGACCGTCTGCGTTTTTGATGTATTTCGGCGAGGTTATTTCTATTGAATTTTTTTTCCTCTGTGCAGCGAGCTTAAAAATACTTGGCATTTTGGTACTGTACCACGTTTGAACTTCTTGGATAGCTTGTCTTCTATCCGCCGATCGTGAGGTTATTTGTTCCAACTCCTGGTACAGGTTTTCCGCTTCTGCCGCTCGAGTTCGAGCCAGGACTTTCTTTGCGATCTTTTTAAGACGCTCGTATTCAAGAGCCAGTCGAGCATAGTATAGTATATGCATAAGAATGCTTTTATTTTTTATTTTGTTTATTGAAGTGCTGTTGGATATACAATATTTTTTATTTTTCCGTCTGGTGCATATACAAATTTCCGACGCGTGAACAGGCCATATATAGTTGCCCATGAGAGCAACACGGACTTTCTTAATTCAGGCCTAATAAAAAAATATTTTTTATTTGCACGCACTCACTAACTCGCACTCGTACTTCTGATTTGAAATGAATCCTTTTACTCGATCTTCAACTTCAATCAGCGAAGCTGCTTGTCTAGGATTCTTTTTATCTATTCTAATTACGGGTTATCCCACTCGTGACCGGAAACTTCTTATAAATACTATTTTCATGTATTCGCAGTGCCGATATCATATTGAAAGCAATTATTACGATACAACTTCGTCTCTGGGCACTCAGTGCCCGAGATATTGTTTTCGGGTCATTGTCTTTGCAGTCTTGTTATAATTACAATAACAAATCAAACTTCTCAAGGATACATTTTTATAATCCAAAACACTATTATCTATGTTTGTGTTGGTCTATTTGGCATGTCCAGTGTAAGGTATATATTAGAATTTGAATTGAAATCCGCTTTGGGCACTGATTGCCCAAGATACTCACAAAATCTGAATCGAGTTATTTTTATTTTTTTGATATTTAGCTCAAGTTTAAAATACACTGAATAGAAGATTTCTGGTATTTTTGCTCTATATCTCGTCACTGGTGCTTAAAATCGGAAAAATCCCTTCACAAAAATTATAGCTTTCAATATTTCCAACAATTTTTCCTTTCATTACTCCCACGTAAAATTCAAAGTTTTCATTGTTATTCTTTATTTTTGCAAAAATAGATCAACAAATCAACATTTTCGATTGTAGCTCATCAATCGTGTGTCCGATCACTATAATTGTGACTATTTATAAAGTTTTGCATGAAATAAAAAAAATAAAAATAAAAAATTGGTACCAAAACCTTTTTGACAAAATTCTGAACAAAGTTGCCAAAGACATCAGTGCTCTATCTCTTACCATTTAAGAGTCTATAAAGGACAAACAAACAAACATTGAGGAAGAAGATATATAACATAAATAATGGAACTAGTTCGTATCGATACAGATTTAGATTAAAGTAAACCGAGAGATGAATGCAGGCTTCTATTTGTGCCAAAGCAGTTGACATCAATTGGGTGTTTTTTTTTTGTATTACAGGTTTCATTTTTGAATTGTCAACGCTTTTCCATCGGCAACCAATTAGACAATCGGCAGCTGATTTGTGCTGAAATTAAAAAGACAAAACAACGTCTACAAATTCTGCGAAGTTCGCAACACTTACCTCAACTTTATGGTTGACATAATCGTCAATTTGAGTAAGTTATTCAAATAGTAAAGTGTCGTATTCGAATTTATTGATATTACGCATTAGCAGACGTCGTTCAAAACGCACCGGTTTCTTCTGCGGTGTGTAGTTTTTAAAAAAAAAAAAACCGGACAAGTGCGTGTTGAGCTCCCGTGGAGACGGTTCCGTACGTTAAATAAGCTACCATGTTTTTTTAAAAATATAATCCAAATTTGGCTAAAATAATTTATCTCAAGAAGAGACTTAACATTTTAGTTAAAAAAAACATGTTATCTTTAAACGGCAAATGTAATTTTGTGCGCACAATATTGAATGATTTCTTTTAGGTTTTCCTTTAATCTGTAAGTAAAGGACTATTTTCTGTATTTTTTTTTTCAAAATTAGGTTCAGTGGTTTCAGAGATAAGGAATAGGGGGAGCTGGTCATCATCTATTTTCTTAAATGGCTTTAAAACTATTAATTTTAGATTTATTTGAGACCCCTACAACAAGCCCTTTCATTTGATGAGTCACATGGTACACGATTTTTTTTTTTAATTTCCTAAAAACGAACATTCCCCGCGATATTGATGATATACGGCCCCAGTTGTTTGAAACTTGGAATTACCCAATTTATTCGAACTAGCTTCGGAGCACAGATCCCCGCAATCATATTTTAGTATAATTGTAGTAAATTATCTTTTTTAACAAAGTAAATATAATCGCCATTATCACGATTTTTTTTTTAATTTTGTTTAAAAACCACTACATATTTCTTGGCTTGGAAGCACGCGGAAAAATGATTGATTCAGGGTGAATTTCACAAACATTTCACAAAGAAGGACCAATCGATATTGTTATCATAGCCTCAGCGAGGTGCCATTACTTCAAATACTAGCGAAGAGAATTGTTTTTAAGTTTGACGACGACAAAACTGACTAAACACATATGCTATGTAGGTTGCCACCTAACAAAGAAGGTCTTTGCACAGTCTAAAAAAATATTATCGATGTAAATTTCAAAGTATCTGAACAGCTCATCAACATTCCAGTAGAGGTTTGATAAAGGCTGCCCCTTTGGAAAATCACTCCTATTCCCAGAAATCTTTCGTTCGAAAGAGTATCCCAGCGATCGCCTACGATCGAATGCTTGACGTCGAAAATGTAAAATTATAACTGCCTTCTATCGAGTGGGACACATGTAAGAATTTTTATACAGAGCCACTTACTTCCCTGGAAATCATTTTGTTTCTATTTTCCGAAACAGAAAAATCTAAAATTTATGAGCTACATGGAAAGCATAAAATAATTTGCAAGTCAAAAGGAACAGTCAATATCATTTGTTAAATTCGACAATAGGAGGAGAAGAATACTCAATACTATTTCAAAAGTCACGAAATGCCCCTTTCCGATACCAAAAATAGCCTTTTAATATTAAAGAATGTGTCAGCACCCAAAAAATGTTTCAAAGCGCGTGGCAAGTAACATGACTCAAGAGTTTACCTCAAAAATTTATATCATACGACATAGCACGTTGTGAAAGAGTATTGGAATCTAAACAAAAGATTCTTTGAATATTCCAACGTAAAAGATACGATGATGAGAGAGGGAATTGAAAGTTGGTTGGTAATTCTTCACTAATGAACAAAATCAATGAAAGATAATAACAACATATGAGCATGTTCGGTGATGTGCAGTCATTTTGTCACAATACATATGATATGGGTGATATAATCGTTTTGAGAAGAATTCATAGATACTAAAATATTCGACCAGGAGCACAATTATGAGATCCCTGATAATTATACCTCTCTGCCGATTAATGAGCTGTAATCTAAAATTTTAAAGTTAATGTGTATATCTATAAAACATCTCCGATCTACTCCACTCTATACACTGTCCTGAGAAAGATTACACATACTTGTATTGTACAACAATCTATTCATTTGAAAGCCCTTCAGTCTATTAAATATACTGTCGACAGACACACCCCGGAACGTCAGTCAAAATGACATAGCTTATCATTCTAGAACGATAACATCCTAATGCACTCCTCCAATAAGGAACGATAGTCGATAGGTTCATTGCATTGACCCCTGACCGACATCTACAACAGCTTATCGCTCATTTTGAATGATCCCATAATCATAACTCACTTATCTAGTAGAAGCTTACCATTTCAGCTCGAATAAAGTGCATCTTACGCCATCATGACGCTTCGCCTACCTACCACTCAACTGCCAATAAACGACCGCACTTGAACTAATCGATTCAAATGCGTCGGCCATTAACACACTAATAGCCATTCGGCAGCGTCATTCCCGTCTTTTTACTCGTATTCATTCGACTAGTTTCCAATTAGGGATATGCACTATCGCACACATTTGCACTGTTTCTTTGGCACACTGTTGGAGAACACTCTAGTCTTGAATTCCTTCCTCTAAGGTGCTTGAAAATGTTACGCTCCACCAAAGTTACGACTACACTCCGTAAAGTATCCATTTGTATACAACTAATGCCACAGAATCACCGCCGTTTTAGCTGGTGGTGCAGTACATCATTGTGGCAGTGGTTCTAAGGCCACATCAGGTGAAACCACATCAAGACTATCGCGGGAACGAATGTGGGCCAAACCAATCGTTAGATAGGTGACCGTTTACAGACATTAAAACCCCACACCAGATGGTGCAAGATGTATAAGATGTGTAAGATGTGTCCTGATTGCTACTTGTGGTCGGGACTCCAACAACTTTAACCGCACATTTTTGAACTTCTTCTCTCGCAGACGTTTTTGTTGATCTTTTCCTACACCATCTCGTCCATAGTTAGACAAACGTCATAAAACTTCATTTGGAGATTAGCTAAGATGTTAAATACAAGTTCGTGTATATATGCATGTGTGTGTGTACCTTAACTTGGCTTCCCATGTGTTCTACGATTACTTACTCATCACAATGTGCACATCTTGTCAACCGTCGTCTAGTGTCAGCTGTACATTGATGCAATTAATTTTACCATAAAGGCGATATTGTTGTTCCGCGATGGTTCAACCATTAAAGCCGCTACCGCAATAATGCACACACTTTTCTGGTTGGAGGCAATATGAACAGTAGCACAGAAGGTGAAACAACGGACAAAAACAACAAGTTACCACCTGGATGGATCAAATCATCACAAACCACAGTTTCGTCTTTTTTCCTTTTTTCTTTTTACAACAGCGTTGTGTTTATGTATTTTGAAAATTATGTTAAGTTTAATGTAAGTTGCAACTGCAATTTGCATAAAATTAACTTCGTTGATGTTTCGTTTATAGATTTGTGCCGTTAGGATGCACATAAGTACCCATAAGGTGATCATTTACAACGAGATTCCATGGCTACTAAGATAACAATACGCATACCAGAACCTGAAGATATGTAGCTTCCGCAATCATCTTTCAATCGGAAATAAATTCGCCTCTCTTCAATACAATTGATGGTTAAATTGACAATGTAATTGACAGCCTATGAGACGACAATACACATTTGAAGACCATTGGTAGTTTTTGTCGTAAGATATTGTCAAAGAAAAATTGGAAAAAAAAACAACGTTAGTTGGAATTCCTCAAGTAAAAGCAGGAAAAGTGTCAAGTAATCAATAAAAGAGGCAATACATCAACGATATGTCGTTTCATTTGATGTTAACCGTTGTCAAATTCGTAAAACTGCTTCTCATTGTGGCTTGTGAAAGAAATTTCATTAAACCAGATACCTAAGGCCGGTTTTTGCTTTAACTGTTATTTTCCAGAAATTTTAAAATTTATTAAACAGCATCAGCAGTAAGTCTCAATGTCTCTCGAGCAAGTGATTGCAAAATTTGACAGCACTTCAATTCAAACGCCCACTTTTGACAGGTGTGATGGGCACGGGAAAAAATGAAATCCTTATTTTATACGCAGTCAACGATGTATCACAATATTCGAAAAAATGAGCTGAAGTCTTTTAAATACAAATTTTGAAGAAGATACAATAAGAAAAGAAACAGTACAGTGTAATATTTTGTAAAGATTTAGTTCCGTTGATCATGTAGAAATTGGCACAATGTTCTTCTTCTAAGGAAATAATTTAGTGGATTCTTCGAAAATCAAAGAAATTCATATTTTATATAGGTAATAAAATTCGATACTCAATGATTATATGATGCTAAAAAACCGTTGCAATGACATTCCATCTGTCAGATTTTTGGACAAAGTTAACCTTACTGCTGTACTCTTCTTAATCTTTTCACATTGCAAATTTGTCCGCGCTTGTTGATGCTTCGTAACTTCCCTTTTTTAAATGGCCGGGCAGTTACCCCGGCGGCACAACCCCCAACCCGGAGGACCAGTTCCATTTTTAATGCCCCTAGGATGAGGGGTCGGTTACACCGAAGCCAGTAACCCGTTCCGGGATGTGAGCGCTGCCGTTGGCCCATATAGGGCTCGTCCGCCACCATCTCTTTTCCAAGACCCTGACCAAGTATTGGAAATCCTTACCGGCCTGACTTCCAAATATGTCGGAGTAGGCCGGATAAGGTCTTGTTTTTTTTTCGACACTAATACTGATTTATGGCACAGGAAACTTGCCATTTGTCCCTTTCACTTCGCAATCTCCAGTGAGATTCGGGGGAGGCGTGAAGTAGGGCTTATTAGCAGAGCTGCAAGATGTTCGGCTGCAGAAGCTCATTCTCGTCGCTTAAAGAACCAGAACCTGCTACTTCTACGAGGCCATATACTAATCGTTGCCATCCTTCGGGTGATCTTCGGTCCCGTCTGCATTGAAGGAGAATGGAGGAGGAGATACAACAATGAACTCCAACAACAATGAAGATCAAAAGACTGAGATGGCTGGGTCATGTAGAGCGTATGGACACCAATGCTCCGGTCCGAAATGTCTTCGAATCGGCTCCCGAGGGACAGCGCAGTAGAGGAATGTAATACATTTAGGTCAACATGCAAAAATTCGCTGGTCCAGACGGTATGTCTCTCCTGGTTCTGACCCCACTGCCTAAACCTTTGATGGCATGGTTTACGGAAGAGTGGAACCTAAGTTTGTATTAACCTGGCAAAACCAAATGTAATTTGAAGCAATTGAGAGAATTTACCATCATGCCAAATACTCGTATAGGTGATGAAAATTACCTGGGTAAACGTGAAGTTCAAGTTGTTTACCTTCAAACCTAATTTGTTTTTTTTGTTGAGGCGTACAACTCGCTTAAGATTTCTCTGTCGATGTTTTTATTTTTTAGTCGTTGCGAACTGCAAACATCCAAAACCAAACGTGTCCTCTCTCATTTCATTCTGCCCTCTCATTGTGCATAAATTGTAAGTGGTTACTATTCATTAAAAAATCAACGACGATGCCTTACTGCAGGGTCATCGCAATAGTAAGCAAGAGCTCATGTCAACTGTTTCGATTGCAACGTTATCATCATATTTAGTTCTCCGGCATAAGTTATTTTTATAGAGGAATATGAAGGAAGAGAACTCGCCAGTCAAGAAAACCCGTCAGTCAAGAAGACTCGTCTTGAAAGGGTCAGAATTAGCACAAACCTAGCAATTGGTGACTATAAGTTGACTCCAGCAGATAATGATGCGAATGACCACACAAGCACGTAAATACAAGGTGGCGCAAAATTAATCACCCTATCGGAAGATGTTATAATTTTTGCAAATGGCATCGTACGATAATCATATTTGCCATTTGTGAACTAGACAGCTGCAATATACAAACAGTCAAGCAATGGAGCGCTATACTCCGCAACACCGTGGAATAATTGTGTCGATTTGTTTGACCAATAATCGGTGGGTGGTCTTAGCGCAGCGTGAATTTCGACGTCGATTTCCTAATCGCGTCGCGCCAACTGGGCAAGAATTCTGGCGCTTATCTACACGACTCGAACAGACTGGAACCACAGGAGACCATGAGAATATAGCGGCTGTGGCTGCCGATATCGCTAGTAAACGAAGAAACATCAACCAGACAACGCACCACGCAATTGGGCATCACCAGAGCCAATATCGAATTTTAGTGAAAGATGTTCACATATTGCCGCAAAAAATGCAAACAATGCATCAGTAAATGCCTCCTGACCGTCAGTCGTTAAGTTCTGTCAAGCCATCCTCAATCTCAACAAAGAAGAGGAAGATTTTCTGTCAAAAATCATGATGAGCGACTAGCCACATTTTCACTTAAGCGGTTACGTCAATAAGCAAAATCTTCGTGTCGTGGTCACTGAAAATCTGCGTGTGATGCACGAAGAGCCATTACATCCACTCAAAGCCACTGTGTGGTGCGCCGTTTACGCGGGAAGAGTGGTTGGGCCTTATTTTTTTGAGGACGCCATCGGCAGTGCGGTCACTGTTACTGGCGAACGCTACAGGGCGATAATAAACGACTTCTTACTGCTGGAATTAGATGAGCGAGGCTGGGTGAACATGTGGTTTTAACAAGACGGTGCAACCGCACACACAGCACGAGCGACAATGGATATATTTCCTGGTCGCGTAATCTCCCGTTTTGGCGATTCAGCATGGCCGGCAAGATCGCCCGATTTGACCATCCCAGATTTCTTTCTTTGGGGGTACTTGAAGTCGCGGGTTTATGCCAGCAAGCCTCAGACAATCGCAGGTCTTAAGGAGAATATTTGACAGGAATGCGAATAGGTATCACCGGAAATCTTGCGGAAAGAAATGGAAAATGCGATAAAAAGGGCACAAATGTGTATCAACACTGACGGCAGCCACTTGGCGGATATTATCTTTTCCACTTAACAGAACAAATTGTAAAAATAAAGATTTCCTTCACTCAAAATCATTTTTTTTTATTTAGTAAAAAAGTAATTCAAAAACAAAATTGGATGATTAATTTTGCGCCACATTGTATAAAATAAGTCCAGCCGAGCTAACCCCTCATCTCAACACCTCAACACGTATGAACAATGTATGAATAAAAATGGTCTTAATTGAAAGAGTTTAACAAATAATTTACCTAACTAACGAACTTTAAAAAACAGTGAACTGAAAGAGTTTAGCCCTCCCAGTCGGACAAGCGGTTGGCTTTCTGTGATCGGCGTAAGAGTTGAATTCTTCGACGTAAGTAAATACGTACCATACAAATCATTAGAGAATAAAGGCAAAGTCCAGCCTAACGCAACATAGATTCCCTCGACATGAACTACATTCTCATCCAGTACAAAGTGCGCTCTGTGTTATATATTAATATTGATAATCAGATCTGACCATCTAAAATATCGTACCTACCGGTTATCCTCAGCGAAAGACAACCTAATGACTAACACGGGAAGGCTGGAAAAAAAATCGAGCTTCGCAGAGTTTTTGAAGCTCTGCTTTGTGGATTCCTCAAGTATTTTGCAGCAAATTGTTAGTGGAGATAAAACGTGACTATGACCTTGACAATTTTGAGATAAATTTGCTTCATAGAAATGAGCCACCTACTCGATAGTCCGAACATGGCATGGAGTGTCAACTACCTACCTATTCGCTAGTTAAATGGATCTTCGTGGAGAGTAATCCTAGAAATCAAGGCAAGAAAGACCGCATTTTTTTAAACAGAGTACCGAAAAGTCAATTTCCCGATGTTGTGACTTTGTTCTTACGAAAAGAATACATTGAGCGCTCCTCGTATTAGACATTTAAACATCGGTCAGTTGTTTTCGAAATTTAATTTATTTCAACTCTTGTTGTCAACGACTCACAGGTATCAGAACATTAAACATTAAACAGAGTTCAAAAGTACAAAGAATTGTCAACGCAGTAGTTTTATCTCGCAGCCGAGTAGACGTTAGCTGTGCAGCTAAGAAGCTGACTCTCAATTTTTTTTTAACGGTCAAATCGCCTTTAAATCCAATCTTTAAAATTGAACAAATCTCGAAAACGATCAAACAATTTCGAGTGGAAACTTACTTTCGTTTTCCTGACTGATTCTCAGATCGTGTAATAACTAATCCACTTTTTTGCAGTTTGGAAATACAAACCGAAAACTCTATCATATATTTAACATATATTCACCAAAGAGAAGCAACCAAATGCGTTATTTAACATAGTCTTGATATAAATGTGGAAATCGAAGGAATATATATATATGCAGCCGAGAGATAAAATATCAGTTTCTCTTCTTTTAGGGCAAAAACCTGGCAGTACTTCAGCTAAGAGCGGGTACAAATAGCAGTTTCCTGGTCTAAGATCCGAAGAAATACTGAATCTTAAATTCAAGGAGTGGTCCTATGATAGGGAATACAAGAAACTTAGGGAGAAGCGTATGGTGTTGTGTCTAAAGAGAAAATCTAAAAAAAAAACTTTGTGTGTCTGTTAATAACTTGTTCAAAGGGAAAAACCAACGAAAACCTTCAAATAATCCGAAAGATGCCTAAAATACTTAAAAAAGGAAAGCCAAACTACAGTCATTGATCATATCAAATACACCATTATTATGAAATTGATTCCATGTCTCATAAACCATTCAATGGTCAACATGTTGTCACTTAGATATAGGTAATCAAGATAGTTTCATACGACAAAGAGAAACGATCAATAAAGAAATGTTAAAAGCGAGATTAACTTAAAGATGTGACACATTCTCGCTGTCTAGCCCAGGTCTTTTATATTCCACTCTCCTTAAGGTGCTAAAAGGCACTTGTTCCAGATTCCTTCAATTTTATAGTGATGCGACAAATCTCCTCCCAGATTATCTTTCACGATTTAACCACTAACCCATACTCGTATGTATATATTCTGTTGATTTGATTGTATAAATTTAACCTACTGACTTATGTTCACCGATTTATTTAATTACAGCCACTTTTGAAAATGAATGTGCTCCAATGTCACATTGATATGGTATCTCCTGCTAAACAGGGACACCTTTCTAAATAAAACACGACCTAAAACCAAACCCACAACCGAACTGCTGCTGCTAAAGTCAAGCCTTTAAATTAATAACCCCGTCCAATTGGTCTAAAATCTGTTAATTACTATTCCAAGTCTTGCAGAAGTGGCACAATAATTAAATTTAACTTGCCAAGGCGGATGGAGAGCGTGCTCCGAACTACACCAATGTGACAATGTGACAAATGCAACACATACCATATTAATTATGGCCATCAAAATCTTAAAGTGAACTCCACAGCTGCTTCCAAGAGTCTCTAATGATTTTTTACCCGTGCCAGTTGTGTACGAGTACGAGTACAAATACTGGTACTGCTCCTCGTAGTACTTCATCTTACTAGAGCTGCAATAGCAATTTCAATTGTCCGCTAATCTATCGATTGCATGCGAATAAAACTGTTGCAAACAACTAATGCGAATGTCATGAACTAATAACGCAGTCCAGTGTACAGTGAATGTCGAGTCTTGAACGTTGATTGTTGTTGAATGGAATTCCATTGATTTGGGGAGTCTAGGCAGTCGGTATCATTCTCAAACTCAGTCCAATTGGATGTTGAATGGTACAAACATAATGCATTCACTCAATGGATGTGATATTCCGTTAAACAGAGCAACAATAATGACAGCTTAATCTTTCGAAACCTCGAATTGAATTAACAGAAAAATAAAAGAAGGAAAAATCAACAGAATCAAGAAGAAAATCTTCTTCAGAGCTTCAATTGGAGTGTTTATCCATACGAATAAGTGTGTCTAACTTGAAAAAAAGGCAATGAAATTCTGAAGAAAATGGAAAACCGCAGCCAGTAACTTCTCACCTCGGCAATAAAAGAACGAACAATTTTAATGCGTTCTTTCATCCGCCCCAACACTCACTTGAATTTAATCAATTAGATGAGAGCGGATGAGTGAATAAATGGAAGTGGATAGAATTTCTCAAGTGCATCCCAGAACCAAGCCTAATCATTATCTGAATGAATTCGAAAACCGAGCACGCAAATGAGTCTGAAGACTTATGTTTACTTACTCGTGTGTAGGGCTTAGTGGAGGGCTTATATTGATCCGAAAATTATTTTGATTCGTACACGCACGCAAGAAATATTTACAACCGCAGACGCAGTTGCTTATATGTCCAATTTGAACCGGTGCATCGACCCAAACATCAATGTGTGCAGCATGAAAGAGTAATGCTGATGATGATCCGTATCATTACTGAAATTTCTTGTTTATAAGGGCTAAAGTCGTTTCGGGCTTTTCAAATGACGTACATACGAGTACTTGCAAGTTGTGTTTTTTGGAAACATGCCAACTTTTCCATTAAGAGGCCACTTATCGATTTTGGCGGCATAATTTACCTGTTGCGGAAGTGGTTGCACATTTCATAGCTGTCAGTGAAATGAATCAGTTGAACTTAGAACAAGGATACACATTTCATGGACACAGACAAATAGTCATACAAAAGCGAGTTCGTTTTGAATTGCTTAGTTCTGAGAAACCATCTTCGATCTGACATATATGACACACATACATACGTATTCTATGCACATCTACAATCTACAATCAAATCAGATCCTTCCAAATATTTTTGAAAGCTTAAGTTGTGAAAGGATGTCATATGTTGCTCAAAAGTACAGTCATGTGTTCTAAGTCCCGGATACGTTTTAACATTCCTTAGGGACTGTGTGACTCTGTCTGCAACGTACATCACACTATTCAACATTTAACACTGAAAAACTGTGTTTTAAAGCTTGTACTAAAAGGCCTGAACAAGCAGCAGCACTCCTAAGGAAATGATGTCGCCATGCCTAGCCTTTGCAACTTTAAGACCTTTAAGAAAAAAAACAAGAGACAGGTTTGCTTTTAAAAAACGTTGATAAAACTACTATGGCCTCTAGTTTACCTAATACTACAATAGTAAGAAACTACTATGATGGTCGAAAGTCTTTACTTCCCCAACTTAAAGCCGTACGTACCTCACTTTCTTACTCAGGCCTACATTCCTGAAAGGGCTTAGGCCTCAAAGAACACACGTTTCAACGAATCAGCCTTCGGTAGAGCACTTTACGAAGACTGACTCCCTCCACTTGTGCGCACCGACTAAGGAAAAGTCTTCTTTACTCCATGGTCCCGACAGAAAGAAGGAAAATGGCTATGCTTTTAGAGTCTTATTTAAGATACTTGGGCCCTTTTGTTAATTTGATGTATTAGGTCAAGGAAACAGTCATTATCGAATTAATGACAGAATCGGTATTCGAAATCCGACAACTACGAGTATAAGTTCCTGAACAAATTATCTTCGACCTATCGCTTGACAAAATTTTACTTGTACTTGTGGCGGGACCATCAGTTTGTCACTCATAAATTAGAGCGAGTATGATGGCTCAATATCTACGCAAAATCAACTGGACACGTCTTAAAAAGATCGATTAGTCTGTAAATGCTCCCTCTAAACTCAGAACCTGAACTGTTCAGTCTAAAATCTTTTCAAATCAATAAACATAACAAGCTCAATCGGATTTCCAGGAGTGCCTCTTATAAAGACTTTTGCGAAAAGTTTTTAACATTTAGTCAAACTAACAAGCTGGTCACAGTCCCAAATCGACTCTGTGTCTTATGGTTAACGCCTCACTTCCCTGGTTAACAACCGGCTCCTGTTACCGAAGTCGCAAGTGAACCGAGTAACATAGAACGTCAAATTTGGTATCTCTCATGGGTTGCAGTGGACGGATGAGTTCATTAAATAAGCAGCTCCTTTAATGGTTTCGTATGCCTGTTTCGATGGTATACACCATATGCTCTCAACTCTGAAAAGAATATTTAATCCTAACCAGAGTAAACATAGCATGTATTTATACCAAACTCTGGCAAACAATAGTACAATAGCTATTGACAGCGCTGACAGATCGACAAATGTCATACCGCGTTGGAAGCGTCATTCGAAGACAATTTATACCATGAAACAGTACACTCCAAAAGAACGCGCTGAAATCGTTCAGCTTTACATTCAAAAATCATTATGTCGGACGAGGCACATTTCTCTTTGAATGGTGGCATAAACAAGCAAAATTGTCGATTTTATGTCACCGAAAATCCTCAATTAATTGAAGAACAGCCTCTTTACAACAAAAAAGTTTCACATTGGTGCGGTGTTTGCGCGAATATGACCATCGGACCGTATTTTTTCGAAGACGATGATGGAGCCACGACAACAGTCAATGGCAAGCGTTATCTAGCCATGAGAACGGAATTTGTGATGCCCATTATTCGTGAAAATGACATGGATAACTTCTGGTTTCAACAGAACTAGGCTACATGACACACAGCTAAATTAAAAATTAATTTATTGCGACCATTGTTCCCCGGGCGGTTGATATCGAAAAGTGGTGATTTCCAAGTCCAACGAGTGTCTTTTCTAAAGTCTAACGAGCGTCTTAACTTGATCCGCAAAGGCTGCATTAGATTTGAGGGGACTCAGTGAAAGCCCATTTCTGGTTTCGTTGTCTTTACGAGAGGGAAGAATCTAAGTGGTCTGAGAGCTGAGTGGTCAACTTATTGTTTTGGCTGCATAGGAATAAGCACGCCTGCTCCCCGATACAAATGCACTGAAGTTTTGATCACCACATGACTTATTGACATGCCATCTCAGTAACGCAGTAAAGCATTGACAATGGTCATTTTTACCTTGCGGTTTCGGCTACCATAAATGATAAAGTAGTGCTAAAAGCCAGAAATGAAATCGATAAAATCGATATGACTGTATGACTGCTTAAATATCTATACACCGGCAAATGCTAAGTGATCACCACCATTCAAATAATCCAAACAGCATTCACACACTGTGGAGTTGTTTAATATATGGTATGTACGTGTGTAAACGTTAAAGAGTTTTCGATTTTTTTTTTGTCCGATTTATCAAACGTCTTAGGCGATCATGTTGCTTTCAATCTTATCTTATCCTTATATGAGCATAAAAGTACCATTACAAACAAACTAAACTTGCTTAATGCCGCTCCTTAACAGCAACACCGTCTGTGTCCGTTTACATTACCCACTACACTTCTTTAACAGGACAGTAAAAACAAATCGACCATCGCTAGTTTCCAAAGTTGCGCAATCCGTTTCTCCTTGGGTTGGCTCTTACGAATCGTATCTGCTAAATGCTTCTCGGGCATACCTGTCTTCTACGTTCAGACGCCAACATCATTACTTCGAGCCAAATTACAAAGCCCAATGGTCTCAATTGTCGTCCGTAGATAAACGGCCACTCATTACTCACTAGCAAACAGGAAAAACTGATTAGCTGCCAAGATTTATAGCGAATCACTTATCATTCATACAATTAGCCAATGTACACCTGCAGCAAATCGGCAGCATAGATTACACAACTCTCCTCGTCTATCGCCAGCAGTTAATCCACAAGGCTTCCCAATGACTTAAAGGGTGCTCTCACAATCAGTTCCACCAACTAAATCTTATAAACAAACCTCGTTTTATTTAACTGTGCAATTTGGTAATAAAATACCCAGCACCTGAGCCCACTAACCTAGAAACAAAATTAAAGAAAATTGATCAGAATTCCACTCATCTTGGTACAGGTCCGCAACGGATCGTGCGTATCATTTTGGTAACCTCAGCGCTCCAAATGACTAAACAAACGCCATCGTGTCGGAGTGTATTTACAATTTTTTTTCGCCATTTTATTGACGTTCTCCGATTTTTAGATGCGAGTACGCGTTCGTAGAGTAATTGCGTAACTCCATCTATAGGTGGCAGCAGAGAAGCAACTCTTCAAAGCCAACTCTGTGTTTACAGATTGCACCACACACAAACACACAGTATGAGTTCGTTCACATATCTTGTCACTTACTCTCTGTTCACTCGGCGAATGTAAGTCTCTGTGATGTAAGTCAAAACATTTAACGCCAAGGCGCACTCGAATTGAGAAAAGAAATTTCAAGACACACAAATTTGCATATTTGTCTAGGCCCGTTTGAGTTCGAGTCCTTCCCACCCTCGTTTTACAAACAAAAAAAAAAAAAAGAAAAGAAAAATAAGAGAAACATGAATGACGGAAGCAATTAGCATAATGTCACAATATTCTGTTTTGTGCTGATCTGACAGGTTATTGATCCAGCACACACCCTTGAGGCATTCCATAAAAGTATGACAGGATCCCTAAGTGACAGCAGCCCTCAATCGACAGCGACAAGAGTAATTTTCCACAAGCACACCTTTTTTGGAGCTTGTGTACGAATTTCATAGTGAAATTGGACAATTTCACTTGGCAACATTGCTCCGGTCGATCCACTGGAATGTGGTACACGCATGTCGCGCGTAAAAATGTGTCAAATGCGCATGATGATGGAACCTGAAAAAAAGTCTTCTTCACGTGTTCTCTTTCAAAAAAAAAAAACAAAAATAATCGAAAAATTTAAAAACTGAATTGATTACGCGTTCGAGTGTCCGTCCGGTTCAAAGGAAGTAGGTCTCCAATTTTAATTATTCGCCATTGCCATTGATCTTATGCGCGACTTGCAAGGGAAATTGATGGATCGGGGCTTTCAATTAGGTCGTGCCAGTCAGGTGGAACATTTTTACTTTTTTTTGTCGGTCACTCGATCGGTCAGTCGGTTAGTACCACCTTGTGCTCCTTGCTTCGTGGCGAACAGGATTTTTTGTAGGACAATACAACTAAATGGGTTTCTCCTTTTTTTTTTGGCAATTTAGAGCTTGTAGTTTCTTTTGTGGAATTTCATGTAATGAATGAAAGAGAAATTCTCAAAAACGTTTACAAAAATTTACATTTAAATGTTTCACAATTTTGATTGTGAATTTCATTGAAATAAAAATGTAATTAAGCAAAAGTTTTCGATTTCATTAGGACGACGAATTGAATTGATGTTGTGGCAGCTCGGGTTTCACTTCCTTAATGACTGCGAAATAAGTGTTATAACCTACCTGTGACCACCCACCATACGTAGTAATGATACCAGAAATGGATTTGAAATTAATTCAGATCGAGTTTTCTCTCATGTGATGTGATGTAGAAGTCATGTAAGACAAGAGAAAGCAATCATTACCAGGGCCGGATGTAAGGTAAATTGACTCTTGGGCTTATACAAGTTAGTTATTGGTCAATTACGCCTACATCCTCAAAGATTGACACAATTTTGGTATAAGAAAATAAATTTGAAAAAAAAATCAATTCTTGATGAAAAAAACGACGTATCTACTAGTAGATACAGCGGAAAAGTCGCATTCGTTGTAGAATTCCGAGTAATCATATGCTAGATTGATCTATTGTCCTTGCCTGACTCGAGTGACGTGATTCCATTTCATGACGACTTTTGTAATGAAACCATCTTTACAAGTTTCTTTGTCGGTTTAAGTCCAATAATACTTGAGGCCCTTCGCTAAATTTCACTAGGAAGAACAGGACTAAGAGTCTGTGCTTAAAAATCTTGTGATTAGAACTGAAGGAACACTTGACCACCTGGAGTACGGACTACGCATTTTTATCGAAACTGAGTGTGCTTTCGACAGCGCAAATTTTGCTATCACCTCAACTAGACAACTCGGCGTAGATGAATCACTATCCTGTCTCTTGTACACTGGTGCATGTTGGTTGATGCTCTCAATAATGTTGAGCATACACTTATTGAGATGATGAAGCTGGAGTGTCTGTTGTCAGTCTGCTCTTAAGCGCAACCAGTCCTAGAAATAATCGACAATTGGTTTCTAATATGAAGCTTTCAACAAATTCTTTAAAGACAGCCTTGATATAAGCCCACATCTAAGGCATCTTTTCCAACGGAGGCAAGTGCTTAAAAGATAAAGACGCTATCCTCTTTCTGACATGGGGCTTGTCACCGACGAGGGTGAGGGTGAACTTCATTGCTAAGGTAACAACAATGGTATCTTATAAGTCGATGTTCTTGTATAAAAAGTGTTTAAAGAAAATATATCTCTGCTGTAGACCCCAAAGAACGATCTGGGACTTTTCTTAGCACGCATGGCTCTGTTGTAGGCACACAGATGGTACACCTTTCATTTGAAATTCATATCACTGGCTGTGCTCTCGAACGTAGTGCACTTTAGTGGGACACACACTGGATTTTTGATGACAAGGCCGGTCGACTTTCTTTTTACTCTTGTCAATGGCACCGCAACTTCTCTTGCTCCAAAAGTAGGAAATGTTTTCTAAGCCAGTCGAGCATTTATCGATGGGTCCAAAACCGTTCTAGGATGCCACAATAGGGTCTTTTTGAAGCACGACGTTACGAAAACTGTTGTCTCTCTTGCAGCTGGAAATATACACAACTTGGTGGCAATGAGCCATATTTTAAAGAAATATGAAATATACCACCTTGATCAAAGTTCCCGGAATAACCACCGTGTGGCACTCCCATTGTTCCGATTTGAGTTCTGTTTCTGTCGTTGATATTCTCTCTACATCTTAACGTCATTGCTTAACATTTGCAAAAGTTACGTAGCCAAGACAACATCTATCTCTGTGCGTGTTGGCAATTTTTTACAATTTTAGAAATGAACTTAAATTTGCAACAACGAATTTGTATTGAATTTCGCGTAAAAAACGGATTTAATGGTGCGCGAACGTTGGAAAAGTGTTTCGGCAACGATTCTCTAATGAAAAAGGTCGTTTACCAGTGGCACGAGCGGTTCAAAAGTGGTCGTCGACATCGAAAACCGACGAAAACATTGATGAATTAAAAGAAATGTTGGTCAATAACCGTAAATTAACCATCAGAGAGATAGCGGAGGACTTGAACATTGCCTATGGATACGTCCAAGACATTTTAGTTAATGATTTGAGTTTCCGTCGTGTAGCAGCAAAGGTGGTACCAAAAAAGCTCAATTTCATGCAAAACAGACGCCGTGTTGACGTCGCAAAAGAGATGATTTTCGATGCTGAATCCGATCCCACATTCATCAAAAGGATCATCACTGGAGACCAGACATGGGTTTATGAGTACGACACGCAATCCAGACATCAGACAAGTGAACGGCGTTCACAAAATGAGCCGAGATCAAAAAAACCACGTCGTTTTCAGTCAAAAAAGACGGCAATGCTCACGGTTTTCATGGATTACAACGGTGTAGTGCATCATGAATTTTTGCCAAAAGGCCAGAGTGTAAACAAAGAGTATTATTTTGACGTTATGAGGATTTGCGTGAAGCAATTCGCCGAAAGAGAATTGTGGACGGAAGACTCGTGGATTTTGCACCCCGTGACTTCTTTCTGTTCAATCGAATTAAAAAACCACTACGGGGAACGCGTTTCAGCAGCCGAGAGGAAGTAATGAAAAATCGCAGGAAGCACTGATGGACATATCGAAAACCGAATATAAAAAATGTTTCGAGAATTGGATCGAGCACTGGCATAAGTGTGTTGCCGTCGATGGGGATTACTTTGAAGGGGACCATATAGATTTAGATGAATAAACTTGTGTTTTTAATTTTCTGAATAAATTCATAATATACCACTTTTTGATCAAGGTGGTATACGCTAAACAGCAGTGTTTTCGATAAATAACTAGTGCGACGATTGGTCTTATTGTACAATGAAGACAACACCTCGGAGTACTGTCTTTGTAAGCTTCAAATCTATGCTCGCATCAGGTATTCGGCGCTAATATAACTAATGCTGGTGTTGTCACGTTTATCACTGAAGCGTTTAGTTAACTTTTAAATGAATGACTGAGAAATCTCAGTAAAAAAAAAAAAGCAGCACAATGGAATAATTTTCTGACAATTTCTGTGTAGAAAGTGACTCTTACTTACTTACTTACGATACTTTTGCAGAAGTATCTACACATATTCTTAATAATAACTTGTGACGAGACAAAATGTTTTTTCTATGAGTATCTGCTTCGGAAATCGTTTTGCTTAGCAACGATATTCAGTCTAAGTGTCGGCATTTCAGCACTTAAATTGGAAGTGACTATACGAGATCTTAGATTGGTAATCATCCTCTTTAACGTCCCGCAGGGAATTCAACGAAGTTTTTGACGCCCCCTAAAAGAGCTCGGTAGATATAAAATCTATTCCACTTTGGCTTTTCTGTAGGGATTCATTTTCAGTTATCATCTCTGAGATGCTCAAATATTCCGTATGCAGACAAATGTCTAATTCGACAAAGTGGTCAAACAGTACAAAACAAAAACACAAAATAAGTTCTAATGACACATATTCGATGTTACCAAAAATGCTGCGAAATGTCTAGATTTCTTAAAACGGTCTAAGAAATATACCACCCCTTCTTACATGGCATCAATTTAATATTACCGAGTCATTCGACACCCTCAAACATCGACGTAATGTCCCCTGTTTCATCTCTTTCTATCGTTTTCAAGACCGTGCTGCACCGCAATTGGCAGTAACATTCCGCCCCTTCAATCCGTTACATCCATCCCGCTATGAGTGCTCATCAGTACAATCTCAAACCCAATTTCAGACGTACACTGAAATATCGTTATTGTGCGTCTCAGATAGTGTTCAGGACAGATCTCTCTAGTAAAGTTGCAGGTCGTACCATCTAACAAAAGCTTCTGCTCTGCCAAATATCTGCATTGAGCTATAGATGGAATTCTATATTTTCTGGTGAACAGAAAGTACAAATGTAGAGTATATTCAGAGCTCTTGGCATGAGGCATCCTATAATATTTATATAGGTGTTTAACAGAAATACAAACTGCAACACTATCTGTATACATGTAGGCTTTACAAGTACACGTTTTCTTTTCCAGAAATGTAAGTTGTGTGTTGAGTATCAGCCAAATAGAAGGGCAGAAAGAACATCACCTTGAAGAGTTCTTCCTCCGACATGTTGTGTGAAAATCTTTCTTCTACAATACAATGGCTTCTTGTTGATAATAATTCTTGTTTATTGCCTCTGCTTTGAAAGGAATAGCGTGGAGAAGAAATGTTCTTTGAAATTGGGTACGGAACAGACTTTAAACATCGTTAAATAGGAATCCGGATGAAGGTAATGAAGCAAATTTGACCTCTAAACATTTGTTTAACCCACAAGACGGTTTCGTCGATGTAGAAATTTATTCATTCATCATCCATCCAATGGGAAATTTTAAAGTTCAACTTTTATTAGTAATCGAAAAGCAATTTATTTCACAAGTTGACGCAACTCCGCCTGAACTCAAAACATCCTAGAGGAATGGCAAAACCAATTGCTCCATACATGTTAAATGATACATTTCGACAAAGACCTTGCTTCATCAACACTAAAGGCACTAAAGAACTAGATCAATCAGATCCCAGTTCCATCATGACCCCAATATATTCCAAATGATCTACAACCGCTCATTCTTTATCATATCGTTGCTTGGTAAAGCCTTCACTGACATTAAGTCAGCCTCCTCCATCGTCACCATAATCTGATGCGAAGCCATTTCATCAACCGACCGACATTTACCAGCAAAGTGGGAGTAAAATTTATGCCATCTTCATGGCATAAAAATGCTTTTTCACTCGATCCATTGCGAATGTTTATCTCTTAGATTCCTACCTCCTTCAGATTATTGTAAAATTTATTTCTCCAAATTCTCCACCTCTAAATGCGTTCATCAACATCAAGCAACCAACGGAACGTGATGAAATGTGTTTGTCAACGTATTAAAGGGATTATTTTTATCCTCACTTACAGGTCGAGATCTTTGTGCCTTAAAGCATCCTACCGTTAATCTTGACTGTAAAAATATTTATTACCATCTCCTTTAATCAACCTAAAGATCCACCCACCTTCGTTGGAATTTAATTGTAATTAAATTTATTAAGGGAACTCTTTCCATTTTTTTTTCGGTTGTCTTATGATGCACTATAGACGAATAACTCTTCTTCGTTTGTAACGATATTATCTGTCAATTTTGACAGCATGTCATTCACAATTTATTGCATCACCCCGTGCGATGCATGCGTTATAGGAAAACCGAAAGCCAATCTTGTATCCACGTTACCGCCAATCACCGATGATCCACTAAAGCAAAACCGTGCCACATAAAACATAAAAAAATATCTAAACTTAGAAATGGCTGGATATATGGACATGGGCAGATATATTCATAGACATGAGCAGGCATCTAGATATCAGTACCGCATTATGGTGGATTGTCATGCATGTCCGTATTTGTGGCATGAGTTATGGCAACACTGTGGAATGGCAACATTCGCATCCTAATGTTTTACGTCTAATGGTTTATTGTGGTCTTAATTCTCAACAAATTTGGTAACAACCAAGAAGCAGTGTTGACAGGCGTGAGGTATTTTTAGGTTCAACGGCTTCTATGCGACGGGCAAGTTCATCGAGATACAATTTTCAAAGTGAGTCACCTACTTTTGTTTTGCACTTGTACTCGTATCATGCAACCACCGATGCAACGGTAAATTACGAGTATTTAAGTGGAAAATATAGACTGTCACCTTAAAGAGGCGCTTCTGCTTCTTGTCCATGAATCTATTACAAAATATCGATTCAGTCAGTTTCACTCTCACTTGGACTCGATGGCAAACATTCACCTACATTTTTTTTTTTTTTTTTTATTGTAATTTTCTAGAGAAAATCGGATTATGGTGCGAAATACTTGTGCTGCTTTGGTTTGTACTAATGATTGCAACCGGGAGAAGTGTTTATGAGTACTCGTTGTTGAGAAGAAGTTTTTGATGAGGTTTGACAAATTCAATTGGACGTACAATACCTTTGTTCTTGGAAGAGACAGTTTTGCAGGTACGGTTCTAGGAAAAATTATCAATAGCCTTTTTGTGGAAATTTTGTAATAAAATTGTGAAAACCGCAACAACTTTGTGTTTTTTTGTTGTTTGCTATGTAATTATAAACAAGTGTTGAAGTCCTAAGGAAATTTTAGGAGTCAGCAGTCTCAGAAAAAGCTTACCAAGTGGGTCATGTTCTTCTCTTTTATTTTGTGCAATTCAACGTTGTTCTTTATCATAATAAAAAGTTGCGGGATGAAGGAACACATTAACCGTGGTAACACATTCTAACAATTTACTACTTATTGTAGGCCTAATTGTGTTACAAAGATGCAGGCACATTGAACATTCTAAAAAGATAAATTGTACGTTGCCAGAATTATTTTATTTATCCCGTTGAAACTGGATCAGGAAATGAGCTAAACTCTCCCAGCTAACGCGGTTCTTTTTGACAACTGACTCCAGTGGAGCACAAGAGGTTGGGTGCGTACCTCCTGCGTACCTGCGGTGTTCCTGTTTATTGAATTTGAAAACGTTTTGTCTGCCGGAACGTTTACGTTTATGCCCCCGAGGTGACCCAGCCATCTAAGTCGGGTTATCTGAACTTTTCCGATCAGGTCGACAGAGCCGTACAACCCGTACAGTTGTACGCTCTTGAAACGTCTCCTGCATTCTTAACTGATGCAGACAGGACCGACTACATGTAAAATCTCTCAAGAAATCTTATATTGGCAGCATCAAGTACCAAATTCCAGTGATGACATTGCTAACCAGCTATAAGAGACGCCGCAAAGTGATGTGACGTGATAAATTTTACCAAACTTTAAGCACGATATTTCTAGTTACATTTCTAGTACACACAAATGAATACAAAAAAAGAGAAGGTAGACGTGGTTGAAAACGCTAAAAAAAACATTTTTCGAGAGAGTAAAAATCAATTATTGTACTTTTGCGAAAGTATAAGAAGAATGTCAAACATCAACAATAGCAAATGCGCTCTAAACTTTTATGATGGGTCATGGCAACCAGAATACCTATACTCAAATTAAAAAATGAGTCGGAAATCTACTAGACCATAATGTCAGTAGACAAGCGCATTGTCATTTCTCGTTTTTTTGAACTTGATAGTTAGAGAATTACTAAAATATTTAAAACCGAAGCTTTGCGAGATGATTACTCATTTAAATAATGTTGCATCTTTAAAAGGCACTTCAATACTTCAATTCAGCTCCTGCGAGTTGTTCTAAATAAACTAGAAAAATGAGCAGATAATTGTTAATAAGGCAAAAGGCCTAAAATTGGACTTGTCCCCTTCGTAAATAATATATTGAATTCCACATATTCACCCTTTCACATTAATCGAGCGGAACACGTTCAGAAAAAAAATATTTGAGTTTTGTTTAAGGCAGAAAGCTAATATACAAAAAAGAGTTAAAAAGGCCACAACGACGATCCTCCACACTAACGTATATTAGCTATTCGTCTCGGTCAAAAGACCAAAACTGTTTGTTGGAATTCTTTCAATAGATTGTCATAGATTGTGACGTGTTAGCGGATTATCTCAAACTAATAAATTCGCAGCACAGGACATTCTGTTTCATCAACAAGTATTGCAGCAAACTCACTGGACCAGCAAGGTAACAAGGCCATGCTGCAATCCTGAAACATTATACCATATTTCCTTTCAGGCAGCAGAGAATACCCAATTTGCCAGTTTCAGCTATATATGTAGCAAACTCCCGAATCGCAATTCTCTTCAGGTCTCTCAGATTCTCGGAGAAGTAATCGATTCACTTTTAAACTAAAGGATGAAAAAAAGGTAATGCAGAGGACATTCATCTCAAACAGAAGGCTGCAGAGACAATGTGGAGAAGGTGGGAGGCAAAATCTACCATTTAAAAATGGTCGGAGAAAAATGTGGTGTTTGTCAGCATTAAACGCAAAGCCACCAAGCCAGATAGCTGCCTGAACTGCACAAACTATAAAAGCTTGGTCCCTTCAATATTAAACACAATGATAAAGCACGAAATTCTGGTCATTATTTCTGCAGTTTTAGGCCTTGAATATCCAGCCTAAGGTTTGAAATCGACATTCACTTACGGTTCATCGGCTTAAAGAGCTTTTATGGCATTTTTAGAAATGAGTTCCAAACTTACTTGTAAAAACGGAAATGACTTTTTTTCCAAACCAACCTATAAACTAGTTTGTAAAACTGTGAATGCAGAATGTGCAATGCTTCATTAAGATCAGCTTAAATAGTCAGCGTAAGACTCAAGATATAAAATTAGCTGAAACAATTGCTACTGAAAAATATGTCCTTCTATCGGGTTTTCCAATAGGGACTTGACAACTTTGAATTCAATTTGTGAACGCACTCTTTCACTAACCATCAAACTCTAACTGTCAATTTATTCAGTAAACTCAACATTTTCATCATGGTAAAGAACACGAACGAGCAACGTGTGCAAATTATAAAAATTTTCTACCGAAATTCGGAGTCGGTGACTGCAACTTTAAGAGCGTTAATTCCACTTTTCGGTCGTAATTCTCGCCCTAGTAGACAGGCAATAACAACTTTATGGCAAAAATTTGAGTCTACATATTCGTTGTGTGATGTTGCCGTGTCAGTGAGACAGCGGGTTGGTCGAAGTGTCGAATATATCGCTGCCGTTCAGGCGTCCGTGGCAAACGATTCAAATCAGTTGATTCCACGGCGTTCTCAAGAATTGGGCAGAATTGGGTTCTCAAGGATTTTGGCCCGAATTGGAAGATATGAACTTGGACGACATGTGGTTTCAACAGGATGGTGCCACAAGCCACACAGCACACGTTACAATCGATTTATTAAAGAGTAAGTATGGTGAGCGTGTTATCTCAAGAAATGGGCCAGTCGATTGGCCACCTCGTTCGTGCGATTTGACGCCACTTGACTATTTTCTGTGGGGCTACGTTAAATCATTGATTAAGCCAACAAGCCGACGACGTTTGAAGAACTCAGAGTCAACAATGAACGCGAAATAGCGGCCGTTTCGGCCGAAATGTGTGGCCGAGTCGTTGAAAATGGGGTCCAACGAATCGACCGTTGCAAAAGTGCCCGCGGTGGCCATATGAACGAAGTCGAGTTCCATTTGGAAATGTTTTGATTGTACTTCAAGCTGATAATAAAGTTTTTGAAGTATCTCAAATGGTTTGCGTTTTATTTAAAAAAAAAAGTTGGCAAGTCCTTATTGGAAAACCCTTTATATGAATTAATAAGAAAATTCATTGAAACACGTTTGTCTTTCAAATCCTTATATTATATGTATATGGTGTTTGAGCATATACTTTGTCGAAAATAGATGAAAATTTATAAAATTCAAAGCAAAAAATAACTACAACGATATACAGCGACATCGCCTGATGAGGTAGGTTCAAATAAAATCAGTTCAAATCGCTAAAACATAGTTAAAGCATGAACAACAATTCTTTGAATCGAAGACCTTTTAAACCTACTATACATATGTCAAAACGGAGAAAATAGATACAAAAATTAAAGTCTAAGATAAATAAGAGTATGTTGGATATATATATTCCAGCTCCCCCAATCTCTTTGGCGGAGAGGAGCCCCCGTGCAGAATCCTGGGGAATTATGCTAACAATCTATCTATTAGTTTAAAGGGTATATTTGATAAAAAAAAATATCGGATACCTCTTGGGCCCATTTAAATGAGTGACTATATAAAATCCTCTGTTAAAATATTCCATCCAAAGGGATGATTATGTAATATGTACCTACAATCACCCAGAGAGGTCTGCGCGTGGCATACAAAAAATGGAACACCACACAGTATTTCGTAACCTTGCAGCACGATTCGTAAATTACTGGGTAAATGAAACATGAAAATCTGGATCGACTCGAGGAGAATTTTTGTAGCAAAAAAAAAAATACAAAGTCAAACATCTGTTAGTAGAAGTGGGTAAAAATCAATTTACCCCCTAGGAGGTCTAAGACCGATTAAATAATTGAGCAGCTGGTTTTCAACTTCATTTATGCCAATTATGCATTTTGGTTTCTGCACAAAGGCCAAATCAAACGCAAATCCAGAGCCCCATAGACAAATATGTGGCTGAGTCCATGTTGTCGTTCTTGCTTAGTTAAGCCAGAATAATGTAATTTGAACTTTTAGTCAGACCTTTGGAGGACGTTTTTGTTTTTTAAATAAGATATGCCTCTTTCCAAAGGTAATCAATTTTTTTTTAAGTTGTGTAAAAAAAAACTTTCGCTGATTCTTCACCAGTGTTACATTGTGTCAAGCCATCTTTTCTCAAGATTAATGGGAAATTCTTTCTTTTATTTATAATCAAATCGGTGAGCACAACTCAATTTTGTTGTTTTTGTGCCCATCATAAATTTTGTGCGGCTTCAACATAAATTTTCCCTATGCCAATTATGCTAATTAAATAGCAGCTTCGAGCGCATCAAATTGGCGGTTATAATTTGATAAATTTGCAAGCAAATTATGTTTTTAAAAAATTATGTATATATCTTTTCACATGGTTTTCCAAACACAAAGACTATGGAAATCTTTTTGTAGATAAATTAGGTCGATGTTTGATTTTGATTACTAGTAGTATCTTTTAAGAGTTCCCTAGATAGACTTTCCCCTGTACATAACTCATTAGTCGCTGTCATTAATTATTGCTATTGACAGTTGAAAATACAAGTGCAAACTTGAAACGAAATGACAGTTTAGTGTCGGTTTTGAGCATCATTTCAAGTGTCAACACACACATAATAGATTGCCGTTAAAGTTTTTTTTTTAGATTTTTATCTCACCTTTTGAACGTGAACTTGAACTTCTTTCGTCAGCTGGAAACAGAAGAAAATAAAAATGAGTAAATCGGTAGAAAAAAAAATGACAACATCTATAGATTAAACTTTAAGAAGAAGAAAATGCAACAAATATGTAATTATCGGGAGTACAATGAGCAGTATAAACTTGGGTCTTAATTTTGCTATCAGAGCTTTTAAATTACGTAACTCCTTAAATACAAGAAGGCTTGATGGCTTTCTAAAAACAAAAAAAGGATAATATTGTATGGCATTCTGCTAGTCCCTCCAATATTCAGCAAGCGCGTCACGTTTGAATATTCCAGCAGCATAAGCATATATGAAAATTCGATAGTTTGCCTCTGCTAAGCTGGCTTGCAACAAAATCCCAAGAATATTGTTTTAGTTTTGCAGAAAATGGAATGTGTTTTGAATTAATCCATGACGATGACCAAAGTACATTTAGTTCAATTCTTCGATACTATCAAAAGGTACTTCCATAATTTAAAAGACTGGTTAATTTAACAAATCATAGAAAGACTATCGTACTCTGCGACTTATTCTAGCAATAACGAATTAACAATAGCTAGCAAAAACTTTTAAATATTCGTAATAGCTGACTGATTTGGAAATTCAATGTTTCCTGTTTTGGCTTAGATGCAGCTTATAGATTTCACGGTTTTGAATGCCTTATCGCAACTTGCACTTAACCTAGAGGAAAGCCTTTACGTGAGACTGAGCTTGTTTTACTTTGGATCCGGTATTACAAAAATTGCAAAAAGAGGAAACATGGAGGAATGCAGTACCCTGAACCCTTTACAGGGTGAATCACCATCGCGTGAGTCACAACTGATAATGGTACAAGAAATCTCACATATCCAACAATAGAAGAAAGAAAGAAATAAATGAACCAACAATACCACAAATTACAGGATAACCGAACAATGGAAACTCAGAGGCAAAATAACCAGTTGTTTTTATTTTAAACTATTTAAAATCAATATCGCCACAGCTCATTAATATCTTAGAGCAGGGGTGCAAAGAACCTTGCAAACTTTATTAGCCAAACAAACCGTGAAACTTTCAATCCCAAAAAAGACAAGAAGTCGACAGCAGAATTAGGAAACGATGCAATATCACGGAATAAACAGATGCTGGGAAAACACCCAGAAAGAACTTTGATAAATCAAAAATTTGGGAAGGAAAAAATAAAGTAAACATAGAGAAAAGAGAAGAAAAGCAGGAAAGCAGGATATCCAACTGCATTTGTAGCGACAACCAAGCTGAGCTAACAGTCTTGTTGAAACCTCTTACGACTCTCAGGCTAGTTTGACTTCACTAGATGCAGTCGGTACGCTTAATTCATTGATTCTTGACTGAATCGCAGATCACAATGGGATCACGGGGAATTAACTCCGCGATGAACTTGCGAGCCAAGTCTTAAACAACACAATTTCAGATAGCATAACTCTCCAAATTGTCTTCAGACCAAACGAATGCGTCCCAACGTCTCTAAGGGGTCAGTGGCCTTCCACTCTCCATCGGTAGAACAGACTGCAAGCTACTTACTGGCATCGTGACGGGGCCTTACACTTTTGCTGCGACGGTTGTTGTGTTCTTTAAGTTTTGAGAAAATAGCTTATTTGTTTTCCGAAATCATTGGGTGACAAATCAGGACTGTACGGCGGATGACCCATCAATACGATGTTTTGTGACGATGATGAGCTTACATTATCGTCGTCGTCTTCTGGCAAACAAATGGTGAATAATGTACTCCGTTGATCTAACAGCACGTGTACATGGATATGTTTAATTATTCCCAAAAAACGGTTTACCAGTTGCTTCAAGTGCTTCGTGCGCAAACAACTTTTGTTGGATTTGGCTCATCATGAAAGACCCATACAGTCGATTGTTGTTCAGTTTTGGCTTCATACGCATAGATCGCCTGTCACGATTTTATAGACGTCTTTTGAATCACCGCAATTGGATTTTTCATCATTTCTTGACACAAATCGACACAAGCCTTTTTGAACATTGTCAAATTATGCGGTATCCAACGCGATCAAATCTTTTTGACGGTCAAGTCTTCATGAAATATTGAACGTTATGCGAGTGGAACTAATGCCAAGCACGGTAAGTCACATGATGATCTTGCAACTTCGGTTCACGCACACCATTAATTTTTTCCGGAACAACAAACGATTTTGGACAACATTCGCGAAAACTGTCCTGTAGCGAAGTGCGCTTATGATTGAATTAGGAAAACCAGCGAAACCAGAAAAGAAACTGCAAGTTAGAAATTCCGGGATATTAAAGATGTTGTCAACAAAAGCATCCTACAAAGAGCTCTTGGTAGACTTCACCTAGCAAAGCTACAAACTGTTTTTACCCAGCACCAGATTTTTGTGTTCGCAGACAACTAAAACGAATCGCTAATCTACCAAAGTATTTCGAACACGGCTTGAAAAACCAAAACTTTTACATAAAATTCTATGAATTTTCCACTTCTTAAAATACATTCACACCAAATGTTTGAGCCATTCAATGTAATTTGCGTTGGCTCTTTTGCACGACAAATCATCCAAAAACCAACTCAAGAAAGATGTCCATCCAATGGGAATACCAGTCCAAAACCTTAGCGACTATTTTTCTCGCAAACTAACAAAAAAAACCTCAACGATAAACAGTGTGAATCAACATAGGGAGACCTTGTATACTTTGATTTCAAACTTACTTCTTCAATAAACCAGGGCATTGATCTTATTCTCAAGGGCAAAATTCCAACACAACATTTACTTCGGTTCTTGGATGTTCTAAGGCAGTCATTCCTTTTCCAATGCGAAATTGCATATTCATATCCGAACATATTTATGAAATTGCCAAGTTGCACCTTCATCTTACTCTTGGTTTCTATTTAAAGAATATTATCTCAACAGTCACCCTTTTTATCCAATTCACACCCCGAAAATAGTCATCACACACATCACCCATTTCGCGCAAAAAGGAGCGAAACTATTTTTGCACGCGCCAAATTCAACCATAAACCCAACTCTCAAAGTAGCTTGGCCGCGACATTCCATACTTAGTGCCTAATAAGTCACACAGAGTAATCTTCTCATTCTGGTCTTTGGGATGATATCATCCCAGCTAAAGATATCCATACTGGTACCAGTTTAACAGGGTGTGTTATGTTGACTCTGCCAGTAGTCCCAATACTACATATTCACATCCATTTTGGATAAAACGACAGAGTTCCTAAGAATTTTCGTCTGAAAATAGATCTGGCGGACTATGCCATGTTTCCCCAGCTACCCAAGTTAAAAGGAATGTTTGTCGCAAAATAAAACAAACGACCTTATGCTTGAAAGTAGTATGTTATTTCCAAACAGCTCCAGGAGCTATGAGTACATAAATCCCTATTGCATAGATAGAAACTAGGCATCTGACCGTTTGTTATCTCAAGAGTCATTTAGGCTTTTCGCTCTATTGGTACATTCGTAAGGGATTCGTCATTGCAGCTTCCTGTTTCGAAAAGGTACAAATATAAACATATCAAAACCGCAGAGATCTATTTTCGAATTTCACATCGAATGATGGGACTTTCTATGAGACTGTGAGGGTAGGAGAGGACGAGTATCTCTGATAGAATAAAAAAAAATGTGATGAAACTAGAAAAGATGAATTGGAAGGGCACTTTCGGAACAATATTGGTTACAGCGACTAATTTCAAAAGTTTCGTAGATGCGTTGTGAAACTAATTTATTCATACATCCTCGGCAACTCTATATGATGGATGTTTCTTTCATGTTGCCAGACTATAGACCGTATTTCAAATATCATATGTACGGATTTCCATTTGCTCGAAATTAATTGGGGAAGCATTTTCAAAGAAGCCCGCACCCGTTGCGTGATTAAGATGCATGGTTCCCCTAGTGCAGCCGTTTGTTGTATAGCAAATATGCTAGCTGACGCAACGGTGTTGAATTTTTTGGTGAGGATTGGGTTATCCGGAAAGGATATTAGGAAATAACCCGAGACTTCCTTCAGCAAACGACAAATGATTGTGGTTGCGTTTTTAGATACTCAAGTAGGTGGTAGTTTGTTAAAAAAAAAAGATTGACAAATATCCGGGCAAATGAATACACATGACATGTAATTAATTCTAACAAATCGACTTAGGAAGTGTTACCTAAGTTGATGTTCATAATAGAGTATTTTATTCCCGATTTGTGGACCACTCGACTTCTCGACCAGCTAGACTAGATGTTTGTAAGAATATTCCTAACACAGCCGATGTCATAAAGCGATATCAATTTTGACTTTTTGTACTCAAATATTTAGATCGTAAAATACTTAGAATCTAATTTAGAATGACGTTGCATTAAATATTTTTATTGTCTTTCATTTAAATAATTGACGGAAATAAATTCTGATATAGTTTTTATGGTCTCTTCTTTGTGATTCTCATAGTCCCAGGTATGTAGGTTAATATGAATTTTTTACTTTTGATGATTTTACGAGTTGGTGTCGTTTTGAAACTGTTTTCTATTGCTTTTAATTGTTTATTTTGAAAGTGCAAATTTTAGAAATATTCGAATAGTTAATGGAAAATTTAACACAAACGAGAATTTTTAGTTTAAATAGATTTTTTTTACAGCTGATCAGAACACTAAGTAGCAACTAATATTTGTTAATGATGAAAGTAATATGATTTCTAGTGGCACCAGGAGATTTCGGGAAAATTATTGACGTCTGTCTAATCTAAACCATCCACAGTTATTTTTCGTTTTCTATCCTCTGTTTTAACTTAACGTTATTTTAATATTTCAACTCATTAAGAGTTGTAAAGGTACTACCATCCTTTTATTATCTTTACGCGGACAAGTATTGCACAAACTTGCTGGAGCAGGTATATTAAGAATCACCTACTACTATGGTTTGCACTAGATAAGCATTTCGGTATAACCGAAATCTGAGGCCATATACTAGGTGGGGTGAAAAGTAACCTCCTTGGGAATGAAAAAAAAATTTTTTAAATATTTTTTTATTTTATTCAATATAGTACCCTTTTAGCTTGATACACTTATTCCAGCGATTTTCAAACTTCTTGATCCCGTCCGAAAAGTTATTTTCCGGAAGGTCTGCAAAATACTCCTCCATGGCGTCGATGATTTCCTCGCGTGAGCTGAATTTTTTATTGTTGATGAACCATCTTTTGAGGTTTGGGAAGAGATAATAGTCCAAGGAAGCCAAATCGGGCGAATACGGTGGATGCGACAGCAATTGGAGCCGTAAGTCATTGATATTAGCCGTGGTTGCGATGCTCTTATGCGCCGGCGCATTGTCTTGCAAAAACAAATTTTTTTTCGCTTCATGTGAGGCCGTTTTGCAGCGATTTCGGCCTTCAATCGCTCCAATAATGCATAGTAATACTATCTGTTGATGGTTTTTCCTTTTTCGAGGTAGTCCACGAAGAGTATGCCATGACAATCCCAGAAAACCGACGTCATAACTTTTCCGATCCATTGAGCCTCCCTCAACCGCTTCGGAGCACTCGTGCCGGCTTCCATCCATTGCCGGGCACTCATTCTGTTCTCTGGTGTGTAACAGTGGATCCAGTTTTTATCAACAGTAACCAATCGACGCCAAAAGTCCGCCCGATTCCGCATCAGCAAGTCCAAACACTCTTCCGAAGTGCTCTCGCGTTCGTGTTTTTGGTCAGGAGTGAGCATGCGCGGCACCCAGCGGCAGGATAACATTTTCATATGCAGAATATTGCCCAAAATATGGTGTGTACGCTCAGTACTAATCTTTGTGGTATCTGCTAGCTCGCGCATCTTCACTTTCCGGTCAGCCAACACCATTTCATGTATTTTTTTGACATTGTCCTCTGTAACCGCATCAGAGGGCCTGCCGTTGCTGACTTCATCGGTAGTGGAGTTGCGGCCACCACGAAACTCTTGAAACCAATATTTGACGGTGTAATCTGACGGAGCATTAGCCCCATAATATTTATCCAAATTTTCTTTTGTTTCCTTCGCCGTTTTGCCTCTCAAAAAATAATGTTTTATGAGAGAACGAAAATCGTTTTTTACATACTCAACATGATGCCAAACACGTCAACAACAATCAGCTGTTAAAACAAAACTAAAGACAGTATCGCACTGATTTGGCATGTCTGCCTAAGTATGAACGGACTTCAAGGCACCATAACCTATTTGCAGTAGCAGCGCATTCTGGCGGTCAAGGAGGTTTTCACCCCACCTAGTATTGTCAACAAGCTATTTAGTTATGTTGAGTTAAGTGGCGCTGCTTTGTCCTTAAAATTTTAAGGGCACAGGACCTTTCTTTTAATCTTGTTTATTTTGATCCATGCTTTGTATGGGTCTGACTTCAATTTGTGCACCATCTGGGTGGTCCAATAATCTGTAAAAGCAGGTTAACTTCATCAGCGTAGTGAGAATATTTAATATATAATGCATAGTCCATCACAGTTTTATGTTTCCTCCAAACATAACTGCCCAAATCACATTACAAATTGCTACAAAGAACAGCAGGGAAAACAGCAGTGTATGACATGACATTAACCGCTGCCTTAATGTTTGCAGTAGCCTTTAAAACAGTGACTTATTTTTCTGGCATACCACTCCTGCACAAGTCATATAACATATCGATTCAAGATCTGGTATCGCTTGAAACGAGAACTCAAAAGCCATCTTCTTCGCAGACTTATTTGAACAAGAATTTAAATGGATGTTGCCGAGATGGTTAAGCACTGGTACAAAGTGCTCCCAGGTGGCAAGATGTTTCTTAACGGAAGTCAGCAGATTTTCGCCTCTAGAAGATTTCCTTCAATGAAATTTTCGTTTTGTAGTGAAATGTAATTGATGCCATAAATAATGAAATACGAGTATGTCACCATTCAAATGTATTCCACAGCACCAGTTGAATGACCATGATACGATCTATCTTATTTCGTATGACTTATTCGCATAGTTCAGCCGATATTCAGCAATTTCACGCCGAATGTTAGCCTCCAAATCGTCCCAAATTTCTAAATGTAGTTCAGAAGAAATCAATTCTTAAAGAGTTCAATCACTTGAGCTTAAGCACCCAAATAACTGTGCCATCTTCGGCGATAAGACTATCGAAATGGCTGTTGGTAGGATGTATATCACTATCCTGTCGAAACCGCATGTCTTACAAGTCTTTCAGTTCCAAATTATCGAACAAAATTGTTCAACATCGAATGAATGCGGTCTCAATTGACTGTAAACGATTCGACATAACAAATCACAACAAGTTTTATTTGTATACAATGGCTACTATTCAGACACCTCTACCTATTAACTTGACGAAGTGTTTTATCCATCCAAAGCCATTTTATCAAAAATGTACCCAGTCACTGAGAATGTTTTTTTGGTGAAATTTTGCATCTGCTATGAGCTCCTATCACCAGAAAAAAACAATCAGCAACAATCGACGTGCTCGATGGTCATTAGGGTTTACTCTTATGTAAGAACGATATTATACCGAAATTGTTATGAAATGAATAAGTCGATTCGAACTTTTATACGCTCGATTAATTGTTAAGAATTCAATAAGATATTTGTATGATTCGTTAATATTGTTCAAGCATGTGCTTTTCCATGATTAAATGATTGACAATTTCAAATTAAAATACGACATCTGAGAAGGGATGGTATTCGTGAGTCTAGAGAACCCCTATTGGAAAAAAGCGATGACTCTAATGACAATCTATCCAGTTTGGAACTTTGACCAGTAGTGAGTTCTTATGTTATACCGTATTCTGCTCCTTTGACCTTTGTGCCTAGTTGTTGGTACACTTGTCTCGTCTTACAGTACACCACGCTTCTATTCTGTATCGGATGTATTAGACTTGTAGTTCGAGACGCTCAACATTCTGAGCCCGCTGCAATCCGTGCTTTGGGTTCAAGACGTACTCTGATTCGTATCCAAGTCGCTGATGTCAGCCATGTACTTAGCTACCAGCAATAGAATCTATAGCACATATAAAACTTTTTTTCGCAGCGTTCAGTTTCGTCAATATTCTCAGGATATTTTCTGCATTTGTTGGAAAAGCTTCCTGCTGGCGCTGCAGCTTTTACGTAGTGGTTTTTTTCCCCTAACTAGTGGCGGACGTTTTGAAGACAATTTCTAGAGCGTCGGGTAATAATTTGGTGTAAGTCATCGATAAGTCAATACGCAGCTGATCTTGTGGCAGTCCTTGTGGACAGACGGTGTGCAACTATGAATAGACGGTTAACGTTACAAAGTAAAATTCCCAAAACACAGCGGCCATGATGTCCCCATGTATGTCAACGCACCGATGAAATTACTTTTCATAACTTTGGCTAGTTTGTGCCCTTTGAATACCACTACTTGTGTATTTCAAAACAAATCTAGATTAGAATTCCACCATTATCATCAAATGTTTTGTCAAATGAAATCTTATGTCTCCATCATAAGAATCCCCTTCCACATTCGTTATAAAAGTAAATATCAGAAAATGACGCTTCATAATTTGTTTAAAGCAAGAAGGAACCCGTCTTTTGTTACTCCATTCATATGAATAGTATGTGGATTCACGTTTTGGTTGACGAGTGTAAGGGCCATATCACGCATCGATGAGTTTGGGAATGCTGCTGGTCTAATAAAGGGTTTGTAAAAATAATGCACTTTAACTACCTTGATATACAAAACTGCATAAGAACCGTATCTTTTATGACGCCTGACGCGATGGTCTTTAAAATTTAGTCATCAAGTAAGGAGGGTCTCTAAATTCATCTTTTGTCTTGAATCTTCCTCGTGTCGTTAAAATTATTACCCACAGACCATTAAATCGTCAAGTGTTATAACGAAAACTTAGTTTAACCTGTTGCTTTTCATGTGAGAAAGTTTGAGAGGTTTGGGTGGCAGTAGGCAAATATTTGAAAATGTGATATTCCCCGTTCAATTCAGTTCAGTAGCGCCACTGATTTCACTTATATTTTTAGTCGTTTCCTCAAAGATCCCCTTCATAACCTCTTTTAAGTGACTAATCCCCAGAAACATTATCATACTTTCCATTCGGAGTTGCGCAATAATGGATAAATTTCGTAATCCTCCTATCATCTTCATGGTGCAAATGGCAAATTTTGCGTGTCAGCCCGATTACGTTCCTACGACCCACTTGCACCATTAAGCTGGAGAGCTTCTGTTATTGTCGGGTCTTTGCAAGTTAACACAAATTCAAAAGCATTTAACTTAACTGACCATAACCAACAACACGCACATTTTCCAAAAAAAAAATGTGGCCATTGCTATGGAGCCGAGTTCGGGCTACCTCATGGTTAATTGCTGATTAATTCGACCTCCAAATGGTTTAACTGTTTTCTTTTTGAGTAATTTTTCCTAACAATTCAATTGACTAATTGAACGCATTTTGTATTGTTGTTGCTGTTGTTGGAAAGAAGCAAAGTGAAAAGAGTAAATTTTTGGCGAACGCTTACTTGTAAATGTGATAGAAAAATGCGTTTAGTGTCTAGCCAATGTTTGCTTGCTGTTGTAGTAGTTGTAATCCAATTAATGTCAACTGGAATGCAGCCCAAATGGCAACTGCTTTATGTAGCTGAAGCTGGTTAGTTGTGGCCTGTAGTTTGAGTTTAAAAAGTTTCGTAGTCAAGCCAATGAGACACACATGCAATAACGAAAAGGAATGTAGACCGACGAGGTATAACTAAAAGGCAGCAGCACTGATTTGTGCGCTGTTGCTTTTTAACGGTGACTGCACTTTGCATGAGGAATGTGACAATTTTTTCTTATTTTTTTTTTCCATCCCGTTGTTGTTGTCTCCCCATGTGTTTCAAACGGGCCACGGTGTAGGGTATATTGCTTTTAAATGAGTAATTTCTGAAGTTGATAGAATTCCATAGAGAGATAGATACATTAAGTTGTGCATGGAATAAGTGTTTGCATATTTTTGGTTAAGTGAGTTAGTTCGACTGTCATCGGCTGTTTAGTTGGAGTAGTGCAGAAAAGAGACACAATAATGCACCGACTTCAGCGAGACTGATAACCGAATATATTCCCGTGTTCGCTCTGTGAGCTCAAAGGAGAATATTGCAACTCTTGTCGAAAGTGTGCACCTAGGCCTGAAAACTCCAACGCGCCAAGATCTGAGCAACTGAACATCAGTCACACAAGCCTAATTATATTATTCTCCTAGACCTATAAGGTCCAATTGAATTCGGAATAAAAGCATAATGACCACCCGCTTCGCTATCGCTTCTCTCTTTGGGCTTTAGAGAAGTTCGAAGTTGACTACAATATATCTCAAAAAATCACCTTTTTAGATGGGGCGCATTTCCATCTCGTCAGCTACGCAAACAAACAAAATTGGGACTCCGAAAATCCACACGTAGTCATAGAGAAGCCAATGCATCCTGAACGTGACTGCTTTGTGGTTTTTGGGCTGTCGGCCTTATTGGTAACATTTTTCTTCCAAGACGACAATGAAAAACGTTATAGTGATTGGAAAGCCTTTTCAAGACATGATAATCGTCTCTATGGTTCCAGCAAGATGGAGCTACATACCACACAAGCTATCCAATAATCGATTTATTGCACACTAAGTTCAATAATCTTGTAATCAGTCGTTTTAGTGATGTTGCATGGCTGACGCGGAGCTACGATTTGACGCCGTTCGACTTTTTGTTTTGTGGGTTGTTCTTAAAATCGATGCTTTGCGAATAATCCTGAGACGATTCAGGCACTCAAGAACAATATTGGGCAAGCTATCCGTGAAATAAGGGCTCTAAATTTCAATGAAATCATGTTTCATAATGAGTCGAGGGATTAACTCGAACATTGTTTTTTTATAACATTTTAAAAATAGACAGAAGGCCCACCATTTTCTTATATCACTGTATATTGCAACAACTTTTAAATTACTAAAAAAGAAAGGCCCAAAGTGACAGCCTTTTGGTATACTTAAGTGGGTAATTGAAATTCATTAAAAGAGTGGTGTTGTATGATAGAGTCAAGAAAAATATATTAAGAGGAGTAGACAAGTTGTAAAGTATATTTAAATTTTTATATTCAATTGTAGAGTTCCGCAGGGTATGCCTTGGGAAATAGACTTTTTTCTTGCTCGAACTTTTCGAATAATGCAGTTTTCTTTCTTAAATCGCCTTAAAGTTATTAATAATTGGGGAAAAACTTACAGAGTTGCATTACAGAATGTGTAAACACTATGCAGAATGCCGTAACTGAAACGATAAATAATAAAACACATCGACTACTTACTCGTATATTAACTATATATTACTAGTTGCTTGTTTGTATCGTAACAGCGGTAGAATATGAAGATATTGACGTACAGGATTTTTAATTCTGACCCAGAGTTTAGAGTGTAAACCAGTAAATTCTCCGTTGATGGCGTAAAACACAGACAAGACTTAGTAAATTTTTTTTCCGATTGTGTGCAAGGAAATAGTACATTCGCAAGCCAGTTCGCGAATGGTTTTTATTTTTGCGCAGTTTGCTGACCATTGTGCCATTTGGATTTTTTTATTTTTTTCAAATGAGCAGAACTTAAGGTCAAGGCCCAATTCGGAACATTTGCAGGGTTGCTTGTTTAACCAAAGACCACTTCTTTGTTATCAGAATATAAATTGAAGGTTTACTCCATATAATCAGGCTAGATCAAACTGAAACAGGTCTATTTCATTATTTTGCATCAAGGCTGCATGTATGTTGAAAGAGTCAAGTCTGCCAGCATTATTTTGTTGGACCATTTTAGATTTATTCAAGGCTGGTTCTAAATAGATGATCATAACGCTAGGCATTGGACTTGAATAAAGTCCGTCACTTAAAAGTATATTCAACATGTAGAAATTATATTATAAAAACCTAAGACTCTTATGTGAAAGATTACATAAGTCAATAAAATCAAGAACGAATTAGCATGCGCCCCAGTTCCCTATCTTTATTTATATTGAATGATTCTACGAGCAGGATATCAGCTCTTATAATTTTTTCTTCGAAAATTGTATCTCGAATTCTTGATAAAATATAAAGTTGCTAAATCGGATTCGTATTTTTTAAACATTTATGAACCGACAACAAAGCGATCAAAAGATACTCATTGAAAGAGCACATCTGTGTTTACATAGCTTTTGCCTAGAAACCACTTAGGTGCCCTCTTTCTTGTACTCAACCGATTTTCGAAACCAGAAACTTATAAATTACCTACTCCACTTCCTTATGAAGTACTTTGCCTTCGTTTCTGAACTCTCGATATTAGAAGATTGTTTCTATATCACACAATTCTTCTTCAAAGCCTTTCTGATTCACTGTTCATTAGCAAAACCATTAGCACATAATACATTGCCCATTCACCCTCCAACAGGTTGTAAAGAAAAAAAGAAAAAAACGATCAGACGAAGATTTAAAATAACTTCCACGGTCATCAGATAAATTTGCATATTTCATCTTTAATTCAGGAAATTAAAAAAAATTAAATAAAAAATCCGCGAAAAAATTTCCCACTCACGTTAACCACAATCTACAAAATTCAAAATATCTATTCCCCCTTAGAGACAATAAAAAAAAGCACCAAAGTCTGCAAAGTATCTCGATGTATGCGCATCTTTGCACACATTGTCTACATAAAATCGCTGTTTGTTGTGAGAAAACACATTCGGCGGTATCAACTCGCCAGACTATCCGCATACCGCCGCCACTTCATTCAACTTATTACATCATTTCAAATGTAAACAACGAAATCGTACTCGCGCTCGTCACTCTTTACTCGTAAAATTGAATTGTTTACCGCAGAGATCAGCTGCTGCTTCTGCTGCGGTACAAAACGTGAAGAAAAACGCTAGCTTTCAACCTTTACTCACAGATTGTTGTAGTTGACGTACTCACAATCATTTGCCGGCAACTTTAAGGCCACTGCTCGATTTCATTGTTGTGACTTGTGGCATAAACCAAATGAACCATGATCAACGCTATCATCGCTACCACCACACCACCACACCACCACACGACCACACCACTGACGCCACAATGAAAGGCAAATCCAATCACTCATTCATTCGTTCAGTCATTCAAAGTAAATCTACTCGATTTGGGTCTGTTGCTTATTTTTTGCTGTTCGTTACTTGGTGCAACTGACGGTGTCATAGTCTGGTGCGCGGTTTAAATGCGTTCACGAACTTTGCGCCCGGTTCCGTATTTATACAAAAAGAGTCATCATCTGTCCCATTGTTGATGATTCAAGTACCACTATCGAGTAAAGCGTTGGCGTTTTAATTGCCTCATACAAAGCAAAAAGTGAATGGGACTAAGTCAAGACACCAAAGGCACTCCACAGAGTTACGTTAAATTTATCTGACAGATATTGTTGTCGTGCGTGCGGTTTGAGTTTTTTTTTTCTTTCTTTTTTTTTGTTCCTACGGCTCTTGAAAAAAAGCGAAAGCACTTCTAGTTGTACTTAAAACCGCTACAAGTGATCGATGCAATTGCAAATCACAAGCTAGGTATGTTGTTGTTTTAGAATTGTGACAACAAGGCATGCCATTCTGCTTAAGAGTCATTTACGAGTAGTCAGTCCTATGCAGGCCGAGAACTTTTTTTTTTTTCTTAACAGACAAAATGTAAATTTCAATAGGTACGTGTGGGATTGTAATGTACCCTACATGCGTGAGAGGTTTGGTTTTTTCGGATTTTTACGAGTACGAATACCTATATGAAATGGCGAATGGTGAAAAGCGGGTGCGGCTTCATAAACTTTATTGTGAAATGGCTTCATTCATATGTTACGCATACAAATGTTGGTTTGGGAGGGTGTTTTAATTAAAACTTCTCTCCCTTGTTGTTAGACGAGACGAATTCCTACACTTCAATTTGTATTTTGTGCCCTGATTAGGGGGGACACTCCCAGATTTGAAACGATACTCTGTCGAATTGTGCTGAGGGATATGAAGAAGTACTACAAACTACGAGTACTCTCAAGGGGCTCTTTACAAATTAAAGACCACCAAGTAATGGGAAATTTGAAGAATATAGTACTACAATTAAAATATTGAAGAATAATGTTTCCCATTTTTATCTTCTTTGCTGCCTGAGCCTGAGTTATTTTTAATGTTGTGACCAATGTGCCTCGGTGTGAATGTGCTGGGTGATATGAAATTGTGCGGGGTGAACTTGACATTAACAAATGCTGTGGCAATGACTTCACATCAAGCGTGCTTAGTTTCTCTGATAGTAAATTGAGCATATGAAGTAAAAAGAGGACATAGTTGATAGCGTTTATCAGTTGATATAGCCCTGACTGATTTCGCTGCTTACATAAACTATCCTTCCCAATTAGGGAAAGTCCTTAAAACCACAACACAATTAATGTGCTGGGCTTCGCCGAACCACTCGTTCAAGAAACTCGCCTACGAAAATATGACTGGTAAATGGAACCACAGCATCGTTTGTCTGATCCATTAAAAGTGGAGACCTTAACTGCGCAAGTTACTGGGGCAGCAATTTGTATAACATCGCTTACATGAATTTGTTGGTAATTTTGTATATCCTGAAACGAGTATGTACTTAAGAAAATAATGTGAAAATCCCAAGTAATCGAACAAATAGATACACTCGAAAATCGCGGTTTTTATGGTCTAAGATATGAGGAATGAGCTA
This sequence comes from Volucella inflata, assembly GCA_928272305.1. Lineage (NCBI taxonomy): Eukaryota > Metazoa > Arthropoda > Insecta > Diptera > Syrphidae > Volucella > Volucella inflata. The sequence continues at coordinate 78,812,290 of OV743718.1, forward strand.
TCAGGTCTTGTCATTGCAGTTCTGTAGTACGGTGACGAAAATGGGCGTAAGCTACATTTCGAGGATATCGCCGATCGTTTTCGTCTAAGATTCTTCGAACCATTTGCGGTGACGGAATTGAGTCCGCGGAAAGTTACCGCTTAAGACTAAAGAGTCTGCGATTCTAACTCGAAGGGATGACAAAACAAAATTGAAACGTTTTGCATCATTACTATTTTATAATCCGATTAAGACTTCATATAAGCTAAAAACAGCTTATTTGGCAACAAGTTAAAAAACACCTTGTTTTGGAATAATGGCAAGGTTTTTGAAAATAATTTAGACTATTGGAAACACGGTTTCGACCTTGTTTTAGCAGTTGGTTGTAAAAAAAAAAGAAAAAGATCCCCACTTTCAATACAAGACAAAGATTAGGAACATAGGTCCAAGACTAGTTCTGCAAAACTGGGATGACGTTGGGATTGCATTAGGGTTAGTAGACAAACAAGGGTCGATTTCAACTTCTTGTAAACATAAGATCACTGCGACCGAAAATATTATTGTATCGTATACTGAACAAAGAATTTCAAGTAAGGACGTTACAGAAGCCATCAAGAATTATAACACGACAAATAAGTATGTAGGATTGTGAAGGGCTGCTGTATGTGGCAATGAATGTGAAGGGTGGCAAATAAAAAGATGATAAATAGGGTGTTACATGATTAAGTCGTAGATTGAACATTGGCTAAAAAATAAAATTAGGACCAACGATTTTTTTGTCTACTCAGAAATGCTGTTGCGTGTTCTTGGTTGGTTCAGGTCGTTTTCCACTTGCGCGCGCGCCGCATAAAGCGAGGTCTTCCTCTAATGCCTTTTGCTTCCGATCTTTACACAGCAGCGAGACTTCTCTATTGTGATTCTGCACAATCTGGGGGATATCATGGATAGACGTCATTCGGTAAAGCATCTTTAGGTGATGTCATATGCGGCCTTGAAATTGATAAGCGCGTCGACATGGACTTGTTGGGTTATTTCATGAATCTTTATTGATGTGAATATGTGGACTTAGCGGCTTATAACCACACTGATAGTGTCTAATCAGGTGGATCAATGGCATCAGCCGTTCAAACTAGACGTGTGAGATAAAATCCTATTTGCGAAACTGATGTCAAAACTTGATGTCAAACGTGGAAGTTTTAGCCGAAGAACTTTACTATCAAAAGTTAAGACAAAGTTGAACAGCATTTAATACAAATAACAAAAGAAGGTGTAAAATGAAGTTGGCAGGCCCATATACTCCTATAACTAAATATATACAAATAACTAAATAAACTGATGATATTTTAATTCTATTCCTAATTATGAGTTGCAGCCACTTCAAGCGAATGAGTGGAATTGCAAATATTATGTCACAGAAGAGAGAGAGAAAGTTGGACAATAACTATTAAGATATCTGATAACATTATCGGACAGGACCATCAGATCTGTACTTATATTGGTTTTAAGAGAAATACTTCAAAAAGAACATTGTTCGGCGAATAATGAAAACACAAAGAACTTTCCAAGTGATTCAACCCGTTCGATCCGGTTAAAGCTTAACATTTAGCCTATATGGAACTCTAAGTAAATTGCAACTGACACTCATTAACCCCAACTAAGTCCTATTACATCATCAATCAAAGTTCAAGCTTTAAACATGTATCTGCTAGTATGAATAATTAGCAGCAATTACGAGTACTTACGGAGCTCACTGTGAGTTAAATCGAGAGCAAGTTTTATTATCTTTTCATCGCTTAATAGAGTAATTCTACTCAATCAAACGGTCAATCATAAACCTATGAAATGTCAATATCCGGCTTTACTTTACCTCCATATGAAACTCATTTCCGATAGTTCTTCTTCAGTTTTATAAACAAGGTCACAATGTTTCAACGCTTTCCCTCCTCTTTTAAGTAACGTGCATTTATTGACTTTTGTGACGTAAGGCATGACATAAACAGTTCAACTGTATAAAAAAAACAAGACAACACTGTGTATTTTTGAAGTTTGAAGTTCAAATAAATAATTGAACATCTGTCGTTTCCCACTGGAAAACAGTCCGTTAGTTTGTCTATTTATAACGACTAAGCAGCAATTAAATCTTCCCTACCGCACTCAACCACTTCTACGAGTATGTGATGTTTGAAGATGAGTAATACTGTTCAAATGATGGCAATTGATAAATGGTATGGGATAAGGGCTGAGAATGATGACAGTACTTGAAGATGAGAAAGTGAGAACTAAAGGCTCCCACTGTGCTGCAGTACATATGGTAGGGAAACAACCACGAACTGATTGACTTTAAAGAGTTTTTTTTTCAGTTTAGGGTAGATTTATGACACCAGTTGTTTAGTCCGACCTTCAATCTTCATGACGGTAACCACCAAAGATCAAAGTTAATCTCGTAATCCAACTTTTCTACTCCCCTTTCACTGATATTAATTGTTAGAAATAGTTGCAAACGAAGAAATAGTTTCAAAATAAACTCATGATGTTGACAATTGAAGCAATGAATTGGTGCGGGACATCATTCTCGGTTCTCGCCAAGTTGGAAGGGAAAAAAATCATTAATTCTCATTGCTGAGAATTTTGTTCAATTAGAAAGTAATTACTTTGAATTTAGGACGGACTGAAAAATATTAAAAGTAAAGAATAAAAACAAAGTTTGACGATGTTATAGAGATCCTTCACCATCCATGACAACCGTGAAATATTGGTTGAACAAATTTAGATCTGGTTGTTAATCGGATTTTGAAAAAGTCCTGCTGATTCTTACTGACCGTTGAATCAAAATGCGCAAAGTAGCGGGGGCTGCAAGTGTATCGTAAGGAACACATTTCGATACATTTCCTGATAAGTAAAGCATGAGAAAGCTATTGCATCCTGCAATTGCCGTCAGCTTTTAAGCTATGTTTGGAGGTCTGAAAGAAGTTTTACATCGAGTCGTTAGCGTTTATTTATCCTAGTTCCATTACTACATGCTGAAGACCAATTGACAACCAATACCATGGCTTTTTCCTTGTGAATCTGCTCCATGTCTACGTCTTTGTGGGATTTGAAGAAAGCATCATCTTCTCTCCTTTCTTTCGCCCAGCTTAAATCTGCTCAGTTATTCTTACCAAATTTTAAGGCTGGTTAATATCATAGTGGATGCGTGGCACAATGGCTAATTCATGTTAGATTTACGATAAAAAAATTACTCTATCGACAATTACCTTCCACATGCAATAGATTCACAATTTTTGGAGAAGAAAAATACACATATCTACCAAATAATTAAAAGCTTTTTCCCTTATGCACAAAATGAGAAAACGAACAACACAATTCGGGAAGATAGTTGGACGTGGTCCACATTGTTGCTGTGCAAAGAGACGGTGGGAGTATGCCTTTGCTGCCCTAATGCTACTAACAACTTCACAGTTGCGGAGATAGACTAGCCATCATCAAGAAAACTAGGCAGCTGCTGTTTAATAGCATAGATAAGGAAGAAGTTTAGCAACGAAGCTGAAAGGGAATATCCAACACCGGGGTATAAAATTTTGGCCAATCCAATTCTTATTTACAGAACAGAGGTATGAACTCTTATCAAAACCGACAAAAATAAAAGTCGTGCTCTATTCGATTAAAATATGTTTGGTTCGATTTTGAGACGCATAGGTCGACGACCAGGCTTGTCACACTTCTCGGCTTAGGGTCGGGTTCAGTGTCCGGAAAAAAAAGAATAGTTTCTGACATAAAAATCTTTTTAGAAGAAAATGACAAGCATCAGTTTGTCACTATGAGAACTTTCATCGATTTCGTAGTTCCTAGTATCATCAGATTTAGCCTCATACACCGAGAAATGATAACCAACGGTGCCAGCAATCTGAGGACCACATCAAACAGTGTTAATTTGTGCAAAAATCTCTTCTGTATTTTCCCTTACTATACCGAAAATTTCAAAATAACGTAAGAGTCAACATCAACGTGGTCGAAAATCCAATCCGCGAACTCTTGTCACAAGTCATGGCCTTTCAGTTTTACATCCTTTAGGGATCTTCATACAGATGTCGGTCGGTAGCAAAATTTCCACATTGTGGATGGAAAAAGCCCAACTTTTTCTATCAACGATCCCAGATGTTCTGCCATACTTTATCTCATATTACGTTGAAAATTACTCAACTTTGCGTCATGTAAAATGTAAGTAGTGAGGAAAAATTAACCCAATTTTGAAAATAAGTTTGAATGTAGTTGGTCTATTCATTATAATTTTCCAAACAACTCCGTGCATAAATGTCGAAGAACGGTCAAAAATTACTGCACGGTTTGAATGTTGTCCCTATTAAGTATATTATCAGACAAATAAAACGCCCTTTACTTCAAAATAAATCTGTAATGACAAAGGATTAAGCCGTATCGTTTTAAGAGACATTTTATGACGTATTGTATATCGGATAAATTTACATTTTTGGGGCAAGGAAACTACTCCCCGATTCAATCTCCAGCTTAGTGAAGCATGCCTTTAAACCAATGTCCGGCAATCGTTCACCAGCCCTTACTGTCATTATCTTCCAGCAAATTGTACATATTTTCTCATTGAACAAGTATATTGACAGCTGTCAAAAAAAAAAACAATATAATAAGATTATGACCATCAGATAGTACTTCAAAATTATTGTATAATGACTTTTATCGACATTGTCTTCAATGAATGACATCATCACCCAGCACTAAATTGGCGGCAAGATATGGTATACCAACGCAAACTACTTTGCAAAGTTTGTCAAGACGCAATTACCGCCTAAGACCCATTCCAACGATCACCACAGCGATCATGTGCCTCTGTAAGTCTTCACAAATCGCTTATCACTTTATTAGGAAATTAAAGACCACTAATCTAAGTGCAAAGTGATAATGAATAAAATTATGTCTGCCCCTCTCCCTCTTTTTTCCGTGTTCTTTTGTTCCACTTTGATGGCATATTCACCTTAACTAAAACAGTGTCATCAACGTAACAAATTCAAATTTGAAAGAAACAAGTTCTGCTCAAGGCTAAAGGAGTTTTGGAATTTACTAAACAAACAAAAAATGTCAGAGAAGGTGACTGGAAACTAATAAAAAATCAAACAAAGCGAAACAACAGTAATACTTATTTTTAGATCGATAAACCATTTTTCTTTATTTCTTCGGTCTGAGTGTGTAGATCGGAAATTCTTATCAAAAAATGTTACGAAACAGGTGCAATATGGTCGTGATAAGTAGTTCGAAATAAAACTGCTTACGCCACGATCGCATTATTGGCGATGAGTTTCATTTTATTGCAAAAGTGGAACGTGTCACGCATGAAATTCGATCCAAGACAATATGACAAACTTGTCTTTGATTTACGTCCTTAAAAATGTTAAACTCGGACGGAACCAGATAATTATTCCGTCATGTTAATTTAAATATTTATCTAACAACTAAAGTGATTTGGAATTCAAAATTCCCTCAAACGAACACACCCAGTTGTGATTGGTGTGGTAAAATTCATTGAGTAATGTTTATTCTGTAAGTGAAGTAATCAAACAGACAAGTTAATGAGAGTCGACTACGGCGAATGGGGGCTGTTGTTCCACCTAAAAAATCATCACTGTGACATTGTTTTTTTTTTGTGAAAAATATTTCATTTGCCAATGTGTGTCTATGCTAATGATGAGAGCGGCTTGTTTGTTTGACATTTTTACATGCGGCAGAATTTATGAAGAAATGCGCATAAATCGTTTCGTTGGTCAGGTGATAAATCTTCTTCAGCACTTGTTAAAAGGAAAGCTGGCATTAAATCAAACGAGCACCATAGCCGTCCAGCTAACGCAAGTAAATATTTCCCAATGCAACCGGGGCAGAAGTTAAAAATTAAGAAAAAAAAAAACCTAAAGAGTACGTTTAGAATATCCGCAGCTGGTGAGGAATCTATTTAGGACAGAGCCATATGCCTGTGAAAGATTTTTTTTCTCTCTACGACGAGAATAAGTTTTCTTTAGAACACAGAAGTTATGACCATAAGGAACTTTGGTATTTTAACTGGACTCAAAGAATTTGAAAATTCATTTGTTTGCTGTCATCGTGTCCCTAATTTTAAACGAGTCAATGTTATGCAGAAAAAGCGTTGTAGCAATGCAACGACATAAGTCAAAGTAAATGCTTTTTACACACAGAACCAAACACAGCCTTGGACTCCTAATATTCGCAGCATATATTCTACCAATTAATGATTTTTAAACTTTCTATATGATATTGAAAAAATAAGACCTAACAAATCGGAGCAATACATAAAACAAGGTAGAGAGCATTCTCTCTTAATGCAGTCAGCTTGTCAGCTTATTCTTCTTCAACCCTAAAAAAAAACAGATCTCATTACATGGCATGGCAATCAACGGTTCTATCTTTAAAGTTTTCTTGGAAAATTCAATAACGATGAAAAGTGTTCATCATTCTAAGCGATTAGATTCGTCTAGAAGACTTCCTACATGAATTTCTGGAGCTCCAAAGAATCAATCGTCTAAGGAAAACTATCCCAAACACTCGATATTAGCATCTAGGAATAGGGAAGGCGATATCTTCTTCATTTCTGACTAAACGCCTGTCTTTAAAGATATCTCAACTCTCAACAAGGCTGTCGCATAAAATAGCATTACAAACAAAATCTTTTGCTTCTTTAAAGGCACCAGGAGCACATAAAATATTACCTATATTCGGTACAATAAGTTATGTGCGTTATTTTTACGAAACTCGATGAAGATTTATTTTCATTCTTAATGCAGGAGTAAGCCAGACAATTTCAAAAGTCTACTCACAACGCGTACATTAGAGGAATATAGGTAGACACAAAAAATATCACGTCTTATGATTTTCGTGAGTACCTGTCGTGAAGACTCAATCTCACGGGATGCCCATACATCTGTGGGAGCAAGGATACGCCTTGCCAACGCTTATTTGCTATTTAACAAAATAATACCAATGCGGAAATGTATTGAGGGCACAAATCCACTCTTGGTATGAGTCGGGGCCCACCTAAAACCTCTTACTGATCTTAGGGTCTCAGCACCCAGCACTTATAGCCACTCCACTCCGGGTATTGAGCCCTAGCAGGTCCACCCTCCCTGCGATTTAGGTTTAAACCACAGCCACCGTGACACTCCCACAAGGGGGCCAACCTCAACAAGTTAGTCCAGCTTGTTACTGGACAAATCATAGCAACCATCAGAGGGGAAAAGTCTGATAATGTTTATGATAAGTCCAGTATTTACTCTGCCCCCGCTTTATATTAGACAACGTCATTGATGGGCGAAGCCTTGATAATGGGGCGGGGGCCCTATCGAAGGACAATAGCGACTTTTACACGCAAGCGCTTTACCACATGATTGGAGCGTACGCTCCGGACTGTGGTAAAGAACGACTGAATTACCGTGCGCCAAGAACGTGGTTCCAAAATTTGGGAGCAAAGTCTTTTACTCGCGAAATAACGCGTTTTTGGAGCGTACACTCCAGGAGTGTGTGATTGCCAATGGGCAATCGCGCGCGGAATACCGTGCGGTAGAATTTTTTGAGCCTGCGGGACCAATGTCGGGAAATTGTCAGTCCATAATGATTTTACTCTTACTACCGCGCTCAAACACGTGGGAAAGAATGTACTTCTCAAAACGGGGAACGCGCGCAATTCACTCGGTACTGAGCACGCACCTTGGATTCCACGCTTTCGGGCGATAAAGAACGTACGTGTGGGGGAGGCTAATAGCTATGTCTCGATTGTAAGCGAAAGGCTCAACCATATATTACTCGTACTTAGTGCTGTTTGCAGAGGCCTAGGGGTCAATACTTAAAAGAGTTCTCATCACTCACAAAAAATCAAATGCTTCTTCGAGCCCCCAGAGATTTAGGAAATTGAGCTTCGACTATTAGGTTGAAACTATTTCTTCGCATGATTTTAGATTCCAAACAGAGATGAAAGGGGAAATTGTACAAAAAATGCACCCACCAATATCTGGGATTCCAAACTGGTCGTAGAACACTGATTTATAAAAATGGTTATGAGACCGATATTGGCATATCGTTTGCTTCAAAGTGCCAAGTGTCAAAGCCGAAGTGAAGATCTCATGAAATATTATTGAAAATTATATTGCTGGAGGCTTAAGTGCTATCTACACGAACAGCCAGGCGGAGACAATGGCTATAAAATTGTGTATAAAAAGATCTATGGTTTTAGGAACTTAACAGTCTCCTGCATAAGATAATTATCAGTTGAGAATAAAGTGAATCTATACAAAAGCATAAAGATATCCGAATCAACGAAACAGGTAATATTTTGGCGAGATAGGAATCGGCGCTGCAAAATTCATAAGCCCTCCTTTCCTTCAAGGTACCATTTAACACAGCTAATAAAAACATTGGTCGAGAAAATAAACTTCGTTTTCACCTTGGCAAGTGCACAATAGCCAGGACCCTTTTGCCGATATACATACCATATATATCGGGTTTTCCAATAGGGACTTGACAACTTTGAATTTAATTTGTGAACGCAGTCTTTCACTAATCATCAAACTGTCACTGTCAATTTATTCAGTAAACTCAACATTTTCATCATGGTAAAGTACACGAATGAGCAACGTCTGCAAATTATAAAATTTTTCTACCGAAGTCGGTGATTGCAACTTTAAGAGAGTTAATTCCAATGTTCGGTCGTAATTCTCGCTCTAGTAGACAGGCAATAACAAGTTTAGTGCAAAAATTTGAGTCTACATATTCGTTGTGTGATGTTGCCGTGTCAGTGAGACAACGGGTTGGTCGAAGTGTCGAAAATATCGCTGCCGTTCAGGCGTCCGTAGCAAACGATCCAAATCAGTTAATTCCAATGCGTTCTCAAGAATTGGGCATCGCTCAGACCACATTATGGCGTATTTTGCGTAAGGATCTTGGCTTACACTCATACAAGATCCAGCTGACTCAAGAACTGGTGCCACAAGCCACACAGCATACGTTACAATCGATTTATTGAAGAGTAAGTATGGTGAGCGTGTTATCTAAAGAAATGGGCCAGTCTATTGGCCACCTCGTTCGTGCGATTTAACGCAGCTTGACTATTTTCTGTGGGGCTACGTTAAGTCATTGGTTTATGCTAACAAGCCGATGACGTTGGAACACCTCAGAGTCAACATTGAACGCGAAATAGCGGCCGTTTCGGCCATATGAACGAAGTCGAGTTCCATTCATAAATGTTTTGATTGTACTTCAAGCCGATAATAAAGTTTTTGAAACATCTCAAATTGTTTGCGTTTTATTTAAAAAAAAAAGTTGTCAAGTCCTTATTGGAAAAGCCATTATAAAAGGAATAAATTACATTGGTCTCTGAGATGCAAGAGTCGTCTGTGGTAAAACCATTTGGCAGTGCCCCGTCAGAGTACCCATTAAACCGGAAATCAGAAAAAACGACTACGAGACTGATTGCAAACCTGGTGGGCAGAATTAAAGGCACGTTGGAAAAGAATGAGCACACTCTGGGCATTTTTATCGAGATCGGAGGTGATTCCAACAATGAAACCTTTAACGGCATATATGGTATAACAGGCCACCCAACACCGCGTAGACGAATCACTAGTTTTATGGATCGATTGAAAGATTGCCGATTCTGACTACAAACCACTTTGTGATGGCGGGAGTAAACAGGGTTACTATATTACATGTTGGTCGAATCACTTCTTAAATCACAAGATGTAACTGTACTATCTGTTGGATCTAGCTTAGCAACTATTTGCTCCAAAAATAGGCAGCTATGTACGTGATGAATGATTGGTGATATTTCATGGGGTACCAGTAAATCCTGTCAAGACTGAAGTTACTTTCTCTATGAGAAGGAAAAAACTGATCTTAAAAGGTCTGACTCTAATGCTTAATGGCATTGTCATTCGTTTCTTCAGCGAAATTTAGTAATTGAGTGTCATCCTAGATATGTCAGAAACTTCCAAAAAGCCATAGGCCTTTTGTTTTTTCGCTATGCATATACCATTCCCTGTACTCAGGAATGGTTTCGTCCATTCCCGGTCATTGCAAAAGGCTCCAAAAGCAATTTATAATTCAGCGTAACTTCAAAAGACCGTTGTCGTAGATACATTTTTCAACTTGAAGGTGATGAAGAAGTGTGAGGAGTATGAAAACGTGTTAATTTGAGGCAAAGGGGAATAAAACTAAGCATTTCCACTTCCATCTTATCTTAAATAGGGCAACATACAATCTAAGGCATTCGGATTATATCTTAGTGCGAAGTTTATGGAGTTTTCTGAGACTGAGGCTGGGAAGTTGTGCCAAAGAAAACTTCTTCTTCTTCTTATCCTTTTATTAACCCTTTCCTCGTTATACGAACTTATGCGTAACGAGTTTCCCATTTTTACTGCATCGCTGCTGCTCCGCTTATGGGGTTGGCTAATGTCGCAGACCGCAGAACGCGTCTACATAATGCTTGGTCCTGGATCACTTCAGTGGTTAACCCCAGACGTTGTTGCGCATTTGCCATCTGAGAAATCCAGGAATTCTTTTTCCGACCTCGTTTTCTTACAGTTGGAGTGACCGTAGTTGATAGTGCCTTTTTAACCGGATTTTTCGCAGATCTGCTTTGAACGTGGCAATACCAACTTATTCTATTCGCCTCAAGCTGTTCGGTTACCGAATTCTTTATATGTAGACTTCCTCCTATACGCGTAGATCTAATACAATCGCGTTTAGTGACTCCACTAGACATCCTTAACATTTTCATTTCCGCTGCCGTCATTTTGTTTTTAAACGCTTCGTACATTGTCCAGCACTGTGAACCGTATATAAGAGCTGGTCTAACAACCGTGGTGTAGAGTTTCCCCTTTGATTTAAGTGGAAATTTTCGGTCGCAAAAGATTCCCGAATTTTCCCGCCATTTCATCCATCCCACACTCACTCTGTGGTTTACGTCGTCGTCACATTTCGCTTCCATGTTAACGATTGATCCTTAGTACTTAAAAATAGTGCTTTTCGGAAGAACTATTCCGTCAAACATTATATCCGGAACAGGTCGCAACGGATGTGCAAATGGGCACGTCAAATGCTCCGTCTTTGAACGACTTATTTTAAACCCGTTTCTCTCTAGCGCATTTCTCCATGAATCTAAGGCGTTCTGTAAATCGTCGACGTTATCGCTAAGTATAACTGCGTCGTCAGCGAAGAGAATTGGCGATACATTTGCTTCGCGCATGCAGTCTTTAAAAGATAGTCGAATACTACGTTAAAGAGGAAAGGGCTAAGTACGCTTCCTTGATGCACTCCGACATTAACTGGAAATTCTCTCGTTAGTCCAGGAGAGCTTTTAACCGCAGTTTTCACGTTTCCGTACATGTCTTGTATTATTCTAACATACGTTTCCGGTACATTTTGAGACCTCAGCGCGGCCCATATGAGATCCCTAGGCACTCGATCGAATGCTTTCTCGAGGTCGATAAATACCATGTGTAAATCCTTAGACGAATCTCGGTGCTTTTCCATTATTATTCGTAGGCTTTGGATAGCGTCTACCGTCGATCTTCCTTCAACAAATCCACACTGGCTATTATCGAACTTTATTATTTGCCGAATACGTTCGTTTAAGACTCTTTCGACGATTTTCATTGTGTGTGACATAAGCTTGATTGAACGGTAGTTGTTGCATTCTCGAGTGTCACCTTTTCCTTTGTATAATGGAACCAAGAAGCTACTTCTCCATTGATTCGGCATGGGTTGTCCACATTTTAATTTATTTAAAAGTTTCGATAGCCAAACGCTGCCGATCCCCTCCATCTTCGACCAAAACTCTGATGGAATGCTGTCTGGTCCCGCCGCTTTCCCTCGCTTCATTTTTCCGATTGCTATACTTATTTCTTCGATTGAAAAGTCCGAAACTTCTTCCTCGAATAAATCAGCTGTCGGCACGATATCACGTGGAAACTGTTTGTTAAGCAACTCCTTGCAGTATTCAAGCCACCGGTCACAAATTTCCTTTTCATTTGTTAGTAAGCGACCGTCTGCGTTTTTGATGTATTTCGGCGAGGTTATTTCCATTGAATTTTTTCTCCTCTGTGCAGCGAGCTTAAAAATATTTGGCATTTTAGTATTGTACGACGTTTGAACTTCTTGGATAGCTTTTCTTCTATCCGCCGATCGTGAGGATATTTGTTCCAACTCCTGGTACAGGTTTTCCGCTTCTGCCGCTCGAGTTCGAGCCAGCACTTTCTTTGCGATCTTTTTAAGACGCTCGTATTCAAGAGCCAGTCGAGCTTTTTCGATATCGTCGCTCCGATCGCATTTTGTCCACGCTTGGAATGCACTCTTCTTGTCGGCCACAGCTCGTTTGGTTTTGTCATTCCACCACCATGTTTCTTTGCCGACGTGATGGTATTTCGATATAGTCCCTAGATGGGACCTTGCGAGTGTTATGCATTCCTCGTGCATGCTGTTCCACATTTCTTGCGGGCTAAGTGAGTCTGCGATACCGTTTATATTGTGAAGTACTTCTTTAGCCAGTGCGATAAATCTTGCGCTTCGTTCCTTCGATAGATTATACCACCGGATTTTTGGCTTTCCAAACGATGCCCGTGTTTTCGGTGGTTCCGCTGTGAAAAATTCTGTAATGAGCAGACGGTGTTGGTGCCAAAGAAAACAACGACGGCAATACTCTTCCCACTGCATAACTGACATTTGACATCATCGCTTTCATAACACGACTTTTTTTTATCAAGATCTCGCTCAATTTACCTCCTATCACCTCCTTCTAAAATGTACTTCACATTACAATCACTTATTTGTCCACAAGAAGATAACAATTAGTGAGTGTTTATTTTGTGAAGTTTTGTAACGTACCTCTATATATACGAATGCTTAAATCTCATAAAACAAACTCTAATCCCTTCACTTGTTTCTCATTTTTATCAGACTTCTCTTCCGTTTACATACTCGTACAAAAAGACAAACCAAAAAATAGACGTAAACTCATAGCGATCACAGTAATTATGGTACATTATCTGGATGTGAAGTTGGGCATCGGAGTAACCATGATGAAGTTTGAATCTCTTCAAGGTGGTGAAGAAAGATTTCAAATCTGAACGAAGAAGCCAAGAAGTAGTATTTGGACATGTTCGTTATAAATTACCGAGGGAACATGTTCTGTCGGTTAAAATAGCGGCGAGGTTTATCAATGTTTTTCCTCACCTTCTATGTACTCTTGGTGCTCACCTGTTTCGCTGGAGGCTTCAGTAGTTTTTGTTTCTCATATTCTTCTTTATCTGTCATTATCATAGTTACCATGCCTTCACGTGAGTAAACATACATTTACTTGCATATACAAACTCATACTTGGAAGTTTTTCCATTATACTTCCCTTTACAAGTGTTTCTCTCTTTTGTACCTCGGTTCGTGCTTGGGAAACGAAACTCAACGTTTGCCTTTATTTTTGTTTATTTATTCAAGTGATGAAAAGGCAGAGGGTGGAGGTTCAAAGAAGATGCGCACGTCTGCAATTCAATTGATGAATTCACCGAGAGCATATTGTTCAGGGAAATGGCTTCTTGTTGGACGATCATTTGAAGATCGTTTGTAGATCGTTACTAGACAATAAACTTGCGATATAAGAAATTGCCAAATCTAGGTGAGCTGATGCTGAATACGAAATGCCGAATGCTAAATGCTGTTGGGCTCGTTTCGTCTTGACGAACTTGAAGTTTTTTTTATATATATTTTACATGGATACTCAGCGGTGGTTTCATGTAATTATGTGGAAACTTTCACCCTGTGCGATGCGTCTTGAACTGTTTTTATTGAATTTTATGTAACTCCACGTATTTGGGTACCAACTCGGAGTTTAAATTGAAAATTAAGTGGATGCTTTGCCGAAAGGTTAAACTTGAAGTCTTTATTGTTTTTACCAATTTTGGAAGTGTTTTTTAGGTAAAGAACTCTATTAAATACTTGCCTTTGGCATTTGGTATTTTGCGTAGATAAGTAGATAAGGGGAATAGAAAGAAATACTGCGGGGATTGAGGCCGAGAAGAAAAGCAGCTCATATTTGAATACAGGTTTATTTCCAAAGCTACACCCAGGATAAAAGTACCTTCAATTTCTCAGTGGGTTCTATGCCTCCAGGTATCTAAGATCTGTGGGCGGGTTTCTACCTGCCACCACAATGAATTTTTAAAGTCGACAAATAATGATGGCAAATAGAAACAACCAGAAGAAGCAGAACGAATACCGACTTTTCTAGACCAAAAATTTCAAACATAAAGAGCACTCCACCGAAAAATAATTTACTATTGCAGGGAGGTTCGAAAAGCTGGAACTCATCCCAGACTTGATCGCCTCAATGTCGATGAAAATGGCTAGCGCGTATTTTGCAGTGCGGTCCTAGACAAACGATGCATTCGCAAATCAGTTTTGCGCGCCATTCTCCCCATGCTCTTCAACATAATACATTTATACATGACTTCTCTTAGTGATCGTGTGGACTTCTTTTCCTGCTTTCGAAATAAACACTACTCTCACTGTTCACCAGGGTTTCGATATGTAACATATGCCAGCGCGAGTCTAGGAGTGAAGATTCTCTTCAGAATTACCAGCAGGTAATCTATTCCGTTTTTGCAGCATAACTTTGTATATGCCATCGGTGACAGGCACTTTAAAACCATCAAAGGAATGAACATCATGTTAAATGGGCTTATCCAGCACCACAACCGATGAGATATATCAGCTACGACGGGTTGTGTTATGAATAATCCACTTCTGAAGCTTCGTTGAAACTGATTTTGATTTTGTTGAGCTAATTCTGCTTAAGTTAGCTGACAACTTACCCTCAAGCATAAGACGGAAAGACTTTACTTCCTACTCAGTGCAGGTACTAAAAGATTTTCTGAGTGGGTCCAGCCTGGATGATCTTCCCCTTTTGAAGTCTACGTAATTTTTCATATGTGGCTTTCTTTGAAATCCAAATGAACTTCTAATATTATTATTGATTCCAGACTTCCTTCATAGTCTTCAGTGCCCTTTTAGAATTTTCTGGTTTCTTTTTGAAAGCGCTGCATATCTGTATTCTTAACTGGACATGTCGTGTTCTGAAAAGCTTTCCCTAACTTTTGTTTTTCCCTGAGTTCTGGGGGAGCACTAATAGACTTTCTGAACTCCTCAAATCATGTCCAGTTGATTTTCCGCGGATTCCTTCTTTTAAACAAGGCCTCGCGTCTCATACCGAATTCGATGTACCCATAGTCTAATATGGAGACCTCTGATATTGCCTCTCTCGTTCCATTTGCTTCTCCCCCTAACCACAAGCATCGCAGCATATAATAAGTCCCATCTTCGTCGAATCACAGGATTCAATAAGTATGTCTACCGCATTCGGTGAGGGTGGACAGGGAAAAAAAGCAGGCACAACGACCACGACTTTGTGCCACTTTCCGTTCGTTTCGTATAAGTCTGAAGCAACTAAACCGTTGTTGCAAATTGCACATGTTTGGGCGGTGAAACTACAGATGCATTATTTCTATATTCGTGGTTCCTGTATACATATTATATGAGGTTTTGTATTCAACACAAAAAACCTCCAACAAAGGGCTGCAGTAGTAGATCTGGAATGTTTAAGGTTGATCTGAGTATACAAAATAGATAAGTACTGCGATGGTCGTCTCCTAACTACATTCATTTGGAAACAATGTGGAAATTAACCTTCCAACGTGGAAATTGATACGCTAAATATACTAGCCAGAAGCTTTGTTCTGGGCCACAACAAGATAACAGCCATCCTCGGTTCCAGGTTATGAGAATAAAGATGCATCAGCACAAGAAAATGCTAGTCTTACTTTTAGTTTTACAACTAAAATCTATTTGAATAATAAGTTAAGAGATCCCTTTGTATGTCCTTCTTCTTTCAAAAAAAAACACTGATCGAAGAAATCACTTGAATTATTTACACAATACGGAACATGTTCAAAACTAATTGGCTTCTTGAGTGACTGACAAATAAGAAGCACACACACTTTACCTGTAAATGACAACTCATATTGTTTGTTCTTCCACCCCCATTCTCCATTTGAATGCAAATAAATCATTTCCGGAGTTGTTTTTGCATGAGCAATCCGCTCGTACACCTAACCAGTTGTGCCTGTTTATTCAAATTTAAACACAGCATTTTGCGGTCTTTCACTTCGATGACCTCACACAATTCCGCGCCAATTTCGTGTGAATAGAATACTCGTAGAACTCCACGATCGCACTGTATATACTTTCTCCTGTTCACGTCGATACTCACACTTGGCGGTTAATCGAATTTTGATTAAATTGGGTGCGCCAAGTCGTAAAGTCTAACGCATGAAGCTACCCGATAAAGTTACCCACCATAGCTATACAACAATCATTTTTTTTTTCATTTTCAATTGGTACTCCCAGCACGTCCCATGTCCAAAGAGGCCTAAGCAACTGTTTAAAAAAAATTCAATTAGAATTCTTATTCTAGAATTTATTTCTCACACGAAAAAAAAATCATCGTTACGAGTGACAAGCGATAAATATTTTCACATGTGTGTTCCCAATAAAACAAATTAACTTCCTCCCTCCTAACCAACCTAACCACCTAACCACGGGGACCAACAATTTGGAAACTCAATAATAATTTTAATTTACAGGAAGTTTACACAGATTTTACACAAAAGCCAATAAACGATGCAGTAGCCGCACTTATAAAAATAAACTGCTTCGCCGCCATTAATTGAGATGAAGACGTACATCTCTGGATTCTGAAAAACAACAATAAACATAAAACCAACAACAGCCAACATGTCGAACAAGAATACTTTAGATTTATCTAGTAATCGAGCACTTCCGTGCATTAGGCGATAAAATGCAAGATCACTGCAGATCACTCGATCACTCGGCGGTCATGTCAACTGTCAAAACTAATGGCTGTACGCACTGACAGATTGAAGCATCCGAGGTGTTGGGTGGACTTCATAAATCGAACATCTGAAGCAATAATTGCCTTCCTCCTCTGAGCTTCAACTTTAACTGTCAGAGGGAAAGATCACCTTTTTGAAAGATCATATTCCATTCAACCCAGCACGTTGATGCTAATGCTGCATATGTGAATTTGAATACCGAGGTGCAGATTGAAATATGTTTCGCCCTCAATATTGAACCGTGCCTTGAATAGAGATGAAGCTGCTTGTTGACTGGTTAGCTGGTTGGAAAATGTAATAATTGCTGCTGTGTGCGTTTCAGAATTTTAATTCTTACAAGGGCTTTGTGCATTATCTACAGATGGACTATATATAGATACACCGGCCGGTTATTGCATATTCGTATATGAATACGTAATGGATTTTCGCGGAAACTCCTGGGCGAACAAAGTGCAATGGTTCAGTGATCTTAGTAGCATTATACCTCGCAGAGTAAAGGGCTGTTCAGCAGACCATTGCCAAGTCTGACTGCAGATTACAAAGGAACAATTCAAATTAAGCGAAGAGCGAGGTTTTTGCGATGGATTAACGGATTCCAGGAAAATAGACAAATAAAAATGACTATGTCGCGACAGTTTTACGAGAAAAAAAAATACATTTTGTATGTATCCAAGCTTGGCCAAGTTTAAGGTCATACTCTATAGACTCCAGAGAGATACTGCCACATTTTACTAAGAGATATGAAGATTTACAGATTCAGTTTGCTTTAAAATGTTTTCCAAATTAAAGCGATTTATTACAATATTCCGGAACCTCTGTATATCACGTCCTTCATACGCGAGACCAGTGGCAAAGGTACGAATATTTCTTCTTCAAATTATTTTGGCACTTTGAGCCAATCTCATTATCAGTGTTCAATTTTGCTACGGGTAGGGACACACTCCATATAAAAACAATTGCTTATAAGTAAAATATACAAACAAAAGGCTGTTTCTTATTATAATATAAAAAAGAAACGAAAATATGCAACAATCGGTAAGTGAAATAACAATTACATGCAAAGAACTGCATATAATAAGTAAATCAAAGAAAATGTTCGATTGAAAAACGAGGTCTACCAGAAAAGGCTACTGCAACGTGTTCCAGGTATTTGTATGGTTACGACCCCTAAAAGAAATAAATTTGTTACACCCATAGGCTGGAACTGTTGCTGAGCATCTCTAAACCTGTGAAACATCATTGTATTGTTTCCTAGAACTCAACAATTCTGACTTCTGAACCTAAGATCAGGTAGCCGATCATGTTACCTTCAGAGTATTCTACTGAAATGTTAATACGAAATGTATTCATCATGACTTATTTTTGTGTGCACCGTCAAAATATTGTATGGAAAATTTTTGTATACAGTTTCTTGATCATTTAAAGGTGTGGCATTCTCAAAAAGGATTATTGGTTTCATTTGGATTTGTTTTTGGAGCTAAGCTTCAGCAAAACAGTTGTTTTTTTTAGGAAAACATCCTGTTATGTCGTAATATTTGTTAAACGAAATGCAATAGAGTACTTACAAATAGTGATATCTGGAAGCTGAATTTTTAAATCATAGTTTAAGTCCAAATCGGCGATGGCGCGATAGTTAGCTCATTGGACTATCACGCAGACAGTCTGGGTTCGATTCCTGGCTGGATCACCAACAATTTTTCAAATCGCCATCCCCTTTCGGCGGGCAATGGCAAACTCCCGAAAGTAAAATTGCCTACGAAAAAGCTTCTAAAGAGTGCCGGACTCGGCGATAAACCGTAGGCCCCGCTCAGATGTGACAAAAAAAAAAAAAAATGACAACATGAGCAACACAAATGAGTGTCAAGAAGCTAGGTCATGGCCCATACCGGGCTGCCAGCCCGGTTTTTTTGTTTCCGGCTCTTGTATAAGGATCAATAAAATTGAATTTTTACTAGCACGCAGAAATATATGGTAATTTTCTAAGAGCTTTAACCAGGAATTGAGTTTCCAGAATCATATTTTTCCAATGTGAAGAATGGTGCATTACATTATGGATTTTTGACGAAGCGAATCCTGCTCGTTTAATTTTTTAACATTTGGGACTCTATTTCACGCGCTGAATGTTGACTTTCAATGCCTTCATAGTTTGCGTTTTATCATCATTCAGGGTAGACTTATGAATTGGCGTCAAGGCGCGCTATGTCAGTGGCTAATTAACTGGTTCATTTTGCGATATGATGGTGTCGGTAGTCGTTAGTAAAAGTACCGAGACCGAGGTCCGAAAGCTTTTAAAATAGAAGAAAATTTTTGTTTACAAATAACACTGGTCAACACTAGTCATGCCACACGAACTCTAATAGCTAATACTGTTTTAGCCACCTAACCTCATTAATAAATTGCAGTAGTTTTGTTTTGACTGGCCTCCGATTTTTTGTGATTTGTTGATAAGCATAATCTGTACTAGGGCAATAAACGCAAGTAAAAGGTCGCGAATAAATAGACATAAAATTAATTGTTTTTGTATTAATTCAAACTTAGTGCTTTATAAGTAATTTTTGAGATTGTCTAAATATGTCGAGAAAGTGTAATAACGATCCTGATTCATTTTGTTATATTTGTGGTGAATTAACTTTCAAAAAACAAAGACGAAATTTTACTACACTTGTGTTGGAGAGTTACCGCCAGAATTTTGGTTTTTCTGTGGCTCATCAAGACAAACCTTGGGTCCCTCATATTTGTTGCATAACTTATGTTAAGAATTTAACTGATTGAAAGAAGGGCCGCTGCCATATGCCGTTTGCGGTACCCATGATTTGGACCGAACCAAGAGATCGCGTTTCGGATTGTTATTTCTGTCTTATAGATATAAAAGGTATTAATTTCAAGGAAAAACACATTCATCAGTTACCCTAATTTACAGTCAAGTAAAAGACCAGTACTTCATAGTTACAATTTGCCTATACTAGCTATACCTGCAGCCGTTGAGATTAAAAATCCACAACAGCCTTCCATTTCGAGCCAGATGACGACGATGACTGTGAGTTTGAAGAAATCTCAGCCAAGCCACATTTCGTAACCCAAGAAGACGTAAACGACTTGGTTCGCGACTTGAATTTGTCAAAAAAAAACAGTCAGAACTCTTAGGATCTGGATTAAAACAATGGAATTTGCTATTCGAAATCGTGATATACTCTTCAGATCGTACTACTCTCAAGATAGAGACTTGTTGTAGCGTAATAATATAAAAGAGGTTATGCAAAATTTGGATATTGAATTTGATCCCTCTCATTGGCGCTTGTTCACTGACACTTCTAAAACTAGCTTAAAAGCCGTTTTACTGCATAATGGAAATTTACTTCTTTCTGTACCTCGGGCCCACGCTGCTAATTTGAAAGAAACTTATGAAAACATGAGGCTGTTACTTGAAAAAAATCAAATATAACACATATTCTTTGAAAATATTTTCGTTGGACCTCAAATCAGTGAGTTAGAAAAAAATCCAGTGTTTGAAGAAAAAATTAATGATCTGGAAAAACGAGCATGGATATCTTTTAAGACAGTTGTTTCAAATTTTCTAGGTAACCATTAAAGTGACAATCACAGAGAGTTTGTTAGCGAGTTGTTATTGGCTTATCAAGCATGAGGTTGCAACATGTCACTCTAGATTCATGTTTTAGTCTCACACCTAGATTTTTTTTGCTGAGAATTTAGGTGCTGTGAGCGATGAGCACAGAAAAGGTTCCATCAGGACATTTCACAGATGGAAAAACGCTATAAGGGCAAATGGAATCCAAGGATCTTGGCCGATTACTGCTGGACGATAAAAAGGGACCAACTAGAAGCTAAATATGCCAGAAAATCTTAAATTGGAAATTCATAATTGAACGTTTTTGTTTTTTTTTTTGTATTAGAAATTCACTATTTTTCAAAATATTTAAATTACATCACTAAATAAAATTCTTAGCCAATCGATTTTTTTTAATTACATATTTTCACTAACAGTCACCCATCAAAGTAAAAAAAAAATATAAGTAAAGTCCGTGTGGCGCGACAAAGTTCAAATTTTGTTGCCCAGTGTAATGAGAGCCATGCTAGTTGTTAAGACAACACCGAATGATTTAATTAAAGCCTTAGAATATAACCTCATCAGGAAATCAAAATAAAAATATTTATCGTCTTGGAGTGCGGAAAACGGCTTGTAAAATAATATACAGACCACTGCTTAGAAACATAGAAGGAAGTCTGTCTTACATGAGAGCTTGGCGTCCATATTGTTCTCCATGTTTATTTGCGAGACACCGTACGACATCATTCATCGAGCTCTGTTAGGCGATGGCCACATTGAATTCGGCAGATCCAAATGTCGGCACAGATACGTTACGGTATTCTGAACCAAATATAAATTCTAGAAATAGTCTGGCTAATCGCTCTTTCTTCAGTTTAGCAAAATACCTGTGTTTAAAGGTTTTGCTTTGAAAATAAAATGTATGCACAATACGACTAGAATTCAGATTCTGCCAGTTCTTTTACTTAAATCTGAGTGCAGAGCAGGTTCTTGAAAAGTTTGAGAAAATAAATATTTCGCCGACTACTTAGTCCTAATAGTTAATGGTATACCGCACTTATGCAAAATGCATTTTCCCTAATTAAAATCGAATGTTGATTTTTAGGACTAAAGGAATTCCAGAATGTTTGGCAGTAAAATGCATGCAACCGAACAAGATGAAGGATGCATTGTTTCAGTAGTAAATTTTAAATCAATCAAGCAAAGCCAAAAATCTTTGGCAATGGCTCAAAAGGCTTCTCAAAAATAGTTTGCTTCTACAAGCAAATGTGTCGATTTTCTGTAATGGCCTCCCAATCAGCTTAACTTAGATATCTCAGTCCTTCTCCTTGGGGTTGCAGCAGGGATTCATTTGACATACTAATTGCGCATGCTATCCTGAAGTACGAGTACCAGTCTAACATTAGAAATGAACATGTAATGTTTTTGTATAGCGAGTGATCTAGCTCGAATATGCTTTAACTATCGGTTGTAGACTATGAAGAACATTTCAGACAAAAATAGCGCACAGCTAGAATGGATTTATCCTGGATGCTTTACTCAAAGAAAATTATGGATAGATCATTGTTTTACCTTGCACGAACTATCCAATGACGTTGTCTAATAAAGAGCAGGAGTAGAGCAAAACTGAACTTATCATAACCATCATCAGACCTTTACGCCACTGATGGTTACTTTGACTTGTCCAGGCAATACCACCGGTAGTCCACACCAGGACTTAAAATACGGTACCGTGGGAGTAAGGAGCCCCTCTGGCTTCGGACCGGGCCTAACTTGTTGAGGTAGGCCCACTTGTGGGAACGTCACGGTGGCTGTGGTTTAAACCTAAAACGCAGGAAGGGTGCACCTGCTGGTGCCACACGGTGTGGAGTGGTTATAAGTGCTGGGTACTAAGATCAGCAAGAGGTTTTAGGTGAGCCTGGACTCATCCGTATTGGTATAATATAATGTAGGCCGCGATGGTCATCCCGTGAACTTAAGTCTGCACGACATGCGTTCACGCAAAACACAAGAAACATCTATTCCCTTGCTTTTTAAACTTACAACTCAGTAGAAAAGTTAACTTAATTTTAATTATGATCCACTGAACATGTTTTCATAGAAAATAGGATTCTTTTTATCTGTGAAAACATGTATATTTTAGAAGGCTGAACTGGCTAAACTGCGTCAATGTTTAACCTTGGTTTCATTATTTACAAGTGCGCAGAAGCATTTACGACTCGCCACCAGAAGTCAAGTTCCACCGCTTGTTTTGGTTTGGAAAGTGCTTTGAAGCCTTGGGCAACCAAATGTTGTAGCGTGAGAGAATTGACGTCTCAATAAGACTTTAGACCTCTACACAAAGCACGCGTCAACCAAAAGTGGTTTAAAAAACAACGTCGTTTGCTTCAATTCGTCGACACAGTCACCAGATGCAAATCCATTTGACGTTTTTCCAATGGGACATATTACAGGCCAAGATAAGCACTAAAAAATATAAGGGTGAAGGAAAATTCCGCAGGCTCATGTTTGGTAGTATAGATGGATTCAATGGGTACTCTGGAATGACGAGGTTAACGCTTTGATTAAAATGAATCAGTTAATTCGTTACAGGAAGCACGACCTGTTACGAGTATGACATCAAAGAAATGTTGACCTATTCCATTCCAATTTCTATTTTCTCAGGTTATTCGGCATAAACTTAGAGAATTAATATCTATCTTGAATGCTTTAAGTTCATTTTGTGTTCTTATGGAATATTCGAATTACAAATGGCCTTGCATCACCAACAACGGCCAATACATAGTAAATTCTTTCATAAATAAAATAGCAATTTGGTATGGTAAAGAAAATATGGGCTTGTGTGACAGTTTTTTTTTGCCTAATAGCGACGCCGTGTCTAATTTTGGATTACCTACTCTTAAGTAATTTTCAACGCAGAACTATTAAATTCACTTTTAGTAAGAAAAATTAATATGACATTTGTGCCCAAAGACATTCCAAGCTCCTACACCTTCTACACCGATTAAAACTGTCCAAACTGATTATTCTGACCACACAGAGATGGCATCTATCACCTGGTGATTTCCCTGTTCTTCGAAATCTACCACCGTTCGGTGATCTATGGAAAGTCAGGAATAGAAAGGGAGCCCAATCGCTGTCAGTATATCAAACAGGTGCAATTTAATACCCCATCATAGGCTTATGTTAAAAAGTCAAAATTAATTATGTAAATCTCTCCAACCTTCTTACTTTCATAACTCAGTGTACTGTCCAAACAAATGTTGAACGATTTGTTGCATCTCATCTGGTCCTCAGGCCTGTTTTAATGTTCATTATGCTTTCCACTGCCACAGAGAAACGCAGAGCTAAAACCACAATGCACCACCTTTGTCCGAAATTTTTTGAAAAAGACCTGCGCGCGCGCGCACAAATTCCAACAGAAGTGTTTTTTGTTGTTTTCGGCAGTGTTCAGCAAACAAATTGCTCATGTCAAAGTACCAACGAACATAGCCCCAATGACAGTGATTGTTGGCTTTGTACGACGAGCATAAACATTTCATCTGAAAGATGAAAATGAGCGGTGTCAAGTGGAAAAGTGAGGGTTTTCCTCGACTTTTATAATGTCATGTCGTTGACAGATGATGCACTTGTTATAGGTGAGAGTTTTTTGGGCTCCGATGAGGTACCCATTTCTATTGTGGTGCTGTTGTTGTTGCCCCTACAACTCAATTGCTTTGCTAAATTGGTGTAGTAATTTGGTGTCATTGTGACAGCACGTTGTCGATTTCGGTCTCGGTTCGTTCAGACGGCAAACGATGACAACTTGTTTATGTTGATTGTTTAGGAGCGACAGACATTCATATAATGACACATTGGGGGGGGGGGCTAAGACTTGCATTCGAAATGCCAATACTCGCATCAAGTAGTCAGTCGTGAGTTTATGCATTTCTTTGTCTCCCATGGAGAATTTGAATCTCTTCTGACTCTGTTTCGATTGAGAAGAGTGTTCGGTGTCTGGTGTTTGGTGTGCCTGTCATTATTTCGGGATTTTCTATCTTTAATAAGTGGCAATGAAAATGTCAGACTTTTAAGAGCCTCCCCAGTAAGTGGAGGGAAGTGAGTTCTTATGATAATCTGATAAATGATAAATTTATTAGTTCCGATTCTTGAAAAAAAAACTCTTACTTTCATCTTTTCTATGGAATTGAGGAAGATTCATTTGCAAGCTAGAGGATTATGTGGCTTTTGAAATAGAGGAGGGGATCAGTTAATTGGATTTCCAAAAAGAAAAAAAATTATGAAAGTGGGAGATAGGCACGTTATTTTTTATGAATATCATATCAAGTGATAGGGATGATGTAAGGGGTACTTCATCTGTAAGGTGCATTGGGCTTTCGGTTTTCGAAAGAGATTCTCTTAAGATGACAGGCGTTATGGGATTGGATTTGGCTTGAGAGGATTATTTCTTAATTTCTTGTGTAATTCAAACACTTGAGATAAGCGAAAGTATTCTTTTTACGGGAATAAAACGAGAAAGTGAATGTGACATGTGATATGGGTCCAAAGAGACGAAACGTGACATTTTCGACGTGATATTGATTATTCGAGATTAAGAAAAGCCAAAGCGATATCAAGCTGGGATAATTAAGTATAATAAAAGGTGTAATCTCTGATTATCTTGTTGCTTTCACACACGAGTATGATTTCTACACTTTGACTAAGTTTGAAACGTCTTATACCAGAAGAGTTGTAGTAATACGAAACCGCTTACTAATGTATATGTAAGTTGGATTTTGATTACTGATCATGTCTTTTGCAAACAATAGGAAGTACCGGATACTTATAAGTATTAGTCTTCTTTATTGCACAAGATAGAGTTTTTTTTTTAACGGTCTTAACTTATACAAACAGTTGTGGGTTACTAGTTATTCTTCCCTTGGTTCCCTATCCGATGTCATTACTCAAAACTATCTTTAGTTAAAAAGTTGTAGCCAATGATACAAAACTGAATGCTGTTTTAATTAACTTGCTCTCCAACTTACTTTCTTTGACGCTATGGTCAAAAGGCGCGCAAGAACTTTTGTTGCTACAAAATTTTAAATCGATTTTCCCTGTGTGAAGAAATGGTTTCGGTCAAAATCGATCTACGAACTACGATCTCGGACGCGGTGCCGGTGTTTACTTGTGAAGAATGGGTGTAAGGAAAAAAAAAACATCTGCACCTTTAGCCACATCCGAGCTGCGGTTAAGTTGTGTTAGAAGGTCTAAGTTTTCTGAGTCTTGATTCGGTCACAGGTTCCTAATGAACAAAACTTCATAACTCTCCAGCATACCAACATACTAAACGAATGCATCCAGAAATCTCTAAGAGGTTGGAAAATGTCCTGCTACCCTACGGTATGAAAGGCTCTAAACTGCTCCTTCCTCGATACGAAACACTACGCTTAGTAGCTATGCGTAAATTTTGACGGGTGATAACACCGTGGACCAATATCTCGATGAGTATCCTTCGTTGATATGGTGAGTTCTGGAAGTGTACAATTATCTTTCCAGAGAAAAATAACAAATTTCAGTAAAAGAACTATACGAGGAGTAAGCTGGAATAATTCTTTCTCTAAGCGTTTTGCCCCCGAAGAAAAAAATAAAATAAACCTCGATGTAGTCTTTTTCGACTGGAAAATTACTTTCTCTGCTTAAATTTGTCGATAGCACTTCTATCGCGGCCTAAATTTAGCAATCAAATTATCGAATCATAAGTGCGCTGATCATATTCTAACTAGCACACCTGCTAGCAATTTTCCTTTGCCTCTGATGATGGTGGTGAAAGATTTTGAGACGTGAAAAAAAAACGGGATTGATAAGGGATTTGATACGAGTAGCCTCTTAGGAATGTATATCTCCAGAGTTAAACCTTCTTATTTACTAGTAATTTTCTTAGTAGGTACTTCTTCCAATTAATCTGCGTTGTTATGCTTTATGAATATTTTAATACAAATTAATAAGAATTGAATTATTCCTCCATGCGAGAACTAACTAAGATAAATTTAAGGGCAACAGCAATGAGGAATACTGGTGACAACGGGTAAATATGGAATTTTCGATGCAGACAGAAGAAATTCTTTTGGTATACTTTTATACGAATACGAATACCTTGTGTGTTAACAGATAGCCGATTTAAAGAGAATTTAAAAAAAAAACAAGCAACGAGAACACAATGCATTCAATATGTTGATATTATTGTGGTTCGTTAGGTTGTTAAGTAGATACAATCTTTCCCAAGATTTTTTCCTTTGGTCCTTGAAGTCAAATAAGACCTAATCTCGACGAAGTAAAAAAAAATTTAAACACTTAAATTAAAATAGGAACCTGGTTCTGATAGAGACTATAATTATATAAACTTATGTTGAACGGTACACAATAGCTCAGTCTGCGTTCTTTTTGAAAAGGTTTTCAGTCACTTTCTAGAATATTTAACAGCATTGCCAAAACATAAAATCTCTCGATAAAATGATTCTATAGTAATTCAACTAACCAGTCAAATTGCAAATGAATGGATGGACTTCGTTGGATTTCTTTTTATGGAGTTAAGTCGTTGGTTTATATTCGTGGAATAGTGGTCGAAAATTGACTCCTTAGAAACGTACTCGTAGTGGTCATATGAATGAGGTCGAATTTATCCTGTATACTACACCTGGAATAAATTTCAGCCCGATATTTCAGTTAAAATGTTTTATTAAAATAAAAAATTGTTCCTTAAAATGAAATCCAATTTAAGTCGACGGATTTTGAAGGGGAAGCTATAACAGAACTATGTAGCTGCATCTACTTGATACAAAATGCTAATTAATCGCCTGATATGTCAATACATACTTACACTCCCTACTGAAGTCTGCAGTTCCTAGTCGGAATGACAGTTTATTTGAGAAAGACGACCCCGCCTTTGAGAAGTCTTTTGCTTGTCGCTCAGATCCATTCACTATGGTAGCCCCTACTAAGTAGGCAAGTATGAAGGTCCACCAAGTATGTCATGTATAGGGCAAGAAAAAATTGGTTTGCTTGACGGACAAAAACAAAGCTACTGTAAAGGATATCGAACCGATAAATTTAGATCTTATTCAAAAATTTCCTGGGTTGCAATATTCTCTTCAGTTCGCTCTCACCTTATGCGTCTCGGTGCAACTGCAACTTCTAAAGAAAATGTTGTGCGCTAACGGTCAACAGTGCATCGAATAGCGGTATTTGATGAAATTTTAGATGCTGATTTACAGATAAAAGGTAGTAAGTCATTAATAAATAGAACAAATAGAAGTGGCTTATTGTGACTTCCTTGAGGAACATCAGAACAATGAGACTTTTATTTTTGAGAGAAGAAATCCGATTTTCTCATATTGCTCCCGGTCATTCATTCGTGCCAATCCACTGCAAAAAAAAAAAAAACTACTGGATGCCGGTCATTTTGGAGACATTGTGGTGTACCATGTCGACGGCTTTGGAAAAATCTGTATAAATGCGGTTAATCTGAGGACGTTTTGTTCATGTTGTGCAAACAGTAATGAGAAAATATTACATGGTTAGTGGTTCTGCATGAATGCCAAAAAACTTACCCATGAGACACCCATAGAAACTAACAACCTATACTCATTCAATTCAAACTCAGTGATTCCTCACTCAATGAATGAAGAGAATTATGAATGCATGTGAGTATGGATGCAAAGAGGTCTCATAACTCACAGGACTCATATAACCTATGATTTACACTCATCATAACTCACTACCCATACCTGTGAATGCTGTATAAGGGTGGAAAGCGCATTCGAATCATTCGAGTTACTCGAGTTATTGCGCAGACGATTTTGGGATTCTGTTGTACGTTTTGAGTTTTTTTTTTTTTTTTTTTTTTTTTAATTTTCAGGTATACGTGAATTTTCGTGAATTTTCGCACAAGCATTCACGCATATTCAACCCTTGTGAGTAGTATGAATTTGAGTTAGCCCATCCATGAGTGTGAATGAGTATGAATTTCGACGGTCGACAGCACAACTACGTACAACACAACTTTTATACACGCACTCACTCAGACTCATTCACAGGTCTCATTGTACAATGGGTAATGAGAAGTATCCATGAATCAAGTTGTGCATTCACTGCCTGAATGTATCCATGCAGATGTCTGGTTAGTACCACTTACAAATCAATGCTGAAGCTCTGAGATATAAGGGCTTATTGTGGGATTAAGTTTTCTTTTCACTACAGCTCTATATATTTTTATAAATAAAGGTCTATCATTTCCAATCAAAACTTCAGATTCTTATTTGTTAATTAAAGTTGAAAACTAGACAAA
The DNA here is from genome assembly GCA_928272305.1 of Volucella inflata. Taxonomy (NCBI): domain Eukaryota; kingdom Metazoa; phylum Arthropoda; class Insecta; order Diptera; family Syrphidae; genus Volucella; species Volucella inflata. The sequence goes on from OV743718.1 coordinate 78,841,142, forward strand.
TTTGTTTAAGTAGCTGAATTAAATTGAGTTAACAATATTTAAAAAACCGAGGAGCGAGATTATCGGAAGCAACGCTTGCCTTTGAATCAATAGATTCTAGGTGACTTTAATTTTGAGAGTCGCAACTTATATTTCGAAGATAAAGCTGAACTGGAGGAAAGAAGCAAACAATTCAATATATTGTTTGGAACTTGCATTATGAATGGAAATGTCCTCCACGACAGTTCTTGAAGGATTTGATTTCGACGGGCAATAATTCGTCCATAATTTGATAAATATCAAAAAAATAACAAAATATGGTTAGCACGATTCGAATTGTAAATGCAATGATCTTTTGCCAGTTACACGAGACGTATGCGATTGAAACAAGGATGTCAAATCCTGATTACGAATTGGATGACCCAATACTTTAAGAATTGATCACATCGACCAATCTAATTAAATGAAATTTGCAGCACATTATGAATAAAATAGAAGCATCTATGTATTGCCAAAGACATAAACAGGATCGTTTGATGAAATGAGCCACTATTTCCAACGAGTCTATACTCCATGTATTCAAATACAGCCCAGACAACTGTGAGAAACCAGTGCAATAGCCAATGCCATATGAAAATATTGAAAAGTTTTACGCAGAAGAATTTATAAGATATCCCAAAGCGATAGTTGGTCAAGAAAGGAAAGAAATCCATATTTTCCGGTCGGCTTTACTCAGTTATATCAAATAAATAACAATACACGTGCATAAAGAACTTTTTAGTCCCAAAGACAACTCTGCTCACGAAAAGCACAACAGATTCCCTATTTCAAAGAGTCATCAATTGCTGGAGAAGTGAATTCTGTCTTAGAAAGAGAATGCACCCATCTCTATTGTTAAGGAGCAACTTTCTAAAAACAAAACACTGTGGCGCTGGCAGTCCGCTATGGGCCATGGCCTAGCTTCTTGACACTCATTTGTGTTGCTCATGTTGTCATTTTTGTCACATCTGAGCCAACGGTTTATCGCCGAATCCGAACGGCACACCTTAGAAACTTTTTCATAGGCAATTTTACTTTCGGGATTTTGCCATTGCTCGCCGAAAGGGTGATGACGATTCGAAAAATTGTTGGTGATGCCCGGGGATCGAACCACGGACCCTCTGCATGATAGTCCAATCAGCTAACCATCGCACCATCGTCGCCACAATTTTCTACAAATATTAAATGTTACTCCAATATTCCTATCGATCATTACTTTTCTTCCTTTTTCTCTAAACTTTTCACGATAAGTACAGGATGTGACCATCAATGGGTACAGAATCCAATGGAGTGACCTCACAGATCTTACTAGACAATATCCCACTGCGAAATCCCATAGATAATCTGCCGTATCATTAGCCTGCTGCCCCAATTCTTGACTCCATTATGACTTAAATTTTTTATTTTTTGCCTGCAGTTCTCCGCGGGTTGGTAATTAGGAGCCACACTGTGAGGTTAAATAATCTATTGGACCTTAATTACCCGGATTGAGTAATGGTAATGGTTTCCTTCTCCCAAGCGGGGACCAGCAAAAAGTGCCTCCACACTTCTTTGGCATCTTTGGAATCATTCGATTCAAAAGAGATTCCAGAGTCATTTCCCGTTAGATTGATTTTGGTAACCACTGGCCATTGGCCGCCAAACCACCCTCCCAGCATGATGCCATTTATTTGAGAAATTAACACATTAACCCATCAAGATGCAATAGATTTTTGATCTACACCGCTGGTGCTGGTCGATTATCACACTGCAGTGTAAAAACTTCTCAAACAAAACACTCCAAGTGGATTCCCTGGGAAGAAGTGTTCCGAGCAAGCAGCATGCTAGCTGGCTTCAGAAGTGCAATCAACTTTACCTAGACTTTGATTCTCTTCTCCATTGATCCGCACCGAACCAGCCAAGAACCCGAGAATTAGTACCTGCAGGGATTTTTACAATTTTCCTTTGGTTTTGATTCGTTCTCTTTTCCAAACTCATTCGCTGCTGCACTGATGCATAAAACGTAAAACAAAGAACTGCATCAACTAAGCTACGGCCACATTAGGTTCTTGTTGTTTTTCATTTTCCACATACTCTCCTCCAAAGTTCCAAGCAACAGAGATAAGATGGACGATCCATCATTTTGTCCAAGTGCTTGCTCCACTTGAAAATGGATTTGAAATTGATTAGCAGAAAGTTGCATCATCAGAATTCAAAACAAATTTCATACGTACGTACCTCCAATTGGAATCCACCCCGATGCTTGTAGCCAGGTTGCAGTAATCCAAGCAAAACTGTAGCAGCAAGCCCAACTAGATCATCCAGCTCCAGCTGTTGTTTGTTGGCCAATCCACCACCAAAGTTGAATCACAATAAATAAACCAAAAACAACCACCAGCCGACGACCGTCAAATCCACGTCGACGTCGAACACCGGCGCAAGTTTAACCAAACAGCGAGAGGAAGATTTTTTTTTTTTAATAAATCAGCGATATGATGAAAAAAAAAATCAAACGCAACACTCACACAAAGAAACACTACTCTCAATGGAATGTGTGTTTCTTTTTTTTTTTTTGCACAACTCTTCCACACGCGAGGTGTTTCACGTTTCTTTAAAAATTTTACGCAAATTTTTGTAATATTCACGATTCCGATTAAATTTTGAAAAAGACCTGCAGGATGCAGCTTTTGGACTCGAAAAAATCTGGTAGAAGTCGCAGAGAAAAAAAAAAATAAAAAATCTGTGTAGTGGTGGTGGTGGAAAAAAATGCACTTTGGAACGTATGTGTAGGGGGACGTAGGGGAAATGAGTAATCCACACTTTTTGCCTATTGGGATGCACTTTGCACTCTGACCACAAAGCTCACTCTTTGCTCCAACGGGAGATGCATTAAATTTTCAATCAAACTATGATCAGATTAAATTGATATTGGAAATCGGATTAATTAAATCTGAATGAAATTGAATTTGTGTGCGTTACACTGCCGACAGAGAACGACACAACACGACGCGCGAGACACTTGCACTTGCATTCGTAACGGATGGTTCACTGAAGCACCTTCAACACAGATCAACCATGAATGGTCGCGCTTTGTTGAAAGGGAGTGCAGAGTTCAGGTGGTTGAAGTGAGATAGAAATATGTTGGATTAACTGTTTCGATTCAAACTGGAAAAACAAGGTGGAATGGAGTGGATGAAGTTTGCAGCGGTTTTGTTTAGATTATGGGTAAGACTACATTGCCTTAATGTGTGGACTGTAATTTCGATGTAAGGATGATGCATATTTGAAAATGCATGAACTTAATTAGTATTCAGTTTTTTATGTTGGGACTTCCATTACAGGTCGATGTATTGGGACAAAAGAAATGAAAAATTGGTGACGGTTCAAAACTCCTCATTGTCATTTCTCTATTTTAACCGTTGTTGTGATTTTTATTTTCTAAATAAGCACCTGTACGCATTCTTAGGGAACAGAGATCTAATTAAAGGAACCTCTTAAATATTGTGGAGATTTTACAAAAGTCGCGTTATTCAGAACACTGTGTGGACTTATAATAAATTCATGAAATTGCCGAACTGAAGTAATGGGGATACATATCGAAATAAACCTGGGCTTCTACTAATAAGCTTTTCCAATTGGCTCGATCTTGATCCAAGCAAACGGGACCAAATATTCTACGAACACTTTTTCTTAAAGTTGAATTGGGATGATAAATTTTTTTTGACAGGAAAGGACAATACACTGATAGGGGCCAGACAAGTTGTGGACAGGGGTGTCAGATATTTAAACAATATGGTAGATAAGTTCGGTGGTATCGATGCCGCGATGGTTAGATCACGGATTAGAGGGTCCGTGGTTCGATCGCCGACATCGCCAACAATTTTTCGAATCATCATCACTTTTTCGGCGGGCAAAGGCAAACTCCCGAAAGTAAAATTGCCTACGAAAAAGCTTCTAAGGAGTGCCGTTCGGATTCGGCGATAAACCGTAGGCCCCGCTCAGATGTGACAACATGAGCAACACAAATGAGTGTCAAGAAGCTAGGCCATTGCCCATACCGGGCTGCCAGCGCCACAGTGTTGTTGTTGGCAGATAAATTTTTGTACACAATGTTGATGAGACATATGCCTCTATAGTAAGCTCTGTTAAGAGAGCCCGTGTTTTTCGTGGATCGGGCACATTATATTGAAATCCTATTCATCAGATATACAATCTTCTCACCAGATCTGCGAAATGAGTCAGTGTATGCCCCCAACAAATTCACTTCCGGCAGCATTGAATACAATCGACGGTATGCCCTCAAGTCTTTGTTTTGGTCAGGTGGACAGAAGTTTCGGCTGTCATCGTCTAATTTGAATCTGGTTGACGAGTAGATTTTGGACTTAGTAGCCGTTATATAATCTGCAGAATAAGTTTCTCCACACTGTCTGCATTAACTGCGACTCTACTATAAGGTAATCTCTACGGGCTTCTTGCCATGCCAAGTTCTTTTACCCTTTGGTACAATCTCCGTACGTTGTTCCTGGAGTATAATCTCTAAATATCCTCGATAGGATGCTTGTTCTGCATTTTTATTTATAGAACCCGATGTTATTTCTGCTCTTTTGCTTATAGTGCTCAGGAGGTTGATGTTTCACATTTGACCGTGAAAAAAAAACAATATTTCTTTCTTTGTAAGATCAACAGATACCTTCGTTTAATACAGAATGACTGATTTAGTTTTATATTGTACATATATTTATTAAATTAGACTATACTGACCAGCGCCACTGCGGTCAATAATGGCTTTAAACAAAGTATTGCTCGGTTGTCCATTATTGATAGATCGCGTTCAATAGCCTTTTATTGTTGAGTCAACTATATTGATTTTCTTATCGTCTGCTGATGTTGAGAAAAATGCTTGAGACCACATTCTTGCAGGTTTGAGTGTGTTGCGGAGTTGGATATGTTACTTCATTGTAGCACAGTAGTTCTGTCCATTCTTACCCTTCTTATGCTCGTTTGTCCTATCAAAGATCTGTTAGAAACATTTTTTGAAAACATCTTCCTTGAGCATGACCGCATATTTCGTATATGTTGGCCAACTTAACCTTGGTGCAGAGTACCATAACGCCCTCGCTCAAGTGTCGGAAATATAATACTTATTGCCTAAGTCTGCTGGAAATCCACTTCCACAGCGTTGGAAAGACTTATTGGTGTTGAACAAAGCAAATAAAAAACAGACGAAAACTTTCGACCGCCTAGACTCTTATCAATCCCCACGCAGCCAGACAATTTAAGAATATCACTGTATACTAATAAGTAAAATAGGGTGGACCAGTAACTGGTGATTTAAATAGCACAGCTTTTGTATTATGGAGCCAAGATCGATTCGGACGAGTATTTTTGTACTCGAAATGCGAATATTCCGAAAAAATGTCACAGAAAAAATTGGACTTCTCCAAAAACCTTTCGGGAAGACCTATGCTCCGACGTAACAAGCACAGAAGACCAGTTGCGAGATTATGGCAGACTCTACGAGCAGCGAGAATGAGAAAAACATCGGCAAGAAGAGCGGCGCTCGATTGGGATCTTGGAGAGGTGTTAGAAAATATGTTTCAATGTTCTACAAATACCGAACAGAAACATGAAGAGGTAAAGTTGGGAACAAAGTATTTAGAAGTATCGATACCGAAAATATGCAAGCTGCTTAGCAATGGAAATGACCAAATTTTTGCGTTGCACTGCATTAATTATAAAGGAGTCGGTACTCTTATCTTATCTTTATCTTCCAAAGCCTTATATCAACATTCTGCGGGGCAGATGTGGTTTAAGTGAGGAAAGTCCACCATAGATCAGAAATTCGTCTTACAGCAGACTTTTGTAGAATTGTTTTAAAAGGCGCATATCGCAGCACTTGAACTTTTATGTTGGATGACAGTGGGGAACGCTCTGTTGCTCAATAGCTTAGTGCGCGAAGCAAAAGCAAATCTAACATCGAAAAAAACTCTCTGGTAAAATAATAGTCATATAAATCAAACGAGAAGGAACATAAGCAAGAACAACTTAACCGATTTCTCGTCGAAAGACCCACTTTTACGTTCGCACAGTTTTTGGATAGCTCCCTCTGGTATATTGCTAAAGCATTCTAGTGGTATACTCTACAAAGCAGATTTTGATGATGAGCAAAAAACGTGGATACTTCTACTCAGCGCCTTCACTTACAGCTCTATATGGCTATATCTGGTGAATGCGGCGGCCATATCATCCTTTGATATCCATCTCAGTGCAGAGTTCACAATGTTTTCTTTTAATAATTTTTTTGAATCAATCCTCTTTTTTCCAATCACTTCAACCAATGCATGCAATATTATGCACTTCTGTTTTTATATCACTTAGGTGTGGATTTTTGGCATCGATATCAGTGCTTATTACCAATATAGGTGTAAATTACACTAACAACTTAGCCTATACGCGTTAACTTAATGCAAGATATTTATCGGCGTTAACGCGGAAAGCGACAATGCTGCCAGATTTATTCTTCATGATAGCGATTACTTGCATGGAAACGTTACAACATGTGTCACTTTATTAAATTAAATGCTCTGAAATTATGCGCTGATACTGATGTCAAAAAAACACACTTAATGTAGGTAAATAATTAGCAATTTTACTCTAAGGGATATTATTTGATTTAAATAACTGCCACAGTCCAAATTTTCAATATATGTTCGATGGATTCGACCTCTTTTTCGTGAAAAGCTTAACCACCATATTCTTGCATGCCTAAATTGTTTCTGGATTATTCAACTTGCATCGATTTTTGATAGCACCCCAAGCAACTTCACAAAAATGATTGATAACACAATTGTTGAACAAAGTGCGCAATGAGTTGATTGTAGAACGGCATGGTGGCACGTAGCCCCATTTTACTGAACAATTGCTCACCCAAGGTCAAATTCCTAATTTCTGCCCTCTATAATAGCGTAGCGTGTTTTCGATTGTCACATTGGAAGGAAGCTGAGCCAATGATGCCGCCACTCCAAAAACCACAGCAAACGTTCAGGATTTCCGAGTATCAAAATACGGCAATTTCGCTTGTTTACGTAGACGCCAATTTCGTCGTCGTAAATTTTGAGCTGCCCAAACAGAGAAGCGATAATGAAGTGGGTGATCATCTTGCTTTAAATCCTGAGACAATTTCAATCGAATAATCCGAGATTTTTATGGAAAATTCTCCTCAGGTAAATGCGTCTGATATTTAGTTTTAAGAACTTAGGAGCGTTGATGTTCTCAGGGCTTGAATGCAGAACGCAGAAACACATAGCTTTTTAGTATAATCCCAATTCGATGCTGTTCTAAGTAAAACAACGTGCCGGAATTGATTCCGTTGCTTCAAAGACGGTGATTTCGATGCTGATCACCTTCCTGCTTGAGTCACCCGCCAAGCCGGGTGGTGAAAAATAGATTCATTACAACAACTCAAACTGTGTATTTTGTGTCACCAGGTCGGTGTTATTTATTATGAACTACTGAAACCCAGCGGAACAATTCTGGGGGATGGAATCGACTTCAATTGATGCGATTGAGCCGAGCACTGCGCGAAAAAGAGCCAGAATACGAGCAGACGCACGAAAAAGTTATTCTATAGCATGAAAATGCTCGGTCCCACGTTGCCTAGCCCGTTAAAACCTACTTGGAAACGCTCAAATGGGAAGTCCAACCTCACCCGCCATATTCCCCAGAAATTGCTCCGTTCGATGGCACATGGTCTGGGTGATCAGCAGTTCCGCTAATATGAAGACATCGACAAATGGCTTGGTTCGTGGATAGCCTCAAAAGATGAACACTTTCAGCATAACAGTGTTCGAGCTCTGCCAAAATAAAGGAAAAGGGTTGTAGCTATGGGCAATACTGAAATGAATTATTTGTAACCATTTTGCATTTTCATAAAAAAAAACACGAGAACTTAGTTGCGCACCTAATACATTAAGAATGAATTTTCTTACTTACGTTGTCATTTGGAATAAGATCGCTAGTACAATTACTATTCAATTCTACGATTTATAATAAATTTTCAGTTCTTTCAACGAAAACGCACAAAACATAAATCGATTTCAAATTCAAATTGAATATCTTTAACAGCCACTTGGACAACGCAATCCACAATCCCGATTCGGTGGAACGTATTTAAAATCAGCTGTCAGTCGACTGTCACCTACAAACTTGACATTTTGATGATTTTTTTTTTCGGTACAGTGGACGCGGCTTTCGACTTTCAAGGTTTTTCGCAACTGAAAACTATATCAACCATAAAAATAGCAAAAGAAATAAAATTTTCTATTAAATTAATATAAAGCATCACCCAAAACTCAAAGCTCGACAATGTCCAATTTACAAAGATCTATTATGAAGTCTAGACTACTTCCAACGATACCTGGAGGAAGAATCGGAAGATCGTAAGTGTAGTGGGTGGGTTCCAAACACAACCCATCTGCATCATCCCAAATTGAAAGTGTTTACAAAAAGTTTCCAAAACACCCGCATTTGCATCCTCAATCCACAGGGATTCATTTAAGAAGTCCAAATCACGAGATTATAAACCTACCCAATGGAATGAATATTTTGCGGAGAAAGAAGATGTAGAAATTGATGAGCGGACAATTTTTCGTGTCTATCGGACAAGTCAACCGCAAAAAGCCGGTCCGCTGATTCTATTGCTGCACGGTGGAGGGTATTCAGCCCTCACTTGGTCACACTTTTGCGTAAGTAATTGAGAGGTGATTTTTTTTCTCCTTCATTTTTTTTTTTTTTTTTTTTTTTCAAATGAATTTGTGACTGAATGATGATGGTATGTGTGTGATATTTTAGGTGGAAATAACACACATGATCCATTGTCAGTGTTTGTCGGTGGATTTGAGAGGTCATGGGGACACAGTGACCGACAATGAAGAAGACTTGTCCGCTGAGACTTTAGCAACGTAAGTTAATTTCAAATGTGTCCAATTTGATTTGATTGAATTGCTTTTGTAGAGATGTTGGCAATCTGATTGCGAAGATGTATCCAGATGATACTTGCCCCCCGATACACTTGGTTGGACATTCAATGGGTGGAGCGATTGCAGTTCATATTGCCAATATGGAACTGATTCCATCGTTGGTGGGTGTAACAGTCATCGATGTAGTTGAAGGTACAGCCATGGAGGCACTCGCCAGCATGCAAAGCTTTTTAAGATCTCGACCCAATTTCTTCAAGAGTATACCAAATGCAATCGAATGGTGCATTCGCAGTGGACAGATAAGAAACATCGACAGCGCCAAGGTTTCTATGCCGGGACAGATAATCAAGTAAGAAATAAAAGCAGACACAGTTTAGATGAAAGTTAATTTAGAGATAAGTTAAACTTGTCGATTGGGACAAATGTCTCTTATTACTCACTCGTTTTGGGCTAAAAATAGCTGCCCAACACTCGGCACATATGAATAATTTGCTTTATCTCTCGGTATGAATACTAACGTTTTTAGTTAGAATTTCATTTATATTTCAGTGCGTTATATGATTACGTTATCTTGAGACTTGTAGTTCCAGAAGAAGGATGAGAATTTAGAAGACAGTCTATTGCTTAGACTTGGTTTGCTATGCTGTGGTTCTCTATTGTTTGGGCATTAGGTACACACAGATAAGATTAGATTATTTGACAGTTAAGACTTAGTACCCGTATCACTGCGCTCTGGTCATACTTTATGTGATATCTTTGGGTGAAAGTTCATTCATGATATCGGATTTATTAATAAATTCGGCTAAGAGTTAGGTGAACTGGCAGTAATGTGTTCTGCTCAAGGTAAGGTCTACTTAAGAGATGTAGACATGTGGCGAAGTATATGCTCTGTTTCTGTTTCTTAGTCTTCGTTACACATTCGTAGAGCCTATAGTAGTTTTTACAGGGTCCCCTTTAAAATCCAGTAACAATTCCAGGAAGCCGTGGAAGTTTTTTTTTTGTTCTTCTAAGGAAAGATGTTGGTAACAACATGTCCATTAGATGAGCTAGCTCCATTAGCATGCTAGTGGACTATAGATTGGCTTTGGCATAATACATATTTAGGCAAGATCTCTCACAGATAGTTGGTTTTTGCCATTGTAATCATAGCCAATGTGTCCAGGTACCCAGATTAGGTGAAATCTATTGATGGTGTCTTATGTTGTTGGCAGTTCAAAGCAGTCGTAGACTATTTTCGAGGTTAACATAAATGTGATGATAGTAATTAGGGATTCTTTACTGATAGAGAAAAAATAGATGTCCTTGCTTGTTATTTACTTATTAAGGTTCTCTTTAAAGCAGCTACTGTGCGACTGTTTATTGAGAGACAAGTTTAAATTGTCGCCCCTTTTGCTTACACTTATCCACATAGATTGTTGCTTTTGTTTCTTAGTTTTCTATCTTATACAGATTCATTCCCCTGTGGCGCTAACAGCATGTAGCCATCTAAAAAAAAAAAAAAAACACTGTGGGGCTGGCAGACCGGTATAGGCCATGGCCTAGTTTTCTGACGCTCATTTGTGTTGCTCAAGTTGTCATTTTTGTCACATCTGAGCGGGGCCTACGGTTTATCGCCGAGTCCGAACGGCACTCCTTAAAAGCTTTTTCGTAGGCAATTTTTTACTTTCAGAAGTTTGCCATTGCCCGCCGAAAGGGTGATGGCGATTTGAAGAATTGTTGGTGACCCAGCCAGGAATCGAACCCAGACTCTCTGCGTGATAGTCCAATGAGCTAACTATCACGCCATCGCCATCGCATGTAGCCTTCTACTCGTGATTATATTTGGTTTCCGGCAATATGTTTCAACTTCGCTACCTTTTCTCTAACTGCCGTGACTCTTCATCTCCTGTGCGACCATCAGAAGTAAAAGAGGTTGGTTTGGTTATGTCCTGTATCGCTCCGTCAAACAATTTCCAATTCACTATCGCCCATGATGTGTGTTCAACAATTCTACGTCAGGTGTGGCTTTACAAAATTTGGAAAATCGTTTGTTTTTTGCGCATTCCGAACGATTTCTTGATCTCTTAAGTTTTTCGTAGTCTTCTTCGACTCTTCTACAAAATGTGTGTCGGGAAATGCCTCGGCTTCCTTGGCCGTTTCTGCCAGTGTATGCAGCAGTTTTGATAATACTGTTTTTGAATTTTATTTTACATTTCTGATTCGCCAATTACAGAGTAAGGCAACTAAAAGATATTTTGTATCGTTTTGTCAAAACAATAGTTGGTTTTCTACCTTCCAAATGAGATTAATAACTCTATTAACCGAGGAATTCATTAGTTTATTGGAGCTGAATTGTTGGCTGAAAGAATATCTTTTGTCTTATTTCGTTGAGCTCTGAAATGTGTTCAGCTGTTTCGTCTTCTTCAAGACTCCGGTGAGTCGATTAGTTTCATGGTATGGTAAGTGGTATCTTACCTGTGAGGTAATCTACAAAGTTTTTGATATCATACCGACTTGGATTTGGCATTTTTGTTGAAGGGTAGGATGGCTTGTTTCGCCTGTCTTAGACCAGAGCTATTTTCCTTTTTTTTTTTTAGAGCTTAACACTCAAGAGTGTATGAATACTCTTATAAAATGCCAGAGCATGTTAAGTTTTTCGGAAATGGGATAGAGAGAGAACGATTTTTGGGCTCAGTGGCTATTTCGCTCCATGAGTGGCATCCAACATTTAATAGGGAGACTGATTAATAGTGTAAATTGACTTGTTGTTGTTGTATTTTAGTCAACCATTCATCTCACATGATTTTGGTTGCCTGAAAAAAAGAATTTCTTTCGGTCGCGGTTGGAATTGAACGCCGAACCCTCCGATTGAGAAGTCAATACACTACCACTTGAGCCACGGCCACCCACAAGATGCAGCTTGAGTGCTGCCAGCCATTAATAGGTAAATTCACTGCTGGTTTAGCCATGGAGCAAAAGGGTTCAGGTCCATAAAAGGGAGTTATTGTAACATGTCTAGCCAGTTTGACAGGCTTTTCCATGCCACCAATTCCTTCATGACCAGAAAGCCACCGTAGCTTGGTCTAGTTGCTAGAGCTTACTTTGTTGGAGGGTTTTGAAGTACATGACTGATTTGAAGTCAATGGTAAGCGAGTTAAGGGCATTAATTACTGCTTGACTGTCCGTGAACATGTGGATAGTTACATTGTATATATGCTTGGCACATTCTTGAATGACGTGGAGTTCTGCCTGCAATATACACTGCGGCTTTTAATCATTGATAATACTTTTGGTGACGCTTTTTAAATCTCTTTAGGAATACTATCAAGATCTACAGCCTTGCTATAGATCTTATTATTTTCGCAGTGGTTTAGTCTTCACAAGAAACCATGACCGTGACCGCGTGACACCTTATCGCTACCTTTTCTCATCTTTAACCGGAAAAATGTTACAAGCTTGTTCCTCCTTGCTGCGGCGTTGATTGTTTCGTCCCGCAAGTGAAAACATATTATTTTCTCTCTTTTTGAAAGGTATACTCATAGTTGTAGTTGGCGAACAAAATTGTTCTTTAAACAGTTGATGTTCCGGATTTTGTAATTTGAGGGTATCCATCACAAATTGATAATCAAGCGCCATCAGTAAACCATGGTGTGCGTCTCGTAGTTTCTTACTGCCGCTATCAATTAAGTAAAGACTTTATCTCACTCACAGCCAATGTGTCTAGATTCTACTGGTTAAACTCAAACTGTTGAGATTCCATAAACCTACCTTTGTCCGAAGTTGATAGTCAAAAGTCGTCAAAATTTGATCGGCCCTTTTCCGAGACATAATTTGCAGAATTTAAGTTCAGAAATGTACGTTATAATTCCTTGAAATCACCAATTACTTACTTAATTAGGTTGCATTACAGTACGGGGTTGAGCTGGTCCTAAACTAACAAGCGGTTTCACAGTCGCGTTCATGTTCTGTTTCTTCCGCCTTCGCGCTAAATTCTTTAACACAGACAAGTTTGTAACGTATTGTACTTGTTTGGTATAGCGACATAAATTTCCTTACGTCTGCTATATGATCAACTACGATTTTAGCGTTCAGAGCCTCCCATCCCCCAATCACTCGGCAGCAGTCTTTGGCAACAAATGTGTCAGTTTTCCTTGCTATTTTTTTTATCGGTTTTCCACTTCACCCTTTCAGCATTCAAATATTCTTAGATGGCTTCGTGTGTAAATAATGTCACGTTTTTAGGACATTTCTGTTTTTCTATGACTGTTATACATTTCGCCAACTGTTGCAGAATTTATTGGGCTATGTCACAGTAGTATCTTGAGATTTCCTGCTTTTGTCTAAAAAAAAAAATGTTTTTGTCATGGCTCTTACTATAAAACCATCATTATTAGAAAGTGTTTTATTTCACGCGCAAATTCATCTGCACTGCTTGGCTCTTCAAAGGTGAAAAGACTAATCTGCGTAGATATTACGAATGCATGCGTACATGCCCGATAGTTACGCTGACAATGCTTCTTGACCTCCCATATCTGTATACAAATATTGTAAGAATTACGGCCTAAAAAAAATCCACCAAACTAATTGAGCACATGAAGAGATTGAATAATCCCCACTGCTATCCTCAATGGCGGTCCGTATCAATTGCTACTTAAAGTTCGCATTCGAAGCCGCAATTATACTCAAATCCTCCATATAATACCTAAATCCTTACGATAATGGTTTAAAAACGTCGATGGAAGTCTGGGCTGGAATTCTTGATTATAGCCAAAGAATGGATTCGAGAAAACCTCCAAACATGGTACATATATTGTAAAATATCTAAAGAGTCTTCTCGAATTATTTTATTTTGAGATTTAGCTGGTTTGTGACTATTAAATCCGGTATTGTTAGGTTTATTGCTTATGTGTCCGAAATACATTTCGACTGTTGGTATTTTTTTTCTAGGTACAAGAGTTAACTTGTACTTTTATGTACGAATCTAAACAAAAATTACAATTATATGAATTTATGCTTTGTCATCATAGCTGTGGCACAAAAAAACTCGCAACCAACGAACTTCCTCTACAAGACGATGCGGAGGAATCAACAGAAACATCGACATTTACACATCCATTGGTAATTTCTGAAGACGAAGAGACAGCGGAAAATGCAGAAAATGCAACGTCACCGACATCCTCCTCATTGCCACCATTACCACCAAGTGACGACTTTAAAAAACCATCGCCTACTAACGATGAAAGCAATAAGAAGTAAGTTCTTCTCAAGGTTCTCTCACCTAAGTTTCATACGAATTACTCTAATTACAGATACACATGGCGTATTGATCTTTCAAAATCAGAAAAATATTGGGTTGGTTGGTTTTCTGGTTTAAGTGAGAAATTCCTCAGTCTGAGGGTACCAAAACAATTACTCTTGGCAAGCATCGATGGTTTAGATAAGACATTAACCGTTGGTCAAATGCAAGGTAAAGTTTTGAATGACTCTTTTGAATGAAAGTTAAAATTTCTCATTTTCTAGGTAAATTCCAAATGCAAGTACTAGCCCGTTGCGGCCATGCTGTCCATGAAGATCGTCCACACGAGGTCGCCGAAGTAATTAGCTCCTACTTGATTCGAAATCGTTTTGCTGAAGCTGCTGGTGAGTTTCGTTCTCACATGCCAGCGTGTTAGGAAATCTCAAACGAAAACGGCGGAGAAGATTTGTTCACTTTGAAATCATTTTGTGTGATTAAATTTTCTTGCTACGTTTATTGTCTTTTGTCTGGAGTAAAAAGGGAACGTACTGCGTTTTGAAATTTTTGTCCCTACATCCAATTAACCGCCAATCTCCGTATAACGTAAATCGGCGCCACCGAAAAGGCTAAATTTATTCGATTTTCTTGTTTATCTTTTCCAGCTTTTAGTGCCACTTCCATTAAGTGTGCATTTATTCGCTATTATATTTATAACATTTATGTATATGTGATTTCTAATTTATGCTTAAAAGTGTATTTATTAAAACAAAAACAACAAACCGGAGCAGCTCTGGAACTTTTTGCAGGGTTACTTTAAACAACTTTGCCAACTAAGTAGACGCATTTGTCTGATTGATTTTTTTTTGTGTACATAAATACTACTAATGGTAACGAAATTAGTATCGTCGGCTATATTTATTCGATTAAAATGAATAAAAAACAAAACAAAAAAGAAAACGAAAACAAAGGAAGTTATTACTACACACACACTCATATATTTAATTATGTATTGGAATTTAAAAATAAAAAGAAAAATTAGTTTTGAAGCATTTGAAGTGTTGTTCACTAATTGAGTTTCAGTTGATGAAAATGCAGCCTTGTTTTCTTAGCTCAATTTGCTTCTCCAGACCTCGGATTCGCCGTAAGCGTGCGGCAATTTGTCCTTTGACATCGTCCCGGTATTTTTTACCTTCGCCGAGCTCTTCCATCTCTGCGAGCCAATCGGCACGTTCAGATATTTGTTCAAGTACTGGAAATGAAAATTAAAAAGAAATGAATTTGTTGAATTTAATTCTGTTTCAAATCAGAGTAAGTGTTGAAAAAATATGGAACGACCGTGCTAGAAAAATGGGAGCTAGAACATTTCAGAGAATTAAGAACCGTCATTCCTTAATTATTTACAGGAAATTTGCACCTGGAAAAGAGGATAACAAACTGTGTAACGAGTCTTCCAGTTGTAGTTTTCAAATCCTCTTTGAAAGAAAGAGGAGAGAATATGAACAAGCGTTCTTCGCCGTTTCTAGCGGAATGCACACTTATTTAACATTATATAATTAGGTGTAGCTACAGTTAAAGGTGGTCCTGGGCCTCAATGAATAAACTTCTAAATTTATCCTGGTCCAGATTCATAAGATTACCTTTCGTAAAATACTGTCCGATTCCTCGGCGGTCACATAATACGCCAGATAAGACTTTCAATGTGATTTTATGGAGACTGATAGTAGTTGTCGCAGTTTAGAAGGTATCCTCCTTTCAGACCGAGCAAACGGTGCTGGGATTCGATTTATCATATTTTATGTGGCTCTCAACCAAGTCGTGTCCTGCTACCTTAAATACTTCAGCAGGCAGGCCATCCCCACCGGCGGCTTTGTTATGATTAGATATTTTTCTATCTGTACTTCACACTTTTCACACATGTTGGATGATTCGTTTAAGTCGATAGCGAAAAACTTTAAAACGTTGTTTTTGTAGTAGTATTTTTCCATTTCCTCGATTGCAAACTTCTCGCGCTCCTCTTAGCAAGGACCGATCTCGTTCTTGTATGCATACCCGCTTCATATGAGAGTTTTTAGTTTTATGTGCTTGCAACGATTTTTAGTTGAATAAACGCTTTCATGGGGATGGCCGCGTGATATCCTAAACTTGCAACTTTTCTGAAGCATTCCTGGCATTGACGGAACCGTTTTATAACTGTACTTTATTGGCCGGGCATTTACAATGGGTGAACGACACAATATTTTTTAAAAAACAGTTCAACGAAGGAAGAACCTGCTGCCTGCTGAAGCACAAAAGCGACATTTCCAATGGCTCTGTTGTTATGTTCGAAGAAGAAATGGAATACTTCATTTTTGGCAAAGCGCTAGAAACAATAAATAGGAGATGGACTCTCAGAATTGAACAGATATTTTTTCAAAGTTTAAGGGATCACTACCGGATATCTTGGATCAATCATGAATAAAATAATGAGGGGCTGTCGGATGCCTATCCATTTTACAGAGAGCCACCATATTCGTAACCGTAAGGGCGAAACAAGGCAAATTACAACTATCGATGAAGCTAATATCACATACTTTGAAAATACGTGAAACTTTTTTACGGCAGTTGGAGCAGTAGCTGCACGGCAGCCCATGAGGCTTTAACTACGGACAGTAATGGAAAAACATCAAATCTCTTGATCGTCTTTAGCTATTTGAAAAAAAAATCTTTTTATAAACTTCCCGAAGTTATTAATGGACGGCGCTAAGTTCTCAAAATATGGTATATGTGCACCATACGCATATACCATTGCTACGCTATTGTGTCGTAAAAACAAAAGTTAAATGCATACCGGGAATAAGAAGAAAATTCAAAGTTGAATACACTAAGGCAGTAGAAAAGGTTCGCTTTAATGTGGGGGAAGATTTTATACTCAAACAGCATATTGACCAGGAGGATAGGCAATGACGTGACAACCCTTCAGAAAACTCCTAATAATTGAAGAAAATCACTAGAAATTACGGGATAAGAATGATTCAAAATAGAGAACCGAATATCTGAATTGTTGTTTTTCAGAACACATAAACTCAAGTCCTGACATCTATGTATATATTAACACAAGATAATTCAAACTTACACTCGTTAATTAGATCTTCTGGTTCGATATTCGATTCATCCACGATTTCTGGCCTTCTCTTTGGCTTCAAACAATTCTCAGATTGGCGAATGCCACTCATCGCTTCCTGTAGCTTCAATTTAGCTTTATTACATGGAATCTTGCCATCAGGATTCGGACGATATCTGACAAAAGAAACGTATTAACAAAGAATTACTCTTAAAATCGAATTAGTAAGAAACTTTTGCATTTCATAAGCTCCACTCGCAACAATTGCATCAAGGCTCTTCCTTTTTGCTACACGAGCTCTTCGAATTATTTCTAAGGCTCTTGCATTCTCATCCACACACTTTGGGCCCATTGACGGCGGTGGAGCTGGTAGTGGGTCGCCATTTCTCAAATGATAGTTAATTTGCTTCCTGATTTGCATGCTTAACTTGGATTCGGCCATCAACACTTAGTGAAAAACGGGAAGAGTAATTTGGAAAGTATGTTATGTTACGTGGTGAGTGGTGACCTACATTTTAATAAATCGCTGGTCTCCTTGCTGTATTCCACTTTGGGGGCATGGAATAGACCACCCTGCGGTATACGCTCGCTTGGCCATTTAATTTTTTCTTCGGACATCGTAAGCAATAGCAGTGAAACTCTTTGTTATGTATAATGTAAATTGATAAAAAGATTATAAAATAAAGAAAATCGCAAATATATTCAAAGCTAAGCTAAAAAAAAACAAATCCTTTGATGTCATGGTTACCGGCATTTCTGTTTTATGGTTATGATGACTTTTTACGATTTTGTTTGTTTTCCTTTAATAGTTCATCGTAGTGGGTCGTTAAACAAGTGTACGATTTCATATTGAGTAGCTGCGGAGAAAAAATCTGCGCGTTGCATTAGCTTATCGCATTCATTGGATAGAAGCCTGATTAATTCTTAGATCTTTGTCCAGTCCACATGAGATTCAATCTATACAGATTTCAGTATCGGCACCCGGATCTTATAAGCGGGATAAATGACCATCAGGGTTGTTTCTCAGGGTATTTTTGACTACATCAACCGTCTTCCATTCACCAGAGCTTTGACATTTGTTTGTTGTCTTGGGTCATAAACAATGCTCTCGAACAGTTTTTCAAGGATTCAGGAAAAATTCCATGTTTTGGAAAGCTAAAAAAGGGTTTTCAGAATTTTTGCCAAATAGCCGACAAAACCTTTTGAAAACATTAAGCGCAGATCAACATGGTATTAATCTTTAAATTTCGAATCGTAAGCTTCGGTTATAATGCTGGAGTATTGTCTACCAAAATCAATGACCTACACTAACGAGTGACTTATTATTTCCGCAAATACATCTGCGACTATTTGTAGACCATCAGGGAATATATGGAGGAGCTTTAAGGTATAAACGTATCATAATTGTCTTTTGTGAAATATAGGGTTTACAAGTATCTCCAGCTAGCTGCCTCCAGTTACGCACGCTAAGTTGGCTGAGGTCCCCTTGCACGTCACCTGGGTCACGGTGTTCCTCTACTGCGCTGTCCCTCGGGGGCGGATTCAAAGACTTTTCGGACAAGAGCGTTTGTGTCCATCCGCTCTACATGACCCAGCCATCTCAGTCGTTTTACCTTCTTTTTTTCTGGCCAGGCCAATGTCGCTATACAGCCCATACAGTTCGTCGAAGAGAAACCAATGAACGATGACAGTCGTGTTAAACAACAAATCTCGAAAATCAAAGCTTTAATGACAATCTAAATCTGGGCAAAAGTAAGTCATGTATCTAATTAATTATGATTTTCAATACTTTCTTGAACTAATTCCATTTATAGTTACGTTAAAGAACATTTTGGGAGAAGAATGTTTGTGAAAATGACAATAATTTCTTTAAAGAAAACTTCCGGATGTCGCGGCAAGTAGGTGTATAACTTGCTATGCAACGAGCTCCAAAGTATGGGCAAGCGAGACACAAATCTCAGAAAATGTATTCCATTGCAAAAGAGAGTGGCTATCAGGTTATACGCTCTAGGATCATTATCGGAATACCGAAGTATTGCAAATCTGTTTAGAGCTGGAAAAACTTCAGTTTGCAAAATTGTAAAATCGTTTTGCGAAGAAATGTGGAATGTCCTATAGCCGAAGTACGAGTATTTAAATTTTCATCCACTTATCAGGCAACTAGTAGACGAAAATGTCAGTGGCTTCGAAAAATTAGGATTTCCACAGTGCCTCGCCGCTATTGGTCAATACAATAAATTAAATGTTTTAAGCACAAGCATCCATTCTCTCATTCTTTAGATGGTTGTCATATTGAGGTCAAACCGTCTGACGAAGATGCTACAGATTACTGCAATTATAAAGGATGGTATTCAACAGTTCTTCTAGCTGTGATGGACTGTAGGTTTGAATTTTTTGTATAATAAATAAATATGTTAAGATTCTAATATAAATTAATCATATATAGATAAAGATTCCTTTACGTCAACGTCGGCAGGCCAGGCCATCACAATCAACAACACCAAACCCCATTCTGAAGGTGAGTTCCAAGAATATTTGTGGTGTTGACGTTCCCGTGGTTTTGATTGAGGATTCCGTATTCCGCTCTCCGGAAATGGTTATGAAGTTATGAAACCATACCCATATAGCCCAACGGCAGCTGACGAACAAAACAATTTTAACTATATCGAAATGTCGAGGAGTTGTTGAAAACGCCTTCGGGCTTTAGAAAGCACGATTCAGACGAATTTGGTAAAGGATTGGACAACCACATATTATTCATTTTTTAATTTTTCAAAATGTTTATTAAATGGAGCCATAACTTCATCACCTATAGAATAACATAAATACATATTATGTAAATTAATAAACAGTTTTAAACAAAAGAATGTAATAATTTTTTTCACTCCCGACGAGGCTGTCCTGGGCAAGCAGTTCCATGTTGAATCTTTTCAGGCCACCTATGATTTGATAAACCTTGTTAAAGAGGTGCCATTGAGGGAGAGGGAGACCGATCGGACTGATCGATTTCTTCTCGTTTCTTAAAATAAAATGGGTATATAAATTAGATTAGAATTCGCCAAGGTTTATTTAGATATAATAAGCCAGACAATCTTACCTGTATCGCTTTGTGAGGTTGTGTATTTTCATTTTTACTTTCTCCGGCGTAAAAGCAATATCCATCGGTTGCAGATTGTTGGCCATTTCGGCGTAAACGTGACTATTTTTTCTTTTGCCATGGAGCTCGCCAATGTTCTCATACCACAATTTGACCAGAGCCCCCTCCTCTTTGAGCGTCCACACTTTTCTTTCTTTATATTTTTTTTTCCATATTTTTGCTATTGTCTAAAAAATTTACAAATTGTATAAAAACTTTGATATATTTCTATTGAAAATACTACCACAATTGCTTTGACATCTAATGCAAATTGAACACCAAATTAAACTGAAGTTCAAGCTGTAGGCTTGTTTGGTTTGATAACCTCTCAGGGACGAATGAACTCAAGGGGATTTTAACTAGATTTCGCCGAAATGACAAGATTTCGAAATCTCGGAGATTTGGAAAAGTTGGATGAAATCTCGCGATTTTTTTTGGTGGGAACGTACATTGATATATCTTTTTTTGGCGATAGGAAATATCTTAGTCCGGTATTACACGGTGACTTTTGAGTCACGACTCACACAAGTGCAAAAGAGAAAGAAGATCAGATAAAAAATCACCAACCTTGTGAGTCGTCGGGCAAAATTTCAATGACTCTTTTTAAGTTTTCTTCTCTCCTTGTTCGTTATTTTTCTAAATTGCTTTATTTCTATTCGTTCTTCATGGAGGGTGGTTCGCAAAAAAAACGGAAGAAATTTTTTGGTCAAAGGAATCAGGGAAAAATTCAAAAATTTTTTTGAGAGACTGAATCGTTTGTGCTTAAAGCGAAAGAAGAAATAAAAGAGAGTTGTCAAAAAGAGTCACAGAATAGAAAATTAAAAGAGAACTGCCAAAAAGAGTCATGACTCAAAAGTCACCATGTAATACCGGACTTAATAAAATGTGCATAGTATTTTGATATATGCTTTAAAAATAAAAATAATAAAAAAATAAAACATGCTGAGCATTTTGATGTATGCTTTAATCTGACCACTTTAATTATTAAGGTACAAGATATTCTGCTGGAATGTCCGATATGAAGATATATTTATCATGCAATATCGAATCCCATGAATTGTCATCTGAAGACTCCAAATGATTTTTTGTTTTATGTGACAAGAAAAGTCTTTATTCAATTATGCCATTCAGCTGTGGCATGCAAACGCGTTAAGAAACATAATTCATAAACAAATCGAACAAACCCTGTTCTTGACAAAGGTAGATTTGTTTACATGTATCTGGGTAAAAAAATATATTTTTAAAATTGGCTCGAATTTCCTACAAAACAAAAGATAGAAATGATTTCAACACGAACTCCAGGTAAACTAGATTGCTCAAACTCTTACACCTTTATATTTGCAACACATCCCATTTAGATGAAACATTGGAATTCGCCAACGATTCTAATATCGTGCTTAACTACAAGGATTGTGCTTCCTATATCGACAAGAATGTTTACGATCGATCGAAAATGACTCAAGGATTCGTCTGGCATCAGATTGTCGTCCACCATCGGGGGAAATTCTCCCAGAGATCAATTCTTGAAGCTTTATTTCAGGCTGTTGGCGATGAAGAGTTCTTTCCCATGGTTTACGAAGTAAGAAAACGAAAATAAGTTCTGGTCATTTCAATGCGATTATAAATGTCCCCCTTTAAGGAAGGAGCCAAAGCAGATCGTTTCTTTGTTCGACAGTGCCAAGGTGCTTTGGATAAATTATTTTCCAAGAATCTCTATCTTTACATGGCGAATGGAACTACGATCAAACTCGAAGTTGTTCTCAATGTCGCCGAATACAAGTTTGGACAGATTTCTCCAACAAAACGAATAGAAAAGGCTTTGGAGGGACTTTTTAAGACTATGGAGAAAGGCGGCATTTTGAACTTAAGTGAATTCGCCAAAAATCCAGGTAACTTCTGTTGATCTCTTGCGAGAAACTGATTGTATTTGTATTTGGGGTTTTAAGAATTCAACGATATTGCAATAAACCTGAGAAACAAAGCAGTTCTTGATGTGTTGTGTCGATCTATATTTCGCAACGAGGATCAATTTAGGCGTGTGAATGGTATGCGCTTGAAAAATAATAACATAACCAGCCTACAACCTATGAAGGTCTTTAACGGATGTGAATTTGATATCTTGGACCTTAGTGGCAACCTTGTAAGTGATTTTCTTTAACTTATCTCCTTGTACTAAACGATTTCTTGTAGTTGTATTCCTCATCGCGAATTTATAAGGAGCTAAAAGAGATCAAAATGGAAGAACTATTTCTTGAGGGTAATCCAGTGACCGAGGGAGAAGATTATCCTTTAAATATGAAAAATTTGTTTGCTAATTTTGTTAAGCTGGTAAGAGCTGAAGTAGATTTCTTTTCAATGCGATTGGAATTCGTTTCGTTTTAGGATGGCAAGACCATTGAAGAATTGCGAACAATTCCTATGCAAGTGGACAAAGACGATGGGGACTCTGACGGGAAGCTAATTGATCCCATGAAGCCGAATCGAATGAAAAAATATGAAAATGACGACAACTGGAATTCGATAACAGTGGGTATATTTTTGTTGTGCTCCTTTGGTGCGGGAGAAAGCTGAATATTCTGGTATTAGATTCTTCGGATCTCTCGTGTTCGAGGTCTTGATCCTTTTGAAGGTTTCTACTTGGGACCTAGTCGCGTCTTAGTAATTAGTTTATCACACTAAGCTATGTGAAATCTGCGATCACTTAATCCGTGAAGTTGAGAACACATTAATTCTGTGACTTTGCTTTCTACTTCACTTGTCGTTGTTACAAAGATGATTTAGAATGCGACAAAGTATCTTCTTCATGAAGCGTTTTTGTTTATTGTCCAACTCTCGATCCCGTAGATTGGAATTCGTAAAATCAAGGATTTGTCAAGAATCATCACCTTGCGGCTCTCGAAGTAAGTTGTGTGTACAAAAAACACTCAGGCTTTCAGGGTTTCAGGCTTACTTTTCTCATGTTTTCGCCCACCGCCGGTTTGCGATGGAGGATTCTGATGTCGTTGGCATACATTATCATTAATATCCGACACATGCACTACGTAGAAGGTATTCGAAATTCGATTTATGTAATGTGATGTGGTAATAATTAAGGAGTTGCAATCAGATAAATGTCGAGAACATCTCCAAAATGCATAAACTAAAAGGAAGACCGTAAAGTATTTTAAATAACTTGGCAGAAAAAGTTAGAATATTGCAAAAACAACGTCAATATTTCAAAAGGGCAGTTTTACGTACACCAAAACGTCGGTAAAGAACGAGGGGTAATCCTTTGGACTTATTACAGCGGAAATGGCAAAACTGATAGAGTACGTTTTGAGTTAGACTGTGTAAAAGTAGTTATTACATCACGTTTAGTAATTACCTTCATAACTTATAAGATAATGCAAAGTTGAAGCGCGGGCACACGAGTTAACAACTTAACGACTGCGCCACAACGAAGAAAAACTTGAAAATGCACAGGAATAACTGCTTAAGTAAAATATCGAAGTTTGTCTAGGTATAAAAAGTACAAAGAATTCTCGTGAAGTACCATTCACTCGACTGCCATGCACCAAGGGGTAAGAGGTCGTAGGCCTATGTTAGGTGTTTAAGTATTTAAATGTGATTTTTTCCCGAGGAACTGTTGTAAAATTATATAAGCTATTTCCTACAAAGCATTTGGAATTGTATTGAGTGTGATGCACAAGGATTTGAGGTATTTATACAGTATGCCGTCTATTGTTGTATGAACCATTTTTCGCTTAGGGGGACGGACTACTTCATTGATGGCTGCTTACGAATTTTCCTCCTTAGCGTTGTCCAGTGAGGAAATCACGCTGACTCCATGTCAAGCCTTTCTTCATGAAAGGCATAC
Organism: Volucella inflata; assembly: GCA_928272305.1. NCBI lineage: Eukaryota > Metazoa > Arthropoda > Insecta > Diptera > Syrphidae > Volucella > Volucella inflata. Next base: position 78,865,424 of record OV743718.1, read on the forward strand.
GTACAGAGCTACTACCAACTGCAGATGTTCCCATTGCAAGACTTTTCGACTTCCTTTAGTTAGGATGCTGCTTAAACTCTCCTTTTTTTCGCAAGAGCATCTCTTCTTTCTTGTTTCTGCCTCAGTGCTTTTCCTTCCCGGGGTTAGTTTTTATTGCAGTTACTTTTTGTGTGCCTCTTCTTTCGTTTGCTAAAATTTCTCATCGTTGAGTGTTAAATGGAACAAACTTCTATGGGATAACTCATCGAAAATTGTTTTCGTTGCATTTCGTGAAGATGAAGTTAGTGTGTTACCAATAATATTCATGCAACCAGCTCACCATAAACTCTAGCTATTTCTGAGGTTTTAACGCTATGCTATTTTTCCCATGTTTTATCTTATTTTCAACGGAGAGTGAAGCTCTGTAAGAGCGGTTGCTAGAATGCAATCAGATACTACACTTGCACTTCTCAAGTTGGCATATTTGTTCGAATAATATGATCACTCCTTTTTATTGTCGGTGGGACTATCAAAAACAAAGAGAGGGAGGTTGTTATATAGATATTTATAACCGTGTTGCGTTCTGACATATTGATGAATTCATGCAGTTTTAATGCATATTACAGTCATAATAGAATGTGTTTTCTTCTACAGAAGCAATTTTTATGTTTGTATGGCCGAACCTTTGCAGGGCACCTGCTAAATCGATTAAAAAAGTCTGATGACTCTCCGCGTCATCTACCTTACGAAAAAGGCGCTACCCTTTGACGATATAGTCGCTTTATAGCTGTTTCATTGCCAACGTCATCTCAGCTGCCTTTAGTGTGGAGATCATCTCTCGAAGCCTTGGGTCCTGCCACTGCAAGGTCGCTACCCAATTCTCGTCTGCTTCCTCCACCTGTTGCTCCCCTTCCACTGTTTGCCGACTTAGAGCAGCAACTTGTGTCGCCCTTTTTCCAGGCTGTTGAACCGTTTCGTACTCAAATTCTTGCAGTCTGAGCCGCCACCGACCCACTCATGGAATTAATTTTGCCTTATTGCTGGTCGCAACTTTGGCCTCACAGTCTGTGACAACATTGAAACGTCTTTCCACTATCGCTAGGATTTCGAGCTCGTGCTAGTGGTATTTCTTTTCGTCTTCTTCTTGAAAAGCTCAAAAAAAGTCTACATCATACAAAGCCAACAAAATGCAACTGCTAATTTCAACAATCAGATCCAACGTCAGTGCATAGCCAAGCTCACGGTGACCTTTGGACAGAGAAGAAAATCTTCAAGTCAATGACCGCAGTCTACAACATTCACACAGCAGCTGCTCTCAAAGGGCGTATGTACCCGTTTGTTTGGGTTTTCTCTTTAGTTTCGCTGATCACCTTCCACCACACCAACAGCAAGGTTAAATGCTTTAAAGACAAACCCGTTGCGTATTCTCCACTCGATTAATAGCCAAATGCGCACGCTGGATTTTGTTATCCCACTTCTGAGATGTTAAAAAAAAAATAAAATAAATGGAGGGCTGCCTCCGTAGACGATTGGAACTACATTCGAATTTACAGTTTCCACTGCTGGCTTTTATACCATTTCGTTTATAACATTACATACGTAACAATTTCATCCTTTGAATATAACACTAACCTGTCTGGTATTTTGTTTGTAGATATCCAACAAGAAAAATTACTCAAAACGCGAACTATTAGATGCATTTTTCAATGCCTTTCCACCGGAATTAAGTGAAATATACCCCTGCAATTATAAGGTAAGCTCCCTACGTCTTATCAAATCTTTCTTTTTGTAAATTTATAATTGTTTAAAGGAAAACTCAACAGAACACATGTTCTTCGTCCGGGAATGTTATGCCCATCTCAAGTATTTGGTTTATGATTGTAAGCTTAAAATACCTGCTCCAAACCTAGATGAAGAAAAACTCTTCATCCAATTAAGAATGAATGTGAAAAGCTTCGATAGTGACCCGCTGATTGCCATTAAAGCTATAGCGAAGGCGATAGAACAAAGATTTATTGCAAAGGAACGGTTACTGGATTTGGAGGACTTTAATTCAGCTGCTGGTTTGCTTGAGGTTGTCTTTCTCATTGTCATAATCTGTATATATATATTGTTTTTAGGAATTGAGAATATTGAAGTTGACCTTCGATCTCCGAAAGTTCTTAGCCGAGTACTAACACAAGCTGGCAACAGATACTCCAAAAACATATTTGAACTACGACTAGGAAAGAATCGAATAAGAAGTTGCAATTTTGCGAAACCATTTGTTCAGATGTTTCGTTTGAGAGTGCTTGATTTGAGTCACAATAATTTAAAAGATTTTAGTGATTTTATGGAGCTAGAGAAACTTCCGATAAAATCCTTAAACTTAGACGGAAATCCACTTTGCGATTTATATAGTTATGCCCCGGAATATATAAATGCTGCGAAGAGCTTGTTTCCTGACCTCACAAAGTTGGTATGCGAAAATGCACTCAAATCAATTAAAATTGTTAACACTAGTTGCTTATAGGACGGTGTCGAAATAAGTACACTGAATACATTAACGACAAAGAAGAACTTCTTGTGCGATATAGACGGGTATGACTTGGTGGATCAGTTTGTGACTCATTATTTCACCCTGTTCGAATCTGACAATCGTTTAATTTTAAAAGGTTTATTTTTAGTTTTCCGCAAGGACAAACAAGTATTCATTATTATGTTTCTGCAGAAATGTATCACCCTAAAGCGATTTTCTCCATGACATGCAATTATAGTATGTCAAATCTAAGTGCATCAAATACAAAACGAATTTCGCGATACACAAATCTTTCAAGGAACATTCTGAAAATGTCGGATTTCTCAAGAGCAATGGGATCGCTGCACAGCGGATGTGATGAAATTTGCCAGGCATTGGCAGCAATTCCAAATGTGGAGCATGACATAGTTGGGTTTACAACGGATACTACAACATATAATGTAAGTATGGAAGATCATAAGTTATTGTATGGTTAGTTACAGTTTTTTTATTTTTCGCTTCGAAAATAATGTCTGCAGGTGTAATGTTAAGTATTTTAGGTTTCTTAGTTGTATTACTAGGAACCACCGTCTCTTTAGCAATTCCTTTTAAATTCGGTATTCTGTGAAACCAAGCTAGGGGGAGCTTCATATTGCCAGAAGTAAGACATTTACAAAATACAGAAAAGTTCTAAAAAAATGTAAAATTATTACTATTTTACAACACAACCTAAAGTTGTTTTGTCACAGTTGTAAAGTCTATCGTTTACTATGCGACACAGTCGTTCGACAGCAATGCAAACATCACAAAGTGAAAATGATTAAGAGTCGCCTTTCGATGTAGCAAAAACTGGCAAGACAAATAGAGACTAGACTGTAGTCCGTTCCATACTAATGGGCCAACAATTTACTAACTTTTTCAACAGGCCCAGGTCATGTGCTAACGACTTTATTAAGTTAAATACAAACTGAATTTTAATAAAAATTAGTAAATGACACAATGGCTCGGTTAAACCGAAGAAAAGGGACACATTTTGAATTACGTGGGTAAGTATTAAGCAAAAACCATGACAGTAGTGTTGCTCGCTAAGAGTTGGTGGATAAAAAGAAAGTTGGCGGGTTCGCTGCTTATTCTTATTCGATAAGAGTTCGGTATTAATATTGATACAGGGTTAAGAATTTACATATTATAGGTAATTTCAATGAAAGATTTACTCAATCAGTATTCCTTTTTTTCTATCCAGTAAATTTCGCTATGCAGATCCATTGTAAGCTAGAATCCTTTAGATATACGTAGCCAGACATCTGCATGGATACATTCAAGCAATGTATGCACAACTTGATTCATGGATTACTCATTGTACAATGAGACCTGTGAATGAGTCGGAGTGAGTGCGGGTATTAAAGTTGTTTTGTGCGTAGTTGTGCTGTGTTTATTGGCGATGGCGATGGCGCGATCGTTAGCTCATTGGACTATCACGCAGAGAGTCTAGGTTCGATTCCTGGCTGGGTCACCAACAATTTTTCAAAATCGCCATCACCCTTTCTGCGGGCAATGGCAAACTCCTAAAAGTAAAAAATTGCCTACGAAAAAGCTTCTAAAGAGTGCCGTTCGGACTCGGCGATAAACCGTAGGCCCCGCTCAGATGTGACAAAAATTAAAACATGAGCAACACAAATGAGTGTCAAGAAGCTAGGCCATGGCCCATACCGGTCTGCCAGCGCCACAGTGTTTTTTTTTTTTTAGTTGTGCTGTCGGCTGTCGAAATTCATACTCATTCGTCTCATGGATGCGCTAACTCACTTTCACACTACTCACAAGGGTTGAATATACATGAATGCTTTCGCGAAAGTTCACGAAAATTCAAGTATACCTGTTAATTGAAAAGAAAAAAACATAAAACGCAGAAAAGCATCCCAAAATCGTCTGCGAAATAACGCGATCAACTCGAATGATTCGAATGATTCGAATGCGCTTCCCACCCTTATACAGCATTCACACATACCCAAAATAAAGAATGCTATGGGTAGTGAGTTATGATGAGTCTAAATCATAGGTTGTATGAATCCTGTGAGTTAAGAGACCTCGTTGCATCCATACTCACATGCATTTATAATTCTCTTCACTCACTGAGTGAGGAATCACTGTGTGTAAATTGAATGAGTCTCATGTGTGACTTTTTTGCCATTCATGCAGATCTCTTATACGTACGGTTGTGATTACTTTCTACTTGCACGCGCTATGAGGTCTTCTTCAGCTGAATCGTCCCTCCGGAATACATTCGTTTTCTTTTCTTCTCAGAACAAAGAAATAGCGATTAGCGAGAGTTGGTGTCCTTGCAGAATAAAGGTTATATCTCTTTTAAATGATGTTTAATCAAGTACGTCTGTGTCATGATGATCATTTCTTCACATTCCTCTATAAGTGTTCTCACGTGTAGAGGTTGGTATGTGTTGATTTCAAATCCATACGTTTCTTATGTTTTCGACATTCAGAAGATGTGTTTTGTAGACGATGTTGAAACTAATCTTGTCTCTATATGACAGTTATCAGTGTTGCTGTCTGGTGTTCCGAACTGGATGTTGGCAGAATAGAACCACTTGCGAGATATGGAAATATTCCATCAGCAAAAGTTCTCGCATCACCGTTGATTCGCTGCCGTGAATTCATCCGCCGTAGGCCTCTTGGTGAGGCTTGCCCATTTAAACGTAATGTCCCAACCAAACCTTTAGTAAATTTATACGAATACATACTCGCACAATGAGTCTAATAAGCAGGCTTCAATAAATTTCTTATCTTGTTTTTGTTTAAGGAAAACATGGTGGTGATAACTATAACAGGCGTTTTGAAAGACTTGGCACCATCTCCCATTGATCCAGATATATTAATGGCCTTCTGCCGGACATTTGTGTTGACTCCAGTTGCTAAAAACACGGTAACATAATTTTAATTTAATACTTAATATCGTAAGTAATGTATTTTCTCTTTTGAGGGCATTCTTAAATGTGCAACTGAGTACGAAATAATTAACGATATCTTCAGTCTGACGGAGCCCTCACAGTTCCAACTGCAGAATTCATTTAAATTCGCTCCAAATCCAGCTAAAAAAGCAACTAAAGTTAGTTCCGACGAGAAGGATGGTCTTTTAGTGATGTTTCAAGAGGTGACGATGCTAAAGACGATTTGGTGCAGGAGGTAAACTAGACTTAACATACATAAAACCTTAAAATGTTGGAAAGCTAAAAGAATTATCTCTCACTCAAATCCTAGATTTTTAGATGATGGCAACTGGGACTTCAAACGGTCGCTAGAGATCTTTCTCGAAGAAGGCCGAAAGAATAGCATTCCAGAGGCGGCGTTTAATTTTGTATAGATTTATGATTAGTAAGTGTTTAGCAAGTGTTTGTTCTAAAGCATTTTTTTTATATATGGTTTTATTGTTACCATTAAAAGTCGAGTTGAGATAATAATAAATACAATGTCTACAATTGTCTGGTGTGCGAATTGACACTTATCTTTAAAGTAGCCCACTTGTCTTTTGTCGAGTGATTTGATTGCATTTTATTTCACTATCTGCTACATGTGTCATTCATGGTTTTGTAAAAAAACAAAATAATAAAAAAAAAAACAGGTTCATAAATTATCTGCCCATGGTGATACGGTAGGATTCTTATGAAGTGTTAATTGGGTTCTGGGAGTCATTGATGTATTAAAATTGAAGTTTTCAATGATGAATTATTGACATAAATCTGTCAAGACTAGGTCAAGTCGAGGGTTAATTCCAGTGTATGTATGCTGCCGGTGAATGCTGATTGATGTTAATAATTTCGCTGCACCAGCCTGATGTTCTTTAAGGCTTGAAGCGTAAATAAAATTCATAAGGGATCGCCTTTGGTTTTCAATTATTATTATATGTATTATGAAATTATTTTTAAATTAAGACTACAACAGCTCCTACTTGCCAAACTTCAACAAACTGACCAAACTCTACTAAATGTAAGTGACTGATGCCTTCTTTTAAATAATTAGTTATCTAACTTCGATCCAAGGAAGTCGACAAATGCTTATGGAAGGAATTATCGTTGAAAGGAAAGGACAGTTTTACAAGGTACTACCATAAACATTTTAGAGTAGAGTGAAATGGTTACTGTAATACAGAGGTTTATATGTGAATTCGGTTATGAAGACAACTTATTAAATCGATTGGCTATCTCGTCTTACTAAAACCCAAATGGGGACATCGGAGTCATTTTAGTGTGCGCCAAAGCCTGGGGTGGACCTGGGCCTCAATCAACAAGCGTCTCCAGCTAGCTCGTTCTGGGCTGAGGTCCACTTCCACTTGCGTGCATCAACTGAGTCTCGGTCTTCCTCTACTGCACTATCCCTCAGGGTCGAATTCGAAGACTTTTCGGACCGGAGCATTGGTGTCCATACGCTCTATATGATTCAGCCATCTTAGTCGATCCTCACTATTCTGGCTAGGTCAGTGTCGCTGTACAGTCCATACAGTTTGTCGTTGTATCTCCTCCTCCACTCACCGTCAATGTAGACGGGATCGAAAATCACTCGAAGAATTTTCCTCTCAACGCAGCCAAGAGCACCCGCATCCATGCCCCTATTGTCTATGCCATTCACCCTATCGTAGAATACGCTACGGGGAACGTTTCCATGAAATTCACAACTTTTGATCGTTGAATACGTTCGAAGTGAATGTTTTACTTGTCGGTAAGGTGAATGCGTTTTCAGGCCATCGTAGAAAACGTTCGAATTAAAACTTCCCATACAATTTTTGGCATTTCTCAAACGCAGCTATTTCATTGCGTATTTGGGTGTCTGTTGTAAGGTTGTGCTGGATTTATCAGATTTTTTTAAAAATGTTGTGAGTATACGAATATTTTATTTTTATTTTTAATATGTATTTTTTGTAAATGTATCGTATTGCAGCAAAAAATTGTTGCAGGACTGGGACTATAAAGGTCTTATAGAGGGTAACTTTTGTTGTTCGAGAGAGGACTTTACAAGTCAATTGCCTTCTTAGTTTAAAGTTCTGTCCGAGTCGTCGGTGTTAAGTGTCCTTTTTGCTTGATGCAATATCAATATCAATACTTGCAAGGCGCCACTGACATCACTCTGCTTTTTTCCAATTATGTCAATACCATCGGCGTATGCTAGTAATTGGACGGACTTTTGAAAGCTTGTGCCTCTTGTGTTTGAGTTTTGCACTATTCTTTTACATTTGATGTTAAAAAATCGCACGACAGTGCATCGCCTTGTCTAAATCCAATTTTGACATCATAGGTCTCGGTGAGATGATTACCGGCATTGATGGAGCAGCGTGCATTCTCCACCGTCATCCTGTACAGACGGACGAGTTCGGCAGTGATGCCAAAAGTAGACATTGCTCTGTATAGCTCGTCTCTGTAGATGCTGTCACACGCGTCCTTAAAATCGATTAATAGATGTGTGTATAAATGTGTGTGTATCGATCTGAAGCTCTTGAGTTTTTTCCAAGATCTGCCGTAGTGTGAATATTTGATTGATGGGGGACTTTCTTGGCCTGAAGCCACACTAATATGGACCTATCAGGTTGTTGACGACGGGTTTCAAGCGTTCACACAAACAGCATATTTTAGCGATGAGTTGGTGTATGCTCCTTACTAAGTCATCGCCTGCCGCTTTGAGGAGCTCGGCGGCCCGGCCGTCCGCTCCAGCAGCTTTGTTGGACTTCAGCTTAGATATTGTTATCTTAACTTCATCCAGGTCGGGTGGACGGAATTGTTGGTCTACATCGTCCAGTTTGAAATGTTCATTTTCCCTGACAGCGGTATTTGTTTCGTCGTCGTCGTTATACAGTCTACAGAAATACAATTATCAAAAAACAAACACAGTTCTCACGCAGTTTTACGTATTTAGAAGTCCACTGATACTTACAATAAAAGTTTACCGTTGCTTCATGAGGATTCGATATGTCTGCTTTCAGAGAAGTCTTACATTCTCTAACCTTTTCACAATTAGCAAGTTCTTTATCATTTTCTTGTTTTTTACAATATAACTCATTGGCCATTGGGATTGTATATCTCCACTTTGAATCCATACGCATGTTTGCCTATCAAAAAAAGGATTTTATTGTCATCTTCCATAGAGGTGCCCGAATTTGTCCCGAAAAAGCAAACGATGATCTTTTTTATGTAGTTTGATGAAAGTAACAATAACATACTTTTTGTTACGCCAAATAACTCAAATAAGTCAACCAATGCATGTCCATTTTATTAGAAAAATTTATGTCCGAAACTGATCTGCTTTGTGTTTTATGACTGTGTTACAAGCAGATTGGAGCAGGATTGCGAAAAAAGGCGCGCACTTGTTTTTCTCTATTACAGTATCCAGACGACGATACTGGAGTTTTAATTATTTAAGTGGTTGAGCTCGATCCAGTTCAATGCATAAAATGCAAAATCAATGTAAATAAAATAATTTTTACCCTTTGAAATTAGTAAAATCACCAAGTGATCAACATAATTCATCCAAACCTGGATGAATGAGAGTTAAAGGGGCGGAAATCTTTTTTAATTATTGAAAAAGTTTTTTCTACAAAACGTGACATAAACCAAGTTAAGTTTTTAATTACCATTTATCTATCTATAAAAATTTTCCAGAAGCTAGAAGTAATCTTATCAATTATACACCTGGATGAAGGTTTTAGAACGAGTATAAATACGTCACACCATTACATGGCATATATTTGTTAAGATTGATACTTTTAAGTGGCATCTAAGTATGTAACTAACAACTAAAATCAAGTATTTATATTTTTTCTGTCAATTTTAAAGTTGTAAGTACTTGTCATTCAACAAATTAATAGACTCGAAATCTAATCGATGTTGAAAACTTTGACAGGAATATTTTGAAACTAATCGCAGATCAAATGTGTGCTCTAGTTAAAAGATATTCTGTTTATCTGTTGACGAAAAAAAGGAATATTGAAAACTGTTTTTTTTTTAAAAGTTTTTATCATTTTGACTTAATGTATTCGCATAAAGCATGTTTTCTAATCACGGTATTGATTTAAAACATACAAATCTAATGGACACCTTCTTAAAGTCATTTAGATACTAACTACTTCTTTCGGATTAGAGCATGCATTTCAACTCATTTTCAATGCATTTTTCGTTTTTAATTCAATGCTTATTAGATGCTTAATAGAAAACCCTTAAGAACTAGTTAACCTAACTAAACAAATCCTTCTTTAAATTACCAACCGTCTGCCGCACCTTTAGTTAAACTAACTATTTCTATATGCAATTTATTCAAATTTGTTTAGAATATATAGTCATTAGAAAAAGATATAATGACATTTTTTAAAAATATATAATAGATATGTACATACTATATACAGTATTGTAAGGTGAACCTCATCTGTTGATCTTTTTGAATCATATGTTATTTTGGCAGTCAGCTCTTTTGTGCTCTAAAAATTTAAAGAAACTCAGCATTATTTTCTTCTTCTGACAACATACTCATACTTTGATAACCAGTTGCAGGTGACTTCAATCCGGTATGACTTTAGTTTAGACCAAAGGCGTGCGTTCAAGGCTGAGGATCATATGGAATCATTGTTTCCGATGACGTATGTCATCCTTATCAAACATTGGATCTTTGAAATGTCTCATTCTTGACACTAGTTTTAATTTGTTTTAAAAGCCGCGAGAAGTGCTGTATTTTCATTTCCCCCTGTAAAAAATCAATAAAAACTTTATGCGAAAAAGTATTGATGAAATTCAGAAAATACTTAAACTCCACCAGGCGAAGATTCCTCGATTGGACCATAACTCTGAAATTACGAGCTCTAGTAATTTTTTTGGATCGCGTATCTGATGTCTTGAAAGACCACTAGACTCCACTAGACATCCTTAACATTTTCATTTCCGCTGCCGTCATTTTGTTTTTAAATGCTTCGTACATTGTCCAGCACTGTGAACCGTATATAAGAGCTGGTCTAACAACCGTGGTGTAGAGTTTCCCCTTTAATTTAAGTGAAAATTTTCGGTCGCAAAAGATTCTCGAATTTTCCCGCCATTTCATCCATCCTTCACTCACTCTGTGGTTTACGTCGTCGTCACATTTCGCTTCCATGTTAACGATTGATCCTAAGTACTTAAAGATAGTGCTTTTCGGAAGAACTATTCCGTCTAACATTATATCCGGAACAGGTCGCAACGGATGCGCAAATGGGCACATCAAATGCTCCGTCTTTGAACGACTTATTTTAAACCCGTTTCTCTCTAGCGCATTTTTCCATGAATCTAAGGCGTTCTGTAAGTCTTCGGCGTTATCGCTAAGTATAACTGCGTCGTCAGCGAAGAGAATTGGCGTTACATTTGCTTCGCGCATGCAGTCTTTTAAAAAATAGTCGAATACTACGTTAAAGAGGAAAGGGCTAAGTACGCTTCCTTGATGCACTCCGATACTAACTGGAAATTCTCTCGTTAGTCCAGCAGAGCTTTTAACCGCAGTTTTCACGTTTCCGTACATGTCTTGTATTATTCTAACATATGTTTCCGGTCAAGTTTTAACATATCGTTTTGAAGATGCGTTCGTGCAATTATTTTCTCTTCGATGATTTTACGTTTTGGTCCCTTGCTGGTTATCTGACTGACAGATATTACATTTGCTATCAAATCAGGAACGTACTTTACGTTATAGCACGTTACACGTTTTTTAGCACGGTTTTGATCGAAAATATAGACACTGACGTCGCCCAAACCTCCAACCAATAACTTCAACTTGCTGACCAGTCCTGAGAAGTCTTTTAATTTTTCGGCATATTCTACCTTAGTGTCCGTATAGTGTTTATTTTCATACAGAGTCATCCGTTTTATTGTTGCGAAAGTAAATTTAAATAAAAAACATTTATGATCTAGACTTCCTCAAATTTGTTTTTCAATATATTGCTTGAATCTTGCCATTATGAATGGAATATAACATCATTCAAATGTCTTCCGCGGAAGTTCTTGCAGGACTTGATTCTGACAAGGTATTTTCTATTTTTTTCGAAACATATCGGGCAATAATTCGGGCACTACTTGACGAATATTCGTTATCAAAAAGCAACCCAACGGCGACAAATTACACGAATCTTGGTGGCCAGTTCATATAACCGAAAAGTGAAACCAAAACGGGTCATGTAGTAACACCTTCTTATTACAGCATTGAGAATTGACGGCAATGGTTAAACTTTCCTCATTTTCAAAGATGTCTGGGCCAATAATACCACCAAACCAAATTGCACACCATACAGTGACTTGTGGATGCAGTGGTCTTTTGACAGTTACTACGCTAATGTGCAGCACCCAATCGATGTATGTTCTACGAATTCCGTGGTAAACTGACTTCAATTCTTGATTGAGTTGAACTTTACAACGGTGTAGATGCACATCCAAATGCAAAAAATGTCATAGTGGGCTGTAAGACTAGGCCTAATGCTGTGCTCGCAGTGAAATTAATAGATTTAGATCTTCTTCAACACTTTCACTAACGGCCGCCATATTTTCTGTAGAGCGTCGAGTTCTATAATAGATAGATCTAAAGACATCTTTAACAGAGTCACTCTCTTCGCTTTTCTATACAGTTTTGCCCATAGTACGCTCAGATTGTCAATTTTATCTACCACAATCTGCTCGTAATACGTGAAAAGTATCTACTACAGAATCACTGTATCAATAGTAAGTTTTCACAATTTTAACACGTTCAGCTGTTGTTAAACGATCCTTATTATAAAATTGTAAAATGGCAAACCTTAAACTAAATATGTACAGTCTCGGATGATAGTTGAGTTTGATGTTTTTGAATGAAATAGGGGTGTCCAATCCGGACCACAAATTGGATGACCCCATGTTTATTCCTTCCTTAAGATATTTCCCCTGGTCAATATTCCATAGTTCTTTATGTTAAATTAAAGTTCTTCTTACACATATTCACTTGTTTGTAACAATTATATGAATCATTTGACTGATTTCACAATTGCCGGACATCTGGTTGTCTCCATTTTTGACCATTTTAAACCACTCGAACGTTTCCTTTTTTTTTTTTGAGTTCAGTGTTTCAACTGCTTGCGTACATTTTCATAGTTTATAACTCTGGAATGTTTACTTATCCCTGCATGGTGCATTCTTTAAATGTGTATGTTACATATATTCGTTGGTTACTGGAATCCGCCAGACTTTTTATCGTGCAAATCCATGGTATAATACTCGTACCTTTTATATTTTATGTAATTACTATTAAATATCGTAGTGCATGGAGAACTTTGAGTGACGTCATATTTGTTGGCAGAAACATTAAGCCTTATTACGCATATAGTACTTAGATGTTGGATCCATTTTCTAAAAAAACCATTAACTTGTAGAATGCGCCTTTCCTCAAAAGGAACTACAACTATTTGAACACAATTTATGTTCATACAGGGACCAACACCGAACTTAATTCCACATACAATTTTGTATACATCAAACAGTATGTCACACATCCCACCAACAAAGAGAAATCCAATGCTCATATTTTACGCTGGCATGTTAACCATTTCTGTGGTTCCCTTGCTCCCACGGCATTATTCTGCGCAAAACGGGATGCCACTTTAATTTAAAATTAATAATTTTGTTTTTGGCTGGTCTTGCGAAACCACTCACAACAACGTCGTTTTTAACGACGAGTCGGTTATCTTAGTTCTTGTTATTGTTTTCCTGGATAAAATGTGTTGTTTATGTTCTTTGAACAATGACAATTCATCTCTATGGAAGTTAAAACCCGTTACATGTTTGCGGTAAAAATACTACTGTTAACATTTGTTTCAAGTATCGTATCAAGTCTGCCTTTTGCAAACGGCTTTTCAAACGTAAAGTACACAAAAGAGGCTAAAAAAGTATCTGATCCTATGCCTATTCGGATCGTATTATCGTGTTTTTTTCATCTACACCTTGCTAGATTGAAAACAAGCCAATTTTTTCCATTCTTTTAAGAGTCTTGTGTCCGGTTCATAGGTTGAGAGGATACCTCATCTAATCCTTGATTCAATTCTTCCATCACATGCGCTCTACATACCCTTTTTCGAAAATTTCGTACTCAGGACAAACTTTTTCGGGTTTCCACTGTATACGTATAGTATATTCCATGCTCATGTATACATACTACCTTGATCAGAAAGTTCCCGGAATAACCACCTCGTGGCGCTCCCATTGTTCCGATTTGAGTTCTGTTTTTTTTTTGTTCAGTTGGTACATCTGTTGTTGATATTCCCTCTAAGTCTTAGTGTCATAGCTTGACATTTGCTAAAGTTACGTAGCCAAGAGTACATCTATCTCTGTGTGCTTGGCGGAAACTTTTTGATCAAGGTAGTATACCGTATTCGTTTCTCTATTTATGTGGAGCTGACATTTCAAAACACTGGGGAGAGGGCACTAGTTTCAAAATTGTTATACGTTGCACGTACAGTTTTCTCTGTTGGTTTGTGGCTTTTTGAAACAATTCTTACAAATTTAGTGGCCAAAACTTTGTTTTTCTTTTTAAGTTGTGTCAGTTTATTTTCCCGACTCATTTCAGTTTTTGTTGCGTTCCTTTTATGAACATTTTTGTCAGCTTTCCTAGTGGCCTGTTCAAGCTCACGTTCGAATCACCGTCTTGAGTTAATCCAGCCTAATAGTAATCTATCTCGGTTTGGTGTCCACCAATGCAACATTGAATGAACCAGCATATTTGCTATATTTAGACTTTTTGATTTTTACGAGCTTAGTGTATCTTTCAGTGAGTTCAACATTCTGGCGCCGTTTATTTCATGTCAGTTTTCATACTTGCTATTTGGTTCCCCAACGAGTCTATTCCAAATTTGCACAGATTTAAATCATTTTCCCTTTGATATTATTGTTAAAAACTCCTCTTAGAAGCGCCAAACATTGTTCTGACTGTTCACTGCCTAGGCACTTACAATATACCAAGTTTTATGTTTAATCGTCAATTTAGAAGTTCAAGTAGTGGGCGCTATCCCCAAAGATGTCATAATACTTTGTTCAATTCAAAACCAATCGCATATAAGATCTTATCCGTCGTATTGTGTGAACGCCTGAAGCCGTTCGTCAACAACCTGATAGGTCCATATCAGTGTGGCTTCAGACCAGGAAAGTCCACCATCGACCAGATATTCACACTACGGCAGATCTTGGAGAAGACCCATGAGCTTCAGATCGATACACACCACCTATTCATCGATTTTAAGGCCGCGTATGACAGGATCTATAGAGACGAGCTTTATAGAGCAATGCCTAGTTTTGGCAGCCCTGCCAAACTCGTCCGTCTGTGCAGGATGACGATGGAGAATGCACGCTGCTCCATCAAGGTCGGTAAAGATCTCACCGAGACCTTTGATGTCCAGAAAGGATTTAGACAAGGCGATGCGCTGTCATGCGATTTTTTCAACATCGTACTTGAAAGAATAGTGCAAAACTCACGAGCAAACACAAGAGGCACTATCTTTCAAAAATCCGTCCAACTACTCGCATACGCCGACGATATTCACATAATCGGGAGAAAGCAGCGTGATGTCAGTAGCGCTTTCGCGAGTATTGAGACGGAAGCGGCGAAAATGGGTTTAGCGGTCAATGAGGGCAAGACCAAGTATATGCTGTCAAGCAAAAAGGACAACCAACACCGACGTCTCGGACAGAACGTCGCCCTCGACAGATATAACTTTGAGGAAGTTAAGGACTTTGTCTACTTAGGCTCCGCTTTAAATACAGACAACGACACCAGCGCTGAGATCAAGCGAAGAATAACTCTTGCCAACCGCTGTTTCTTTGGGTTAAGAAGGCAATTGAGTAGCAAAGCCCTCTCTCGGACAACAAAAGTCACCCTTTATAAGACTTTAATAATCCCGGTCCTGCTCTATGGCGCAGAGGCATGGACATTATCAAAAATGGATGAGGGTGTTCTTGGTTCCTTCGAAAGAAAAATTCTTCGGGCGATCTTCGGTCCCGTCTGCATTGACGGTGAGTGGAGTAGGAGATACAACGACGAACTGTATGGACTGTACAGTGACATGGACCTAGCCAGAAGAGTGAAGATCCAAAGACTGAGATGGCTGTGTCATGTAGAGCGCATGGACACCAATGCTCCGGTCCGAAAAGTCTTTGAATCCGCTCCCGAGGGACAGCGCAGTAGAGGAAGGCCAAGACTCAGATGGCGCACGCAAGTGGAAGAGGACTTCAGCCAACTTAGCGTGCGAAACTGGAGGCAGCTAGCCAGGGATCGAGCTAGCTGGAGAAGCTTGTTGACTGAGGCCCAGGTACACCCCGGACCTAGCGCCACCTAAAAAAAAAAAAAAAAAAAATTCAAAACCTTTGCCTGACAATGTTCACTATTTTTAAGGAAAAATAAAAAGAACAAGTGCGTCTGCCTTTATTAAAATGGATTTTTGTTTCCTTTTTATGGAGCGACACGTTCTTCTCAGATCTCTGTCAAAAAACAATGGCCGGTCCTTTGCGGATATAGTATCTTTCTTTTCTTTTTTTTTATTATGGCAGTGATTCCAGACTACAATATTTCTGATAGGTTTATTAAGAAACTTCAGAGGGCGTTCGGAGAGTAACTAAGAATTATTAACTGTACCTTTGTAAAAAAAAACGATCCATCCAAAATTTGTAGGCGAATGTTTAACATTTTTGCTAATTCATCAGAAAAATTCACCTGAAACGAAGAAAATATGATCTGGAAACACTGTTTCACACACTACACTTAACAGATATAAATTGACTTAGCGTTGATCGCTATGTTATTGTTGTAATTAATATGCAAATTGCTTTTTAAGCAGATAGCGAATTTGCGAAAAAGCACGACTATTATTACACTAAAAAGATTTATATTTTTTGCCATCGAAAACAGTTTACTTCTCACACACAAATATTCCAATTTGTCCCAGAATCACTCTTCCGCTGTGAAGAATAAGTTCGCTAACGCAATGCCTTACTTTGCACTATTCTTCTTTCTCCCGTATGGTACCGGCCGTCTTTAGACATGGAAATCCGACCAAACACGGAGCTCCTAAGCTAGGATTTGTAGAGTTAAGTAGAATGGGGAAGCACAACTGCAAACAGTTAGTCAGAGACCGGGTAACCAGAGAAACATACATATTAGTAGAAACTCAGGTCTAACCTGGACTGTTGTGGTATCTATGTAAGTATGTAGGTCGTCTTTTACGACAAGCAAGGGAATGAAGTGTGGTTATATTCTATAGGCCGTCGACGAACTGCATAGGTTTTGCATACGACGCTAGAAACACTACATGCTGGTACTGCTTCTGCGCTAAATATCAATCATTGCTATTTGCGTGGTAAAAAACAATTCAAAAGAGCTGTGTTAAAGCGAATAATAGTATGCTAAGTGTTTAAAGGTCCGAGCACATAGGCAGAGCAATTTTATGAATAGTGAATGAAATTTTCGCTGTTTCCTATAAATTCATACTCCCATCTACATCTGCTCTCTTTCACAGCCTCATATAAAAATATAAAAATCTTAATCTCCTGTTAAGTAACTTCTTATTCGATAAAAGTGTCAGCCCCGAACAAACACTATTCGATACAAAACATGCAACATTCTTTCTTAGCACTCGTTTGAATGCTATTTAGCTGTTAACTCATAGAAAATAGATACAACCGACAGTATAAAAAAGTTTCAGACAATATTCTCCCGACGAGCAATCTCATTGGAGGTTATCGCTTCTCTATTCATTCCACTGTGACGACCATTGACTGCATCATCACCGTCGTCAGTCGCCTCGCGTCGTCAAACCCAACCGAATCTTCCCACCAAAACTTCTCTAGTCAATTGGTTGATGAGAAGAAAGTCGTATTTCAGTTTTGCTTTTATAACGGTCGGTGGAAGTCGCATTCGATAGTTTAAGCAAATTTGATTTCATTTCAAATACTTTCGTTTTATTGCTGAATACTTTGTTTACAGAAAGAAAATACAACAAATAGTGAAGCGTGCTACAAGTACGACTACGCGGATTCCTAGTTTGGTGCACTCTCGCTTGGTTTAAAGTTCATTAAATAAAAATATTTCAAAAAAATTTTAACAAAAAAATATTGAAAAAGGTGAATACTGGTTTTGATAAGTTAAATTAGAATATCACGAGAGGAATTTACAAAAAAAAAAAAAAAAAAACACAAATATCACTTGGGTGATAATTAGTCTCGCTACAAGTGATCGGGCTAATTTACTCGTATCTAAGAGTTTCAATAGTACCCTACCGTTGATTTGAATGCCCCAAGCAAGTAGTAGCTGTTCTATAGCAAGTACAATATTTAAGTATCTACATATCCAAAAGAATAATTAATTTTCTTGAAAGCGTATTTAATTACGCAATTTACTTTAGAGTAATAAATCATATTTGCGGATCGCGTAAATTTATTTATGTTTAGCCAAACAGGTGCTAGTATTCGATGGTGATGGTGATGGTGGTTCTGGTGCTGGTTTTAGCCGTGTCAAGTCCGTGTAGGGTGGATGGAGATATTTTTAGTCAAATTGTGTAAATATACTAAAATTCTTGACATGGACAATTTGTTCGAGTGTTGAATTCAAGTTCAAAACAAAAATAAAGAAAAAATAAAGAAACTGAAAACACATCACAAGTACAAATTTGTGAGAAGCTCAATTCGAAGACTCCCCTGTTCCCACTCTATTAATATTTTCTTGACACCCGGTTCTGAGCAGAGTGGTTGTGTTGATGTCTGTTGCTGTTATGTAAATTTAATATGATAGACGGAAAAGTTATTTATTAATTTTATATTTGCCATTTGATAGTAGCGTAGGGTTAGATTGGGATATGAATTCGTTAGTAAAAAAAATGTTCCCATGGCGCGTGAATGCAATGAAATCAGTCGTGACCAGAGGGTATCATCGTCTTCCATAGTTCCTCTTTGGCTGGTGCTGTTTATTGTTATTGTTGGATTGGATCGGATTGGATTTACTTTGGCTTTTGCCTTTGATTCTCTTACTACAATATAACCAGTATGCGTTTTACCTGCCGTGTATTTTTTTTTGGAATGTTATTGAATGTGTCGCAACGTGATTAGGTTTCTGATTTAAATTTGATTTCCCTACAATTTTTTTTTACTTCAGATGGATCTTATATCCCTGCAACGTTCACAGATAGACTTCCTCTAATTTTTTTTCATGGAAATGTATTGTACGAGTAGATGGGTTTTAGGGCGGGCTTACTTAGCAGACCGGTTTTGTTTCAAACTTTTTTCTTTGAATACTATCTATTGTCTATTGTTTTCGAAATTAGTATACCCACTATGAATGGCTATTTTGTAGTTTCCATAAAAGTATTGACGAGTCTATTTGTAGAGAAACAACAATCTTTGAGATGTCTGTCGCTGCGTCTCTTGGCGATAACTTGTTTAGTTTTCAGATGATGTTTTTTTCTTTTTTTTTGTGATTATATTTGAGTTTTGGTTTGAAGATGACGTCAGCCTTGTTTATATTTGTGTTTATGCAGCTGAATTTGTAAATTTTTTTTTTTATGGAAAAAAAACGAAAGTTGTAGATGTCAACTATGTCATTTACTGAACTTTAAGGAGATTATGCTTGAAGATGTCGTTAAATGATTGCGAAATTATTAAAATCCAACTAGGGAATGATCTTAAAAAATAATAATAATTTTTTTTTTATGTCAATAGAACATGGTTTCTGGGCTTAATGATTAACGCTGGCGATATTAAATTCGAAAATGATATTTAATGGTTCTTTTTAGTTGCTTTTTTTTTTAAATGGATTCAGTGCAATGAAATGAATATATTCAGTTCATGTCACTCATGTGGCGGGATTTACATGTATAAAGTGGATTTCTAATGACGCCGTAAAGTGTGAACGATTCTCTACCAGTTTTTTTTACTTCTGATTCAGATAGTCATAAGCATTTATGTATCTGGGCTCCTTTTTCCTTTTTCTGTCAATATTCGACAATATTTCGACTCAAACGTCTGTCCCATACAGTGCGAAATGTGCTGAAATGGTTTTTGTTGTTGACAGAACTGATTCGGCTTTCAAAGTGTGCATCAACTAGTATATTCCTTGTTCTGTAAACAGATGCCGTCACCGTAATTTAGATGTTGATGACACAATCCATTGTATCACCTGAGTTTTATCGATAGAGTAAGGAATGCAAAGTATCCCTTATAACGACTGAAAACAACTGGGTGACAACATGTATACATACATAAATACTAATTTAACGTGGTGCTACAATCTGGAGTGGACTTGGGTCTCAAACGACAAGCGTTTCCAGTCAGCCCGATCTTCATCTAGCCGCCTCCAGCTTCGTACGCTAAGTTAGTTGAGATCTAGTTCTACATGAGTTTTTCACCTGAGTCAGTTGCGGTCATTCTCTTCCGCGCTGTCCCTCTAGGAGCGAATTCGAAGATATTTTGCACTGGAGCGCATTGGTATCCATCCGCTCTACATGACCCAGCCACCCCAGCCATTGGATCTTCACTCTTCTCTCATACAGCAGGGCTGGAATTATTACGGTCTTATAAAGACTCACTTTTCTTGTTTGAGAGAGCGTTTTGTTAGTCAATTGCGTTCTAAGCTCAAAGGAGCAGCGATTTGCAAGAGTTATTCTTTGTCGGTGATCTCAGCGGTGGTGTCGTTGTTTGAATTGATAGCGGAGTCTAGGTAAACAAAGTCCTTAACTGCCTCAAAATTATATCTGTAGAGGTTGATGTCCTGTCCAAGACGTCGGTGTTGGGTGTCATTTTTGCTTAACACGTTCAATGCGGACTACATCTTAAGATGTAATTTCTGTCAACCCCGCGCACGGACTACATCTTAAGATCTCCATGGCTCCATGGCAACCGGCCGCCATTCCCGTGCCTGTAGGTAGGGTCCCGGTGGTGGAGGTTGATTGTTCTCGGTACACGTGGTCAGTTTCGCTCCGGAAACAGACTGGTGAAGATCGTTTGTTCCTGCCCCGAAACCACTTTTAGTCCAAAAAAATCTCCGTACGCGATGGTAGGACGGCTATTTCGTCCCGCATTGAACGTGTTAAGAGCATATACATGGTCTTGCCCTTGTTGACAGCTGATAGCTATTTTCGCGAATGCGCCTCTGTCATTACGCTGCATTCATCCGAGTATTGTAATATACTCGTAGTCAGTAATTGGTCGTACTTCTGAAAAATTTTGCAATCTGCGTAAGTTTTGCACTGCTCTTTCAAGAATGATGTTAAGGAAATCGCATGACAGCGCATCGCCTTATATAAATGCTTTTTTGACATCAAAGATGTCAGTTAGATCTTTACCGACATTGATGGAGCAGCTCTTTCCACAGCCTCAGCATCGATTGTGAGTCTACTACTACGTTCCCATCTCTATAGGCTTCGGTTCTGAGTTGATGTTCGTGGTGTGTTTTGATTTACCTTTTGGCAAAACTCACGTATCTCACTGGGAGTTTCGTTGTGGTGACTTAGTGAAACCCAGCACATCAAGAGTACGTTGAAGCTAACTTTGGTGTCGTCATCTTTCGTTTATGTGGGGCCATGTGGGCATATTTAGTCAACCTCTAACAACTAATCAGCATTCAAATATGCGCTGCTTTTGTGGTCAATATCATTTGCCGTAAAAACTGCCGCATTTTTTTTTTATTCGGCACATTCAACCGCATTTCTTGGATGGCGGTTATGTCTGCTTTGCAGTAGTTCAGGGAAGCAGCTAATTCTACGACTATTAGGAGATCTAACATTCCGCATACAAATTCGAAGTTCTTTGTCTTTATTTCGTTTGCAGGGGTTTTCACTGCCATTGGTCTATTAAGATCTAATGCGCCACCATTTTTTTTCAAAATCCCTGACCTAGTCTCGGATACCCTTACCGGTCTGAGCTTCAAATATTTCGGAGTAGCTCGGATAATATCTTATTTGTTTTTGTGGGATTTTACTTACAATTGATGTGTAGAAATAATTACAACACTGAACATAGCCAAGTTAACACATATGGTTATTATTTTGATTAAGCTGTCATTTGTCAGTTGGTATATAACTGCATTTACATACAAAACTAACCGGATCGAGAAAAGCTGCAGAGCCATTCAGGATGGCGCGATGGCGATGAGTAAATACCAAATCATTATCACTTAAATATTAAGCATGCAAGAGGGATTGAACCTCATCAATATATGCCCGATCCTAAATAAGGGAGATTCAATTATCTAGTATTTGTCAAATGAAAGGCTTTTTCTCAACATCACCTGGAAGATCTTCTTTCCTATCGCCTTAAGCCTTTTGTTAACCAATTAATTAGGTCCTTATTAGTTTCTCGCATGGGAAGTCCATCATCATCGACCAGGTTTTTTCGACATACCTTGAAAAACCTATTCAGGAACTGCGAGATGACCATAGACAAATAATTTTAATTGGACCTTTAGTACCAAAAGAGGATTCCGACGAGGTGATATTATTACGTGAAACTCGCAAAGCAATACAACGTTTCAAAAATCGGCACATCTACTTATGCAGACAATACAGAACGCTATTTGTAAGGCATTTGCAGGTATAGAAGCGGAAGTTTCATGGCAAGTGATTGACGGCAAATGAGAAAAAATGAAATACATCTGTCATCATTAGATGACACACAATATTGACGGCTCTTCGATGTATATAACCATAATGTAACCAATAACTTCATTCGAAGTCTATGCGCTTTATAAGGCATTGATCATCGTTCCAGTTCCTCTTTATGCCGCAGATACGTGAATTCTATCAAAACAGGATTCGATTGATCAACAGGCATGTATGTTTCGACTCAGATAGGAGAGGGAGAACAGTATGGGCTGTACAGCTAAAAGACTCAGAACTTGTCGGTTTGAATGGATAGGAAATGTATTATACACCAACGCTCTAACTCGGGAAGTTTTTCAGTTCATCACCGGGAAAACGAAGCCTTCTCTTCAGGTGGCACGCACGAGCCAGTGTAGTGCGAAATTAGGAGTAGCTAGGTTGGCAACATTACAAAGTGGGAAAGCATGTCAGTTGACGCCCAGATTAACTCCTGACTAAGGCGTCTCATCAGTAACTTAAAAAACTTAAAAATTACATGGAAAAGGTTTGCGTCCAAAGTCATTTATTTCAAGAAGAGCTCAAATGTAAGCATCTTTTTGAAATTTGTTTGGTTTGGTTTAATCGTTATTTTTGTCTGTACCAATGTACCAAAATATTGAATTGACTTTGTATGAATGTTTGAACCATGTACTTCTCACATTTGGCATACTCAATGCCCCGAAGAAATTTCTAAAACTGCGAGTTCAAAGTACGTGATCTTTAAAATACTATCCGAATACTTTAATCGATTGACCATAATTTCTAATTTGTCGTAAGTATCTCATAACTGACTATGACCTATGACGCAGTGCAGCAACACCCTGATAGTGCTAGATAAAAAGAAAAAAATGCCACCACTTTAAAATGCTTTAATGATATTTTTTAAATTAAAATTTTCCATGTAAAAGAGCAAAAGTGCCCATGTTTGGCTTGTTCGACATCTCGGTCACCGACGATGGTCCACTCAAGATAAGAAGATGTGAAATCGTTTTCAGGGTGTCGAGTCGATTAGTGTCAGGGGTACGAGATGTACAAATTCCAATAAATTTAATCATAATTATCAAAAGGTTCTTGCACTCGTTGGCTTGAATCGATTTCCTTCCGTTCGACTTAGCGGCCACCATTAGTGTTCTACCATTCTGAGAAACAGTAGGGTGTAGCTAGCATATTGATACAATATTTAACGCTCTCCCCAAACTAACGAGCTGCTATCGTGTTGATAGAAAGAAGGGAGAGTGGGAGCATATGAATTATTTTGGGCTCCCCTTATGGTAAAGGGCCTACAAGTCAAAGAGTTCCTCTTATCGATTGGGTGGGCATCATTGCCTTTCCATCAGCGCCACCATCAACCACAACAACTACAAGAGTACTATCGGCCCTTAGTGTCAATGACGTTGACGGTGGTAATACCATGATATCCGTTGCGCGCATCATTTTAATATTCTAGACGGGACGCTCTTAAATGTTTTCGTTTTATTTGTCTTGATTTTTTTTTTTTTTTTCGTTTTCAAAATATGCGTACGCGTACACATTATGCAGTCTACCGCTGATACGTTTAGAGTTAGATTCTATTTCTTTTCTTTTTTCTGTTTTGAAATTTATTGCTGAGAACGTTTCTGTTTTTAAAACGATTTGTTTTTGTTGAATGTTTTGTTTGTTGTTTAGTCCCGGCGGCCGGCGGTGCGGTTAAACACTTTTGAGATTTAATATAAACGTGCCGCAGAGTGAAGATGTTGGAAATGCAAAAAGGTGCCTCACTGCGACTAGTGATGAATGCATTTAATAGAAAATTAAAATGTTCTCTCTGATTCATGTATTGAATTGAAAATTTGCCAAAAGAAAAATAAAATTTAATTTTGATGCTTACCTTTTTTTTTTAAATAATTTTTTATAGGTTTTGTAGTTTTATGGCATTAAATGGAGCTGTTTTATGGATTAAAACTTTTCTTTTTAATGGGAGAATATTGAAATGGTTTTCCATCATGAGTTCATGATCATAAAAATTAAAAAAAAAATATATATGTTTGAAAATGGGATCCCACAAGGTTGTAATCTTGCGTCACTATACTTGGATTTGTTGAATGAAATCACTTGGAAATTAAGATTTGTTTGATCGGTAAAATTGTAAGCTTTGATGTCTTTATGATTTACATGCCGAAGCATAACAATAAAATTCGTCAGATATGAAACAGATTTTTTTAATAACTCAACATTTTGAATATTTGATAAAGTATACGTTGAACTGATGTTCGGTTCCTAAATACAAAGATATGAAGACATTTACTTATACTCATCAACGAATTCGAACAGTGAAATCACTCAAAATTATTTTTTTTTTATTGGAAAAATAATTTCTACAAAAACGGTCACTTTGCAGTCGATTTTTGGTCACAAATCACTGCGGACATTTATTTATTTGGCTTGTAACCTAGACATACCATAAAGTTGGGACAGTACCGACATTCGTCACTCATTGAAGAAGCACAATCTTAAGCGATTGAAATTACTAAAGTTAAGTACATCAGGCGATGTTGAGTAGATGTGAAGTGGTTGTTATATCCGTAAATGTCTTATTTATCGTTGATACGAGGGCGAGTCAATAAGTCCGTGACTTTTTGAATTTCTGACCTCTTTACTGAAACAGCAACACTGCTCCTGTCAACAGGCATCTGTCAGTTGACTCCTGCCAAAATTTAAACTTGCTGCGTCAGTTAGTTTGTGTTTGACAGCTATTTTTATCAGACTACTCACTAATTTGAGGAGAAAATGGAAAAAAGTGAATTTCGTGTGCTTATTAAGCATTATTTCTTGCGAAAAAAAACCATTACCGAGACCAAGGCTAAGCTTGATAAATACTATGGGGACTCTGCACCATCGATTTCAATGGTAAAAAAGTGGTTTACTGAATTTCGTTGTGGCCGTACAAGCACTGAAGATGCCGAACGTCCTGGACGCCCAGTTGAGGTCTCTACACCCGAAACAATCGAAAAAAATCACGATATGGTGTTGGCCGACCGAAGATTGAAAGTGCGAGAGATTGTGGAAGCCGTAGGGATCTCGCAGGGCTCAGTGGTTTCAATTTTGAATGATCACTTGGGCATGAGAAAGCTTTCCGCAAGATGGGTGCCGCGTTTGCTCACAGTCGACCACAAACGCATGTGCAGTTGCCATGGCAAAAACCATGAATTGGGCTATGAATTGCTCCCTCATCCACCCTATTCTCCAGATTTGGTTCCGAGGGACTACTTCTTGTTCCCAAACCTGAAGAAATGGCTTGGTGGAAAAAGATTTGACTCCAATGATGAAGTCATCTCGCAAACAAAGGCCTATTTTGAGGACCAGACAAATCATTTTTTTTGGAAGGGATAAAAAAATTGGAGAAGCGTTGGACAAAGTGTATAGAGCTCAAGGGAGACTACGTTGAAAAATAAAATTATTTTTTTATCAAAAAATCTGTGTTTTAATCCAAAAGTCACGGACTTATTGACCCGCCATCGTACCTACATATACGGGAGTGATTTATACATGTTGTATGTTTTATTATTAATGCGTGCAAGATTCGCTGAGATCGTTTGGAACTATTTTGAATGTGGACAAATTACCACACGCTGGTTATGATCACTCAGGCCATATTAGTACAGGCGCTTTTATAAAGAGTGTTCCCTTTTTTATCCATTGAAATGACCTGGAATTAAACTTTGCTGATATGAAGGGTATATGAAGATCTTTGTATTTTCGTCTCCTGACTTGTAAGTTTTTTAGTTGTAGCTGCCCAAATTATCTCAGTCTTCTGGAAGAAAACGTATAAATAATTTATATCTTTCAGGAAACTCGTTTAGATATTCAAAACGATTACTAACTCTATTCTTAGTATAGGCATTGTAGAGATTAAATAGCTGCGGCAGTCAAATCAGAGAGACTGATTTTATGTAATGGGAGAAAGAAAATTGCTTTTAGCAAGAATAATATTTTAGGGATCCGACAGTCTAAGAACTAAGTAGATTACTGGTGAGTTAAAAAAGAGTTTACATCATTCCAATCCATCTGCGTACATTTCTTTCACGGATTCATCACTCCAATGCTGTCAGATAACCAGATTATCAGGAATCTTGTTCTCTGGTCTTGACAAAATTTGACCTTCACATTATGCTCTGAAATTACTTAGGTACAATACGTCTTTGGCTTGTTGTACTATTGCAAACAAATTACTCTACTGCAGACAAGGCCCTCTCGATATCTTTCTTGAACAAAAGTAGACTTTAACAACCAACATATACACATAATCTACTCCAGGTTCGCTCAGCTAGACTTGTATGCGCAATCTTAAATTAAATTGGATGCGATTTAGTCGCATGTATCACAATGTACCACTAGCAAGTGAGTAGACAAGGGGGCAACCTTCACTTCTGGGATTTGGGCAAAACTTCTTTGGATTTCCGTAATCGAAAGCGTAAAAAGCTTCCGAACCCAATCAGTAGCTTTATATTAGTAACAAAATAAGGATTAAATCCTACATACATATATACTCGTACATGTATACAATATAAATCAAAGTTGCTGTTAAGCGACGTTTTATTTATTTCAGATTCTTACTGCCGTAAGATTCTTTTTGATGAGGCCTATTATGTCACTTTTGCTCATTCATTTCCTCGAAAATAATTAAACAAATCTACTAACCCGATTAATTTAACAATTTTTAAGTTCAATGAACGCATCAAACTTAGAAAACATTAAAATAGTACTAAATTTGAAGCTTGCAAAGTTATGACACATAACAAAGTTTTGAGTCATTGGCCTTGGGGAATGGCATTAAAACTATCTTCCAAATTATACCCTGGAAAATTACCAAAAAAAATTGTCATGTCGTACGACGCCAGCACATATCCTACGTGTACATATGTACAAATATTTTATGTTCATAAGTAAGCTTACCGGATGGTTCAAATATAATCAAGTTGAATACTCCATGGTTGAATGCTTCGCGAATATTAATTATGGGTCATGTGGCGCGTGGTTTTAAACTCTTTTGATTCGCTAAAATTTGCACAAGTTATTTTGCCTTAGAATGTTTTTTTGGATGAAAATTGTGGCTAGCAATTTTTTTTTATACAATAGTATGCGATCATACTCATATTGTGATACATGATTTGTATTGTAATTAAGTTGATAGAACTATAAATGAGGAAGATCCGTTTTGATGTTGGCGTTGTTATAAATTCAGGTGAAATAATAAAAATTAAAAAAAAGATGTGTGATGAGATGTTCAAATAAAAAAGTCGGTGGTAAAAATGACATTTAGTTACTTAAATCAGCAAGTAACGACAAGGCAACAACGAAGTCTATAATAGTGATTACCTGGTTGTGGTACGATGCACAACAGCGAAGCTGGAGATTTCAATGAAAAATTGAATGAGCTCTCAGATGATGTAAAAGATGTCAGTTCCGAATTTCAGAACAATAAAGTCGCATTTCACGATGTCATGCCAGCCGAAATCTTTGAGTATGGAGGTATTGTTTTAGAAGACTATGTCCAAAGAATAATGAACCAAGTCATGGTAGATGGTCGGAAAAAATGAACTATCAGCATTTTCGAAAAAAATAGTCCAGGTAGCGATGCATTTTCATTTGTTTGTTTTGATATATTCCGCAGATCAAGCATAGTCACAGCCGTAATAAAGCCGACGTAAAGCCATTTATCTTCTGGACTCAAGGAGTGCGTGATATCAAAGCGATGTTTTTAAGAAATTTGAAATATGAGTTACTTCAACGTATTTGGGGTTTGATTAAGTAATGATTTTTCGGCTTCTGATGAGGCCACAGATATCGTGGCGAGGGAATTTCAAGCGAACCGATAACCCGCTACTGGCATTATACTTTCAAGTTTCTGTTCTATTTCTGAGATTAACTTAGCCAAGGAAAGCCAGGATAATGGCAGGTGGAATTTTTCAATACGCGTGCAGTCGACCAATAAGCGGAGGCTTTACATCCGTATTTTTTATTTATTTCGATATGGATTTTTCATCAGTAGAAGTTAAAGCAAGTAGTCTTGAGTTTCACTCATCTGAGCGAACGGCTGATGATAACAATTCATACCAAGGCAACATTCGGAATAAGCAATATAGTTTTACCAAAGATTGCTTTTGCTAGCTCTTCGACCTGTCTTATTAACAATGTCGTAAACAGATCAACGTCGATGACTATAATGACAAACAGGGAAAGAAGGATACCCAAGAGACAGTTGGGAAATATAGCCCTCACGTCCAATTGACTTCGCGGTGGCCTGAAATGCTTTCATATCTTCCGCACGTTTCTTATACCTCAGCACCCATAAAGGGACTTAACAGTCATAAAAAAAGGTCAATAAGATTGATCACATTGCGATTGGCCGAATGTCTCGAAGCTCCAACGATATCTCAAGCAATTTCTTTGTGGTTGCAACTGCGAATATATAGTAGCAGGAAGCTTGTATTGCCTTTTCTGATCGACTCTACCAAATTTCAAGCCTTTCATAATCAACACCCTTTAGTAAGCGATTAGGGAAACTAACGGTGATATCCTAGATTTAACTGGACCACCACAATAAAAGGCGAAAAACGTCAGCATACAGAGCATACAGTGAATCAGGAGTCAAAGGAGATGGCGTTTCGAACGGGAGCAGTTTATGAGCTCTACTAGCTAATAAGACGGAATAAACGTAAGTTTCGTAGAAAGAAAGTAAAAGTAAAAAACAGAAACGTTTGATTTAGGCTATAGAGAAGAGTTACTGCAGAGGGGATGTTCAGAATTATTATCAAAATGAGAAAAGAACTTTTGTACAAACTCATTTGTAAAATATAGTGATTGCGCGATGAAAGTGTGTCTGGCTAAAGGAATTCCAGGATCGTTTTCCCGATCCTCGAAATGAGAAACTATCTATTGCGCCAACTATAGAGGAACTAGTATCTTTAACAATTGCCTGATAGGTCCTTCTGATTGTAGTTTTCCGCATGGTTACTATTTCAGCGACCACTTATTGGCCCTGCAAATCAAATCACGATTTATTTGCCTTGTAGACCGCACATTTACGAGGGCAAGGTGAAAAGTTTTCGGCCTGACGCGGAGATGGCGTTCCAATCAGCAAAAATTTATGTTTCCTGCCTGGGTACACGTGTCATTAGTTCGTATGACAAATTTAAACTTGTTTACACGATTTTTTTTACAGTAAAGACGTCTACTGCATGTTTTCATTAAAATGGATAATCTTGAATATCTTGGGATTAACCTTTACAGAAGTTCATTCAAAGTTGACAAAAATTTACGGGGACTCTTCACCCTCCATGAATTAAAACCTTGTCGCACGTCCCTCCATAATGATCCACGTGAAGGACGTCCAATGACCACAACCACACCCGAAACCATTGTAAAATTGCATGATTTCCCGTTTGGCGATTGGCGAGTTAAGGTGAGTGAGATGGCTTGGGATAACGGAAGAAAGGGTGCGAAACATCTTGCACAAAATTTAGGGATGAGAAAGCTTTGTGCACGATTGGTGCCGCGTTTGCTAAATGCTGATCAAAAGCAAATGCGGAAACAATTTTCGATGCAAGTTTTGAACCGATTCAATAGGTATCTGACCGATTTTGTGCGACGCCAGAAACGAAAGCAGTGAAAGGGGAGGCAATGGCAAAATTTGTGAGAAAAGGCCTGGCTGGAAGAAGAAACAAATTATAGTTCAACAGGACAATATACCTGTACACAAGGGTGCGTTGGCGATGGGAAAACCGCAGTAGTTGGGGTATTATTTGCTCGGCCATCCCCACCTTTTCCTGATTTGGCACCCTTAGACTTCCATCTGTTCCCAAACTTGAAGAAATTTGTTTCTGGGAAGCGCTTCCAATGAAGAAGTTTCAGAGGGCCGTAGATGAATAATGAAAAAAATTCCATTCGTGTAGGTGGTCTGCCAAAAAAACTTTATCAAAGTTAATGAACTCCACATTGATCAATATTTATAAATATAAGCAGTTAACCATAAGGTGGGGAAATTCTGCAAAATTTGACCGGTCTTTATGGATGATCCAGAAATGTCTATGTCATTTGGCAGGAAATCAGTTAAATACTCAATAAATCTGAAATAACTTTGAGCGCAATCTTGTCTTGAAACCTAATCTCGTTTCGAATAACTTGATCATAGACCCTCAATCCCATTCTGCTGCATATATCCCCCAAGCTATTGTAAAATCCTTCTGAAATTTCAGTTCATCCCCATATTATACAACTTATAGACTAAGGGATTCCCATTCAAGGTGTCAAGGGCTAAAGGGTATTTTTTAAGTACGTTTATGGAGTTGAAATACAAATAAGTCCGAAGCTCTCACTCAGATTTGACTGGTTTTTAACTTGTTCTTGTCTATTTGTTTGGAGTAGTTGCACTTGTCTTCATCCATTCAAGCACGGATTAAAGTTTGTTGAGTGGAGTGTTGAGCCAATGTTAATTGTTAAAGTCGTTAAAAATGTTTCTTCCACAGCAGAGGGATTAAAAGCAATCAGCGCATGAAAGAACTTATCACAGAAGGAATTAATCACATTAAGTGCTCGTTGATATATCCACACACACCAGAAGATCCTCGCATATACGAGTATGTGTAAACAAATGTACAATATTATACTAAATACAGTTGCATGATAAAAGCATGTCATTGACTCTATTAGTTTATGTACATACACATCCATACGTGTTCCTGTTTTCCTTTAAAAATATTATACCTTTCTCACGCGCTGAATAGAAAGAATAGTTTTACGTGGATAGCTCGTGCCATTCTAATTTCCAACTCCCTCTGTGAATTTATTTTTTGTTGCTGTTAAAATGCATTTGTGTGCCATTAAAAGCACGAACATGCACTAAAACATCCTAGGCTGGGATTTTGTATGTACTCGTACGAGTCCAGTTGATGGTTTTTTGCCGGTATAAAATCGCGATAAAAAGAAAAACATTGGTGTCGACCACCCAACGGACCATTATATGTTTAGTATTCAAACTATAATAAATGATTGAATGAATGAATCCATAGATAGACATTAAATAGTTTCAGGCGCCAGCAATAACTTAGAATCATTTGAGAGTTCAATAAACTGAAAAAATGTTCGTGTCGCAAGGGTTACACAACACAACAGTTACTCAGTTTTACATTTTTCAGTGTCAGGAAGGGTTGTGCAAAAACAATAAATTTTCATTTAAAATACTATAATAGCTAAAAAATATAAAAAAAAACAAATTATGCTTTGAAGTTGAATACTTTCATTTTTAGTTTAAAATTTAAAAAGTAAAGTTTTATCAATCAATAAAATTTGCAATATTTTTTGACAGTTTATTTCTAAATTTCAAGTGAAGTAGACTGGCTTTAAATATCCTCGTAATCCGCTATGTAGGGTGGCTGAACTTGCGAACCTTTAGTATTTATTGGTAAGTCCAAGAATTTTCTCATGTTTTTTGAATGTAAGTGGTCCAATTATTCCGATAAGCACCTTAAGTCAGTTTAAGTTCTCATTTACTTGCACGCATCATCGGTGGGGTCTTCCTCTGCTGGGTTGTCTCTTTGGGTTGGAGTCAACGACTCAGAGGCTCTACATGTTCTAACCATTTCAGGCGACTGATCCCCAGTTTTCTGACTAAATCGACGTCGATGTATAGCTCGTATAGTTGTTCATTAAATGTTGTCCTCTTAAGTCCGTTAACGCAAATGGAACCGAATATTTTTCGAAGCAGCTTTCTCTCGAAACAACTGAGGATTTCTTTATCCGCGTTCGGCAGGCTCCATGTCATAAAGTAGGACTAAAGTGATCAAGGTTTTAACTTGTGTTTCCCAAGATTTTTGGGGTAGGTCCTTACTATTTTTTTTATCTTCTTAGCCCCAAGAAACTGAGGTATTGTTGGCAGAATTTATACAAAGCTAAAGAAAAAATCCTTTTCTACCTCGAAATTATACATTGTTGTCGATTTTGACATTCTGTCGTTTATCCCTTCTGGTTTAGCATTACTTAGTTTTGCCCGCATTTATCGCTAAACCTATTTTGGCAGTATCACGCTAGTAGTTGAACAGACTTTTGAAAGACTGTGCCGGTGATCGCTTGTGAATTCCGCATAATTCTTGTTAAAAAAGTCACACGACAGCTCGTCACCTTTTTGACATCAAAGGTCTCAAAGCAGCGAGCGTTCTTTACGTATGGACGAGCTTGGCAAGCATGCTAAAACTAGACACAGCTCTATTAAGCTCGTTTCTACTAGGTGGCGCAAGAGTCATCACCCTATCGGAAGATGCTATAAATTTTGCAAATGGCGGTAATAGTCATTTTACTTTGACATTTGCGAAGTACACAGTTACAAAATAAACGTCAACAAGATATTCGATATTCGCTAACTCCTAAAAAACGTGGAATAAGTGTTATAATTTTTTTGCGAAATAATTCATCGGTGCAGTGATGTTGGCGCAGCGTGAATTTCGGCGCACATTTCCCGGTCGTCTCTCACCAACTCGGCATACACTACGACGTTTAGCCGATCGCCGAAAAGAGTATGGGACAACATGAGATGCTGCCAGGTCTTACTGGTCCTGGAGCAGCCGTTCTGCTGAGAATATAGCAGGTGTGGTTGAAGATATCGCAAAGGACCCCGGTGCCGACGTGTCACGCAATTGGGCATAAATCGGCGGTGTCCTTAGAGAGAATTTTGGTGAAAGACTGTAAGATGTTTCCTTATAAAGTGCATACAGTGCATCAGCTGTTAACTGTTGACCGCCAAGTGCTTGCGCTCAAGCCATCGTGAATCTCAACCAATAGGGAGACAACTTTTCATCGAAAGTTATCAAGAGCGTCGAGGCCCATTTCTATCTCTTTGGATATGTGAATAGGCAAAATTTTCGCTTGTGCTGGGGTACAGAAAATCCGCCTATAACCCACGAAGAGCTATGACACCTGTTCAAGGTTACTGCATGTTGTGCTGTTAACGGTGGAGGCGTCATCGAGCCTTATTTTTTCGAAAACGTCGGGGCCAAAGGATTACTGTGGACGGCAAGCACTATAGAGCCATGCTCAATGACTCTCTCATTCCTCAATTGGAACTGGAGGAAATGTGGTTCCAATTGGATGGAGCCACAACAGAAATTGTAAGACTGCATTTCCGTGTCGCCTAATTTCTCGTTTTGGCGATTTACCAAATGTACGCTCGCCTTTGTACAGCAGCTTACAGGAGATCGGTTAGGAAAAAAAGTTGCATCTGCCTTATTCTCCAGATTAAGCAGCTTTAGATTTTCATTTGTTACATCTCAGGATTATCTTTCAGATGTTCTTGGCGTATGTTTTTCGTTAAAGCAAAATAAGTTTTTTTAGTGACGTCCGTGAAATTTATACGAAGTTGCCTAAGAGAAGGGTAAAATTGTTGTCTTATTACATTGACGACCATTGCGTTTGGTGCAAATTTGTTTAAATTAAAAATACAATCAAAAATCGCGAAAAACTAATATAGCAATCTGTATGCTGACAATACAGACAATAAACTGTTGGGACTGCGGGGAAAAAACGAAATCGACTTTACATGTGGTTGGGAATGATTTGAAATAGAATTTGTGTCATAAAAAAAATATAGGCGACTCTTTAGGGATGGCTTTAAAAGTGAATCAGGACAAGGCGCTAGTGGCTTTTTGGAGTACGATAACCCTTGGTTTCACTCCTCGTTGGGAATACATGCGTCTGTCTTCTAAGTTCAGATGTAAATATGTATAAAACCTGTGGGACAGAAGCAACTGTGTCTGTTGTGAAAACCGAGCTTAACCCTGCTAAACCATATTATCACCTTCAACATAGCTCGAAATTGCGAGCTTTTGTGGACGCAATCAGATGCTAAACCCACTGAGTGTTGCTAGGTCCTAGGTCATAAAGTGTTAACTGGAAATAAGATCGTCGATGAGCTTGCTAGGCAAGGTCCAGATGTGGGTTTTACAGTTCTAAATACTGACGCAGATCAAATATAGTAAATCCTCTTTGACGTCTCTTAGAGGTCAGCGAGTTTTCTGATACGTCTCAGAATAAAAACTGTAGACTGCTTACTGGCATTGGATATATACAACTAAACACCTATAGTATATGAGCTGTGAGATTGATGATGATACTACGGATCACTGATGTGTTGGGCGTGATCTTACCACAGGCGATTCTTTTACCTGAGCAAGTACTGTTTTCTGTCACGATTCCATCCTCCTTGAGTAAACTTAAAGAGAGTGGTATTTTTTGTTATATTACTTACCGATGTATCTTTAAACCGTTTTTTGGGTGAGTTACAAATTAGCTATTGTCGGTCAAGTTGTCAGAGTACACTTCTGTCTTTGGTAATCCATCCAAATTTTTTTATAGTACACTTAGTAAAAAATTTCCTCAGATTATCTGAAGTGATTTTAAATCGTTTTCTTAGTTCATCTAAATTTTTAAGTAATCAAAAATTATCACAAATTCCGATTAAACAAATATTTATTTCAATGATATTCGCATTGTTCAAAAATCTTTCAACAACCTACGTGACAATCACTGTCGAAATCACCATATGTTTCATCTATATTTGTATCTTTATGAGTTCAAATTGTTTGCATTCGGTGGATCCTTAAACGGTTCACTTTATTGAAAATGCAATTAGCAGACTCAATGGTATTTTTATTTTAGATCTTTATGGCCACCGCCTACATTTAGTGTACGAATAAATATGTCAAAATTTTAATCTTTCGTTAAATTATGTAAAAATGTGCAGAATCGTGGGTAAAATATAGCAAGAATCCATCTAATCTCACTACTTAAGGAAATCTTACATCACTTGTGTAGTCATATATTGATCTTAACCTAGATTCGACACGCATCATTAAATGCTTACGCCGTTCATGAGATGAATATCTACTTGAATTAGATACAATTTGCTAATTTTATTTCTCATGCACGCAGTAATGGCAATAGACTGCAATACGTGATGTATAATTTTAAAATTATTAATTTTATTTTGTGGAAAGCAAAATTACTTTGTCGAGATTAGAATTTTTATCCGTTTCAAGATATCTCGAACGTTGGTAGTGTGAAAGGAAATAAGTGCTCAATGGAGAAGATAAATACTTTAATGGGTTCGTACTGAAATTATACTTTGGTTAAATCACATTAAGTGTATCTAAACCAATGGGAATGATGTCATTTAGCAAATAGTTTTGAGAGAAATATCTTAAAATAAATAAAACAATCTGTTAGCCTTTTTTGGCTCGCGCAGAAGTACAAATCCTAAATCTTTTCTACATTACTTGGATTTTGTACAATACTTGAACTTTTGCTAATTAACTTTTAACTTGTAACCCGCCATGATTTATTACTATCATCATCCATCATAATATATGTCTATTCCGAACTGAGGTTTGTTTCCTTTGTTTTGGGAAATCTGTTTTGACAATCAAATGTCAGTACTACATGCCACTTACTCGTATAGTTCTCAGTAAAGAGCTGGAAAATAACACGTCACGTCAAATGATTTGTATTGTCATATTAAATGTAAATACGTATACAATACTTGACATTCAGTACACGAATAATTTTATCGCTTTGCCATTGTACAATGTTTTAGTTGATGTCTTTGTCCAAGTTAGAGGATGTAGGAGTACTTGGAGGTGATGGTATGTATAATAACAATGTGTTTTGACTAGTTAGACATTTTAACAACTTGTATATGAACACAGTGATTAAACTTCAATTGTTATGAAGAATCAATTTTTATGGTTGTCAGGTTGAAATCGGTTTTGATTTCTGAAAATGAAGTAGTTACCTAATTCGCTTAGGGTGTAGGGATTTAATTATGATTTACTAAATGCCGTATCGATTCCGGCTACCCTCTAGCATACTAATGAGGGCATCAACTAAATGAGTTAATCGTTTTTTGAATGGCAGAATTCGTCCAACCATCTGAATGCTAATGTTGAATATCTTCTTGGGCTAAGACCACCCATTGTTACCTAATCCAAATATTCTTTAAGTTGCCTTTATAGGAAACCAGTGTCGAAACTAAACAGTTTGGTAGCATATCCCATAAATATTTCATTGAACTTAGGATAGAATCACAATATTTCCATATGAGAGTACGAACGTGTTAAACATTCCGGCCATTGCCATTGCGCGAATGGTTGTTGGAGGTCTGTACAGTCAGAATGGTACCATGCCATACTTTTATATGCAGTGATTTGGACTATATTTTCAAATTTCTCCTCAACGGTCAATGCTTGAAAGGATTGTATTTCGTTTATAGCTGCCATTTCGGGCGCTTAAATTCTCCACCATGTTTGAAATCGAGAATAGGGTTTTTTGACTACTTCTATATATATTCTAGAAGTTTGAGTAAAATCAGTCATGAATGTCCGGAGCAATGTGAACTTCTAATATCAAGCAGAATTTTTATAGGTTAAGTTGGATAGATAGGCACCCTATCGAAGAAGTAACTATCACGAAATCTGGTACCTGCGTCACCAAGGGGCGGATAGTTGCATAGCAGATGACGAATAGGTCGTAATGCGTATTCTGAAATAATGCAACGTCCAGTGATAATGACAGGCGCGAACCTTCGTCTTTGTAGTTAATCTTCACAGAGTAATCCCCATCATATGGCATTGATGACCACAATCGGTTATTTCTCAATTTAGGCGAAATTTTAGCCGCCACATTATCTCTATTTGTGCTCTGTATATTATTATACAGATATCGAGTCAGATCTCGATATAAGCAATTCCTTGAAATTTGATTTGCGAGTTCGGAGAGATGATGTTTTTGATTGACTTAATTCCATCAGACTATTGAGACATAAGTTTTTAATCAACAAAGTTTATTCCAACTCCACATTTTCTGTGTATGTGGAAGGGTATACAGGCTTTTTTGACCCAGTCGGGTAAGTTTGCCTTCCAATTTGGTTTGGAATTTAGGATTCCGTCAAGGTAACGTGCTAAAGTCGAAATATCAAATATAAAGGATGAGCCAACAGCTAGTGTGGATTATTTTAATTCATTGAATTAAACACATATTTATTGTGAAATCGATGTAGAATTTTATGGATTAATCAAGTTCGGTCTATACCAATTAGGAATGGAATACAACATCGTTCATGTCACCACCACTGCTTTTGTTGCAAGTGACCATCCGAAGGTCAAAATTAGCGATGACTTTTTGAAGGATAAGTGGGTCAATGGCCGCAATTTCAATTTGGATGTTATGTTTGAGATCTTTTCAAATAACTCCACAGGGAGAAGTCCAAAGCTCACAAATCGCATAACTTCGGAGGCCTATCAATTTCTCCTCTAACCAAAATAATGCGATCTTCAAACTTTATACGCAATTAATGGCTTGTGTGATCGGTAGGATTTAATTGTTGTGTAATTTGGATTTTAAAAGGGTGAACATGAAGATGAACTTTTAAAATTCGCCGGAGAGTGCCATAATGGAGGCCCATTTGTTGACTTCGGCGACGAATTTAAGTGCCTGGCGGGGTTTGAACACTCTCGCTCATAATGCTGATGTTCTGGCGCGTACGTGCTGGCCGAGGATGCTGTTATGGAGTTTGATCCGATACCGAACGCTTTACCATTGCATGAATTTCAGACTTACTAGGTCGATTATGTTGACCGAAATATTGCCATGACATCTGTCACAAAGATCAACCACATTGAATTCAGTAAGGGACAGTAATTGACAGCCAACATCCACACCATCTATTGGCTCACTCTTTACCTTCTCCTATTTTGGTAGATTAAATGTTGGGTTTGATTTTCTCTTATGAAAAAAATCATTCTCAAATCTTGACTACTTTAACAATAGTTTACAAGGAACTATAATCACAACCCCATCAGCATAAGCCTCCATGCCGTAGAAGTATTTTGAGCAGCCTCATTCATCACCATCATAGCCAAAGAAGTAGCGAAATAATCAGAAGTCAGTGCTTTAAGTAAAAGTCTATTCTTTTCATCCTGTAGTGTCGCCTTTAAGGTCAATATTCTTAAAATAGGAAAATGATAAATATTTTGTTACTTTTATTTTAAAACTTAACTTATTGTATTTGTTTCTTTTAGGTTATGTACATATCTGTGTCTTTATTCTAATACTAGGTAGGGTGAAAAGTAACCTCCTTGACCGCCAGAATGCGATGCTACAGCAAAAAAGGTTACGGTGCTTTGAAGTCCATTTATATTTAGGCAGACATGCCAAATTTCAGTGCGATACTGTCTTTAGTTTTGTTTTGACAGCTGATTGTTGTTGACGTGTTTGGCATCATGTTGAGTATGGAGAAAAACGATTTTCGTTCACTCATAAAACATTATTTTTTGAGAGGCAAAACGGCGAAGGAAACAAAAGAAAAGTTGGATAAATATTATGGGACTAATGCTCCGTCAGATTACACCGTCAAATATTGTTTTCGAGAGTTTCGTGGTGGCCGCAACTCTACTACAGATCAAGTCCGCAGCGGCAGGCCCTCCGATGCGGTTACAGAGGACAATGTCAAAAAAACACATGAAATGGTGTTGGCTGACCGGAAAGTGAAGGTGCGCAAGCTAGCAGATTAGTAGTGAGCGCACACGCAATATTTTGGGCAATATTCTGCATACGAAAAAGTAATCCTGCCACTGGGTGCCGCGCATGCTCACTCCTGAGCAAAAACACGAACGCGAGAGCACTTCGTAAGAGTGTTTGGACTTACTGATGCGGAATCGGGCGGACTTTTGGCGTCGATTGGCAACTGTTGATGAAATCTGGATCCACTATTATACACCAGAGAACAGAATGAGTGCCCGGCAATGGACTTAAGCCGGCACGAGTGCTCCGAAGCGGCGGAGGGAGGCTCAATGGGTCGGAAAGGTTATGGCTTCGGTTTTCTGGGATTGTCATGGCATACTCTTCGTGGACTACCTCGAAAAAGAAAAAACCATCAACAGCGAGTATTACTGTGCATTATTGGAGCGATTGGAGGCTGAAATCGCTGCAAAACGGCCTTACATGAAGCGAAAAAAATGTTGTCTTTGCAAGACAATGCGCCGGGGCATAAGAGCATCGCAACCACGGCTAAAATTAATGACGTACGGCTCCAATTGCTGTGGCATCCATCCTCGGACTATTATTTCTTCCCAAACCTCAAAAGATGGCTTATCAATAAAAAAATTCAGCTCACGCGAGGAAATCATCGACGCCATGGAGGAGTATTTTGCAGAAGTGTATCAAGCTAAAAGGGACTATATTGAATAAAATAAAAAAAACATTAAAAAAAAACATTTTTTTTTTCATTCCCAAGGAGGTTACTTTTCAGCACACGTAAACGTAAACCTTTAAGCCATCGTGTCCGTTTTCCAACAATATTTTTTCTTTGGCGTGTTTTTTAAGTTTTACTAATTGTTCTGTGTTTTCTGCGATGTTTTGAATCATTCCCTATGTGTTCTCTGTTTTATATACGAGTGTTAAAAAGACATTCTATTCCCTTCCCCCGATGTTTGTTAAAGCAATCCCTTTAATGAATTATAACTATCTAAATGTATTCTATATGTTAATGTCTTAACTTGTAGATAAACTTTGCCTTAATTATAGTTTTGTCATAGTTCCTTCACACATAACATTCGATTTATTATATACCTATCTTAAATATCATTTACACGTTCGGCACTTAAATATACAATCTCTTTGGAGAGTTTTACTCCACAAGAAAATAAAATAGAAACAAAGTTAACTATCTTGAACACGTACAAGGAACAACCATCAGTCGGAAGTACTATCCAAGTTCCTTTGCACTTTCTGGTAATATCGTAACTTGGAAACATACAAAGAAACTAAAAACATTTTGAATAAAAACGAGTTTACCCTATGTTTTTTTTTTCTAACAGAAAATCTTATTGAAAATGCTAAAAATGCCTTAAATGACTCGTCTATGATGTTTTTAGTTTCCAACAAATGATTCTAAATATTTTTGATAAAGAACTCTCTTTACTTTTCATTGTTTCCGGCTCTTATCATTTTGACTCATTTCTATAGATTTTTCTTGAAAAAGTTTGACATTGTCATAGCATTCCACGAGCAAAATTGACAATCACAGTAAAGATTGACGTTTAATATTGGCATCACGCTTTTGTCTTAAATGTTACCACAAAGGGTTGGTTTACCCTATCCAACAAGACATAAAACAGAAAATCACTTTAGGCGTGTGTGCCTAGACGAAACGAAATCTCCAATCCACAGACAGTACTTTGTTTATTAAGAATGGGGTCATTATCTAAACACCATTGTCGGACTCATTTACTGAGTTTGTATCAAAATTTACCATCAACATTTACACGTAAACATGCAAACAAACATAAAAACACCGTGTTATGCAATATGTGTGTGCCGCGCTCTGGTGGAGTGAATAAAGAGAACATGCATCCTCCACCACCCCAATAGCTCATTTAGCACAACAATTCGTCTGGTCTGGGGGCTGGCCTCCCCCTAGTGTGAGCGCTTCAAGTGCCATAGAGAAATGTCCGTAAAAACGAGTACATATATGTACCTATACCTCCCCCCCAACCCAAAAGATTGTTATTGTGTAGGGAATATGTCAGAAATGAAATAGAAAAAAAAATACTTTTGGCACAGTGACACACCGAAAGATTGAGATAAGTATTGTTGGATCGGTGGACTTGGACTCTCCTCATGTCAAGTTGATTAACCCCAGGAATTGTGAAATACACATATATTTGCATAGAAGACAAGAATTATTGCTTTCCACATGTGGTGGACGGCATTTTATACTTTGTATGAGCAAGGTTCTTAGATGAAAGATACAAGCGCTGATACAAATAACGAGAGAACTTTTCCGTAATTAAGTGTGAATTACTCGAATAGATAGAAAGAAACTAGGATAGTGTTGCCAATTGTTTGGATTTTGCTTTCCTTTTATTTTTTCAATTTTACCTTCCTTCTGTAATTATAGTGGAATGCGACTATGCCATTTGAAATGAAAACTGTTGCGTGTAGTATTCGACGTTTGAGGAGTACTTACAGCTTCATATGTATTTCATAACTGACCTTGACAAGTTCCAGTGTTATATTCGCCAGAGGATTTGAAACTTGATGATCTTTTCTACGATTTTTTTCTATATAAAGTCTGGTTTCTTGACTTCAGAGTCACTTTCAGCTCTTTCTCTAGAAAACTTTCTTTGATGTCCGTAAACGCAAGCGGGACCAACAATTTTTTGAAATATTTTTCTTGGAATTAACTGGGGATATCATCGTCGGCTTTTAAAAGATTTCATTCTTCAGCGCCATAAAGCGGTACTGGGATAATCAGGATCATATATAGAATGTCCCTAGAGACTTCCTATACAATTGCCTTCTTAGCCCAAATAAAAAGCAATTGGCAAGTGCGATTTTTGGTTATATTTCTGCTGAGGTTTTGTTGGCAAAATTTACAGCAGACCCAAGGTAGAAAAAGTTCCTTACTTCCCGTAAATTATATCTCTTGACTGTGGCACTCCGTCCATTAAATTGT
The DNA here is from genome assembly GCA_928272305.1 of Volucella inflata. Taxonomy (NCBI): domain Eukaryota; kingdom Metazoa; phylum Arthropoda; class Insecta; order Diptera; family Syrphidae; genus Volucella; species Volucella inflata. The sequence continues at coordinate 78,907,079 of OV743718.1, forward strand.
ATGTCTCTTTTAATATACTGATACTTCTCTCTTATTTACCGCTTTATTTATTTTGGTAGCTTCTGTTTCAATACTTATGAATGTACTGGTGACCGGTAAAGTAACGACTGTGTTCTCTCAATTATATCTTATTGACGGCGTTCGCAAGTAATTTCATGGTCTTTTGAAAGATTATGCCTCCTGTGGGCGCTTGCGAGTTCCGCACAATTCTTCTTCTTCATGTTCTTGATGTTAAAGAACTCACATATCAACATTTTTTTCCACATCATAGGTCTGGATTCAGTTGTGAGCGCGGTGAATGTTTACAATTGTCATTCTGCATAGACGATCCAGTTATTTTTTTCTATTCCGCCTTAAATATTTCTATTAAGGCTAATGACTGTGATTCATCTAAAAAATGTTCCTTTCATGTCTCATCCTATCTATCGTCTCTCAACCTGTCTCGACTTTCTCAATATCCTCGATTGAGCGCTTTTTCTTCTTCCAGACATGAAGCCGATGTTTTTCCCGTGGAGTAGCTCTAGTCCTTCGCTGCAGCGCCGCTTTATACACTTCGTATTTTCTCGTCGATACATATGGTTGCCGTGCCAGCATTAATAGTCAAAAAAGAGATTTCTTTGTGGTGGTTCAGCTTAACCCAGCACATTAGTTGGGGCGTCTCTGATGGCACGTTGGTATCGATGCCACCGGTCTACAGTGCTTGATGCTGCTGGCATATGAATTGCTGAGAGATTTTGGGATACGCGTTATGTTAAGATTCTCTCGATTTCTTTCGAATCCAGTTTTTTTTACGTTATACCTTCTCAGAGTTGTTCTTCTTTGCTTTGATGCTTGCAATCGCACCTTGGCTGCAACAAGGTGGTGATTCGAATCAATGTTGGCTGCCCGGAACATTCAGACGTCCAGAATACTGGAGGGATGCCTAACGTCTATTGCATAGTTTTTTCGTATTTTGGACATACATAGCTCATATGTCTTGTCGAGGAGCTCTTAAAATTGTTCTTTGATGTCGTTGTCCTTGTCTTCCGCAAGGCCGAGAAAATTAGAATTATGTTAGCCAATTAAGCCGTGATGTAGATTGTCATATGACGCTCGCTTATATGTCGGAGGCTCAAGACTTTTGGCCTAAGTCTGCCGCATATGATAAGCCCGTATCAGAATAAGCGTTGTTTATATCACAATTTCTCATCCTACTTTTGTCCAGCTCATCCCATCGCACTTCCTGGATGGCAGTGATTAATTGCTCGGCTGCGGGTTATTTGTTAAAAATTCAATCATTCTAGGTACGGATTCGAAGATCGATGTCCTTAAAACAAGGGTCGTCAACAATTATATCTGAAGCCATTACCTATTTTGTAATACCAATAACTCTGATGTGAGCCCTATAGCGGCGCAGGGCAATGTATTACCACTGGCCGAGCATCCGCTTGGCATCCTAGCTTACAGAAGCAAGCATTTACTCACTAAATTTCCAGGGACCAACCAACATGAGAAAATACTGTACAAAGCTGCGGAGGATAGTTGCTTATAAGCAAATGAAAGCTTACATACGGACTTGGATGGATCTACAATTTGAAATGGCTCCGAGCTCAATCCAATAAACATCTCCAGATGGAGCATCTTCTGTTCGATTGTCTCATGTGGTTATTTTAGGACAACTGAGGTTCCCTTCTACTTGGGTGTCCAAACCGAATGGGTCACTGTTTTGATCAAATTGACATTATTCATAGTGTTCGCTATTACATTTGCTCTTCCAAAGCCTGCCTGGCGAATTTATCTTTGACCCATACTGTTGCAATGTACACGCTGGCGTGTAGAAGGCTAATAACTTTTTGTCTTAATTTCCACTTTGCATCAAGTGCGCACCCAAATAGGCTATCCTTCTAGTCTATATTAAAGTCACCGTAGAGAATATCAAAGTTCTTTTATTATCTTTTTGTCAGACCAATTTTGCAGTACCTTTTGGATAGCGGACGGCTTTGTATACATGTCTCGTATATGTCTCGAAGATATTGAAATATTTCTATTTGTTTTTGAACTGTCAGTTTTAAATCTTCTGAAACAAAGATAAATCGGTCACATTTGTTCTAAATAAGTCTTTATAATCTGCAAACAACAATAATTTCCATTGTACGAGTGTTCATCCTCAGAACATCAACGCCAGGCAAATCTCCTCAATGGCATTCATATCCGGGGGTCAGCTGAAGTACCACCAAGCAGTAAGATAAGGAAGCGAAGATATTTTCAAGGCTATCCGATGCCGACCCAAACACTGACAGTCGCACGATCTCATAAATTATTTTATTGAGATTAAAGTTGTAAATTACATCAACAAAATGCAATTAAAATTCAACTCTGTGGAAATCACAGATTCTTTCAAATTTATCTACTGACAATGACCCCTTTCGGCCAGAATTTATGTCTATCGCCTTAACTCACCCTTCCAAGGCATGATTGAGAGCTATGCTATCTGTATTTCACAAGACCTCAATGCTTAATGACTTCCAGAGCCGTAGGAGCTTGAGTACTTTCCTATACTCAACTTAATTAGATGCTTATCCAAATTACTCACATCTGAAAGTATTGCAGAAACACACACTATTCGTATTGGAATTTGCGTAAATATTTTATGAAAAGTCGAAACATCTGTCGTCTGTTGTTTTAGATTCTACTCAAGCTGTCCGTCAGCCTATTCAACCGTCAGTAAATCTGAATAGTTTAATTGGAACTCAAAGAATATCACGATCTCTATATGTACAAGTACGTACATATACTCGTAATCCAAAAATAGTTCCAGTTGGCAGTGTTTTGATAAATACTCTAATTCAAACGTTACACTACCCCACGAGGCGAGGCGAGTATTTTTGGATAAAATAGCAAGCATTTGTTGATAGTTTTATTTTATTTATTTATTTAGTCAACTGTTAGACTAACCCTATTGTGCCGGGACATATGCCCGTTGAGGACAACTTACGAGGGCATTAATTTAAGAGACAAATTAAAAATAAAGTGGGAGCTCGTAAATTTCCACAAACTCAACTGTTTTCATTTTTTCGCCAAAAAATAATTTCAAAATCGTTTTTAGAAAAAAAAAACAGAAAAAAAAGAAAAGAATTAATATGAGAATGAGAATTGTATAGTAGGGGTGGGCATATATATATGTGTAACATCGAATTCGATCTTTAATTAATGGTAATTGCATGATATCATCCACATGGGGTGCTCAGAATATTTGAGAGAATCTAGTTTTAGCTTTTTGATTCGGACACATGCGGCATAAAGTGTTTGTTAATCCTAAAACACTTTTATTAGTATTATTTTTTTGTTTTTAATTAAGCTTTCGATAGTTCGTGATTTGCGTCACGGAAATATTTAAAAAGTCATCGATCTTCGGGAAGGTCAAGTTTGATTTCTAGTTTGAGTACTTTGTTGGATACAAAGGACGAATATAGCACAGTCAAGATTTTATATATTTTACAATTAGATTGAAAAAGATTCTTAAAGATTCTAAAAGTTGCTAACCACTATTCTTTCGCTTTCTTCGTCGTTTTTACTTTGACCTTGCTTTAACAGTTTTTATCTATTCACTAGGATTGAATTAAGAGATGTAAGATGCAAGTGTATCTCAGGCGCTGGCTGCGTAATTTCATCGGCGGAATTAACCATAGTGAAGGCAGTAAACAGAGTTGTTTGTTAGTTATATGTCAGGGAATGGTTATTATTTTTGGTCAATAACAGCATTTTATATTTTTTTTTTGGGTACCGACATTAGTTTAACCGAGCTCTATGTCCTAGGAGAAAAAAAGGCCCCTGATCCTTTAGATTTCAGGTTGTACATTATAAACCCTAGCCCCTGTCGAAGAGATGGAAGACTTTTTAAATCATGACATGGAAAATGAACGTATGCACGTTTACTATTGTATATTCTTGAGAAACTAACCAACAACTAAAAACTACCTAACATTGTCCTTAATGGTATTCATAAGGAATGTACCTTATGGTAGAAATAGTATTATCTATTTATTTTTCGGATAGCAGCGTTGTTTTCTTTTGTTATCCTTAGATCGAAGAAAACATTCGCTGCTCACAATGCAACGTCAGCTTACCTGGAAGCACTTGGAGTTAGGTATTAATTGAATCTTAAGTCAGTTCTAAGTTAGAACACGAATAAAACATTTTTTAAATATTTATATAAATAAAAGTTTGATTGGCGCCCAACGTGGGGACCAGGTGAAAAGTTAAATTTATACATGGGTGCTTCTTGACAGGTTGTCTTGCTTCTCCAGTTACTCGGGTTTAATTGGAGTCTTCCATGCGCCATTTTATCTAATGTCTTCGTTTGCTGTGTTGTTTTTGGTTGTCGTTTTTGAGGAACGCGTATATATTTAATTTTACTTACATTGACTGCCACAACCCTATTTTCTCCCATTTATTTTAATGTGACCTGAAAGAAATTATACAGATATTTTGAATACTGTGCTTCAGATGTTGGCTTATGAGTAGTAATTAAACAGTTAAAAATGTTTCCTTCGATTTTGATAAATAGCAGAAATTCTTCACCGATATCAAAGGAGGTGGACCTCTCCAAGATCTGCAGAAAATGGATATTTGGTCGATGGTGGATTCACTAGGTCTAAGTGGATCACATGATATGTTCCCATTTGGCAGTCGGTTATTGGTTTAGCTGTCGCACCTCAGGTATTCTCGTTCTTGTAAATTGGACAGACGATTATAAAATTACATTTATTGGTCAAATTTTACGGATGATCTCCTCCTTGCTCTATATTAGATAAATTCCTCCAGCTCGAAAGCTAGACTACTGGCTTTTGTAGCATTTTGGATTTGAATTTGGGTATGTTTGTCTTAACGCTTCTTCCAAATAATAGGCATCGACTTTGTCCCTACTACGGTGTTTCAGTAGTCAGTCTTGCAGCCGTCGGTTCAAATGTTTTCTTCTCTGCTGTTTCATGTCAACAGCAGCTCTCATCTGTAATACACACCCTACTTGGCTGAACATGTCCAAGAATGTTCAACTATGTATTGTCAGAGGGGCAATTGTTAAATTTGATCATTTTATGGTTTAGCACCTTATAAAATCTCCAACCCTGCAATATTGGCAAAATATAAAGCTTAACTTTTAACATTAAGTTAAATGCAATTTTTTCCAAAAAGTCTAGGTCTGACCCAGGAATCAATCCACTCTCAACAGTGGGTGAGGCTTAGGCTTAGGCTTTAGTATTTCAATTAATGTGAAATGACACCGATGGAACGAAATAACCACTGATCGCAAATATCTATCTTGTTTCTCTATCCATTTTTCAAAAAAATACTCGGGCATTTTAAGAGTAATCATACCCTCTTGAGTATTAAATTCTTAAAGACCCTATGCGGTAGTTAAGAAGTGGAAATTATTGACAGGTCAGAAGTCTTAATAAATCGTAGGTCACATTTAGCACCATAAATGCCACCGAGATGCTATAAAATACTCAATAATATTGCCTTGCTATATGATATAGCCAGACATTTAAATATTCAAAGTTTTCAATTCAGTCCTCTTATGAGTAAATTTCAGCCTTTCGTTTTGGACGGGGGCAACAGCGACAACGAAAACAAGAAAGGTCACCTTCTTCATCAATTTTCGGACTCTACTCATTTAAGACTATCACTTGTTTAGCTTTGGTGGCTATTGAGTACAATACCTGGATTTTTTCTTGTGTAATCTTGCAAGGTCAAATTAAGAAGTACGTTGAACATTGCACATCGGCTCCTTCTCTATAAAGCACGATAAGTCTTTTTAGTGTTACTGGCCAGATTCATAGCTGGTCCTGTGGCAAGGGAGTTTCAGTTTGACACAGCCATTCTTTTTGTTATTGAATTCGAACAGCTAAATTTTGCTAAACTCTAAGGGACTCTTACTGGTAAGGTGGAAATGGCCCACTACAGCATAACCACCTTGTGGAAGTTTTATAATGGCGACGGTTTATGTGGGTTTGCGTGAAAGTATAGCTTAGTATCGTGGCCAAACTAATGAAAGAGTATTAGGAAGGCTTCAACCTATATCAAATGCGAAAAAAAATATTTGGAATCAATTAGGTATGTGTCATTCCTTACATAACATTTGGGGCGCTCGCGCTGATTGGATATTTCTATAGCGTATGATCGGGTCACCAGAGCAGATTCCCACGTAAAACACTCGTGGCTATCTGTTCATTTTATGCGGTCAGGTGAAAATTATTTAGAGATACCTACGTTCATAACAGATGCCCGTAAATCGAGCTTTATGAAATCAAAAGAGTGAGCGCAAGAGAATCAGCAAATGAAGAAAAATTGGCATGAATTACTCTCTAGCCCAGGGACAGTGTTGCCATTAAAATGATTGATAAAGTCAATTGTGTGTATCAAACAAGCACCCTAATCGCATAGTGGTCTTTCTAGACCTTATGTATATCTCTCTAATGACGTGTGCCACAATCAAACTTGTGCATTCGAAGTAATTAGAAAATATAACACAGAAATTACTTTCTTAATCGAATCTAGTATCATTAATTCAGAACGTTTTGTCTCCAAAAGAGGTGGTCTGTGCGACATATTCTTATTCTCAATTCACCCACATGCACTTCGGGGAGCCGTTGAACTCTATCCATTTTGATCATATGTTTTTACAATGTACGGGTTGTAGATTAACCGATCTACAAGTATTTAATTCGGGTCTTTAGGGGGAAAAAACCCCAAATACTTAATGACAGGCACCATCATCACAGTATTTTCAAGGCAATAAATTTCACTCAATGCACCCCTTGGCTCAGTGTCCTAAAAATAATAAAAAGAGTAGGGGACCACCGCTCGTGTGACATTTTACTTAATTACTGTGTTGTCGAAGGGGTTGGCTACCCCCTTGGGAACAGTTGAATTAATGCGTTCATGACGATGTTCTCCTAATGTCATCGCATACTCGAATTCGAAAGAAAACCAATTTCCACACATTAAAAGTGTTTATAGATTCTGGAGCGCAATTTTCACGCATTCTTATTGAAGGCTGGCTCATAGGGCAATGAAAGAGAAATAAATAAAAATTATCGATATTCCCCGCCGTCGCCAATTTTTACTATGATAGTTACAATATTTCTTCTTAATACCACTTAACTTAATACTGCACGAGTATCTGTAGATTGTTTATCCTATCTGCATAGATTGTAAAGCGATTAGCTTTTATTTGCAAGCGTGTTCAACTAGCGTGTCACGTTCTTTAAAAGATAAGCTAAACGGTATTCTAAATGGAATAATTATGGCAAGACTTATTTTATGTTTTACGGTAATTGCAATAAATTAGAGGGCATACCCAAGATGTACTGTAATAGGTTGTCACGGAAATTGACTTTCTTTAGATTTGACAAGAAAAAATAAAAAACTGGACAGCCATTAAAAAGTTGGAGCCACATTGCACGTCAACGACAATTACAATTTAAATAGCTCCACCAGGTGGGGTCACTTCTCTATCCTCAATCTGGTTAAATTCTAGGAACATAACCTTTTGTGAAAAAAGATACTTATTCGTATTTTGTTGATCTCACACGCCTTTGGCTACCTCAATCATGCATATGGTGGAGCACATGAGTATAAAAACGACAAATGGAACCACACACTAGCCAAGCCCACAAAGTCAACGTAATATAAATCTTTTCTCGCGTAAAAGGGGAAAAGAATTAAATTTCAAGGAGGACACACGCGATGAAGACTGACCTTCGCCTATATCCACAATGCGACGATTTGTCAGGCGTCGGGCACGGAATTCGATAACTGACTTGAGATAGGGATTGTAAAAATAAAATCACACTAAAGGAATACCAGGTTGGGTTTAATAGGTATCTACGGTCAGCTGGCGGTACGAAACGTATACCTCTTTAATTGAAATGATGTAACGCTGCATGGGAAATGCCAATGTTCAGTAGATCGATTTGTCATAACTATTGATTTGTTCCCATTTGTTTGTCAGTGAATTTCTAATAAATTGCAAGGATATGACTTATGCGATAGGATAAAAATCGTAAAATTTAATTAAACGACATTAGTGAAGTTTTGCGAAAGAAATTGAACGAAATGTGTTATAAATGACGTGGATAGCATTCTGGAACTGGATAAATTAAATAATTCAGAACACGAGAGTTTGTGGGAATGACTTGCAAGAATTTAATTTTGCGAATGTTAGAAATAAATAAAACGCCAGCATTGCTAAAAAAAAAATTTTATGTAAGTAAACATCAGCTACATCCATACCTTCAAATTTCGGCTATAGAAATTTATAGATCATAGTTTGATAGTGCTACACCCGCTTAATTTTCGATGAAATAAGGTCAAATGATTCCTCCCGCCCAAAAACCGCACAAACAACTTAAAACGTTTGGGTTTTCTTAGATCTAAATAGTGCAGTTCCTTTTAAAAAAAATACCTGTAAGATGGAAAGATGCATCATTGCTCTTCCCGATTTTTAGGGTTAATTTGTTGATCCATTTCATGCATTTCCAAAACCCTATTGGCAAAGCTAAGGACAAGAGCTGCTCATAAGCAGAAGAGGTGAGACGAATACAGGCCTCTCAGCAGAAAAAAGGAGAAGCATTAGATGTGCGCGGTTGAGGAAATTAAGAGATGCTACTTCAGGAATGTGATTTAGAAGTTTTACCGAAAGGTAAAAAAAAAAAACATGCCATGCACTTATACTCTGAATCGAAGTTTGGACGACGAACAAGGGAACTTTGTAGTAGAGTCGCAGTCGATTCTGAGGATTTGCATAGAGCATTTCTGTAGACTGTATAAGGGCAATGACGAACCATATATCGCTGTCAAGCAGAATGAAACTTTGAACCTGGACGATGTTGATCAACAATTTCGTCCTCCAGACCTGGATGAAGTAAAGGTTGCAATATCTTAACTTGTCTAAGATTTAAGACAAGGTTTTACGCTGTAATGCGATTTCTTTAACATCATTTTTGAGTTCGTTCAATTACTCGGATACGCCGATGATATTGACATAATCGAAAGAAAGCAACGTGATGCCAGTGGCGCTTTCGCGGGTATTGAGATGGAAGTGGCGAAAATGAGTTAAACGATCAATAAAGGCAAAAGCAAGTATGTGCAGTCAAGCAAAAAGTACACCCAACACCGACATCTCGAATAGAACTTTACCCTCAACAGATACAGTGATCGAAATTTTGTCAGTCACATATGCATTTTTTACTAAACTTAAAAGAGTGCTCAAAAAATGTTCCCAAAAATATTATTTGCAGTCAAAATATTTTATTTTTTAAAAAAAAAATTGAGATAAATTAAATAAATTACGATTACCAGTGATTGAAGAAAGTTTGGTAAATATTGTTGCGAAATTAGCTTAGACGCACACTTTTAAAACTTTAAACTGAAATATTAGAGAAGAATAATTTTAATTAAATTGTACTTAATATGTAGTTTGACTTCTATTTATCCTAATTACTTCAAAAGAACTCTCTGGAAATGAGTTAATAAGCTTTTGAAGCGTTTCTATACGTATCTTTGACCATGCTTGCAAAACAGCCATTTTTGGCTAAGCTGTTGTTGTGTGCTGTTGTCCATTTGTATACCCAGGTCTTACAATTATATAGGTACCCCCTAGGTTGAGTTCGGGACTTCTTGCAGGCCAATGAAGTAGTTCTAGAAATCGGGACGAGAAAAGGCTCTAGATACTTTTGAAACGTAAATTCTGGTGTTGTCTTGCTGGAAAATAAGTTCTTTAGCTGCATTTTTCTCTGGATACGATATAAGAACGTCATCTAACATTTCAATATAATGCTCCGATCTCATTCGTGTTGTCAAAAAATACAACTGAAGCTTTCAATTAAATGTAAATGCTCCCCATATCATAAGCGATCCTTACCCAAAGTTTATTTGTTTCTTTTTTCGATGTTATGTCTTAATTTCTCCTGGTTTTTCGTGCCTTTTCTGCTTTCCTATTCTTTTGCGTGCATCTTGTATTTACCATTGGTTGTAGCCCGAAGCGGTCCTGATCCTTTTTTTTTATTATTTATTGGAGTCTATAAGGGTAATATACAGAAGAGTTTCATGGTAAGGAGTTCACTATAGGATTTTAAAGATGGAAAAAGTGTCTATCAGTTGGTTACACCGTAATGTACTTCAATCGAAAAAAATTGCATATAACGTTCATATAATAGGAAGTGAATAAAGTGGTCTTAAGTTTATTTTACGTGAAACAGCTCATAAGGGATATTGTTCTTTAAAAGCAAGTTGGATTAGACTCAAACACATTGCACGAAATGAAAACAATGTCTTTCAAACGTAGTTGACTCCACCTTTATGATTTAAGTATGGATATGCATATAAATGACTTTTTCGTTAGTCCAACGAAACTTATAAAAGATTACGTGAATGTTTTGGCCAATTGTTCACAGATCACGCGATTCTTCGTGTCATGGAAAAATTTCGTAGTGCATATTATATACTCTATAGTACACAAGGCCAACCACGCTTTAACGTTATGTGCATATAGAATAAACTCTAGGCGTTGTGAGTAAAAGTAAAGCGTAAAATCTGGAATTTCCAATTCGACGTCGATCGCGTCAGTTTTAGCCTTTGCCCGTCAACTAAGTGCAATTTTTTTTAAAAATATCTCGGCCTACTTCTACATATAAAGTGCCTAGCTAGTGAACGGACCATGGCTTTCAACAGGAGATGCTTATGAGTACCATGAAGTCAAGCCTTATTTTTTTCGAAAAATGTTTTCATTGGCGAATCTTACTCTGATTCAATATTATGTACATTTCAGAAGAGACCATACAAATGGGATTGTTTGGTGTAGTCGTTACTCAAGTTGTATCATCGGTTAGGATTTTTTCAAATATGTGCCTGGAGTCTGTGCGTCAGCAAAAGTGAATATTATCAGGCTTTCGATCTGTGGTGATATCTTCGAAAAAATTAATGAGATTGTTTCATTCTGCTTAAGACACCATTCATTTACTGTGACTTACATACTGTTACCTTCTTTTACTTCTTGTCGGGCTATGAAAAGCCTTTATTGTATGATAACCCACAAACTATTGAGGTACTCGAAGCCAATATTCAAGGCGATTTTGGTCCAATAGTGGAAGCCATCAGGGTGAAATTGTGTTCGAAACATACCGTAATATCGTGAAATATTTTGCATAAAGAATACAAGCTTACTGAATTCATTTCCTCTTGCTACTATAAAAAGGTTATAGAGCTCTTTAAAAAAAAAACACGCTTCATATTGGGTATATAAATCCGTGCGGTTTTTTTTTCAAAATTTGAACGTTTATTTAAGAAAAACATGTACAAAAGTATTATTCAAAGTATTGCCCATCTGAAGCTATGACTTTTTCCCATCTTTCTGGCAATTTGTGGATCCCATCCCAAAAGAACTGCGCCAGCTTGGCAGCCAAGAATGAATCAAGCCAATTTTTGATATTCTGCTCTGATGTGAACCGTATTTCAGTGAGGGCGTTCTGCATCGACCGGAACAAATGGTAGTCAGAAGGGGCAAGGTCTGGGCTATCCGGCGGGTGGGGTAAGACTTCCCATCCACTATTTTCAAAATGGTTCTTAACCGGAATAGCAACGTGGGGGCGAGCGTTGTCTTCTTCTTCTTATCCTTTTTTTTTAACCCTTTCCTCGTTATACGAACTTATGCGTAACGAGTTTCCCATTTTTACTGCATCGCTTCTGCTCCGCTTATGGGGTTGGCTAATGTCGCAGACCGCAGAACGCATCTACATAATGCTCGGTCCTGGATCGCTTCAGTGGTTAGCCCCAGGCGTTGTTGGGCATTTGCCATCTGGGGCCGAGCGTTTTTCGGCTACTGCTCTCTTCAAACGGATTAATTGTGTTCGGTAGTGTTATTCATTGATGGTTTCACTCGGTTTTAGCAGCTCATAATACAGCACAATCATCTGATCCCACCAAATACAGAGCATTACCTCCGCGCCATGGATATTCGTCCTTGCCCTTGATTTGGCTGGTTGGCCGGGTTTCACATATGATTTTTTGCGCTTGGGGTTGTCGTAATGGATCCATTTTTCATCACCAGTAACAATCCGATAGCTTAGGACGCTAATAGGAATACTAACAAGACACTGTCTACTGCTCAAGCACGCAAAGAGACTAAAACTAACAAATACGGACACTTGTAGACTCTGCGGGGATCTACAAGCGGTTGAGGACATAACACACATATTATGTAAATGTGAGGCAATATCGCGCAGCCGAAGGAAATTCTTAGAAAAATATTTCTTTGAAAACTTAGAGGAAGTAGACGGTACGGACTTCAACGGCCTTCTTGGCTTCTGTAGAGAAATTGGGTGCTTTAACAGGGAAACAGTTTAGGTTTTCTTCTTTTTGGAGTTGGTTTTAACCCCCAGTGGATCGCAATGGGCCCGTTCTGGTGCCTAGTGTCTGTGTCTTGTGGCACACCCTATTTTACCTAACCTAACCTAACAATCCGATGCAAAAATGACTTCCTTTTGTGGCGTTCCAACAGCATTTCGGACATGCAAAACCGACTTTCGACGTCTCTCGGCTTGAGTTCATGTGGAACCCAATTTTCTTGCTTTTGAATATATCCAGCTGCTTTTAAACGTTTTGAAATGGCTGCTTGAGTGACACCCAAAGATTCTTCGACTTCTTCTTGTGTTTGGCAACAATCTTCATAGAGTAATGCTTCCAGTTCTTCATCTTCAAACTTTTTTGGCTGCCCAGAACGTTCATCGTCTTCCAAGCCAAAATCACCACATTTGGCACGTTCGCTCAGCTAGCACATGTTCACCATAAACTTCCATAAATGAAGAAGAACTCCCCGCAAAAACACATTTTCAGGCACAAAGTTCGACATATTTGAGTGAAAAAAAATTATTGTTGTTTACGCTTCAAATGAATGACATATACTGAAATGACATACAATGACGTAGCCTTCCAACGCATGTTCCAATGGAATAATACAAGTTACGCCATCTCTTAGCAAACCGCACGAATTAAGTTATAGACCTAACATAAATATCAGTTAGTCCTTTCAATAGGGAACAAATATCAAATCAGCTGTAATATTGCATATTGAGCTGCTAAGTTTGTCATTCTATCATGGAAAGATTGATGCCAGATAAAAGTTATTTAGTTGTCGAAATTCATTTCCAAAATCTATGCATCGTCCATTGAAGATGGTAAGACAATTATTGCGTCGGGTATTCAGTTTGGAGTTGACCCAGTTTTTTTACCGCAGAATTTTGTTTATTGATGAGTCTTATTTATGGTTGAACGGCTGCGTAAGCAAGAAGTGAGAACAGCTATCGTCGATTTGATGCCATTGGATTACTTTTTGTAACGCTACGTTATGTCATTAGTTTAGAGCAATCAATCAGCAAAGATTGATGCTATGGACAAAACAATGAACACTAATTTGGCTTCTAGAACGCGCTTTGTAAGAGGCAGACGTGGTGGAAATATGCCCAAAACTATTCGTTTTTTTTTCAAATATTAAATGGCATGAAATACTTAAAGTATTTTGTCATCACGACAGCTTCTTTGTGTTTTATTCAAACAAAAATCTAAAGAAACACCCTATACCTGTACACCCTGCTTGTTTAATGGCTGAATTCTACATATCCGATAAAAGAACGTATTCAAATTTAAGCATGTAACATACATTATTTTATTGTTTTAAATATTCTATTGTGGTCCACGTTCTAGATATCTAATTTCTTCTCAGACTTTTATTATATTTGCTAATTTTTCTACTTTTAGAAATGAAAGTACTTTGGGTCACAGTGATATTAGCTTTAAGTTATTCCCAAACATCAGCACAAGGTGCTTGCTGCGAAGAATACTGCTTTGGCACGGATAAAGAAAGGGATCAAACACGCCATTTTACATCGAAAACTGCTTATCAAATTGCTAAAGGTGCCAACTTAGATAGACATGTTGAAGTACCAAGTAAGTTTTATATACTATACAATCGGATTAAATTATTTTCTTCTTAACTTGACTTATTTTTTTTACATGTTTTTGAAGATTGTTCACCTACGAAAATTTGGATTCTTAGTAGACATGGGACACGACTACCCTCAGCTAGTACAATCAACAGATCGAAAGATCTCGAAGCTGTAATTTAATTTGTTAAACACTTTAACACAAATTAATATATTCCCATTTTTATTTTAGCTGAGAGATCAGATAATAAATAACTACAAAGTTCTTAAATCGAAGCCAGACACTGGCGCCTTGTGCATCGAGGACATCTTCTCGATTCAAACATGGAAATTTAATGCCAGTATTACAGCCGACAAAGAAAACTATCTAACATCTCAGGTAAGATTGATTTGAACACTTAAAAAAAAAAACAGAAAATTTACTCATTTGAATCCAGCTAACGTCATGAAATGTCGATTAGAATGCTTTATGTCAAAAATAGTCTTTAAACTGTCAAAAACCTGTCAAAAAAAACCTTCTCAGCTCACGTATGACTCACTTCTGTAATAAATTGTATTTCATCACTAACTCGTATACATTCTCGTGAGGTCCAAATCAGCTTTCCAGCTTTGAACTTTTTCAAATTTCACAAGATTACGAAAATTGTACAATTGTTATGCTATTCCCGACAGAATTGATTCTTGGTCTGTTAAAATTTGCAATTCATTTTCCGTAAATACTAATAGATAGCAGATAGCTAAGTGAAGTATTAATACTTGACCTCATTTATATGAAAAATGGTACATCTTCGATAGGAAACATTTTAAATGAATTGTCATCGTGAAATCAATGACCCCTGATTTTAGTTAGTAATGAAGCAAACATGTTCGGAATCGCTTTTACACGCTTTCGACCACATCGGGGTCAACACAATTTTCTTTTCAATGAATAGTTCTTCCGAAAAGCACTATCTTTAAGTATTTAGGATCAATCGTTAACATGGAAGCGAAATGTGACGACGACGTAAACCACAGAGTGAGTGTGGGATGGATGAAATGGCGGGAAAATTCGGGAATCTTTTGCGACCGAAAATTTCCACTTAAATTAAAGGGGAAACTCTACACCACGGTTGTTAGACCAGCTCTTATATACGGTTCACAGTGCTGGACAATGTACGAAGCGTTTAAAAACAAAATGACGGCAGCGGAAATGAAAATGTTAAGGATGTCTAGTGGAGTCACTAAACGCGATTGCATTAGATCTACGCGTATAAGAGGAAGTCTACATATAAAGAATTCGGTAACCGAACAGCTTGAGGCGAATAGAATAAGTTGGTATTGCCACGTTCAAAGAAGATCTGCGGAAAATCCGGTTAAAAAGGCACTATCAACTACGGTCACTCCAACTGTAAGAAAACGAGGTCGGAAAAAGAATTCCTGGATTTCTCAGATGGCAAATGCGCAACAACGTCTGGGGTTAACCACTGAAGCGATCCAGGACCGAGCATTATGTAGACGCGTTCTGCGGTCTGCGACATTAGCCAACCCCATAAGCGGAGCAGCAGCGATGCAGTAAAAATGGGAAACTCGTTACGCATAAGTTCGTATAACGAGGAAAGGGTTAATAAAAGGATAAGAAGAAGAAGAAGAAGAAGAAGAAATCAATGACCCCTGACCAATGTATGAGTATATCACAGGGCTTGTCTATTTTGATAAACTGACTGCAACGATTGATGGCCTACAATGTGTAGATAATCTGACAACTCGTGTAATAAACAATCATTTTTATTTCCTTTTGTACTTATAGAGAATGTAATATAAATAATGAGCAATAAACATTGAGGTTTTCGAAGTTGTGCTTGCGAAACATTTATTTATGATATTGTTTGCATTTACTTAAGAGCACACCTTAAATATAATGTTTCTTTCAAGGAAGGTGGAAATTTTAAGCTTATTTTTAAATTAGATGGGGCGCATTCTATTGGTCCAATTTCGGCATTTAAGGTTCCATCTCACAATAATGAGCTAAATATTGTCTTCAAAGGCCTGAATAGTTTGTGATTTGTTATCATGCACCAAATACTCTACATTTCTTAGTAAACCCTGGTTTTATGCCCAGTGGCTCGTAAAGGCATCGTATTGGAATCTCATATTTTTCGTTTGTTTTTGAAAAAAATTATCATTTATAATTGTTTGTCAATGCTGGTCATTGATTGTTACATGAGCTCTATGACATTTATAAAAAGGTGCGAACCACCAGCTTTATAGCTTTAAGTGGTACACTGGTGTTATTGGGTCTCATGAATTTGACAATTTCGCTTGTTCCTCCATAAATTCATTGAACCAGAAGTAAACTTCCCTACTAAACAGCATTCTCGATAAAAATACGAGTAAGTTCAATTGCTAACTCCCGTCGAAACCATAGTCTCGTAGTCAGTACTTGCAGAAGCTTAATCGGCTTAATGTAGGCCGTAGAACTTTTCGCAAAATATTTAAAATATGTTAGTGGACAAACAAAGGCCAAATTTATGCGATAGGCAGACAATTCCAAATTTTCCACCACACTTTGACTCAGAGGTGCTTATGATTTGTTTCGTGTGCATTTTATTTTGACGTGACGCGTTGTTGGTTTGGTTGGTAGGTTGTGCAAAGTTTATCCTAAAGACGAAGAATATCACGCTCAGTTGATCGATTTTAGGGACTAAAAAAATAACTTAGACCAGCGTACAAAAATGTGGTCTTACTTAAATTATAGCTCGGGGTCGACCTATGCCCTAACCAATAATTTTGTCCAGTTCGTCTGGTTTTTGACTACTGCTTCGATAAGGCAACAAAACTTTGTGTTGTCACTCGGGGAAGGAATGGAATGCTCAAATACTTTATTAGGTCACAGAAACAGTGAGTGAGAAGTGGAAGTCTTTATCTGATTTCTGGCGAAGTGTCATTATTAGAGCTACAAGCAAAGCTAACGAATCAGGATTTGGGTAGACCTCGGCAACAGTTTTCATTTCGACGAAAGCGTTCTTTTCGTTTTTTCCTGACACGTTAATTTTATCACCTGGTAAATATTCCGAACGTTGTTCCTGGAGTATCACTTGGCCATTTCTTTGATGGTGGTGTTTCCATGCTCCCTAGTTTTTCTTCATTACCTGTTCGATGCCGCTTAGAGTCCACAGTCGCCAAAAAAGTGACCTATGGGCCCAAAGTACTAAAGTCATTTATATTTGACTATCAGAACTCTAAAACAACTGTTTCTACAAATCCCAATAAAGCATTTAACAATAGTCTTTATTATCTTACAAAGGAATCATTGTTTGCATTTACTTTTTGATGATTATTTCTAGTATTACGAGTGGTCTTTGATCAATGACTCGAGTAATGTTGGCCTCCAATTCTTTAATCGTAGCCGGTTTATCCATGTACGCTTTGGACTTTACATAGCCCCAAATGATAAAAGTCTAAAAGTGTGATGTCACAGGATCTAGACGGCTAATTGACGTAGTCATTAAGGCGAAAACAGTTAATCTCTTTGAAGTTTTTCGAGAAGCTATTCAGAATGTCGGTGAATTTAGCTTTTGCAGAAATTGAATTGATTCATCATCGCGTACATTCTCCACTACCGCCGTTATATTTTCTTCACATGGTCTATTTGGTCGCGTATTATCCAATACTGAAAATTGGGTTTCAAACTTTTCAATGGTATAGCCAATTGTGCGTTTGATAAGTCGATTATGTGGACCATAAGTTACTTTAAGCGCACAGAACGGATTCTTCGTAGAATGCTGATTTTCGTAATGCGTGAAAAAAGTACGTCTAAAAAATCATCCTTTATCTTGAAAAGCATTCACATTACCTTAGAAAATTATACCTAGTCAAGTCATAAAGACTGGTACACAGAAAAATCAGCGCCAAATGAAATATTTAAAAAATTTTTGTTGTTGTTTTTATTGGGTTATTCAATGGCTACAAATCTTAGAACAACTTATTCGAAATGACTTCACTTGCCTTCCAGCACGACTTAAGACGATGTGGCCACTCATCGATTGCGAGACGCACTTCATGCATGGGGAAGTTGTCCACTGCACGGACAAAGGCTCGCTTCAAGGACTCAATATTTGAGTGTCAAGTAGAGCAAGCCATGGCCTCTAATACGGACTTAAACTTGTAATCCAACGGGTTGAGGTCTGGACTACCAGCTGGCCAATCATCCGTTGATATGAAGTCCGGAGTGTTTTTGAGTCACAGTTGAGTCGTTTTTGCTTTGTGAGCTGGAGCAGAGTCTTGCGGGAAAGTCCATGGCTTGTTGTTGAATATTGATTGGTTGAGAGACTTCACAATGGGTTTGAAGACGGTCGATTGATATACTTTGGCCGATGTTTCACTCCTTTCTCGCAAAAATGGAGCTTGGTAACGCCATCGTAGCACACTCCCCACTATACCATAACAGACGCGGGATGGTGGCCTCTTTGAACCCTCGGGATGAGTTGGGATGCTTCTCTGGATGACCGAGCATACACACGATCGTTCTGCTTATTGAACGATTCTTCTGCGGTGAAGATTTTCTCGTCAGTAGACAGAATTTGTCTTTGAACTTTCTTTGCGTACCGGCTGAGTAACGTTTTTGATCTTCGCTTGCGTTTTTCCTTAAATGTGGCCGTGAGCAGGTGTCCAGTGTGTCGCTTGTACGCGCTGAGTCCTAAATCTTCTTTGAAAATGCGAGACATGGATTGTTGCGAAATTTGCATTTTCCGCGACAAGATTTTCTGTTTTCGCAGCGGTTTTCGGTCGATTCGTTTCTTCACGGCTTTGATCGCTTTCGGAGTTCTCACAGTGCGCGGACGGCCGGATCTTTGACGGTCTCGTACTCCGCCAGTATCCTTAAACAACATTTTCCATGTCGCATTTAAGTAGGCCAACTACAACAATACGATTTTCGATGTGGCCCCATTCCATGATTGTAAGCAATTAAAGTAAAAAACTTTTTACGTCACAATGAAGCATACTCGTAAATATCAACTGTCAAATCGCAATCAATACGAAATGGATGCGCATTCGTAATGAGTGAGTTCAGTTGTGTACCAGTATTTATGACTTGACTAGGTATACTGTAGCTAGATGCGAGTGCTTGTGAGGTATATGCCTGAGATCAGAATAATATGAAGTCCTAAAGATGCTTTTCGATTTACTGTTATATCTTAATTATTTCAAAGTCCCTTAAGGTCGCCTTTTATAACTTGTACTTTTAATAACAACGAGTAATGATGCTGATATTGTCCATCTAATTTTTTTGATTGTTAAAAACGTTTATATAAAGAAATGTGCATTGTAAATATTATTTGCGATCACCTTAAATGCTTAGCTTGAAATTAATAGAACTCATATATATCTTTTGGCGCCAACAGAGTCGTCTCAGGATTTTCCAAAATCATTATTGCTCTTTCAATTTTTATTTTCTACTTACTTTGTGTGCAAACTATTATCATTTTTGTCAATTTCCGTTTTTCCAGGGTTGGGAAGATTTAAAACTGCTGGCAAAGACATATCAACGGTTATATCCTAGTATTCTAACGAAGGAATACAGCCCTCAAAATTTCCTGGTATGTTTTCAAACGAGTTCCCTGTTTTGGTAAATTTCTATTAAACTTTATTTTCACAGTTTCGTCATACTGGAATTGAGAGGACTGAAGAAAGTTTCAAGGCTTTTGCTGAAGGACTTTTTGGTCCAAATGTTTTCCAAAATATTCACTTGAGTCAACCAACTGGCGATGACATTTTACTACGACCATATGACTTTTGCTCTTTGTGGAATGATAATAACAATGAAAAGGGTAACGATACCGAGTTTATGAAATTCAAAAATTCTGATCTCATGCGAAAAACAATTTCGGACATTTCAACTCGACTCGGGTATGCATTACGACTTTGTTCATTTCTTTTTGATATATTTAAATTTTTGATTGAAATAAATTTTCCGTTTTGTAGATTCCAATATGAGCTTGATTTTAAGGATGTCGAACTAATGTGGGACATGTGTCGATATGAACAAGCATGGAATATTGATCGCACTAGTGCATGGTGCGGGGTAAGATGAAAAAAAGATCTCCATTAAATATCTTTTTTGTCTTAAACTTTGTTATTTATTCTAGGCGTTCACTGCCAATCAACTGGCTGTTTTGGAGTATTACGATGATCTTCGGTATTACAAAAAATCCGGATATGGTGCTGATATCAATACTAACCTTCCATGTGCTGTCATCAAAGATATGCTATCCCAGTTAAACAGCCATACACAGCCGAACTCTATTTCTTACTTTGCTCATTCAACTCTTATCCAAACAGTGGTCACAGCACTCGGAATGAACAAAGACTCCAATGCTTTAACAGCTAGTAACTTCGATTCAATGGCTAATCGCCGTTGGAAAACTAGCGTCCTTGATCCATTTGCCTCAAATTTGGTAGCTGTTAAATACGAGTAAACCAGAATCTTCAGGATTTACCCAATTTCAAATCTTAACTTAAGTCTTTTGTTTTAGGTGTCCCACTGAGGTCGAAACTGAAAAGGTGATGTTCTTCCTAAGTCAAAACCCCGTGGATTTGGACTGGTGCCGAGTGGGATTATGCGATTGGTCAGAAGTCATGAAACGCTATAAGAAATTCTACGAAGCTGATTGTTCGGAATATTATTGTCGCACAGGTGGCGCTAGTATTGCAGGAGTATCAATGCTTTCATTATTGATTGCTGCTATCATTTACTTAATTTATTAGAAAACTTTTTTATTATCTTCTTTTAAGACCTGACTTATTTTTTTTTATGTACCAAAACACAAATCTAGTTATTGAATAATAGCAAATCAGTTTTACTACTGTCTATTCTAAGTACAATAGCAAACTCTATCAATGTAAATTTCGCGCTTGAAAATCACATTTCGTATGTACAATCAAAAAAGTTAACCGAAATAGACTTTTCATTTTTACGGCATCTAAAAAAAAAACAATCCACATTTAAAGAAATTGTAGCTTTATTGTAATGAAAGAAAAATAAAAACAAAAACCAGTCGCACTATTTAATTTTTAAAAATTAACTGAAATGTAATTTCTTAAATTGAACGTCAGAATTAATGGTTTAGAATCAGAAAACGTAATATCGATGAGCGCGTTGAACTCATATTTTTAAAATGCTATCATATATCTAATGAATCGAAATCAGGGTATCTTTGATGAGCATCTGAATAGCATTTCAAGTAAAGAAACGCTTTTCATCGGTGTTTATTTGACCAAACACGTAAAGGAAATCGAACTGTGAATATGGAGACTGTCATGAATGGAGAACAAAGGCAGAAGTTTTTTTTTCTGTCGGAACAGTGCACACAGACATAGAACTAGTCCATTGCACTGCTTGTAAGTTCCCTTTCCAGAAATGTCTTCTTCAGTGACAAAGTGCCTACAGTACTAGCACCCACCAAGTCAGCGCTCAGTTACTCTCGTCTGATGCGAGCGTAGGCAGGGCGGTGTCGACGTCATTTTCACAGCAAATGTTGGAGTATTATCGCGAATATGTCGAAGAAATTTAAGTGAAGGAAGCAGCGTGCAGTCTTTCCTACTGAGGGATAGTAGAAAGACCGTTCTTAAAGATTCCAATTTCCATGAAATTTTACTTACTTTGAAAAAAATCCACAGCGTTTTAGTTAGTTTAATATTTGCATTGTGCATTTAATACTTATGTACGTTTTGTTTCTGAATAATATGCTGTTCGTCTTTCTTAAAAAGCAAATAAAAGCAAAGGTACTTACACGCATAGAAAAGGAACAAATTATTTATTTTAAAGTTAGTAAGGAAAATATGTAACACATCTCTTAAATATTGAACTCCAGTCTTTTATTGTGGCATGTTTTGTTTTGTATTCTCCGCCATGAAAAGTTTCATTCTACGAGACGAGCCATTGAACTATTTTTTCGTAGGTTTTGGGTACATTTTGTGCTTGTTGCGATAGGCAGGGATTATAGGAAGGGAGTTGAAACTTTAACAACTACAAAAATACATTTTTTAACGTTCAACGAAGAACATTTTTTGTTATTTATATGCAATATATCTTCGTTGGCTTCGTCGCCTGAACCCTGCGGAGAAGCAACCCATGTACCTCAAACTTGAAGTGAACCAAATTTCTTGGCATACGTGGCTCGCTAATAGAATTTCAGCCTTTTCTCTGCAAGGTTTATCCGCTCACGCGACTTCATCACTTCGCTAGGGTATGTCAACAACTGTCAGGCAGGCGTCCATAACTTCCTAGTAACTGTGTTTTGGTTGTAATTGGATGACTTGTCAGTTGAGAAGTTGGTCTTATTGCCCTTCAGGAAAGTGAAATAAGGCCAACATGGTCTTATTACTCAAATTTTGTTAGCGTCATTGCACTTGGTCAAAGTGGAATAACACCAACTGTGGAGAGTAGGCCTTATTACACTTTTGCATAGAGAAATAAGGCGAATTTCTAAAAGTTGGCAAATTTCTAACAGTTGGCCTTATTGCACTTGGCGTTATTTCACGGCACCGATTTATAAAACAACTGCTTTTTAAACATTAGACGTCGATACTCTTACCAAGGAATATGGCCATCATAATTTAAAGTATTTGTACAGGTTCTTTCCTCGAACGATTGTCCTTTTCACATCTAAGCCGATATTCAGGAATTACAAATTATTATTAATTATATGAATGCTCTATTCAACTTACAAGAATAAGGCAAAGTCGGAAGACTCAAAAAATAAGTTAATCATTAAGGGATTTTCTCTTTATTATATTTAAAGATGAAAGCGAAATTCCGCATTGGACAAGTCCACTACTATGTAAGAGGTTGTGGGTTCACACCTCGTCTAAAAGCAAGAAAAGTCTTTTTTTTTCTGATATCAGACCTCATTTAATGAACTATTGCAAACCTTTTCGCTATTTGCCCGCCATTCGTGGTCACCGAAAAAAATGTAGGTCCTATTTAAGTGTATATAAATTGATAAGGCAAACAAATACAAAAAGAATGAAAGAAGCTAAGGCCTTGGCTCATTTCGGACTGGTGGGCTTACAATTAATTTCATTTTTTATTCATCGACTCGAACTATTAAAGGTCTCCTGGGACATAAAATCCTGTCCAGCATTTAGAATACTGAGCACGGTGCTTATAATTTGTCTCATCAAGCTTTTCGCTATCCGCGATCATATCATCTTTTAGTGGAAAACATGTACAAGTATTTTTACTTGGCTCTGGAATATGTGTTTTAATTGTTGCTTCAATATTGCCACAAATGATTTGAAACAACTTCCATGTTAAGGTCTACTTCAAGTGCTATTTATGTCAGCACTTCATAGAAGAAGTAATCTGGTAGCACAACTTTTTGCTAAGATGAGCAAAATACGTGTTTTCTAAAACAGGGTCAGTTGAAGTTCTTGTTAAGCTCGAGCTAATAAGAACTGAGTTGATGAAAAGATTCGATGGGGTTTACACAGTAAGGTTTTCCTTTTTTATTGCATTTCAAAGAAAACTAACTTAGTGCTTCCAGTCTTCGGTCAGGTTCGTGATGTCGTGCAGTTCTCTTTTTCAAATTCATAGAATATTTAAAATGGTTTTCCTTTTCGGTTGTGTGCTCCAGATAATATGTCTTGTCTAATAGCATGTCCCCACCAAAACTAAATCAAAACTAAACGTGAGGTGTCCCCACCGGAATTTAGGATTTAGATTGACGTTTACTCTCGAAAAGATTGTCACATCTGTTTATAATTTTTATAGATTTCGAGAAATGGATTCCTACATAAAACTAACGTTGGTGAATATTTTGTTTGTTTTGATCCTGCCATTGTCTGCAAGCAAAACAAATGAGTTTAATTATGTAAACATTTAAAAATACTTACCAAAAAATACACAGACTTCAATTGTTTTTTTGTCAGCACACGAAAATGACATGTGCTGACATAAAAAAGGACTGTTTGATTTGTGTCGCTCGAGGATTTAAGTGAGATTTATTATAAATCTCTAATTTCGACGGGATTTATAGACGTCAAATCGTATGGTAAATCCTCGAGATTTAGTGAAGATTTAGGTGGATTTAGCTAAATTCTTGCTAAATCTCTGATTTAGTTTTGGTGGGGACGTGCCATTAAAAATTTTTCTGTGAGAACTCAAATCAGCTTCGATGGCTTTTTAACGGACTAAACAGGGTCTTTACAATTTTAGTTTGTACCCCACATCAGAACGGCACCAATAGTACGTTTATGCAGAGACGAAATGTAACATTTCGCTGAAATTCAACATTTCGAATTGCTGGAAATTGTATGGAGCATTTCGGCTGAAGGTTGTCAAATCGAACAAACCTTTTTAATTATTCCGCACGCCATAGCACTTACAAAAACAACTTTGAAAGAAGACAACTGCTCCAATATTTACATTTTTATGAAAATCACAATCACTAATGACTACGTGCCTCAACCAAAAAAAAGAGGAAGTGGGAAGACAGCAGCAAGATTTATTTTCGAAATGTTGAATTTCGGGTGGGTGTGAAACGTACCTTAACATTCAATCCAATTTCAATGTCCTTAAGGTATCGAAGCTCTGATAATGTCTTTTTCTCTTTTTTTTTATTTTCTGTTCATTATCAACAACTATTTACTTAGCCTAAGAATTAAACGTTTAATGAAAAAAACTAGCGCAACACAACACATCACGGAATGAATGGCAAAATTGTCCGGATAGTCTCGAACTCAATCCGTCTAATCGTCATCCTCTTCCTCTTTAAGGATTCCCAATCGTCGTGCGACTTCTTTAACGTTTGCTATAAACTCTTCCTGAACCAAATTAAAACTCATGGCTAGCAGTGCAATTCCAAAAAGTAAATATAATGAGCACAACGCAATAGATTCTTGAGAGTTGTCTTTTACACCCCGTGCTGGGACAAAATCGCCGAAACCTAGGAAGATAATTATTAAAACATATTTAAAATTATTCGCTTTCAAACTCTTACCGATTGTAGTCAGCGTGATGAAACAGAAATAAGCCGAATCGAGGAATGTCCAGTTTTCCCATTGATGAAAGAGGAACGCTCCCGCTATGATGTAACTTACAACCAAAAAAACACACAGCCATATCGGAACTGGACGGTCTTTAGGCGAGATGTCTCCAAAATCCCATTCTTCTTCAAAGTATGAATCATCATCGTCGTAAATTGGTCGCATTCTAGTCTGACGACGGACTGCGAAACCCATTGGGGACATTATGCGTGGCGATGGAGGCAGTTGCTCTAGAAGGATATTTGAAAATACTTCAAAACTAATAAAAACCCAACACACACTTACCTTGTCTATCTAGCCTTTCACGACGAGGTCGTCTCTCTCTTTCTCTTTCTCTTGGTGCTGGCATTGGTAAATCATCATAACCACCGTCTAGATCATCGAATTCCTCTTCAAAGTCATCATACCTGGAAACCGATCTACGCTGCTGCTTTGAATGATTTCTCTGCATCGTATTGATCTCTGGTAGCTCCAAGCGATTTCCAAATCTGGACGGAGTTGGTGTGGTTAGGCTACCACGCCTCTGAGTATGTGGGGTGCCTGGCACTTGCATCGGTGAATCATGATAAGTTTTTTGGGGCCTTGGCATTGATTGTGCCCGTGGAGCGCTTTTATGTCGACGACGATCATTAGCTACACTTCTTTCAAGCTCATCAATTGCATATCGATTACAGAGAATCGGGGTCTTTCGAATAACTTCATCATCCAAATCTTCGTAGTGGGCCGACGATCGAGGATCAACAGACTTGGCTCGGATTTTCGGAGCGTTTGGCATAGAACGCCCTCTCGTATTGCTAGGTAAAGTCTGTGAGTAAACCCGGTTCATTTCGCGTGGGTTGTTTGGAGCTCGCATAGACCGAACACTCTGTGCTCGTTTGTGTGTGGGTAGATCCAACTCCTCTGTTGAATCGAATTGCTGTTTAGACCGGCCAATATTTCGTTCTCGCTCTACAGTGTGGCGATCACGCATGCGGTCACGATTCCTCTGCCGACTGCTAAATCTGGAATTTCTATTAATTGAACTTGGTCGGTCGTAATCTCTCCAATCGCTAGCGTCTTCTTCGTAAATCATTTGACGACTAGCACGCATTTCTCGTGGTGGATGGCCGTGACCATGGCCTGGATGATGATGGTAGTAATGATGGTGATGATGGTGATTAGGATGTCCTCCGCCACGGTTAAAATCTCTGTCATCGTACATTTTTCCCATGGTTCTGAGCTCAGGATCGGAATAGGCATGTGAGAGCCCTGGTTCATAGGTGTCAAAACCTGAGTCACCTGAACGAACTGAGACTTTAATTGATCTTCGGTACGGAGGCGGCTGAGAACGCGCTGAAAATCTCTGATTAGGCGGCGGGATTCGGTATCTCGAGCGAGGTTTCCTTGTACGACGAGGTTGACGAGTGCAGACATAGCAGCAAACTCGCCAGTAGATAAATCTGAAAGGTGAAAACTGTGTCAATACAAGTAAATGCATATGAGAAGGCTTTTATGCTTACCGAAACGATGTAGCCATTACATCTCCGATATTCGAGAGGCAGAGCAACATCAACGGTATTCCAACGATGGCGTAGAATATGGTCGTAACCTTACCCCAATCCGTTCGAGGGGATATGTGTCCATATCCTGAAAAGATATTTACGAATTTATACTAATTGGGAATGGAACAGGAATGATAAAAAGATTGTTGAAATCTGAATCAATGCTGTTGAGATTGGACTGCCGCAACTTTAAACAAAATTAAATGCAATGAATATTTAAAGTACAAATTGTAAGGTAACGTGTTTTCGAGAATAAACACCGAAATTATGGAATGAACAACACCACATTGGTATGAGTAATAACGATGAGTTTCAGATAGATAGCGACCTTATTTCGGTGGCCGATTAACGTTAGAAAAATAAATAAATAAGACCGCAAAATTCCGCACCTATCACTTTTTCGCAATTCCACAAAGATCAACCACAAGTAGAAGTGGAGCAAGTCCTTAGATTATTGTAATATCTATTACAGTCTTTTGCCTAATCGTTGGAGTCGAACATTTTTTGGGGCGCTGCTATCTACGCGTTCAAAGAAATCAAGCAATCTGAGGCGGGATTTCCGAGCTTTTCCGACAAGGTCGGCATCGCTGTAAGGTCCGTATAGTCTGCTTTTCAAACGTTTCCTCCATTCTACATTGACTCAAACAGGATCGCCGATTTTCCGAAGAACTTTTCTCTAGAAGCAACATTTTACGCTTTTGTCAGTGTCCAATCTTATGCATAGTACATCAGGACTGGGGTGTTCAGCGTCTTATAAATATCACGAGAGGTCCTGCATTTTCATTCATTTTCTCACCGGGGTCGCTGTCTAAGTTAACAGTGTAGCCGATATAGATAAAGTCCCTTCCTACCCCAAAGTTGTAGCTGTGCAATGTATGTGTTTCCTTTCTATGAATGCCTTAAGCACTCCATTGATAAGTCACTGTATTCATCTAATTTGTCAAAGTCGTCTGCATATGCTTGTTGCTGAATAGACTTCCGAGTGTTGGTGCACTCGGACTTCATCGCGAGTTTCGCACAGTCCTTCAGGTCTCAGTCAAGTGCTTCTCTTGATGGTCTCTTTTCTTTTTGGGAGACTATGTTCTCCGATTCTTTTCTGCTCGTAGAGATCACGAGCCGTTTGTAACGGGTGAGCCAACAGATGGTGTGGATGTTGGCTGTCATTTACTAAATTCATTGTGGTTGACCTTTTTGATAGATGTTATACAATCTTTGGCAATTTCAGTCATTTAGTTTACTACACAACAATGCATTTCTGTTATGCAATCTTTTTACGAAAATGGGCGATCTGTAAAAGTACATTTCGTAAAATTTGTGAATTTTTCGGTGAACATAACCGCCCTAGTGAGTCTGGAATTTGTGCAATGGTGAAGCGTGAACTGGTTCGGTATGGGTTGAAGCCCCATATAAGCATCCTCAGCCAGCACGTACACGCCAAAACATCACTATTGTGAGCCGAAGTGTTCAAAACCAGTAAGGCACCTCAATTCGTCGCCGAAGTCAACAATTGGGCCTCACTTATCTTCATTTGCACACCTATAAAATAAAAATTACACGATAGACTTTGGACTATCCGCGATGACCCCGATTTGTTAACAGGATGTTGGATCGCCGGGACAATTTCTCATCGAACTTGATCTCTTTCGACAAAATTGTCGTTTCTGGGGACCGGAAAACGCATACTAGATTCATGAAAAACCAATGCATCCTGTATGGTGCGGATTATGGGTTGGCGGGATCATTTGGCCCTACTTTTTCGAACATGAGGCTGGAGAGACAGTTATAGTGAATGAAGAACGTTACCGCAACATGTTGTCTGGCTATTTTTTTTTTTTCAAAATTGAGTGAATTGGGTCTGGACGATCTTTGGTTTCAACAAGATGATGCTACGCCCACACAAGCCATCAATCAATCATTCCTGAGGACTTCTTCCTGTGGAGTCTATGCCAATAACCCAACGACAATTCAGGATCTCAAACATAACATTCAAACTGAAATTTCGGCCATTAAACCACTTATTCTTCAGAAATTGATCTTCGGATGGGTGCTTACAACAGAAGCCGTGATTGTCACTTGAACTATACTCTGTTCCATTCATAATTGCTAGATCGAACCTTATTAATCAATAAAATTCTATATTGATTTCACAATAAATGTGTGTTGAATTTACTGAAAACTTCCACACCAGCTGTTGGTGCACCATTTGGTTGTATTACATCCCGCCACAAAATTAATAAGCCGTTTTCCCTTCCCCGAGATTATGTAGTGAATGCTTTACTTTTTTACCATTTTAGCGAAGGTGCCCTCCTTGCCTATCTTGTCATTACAGTTGCACAGAAAGATATTTGGACAATTGATGGTAGGTTTTGTCAATGAACTCATTTCTTTTAGATCCCAATTCAGCGACCTATAGAGTTTTACGAATTTGTTAGATTTTCTTGCATCTTGGTCCTACGGAAAATGATCACATCTAAAATACTGTTTAAATTCAATTGGCCTGTATTTACTGTACATTCAGGTCACCAAATACAAGTTTCATAAACAGGATTAATGTTGATGAATTTAGCGGCAGATGTGCATTATGACAAATCGTTCACTTATATGTCTAATGCCCAAAACACATGTGCAGAAAATCTACTTGTAGTACTGCTGGCAGCTCTGCCCGTAAAACAGATGTTTTTTGAACTCAATTTCATCGGTTGCTGTCATTTTACAGCTACAGTCACTATGTGTGACACTGTCGATTGCAGCGAATTTAGAAATAGAGATGTGTTGCAGAACAGCGCTGCGTGCAATATTTACTCGTATATGTAGCTTCGCGAGTTAAAACATGTGTATTCTAATTTCACTGCACACAAAATTCTGCTCATGTGTTTTGGGCAATAAGGACATGTCTTTATCTTGAAGTCTCCTTCCAATAATAATCTGTATCCAAATATTTGCTTCACGTGATTGAAATCACCGTAGTATGTATCACAGTTTTTGATCGTCTTCTAGTCAAAAGACATAAACGAATTTGGTTTATATAAGCGCGTCATCTGTCAAGAGTTTCCATATTCTAAGTGCATAACCCATCATACAGGTCTTTGTCACATCTTACGACGTATGTACGCACTATTGTTTTGGCGAAGAACAAAATACGTATTTTATAGCAGATTGCATTTACGATGGCAATCAAAGTATCAAGCACTGATAAGTGGCCACTTACATCTCACATTCCCACTATTATAAATTCACTAAAATTAAGTTATTAGTAGACACAGCCTTGTGTACATAAGAGTATCTCAAAGATCATGTCTAATTAATTGACTAACTCTATTTCAGTGGTATCCATATAACTTTTTCTTAATTTCGAGCATTAAAACCTCTCTTTTCTTGACTTTAAGCTTTTCATCAAAAGGTAGATAGTCACCCTGTTCCAAATGAAAGCCACTCGCATGAAATGTTAAATCTAAAATCATTTCTAAAATTATGGGCATATTATCTAATGGTGTGACACATTTTAGATATTTTTTCCCTTCTACCAAATAAGCACCGGCATTGCGCCCAAAATGGATTCAATGACACAAAGTAACATTGAACTTTATGCAACAACAATTTCCCATTTTCGGAAGGCGGTAGTTAAACAGTTTTCCAAGGCCACTTAGCCACGATGAACCTAACCAATTTCTTCCGCGAGAAAATCTATCTGAGAAATTTCAGTAATTGTGCAACTGAAACAGAGTCTAAAACCAATGACCGATAGTTAATTAGATTACTTGAGCATAACATGATTTGTCCATACCCATTGCCAAAAGACAATGGAGGGACTTATCCATTTGTCTGGCTGGTTGTTTGTTGCACCATTTTCGTTACAGTTGGGTGACAACTGACATGTCTTTTGCGGCAGAGTCCAAACCATGGATTGCTGCAGAGCCTATTAGAGTGTCTATATGTCTTACTTTCATAAGCCAAGTGATGAGTGATCCACAATTGGATGAAATGAGAATATTCCATTATTGTGTCAAAAAGTCGTCCGGTGTAGGTGAGCTGTTAAAGTTGATTAACTAAAACGATTAAAGTTGGTTAAGGTCGGTCGTTTGCGTTAATAGTTTGACGAACTGCTATGCGATGTATTTGGGAAATTTTATTTTTTTTATTCATCATGGGAAGTAACTTCGATTATGTTGAAAATTGCCAAAAAAGAAAAAAAATAAAATGATGAATCAGATTTGAATATCTGACCAGCCTTAAACTTCTTTTGTGGTTCTCCAAATTAGTATGCAAACTGTGTTTACACCATTTTGTGGTTGCATGCAGTGCCGGGTATACGATTATGTTGATTTTTGTATTTTTCTTTAGGTTTGCGATTTGATTTCGCCGAAAAATAAAAACTGATTCAGCAGTAGATACAGTGAGTCAGATAAAAGTGAATAAGATAATTCCTGTGATCAAGGAAAATCCACAGGTACGTGCATGAAATATTTTAATTTAGGGGATCTTAACGATGTTCTTGAATGTATAAAATTCGAACCGTAATAGATTTTTGGAGATGCAAGTATTGCACTTGCGCAATAATCTGATATCGACGGCAGATGAGCAATACATATATCTGTACACAGAATTTGAATGAATTGCTTTAAGAGCAATTCGGCGAATGAATTGTTCATACATGCTTTATATATAGCATATACTGAAAACATACTAATTGCGATTTGTTAACTAACTAAATGACGATTTTGTAAACGTTCCTTGATCTTGCTATTAAATATCAATCACACTGTACCGTGTTAGGTGATTTTCTGCGACCACATAGCTGTTGAACCATTTGACAGTGTTCGAAAGTGAATTGAAGTGGGCATCATATATTGTAATACTTTCCGTTTGAGTAGGTATTACCATATATTGTTTCACACTTTAGGTCATTGTATTGTATATGTCGCTGTAAGATCAAGGTCCGATGGCGAAGTATGTTTTTTTAAAAAAAAAAAAAAAAAGACTGAAATTTACTCATTTTCAACCAAATTTCATAAATTACCGGTACATTGCATTTGAGATGTTAAAAATCACAAATTCACGGCAATTTTGCTTTAGCTGCCGCGATAAAAATTCGCAGATTAAGTTTTTAAGCAAAATTGTCGTCAATTTCGAGAAGCGTTAATGAAGCTGGTAATCATTTTTATTTAAATCCTGAGTCGGATAGACATAGTAAGCGAATAATCCGAGAATTGAATGCGAAGTTCTACTAAAGCTGGTGCGTCTGATGTTCAGTTACTGAGATTTTTGGCAACAGCTGCAGTAGAACATAGGACGAATATGTTCGGTTATAGATTAGCAAACTATTCTCATGAACTTTCTTCACAAACTAACGTATAGCAGCTGCAATTGGTGCAGCACTGTTTCGGTAACGCAGCATCAACTTTAGAAGTAACTTTGCAATATTTCCCAATGATCGTACCGCGAAAATATAATATTGAGTTCCTCTCAATTTTGTAAGTGCATAAGAGCTGTCAGTATCAAAATAACATATAACTCAAAAAGATATCAACAGATGGCCTATTTATAATTGGCTCTCGCTTACGATGTAATTGTAATGAAATGTTATTTTTAAATTCTCTCTGTATCAGAAAAAATCGCTTTGAATTGAATGGCGGAAGAGTTAAATGGCCTGGACTCAATTAATCAACCTCAATTGCTTCCTTTTTGTTAACTGTGATTATTGGAGACAGTTAAAGCTCGTTTATGATACTTCGGAGTACTTGGACCTCAGATCGTATGAAGCCTTTTCGCAATATAGAACTAAGTGTTCAAGATCGTGGCAATTGTTTGGAAACCAAAGATCGGGTTTTCCAATAGGGACTTGACAAATTTGAATTTAATTTATGAACGCACTCTTTCACTAATCATCAAACTGTCACTGTCAATTTATTCAGTAAACTCAACACGGTAAAGTACACGAACGAGCAACGTCTGCAAATTATAAAAATTTTCTACCGAAATTTGGAGTCGGTGACTGCAACTTTAAGAGCGTTAATTCCAATTTTCGGTCGTAATTCTCGCCCTAGTAGACAGGCAATAACAAGTTTAGTGCAAAAATTTGAGTCTACTTATTCGTTTTGTGATGTTGCCGTGTCATTGAGACAACGGGTTGGTCGAAGTGTCGAAAATATCGCTGCCGTTCAGGCGTCCGTAGCAAACGATCCAAATCAGTCAATTCCACGGTGTTCTCAAGAATTGGGCATCGCTCAGACCACATTATGGCGTATTTTGCGTAAGGATCTTGGTTTACACCCATACAAGATCAAGCTCACTCAAGAACTGGCGCCACAAGTCACACAGCACACGTTACAATCGTTTTATTAAAGAGTAAGTATGGTGAGCGTGTTATCTCAAGAAATGGGCCAGTCGATTGGCCGCCTCGTTCGTGCGATTTTCTGTGGGGCTACGTTAAGTCATTGGTTTATTCCAACAAGCCGACGACATTGGAAGAGCTTAGAGCCAACATTGAACGCGAAAAAGCCGCCGTTTCGGCTTAGAAATAGTGACCAAAAATGAAGAAAGATAAGCCAACCGAAACACTTCGAAATGATACCTACACTGCCTTCTCAACTTAATCGGAATCAATTCGATTCAGACGGAGCTTGGCTCGAATTTAGCTGGTGAAATGTTAAAACTTAGTTTCATACCAAAAATCAGCAAAGATGACTATGCACTCGCTAAGTGTATCAAACCTATCAGTCTGCTTAATAGTCTAAATGACTCCAATACTAACGGATAGTCATATGCAGATGATGTAGCTGTGCGAGTAGTCGATGGTGGATAATGCTTAGTGACTGCTTATTCTAAAGCATTGCCATTTCTAAAAGTAACTAAATATAAGTGCAACAAATATGGCGATTCAGCCAATAGTCTCGAAACTGAGATTCTTCTCTTCAGGAGTAGGAAACATGAATAGATGGACACATGGAGTGCTAAAGGTCTCATCATCCATTTTCCTACGAAGCTAAGTATCAAAGTGTAATCTTAGATGGCAAATTTATTTACAATAAACATGTCGCTCTGAAAATCTTAATGGTGTTGTTGCCTTTCCGGCGGTGTAAAAAAGTTGTTGGCAGGATATGGGGCTTGTTAATAAGGAGAGCCTTATTATACATTGCTGTGATAAGACTAATTCTATTACTGCGTGTTGTTTGGTAGAATAGTGGAAGACGTTTTAACACAACTATGTCACTGTTGCTTTCATCAATGAAGCGTTTTTTTCGGCTGCTTAGCGTTCTAGCTGTTCTATCATACTATAGATGCGGGACCTCGCTTTGATTTCCACACTATGAGCAACATTCGAAAGACTATCTCTCGTTTAAGAAGAATCTAGCTGTATTAGCACCGATGCCTGCAGAAGTTGTCTAGGATGTAGGCCTTGCGTCTTTGTGGATGACCTTTGACTTCATCACTTCTTAGGAAAATTCGTTTCTGTCTCGAAAGTGGAAACACATGTAATCATATTAAATAATGAACTATGATTAATAAACGAAATGACAGCCAAGTGTGCTTAAGTTCTTACGGAATCCTCTCACCGGTTTTGAGTTAGTTTTAGAATTTATGCCTTCCTAAAACGTAGTTTGAAGGCTTAATTCACTCAAACACCGTACCACCTGTTGTAGTAATAACATAAATAACCATGGGCCAGATGTTGTACAGTAGTCACTTTAAGAAAACATACGAGGAGTGTAATGGGGTTTGAATGTTCAATTCTTACAGAAATATAAGGTATCGGACTGAATACAAAGAACTCAGTTGCTTTCTTATTTTTGGGTATTAAGACTACACACAGCTTTTTATACCGGTTATTTGACAAGTTTTTCGTGTAACTAAATGCAAACGAGAACATTTGTATTCCTAAAAACGTTTTCCTCAAATTCATGCAGAGTTATAAAGAATGATTCTGGTGACTTTCTAAAATTTACGAGCATTTAATTGATTTGGTAATGTATTCGTGGCTTTAGGCTGGCAAGCAACGTTTTTAACTATCATTCATACAGCTCTAAGGGGCGCCAATTTAGAAAAGAAAAAAAGAAAAAACGTATAACGAAAAGCCCTTCATTAAATTGTCTAACTCACTGTACCTGCAAAGGCACGCTATCTAGTATTTGCGATGATTTTTTTTTTTGGGTTCGTAGAAACCTTGAATGAGACAAAATTGCGAGACAATAAAATAAAATTCACAATCCAAGGAAATTCGTTAGTTACTCTCTAAGGTCAACTCTAACGGACCAAACCATTTTCAAATTTTCGTTTACTATCATTGTGCCACAGTACCACAGTGTTCATCAAAGTGTGTCATTTCCAATTTTTGTTTTTTTTTTGGTTGGAGAAAAGTTTTGACGGGTTCCTTATCGGAGATCGGAAATTAAGATCAATAAACCTGGCATCGGGTGAAGGGCCTAAATCTGTGAATGGCTCTGTTTTAGATTTAACATTTCCCTCCCATTTCTAACACGTTTTTTGTTTATTACCGTGGGATGTGGGTCAGTGGCGGGAGCTTCGTAGTAAATGGCGTGCGTAAAGATGTTCCAATGAACCAACATCGCCCACAGAGAAATGATTCCATCACATGGGTAACCACCGGGAAGCAAAAGTTATATAAGAAGCGATCACAGCATCGAATGCAGATTATTTCGTCGCGGCCTTTTGCAGTGGAAACATCACAAAGTTTAGAGAACAGAACATAGTTCATTGGATGTGCGTCAGAGTCGGAATTTTGAGTGTTTGAATATATTTCGTTTGAACATTAAGGTAGGTGAAGTAGAGTTTTCTACTCATACCAACGAAGATTTATAAAAAAAAATCGAGAAAGCAGTTAATTTGGTGATTTGAAGAAAATTTTCTTTTTTTAGAATGAAACGCGTTGTGCTTCTTATTGTTGTGGCAGCCTGTGTGACAGCTGAAGATAAATGGGTTTGGCAAAAAAATAATCGAAATCAGCGTGCATTTAGCAGTGCTCAGGACAATAGATATGGAAATGGCTTCTATCCGCGAGAAAAAGATCGAGAACCAACAACAAGACGTCCATCTACTTCACAGTCTAACGATGAGGATTTTTTAAATCCCGATGATTTAAGGAACTTCAATGGACCACCAGGTTTTGGATATCCACAAGCAGCAGGAGTACAACCTAACAATATCTCACCAGGTTTTGGAATAGCACCAGGAGCTAATAATCCTCAAGCGTATCCAAATCCAAATCCTGGCTTCCCAGCACCATCTGGGCCAGCACTACCAAACTATCCATCTGCACCTGGATCTATAGGAGGTGGTTTTCCAACATCTGGTCCTGGTGGTTTTCCAACATCTGGTCCTGGTGGTTATCCAACATCTGGTCCAGGATATTACCCATCTATACCAAATAATGGATACCCTCCACAAGGTGGTTATCCTAGTTCAGGACCCTCACAACCATATCCAAATGTACCAGTTTCTGGCCCAGGATACCCAGGGATAGGTAATATATTTGGTCCTGGAAATGGTTTTCAAGGACAAGGTAATTACCCTGCACAAAATCCAAACATCGCTGGCCAAGGTGGTTATCCATTTCCTGGGATTTCCGGATTCCCATATTCAATTCAAGTTCCACCTTATCCCCCCAATCAATCAGGTTATCTTGGGCAGCAAGGATATCCTCAACAGTATCCGGGACAACAGGGATATCCCAGTCAATTTCCAAGCGGAGCCAATTACCCCCAACCAGGAGCACCATATCCACAACCTGGACAATATCCAACTGGCCAATATCCAACTGGCCAATATCCAACTGGCCAATATCCTACAGGCCAATACCCAAGTGGACAATTTGTTGGCTGCGGACAATTCGGTTTTCCACCATGTACGGGTGGACAAATAGGCCAGTATCCTATACCATATCCCGGTCAATATCCGACACCTGCAGAATATCCGTATCCTAATCCAGATCCAAATAATCCCTATGGGATAACACCATACAGTAAAGGTGGCGTATACGCTTCAGGATTTGATGATTACGACGAATCAAATAAAAACAACACAAACAAGACGCTGAAACCTGAAGGGAAATCGTTTAATACAAACACAAGTGCAGTGTCAAAATCCTCAGATTTTAAAATTCATAAAACGAAAAAGGTATAGCTTTGAGACTCGTGAAGAATTTTTAAATTTTAAGTGTGATATGTTGACAGATGTTAGTGACAAGTGTAATTTTAAGCTTAAATTAAGATAATACTCTTTTGTACGTACCAATCGTTGTTATGACGATAATTGAATAAAATAACGCTCCGAAAAATGTCCATTGAGACTGCTTTTCATTCTCATCACCATCCCAACCATGCGTCTTCATTGCTGTAAGTATCTCTTTCTCAAAGGTCGCGAGACGTTTCTTCACTTCGCCAGTCCATTCTTCTTCCTCGAGGTATTCAGTGGCTTCTGTCATAGTCCAAATGAAATTGGTCACGTTTAATCGCATATCTCGGATGCCTTTTTTGACCTGAAGATGAAAAGTGGAAATTATTTTGAATAAATGGCTAAGTGAAATTGAAGAAAAAAAAAACAAATTTATAAATTCGAAGGTTTGGGTAGGGATGCAAAATTTATCACCAGGGATCCATGTAGCTATGTAGCTTGTTAAGATTTTGTTTGGATCGTCATTTTCAAGTACAGTCACTGTCATCGTTACTAGTATAACCTAGAAGCTAAAGTCCATGCCTCTGCGCCATAGAGCAGGACTGGGGTTATTAAAGTCTTATATAGGGTAACTTTTGTTGTTCGAGAGAGGGCTTTGATAATCTATTGCCTTCTTAGCCCAAATAAGCAGCGATTGGCAAGGGTTATTCTTCGCAAGGGCAAGGGTCAGCGCTGGTGTCTGTATCTGAATTTATAGCAGAGCCTAGATAGACAAAGTCCTTAACTTCCTGAAAGTAATATCTGTCAAAGGTGACGTTTTATTCGAGACGTCGGTGTTGAGTGTCTTTTTTGCTTGACAGCATATACTTAGTCTTGCCCTCGTTGACCGCTGAACCCATTTTCGCCGTTTCCGTCTCAGTTTTTGCGAAAGCGCCACTGACATCACGCTGCTTTCTTCAGATTATGTCAATATCGTCGGCGTATGCAAGTAATTGGACGGACTTGTGAAAGATTGTACTTCTTGTGTCTACGCGTGAGTTTTGAGCTCTACTTTCAAGTATTATATTGACAAAATCGCATGGCAGCGCATCGCCTTGTCAAAATCCTTTTTCACATCAAAGGTCTCGGCGAGATCTTTACCGACCTTGATGCAGCAGCATTCTCCATCATCATCCTGCACAGACGGACGACTCTGACAGGGATGCCAAAACTAGACATTGCTCTGTATAGCTCGTCTCTGTAGATGCTCTCATACGCAGCCTTAAAATCGATGAATAGATGGTGTGTATCGATCTGAAGCTCATGAGCTTTCTCCAAGATTTGCCGAAGTGAGAATATTTGGTCGCTGGTGAACTTTCCTGGCCTGAAGTCACACTGACATGGATCTATCAGGTTGTTGACGAATGGCTTCAGGCGCTCAGAGGGTCTCCTTTTTTGAGGATCGGACAAACAATGCTGAGGTTCCATTCATCGGGCATACTTTTGTCCGACCATATTTTAGAGGTGAATGGTCATTATCAGGTCATCGTCTGCCGCTTTAAAGAGTTCGGCAGTCACGCCGTCTGCTTCAGCAGCTTTGTTGGACTTCAGCATAGATACATTTTACTATCTTCACTTCATTCAGGTAGGGTGGATGGATTTGTTGGTCTACATCGTCCAGGTTGAAAGGTTAATTCTCCATGACAGCGGTATTTGTTTCTTCGTCGCCGTTATAGAAGTCTACAGTCTACAGAACTAATCTTTCCAGATTCTCAGCGTCGACTGCAACTTTACTACTGTGTTCCCTTGTTCGTCCCTACAGGCTTCGGTTCGGGGTTTGGGTTCTTGGCATTTTTTGTTTACCTATCGGTAAAACTTCCGAATCTCATTCCTATTGTATCTCTCAATTTCCTCGACCACGCGCTTCTCATGCTCTTTCTTTTTCTTCATGAGAAGTCGGTGTTCGTCGCTTCTCTTCTGCTCATAGAGCTCATGAGTAGCTTTAGTTTTTCTTTGCTGCGCTGCATTGCGTGAGTCTTGCTTAGCTGCATGTGCATGCCGGCATTTGGCATCAAACCAGGGGTTTCGTTGTGGTGGTAGAGTAAAACCCAGCACTTCAGTAGCGGCACCTCTGATGACTTTTTGGCGGTGTTGCCACTGGTAAAAGATTAAGAGCAACTCGATTAATATATTGGCGTGGTTCGGGATATCCGTTCGGGCATCCATAATTACGGGGCCAGTCGTGCGTCGATCGCAATGTGGTCAATCTGGTTGACGGTTGATTGATCAGGAGTTTTCCAAGTCCCCTTGTAAATATCGAGATGGAGTGCTAGCTACGACAATGTTTCGTCCTGCCGCAAGGTTGATTAGCATGAATCCGTTATCGGAGGTGATGTCGTGTATGCTATTACTTTCAACAGTACTACCAAAGATGTCCTCTCTTCCTAGCTTTGGATTAAAATCGAAGAGGTGCGAGTTCTAACTGATGAAAAAGATATGCCATGATATGATTTAACTAAGAATTCAAAAAAGTCACCATTAGAGAAAGGAAGGGCCGTGCTTTTGAAAAGCTAAACCATGCACCTAATCTACAAAATGTGTTCGAAAAAGACATATGCCGCTCGATAAATAGAATCTCAGCATCGTCTGTTAAGTTTTAAGGAAAGAAGATATCCCGAACTATGATATCTAATACGGACACATTTATTCGGGTGCGGATGTATAGTTAGAGGAAGACTAAGTCCTGAGTTTTATTACATTATATTACCTCTGGAAACGGACATAGAGTTATTGATCTTACGGCGGGACTTCTGGCATGCATTTGATCAGCAAACCATCAATTAAATTGATTATTTTGTGGCCAGCAAACTCCCCTGGGTTCGAAAGTTTTATCAACAAACAAAACAAACATGCCAAAGCTGTGAAGCCCGAACAAAAATCTGCAAGTTGAAGAAGGATACCTCTTAGCAGAACTACAGAACTGAGAATCTGGAAAGATTATTTCTGCTGTTTAATTGAAAGACACCGTCAGAAAGAATGAACCATTTCACCTGAATGATGTCAGTACAGCAACTTTCAAGAGTAAGTTCAACAAAGATGCTCAACCCGATGGCTAAGGTGGCAAGCTATTTAAAGTACTTTGTGATGACTGTATCTTAAATTTAAGTCAAGGAAAGCACACATACCAAGTGGAACCTCCGAATTAATTACATAACGTCGACTCCTTGGGCACGATAGGTGGCTGCAAATAGAGGACGACACCGGATCAGAAACCAAGCGAAGAATTAAGCGAAAAATTAACTTTTCCAATCGCTGCTTCTCTGGGCTTGGAAGGCAATAGTAAAGCCCTTTCTCGAGCAACCAAAACGACTTTAAAGAGGGTGTCAAAGTGGTGCCTACGAAAGAATAACTTGTTTTCTTCGTTGGACAATATTTTAAAAATAATGAAAATTTGGCAGCTGGTTTTTCAAATAAAATCATCTTTAGCTGTGAGGCTCATTTTCGTCTTGATTTTCAAATTTAATGTTCAGAAAACCCATAAGTTGAGAAACAAATGCAGTCACAGTGATTGTTTGGTGCGGATTTCGGGTAGGAAGTATCAACGGAGCATTCTTTTTTAAGAATATTGCCCGGTCGGGCAATAACAGTTTAATGACATGATAAACACGATAATCTAGTATTTTGTGGCTATATGGCCATTTATGGAAGTACGACGACGGTTTCAATAAGGCGGTGTCGCATGCAGCAGACCCCAACAAATAATTCAATTACCACATGAATCATTTTTTGAGAGTTTAATTCTCCGTTTTGGTGATCAGAATAATCCGTCCAGATCATGCGATTTTACGCCGTTGTACTTATTTTTTTCCCGTTTTTAGAAGTTTATGGCCCACAAGAAGAATCATATTAACGACTGTGTCAACGAAGTTTAGTCACATTTATGCCAAACTGTCGCAAAAAATTTTATTTAAATTATGAATCAAAAAAAAAAAATAAAATTTTTAACTAAAAACTTTGCTTTCCGATTAACATTACTTTGGGACACCGGTTACAAGAAACTGGTCATTCCAGTCCTGATTTACAGCCCAGCATCCCAATCCCGTTTGTTGTGGATTATAGTGATACTGACTTCGTCAGAAGGCCCCACAATTTTCATGTGGCAACTCTCCGAAGATCGCGCTAGTTAGAGGGAAGGCTCTGGTCCGCTCCAGGCTTAAACGCCAATAAATAAGTAAGAATCAGCACATGGTTGATTTTGTTTACAACGTTGTTTGACACTTTATGACCGTTTTTGTAAAAAAAATGCCATTCCAAGAACAAGTTTGAACTAAAAACGAGTTGGTCAGAGTATAGCATATTGTTATCTGTCACAGTATACACAGTGTGTTTTCAACACTTTGCCTGATGTAGAGCAGGTTGAAAAGATAATAAATAACGATTTTACTGTTGAATACACTAGACATCAGATCAAAATAAACATTTGAAAACACAAGAAAAGAAAACAAACTGAAAATTGAAAAATTATTAACTCACCTTTATTTCATGAGGCTGCTCCAGGTGGCAAAATAGCAACGCTCCACCAATACAATATGCAACTACCAATGACACAAGAGTCACGTGCGACACAACACATGTTAATACTTTCCACGAAAAACAGATGGCAGTAACACAACGTCCTCGAATTGGTTTCTCCATTATTGGCGGTGGCATCGTATGGCCCCTGCGTCCCGACATGGTACCCTTGGATCTTGTTGTTTTTGATTAATTTCAAAATACGCGCATTTACAACCACAGTTTTTCACTCATAGAAATATTGTAGAAATAATTTGTTTTTTTCTCAAAAATAATCATCCCGCCTTAGTGCATTTGCATTTGCATCTGAATGTCATACATAAATATACAAATGCCGAACTGTGTGTGTATTTTTATAAAATTTTACATCATTGCATTGAAAACACTGTTAACATCGTTTAGGGAAATTATTATTTGAAGGTAGTTTTAGTTTTCGATTTTTGGTTTTGGATATTCGTATTTCGATTTAAAATTTATTTATTCTCATGTCTTTCTTTTAGTTAATAATTGGGGATACGATTAAATTGAACGAATTCAAGATTTTGTTATATCACATGTTAGACATGTGACTAAAATTTTATCTTACAAAACAATTATATATCTGTCTGTCAAAGGAATACTAATAGCTCACATCCTCACAGGTTTCTATAATTTTTGGGAGATATTAAATATTTTAGAGCTCAAAAATAAAAATTCATCTTTCTCCTGAATTGGCTAGTAGTGATTACTCGTAAATCTTTGGAATGCGCTTACATTGTTTTCGGACATTATTTTCAATTTTCAATTTTCAATTTCAATTTCCTGCAAAATTGTAATTCATTAAGTTTGGAAAAATATTAAATAAAATCTCATGACTCGAAAGAAAAACATGTAAACATGAAAAGCTTTGAAGACTAAACCGTTTAAAGTCGATCGGATTTTGTTTTGATGTTTATACATTTTCCGAGTGTGTACAGAATGACGATGAATGATTGATAATTAAAATTGTCGAAATTGACAAGGCCACTGAATGACTCAAATAATTTTTAAATGTAAAGCACATCCCATGATAGTTGTTGAAGAGTATTTTTATGAACTTGTTGATATTGATGAAGAGCGATCTGAGAACAGCGATTCGCGGATGTTTTTAACTGATCTATGATGGTATTTTTGAGGGCTTTTAGTGAAATTAAGTTTCATAATAAATGACTTATATTTCGACTCAAGCAATTTCTATAAAATTAAGATTCTTCTTCTTCATTATTCTTTGAAATATATTGTACAGCATTTATACCTCATATGAGCAAACGTGAATAAAGGTATTAAGCGGAGCTACTATTATTGGTCGTATTAGTATCTGTCTATGTTAACATTTAACGCAATACACGTATCTTACATACAGAACATGAACATATTCAAAGCGGCAAACGTATGTAGATTCTGAATATAAATAGTTTTGTAAATGGTGTGTTTTTTTTTAGAAACTATAGATGTTTGCAGTAAATTGTATTAGGTTTGAAAGAAATATGTTTCACGAAATTATGTTTTCAACCCAACCTAAGCTGTCTCAGCGGTTTTGACAAGGAATCTTCTGTAGCTCGGTTCAGTTTTGCATCATTTGCGGCAATTTTGGCATCCGAGACCTAAAAAGCTTTAAGTTTATCATGCACCAAAACTTTACATGCTCAGTCAAGGGTAGTATGGCACGATAGGCCAGATCAACATCATCTTTATTTTCGAAGTAATTTTAGCAATTAAATATTATGTGAGCTCCATCTTCAGTTAACGATGAAAGTATAAGCTGAAATACCCAAACTGTACTTCTTCGATGTATTTAAGTCTTTTTATTTTTTTCTGGATTTATCTTACTCAAGAAATGGTTATTTTGATTCTTTACAATCCCGTTAAACAGGTAGTGAGATTAGTCGCTAAACATATTATAATTGCCAATAAAAGTAAGAGCCGACTTCACGCTGCTCAAGAGTGCAACCTGTAAATTCCCATCGCAAGTTGTTATTTCAGAACTGAACCAGGTGATACGATGAATTGCGAGTTTCAGCAGTGTGTGCAATAATGAGGCAAGTAGCGAGCTCGGATAATTGATTAAGAGGGTCAAAAAAATAAGCTTTATCTAGTTCAAAACCGATTTTTAAAACAAATTTGAATGACACGGAAGCAGTACTCTAGGCTTAGTCTATTTATTTTGTATTCATTATATATGAAAATGTCGAAGAACTATTACAAATGATACCAAAATTTCCTCAACCAGAAGATCTATCAGGGCGGCAAACCCCGATTTCGATAACTGATTAAGCTTAATCTTGAAATTAGGAGAAACTGTGAAGGGTCAATACAACACACACTGAAGAAGAGCCCCTAATATGATAATGAAAGCATCACTAGAAAGTGAAGTAGTAAAGTGATACTAATGCTTATGAAAGTTTATACTCTGGTTGCCTGAAGGTTTTCCTATTCCAATTTTCCTATTGTCAAATGCTAAAAAAAGGGAGCATTCTGCTACACAGTTGATGCCAGTTGACGTACTATATATTAAATCTTCCACCTCCAAGGTAATTCAAATTGAAATAATAGATTATTTGGGTAAAAATTTTCAACTTTTTCGATTTCGATAGTCTTAAAGCGGCATGAACCCTTTTTTTAGCAACACTTAAACGTTAAAATATTCTGTTTTCTGAATTTTTTTAAAGCAGTGAGTCATAACCTTTTGCCTTTTTGATTCACTTTTAAGGGGAGAAATCAATCAGTGGTTTTGCCATTAATCCCAAAGGACCTGGCCCAAAGTTAATGAATATTTTTCTCTCTGCTACGGGTTTCTTTGTTATTTAAATTGGATGCAATTCCGATCCAGTTGGCACACTTCTTAAAAAGAAAACTAACGAGACGTAACTCTGCTAAGCCTTACCCTCTACACAGAGTTTTTGGCACTTGAAGGACTTCTGATTAAAACTGAAATTTGCAGGAGTTGAGTATGAGTATGAGGGCCTTCGACACAGTAAGTTAAAACAATTTTCGTCGACATTACCGAGAGAGTACATATACCATATACACACATTTTAGAAAATTTTTGAGATTTGCTTGAGTGTTGTCAAATGTTGATAGATATTGGGACTAATCTCGGTCATCCAGATTCGACTCGCAAGCGTAAAGGATAAGAAAGGAGAAATCAGCAACAAATGTA
The DNA here is from genome assembly GCA_928272305.1 of Volucella inflata. Classification (NCBI taxonomy): domain Eukaryota; kingdom Metazoa; phylum Arthropoda; class Insecta; order Diptera; family Syrphidae; genus Volucella; species Volucella inflata. Next base: position 78,951,481 of record OV743718.1, read on the forward strand.
CATTGTGTCGAAAACTATTAAGGTTGAATCTGCGGTTGAATCAACAGTGGCACAAACAATGCGCGCGGGAGCTACCTTTCATGCTATTTTAACGCATTTTAATATGAGGTCAAATAGGGCTTTTCAAGATTAGTCAGGATGTTGGAATAGAGATGGGAGCAGATGGTTCTTTAGTGGGCCAACGGCAGCTCTCATATTCCCAAAAAGTTGCGGATTCAGGAGTGTTCCCAAATTTTCGTCTTAAAGTTCATTTCACAGAAACAGCGTGGCCCTCCAGATTAGTGATTGAACATTGAGGTAGCTCCGCAACAAAGAGCCCCGAATAGGAACGGATGCGCGGCGGACGAGTATGTGGACCACCCTTCACCGACGTGACAAACAACAGTCGAGATGGAATTCAAATCTTCGGGGACTACTTGGAGGCAACCCAAGTGCACTGCGGATTTCCGAACACGATGTCGTGCCCCATAAGCGGCATGGGACCCAACTACAACAAACCTTAAACAAGAAATTTGTCCTGTTTTTTTTTTTCAGGTCACTTCCGGTGATGTATTCTCGGCGATATATACGTAAGAATACATTTGGAATAGATCTTTTTTTATTTAAATAAATCAACAAACAGATAACGAACAGTTTGTCGTAATAAAACAAGCAGTCATTGCACTGTTTAGATTGCACACTCAAAAACTCGTTCTTTTCGTAAACACAAACCAAATATTTAAAGAAACGCACGTGTGAACCGTTGTTCGTTTTTAGTTATTTCCACATTCTGCACTACAAAGGCAAAAAGTTGGAAAAAGAAAAATCAAACTCATATGTCGAACGCATCTTCAAGATTTATTTTCGTATGCCTGTCGTTTTCTTTAGTGAAGATATTTTAAGAAAACGCCAAACCAAATGATCCCCACTTTAAGAGAACACATGGAAAGATGAAGGCACACAACAGACAAACGAACGGAAAGTGGAATTGTGCGGAAAAAGGGGACCCACATATTGTACATGAAGATTCATTCAATTTATTTTACTTATTTTAAAAACAAGAATTAATTTTAAACAAAAAAAGAATATCAGTGTTTCTTAACAAAAATACTTTTAACCGTAAAAGTTATATCTGGGGAATGTGCGGATTTTTTATGGCTGGTCACAGTGGGTGGTTATAAACTTTGATTTTTTTTTTTTCATTTACAAATTGTGGCACTTTATGTTTAGTTAAAAATTTTATTAGCCATTAAAACAAACTACACTTATAAAGAATATTTTTATATATACATATGTATAAAAAAAAAACGAAAATACCGGCCGAAGACGGGACAACTAAAAAGAATTGTTGGATCCACTCCGGGGATCTCTCGAATGGAGACTGCCGTCAATTTTCAACAGAATTTCTATGGAGGCTGTAAAGTTCTGCATGAGAAGAGAACTGATTGATATACTGTTCTCTTTGGAGAAAATATATTTTTGAAAATTCTCTGTTTTCGAAAAAAAATTAAGAAAAACACAGGAAAACAGTTGTTTACGAGAAGGGGATTAGCATGTGGCAGGAAGCTCTTTGGAGACGAACTTGCACACATCATTCGAGATTTTTAAGTTGTAAAAAGATGGGATCGAAATCTGTACGCTAGGCTAGAAGTATATAAAGTAAATGGGGCTTTAGTAGCGAAAGGAATTTGACCTAAAGTTACCAGCAAACTTCTTCATTCAGCTGTTAATATCGTCTTATTTTGTTTCGAACAGCAGCATAGTTGCGTCCACTTTTCACTTAAGTATAGATTCCAAATGATATACTTATTTTAACAAAAAAAACATCGACTCCAACAATCCTACAGCCGCCAAACACTACTGAAAACAAAATGGGAAAAGTTTTTTCCAAATCGGTTTATAAATGACGAACATTAAAGAAAAGGACAGCCAAATTGATAAACTCCTTTTATTTGGATTCGGTTGAAAAGGAGCAAATTTCTTCATGAATTGAAATACCATCTTTTTCAATAAATGATGAAAAGCTGCTCATTACCCACTATTTATGATCGCACTATAAAAAATAACTTTGAAATTGGTATTTTTCGAAACTACCAAATCCGTATTGTTCCATTTTTGAATGAGTCGACTGACGGCTGCTTTAACTCTGGGCTCGAATCACTTATTTATTTAATTAAAGATGGCGGAACCTTATTGCTATTGCGTTATTCGCCTGAATATTTGAATATTTTTGAGTTTTTTTTTCTACTTGAGCGTCGAAATTAAGGTGATGTCTTTTCTACTACGCTCTCCTGCCGGAATTGGTTCAAAGCCATTTGCAAAAGTTACGTACGTACGTACGTACATCTATCTCTGTCTGTGTTGGCACTACTTCCTCTCGGCTGCTGAAACGCGTTCCCCGTAGTTGTTTTTTAATTCGATTGAACAGAAGGAAGTCACAGGGAGCCAAATCAGGTGAATTCGGTGGCTGTTGGATGGTATTTGTTGAATTTTTCGTCAAAAAATCACGAATAATGATGGCACTGTGCGACGGTGCGTTATCATGGCGCAAAATCCACGAGTTTTCTGCCCACAATTTTGGTCTTGAATTGATTCACGCAAACGTCTCATAACGTCCAAATAATACTCTTTTTTTACTGTCTGGCCTTCTGGCAAAAATTCATGATGCACTGCACCGTTGTAATCCATGAAAACCGTGAGCATTGCTTTTTTTCTTTTGACTGAAAACGACGTGGTATTTTTGGTCTCGGCGCATTTGGTGAACGCCATTCACCTGCCTGATCCTTTTGATGAATGTGGGATCGGTCAACACGGTCTCTTTTTTGCATGAAATTGAGGTCTTTTGGCACCAATTTTGCTACTACACGACGGAAACCCAAATCATTAACCAAAATGTTTTGGACGGATCCATAGGCAATGTTCAAGTCCTCCGCTATCTCTATGATGGTTAATTTGCGGTTGTTGACCAACATTTTTTATACTTCATCAATGTTTTCATCGGTTTTCGATGTCAATGGTCTGCCACTGCGTTCATCATCTTCGAATGACTCACGACCACTTTTGAACCGCTCGTGCCACTGGTGAACGGCCGTTTCCTTTGGAGAATCGTTGCCGAAACACTTTTCCAACAATTCCAACGTTCGCGCATCATCAAATCCGTTTTTTACGCAAAATTTAATACAAGTTCGTTGTTGCAAATTTAAATTCATTTCTAAAATCGGAAAAAATCATCAACACACACATAGATAGATGTCAAGCTATGCCTCTAAGATTTAGATGTTGATATAACAGATGTATCAACTTAACAAAAAAAAAACAGAACTCAAATCGGAACAATGGGAGCGGCGCACGGTGCATATTCCGGAATCTGTCTGATCAAGGTAGTGTTTTATCCTCTTTAGTTGACGTAGTTTAGAGGAACTCTGGGCTTCCATTCACAGGGCATACTTTCATTCGACCATAGTTGTTCATCTGGCCAAATTTTAAAGGTTGCTATTCTCTTTGCCAAATCAATTTATTCTGCTTAAAATAATCCTACAATTTGTCCGTTTGTTCCTGCAGGCTTATTAGTTCTTAGTATACTAGTCGTTGTTCGTTCTGTTGCTCTGCTTGCAGTTGCCGGCATCCGTAACTTAGCTAAGGGTTCCGCTCTGGTTGTCTGACGAAACCTAACTTTTTAAGACCCTCTTCTCTCAAAGCTCATTTAAAACTTCGCCCCTGATCTTCGTCACTTAATTTTGCCAGACAAATACTGTTCGAGAAGTTTTACAAAACTCTACTTAAAAGAACCTTGAGAAGTGTGTTGCGACCGTTTCCGTCTGGTGTCATATTTCTCCAATTTTGGTGTTTTGGTATCCAAATTGTTGCTTAGTTTACGAAATTTTGAACAGCGATTTTCAAGGCTCTTTTGTTGATTTTAAGCCTATAACATCAGCTTTTGTGATATCACGTAGTATACTTCACAAGTTTGTACCAAAACAACTTTCCTTTCTTGACTTCAATAAGACGATTTTAGAGTGGATCATTTGGGCAAAGTCGTATTCTAAATAAGCAATCGCTTTGATAATGTACATAAATCTCAAAACTCTTCCTAAGTCCTCTTCTTTGATGACAACTTTGCGAAACCTGTGGGAAAGATGCTGAAATAAGAATAATTTCATTATTCTTGTGTTCTATATTCTATTGTTCGGTGCGTCAACAGAATTGCAGTACCTCGTTCGTCTAAGTAGCTGATGAACTAGGTGTTTAAGCTAGGTTTTCATTGTCATTTATTTCTCGGCTTTGGTTGGCGAAACAACAATGTGAGACAGGAGACATTACGCCGATGTTCGAGGGTATCAAGTGATATTAGCATCACGTAATACCTTATATCGCACGGTTTTGGGCGGATAAATACCTTATACATATATTGAGGCCAGATTAGAACGGGTGAAATATTTCCTACATCGCTTGAGGAAACCTAAACATTTCGCAGCATTTTTGGGCGACATCAAATATTTGGCCATTCCAACATAGATTGTCATTGACACACATCTCGAAAATGGAAAGTTTTTCAGTTTCGAAGAAGCAAGCACCATTCATGGATATGTACTTTGAAGAAAGTTCTGATAAGATTGTGGTAAAATTGTTCGGGGATACTCATAAAATATGTACCCTCTCGATGCTGATTCTGTCAAAACCAAGGCAAATCTGTCTTAAAAATTTCCAAATGAATATAATAAACGAAAAATAACGGCATAATTGCTTTAATTTAATTATTAATAAATCGAATCTGCGGCAACAGGAATATCTTTGAAATTAAATAATCAGTTTAGAAATGTAATCTAGATGCCGCAGTTACAATAACGTAAAATGCTTCACTGATCGAAAATAAGGAACAGAGGAAAGAAAAAAAAATAAAATAGACAACTCTTAGTGTGTCTTGTTGCAACAATCTACTCAATCAACAATAAATGCAAATTCCTTATCAGGCGTACTTTAAAAGGGTTGGCAGTGGGGCCATATCGAAATTTCTGCTCTTTTTTAAGCTGCCACCGACTGGCCCAGAATATCTAAACCCAGAAAAAGACACATGCATGAGAAAACATTTGGTTTGAGACAAAGAAAGATTTACCTCCAAAATAGGGAGCTACCACGTTTGAGTTCTCCACGCGCACTCAAATCATTCCAGCAGTCCATCCATCCTGAGTACTCTGGCATAACTGGCGGACGTCCAGCCATGATTCTACAAAAAAAAAAAAAAGTTGAATACATTAGATCCTTCAAATGATAAATTTTACTAACCTTGATCCGGTAACAATCATGCATGTAGAAACAACCTGCAATGGATACAGGACACTAGCGAAGACAAACTTCACGAGACAGAACTTTATTAGAAAAAAACAAAAAAACGGTAAAATGACTTTTAACAAACCTGAGTGCCTCCAGCAAAGTAGCTCCTGCTAACTTTATCCTCAATTACATACTTACTCACCACATAGACTGTGGAACTCGTTAGAATAAGGCACGCTACATCACACAATACCTTTGGAATTAGGCCCGAAAAGAATCCCAAAATTCCATCCGTTTGGTATATCTCTTTAATTGATCCAATGATTGACTTATACACAGACTCCTTGCCGACAAACTGTGCCATCATACGCACTGAAATCACATGGAATGGATGGGATACAATCAAACCACTGACACTAAGGACAACATCACGCTTCAAATTCTTCTTGAACTTTTCAAAACTGAAATCAAATACGTATGGACTAAAAAAAAAGGTGCGATTCGGAACTCAGGACAACCTACATTTGCTTCTCGGTGAGTTTCGTTTCGTTTTGATAATTTTGTTCCTCCTGTTCGGCCGGCAAACCTAATCTATCAGCAATTTTTTCACTACACAGCATTCCAACGACAGATCCAACCAACTTCGGTGTCAATCCGCGATACATGCCGAAAAATCCATCCATTCTTCTTATATAACCGGCTAGGAAAGATGTATGTCATTTGCGAATACTCGACTAACGGAGAAGGTTGTACTTACCATATTGGAATATATTAGGCAGGAACATGATGGGTTTACCGAGGATTGATGTACCTTGTCTAGGAGCAATCGGTTCATAGCCCAACTGTAATAGTGAATGCTTGTGATTAGAACAGTAACTAAAACAGCTAAACTTACTTGAATTAGAACTTTGGAGTATTCGAATGGATGCAATGCGGCGCTAACACCCAATCGCATGCCAAAACGGATCCATTCGTCAATCTCTTTGTCATGATCGCCGCCAGTCAGTGAAGTGCTATGTCCTTCCATTTCAATGTGAAGTCAATGATGGACCTTTGTTGTGATGAAAGTTATTCTAAAACAACGTATTTTTCTAGCAACTTCAGTTGAATTCCTGAGGTGTTTGGCGAATTTTTGCAACCGGCCAGAATCAGAAATGAAAATTTTTTTTTCTTTCAATTTGACAGTTTAAATGTCAACTCTTTCTCTAAAGTAGAATAAGCGTTCAGGCGATTAGATGATAAATATTGTGCTGCTAAAAAAGCAATAAAATATGTATTATATTATTTATGGGAAGATAAGAATACGAACGTGTATTAGCAGAGGAAGATATTTTCAGCAAACTACCTAAATATAATGAATGACAGAATCAATGAGAAAAAGAGTGACTGATTCCCGCAAAAAAGTCTTAGATTATTAAGAAAAATTGCTGACCAGTGATTCACAAGTATTTTATTGGACATAATTTTAATCATATAATAGCACTACAGAGCTCTATTTTAATTTCGCGTTTCCATTTTGGCTTAGACATTTTTTAAAACTGTATTTAACTTCGCTGTTCCTTAAAAATGGATAGCGCGCTTTGCATGTTTGTAAGAGGATGATGTTTATTTCAAATCGACGGAATTTTGGTGAAGTTGAGTAGCCATCCATCTTCAAATCAACAAACTAAATTCACGTCAATGTCAACAGAAATAAATATTGAGGGACTACAAAGCCGAATCCTGCTCATCTTTGCTCTGGTGTAGAGATCTGTAACAAAAATACAAGAACTCGAAACACACCACATAACCAATCAGGGTGCGAAGGTAGCTCAGTGCACCGAGGTCATCACAAACTCGACTCAAAGCTTACATAGTTCATCCTACGATGAGCCAACTTCAAGTTTGAATTTCTATTTCACTAGTAATATCCACAAAATATCGTTCAGTCCAAGAATCAGAGTATCACACTGAGCATTATTTCTTCTCTTTGAGATTCTTCCATGCTTATTCAATTTTACTTTGAAAAACAGCTCATACCAACAACCCAAGAACCTTAAAATTGAATAAGAATAAAGATAGCTCGGTATCATGTTGATTAGTGATACGAAGAACATCAATTTCGTCGATCCGTCAGGTATTCTTGTAATGTCTGCGAATACATTGCCATAATTTAGCAATGCTTCAAACTATTCGCAAAATTTCTGAGTTTTTTTCTCACTTGTAAACAGTAGTCTGACAACACTAATTTATAAGGTTTTTTTTAGTTATGCTGGGTATCCAGCTCTTGTTTCTTTACTGCTAAGGTCGCCCCAAACTAGATTTCATGGCAATACTCTCATCTCTTTGTTGCCAGATAACATATATTCTTTTTTAAAATCTCCATTTTATGGATTGCCAGTTGTAAGCGACATAGAATGGTTTTAGTTGTTTTTTCTTCCTGGTGCTGGTTTGCTGATTCTTCTATTTGACAATATATTTGTAAATTTCAAATGAGTAAATTTAACGTCAAAAACTGTTTATTAGACAGTTTCCTCCGGAAATCAAATATTTTATAGACTGTGTTCAGCATTCGGTTGGGTTTTGACAAATTGTTACTGAAAAATGACATCTGACAGCCGGCATGGGTTTACTTTAATCGAGGAAGCTGTCAAATAAATTTATATTAAGCTATGAATAGATATTTGTTAAATATTGCATATATTGGCACGCAATTTCGGTAGGCAGATAAACCAAACTCACATTGACTTAGAGCTCTAAAATACTTTTCATTAATGCCATTTTCAGGGGTGTACAGAAAACCATAATCAAATCGGAAACAAAATTGGACACAAAAACAATACAAGGCAGCTTAGAATTAGCTCTTCAGGTATTTCGGCCGGTGAACTACATCCAGACGCACCTTTCTAGCCGGTAGTGGTAATGACAGATCCTTTAAAACGAAATCTAATTTAAATTTATTCCCTAGAACAGATGCGGGGGTTCATGCTCTAAACTCAACGATTCACGTTGATTTAGAACGTCATGGTGGTGAACCTTACGAAGAGGAGACAATAACCGGTGTTCTTAACAGGACTTTGGATAAACACGACTTGCCAATACGAGTCATAAGCACTTTACGTGTCCCAAATACATTTCATTGCCGATATAATGCAAAAGCACGGACGTATCTCTATCGGTTTGCCATTGCCAAAAGCGGACCACCGGGTGATGTTTTAAAGAATCGAAATTATCAGTGTTTTATACCAGTTGAGGAGCTGAAACGATGCTTTTTTCTACAGTAAGATTCGTTTAGAATTGTACTCTTTCTTGTTTATTTAAATTTTATTCGCAGAGATCACAGATTAGATATTGAACTGTTCAAGGAGGCTGCAAGTTTATTCAAGGGACGCCATGATTTCCGAACATTTATGAGTAAAAGCAGCAAAGGGGATGTAAGTATAAGTTTGTTTCTACATATTCGTCCTTGGTAAGCATATGTTATCCCTTGTAGAAAAGTCCTATGTTTACAATTAGGTCTATATCAGACATCAAAATCTATCCAGGAAAATCAATGTGTCTTCACTTTGACCAAGATCGTGCTAACGAGTTGTATAATTATTGGAATATAGAAATTACTGGAAGATCGTTTCTTTATAAGCAGGTTAAACACTGTCTATATCTCTACCGTCTTCCCTACTATTTTGTTCTTTTTTGTTTCAGGTGCGGCGCATAGTTGGAACTTTGTTTTCAGTGGCCTGCAATAGAATCACTTTAAAAGATGTTTATGAAATGCTGACAATTCCATCGAAACATAGTTGGAATCCACGAATAACAATAGCTCCACCATTTGGCCTTTATCTGTGCAAAGTACATTACGACGAGGCTGATCTTATATTCACCGAAACTGAAAACAAAACAAATTCAACCGATTATGAGTCTTCTGCAGCAACTCCAGTTGAAGAGAGACAGGCTCAAGCCAACTAAAACAACAATAACAACAACAAGCGGAATCAAGTATATCGAGTTAGCGGACGGTGAACGACAGACACTTCAAGATAAATCTTTCGGATTCGTAGTCGATACCAAACCGGACCTCATCCCGGCATGCATTTTGGATGACTTTTTGTACTTAGGCTCCCAGGATGCTGTAAATTTGAAAAATATTAATGAGTTAGGAATTTTGTATATTTTGAGTGTTGGAATAGAGTTGCCTTCAATTGATGGGCCTTTTCCCGATAATTTAAATTTAAAGTATATTAAATGCCTGGATCTTCCAGAGAGCGATATAACTTCGAAGGTACTGCCCACTGCTTGCCAGTTCATTGAAAGCGCCCGTCAATCTGAAGGAAAAGTTCTAGTTCATTGTAATGCTGGAGTTTCCCGTTCTGTTAGTGTTGTTATCGGATATTTGATTATCAATTGTGGTTATACGTTTCAGGATGCCTATGACTTAGTAAAATCTAAAAGGGAGTGCATCCAACCGAATGCAGGCTTTCTAAAACAGTTGAAATGTGTAAGATAGTTTAAGATACAATAGTTTGTGTCGCAGTAACTCTAAGTTTACCTTTCTTTCTCATTCGTTTTGATTTGTGCCTCCGTGTAAATAAAATCGTATAACTGTTTTCGGACTTAAAAGTTTATTCAACTCACAAAGTATCTTATAATACAGGAACATACGAATGCCGAAAACTAAGCGGGAGAAAATATGGACAAGATCGGATAAAGATTCAAGACGGAATCAAGACTTAGTCGATGGTAGTCGCCGAGTTGAGTTTGTTTCATTGAAACTTGATTCTTACGATAGTAGTGCTCAGCTGGTGGTCCTTTCATTTGAACATTCTTCCATAGGACACAGTCATCGCCTTTTCTTTATTGGTTTTTGAAGGATCTGAAAGTTTAGACATCATCGACAAGTTTGAAGAACTTTTTATATGAAATTTGTACGTTGGGTGGTAGCATAAATTCACAGGTGGCGTAATCAATTGCTGCCGGGCACGGGTTCCAGGAGTATAAATTGATACATTTTCATAACATTTCGCTAATATAGGTCCTGAATCCGAAACCATTGAATCCTTCGACTCTGATAACCACTGCACCACTAAAGAGATAATATAAAGGAGAGCCGGCCAAAACAAACTCAGGTTTAAACGTTCTGCAGATGGAAGATAGTTAAAAAAATAAATGTTGAATGATGGCAAAGAGAAATAGGTCGGCAAAATCTCATGGAAACGGAAAAGAAAACAAAATTAAATTTGGTACTACAAGTCGTGAAGGTTGGTGTAAGTTTAGCAACTTTGAAACCCTCTGGTTGCTTTCCAGAAAAAGCGTGATATAGGGCAGCAGCTAGCACTATATGTGTATAAAAACGAAACCTATCAAAACATAGTTGGTGTCGTTCATACGAAAAAACAGGATACCCTGTATTAAATGTTACTTGTCTGTGTGACTTGAGGAGCTCCAGGTATCTAGGCCATATCCTGGACCGCAAACTAAAGTAAAGAAAAAAGGGTGGCAGACAGATATTTAAAGACTTTAGCTACTACTACATAGTGATGTCTAGATTGGAGTGCACTGAACATATCCAATAGTGGCTCTTAAAATTCTGCTCCATTTGCTTACAAAAGACTTGCTCTTCATTCAGATTGCGATAAAAAGGTTTTATAAAACATACCAGTTTACTCATGCTGCTTCGCGGCGTCCCCCAATCAACCGACTTTCAATAATTTGGAAATAACTTCAACGTTTATTTCAACCATAATTTCAAAAAGGAACAAATAAAGACAATGCAAAGTCTGGCTTGCGCCACCTGTGTCTCGGTCTTCCTCTACTGCACTGTCCCTCGGGGACAAATTCGGACCGGAGCATTGGTGTTCATCCGGTCTACATCACCCAGCCATCTCAGTCGTTGGATCTTCACTCTTCTGGCTAGGTCGATGTCGCTGTACAGTCCATACAGTTCGTCGTTGTATCTCCTCCTCCACTCACCGTCAATGCAGACAGGACCGAAATCACTCGTGCCAAGAGAACCCTCATCCATTTTTGATAATGTCCATGTCTCTGCGCGATATAGCAGGATCGGGACTATTAAGGTCTTATAAAGGGTGACTTTTATTGTCCGAGAGAGGGCTTTGCTCAATTGCCTTCTTAGCCCAAAGAGGCAAGATATATTCTTCGTTTGAACTCCACGCTGGAGTCGTTGTCTGAATTCATAGCTTAGCCTAGGTAGACAAAGTCCTTAACTACCTCAAAGTTATACCTGTCGACGGTGATGTTCTGTTTGATATGTCGGTGTTGAGTGTCTTTTTTGCTTGACAACATATACTTAGTCTTGCCCTCATTGACCGCTAAACCGTCTCAATAGTTGCAAAGCCGCCACTGAACACACACGGTGTTCCTGTCCTGAAGCCACACTGTTATGGACCTATCAGGTTGCTGACAAAAGGCTTCAGACGTTCACACAATACTGCAGATAAGATCTTGAACGCGATGTTAAGAAAACTGATGCCTCTATAGTTGGCGCAGTGCAGAGGGTCGCCTTCCTGAGTATCGGACAAATAATGCTGAGGTTCCATTCATCGGGCATCCTTTCGTTATTGCCTGCCGCTTTGAAGAGTTCGGCAATCAGCTTAGACATTACTATCTTCTCTTTATACAGGTCGGGTGGAAGGATAATTCTGCCTGACAGCGGTATTTGTTTCGTCGTCGCCGTTATACAGTCTACAGAAGTAACCTTTCCATGTTCTCAGCATCAACTTCGACTCTACTTCGATGTTCCCTTGTTCATCTCTACAGGCTTCGGTTCGGGGTTTGTGTCCGTGGCATATTTTTGTTAGCTTTTGGTAAGACTTTCGAATTTCATTCTTGAAGTAGCATCCGTCAATTTCCACGACCGCGCGCTTCTCATGTTCTTTCTTTTTTCTCCTGCTCCTATGCAGCACCGGAAAATCTGGCTAAGTTTAATCAAAAAAATCGAATTTCCATAATCACAGAGCTGAAGGCTCTGCATTATCTCCGCATACACAAATCCTTCAGTTTATCACATACTGTACCGTCATTCAAGCCTCAGATATTCATTAAGCTTATTTCTGGCTATGCCTACGAATTGGCTAAGCAGGCCAAGAGGTGGATTTTCCCGCATCTTCCAAAAACCCTTCACCCAAACTGCACTTATTTAAGCCGGAATTTTTACGCGGAGTAGCCTCCAGCAGGGTTGTTTCTTACGGAGTGTTTAACATACTCCTAGCAGAACTAAGGTCTTTGTGCGGGTAAGGCCACCGCTCGATTAGTTTTTGATGGGCTTAACCGCTTCGTCCGGTTTCCATCCAGTGAAATTGCAGCCCTTGTTGGATGTGGCACAGAGAGTGTGACAGAAACTTTCTTCCTTTTGACCCTGTTGGTGACGGAGGGAAAAATGTACCTTTAGTTCAAAGAACTTGATCGATTTGATGTAGGTAATATTATTTTAGTTGATTCGTTCCTTTTCGCAGCTTGAGGAGTGAAGCACTCTGACCGAATGCCTGTCTTTTCCGATGAATTTTAACAGTAGAAAGAGCCGCAGGAGCCATTGAAATCAAGAGATCTAGGGAATCCTGAGTCAGTTTCTAAATCGATGTGAAGTTTTTATATTCATTTGTTAATTTGATTACATTCATTGAATTGATGATCTACTTGACGAATTCTGCTCTTAGGCTATTCTCGTTCAATTAGATCATTGCCTACTGCGGTATTGTATTGTAAGCATATACAATATGTATGTATCAACCTACAATCTGTATTTAAATCTTAAGTTAAATATATGAATTGTACAAATCGTGTTTTGTTTATTTTTGTTTTTCCTCGTTTATTTGCTTGTGTGTTATAAACTGTACCGCGGCTATGGATTAACAATACTGGGAGTAATGCCTGGAATATATGTATGTCTTGTGGGCCACGTTAGATGTCTTGCCTTGGTTCTCTTTAGAACCTTTAGATCCGCGACTCTTAAAACCTCCTGCCACGACATGCCAGCTAAATAATGCAAGGATAAACCAATGTGGCAGGTAGTTGACTTTTATTTTTAGGCCTTGCTCCACTTTTATCCCTTTTATTTAGAAAATTCCATAGTAAAGTAAATACACACCTTATTATCTGGAAACCAAGGAGAAAAGGAACCATAGATAAAATAATACAATTTGTTTTTTTTTTTTTAAATAATTTTCTGAGGTTGTTTTCATTTTCTTTTTTATTGTTATCATCATCAGTAGTTATTATTTTTATTTTGATTGTAATGTGTGTCTGTGTCTGCATAATCTAAATTTTAATTATTATTATTTTCATTTGAATTAAATTGTTGGTTTTTATTATTTTAAATTTTCTTTGTTTTCGGATTATAAATTCGTACTCTTCGATGTGTTAATTAAGTTGTTATAATAAATAGCAATTAATTATGTTATATTATTTTGAATTTACAAAGTTAAAATTTTATCTGTTTGATTTTTCTTTCCTTATAAATATTTGTTTGTTGTTTTGTTTTGTTTTTTTTTCTTTTTTTAAGTATTATGTATAAAAAAGTAAAATTAAAACAATTAACAAGTTATTAATAGTATAAACAAATACTTTATGCTTATATTTAAATAGAAAAAAAATTTTAATATTTATTTTTTGGGGGAAAACTTTTAACTTGAATAAAAATGGAAGAACAAATTTTGTTTTTATTTAATTCTTTTTCTATTTGCTCGTATCAACAGAATACTTACTAGTACAATAAATAAATGCGCATCGAGCTTGGATTTTCAATTTATTAATTTCTATTCAAAAATAGTTTGGAGTGAATTTGTTATTTCCTATTTAAATTTTTAATTCCCCTTCAAATTAAGTTAAACATATTTTGAAGAGATGTACTGCATTCTGTTGCTCAGTACAAAATTTGGCTTGGTTTCAATGGCACATCCATAATGTATGCACATTTAAATTTTGAACAAATTCACCTTAAAACTTTACATACTAAAAATAGAGAAAACCTTTTTGTTTAATTAATTGTTTCATGTTTATTTGAAGTTAATTCTAATGGAATAGTTTTGGTGTATTATGGTAACATTTACAATTTTTCTTTTACTTTGTATGTATATTTAATTTATTTAAGAAATAGATAATTTACTATACAATATACAATATAAATTTCTTATAGGCAATTATTATTATTTTTTTTATTATATTTTGTTTGACATAATAACTTTTAAAATTTGATTATAATTTGTTTAGTTACATTAATACTGTTCTCTGTTGACAATTATAATGTTTTATGATTTTTTTGTTTGCTGTAGTAATTTTTATTTTTTATTTTTTAAATATCAAATAAATTTAATTTAATAGTTTGGTTTTATTTTCGTTTTGTTCTTGCAGAATAAACATCAAGTACATTGAAATCGATTTCATTTGGTGTGGTGTTTTATTTTAACTGAATTTTATTTATCATATCTACAATGAATTTGATTTAATTCGGTGTTACTTAATATTTGATTTGGCAATTTTTTTTTTCTAAAAAATTTGCAGTCGTTTTAAAATTAATAAAAGCCTCTAATAGCTACAAAATTTGGCAAAACTTTAATAAAGCAGATTTAAATAAAAATTCTAAAGCGAGCCAAGGACTAAAGACAAAGAAAATTAATTCTCTTACACAAAATATTATTTTGAATTGTGGCAGTTTATTGAGTATGTATATAAAAAAAAACAGGTAATGTAAATATTTATGCACGAGTATACTTAAGGAGGACAAACATTTTGTTATCAGATTAGGATTTATGTACCAGAGGCTAACACATTTGCACCCATGATGATCTTGTTCATTACTATTTTGGAAGACGTCGGGCTTCTAAGGAGAGATCTGCAAGGATCCTGGATAGGGCTTAATTTTATCAGTATAAAAACGCTTAACTTTGATACACTTTATTTTGACTTGGAATATCTGGCTGTTGTACCATACGAATAATATCTTACGTCTGTTTGCGTACTGATCAAAATTACCCACGTAAAGGACGGCAGATAGTTGGGGCTGTGGGGATATCGGAAGAAAGGGTGCAAAACATCTTGCACAAACAATTAGAAATTTGAAAGATCTCTGCAAGATGGGTGTCACATTTGCTAATTGCCAAAAGCAAATGCGCAAACGATTTTCGCAGAAATCTTTGGATCGATTCAATAGGGATCCGAAAAAATTTTGTGCGAAACAACAGACGAAGCAGGGAGTGGAATCAGCAGGGAGTGGCGAAGACTATTGCATCTGCCGGAAAGATAGTGGTCAGCGTGTTTTGGGATGCGAAAGGAATCCTGTTAATTGATTTTGTTGAAAAAGGCAGAACAATTACAAGCGAATATTACTTCAACATTCGAGAGAAGATGCTTGGCTTGAAGAAAAAAAATAATCATCTCTCACCAGGACAATGCACAAAGGTGCGTTAACGATACGGGATTTGGGGTACGATTTGCTCGGCCATCCCCTCTATTCTCTTGATTTGGTACCCTCAGGCTTCCACCTGTTCCCAAACTTGAAGAAATCTGGGAAGCGCTTCGCATCTAATACAGAGAGAGCCGTAGATGAATATTTTCACAGCCTTCCAGACTCTCTCTTCCCGGCAGGGACCCTGATGTTAGAGAAAACGCTCGACCAAGTGTGTTGAAGTCAAGGCGGATTTTGTAGACAAATAAAATCACGTTTTAACTGAAAATGGCAGTCTTATATTGTCAGGTCTAGAACATTTCACCTTACCCTCGTATATGTATCAAAGACCTATCGATAAAAAACAGTTAATTCTCTCTTTTAAGTTACCTGTCTGCAATAGTAATGCTAGAATATTTTAAACTTTCTTGTGTGGGTTAAGGGCTACTCAACACCAAAAATAAGGTCTTAACAGTAAATTGGACCATCAGCGTGTAATCATTAGTAGGGGGAAGCTACTTTTTATTTCTTTTTATTTGGCAGCGAGATATAACGAGAATAATCCTCAAGCCCCCTAATGTCGGAAACACAGTGTGTTTTCAAAAAAAAAAACAAATCTGGGACCTGGCGATTTTTTTGCACTGACTTTGCTTGCCGAAATTGTAGTGCTTTATCTGTTTGTTGACTGGTATTTCAGGATCTCTGGTAGAGTGGCCAAAAAACTTTAACACTCTGTCACATAACCGCCAAAGTAAACAAGAACTTGTTTAATTTAGATTCCAGAGTCTCCCATACCTTTCTACCTTCTCTTTAAGTTGTTTGAAAAGTGCTTGGTACTTACGAGTAAGTCCCTTGGTAAGAACTCTGAAAAGAAATGAGTTCGAACGAACATTTTGCAGAGGGAAGGAGTAAGCGTGAACTAAATAAGGTGGGAACAACCAAATCTATAGAGTGCATCTTGAGTTAAACTACAAACATGGAAAAAAAGAGACGAAGAAAGCGGTAACTAAATCAGCATTTAGAAAGCGGTAACTAAATCAGCATTTGTAGCAGAAAAGGCATTATATCAAGAAAAGGGGAATCTAGCAAGCATTATAAGGAGTGTCAAGGCATATGCAATAGAAGTAAAATTTAAAGATTGCGGCGACGAAACAACAAGCATGGATATCGTTCACAGTATGGCCACCATTCGGGAAAACAGAATTTAAATGATTCGAAGATTAAATGAAATAAGAAGCGATCGGATACCTAACCAATAGAGCGGAATAACATTGAACGGATCCGCTCCACTTTGACGCCTATTTGACAAGTGATATCTATAAATGTCAGTTGTTTGCAACAATGGAATGAGTCTTGCTCGAAAATCGTATTGTCGTAATTGGCGTGGTAAAATTCGGCTACGAAAAAGGCGAAATCTTTCGGATGTTGCGTCCACTGGCAATCACTTGTATCGTACTGTGATGATATTTGAGGATACTAATGAAATAGTCAACCATGCCGTAGTCATCAAAGCCGTAGAGAATCGAATTCGTCGAAATACTCATATCACAGCATATTGCGCATATGAAAATGTGAAAAAAGAGGTACACCGACAACTTACTCACAGAAGACTGAAACGGAATAGTAAGTCAAACCGTGCACAAAAATTTTTTTTACTCGCGAGAAAATTTTCACCGTTGAAGAATGGCTCAACAAACAGAATATGTATGCTGTATCATCCTGACATGCACTTGATTCGTTTCGAAAGGTTAACGTCGTCACCATCTAGTTTCTGTGATGGTTTAGTAGGTCACCAAGCTCCATTGCAGAGCGATAAGTGTGTCAAAAGAAAGTTTTCAAGAACGTTTTGGAGCCCCTCAACAAAACAGTAATCGCAATATACGAGTATGTACCTACGTACTTATCACAATGTTTAACGATGAACTCGTACGTGAAGCGTAAATGAAAAATGGCATAGTGGAATACAATCTGTCATAAATGCAAGCTGATGTTACAAAATGTAATCGCGGAAGCCTCTATTAAACCCGATCAATCAAATGTAAAACATCAGCGAATTCTTGAATTTAACAATTACAAATTTAAGCGGTTAAGAAAATATTGTTAATTGTAAAAAATTCCTTGTACGTTTTTGTTTTAAGGTAACAAACTCAGTAGATAAGAAGTAACAACAGAATTTGCATTATGAAATTATTTTCAATTTATGTTACACTTACGGTGTATATTTTGATTAAAAAATTTATAGTTTCGTTAATGTCTAACTTTTGGCATCTACGAATTTGGTTTTACTCTTAATTATGATATAATTCGTTCGATACTATATATAAACCCTTATTTATTTCCATTTTTAGTTTTTACTTTTATTTTTCTTATAACACACCGCAATACTTTCATTTCACATAACATACTCGTATCTGTATTCGTTTGATTTAGTGATTTTATTTTGAAGTTTTTTTATCTACTACTTACGTAGAATGTGTAAAAAATTGTTTTTTTTCCCTCAATTCTTAAGATTCTGTTTGTTTTTGTTTTTAATTTTAAATATGTATACTAATTTTGAATATATAGAAATATATATTATTTTTATAATTTGTATTATTCAAAAAATCGAGAATATATTAAGAATTTCTTTCCGAAAAAAATCGTTTTGTTTTCTTTTTGTTATTTTCATTTGTTGTTAATTTAAAATTTTGGCACATGGTTTCCGAAACGTGTGAAAAACTATTTTATCTTTTTTTTGTTCCTATTTTTAAAATTACTTATTTTTTGTAACATTCAATTGTTTTTCATTTTTTTTTTTTTGTTTTTCGTTTTGTTTTACATATATAGACGTTAATTAACTTTAATTACTTTGCTACATTTTTTTTTAAATCTTACTTATTTGTTTGGCATTTTTGTTTTTTTGTAAATGTATTTTTTTTTTTTAAAAAACGAGAAACTAACAATTTTAATACTTCTATATAGCTACGGTTTTTTTTCTCTTAAATTTGATTTTAGTTGTTGTCTTGTTTGTTGTAATGCTGTTTTTTGGATTCGTTTTGCTGTTGTTTTTTTTTAATTTTTATTTATGTTACTAGTTTACTTTGGATAGACCAAATTGTTACATTTGAATGTGTATAAAAAAATATAAATATACAACTAGAAAAAGATACATAGTTACTTGCATAAATCAGTTCAGTTAAAGATGTTTTTTGGTTTTTGTTTGGTTTTTTTATAAACATTTTGTATTTTATTATAAACATTACTTTTTTAATAGAAGTTAATTTTGAAGGAATTTTCGGCGTTGAACTAATTTTGGTAAGGGCGGGAGGGGGTTGGGAATATGAATGGAAATGAAGGACTGTGAGAATATGTAAAGGTGTGTGCGGTATTTGTTTTATTTTGCATTGTGGCTTATTGTTTTGTCGTGAAAATGATTGTCGAAAAATTTTGAATAGTTTTTGATTTTTGTTTTGAAATTTTTATTTTTTTTAAATTGTTTTAAAATCCTAAAATTTGCCAAATTTTCAGTTTTGCTTGTGATGATGGTAATGATGTGAGAGAGAATGAGATATAGAAAGAAGAGAGAAAAATAAATTTTTTGAAAGTAGAAATTTAACTGACGGTGGACGAGCATTTGCATAAGAAGACAGTGCAAGGTGGTGGTATTGGAAACTTGTTTGAACATTTTCTATTAGTAGAAAAGCAGGTGTTTGCTGATGGTGTTTCTTAACCAGAACTTGTGATTTTAAAATTTTAGTTGTGTAGCTCACTATATGAGTTTTACCTTAAACGTCGCTGTACTAAATTTACTAAACTTCTGGGTGGCGTGCTTTCATGATCATTACATTCTTACTTCTGCGTGAAGTCTATATACATAAATATCCATTAGTACTCGTATTTATTTCCATCTTTTTTCTACGTGGTGTTAGGAAATGTGGCATTTTGGGATTAAAATAAGGGGCCATAGCTTGCCGTCATTACTGATATTTCCATTACAGATGGATATGATTTGCCAAGTTTACGTCGACCTCCATTATAATTTGGTTCATAAAGTATACAAGGTTTAATAGAGACGAGAATTCAACTTTCCATCAGAATTTTGCCAAAGTGAGTGTTGCATATGCATAAAGTGGATTAAGAATATATTTACTCGAAAAATTGCTTTTAAATAATGATTCATATTTGTACATCCTCAAGATTTTAATAATTACGAGCATGTCGAGAAGCCACTGTATCGCAATTTGTTACTGTTTAGTGAGGTTTTTAAGGTAAAGACGTTATTGGACCTTATTACTTCGAAAATAGAGCGTCTGTTGCTGTTACCGTAAATGAATAACTCTATCAAAAGATAATCAATGAATTTGTATAGCCGAAACTCTAGGTTTTAATGCGGATGACTTTTATTTCCAAAAACAACTCAAAACAAGTCGGTTTTATTTTCCAAAATTGGGAGCTTGTGAAGGCCTGTGTCAACGCTTTAAATTCAATTAAAGCAGTGGAAGTCAAGAGTGCTGTTACCCATGTCCATGTGGCGCAAATATGCCAAAATGTGTTAAACATTTTTATCAAAAGATATTGTTCTTATTACAAGTGGGACCCCTTATTTTATTGGGGAACCATTTCCTTTAAGCCTTATCCATATTAAATTAGAATAATTTAATAGTGGTTGACGATACTGTTCAAATAGTTTCAGAAACAACTGAATGTCAAAACTGATATTACAAATTATAGCTCCATGTTCCGACTTTTGGAGAACTCTTTAGCTGGTGTAACACTGCCGTAAAAAAATGAATAAGGAAAAGATTAACGTGTAGTTCCCAATGCAAGTAATGCAGCAACAACAAAGCTTGCTTCCAGCCTATAATGACGCATGTCTCCGTCACCGAACATGAATAAACAACTGAGTACAACTTACAAGAAATTCATGTAGCCTTTGTCTTATAAACATTTAGAAACAGTTTAGAAAAGATATATCAGACTTATTATTGGATAAAAAAGAACTTGAACTTTCCGAATGAGATCTTCGTAACTAATGTTTATTTTGCAAAAAGTTGACACTGAACTACATCATTTTGACAATTTAGCAGGAAGATTATAAGTCAAAACAATCATAATCCATACAAAAATGGGCTGTCAACATTGACTATGAGATCCCTTTCTTATTACAGCCGCAATCACAGACAAAAATGTAAGAAAAATGCAAATCAAAAAGATAGTATCCCAAAAAATGAATATTAAAACGACTATTGCCAAATCAAAGTGAATCTTGAATCTCTGTGTTGGTAAAGGCGACAAAGATGATGTAAAAACTTTGACTTCAGTGAACGAGACAAATGTAACGACGTTGGCTACTTATGAATGGCATCGTTCTTCTACCTTACCGGACGTAAAACTAAAATAGTTTTCATTTCATGTAGAGAAACACAGGTCGGAAGGCATGAACAAGTTGGTAAACTATACTGAAGTGATTATTAAAACCGCGTTCTTCTTACAAAAGCTGACTGTTCTGTAGCCATTGTTTCTGATACGAGAATAAATGAGTACAATGCATACAATTACGTGCCGTTTTGATACCACGATGTACTCAGAACAAATATGTTTAGGACCGCGAAAGTTTTATCAATGTGAAGTGAAACTCATTTACCGCTTTAGCACACTAAGAATAACTAGTACGTTCTCTAATCATATCTGTAAATCTTCCTATTGACTTAACAAGGACCAAGATCACGAGAAATAGGACTATAGCATGCTAACTTCAGCGGAACAAAGCCTCAGAGGGAGTCTGTATACATTGGATAAAATCATAGGTCAACATATTGATTCGACGGCAATATAATGAAATAAATTTCAATGTATCACGGCTGTTGCAGAAATGATCGCATATGCATAATATGATACTTATTTCGGAATTATTGACCTTAAATAATGCATGTAGCATATGATAAGATTTAATTAAGAGATCTGACAATGAATCAACAGGGTTCCATGGTAAAACCAATTAGCGATTAAAGGAATGGTGGTGATTTAAGTCGGCATGAACTTTAGACTATACGTGTTTTACGTCATCCTATACAAGAAGATGTGTTATTTGTCAGACAATAATCAAAATACAAGGGCTACTTGAGTTAATGTTTTCAACATCGAAGAGATCGAGTCATTAGATACATGTAATCTGTACTGCATCTGAATTGAAACAAGCCAAAGACACGTATTACAATTTTCCGAAGTCATTTGTCAATTATCTCCCTTTAATTCGGAAATGAGTCATTTCTTGATCGTCAATGGGTTGGAGTTATTCCAAATTAAGTATCTAAAATGATAGGGACAAAATTAAGTCGAGAGCTCTTAAACCTCAGTCACCTGGTAATGCACATCTCTATAGTTTTAAAAATTGACAAATACAAAATTTATCAGTCTGCCTCAGCTGTCGTAGTAAAAGTCATGCCATTGACTTGGAACTTCGGATTTAAAATGGCGGGAACGTACATATTTCAAATGTTTAAAAGTGAAATCACAGTTAGCTCAAAAACTAATTCCACTTTACCACCACCAAACAAAATGTCCTGCGAATTAATTTATAAAAACAAAACTCATAACACAGAGATTGGCTGACGAACGGAAATGAACGTTTTTTTGTTTTTTTTTGCCTAAACTCATTTTAAGTGAGTGTAAGTATCTCACACCGCTATCGAGTAATCGGAGTGACGTTTAGCAGGTAATCCCTGCTGTTGATGTGGTTGTTCTTGGAGTTGTTGCTGCGGCTGTTGCTGTTGTGGCTGTGGCTGTTGCTGTTGCGGCTGATGATGTTGTTGCGGTTGATGTTGCTGCTGCTGTGGTTGCTGTTGTTGAGCTACTGGTAGCTGCTGTTGCTGTTGAATACTGCTGACAGTAGATGATGGTCGCGACCATAATGATGATCGCATGCCCAACTTTAACTTTTTCAAGGTATCAATATCGCATTCGGCCTCTGAAAGCTCCGGCCTATCGGGAGTACTTCCCTCGATTGGTATCTGATGGAACCCACTTCCAGCTCCGATGCCACTGGCAAGATTTTCTTGTAACTGCAGAGGCAGTAGTGCTCGCATGGCGCCGCCCCTGTTCGGGATAAGCAGCAGTATATCTCTCATATCAACTCAACATCATTTCGATTTGTTTTTTTTTTTTGTAAACATTTTAAATATTGATGACAGAGAGTGTGATTTGATTGAATGGATTTAGTAAAAAAAAATTCTTTCAAATTGAATGATGGTAAATGATACTCTAGAGAAATTGTAAACAAAATCAATAACATATAGTACATATTCGCATTCCCAACAGGGATAGATAAATAGGTACCCTGGACTACCCGTAGCCCGATGACAATCATCACATATCAATTGTGATAAATTGGTGAAACTGGTAACCATCACACAGAGATAAAGCGAGTATTATTTAAACAAAACACTTATTTAGGCAAGGTTGTGGCTGAGAAGAATTTCGACGACAGTGGTGCCGTGGAAGGATTTAGGATTGTGTCAGTGTTGGAGGGAATGGTTTTATGGGGTATGGGTCGGAATTGTGAGGCTGGATTATTACTATCTAACAGATCGATTTTAGTCGATGATGGTTTTGGGCCTAGTAACAGCGGTGGCAATGGTGGTGGTAAATTGCCACCAACGCCTGGTTTTGGTGTTATCGGTGATTTGACTAATGTCGAGATGTTACACTGTATGGAATCTTGTGACTTGAATGTGTTGGATAGTTTTAGATTGTTATTACTACGCGGTGATAGAATTGATTTGTTATTGTTCGGATTGGTGGTTTTTGTGTGTCTGGGTGTGGTGTTTGTCGTAAAATGATATTGTTGATGATACCTTGATCTGCCGCGACGGGGCAATGACTTTTGTTCGGACATTGGTGATAGATCTGAGGATGTGCTTGATTGTGCTCCATGGTAGATGATACCTGCAAATATGATATTACACAAAAGATGCATAAATTATATGACATGAGAGATGTTGGCTTATATGATTAGGTGCAAAAGAAGCGAAAAAAGAAGTGTGATTTGATATTATAGCATTTTAAAATTAGGATGAAATTGGCACTGATATCGTTTTGGAAAATACATGGGCAAATGATTTTCTCCTTAAATATGAAAACAAAATGTAAAATATGTCTTTTATACAGAAAGTGATAAGCGGAAGCGATCACAGCTAATAATATAGAGATCTGAAAAACAAAAGAAGTAATGGCACATCAGAGAGTCGTCAGGCTTTCTTTAGAGACAGCTGCTGAATAAGCTGTTATTTTCTATTTAAATGCTTCGGACTTTTATTAAAGGCTAATAATTCACTATGAATGAATTTCAACCCCAACAACGTTACTTAACCGTAGAATACTTTCTCCGAAATCGGTGTTCAGTTACACAAACTTATCAAGCACCTCGACTATTTTACGTACCACTTAAAAGCCCACCTACGCATGCCAGGCCAGTACGTTTTAAAGGTATCAATAATCTCGGAGCTGAGCGCAGTGTTAATGAAGATTCGAGTTTTTCACGTCGCAATCATCCATAGGAGCTTGTTGTCCATCTACAATTTAATCTGTACAAGATCTAATTGGTAAAACAATGAAAGACAGAGTAAGTACTTCAGTGGTGAAATGCCTACAGCTCTAATACCCACCACATGAATGATTTTATGTCACTTGTGCCTATCACAATAAAGTGTTTTGCAAAATCGTAGGGTCCGCCAGGAAAACAGTAAGCATTATACTCGTTATGGTTTTTTTTATTACTAAGCGACAGAAGAAAATTTGATGATCTCTTAGAGACATCGGGAAGTATTTGTTTGATTTGCCTGCATCATGAAGAGTAATGCCATCTGTAGTTATACTCATATGAAACCCAACTGTCGATTGAACCTTTACCCTAGGACAAAGGCAGTCCTTACGGAGATTCCGACTCTGAAAAGTTCGCATCTCGGTATATATACGAGTAGAAAGACCATTGGTGATTTCATTTCATATGATTCCATTGTGATCTGTTAAGCAAACAAGATACAGTGAATGCAGCCGAACGCAGTGTTCATTCTCGAAGTAGCTTAGAAGTCGTAAAGATCGTAAAAGCTTAGCAACGCATCCACAGTATAGGCCATTGCTTACATTACCGCTTGGAACAAGAAATCTGTAGTTCCGGTATTACACTAGTATCAGATGATTTATTTATAGGTCCAGCGTCAAACGATTGTTCAGCGCGCAAGGTATAGTTTACTTCAAAACGAAGTGACTATTAAAGCACACCCTATGATATGAATATGCAGGGCTGTGCAATTGAATTGGAACCTTTTTATACTTTGTACTTTTCTTTATTTGTAGTAGAATTGTAGTAAAGTAATTAATTGTTTTAAATTTATTTTAAATTTCGATATGGCCGCATTTAGCGCGATCGATCGACAAATGAGTTGCTCTCTGCACGAACGTAAGCCTACGGATTCTTCTCAAATTCTCGAAGAAGAACTTCCTTGAGCAGATCCAGACTTTGATAATTTTTAGTGCTGACTTTGGCCTAAAAAGTGCTTCATATGGAAAAGTTAATTGGATTTGCATTTTACGACTGCGGAGAAAATTGTATCAACGAAATGAAGCAAGGGACAGTAATGTTTTAATCACTATTGGTTGACGCTTGCTCGGCAGCACCAACAATTTTGGTGGCTTGCAGAAGAAGGGGAAGCTCCATTGTCGAATCTCTCCAATACTAGATAGCTTCGTTAGGAAGCAGAGCGGGTCTGCCTATTATTTAGTCATGGCCGGCTTACATAGATTTAGGTAGGATTAAGGTAGATTTAAGAACAAAAATTATAAAAACAAAAAAAAAAATAAAAAAACAAAAAAAGAAAAAAAAATAATAAAAAAATTATAAAAACTGAAAAAAAAAATAAAAAAAAAACAAAAAAAAAATTAAAAAACAACAGAGATGGGTAACATCTAATAAAAGTGGTAATCCACACAAAAAAAAAAAGAAATAGTACTTGAATAATACATTAAGTTAGCTTAAGTAGGTTAAGTAGATTAAGATTTATTTTAGGTAGTTTTTAGAGTTTAGTCTTAAGTTTTATGTTATAACAAAAAAAAATGTAAATTCACTAATTATATCCAATGTAAAGAATAAAATTTTGAACGATAAGTCGAAAGACAAAATTTAATTGTTAGGTTTAACTTAGAGTGTCCGCATGGGGCCAGTAAGTTAGAATAAGATAGTTTTCTAAGTTATTTAAGCTAATTTTTAAGCGTTTTTTGTCTAGCATGTAAGAATCAATGAATTAATCAAATAAAAATGCATTTAAAACAAAAAAAAAAAAAAATGGTTGACGCTTGCTTTGTTTGCTGGGCAGAGTCTTGTTGGAACGTCCATTTTTTCTCACTGAAATGTTTGGTTGCACAGGCCTTCAAAGTATCATTCAAAATATTTTCGCGATAAGCATTGACATTGACAATGACACCACTGTCAAAAAATACAAGCAGCGAACGTCTATCAGCCGTCACAGCCGCGCAAACCATGTCAAACGGTGACTTGACTTCTGGTGGGCAGTCGAAGGTTCAAAATTTCGTTTGACCTCACCGTTAAATAAACACGATCACTTCGTTTATTCACGAAATGTTCGTTTGGAAAATTTTACAGCTCATTTACTCCGTCGAACTGTATGCTTTTTTTAAGTACAGGTAACAGTTTGCTCTTTCTGGAATTTATAAGGCTTAGCTTGAGCTCATTTTTAAATACCTGTTTCATTGTTGTTGAGCCGCTAAAGATTTATTGACGTTGAGGTTGTTGGCAGGCTCTAATGATAACTTTTAACTCAAATATTATTTGTATTACACTCTTATGTTTGTTTTCCATTACGGAAAGTAAATGCACGCTTGTAAAAAATGAAACCAACTGTCATTAGGTGGACCATTGACACAGTTTGAATACTTTTTTGGAAGTTACAACCGTCTGCCGTTGGTTGCAGCTCAATTGGGCACTCCCAAAGGGAGGATGATTGATCAGTGAGTGAAGAAGAAGCTCCATGAAAGCTTGTTTCATTAGATAATGGACCCATAAGATACCTTTAGTCTTACTAAAGCCATGTAGATCGAGAGCACCATCCTCGTTTACCAAGGACACATCCATTGGAGAAACAGATAAGTCAAACTAGTTAGCTTCATTTTAAGAGGATTGAGTTAAGGCTTATTTTTTAATGCACCAGAATCGTCGATCAGAAATTTGCTGTATCTTATTTTTAAAACAATAGATGCCGCCAAAACATATGTACGTTGTCGAAATAAGCCTCGATGTCAATGAAGATACCGAGTGGTCCTTCAATACTGTCCACCAGAGTTAGAAGCGCAATCTCGCTAGATGTTCCACTTTCGTAGACATATTTTTTCTGCTCTTTAACATAAGGAAAGTCAGACTTATAGGTCTGTAGCTTCTGATGAGCGCGAAGTTATCTCTCCTAATTTTCTAGTTATAGGAATATTCTTACTTTTCTTCGAGATACCTTTTGCATGAGTAGCAAAGCTGGATACATGTTAACAACACCAGACAACTTTATAGTCCCTCTTCAACTACATAAGGGGTTTGACTACATTATAATTGGATGAGAATGCAGTTGCTTATTTTAAAACAAGCGACATTAAAACGTACTCAGAAGAGTACAAATACACCAATTACACATTGGGTTATAATACCACCTATAATAATAAGTAAAATGAAGCAACGTTCACCTTATTGTGTAAATAATCTGCCGGCTTTTCATGATTACCCATTGCCCTAACTACTACTTCTGGCGTTCGCTCAAATGCACCTGTTTTCCTGAAGATGTCTTAGTATTTCTTGAATTTATTGTTCTTCCTTAATTTTGAACAAGAATCTTGGGTAAAAGTATTTTTGTCTATTAGATTAGATCACCTTTGACCTTATTTTAATAATTTTTCCTCAAAGTGAAATAATTGTGCATGAGAGTGCAAAAATGATTTATGACACAAAGTGCTACTTACTGTGTTTAATCTTCGCCTCGTGCTGATTTGAAGATTCAGTTCGACTTGACGTCAATTGGTCTGGATCCGATTCAGATTCCTCACTCTCCGGCTCCGTTTTGCGAGAATGCCTTCTTCGGTTTTTCGATGTCTACAAGTAAATAACAAAAGGAAGCCCTTAGTTGGCATATATCAAGCATGACAATAACGGTACTACAAACATATAAGCGACGCATAAATTAAAACAAAAGGATAGGACAAACAATAACAGAAAAATGGGAGAAGAAATTAAATAAGAAAATAAAAAAGAAAATAAACAGGAAACCAGAAAAATGAAACAAAACACGCGCGTAAACAACGGTAAAGGTAAAAGAAAAAGAAATAAAGGAAAATCGAGCGTTTATTACTTCAGCTAGCATCCCGCGGCTACTACTCAGCACTCGACAGTCAGCACTCGGCACCCAGCGCTCGGCACTTGGCGCTCAACATCGCTAAGTAGCTGAATAGCTGACTATCTGCCAGAGAGCGCTACGAGAGGACAATACAAGACAATTGAAAATCACATAATAAAGCGGCCAATTAAGATTATGCACACGAGTAGAAAGAATACGAGTACGTGAACAGAAAATGAACCAATTCAAACCGAAAACAACGGTATAACGCACGATATTGTAATATGGTGAGGAGGAATTGTGTCGGGTGGTTGATTTAAGTACCGCGGCTGGTGGTGGTGACGAACAGCCCTCCGCTAGGGCGCGCTCGTGGTACATAAACGAGTGCAGCAAGGTGTTTGCTGGTCCAGTATGATGGGGCTGCGCCAATGTACTGGCCTCAGACAATTGGAACGTTGCATACGGTGAGATGTCTTCGGATGTCTCTGCAGGAAAGAATAAATTAAAAAATAAAAGAGAAAACAAATGAAAAGCAATGATGAGTGGTGCTTGTTAGCTGAAAGTTGTTAGCTGTTAGCTGCTAGCCCCGCGGGGCAATTACTACGAAAACGAATGTCATGCGTTAAAGTATAGACGCTTTGGTTAGGATTTTTTTTTTCTACGTTTCGTTTTTCTAATTTTTTATTTACCGGGAATCTTTTCATTGTTCTGCAGGGACACTTTATGAATCGTTGCATAGTAGCGCTCACGCTGTGCAGCTTCGTTGTTCTGTCGATTTTCCAAGGACTCCTTTTGTATTCGATTGCTTTGTTCTGTAGACGGGACGAGACCATTATAATTCGAAAAAAAGAGAGAAAAATTACCAACATGCATGTACAGAAAGACAATGGATGATTTGTTAACTTACTATGCCTGTAGCACATAATAACTAACGCTACGGTACAGATCATTCCAGAGATGGTAGCTATGCTGGGAATTAGTAGATTGATGTTGCCATAGAATATGTTGGAGCGATGACCGCGCTGCACGATTTCCGGTGGTGGTGGGTCACCATCTTTGGTCAAGGTGACAAATGTAAAGTCGACATTTGATACACCGGCAACATTGTGCGCTTCCATTTTCATTTGATAAAGAGTCGATGGGCTCAGTCCAGAAATAGTGAATCTTCGCTGTGGCTTTAGTGCATTTGACACTACAAAAATAAATAAATTTCAAAAAGTTCTATTAATTGAATATTTAAATACGAGCCTTATAAAGTATAAGTGCAGTTCCGGGAATTCACAATCGCCTATAGTTGCTATGGGCTTTGAGAAGTACTTTTACGAAATCACAAAATGATAGGAAAAGGAGAGTCTTATAGATTTAGATCTTCAATGTTATAAATATGTATATTTTTCGTATTACTCTTGATACTGAATCTATTAGGACAAACAACCTGCAAATATAGGTTTTGTTCTGAACACTTGAGTAGTCGCCAAACTCACTAGTATCTAGGTTTGGTGTGGTGTCTACAATTGTCAAATTAATAGGAATGCTCTCGAGCGATTAACCAACTTATGGATTAGAGATTACTCGTATATCGATAGCGAGAAAGTAACAAACTGTTTGCTTTGTATCGGTCACTTCACGATTTATTTGGCTTGGTTGGCACAGATTTTCGATTTACGCTGAAGCTATTGAAATCTGTCGTAAAAGACAGTAAACTTAAACCAAATGATAGCTGACGAGAAGGCAGAAGCAAAGGCAACTGACGTTAAAAATAAACACTGAAAATACTCCATCGTTCTCCTCCCATTATCCACAAAAGCCCAGGGGGTCCTTTGATCGACCATTTTTTCGGAAGATTCGTACGCTTCGTGCTGAATCATAATCTCCAGAAAGTCATAGAATCATTGTCAAAACTTGATTTGTCTTTAGTTGACAGTACATCTTCCCATCATAAGAGTGTTCAACTTAAGGGGGTGAGCATAAGCCAGTGTTCAAGACTTATGAGTGAGTTATAGGTTATAGATAGCGTCAACCAAAGCTAAATAAAAACCAAATACAGCTTGAAAGTATGACTACTACTTATTAATTGCAAAACTTCAAAGAAAACGAACATTGATTTGACGATTGTTTAGTCTAGAAAAGGGTATTTTTCGATTATCTATCTATTTAGCGACTTACCTAATATCCAGTCTTTTTCGACCCCGTCCAATACTGGCCTGTATTGTAATACAAAATATAACATAGGACAGCCATTATCCGGCCAAGTGTGCAGTCTTATAACAGCCGACGTCGAGTTCGGTGCAAGTAAATTGGCAGTTGATGGCATTCCAGGTGATTGTCCCTGAGTTCGAACGTGCAGTGTTATGCTAGCTGGTGATGAACCGACTTTATTGTGCGCTGTTAAATGAATTTGATATGTGCTTCCACAAACCAGCCCCTTCAGTTCGTGACTTGAAGCATGACGTGATAAATGCATCTCATCCAAGTTTCCAGTAGTTCGTCGATAGAACAATGTGTATCCTGATATCGGTGCATTACCATTAAATCCACACTTCCAGTGCATTAGGATACTGCTCGATGTCGCACTGGTGACATATAAAACCGGTGCTGACGGTGGAACTTGTACAATCAAAATATGTGTCAGACGATCTGTCCCAATGCCATTATCCACTTGACAGCTGTAGTTTCCACTATCAGCCACTTGAAGACTAGATATTATCAAATCGCCTGAATCGAGGAGCTGAGTATTGTGCAATCCTCCCTGTCTCAAAGGTACATCGGACTTATACCATTCACGTTTTGGCTTTCCCACTGCTGTGCAGGGCAATGTGACTGTTGATCGCCATGGACGGACAATTGGACCTCCAAAAGAAACGATTCGTGCAGGAACTCTATTTGTAGTTACTTGCGATGCCACCCGAGAGCTTTTCCCTTCCCCCACCCGAGTAGAGGCGGTGACCCAAAACTGATATTCGATGTGCGGATGAAGGTTTTTTGCCTCGTAGTTAGCTTGCTGAGAGGGTAGACTACGCTTTTCGTTGTTTAGTTCTTCGCGACCGTTCACAACTCGTGTATAGAGATTGTACTTTGTGATGACGCCATTTGGCTCGGTTGGTGGTAACCATGATACATAGAGTGATTGTGGGGAGCTGACCACGACTTTGATGTCAGCAGGAGCTTCAGGAGCATCTTCTTCAGTATGGCAGTAGAGTGGATTTGAAAGGCTTCCATCACCCATACGAGTATGGGCGAGAACTTGAATGCTATAGTTAGTGTATTTTCGAAGGCCGGTTAGGACTGTGGTAAGAGCGGTTGTTTTGCGACTTTCCACTTCATCTTTGGTGGCAGAAAAATCATCTAAAATCGGTTCAAAAAGTAACTTGTAGCCTTGGAGCAGTCCATTAGTGTGATAGATAGGCGGTGGTTGCCAGGAAACTTGCAGTGACTGAGAGGTGAGGGCCGCGCAACGGATGTCCTCCGGTGGGCGACTAGGAACTGAAAATAAACAGATATCCAACGAAAAGTTTAGAATGAAAAAATATTCTGGCAAATTCTGTTAACTTACCATCTTCCATTGTTTGTGCAGAAACGGGTTCAGAAAGAGGTCCCGGTCCGACTTGATTGAATGCCTGGATAACAATATTATACCGTGCGTATTTTTGAAGGCTCCCGAGTAGAAGTTCTCCTGTGCCACCATCACCATCTCCAGAAACTGATGTGAAATTGTAAGACGTACTTCCGGAACTAGACAACTTATATCCCACATTGTAGCCTTGAATGTCACCGTGACGGAGCTCAGCTAGTGGTGCTATCCAACTTACAAGCAATTCGGTGGATGAGAGTGGTCTAACTGAGAGATTTAATGGTGGTCCCGCTGGTCTTTGTGGTTCAGTTTTTATGGACAACTCTTGACTGGGAGCACTTCGACCAGCTGTACCTTCCGCTATTATTCTAAAGGAATAACGTGTAGCTGGTTTCAAATTTTCAATCAAGGCAGTAAATTGCGGTGGGTCTGTGACTTCCATATGCTGCCATTGCTCTATGAAAAGGGCTGGTGCATCTTTGGGATTAGAAAGGATAATTTTCAGGGTTAACTTAAATCTACAACTTACGGTCAAGTTCTTTGTATTCCACAATGTATTTTGACACCTCAGCTGTATTGGTATTCCTCGGCTGCCACTTCAAATTCACCGATCGACTAGACACCATAGCCGCCTCTAACACTGTTGGTGCCAGTGGTGGCTCCTGTACTTGCAACTGAACTAATTGTTGGTCATTACCATACAAGTTACTTGCCCGGCAAAAGTATGGTCCACTGTCACTGGACTCAACACTGCGGATTTGCAGCTCTGCCGATACCCCATCTGGTGTTGCTTCCTGCTTCACTGATATCCTGTAATTTATCCAAGCGATTAAGTAACAACGTTACTCCAAATAACCAATGCAACCCACTTGTAGTTAGTCGATGGATTCAGAGTGTTCTTGCCAGATCTCATCCACACGATATTGATTGGCTTATCTCCACTGACTGCACACTGTAATAAAGCTGTGTCTCCCTTTTTAACTGTCACTGACCTCGATGTGGACGAAAAGTATGGCGAGGCTACAGCACAAAAAATCAACGTTACACAAGCCTTGTATACGTTTTTGTATTTCTGAAACACTCACAATTAACTTTAAGCTGAATGACCTTTCCAATACCAGTGCCGATGCCATTGTTCGCCTGACACAAGTAGAACCCTTCCCGATCCTCTTTCACATGTTGCAATAGCAAAGAACCATTGCCAAGTAATTTGGTGAAAGGCCGCTCCCTAACCTCCTCGTATTCCCCCGATTTGCTGCCTACACGCGTAAAACGAAAACAATGGACCGTTCATGATATATTTTCGAAACATGTTCCAAACCAAAGGACAAAGTACCCCTACCTGTCGCCTTTTTCCATACAATGCTGGGCGTCGGAACACCCTGTGCCTGGCAGTGAAGCATTATATGTCGGTTACGTTCAACGTTAACATCAGCTGGCTCGACAATCCAACGTGGCGGAACTGTTGTTATTGTTTTCGTTGTCGTTGTCGTTGTTGTAATTATTTATTCGATGTTTGGAAGGGAATAGATAATGAATGAATGAGTTAAGTGACACAGAAAATGCAGGCAAGGATGGTTTAGTAATTTTTAGTTTTTTTTTTTCTTTTTAAGAAATTATTATATTCTCATTATCTAGGTTAAAATTAACATTATTATGCAAAACAAAAAACATGTTTCAGTACGTGAAATTAAAATTAAAAAAAAACAAAATTAAATTCCAAACAAAACTCAACTTAAAATCCAATTAGATACTTTTTTTTTTAAATAGTTTTTGTATATATTTTTTTTACGTGTGATTATTTTTTAATTCATAGATAAAATGTGTGCAACGATTTATGCAATAAGAGAGAGATACATACTGTACGGATATAAATCTAGATTCAGTAAACTGCAACATAATTTTGTTTTATAATTATTTTCTTATTTTTTCGTTCATCATTTTTTTACTGTACTTATCCAAAATACAGTGGTGATATTTATATTAAGACAAATAATTGAAAATACTTATTTTACAGATGTTATAGCTTATTTCTAGGAAATACATCTCAAAAGTACTTGTTTTTTTAAACGCATTTATACCTGCCAATATTATATGCGAACGGCCTTTTTGGATTCATTTTTAGGGCATATTATATATACATACTCGTAGGTCTCATTTGGTAAATACATATAAGCTTCGATATCTCAAGAATAATACTTTAGAGAAGCGTTTATAAGAAAACTTCTTAAACAAAAATCGTTTTAGAAAATAACTAATCAAAAGATGGCTTATCTTAAATTTGAATTTTATAATATAAACGGATGTATTCAATAAATTAAAATAACCACAAAGAATGACACCATGAGAGCGAATAGGCAGCTCTTCGGAATTAGAATTTTGTCTTCAAGCTTTATGATGTTCTCACAATCTTAAGCTGAAAATTTGGCACAACGGCGGGTAGAAGCTTAGAACAAATTAAAGAATAAAAATAAGGCATTAAGAATGCTTACTATTATTGTGACATACGAGTAACTATGCTGTTTACGAAAACTGGAGATACTCGTATCAATCTATATTAGTCTAGATACAGATACGACGAGGGTTGTGTTTTTTTTTTACTCAATTGCAAAAGTATTTACTGGTTTGTAAAGTAGTGCGATTCTGCCCCCGACAAAAACTATATTTCACATCGGCATTTAACACACTATTAAGTTTAATTTACATTTTTCTGTTACAAAATATTGAGGCGTTTCACCGCAACGTGCAATTTCGGCATTGTAATTACCTTAGTGGATAACGGCAGACCCAAAGAACTGGAACCAAATCCCAAGGGAATCATGTTCCATTGTAAGACCGATAGATCACATACATCTTTGTTGATTTGTGAAAAAGTATTTATTGAACATTAGCTGGAAATGATGCCCATGCACCGACCGTACACCATCAGATTTTTTTTTGTTTCGAAGAGTGCAGAGCACTTTGAGTCGTAGAACTTTTATCAACTTTTATGACCTAAAATCTCTTTGGTGGTTTGATAAAACCAATACTTATGTTGCAACCTGATATATACTGGTAATATTTAAACTTACTTATCTAGACCAATTGACTTAATTGCTTATTTGGGCTGCAGATTAATGAGAATCTTTCAAAAAGTACAATTGGTTGCAGTGCATGGGCTTATAACTAATCCAAATAAATCACAATAAATTAAATATTTCGTTGAGTTTCCCTTTCAAATAAAAAATTATCTTTCTTGGACAAAGGTACAGCCTTGGTTTCAAAATAAATTGCACTTTAACTGTCCTCGATCATATAAATTACATTATTGACCAGATATACTCGTATGGTGGACTTCGTAGGCTACACCCATATACACTAAACTAAAACTCATTAAAACTTTGCTGGTCCTTCTTATTTATTATTTTTAATACCTGTTTACTGTGAACTAGATTTGTAGTCTTTCCATTTATTCATTGTGCCCTTCAATAGCATGATTATAAATATATTTTGAGGATAGTTGGTAAAACAATTTACTTGTTGAGATCAGTTCTTTGATAATACTTAAAATGTCTGTCTTGTATTAAAAATACAATCTATAAGGACCCCTACTATTTCCTTTTGCAATTAGCGGATGTTCAAGAGCTTATAAAAACCTTTTAGCAGGAAGGAAAAAAAGAGAGATGCAACTAAAATGGGTTATGAAAGCTTGTAATTTATGAGGATTAGAAAATAGAAGTCTTGGAATGGCATTCCATTAACAAGTTATACGGCTAAGGAGAGAATCATGGTATTTCAGAGTATGTCCGAAAGTGGGTTTGAGGATAAACTGATGTGCAGTCATAGCGGAACGGAATGTTACTAGAAGTTTCGTTGGAGTTCTGGTGATTGAAATAGCGAGCATAGCCAAGAGATACTACGTTGCAATATTGACATCACCTATGAGTATTATACCATTATATGGCTAAATATAGGTATTGTTTTTTAATTTCGGAGGATAAATGGCATATACGAGGGTTGTCTGAAAAAAAGCTATTGAATTCTAGCTGTGCATCTTTTGACAGTTACTTACCTAAGTTTCAGTCATTTTGGACGCGCAGTTTTTAGTCGACAGTCGTTTGAGTGAGTCGATGTGAGTTTTTTTTGTGAAAATTGAAAAAATTAAGTATCGAGCTGTTACTAAATTCTTGTTTTTGAAAGGCAATACGCCTACGCAAATCAAAAAAGAGTTGGCCTCTGTGTATGGGGACTCTGCACCATAATTTACTACAGTGAAATTTTTGGCAGCTGAATTTAAACGTGGCCGTTAGAGCTTGGGAGATGATGAACGTTCGGGACGTCCGAAAACTGCAACCACTGACGATAACATTGCTAAAGTTCACCAAATGGTGTTAGACGACCGCCGAATTAAAGTGAGAGAGATAGTAGAGGTTATGAAAATGTCCAAAGAATATATTAAATCAAGATTAAGGCATGAGAAAGCTGTCTGCGTTACCACTTACGTTAGACCAAAAACGTGTTCGAATGAACAATTCCAACGCTCTGTTGGCGCAGTTTAAATCCGAGTTTTGGCGCCGATTAATTACTGCAGATGAAACTTGGATACACCATTATACGCCCGAAACAAAAATTCAGTCAAAACAGTGGACTGCAAAGGTTGAGCCGGCTCCAAAAAAAAGCGAAAACTGTTTTTTCGGCTGGAAAAGCGATGGCTCCTTTTTTTGGGATAGTAAAGGAGTTATCTTAATTGATTATCTTCAAAAAGGAAAAACCATTACAGGAGCATACTACGCATCATTACTTGCCAAGCTGATGGCAGAAATTGCGGAAAAACGGCCACATTTACAGAAAAAGAAAATCCTATTTCACCAAGACAACGCGCTGTTTCACACCTCAACGGTATCCATCGAGAAACTGCTTGACCATCCATTTTATTCACCAGATCTAGCCCCAAGCGTCTTCTTTTTGTTCCCGCATATAAAAACTGCGCTCCGAAAACAGAGATTTTCGTCAAATGAGGAGGCAATCACCTTGGTGAGCAGTTATTTTGCAAAGAAAAACGCTAAGTACTATTTGGACGGGTTAGAGAGATGGGAGCATCGCTTTGAGAAGTGTGTGGAGTTACAAGAAGACTATGTAGAAAAATAAAAATAAATTTTCAGACAACCCTCGTAATGGCCAGATCAGATAGTGATAGGGATTTCTAATTTCACTTTAGGAAACCTCGACATTTCGTACTATTTTTGACGACTTAGAATATATATATCGGGAATTAGAAACTCTTCGGTTTGGGTAATTTGATTGAAGGCCAGCAGACACCATTGTATTTTGGAAGCATTCAATTCTATTCGATGGTTCCCCACATTAGTTATGTTGTTAATTTCGGAGTTTCGTTCCTCCGACCGGGAACAAGAATGTGAAAAGCAGTATGAGAGTACAGACTTTACCAAATGAATACGAGTACGTCCGATTAGAATTAGACGGGAAGAGGCTACTAGTGCAAAAATAATGTTAAAGTCAAAATGAAGTCTGGGGCACAACAGTATTTATCAATCAGATTTGAGTACGTCCGAAATATTCCGAAAAGTAACATAATTTCTAATCCCATTATTTTTGATAAAAAAAAAAAGATGCTAACCTCGTTTGTGCTTTTCTGTACTGCAGTAGCGCAAGTATTTTGCTTTCGTTAGGTTTGTATAGACTTTGGTACTTTTCGGACAAACATAGAATCAAGTCACGGCTGTATCTGCTGCTGCAAAAGCCGACATTAATAGGTTCGCGTGTTTTCAGAAGGAACGCAAGTGCAATGGGTTTTTCCAGGCTGGAAGGACATATTCT
Organism: Volucella inflata; assembly: GCA_928272305.1. Taxonomy (NCBI): domain Eukaryota; kingdom Metazoa; phylum Arthropoda; class Insecta; order Diptera; family Syrphidae; genus Volucella; species Volucella inflata. Next base: position 78,988,859 of record OV743718.1, read on the forward strand.
TAAAAAAAAAAGAATTGATTTATGATCTAGACCGTGTATGTGATCTTTAAGTACTTTTGTGAAGATAAGCCACAATACGCAACTCGTTTTGGCCTTACGAGCTGACCCTGGAATGCCGCAATGTGCCTTAAAGGTCGAAGTCGAAGTCATTCATTGCTAGTTTAAACTTTTTACGGTCTTCCTGCCATGATTATTCCAGCTCGAGTTGATCTTTATTTTTTCTTTTTTATTTAATGAAATTTAAAAGATCTGATTCTAAAGGGTATATTTAGTGTAATCATATAAGTAGTGCCATTTACGACGTTATCAAGGAAACACAACGATTAGTTAAGATTCCCACATCTTTTCTCTATCTAAAACATGAGAAATTAGCTGCTATGACAAAGTGGTAGAAGAACCGGTGAAAGCAGAACACATCGACAATGTACGGTTTGAAATTTAAAGAAAATCCAATTCGCTAATTAAAGCTATTCGTAATTGTATTTGTTTCATGAAGCGAGTATTTTAACATAGGCATAGTAAGTAGGCATAGTTTCATTCTGCTGTATTATAATGGATGGCCACAAAATGAATACTTTTGACGTTGATAGGTATTTAAAGTCTTACTTCAACCATTTACTTCAAAATCACTTCAAAATATGTAGTTTATAAGCTTTTATGCAGAAAAATAAGAATTCAAGGACTTCCTGACCTTAAAAGATTAAATCTTCTTCAAAAGAGGCATATTAGCTTTAGAGCCGATTTCTGAAAACTGAGATAAGCAATTAGACCGATGTTAACTATTAAATAAGACATTAATTCATTTTCATAAGTCGTATAATAGTTTTTAGAAAAATACAACACTGAACGCCCATTACCTAGGTTGATAAAGAATATCATAAAATTAATTATTAATTAACAATCCAACTGTTGTTCTGACAATTTAAAAATCGGGCTGTTGTGGTAAAGATTGGATAAAGAGTTCGGTGTTTCAGTAAGAACGTATTATATAAGCAGTATGGGATTTTTTGTTAATATGATACGAGTATCTAGAGATACTTAATTTTGTTGTTTGCACAACGGCAAAAGACATTTTTGCGAGTGGAGGCCGTAGTTTCTGTTAAATAAATAAATAAGAATGTCACCTTTAGATAACTGCAGTTTTAAGTCAACGCTGCGAACTTTAAGGACTTTTTCAGATATAATCTCACTGACGATTTTAATGTCAATACATTGTGCAGCGGCTGGTGGTGTTGGCAACTAGCTGGATTTTTAATTTGTTTCTTTAGTCTTATTCATAAAAAAAAAAAAAAACACTGTGGCGCTGGCAGCCCGGTCTGGGCCATCGCCTAGCTTCTTGACACTCATTTGTGTTGCTCATGTTGTCATTTTTGTCACATCTGAGCGGGGCCTACGGTTTATTGCCTAGTCCGAACGGCACTCCTTAGAAGCTTTTTCGTAGGAAATTTTACTTTCGGGAGTTTACCATTGCCCGCCGAAAGGATGATGGCGATTTGGAAAATTGTTGGTGACCCAGCCAGGAATCGAACCCAGGCTCTCTGCGTGATAGTCCAATGAGCTAACTATCGCGCCATCGCCATCGCCAGTTTTATTCATAGCTTCCACATATTACTCGAAATGGTCAATTCACTAGTTTTTTTTGGCTATATAAAGTTGTCTTTGACTCGAGCCCTCAGTAAGCGAATACTTTCATGGACACCTTTGCACTTGAAGCCATTTGACTTTAAGAAAGAATAAATCATAAATCATTAACGATAACGATTTTGCTTTTGCATTGTGAGCTCTAGGCTCAAGAAACTTCTTCTGAAAGAGTCTCATGACTCCTTTAGATTGCCCTTACTCTAGAAATGACAATTTTGTTTGTTCACAAATTTACACAGTCAAAAATAAGCCTCGTATTTCAATATCATTTTTTGATTAAAAAAGTTAATTCATGGCTTAAGTACCTTAATAAGTCGAAAACCTTAAGCAAAATTATAAACATGGGAGAGACAAACATAGAACTCTAACAATTGTCATACTTTCATTTGTACCGGCTACAGTTTCTTAGTGTTTTTGTCTTTTCATCGCATAGAGCTTATGTGGTATGAAGGATAGCAAGCTTAGTTCATAGCAACATGGTGGCATTTTTTCTGGATCCATATTTGAAGCATAAATTCTTCATCAATTAGTCGATTGTGTCACGCGTTGTGTTGCAGATGGCACAGTTCAATTGAAAGCAAATATTTATCAATCCTTCTATTCAAAACAAAAAGGTTAACTTGAAGCGAAAGCGAGTGTATGATACCATACCAAAACAATAAATTTATTTTGTATTACGTGGCTTTTTTTGGAATATTTTCGACCGTTCACTTTTTCTCAAAAATCTGGCTTGTTACTTAAGAGTACTTTTCGATGGAACATGCACGTCCACGATGTTCATTTTGCTTCTGGTCATCCGCCAATATGAACTTACAAGAACTCTAAGTCTATACTCTTTATACAAAGAGACATATAAGGTGGTCATATCCTAGTGGAATCAGTTGATTGCGGTCTTGATTTATTAACTTATCTAGTCGCAATCTTTTTATCACATCTGGCGTGTCGCTGTCTCATAAGAAATTTAACATTTTAAAGAAGGACAATGGCTGAAAATTGGAGTTAACGCATGTTACGTGGTCCCTAGTTTTGATGAATATTCTAGATGGTTTGTAAACGTTGTTCAATGTTTAACACACTGGTACATATTTTGTCAAAAGATGGTATTCCTGAAGATTTGATTCGTTGATTTTATTCGCATTTTGTGACAACGATTTATATATTTTCAACCCTGGTATCGTTTTATGAGAATATTTTTAATTCAAAAAAAAAAAAATATTAATGCGAACTGATAAATAAAATTTATAAATATCCTTTTATAACATTGGAAAGCTTATACTCGTATATACTTGTATTATTATTTAATATTTTGTACGTATCGATGATAAAATAACATAGATAAAAACTATTAATTAATTAAGTGTTCCGGAAAATAATTACTTTATTTAGAATATATTTCACTTATTTAATAATAAATTAAGCCATATACATAGAAGACATAGAAGGGTCTATCAGGGATAGCACCTTATTTAAAATTTTGTAAAATATCTAAGAATCCCAAATAGATATATTCATATATAGATAGTCACTAAACTTAAAATAATATTTATAATATATAACTCTTATATAAAATTGAATTTTTATGATATAGGTATATTTTTATTCAATATGATTTTTTTTATAGGTTTTATGAATAGTTGACGTTTTGAGGAAGGGACATCACATGCATTGTTTACAAAGCGATAAAGCAGTTAGAATACATTTGATCACCACTGTAACGTTTCAAGCGAATCAGTGTCAAATTGAGTAGTAAAATTAAATAATAATATTCTTGTTGGTTTTACTAAACAAATGACACTTCGCTAAGCAGGACGAAGGACATGACTCTGTATAAGCATTACTATTACTTAAGCTCGTTTATAAGTTTTTATTTATTTTTTATTTTTTGAGTTAATTTAAAAAGCATCTGGATCAAAGCATACAGAAGCTGATAATTGGTTACTGCTCATCAATTTGCAAAAGAAGACTCTCAACTAAGAATTCTAAAGTAAGGAAAACTAAAAATCCTTGCACACAATGGCATCATGAAATAAAAAATTGTATTTATTCAAATATCATCCAATTGAGAATTTCGATTTAAAAAGCATAAAAAAAGAACTAAAATTAACTTAAAATAAAATCAAGTAACTAGGGTTGCAGATGAGAGAAAAAATTCGATCCAAAGGCAAAGAAAAGAGAGTTTTGGTGCAAAAATCTAACAAAACTGTTGCATTCCTTGAGATTAGAAATTGTCAAGCCATTCAAAGTTCAAAATCAAAAAAGCAGGCATTTTTTCTGTTCATCCAAAATCAAAATAGTTTTATTAAATTTATATAAGAAATAAAAAATAATAAAAGGTTATGTATACGTTTATATGTATGGATTATTATACAAACACTGGCGGGGGATTGCGAAGCTTCAAACAGAGATATATATTATATACGGTAGTAAGTTCAAGGCAGAGATTCGGTATTTTTTTTTTTTTGGTTTTGATCGGTACAGCAAATGTTTAATCAGCAGTTAAGAAGTAGGCGGATGGTTACTCAAGAAAGGATTCCGTTTGCGAAAAACGATTTCTTTCAAAAAACAATTCAATAAGCACAAAAAAAGTTTTCGTTTCAAAAGGCGGCTTAGTAGATTTTAAGCGTTGTGTGTGTGGTAGAAGTATTTGAGAGGGTGATAGGGTGTTTAAATACTTTTTTTTCGACATTTTTCGGGATTAACAATGGGATCTCATGACTTAGATAGAGAACCCAACGTTAGAGGATGGATTGGAAAAATCTACTTCAGTAGTAAATTTTGCAATAGCGTTATTTAATACTTTTCTACTTGTTCTTTTTTTTTTTTTAACTACAAATATACACATATCATGCATAAAGCCTACAAGGGTGCAAAAAATAAATAAAATTAAAATTATAATATAAATAAACTAAGATGTAAATCAATATCATATATTTATTTAAAATTAAAGTTCTTACGAAAAAAGTAAACTAAATTGTTGTATAAGAAATATATAGTTTTTTTTAATTTGCAATGTGTATACACTCTTTCTATTAAAGCCCATGGTCTAGCAAGCTCTTTCCTTTAATTTAACATTGCCAGGTATCAGACCGACATAGTGCAGAGCTCCTTTTATCTAGGAAGTATTATCTCGCCTGACTGCGGCGCCGAGATCGATGTTATTTGCAGAATCGGGAAGGGAAAAGCTTCTTTCCGAATGTTATTAAAGGTGTGAAAAGCAATAATTTTTAACTACAATGTTGATTCAATTTTGCTACATGGGTTCAGTACTTTGAAGGTGACTACAGCGATCACTCGGAAGTTGTAGCCCTTTGTTACGAGATGTCTGTTATTTTTTGAGTATTTTATTCCATCTGAATCTCAAATGCACAGCTCCATATAAGAATAAGGCAGGAGCCAATTGATGTTACCATAAAAAGGAAATGGTTTTGGAATGGTCTTATCTGAAGGTGCAAGGACAATTCTATAGCGAAGCACGGCATGCATAACGCAGATTAGTTGAGAAGTTAGAAAAAACTAATCCCCCCTCGCAGAAAACGGAACAGGATATAACGCAGGTATAATTGGCACCTTATGCCTTTGGAGAGTTTCGTGGAAATGAAAGTAAAAAAGCTTTTTCCTTTATTTTCTTAAATTTTTTAAGTACTCGTATTTTATTATTATAATTATTATTATTGTTTTTAAAATTGTTGTCTTTAATTTTACGATATACTCGTATATACTTATGTTTGCACCTTTCGTCCATTTCGTGATGTACCCAGTTCATTTTTAAGTGTGAAAAAGGCTTTGTTGAATGTCAACTTGTGTCTTTTTTGGCATTCTCGCCGTCAATTTAACGAGCCTTTACATATAACTCAATTTATAAAAGACATTCCTTTTTGAAATTTACTTTTAAATACAAATTCCAGTCGGATAATAAATTATTTTAAAAATAATTAATGAAACATAATTTCTATAGCACAAGTGTATTTTTAAAATTAACCGGAGATCAATATGAAGATGATGTGAATCCTTAACAGTTTCGATTAAAAAGAAGATGATTAAGAACCAATATCGAAGTGTAGATTTTTAGTGCGACGGGAAGCCCTTTGTGTGCTACTAGTATTCATATCTGGTTAATAAACTGCACAAGTTAAATTGCAAACTGCAAAGCGAATCAGTTCTGGAGAACCCTTCGGGCAAATAGTTTTTTTTTTTGTGTTTTAAAGAATTAAACACTCAAGACAGAGTGAGTAAAAAGGTTTTTAGGCTCAGTTGTTATTTTGTTCCATGGGTTGCATCCAACATTTAATGGGGAGACTAACTAAATTGTAAGTTGGCTTACTGTTGTTTTCCAGTCAACTACACATCTTATTCGAACATTGAACCTTCCGATTTGGAAGCCAGTTTACTACCACTTGAGCCACAGCCATCCACTACACTAGGAATCAACAGGATTAGAAAAGGAAACTAAAAATAGTGAGATGGCTATGTGTAACGCTTTATCTGAATTATTGTTTGATTTAGGCCATTTTACTGTGAGCGAACCACTTACACAATAGCACCGCTCCTTGACTTTTCCCCACCCACTTTGGGGATAAGTAAGAGAACATATTCATGAACTTATGCACCTTAGATGAACCTGAAGCGCATTAAAGTCTTATAAAACTGCTCGAGATCTTTATGCGTAAATTCCCATATATGAGAAATACTTATCCATCAACGATAGGTGGGATCTATTACATTACAATATAAACGATATTGTGGAACTGAACCAATGTGAATACACGACCGTCGCGGTCGGGTACTTCTTCTGATTTGAATAAAGTTGGTATCACAAGCTAGAAAGTCGGCTGTATGCTGTGCAAAAATTTCGAATTAAAAATCGTAAAATTAAAATTCGAGTAATGATGTTCCGAAACAATTCCCGGTTTTAACCTGGCAAACGAAAGTGAACTGCGCGGAGCAGAGTAAATGTTGATACTATCTGTCAACTGAATATTAAACTTGGAATATTGCTAGCACCTGGATACCGCAATAATTAATTAAATAGTTTGCTATCATTTCTCTTGTGTTGTAGAACGTACAACTAATCGGATATCAAGGAAGGAAAAGCTTTTAATTGGTATAAATTTAAAAGGACACATTGACGAAATACTCGTAAACTATTACGAGGTGTTTTTAAAGTAATGCCATAATGTGAATTGGGAGTCGTTTTGTTAGAAATGAAAAAAAGTGGACTCCGTTTTCACAAAAAGTCTAAAATCAATGACATTAAGTTGAAAAAATGATGTAGGTCAAGTGATTACATCCTGACTTCATGCAAATTGGTGCTCGTTTTACGGCATTATGAATTATTACTCGCAAAACATCTGGCTCGAATTGGTGCTGCAATGCTGGATTTTAAGACTTGCAAGGTGCGTTGTTTGTTGTGGTAAATGGGAGATTTAATAAAGCCCCAAAGCAAGAATTCTGGCTCCGTTTGATTGGACAGGTTAAATTGCCAGAACGGGAGATCACACGGCCAGGAAACTAGTGATTCAAAATCTTCAACATTTCCCGAGCTGTATGAGCGGTTGCTATATTCACTTGAAACCAATAATGCTCGAGACCCGATTCAGCAATATGCGGCAAAAAAAACTCGTTTAAGATCTGTCTATAGCGCTCACCAATTATGATTTCGGTGGTGCCGTCCAATCACCTTTTCACTGCAAGTGCACATCCACTTAATCACTTAAATGGTAATCGGCTCCCCCGCTCATTATAATTTTTGATACGAAATCATCCTTTTCTTGCACCAGATACAGAGCATGGTGAGCATGCCTGCTTAACGGTCAGCAGGCAGTAATTGGTGACGTGTTTGCCTCTTTATAAAGGAAACATCGTTAGGTCTTTCATCAAAACTCGACGCAACGAACAATCTGTTGTGTCGCGGCCACATTAGTGATTTTCACGGTCGGGCGAGCAATACAGACAGTGCTGGCCACTTCTTGCAGCGTCTCTAGTGGAACCACCAGACGACGACGTTGCGGTAAATCAACGAGAGAGAAGCAGAAAATTCCCAACGGTTCCCTGATGAGTGTCTATCTCATGCTGGAGAAGACCATTTCAGACCTTTTCCTTAAGTAATCTTCTTCTTTCTTATGTTCGTCAAACTGAGCAAACAATTTTGGCAGTGACTTTTCTATGGTGTTGTATCAGAAAGAAGCAGTTTATGGTTTAAATTAAATATAAAGCTACATAGAGGGGTGTATTAGATACCCGACCACATATAGTACATTTCTCTGGCAATTTTCAACTTTGATTTTCTGAACCAATTCTGTTATATTCAATTTAAATTTGAATGTATTATGCAATAGATAAATTGCACTGGTATTAAAATAGTCCGGAAAATTAAATCTTTTCAAAATGCACGTTCAGTGGTCAGTAAACAATTAATTATTGATAATTACAATTGCTAAAGTCATACCTATATATTCAAGCTATCTATGTGTGATATAGTTACTAAAAAAAAACTAGCTCCGTTTAATTCATAATTTATTTTGAAAAGTATGTTTATTGGGAGATAAAAATCAATTTCGCAATAGGAAGAGGGAAAAAAATATTAAATTTATAATTCGATTGGAATACTCCTTTTTAATTAATTACCTCAACCGAGGGATTTTAATTGAATGCAAACACGCATTCACGAATGAGAGGAGATTCACCTCATTTCCCCTTTTTTTTTATCATTGAACTCGGTGATTGCAAAAGGAGCCATCTTCATCATCAAAACTTGGTTTCCGATTTTTTTGTTTGTTTATGTTTTCTGTTTTTCTATCAATCCCACCATATTTTTGTTTAAATATTTAATTGCCAATATTAATATTTTCATCGTCATTTAAATTTGTATTATTAAAATGTAATTAGTCGGCCATAATGATGACACGAATCAGCACAACATAATGACATTCTTTTCCGATTGTATGATTGTAGTCTTTATATTGCTGCAAACTACCCCTAAGAGTTAGGGGTGTTTTAATAATAATTGATCCGTGGTTCGTTTTTTTTTTCTTTTTTTGATTCTGATTTTAATTCTCCATCTATTCAAGTGCATTGTTGACCTAATTTTCAATTGATTATGGTATGTGGAATGTGGCAAATATCAAGCCATCAGCAAGTACAAGTACAGTCATCGCATACCGTGTACCACAGCAATGTTGTGTGCTATAAGCGACCAATACACAATAATGGTTATTGCTTTGAGCCAACAATTATATAATCTGTTCCTGGTAGAGCCCTCTCTAACTGTCAATAGCAGCCATTTTAATTTGGCCAATTAAATATTTATTAATGAAAAAATATAAAATGGCGTACACGCTGCTATAGTGATAGGGCGCGGCTGATGGCCAGGGGTGGCGATTGACATAGCGTCCGGAGTAGGAGAAAACTCTTGTCGCTATTATTGGTATTTTCATTTGGTTTAGTGGTTAATCAAAAGTATAGACTGTGGTGACACTCGAAAGACTATAATACTGTGAAATTGAAAAAAAAAAAAAATACCCAAAGAGAAATCATCGAGATCGTAGTATTTATGACCATGTCCACTGTTGAAAGGAGAAGTGTTTCGCTGTTCCGTCTACGTGATAAAAGTATGGATATTGCTTTCAATAAAAGTGGAATAATATTCCATTGCCACCACCACTCATTGGGAGAGGTCAGAGTCAAAAGGACTTCTTGATGAGAATTATTATTTTAGTCGCAAAAGTTTGCAAATAGCTGAATAGATCAATATTTTTGTGTAGAAATTATTTTATCTCCAGTTCCGTTAAATTGAATAAAACGAAATTAAGAGTTGCCAAGCATTGAACAACTTTTGGAAGTAACAACCCTAACTGACTCCAAATAACAAATATTTTCACAGAGGTCACTGTGTTTGTTAATGATAATTTTCTTCGAAATAAGTGAGAAAGGAAAAAGTATTCCGTTTCGTCTTTTTATTCTTTATTAATTTGATAAAGAAAATAATTTGAATACGAGTACTTCGTATAAGCAGGTCACCGACAAAAAAGTTTTCTAAGTTTAGTCTTGAAAGCAATTGTCTATGGTTCGTAGAGTTTAAGTCAAACAGGTTGATACTGTAGCGCAGTGGCTTAAATCTCGGTCAAAACTGATAAGCAGTAAAGATAATTTTCGTGACGTCACCACCCTTTCGGTGGGCATTTGGGTGTAGTGATATATAAAGGAGAACTGCATCATGAAGGAGACGAGGAAACGCGTCTAGAAAGAACAGATGCTAAAAACTTAAAAACACCATTTCGTATTGACTTTTGCCTTTTACAAGACTGTAACGAAAAATCTGTTTCTCTACCATCAAGCTGAGTTCAATACGTGGCACTATATCTCTGATCAACATGTGACTGTCATAATCATTATAAACTATGCTGCAAAGCATGCTGTTGGTACTATATTATTTCAATGATCGATGAACCGATCGAATAACCAGTGAAGTGTAAGGTTTCTTATTCCATTGTAACAACAATGAAAATATTACATTCGAAGTATTGTCTATCGCTATTTACACATTTATCACACCTGTCTGACAATTTGTAGATCTCATGTCAAAAAAACTGTTGCTCTTTTAAGGCAAACTGGTCACCGACCCATTTCCGTACATTCTGTAAAAAGTGAAGCGCTGCTTAGCAAGTGCGTGTACCATAGATGCAAATAAGTATTGGATCATTGCAAAAGTTCGTGTCCAATTGACGCAACTATTGTTTGTTTAAATGGACTTGTTGGTAACTAGTGGATAGGTCATGGGAAGCAACTCTCTTTGTTGAGTGAAGTCAAATTATGTATGAAAAAAAATATCGAAAATGGATAACTGAGAGTAATGACGACATTGTGCGTGCTTTAAGGAAAAATAACCCAAAGATTTTAACTGCGAAAATTATTGAGAGTACTGACCATTCAGCAGCATTTTGCCATTTAAAGGAATATGGAGTCACTTCCAAGCTTGACATGCAGGTGCCACATTGTTTGACGAAAAAAACAAGCTGGAGCGCGTCACGGTGGCCATATCACTGCTTAGGCGCCATAAAAACGAACTTTTTGGATCGATGAAAAGAAGCTGAAATGAAGCAGGTGAAGGCTTGCATCTAATGAAGGTACTATTATCTGAGATTCCTGGGGTATACGAGTAATTTTTTTTGAGTTCTTTTACCTGATGTTGCAAAAACTGAAGAAGTTAAAATGGGAAATTCTTCAACATTTTCATATCTATCATATTCCCCAGACCTTGCTCCTTCTTCAGATTTTCGTATATTTCGGTCCGCCGAAACGGCCAAAAACTAACTTATGACGTTTTTTTGTAGAAGAACACGCAGTTTCTATGAAAACGGAATCCACAAGTTTGTAAAGCGTTGGAGCATATTTGTAGAAAATAAACGGGACTTTAATTGATTACTTAAATTATTTTCTTTAAAATGTAATCGCTTGTGTTTCATTTTCAAATAAGCCGCGAACTTTTACAATGATTTAATAGTAATCGGATGGAGACAAATCAACTGAGTAGGCCGCATACGAAAGTGCTTTCCAACTAAGCGCTTTAATCGGTTCCTTGACCAGATTTTATGTATGCGATGGTGCATTATCATAAAGCAAAATCGATTTGTGTTGGCTTTTTTAATATTCTGGTCGTTTTTTTAATAAAATCTTGATTCAAATCGATCATTTCTTCAGTTCAGTTTAAATGATCAGTATTAAAGACTTCGCTAAAATTTTAGAAAAATATTTTAATATATTTTAATATATCGCAACCTTTTTACCCTTCGAAACACGGATCATTGTCTTCCGTCCATAACGATTTGGGTTTGCAGTCAATATCGATAGTTCAGAGTTTCCCATAATCATTTACACTTAGGATTCACTAAATAAACTAACTTGATCAGAAAGTTCCCGGAATAACCCCTGTGTGGTGCTCACATTGTTCCGATTTTGTTAAGTTGGTACATCTGTTGTTGATATTCCCTCTAAATCTTAGCGTCATAGCTAAACATTTGCAAAATTTACGTAGCCAAGAGTACATCTATCTCTGTGTGTGTTGGCGATTTTTTACAATTTACAACAACGAACTTCTTTTAAATATTGCGTAAAAAACGGATTTAATGGTGCGCGAACATTGAAAATGTGTTTCGGCAACGATTCTCTAAAGAAAACGGTTGTTTACCAGTTGCACGAGCGGTTCAAAAGTGGTCGTGAGTCAATCGAAGATGATGAACTCAGTGGCAGACCATCGAAAACCGACGAAAACATTGATGAAGTAAAAGAAACGTAAAAAAAGTCGTTTTGCAAACCATCGTTCGGGCATCTTTTCCCAGCTATTGATTGCGATCTTGACTTATCAACTCGTCTAGAGCCGTAATACTTTCATAATTTTGGACGTTTGGTTTCTAAATGGTACAGTAACATTATGAAGTGAAAACGTCCATCCGAATTTATGAAAATGGCAGTGCTCTGCCATGGCAATCAGTAAAAAATGAAAAAAATCGTATCGTATCGAGGTGTTATTAAGTATTTGTTTTTGAGTTTGCAACCGGAGGTTGTTGCCTAGTAAGTACTTCCACAGTGGCTAAAAAATCTCCAGCCATTCTAGTCGACAGTTTTCCTTCATAAAAACTCTTAAAAAATGTGTTTTTTTTTATTGTCAAAAGGTAGTTTGAATAAGAAATTAAGTTTTCTCTAAGGAGAAAGCAGATCCGTCTAGAAACATCCATGAGATTGAAATTATATTTCCACGCTATCGAATTAAGTTTATTTGGAACATTAAACTTTTACAAAAAAAACTTTTAAAAATGTAAATCAATCTTTTTCATTTTTAAACTCAATTTTGAAAAAAAGAACAAATATTGGCATTCAAACCACCCACTGCGGATTAAGCGAAATGTGTGTTCGTATTGCAATTACTCAGATACTTACTGGTACTGATACCTCCACAGTCCGTGATACAAAGATGAATTCTTCGGAATTCGTGCTTTTAATTTAAAATTACAATTATTCGCAGCTACGAATATTTTCATTCGAAATCATAATCCGTCGTAAACTCTCACCAAAGGAAGAGAGAGTATACACATCTCATTAAATCATAAACTAAGTAATCATCATTAAAATTCAAAGAACCCATAAAAAATAATAAGATTAAACCAAAAACAGAACGGAAAACAAAACAAATAAGAAAACCAAAAACGAAATGAATGTTTAAGCAGTGCAAATAGGTTACCTGGTGATCTGCCGCAAAAACCCACTGCGTGCCAAAGCAACTGGGATGGGGAGGACACATTTTTTTTTTCAATTTTTCTTTTTCAACTTTATTAAATTTTAATATAATATTTATGTATATATATTTTCGTCACGATTATTCAAAAAAAAAAAAACTGTTTTATTCTTATTTCAAAAATAAATCAAAAAACTAAAAACAAAAACATTTTTCTTTTCAATTAAATTTTTTTTTTTGGGTTATAATAATTATATAAAAAGCTTAAAGTTTTTGAAAAGAAAATTTTCCGTTAAATAGAGATTTAGACTTAAATCTAGGGGAAAAAATAAAATTCAACTTAAGACAGGGATAGCCGGGAAAAGTATAAGAAGCTGGATTTTGAAATCAAATTTTTGGAATTGATTTCCTCTTTTTGTTATTTTTTTTTCTTTCTTTTGATGTGTGATTTGAGTAAATGTGCGTTTTGAGATAGAGTAGCGGTGGGTAAGTGAAGGATAAAATGTGTGTGTACTGTGTTTTTTTTTTCTTTTTTGAAAATTTCTTTTTTGTTTGATTTGTATTTCATTTTTTTTTGTATACTATACCTTTAACCTGCAGCTGAGCTGTATATTTGATTTCGGCTGCTGGATTAGTAGCCACACATGTGTATTCACCGGAATGTGTCGCCGATAAGGAGGGAATACTAAGGAGTGAGGAATATTGATCTAAGAGTGTTACATTGGCGCCCAAAAGTGCGGGCAATGGCTCACCATCCTTGAGCCAACGTAAAGATAGGGGTGGATCACCCCTAGATACACCACAAACAGTACGCGTTCGCATACCCTCAGCCAGTCCGTCTTGGAATGAAAATGGCTCTATAATAGGAGGTACTGTAATAAAATACAAGACGAGAACAAACGGATAACACAAATCGAAACATAAAATCTAAAAAAAAAAAAACTCAATTAAAACCAAAAAGGATTCAACACATTCAAATAGAGAAATAGAGAGCATTCACAAAGTGATGAATACATCGTTTAGTTTTCTCTGTTTTCTCTATCATTTTCAATTATATTCATTTCCGTGTCGATGACATTTATTAAGAATTTTGATTTCCATTTTTCTAAATTCGTGCGAGGTTTCGTCCCATCCAGTAGTTGCAGTTGTAGTTGATTTTGTATTTACATTAGATACGAGTACTTTTTTTTTTCTAAATAAAAAAGTGTTTTCAAACTAAAACTAAAATTAAAATCATCTACGAGTTCTTCACACATACACAGTAAAATTAAATTGATAATTCAAAATAAATTAAAATTCATATGTAATATATGTATATATATAGTTTTTTTTATTTTAAATAAAATTTTTATTTTTTTGTTATTTAAGAAAACGTTTCCAAAGAACACACAATCGTTTCGTTTAAAAGGGTGAAAGAGAAGAGATTGAAACATATTTATATATAGAATAGTGGAAAATAGCATTCTCTCTAAACAAATTATTTTCATAAACAAATATATTTAAGGTATTCATTGTTTTTTCTCTAAAGAAAAACAAATTAAAATATATATGCAAGTATGTATAGTTTTTTTTTTTTTAATAGTTATGAAAAAAGAAAATCGAAATGAAACTTTCAACAGTAAACTCTAAGAAGTTAAGGAAAAGATACAAAAGATACAAATTAAAATCCTAGTTTGTAAAAAAGAAAAACAATAAAAAGTAATTGTGTATGTGTGTCAGTGTATTTTTAGACGAGTGTAGTGGTTGTAGTAGTAGAAGAAGAAGAATCCATTTTGTTGTTACCATTGACGAGGAGAGCCTGTGAATTCTCCACCTCTGCAGCCAAATTACGAACAACACACGAATAGTTGCCAGTGTGATCGGAACCCAAATTTTCAATTACCAATATACTGTTGTATTGATCGACTTGTTTCACTGACATGTGTTGGGATGGATCGATGGGACGATTATCCTTGCGCCATGTTATTGTGATGGGTAGATCACCCTTAACAACGGAACATGTTAGGGAGGCACGATCACCCATATTTAGTTGAAGGATTGATGTTTGGAAAGGACTCAATTTCGGTGGAACTGTAAAGTAATGGTTTCTTTTTTGTAAAAAAATATTTTTTGCTGTAATAGAGTTTTTTTTTTAAGCACTTATGATGAAGCTGAAGGACGCTTAATAGAATATAAATTATCGACCTAGGAGGAACAAATCTTTAAATGCAAAATTATTTTGAAGTGAAAATATGCATATATGTTCAACAAGATTCTGCTTATTTAATTCTACGAGTAATAGATACATTTTATAAAACAACCAATGAAACTTAATTACAGTAGGGACCCTTTGAAATAACTGAAAATAAAAATTCTTTCTCAATACTATCTAAATCAGTTGGTTTAAACGAAAGCAGGAGTTCCTAAAAATCCTTATTAACGATGAATTCCCGCACAGTACAATTTTCCCGGCTGTAGGTTATGAAGATAAAATGACAGATTTTATAGCCGAACTTAGCGAAGTAGTATTGGAACAAATATCCTCACGATCGGCGGATAGAAGACAAGCTATCCAAGAAGTTCAAACGTCGTACAGTACTCGTACTAAAATGCCAAATATTTTTAAGCTCGCTGCACAGAGGAGAAAAAATTCAATGGAAATAACCTCGCCGAAATACATCAAAAACGCAGACGGTCGCTTACTAACAAATCAAACGGAAATTAGTGATCGGTGGCTTAAATACTGCAAGGAGTTGCTTAACAAACAGTTTCCACGTGATATCGTGCCGACAGCTGGTCTATTCGAGGAGGAAGTTTCGGACTTTTCAATCGAATAAATAAGTATAGCAATTGGAAAAATGAAGCGGGGGAAAGCGGCGGGACCAGACAGCATTCCATCAGAGTTTTGGTCGAAGATGGAGGGGATCGGCAGCGTTTGGCTATCGAAACTTTTAAATAAATTAAAATGTGGACAACCTATGCCGAATCAATGGAGAAGTAGCTTCTTGGTTCCATTATACAAAGGAAAAGGCGACATTCGAGAATGCAACAACTACCGTTCAATCAAGCTTATGTCACACACAATCGTCGAAAGAGTCTTAAACGAACGTCTTCGGCAAATAATAAAGCTCGATAATAGCCAGTGTGGATTTGTTGAAGGAAGATCGACGGTGGACGCTATCCAAAGCCTACGAATAATAATGGAAAAGCACCGAGATTCGTCTACACATGGTATTTATCGACCTCGAGAAAGCATTCGATCGAGTGCCTAGGGATCTCATATGGGCCGCGCTGAGGTCTCAAAACGTACCGGAAACGTATGTTAGAATAATACAAGACATGCACGGAAACGTGAAAACTGCGGTTAAAAGCTCTGCCGGACTAACGAGAGAATTTGCAATTAATGTCGGAGTGCATCAAGGAAGCGTACTTAGCCCTTTCCTCTTTAACGTAGTATTCGACTATCTTTTAAAAGAGTGCATGCACGAAGCAAATGTAACGCCAATTCTCTTCGCTGACGACGCAGTTATACTTAGCGATATTGTCGAAGATTTACAGAACGCCTTAGATTCATGGAGAAATGCGCTAGAGAAAAACGGGTTTAAAATAAGTCGTTCAAAGACGGAGCATTCGACGTGCCCATTTGCGCATCCGTTGCGACCTGTTCCGGATATAATGTTAGACGGAATAGTTCTTCCGAAAAGCACTATCTTTAAGTACTTAGGATCAATCCTTAACATGGAAGCTTTAATGTGACGACGACGTAAACCACAGAGTGAGTGTGGGAATCTTTTGCGACCGAAAATTTCCACTTAAATTAAAGGGGAAACTCTACACCACGGTTGTTAGACCAGCTCGTATATACGGTTCACAGTGCTGGACAATGTACGAAGCTTTTAAAAACAAAATGACGGCAGCGGAAATGAAAATGTTAAGGATGTCTAGTGGAGTCACTAAACGCGATTATATTAGATCTACGCGTATAAGAGGAAGTCTACATGTAAAGAATTCGGTAACCGAACAGCTTGAGGCAAATAGAATAAGCTGGTATTGCCACGTTCAAAGAAGAACTGCGGAAAATCCGGTTTAAAAGGCACTATCAACTACGGTCACTCCAACTGTAAGAAAACGAGGTCGGAAAAAGAATTCCTGGATTTCTCAGATGGCAAATGCGCTACAACGCCTGGGGCTTACCACTGAAGCGATCCAGACCGAGCATATGTAGACGCGTTCTGCGGTCTGCGACATTAGCCAACCCCATAAGCGGAGCAGCAGCGATGCAGTAAAAATGGGAAACTCGTTACGCATAAGTTCGTATAAAGAGGAAAGGGTTAATAAAAGGATAAGAAGAAGCGAAGTAGTATTAGGCCTAATACAAACTTGACCAACCTAAAAACTAACAAAAAGGCTCAAAAAACTAGAAACTAAGAATTAAGGGAATGTAAGAGGAGATCAATTTTAAGACAAGGAGTGCCAAGGTTGATAAGTATCAAATATAGAGAGTTGAAGATTGACCTTTTGAAGTATTCGGAAGACTAGTTTTCTAAAATTATGAGACGTGCAAGTATACCCTAATTACGAGATTTAATGTTGAAGGAAACAAGATTGTAAACGGGGGCGCAATCCACAGAACTAAGGACTTGTTGATAAATGAAAGGCATGTCAGTTACGTCTCTAAGCTTTTCATAGGTGGCAAGACCTCGAACCAAAAAGCAAATTGAAGAATGCGACGTTGAATGGCCTCAACTACGTATATAAGAACTCGCACAAAAAAAGACCACACTTGGCTGACATATTCAATGATCAAAGTCTTTGGAGTAAAGTATACTATATACTGAGTATGTTATGAGTTGATCTTAAGGATTATCTCATAGAAATATAACAAACTATCGTACAATATTCCAAGGTCGCGATTGAACCTCAAGCTGGAAAGAGTCTAAAGTGAAGAAATTGTTTTGGAGAATTTGGATAAGGAAAAAGAAGGAATAAACAGGAGAGAGGCAGTTGGACCCGATCACACACTGTCCAATTTATGCACATCAATCGGTAATCTTGAATTTCTGATTTTACTTAAGAAACTGATGCAAGTTTCTTATTGATTTGGATTTTATGTGGACGGCGCTTAGTCCAAAAAAAGCAGAACTGACCGAGTTTCCGTTGTCTGGGATCACGAACCATTCAAAATTTAGTGAGCTTTACTAAGTCTCTCGCGGCATCTCTGCCAAATTTACCACAGTGTGCATTATGTAAGACTTGGAAGCAGTTTCACCGATAGTTGTTACATTAGAAAAGATGTTGACAAGGAAATACACTGTAATGGGGCTCTTTTAAAATTATACTTAAAAAAACTGCACAAAACTCTCACAATAAAGCTGATGCAAACATCTGTCTAATTTCTGGCATACTCTGATAACATCATTTACATCATTAGCAGACCTAAGTGGTGCGTATGCACGAATTGAAAGTTGCAAATCTGGGTTTTGTCGAAGAACCAACCTTATTCCAACATACAGTGTAATATCATTCGGCAGTTTTTTACATAATGGATGTCCAAAAATTATTTTTTCTTCGTCAAGAAATAGATTTGGTTTGCAATTGAGGTTGAATTTGTAATTTTTACTTCTGTTACTTTATGGCTAGCTTACAAGACTTCCAGTTTAAGCAATTGACTGACAGATTTACAAGAATCCCATCAGTTATTTTGTTTCGTAAGCTAATAACAATTCATTTGCTGTCCCTGAATCAGGGAAAAGAGCAAGAGACACAAAGGCAAGAAATTTATGTCTGATTTTCGCCACGGCATGTTTGACTCACATGGTTCAAAATTCAAAAATTTAATTCAGGACCACTGCCTATTAGCAGTCGCATTTTATTGTTGATGTTAAAGAACAATTAAAAAGTCAATATCCGTAATATCACTGTCAATATTAACTATTACGCCTAGTCCAACTTGTATTCTCCGTCGCAGCTTGACAATACCAAATGATATCAAAGTCGATTTTTGTAAACAAACGTTGAACAACTCTTCTAAAAAGCACTTGAGAAACAATGTTAGGCGTACTTCAATTTGTATAAGGACATAAAGGCATAAGATCTTACGAACTTCTGGTCAAAGCATCTAACTGGGTACTCGAATAAAACAAAGAATTACATGCACCTGCATATATCGTTGCATCCTTAAGGGTATAAAACAATTCAACTATTGTTTCGTATGATGCCAAAGGGTATCACTAGGTAAAAAGGCTTTTAAATCACTTCCACGTTCTACCTTGTACAAGTGACTTTCAATGGCAATTGACGTAGAAAATAAATGTGCACTTCCACTGCTCCATACTTTCTCTGTAACTTGTCATATTTATTTACCACTCAAAACATCGTTTGCATCGTAAATTACACACTTACGAGTACAGTGGGAGCACCTCATTTTTACTTCTATCGACAAGCATCAAAATTTGCTTTCCAATTCAATTTCGATTCCATTCCATTCAAATCGGTGTTCTTCCACAAAAAAATACTGCCAAGTTTTTATTTTTATTTTGCAAAGTTTGACGTAAGCGGAATTGTGCACTATTTTACACATTTTTCCTGTCAAAAAAGGGGGAAACAAAAAGAAAAACTAAATTACATTTGAACATCTCAATTGTCATTGCGAAATCAAAATTGTCGCTTCGTGCGTTTAGTTTGTGCTGGCAAGCACATTTGATTTTAAATTGCTATACTATATACATTATATAGTTGGATGGGAGGAAAAAATCGGTTTCAAAAAAAATACAAGAAAAAAATTGAGGAAGCGCTGCGTTGATGATGTCATAGCCAAAAGCGAACCAAACACGAATAAAAAAATGTATTTAATTTTGATGGTGTCAACACTGTCAGTGACAGGGGTCGGAAATGAATTTTATGTACAGATTTGGTGCTCGTTTTTGGGGCTTTTAAAACTTTTTTCCTTTTGCTCTTTTTCTGTGACATAAATAGTGATAGGAACGGCCATTAAGTGATGTGGGAGTGCCAATTTATAAATTTGCAGTTGACTATGTATGGATCTGCTTTAAAAATCTGACATGACTCTTTAAAAGTGCAGAATGTGAAAATTTAAAGAAACTGAAATTGGTGTTGGATGTAGGCAGATGCTCATAACATTATCATGGTAGGTAATTATGCAGGGTTGAAATGGTTTATTGTAAGTTAAACTCATTTGATCGGGAAACTATCTGTCTGTCTTATAATTTAGATTATTCCACCACCACAGATAGTTCCAGCAGCACGAAGTTGATTCGTAGCGCAGTGCTTGCCTTACTTCCAAGTGGTAAACCACAATAGCAGCATAAAACTGATCAATGCCGTCAAAAGGCCTATGCGGCAGAGATATGATCAAAAACTTGGACGAACCAGCTAATAGACTCAATTTATTAACGATCCACTGCGGATTTGTACGTTGAATATTTGGACCGTTAACAGTCGAGCAATTATCAGATGCTTTTGATTGCTATAACACAGATATCACCGTTTTCCAGGAAATGTTATGGAATTGGCCGAAAACAATGAGGTATTTACTATGGTGATTGATTTAGGGAATCCGCATATTCGGATTTGTTTTGAGCTTGTAACATGTGAGCGTGCTTCTAACGGCAACCCGCATCAAGGCTAACTTCATTCACATAACCCGAATATGCGCCAATGCTCCTACGGAAATCATTAGACAACGACGCCACCAAAGAATGTGTCTACAAGCCCCTCTAGAAGAAATATGAGCAATGTCCTAAATATGATAGAACAGAAAAGGGGGCATCTTTGTTAGGACAGTTTGTAAGCTGTTATGAAACCACATCTGTACACGCACCTACAGTTATAAACTTTGCGCAGGGACGAAATTTCACCACAGCAAGCGCAGAATTCCTCATTCCAAAGCCATGGCGGTCTCAGCATTATGAAACGCTGTTGCAAAGTGATCATTTTGCTTTCGACATAAGGTATGCTTTCAATATTCTGAATACCCAAAACAATTGCAAGAGAGCACCAGAACGCGTATTCCGAAGTTTCTCAGCAAGTCTATGGCGCCAGCATTAAGTACCAAAGACCGGTTACAACGTTTCTAACGTACTATCAGGGGATTTCAGCCGACCACCACCAAAATATCTCTGAAAAAATGTCGTCCCTGAGCCCTACGAGCAAAAGAGACGGGAAGAACATCAACTTCTCCGAAGAAGATAAAGACCAGGAGAGCATGGAAGCTACGAGTATTTAGAGTTTGAACTCCAAGAACAACGTACGGAACTTTTATGAAAAGGTAAAAACTACGTGTCAAGGCAGCAAGGCCTGGTACCGAAAGTACCACCTAGTACTGAGTATATGGAAAATTTTCTTCGGCAAAACTGTCCATGTGATCAAAACGAAGTAAGAAAAGCAATATCAAAGCTAAAGGAAAAATAGCAGCTGGATCTGACGACTCACTGGTCGATATATTCAAAACTGCTAGAAGTGACTTTATGGGGAGAATACATCAAGTCAGAAGAGTATTTGTCTAGTGAATGGAATCTAAACATCGTTTGGCCGATCCATACAAACTGAGACTCCCTGAACTGCGCCTACTATGGAAGCATAAGCATAATCCTCATACTTTGAGAGATCCTGGAAAAACTGGTCGATTTGAGAGAATTAAACAGTCGTGTCACAATCAACATCTTCTTTAGCATACTCCACATGACATATATAGTGCACTTCACCTTGCTTTTCTATACATTTATAAAGTGATGGTCAGCTTGAAAGGGTGCTTCATAGCGTTTAGTTAAATTTTTGGAAGAATATTACTTCAAGATTATTGTTTTACTAACCTGTGTTCTGAGAACTGGTGTTTGATATACATCGCTTACAGTCAGCTCTCGAGATGCCAACTCATTCCCATATCCTCTTTCTTTATGATGCTTAAGAAAAAATTAAGGGACGGTAGCTGTCCCTGAATCAATTAGATATTGCATGGACACAATGTCAAGTAAAAGACTGGGAATAGGTCAATATCCTGTGAAAGGAGAAAATTGGATAGATTTTAATTCTCACGCGGTTTTAAGAACACGATAACAAGCATTCCCGCCCAAGAGAGTATGCAAACGTGGTTATATCTAATATGATTGTATCATTTTTAATGTGAACAATGTTGTTTCCTTAAACTGTTAAATATTTGGGGCCAAAACGTGCTCCCATTAAAAGCCTATTCCTTGTGTTACATCTGCAAGGATGTATAGTATTTCTTTTGTAGTTCCGTTTACAAGCAACCAATTCAATATGGATATTCCTTTCAAGTTGTTGGCTTCTATACAAATTGATGTAATGAACAAGTCCCTACAGAAATCCATAGGATTCACCTAAAATATATGAATCGTTCACAAAATAATTCTTCGCTAGAATATGGCCTTCGAGGTGAAGCATTACCTCCAAGGTTGCCAACGGTATTTGAAAGGTGTGCTTTGCTTCATTCGCCTTAAAAGTGCAAAAATTTCCTCTTTGTATAGAATTTTGAGGTCGTTCAAAGCTATGTGCGCGATGTAATAGAATAGTCTTCTCCAACCTCATTTTGGACGCTTCAGAAACTCCCCCAGAAACTACATTCACAACGGGGGATGAAGATTTGAGTTTCAAGTAATTTTAATACGATGATTCCATTGCGCCATCTCTGGAGTCTGTACCCAAACTAGGATTTAAGTGCATCGTCCTTTTTATTCAATTGCCAGCATGAAGACCAGAGAAAGAGTCATGGAAAAAATTTTCATTCATCAAGTCAAAAAGGAGGCCGGCATCACAAAGACGAATGTGCACGAGAATGAATCAACTTAAAAACAAAAAAAACATAAAAAAAAAATTAAATAAAAAATCTCGTTCCAGGATCTTGCCGGCATTGCTTGAATTTTTATTTATTTTTTGGTTGCCTCTCATTTGCTTCTTCATTGTGCAAGAGGGAATAACGAATAATAAAATAATTAAAACTGCGATGTAGAAGAAAAATCTGGGTAGGCAACAGGAGAAGAAGATATGAGAAGTGGCGATGATGTTGGAAGCCAAAACCAGACATCAAAACGCAAACGAAATGAAACGAGAAATACAGATACTAGCACGAGGAGAGTACGTTCTGAAAGAACGACTTGAAGTTCTTTGCACATACAAACCGGAGCAGAATAAAGCCGAATCAAATAAAAGTTTGTCCGCCTCGTCTTCTCTACTCAGTGGATACGTATCCGTACGAATATCCTCAGCTTTCCACTTGTTTTGTGTCGGTCCGATTTGGTACACCATTCTATTTATTTATTTTTCCTTTTTGTCTGGTGTTTTTGAAAATTTTTGGTTGGTTTCCTTTGTTTAAGTTTGGCCATTTTCAAGGAGCTCTTCGGCATGAGAAACAATTTTTTTTTTCGTTAGCAAGAGAAAAGGACCAAGGAGAAGAAGACGTTGATCAAATCTTCAGAGAATGAAGAAAAAAGTGCAACTACTCGTACTTTACAAAATGATTTTTATTTTTCCTACTTAAGTCGACTCCAAGTAGGTCCTTAGTGGCAGGATTGCACGGAAGTTGAAATACAACACAAAAATGGGAAAGCGAATAAAAAAGCAAATCCGAAAATACTAGGGCGACGGCGTTGGCGACATGGAATTCTCGTGCATTGCAACAGATTTAAGCGTTTTAACTTAGGAATATGGCAGAAGCTACTTTTGTCTTTCGTAGCCCCATAGCGGTAGATACTTTTTTGTTCGCCCTACTAAAAAAGAAATGTTATATTAAGAGTAGAATTGGATATGTACAAATATCCAAGTCTCCTACAAGGAGATACTCTAAAGTATTTTAAGATACTCACTCCTTCCGGGAAGGAGATGGTTTGCTAAAGTGTGAATTATGCAATCCCATGACTTTGTTGAATGGCAGCGGTTCGGTTGGGCTTCATTGTAACACAATAACTAACCGCAAGCGGAAATTCCGGTGTCTAGCATGGCAACATACGAATTTAAATACGTGTACGAGGACACTATACAAAATGTATGGCATTCGTATTGCCCCCTGGGTGGATTGATGAGGACAGTTCGGAAGGGGAATGACTGGGAATGTGTTTCTTTGAATTTGAATATGGAAATGACAGGAAATGAAAAAGAATTTCCTTTTCCAGAACTCAGCGTGTGGCGGGAAAGAAATCTCCTTCTCAAACGGAACAGCCATGAATATCATTTGTCGTGCTTATATGTATGTATGTACATATGAAGGTATGTAAGCGATAAGTGCTCTGCAGATTGGGTTGGGTGCTGGCAACGTCTTCGGATTGGAATAAATCCTGGTAATTTCTGGAAATCCCTCCTTAACTACTGGGAAAATTGTTTTAAAGTGATTTCACGAGACCGAAGTGTACATACTCGTAGTTTGTGATTGTCTTGAATCTGACGATTGTACGCAAAATGATTGTATAAGAATTGTGCTAAGTCACACAGGTGTTTGTTGTGAAGAGGGGAAGATTGCAGATGACAACTAGTGACATGGAAACCAATACATACCTTCATTGGTGATGGGATTCAGTTCTTGGTTTTAGGAATATTGAGCTGAATCACTATTTAGAGACAACACAGTAATCATAGCCTAAGCTTTCGACAGAAATCCGAACGTCATGGCTGGAAACGGATAGAGCAGAATTACAGTAAAGGGTGTTTTTTTTTTAAAGACCTATAGAAACCTATCTTTGAGCAATACCGTCAGAGATTTGAGTTCAATCATTATGTAGAAATGTTCATGACATTATATTTGAGTACAATTTTAGGCATGTGGCTTAGATACCGTTGTACTCCTCATTGTCAAGATATAATAGCTAACAAATAAAAAGGCGGGAAGGACGTTTTAGAGCTTAAAAAACAATCACGATGTTTCAATCGATAGTGGGCTTGAAGTAAACTAATGACCATTTGTAGCGTGGCGGTTGAATATTTAAGGGACTGACTGTTAACGGTGATTTAATTGGGATACTGTTGATGAAAATAATGACAGGAGGACACAAGAAACTTTACACCTGTGATAGAGGGAGCGAGTTATGTGCCCTAAGAAGAAGTCTAAGGGGCACCTGCTCAGATGCGGACATTGTACTCTAGTTTTGGGCGGAGGACGCATTTTAAATATATTCAAGCCAGATCGGCGGGGAGGGGGGGAAGTATTTCTTCTCTTTCTCGAATAATTGGTTATTTCGACGTATTTTGTTTTTTTTCTTTTACATCAGAGATGCAAATCATGGATAATAACTGTGTGTAGGTAGGAGATAGCCCAAATTATTTTGTAGATGACTTAAAACTGTGCAATCTGAGTAGAATGGTCCGAAAAATAATTCTTAACCCATTGAATTGCATTGACTGTCAACAGCGGTTGCATGTTATCGTGATCGAACTTTCGCATTGAAAAGTTTTCTCCAATTTATACCTATAGGCCTGGATTGTTCCTCTACTTTAGTAAGTTAGGATGTGTTGGTCTAGGGCCACGATTCTTACGGCCACTTTTATTTGATCTTAGGATGTCATATTTTAAAGTCGAAACATTTACGCGCCATAGTGAATGACCTATTCATTGCCTCATTCGCTATTGTTTGGCAATTTTATTTAATTTAAACGGTGTATTCAAATTAAGACCCATTCACCAAAAAGCAAACAGATAATAAACGAATTCACTAAGCCTCTTAAACATCAAAAACTTGCATATGCAGGAGTCATCATTGTTTTGGCATTTGGGAGTTTTCAAAAGTATAGGTAGAAGGCGTCTGCCATTGTGCAAAAAGTGAAAAATGGACATTAGAGCCAAGAACATAACCAGGTACTGGCTCACACTAAACTGTTGCTCTATGAATTTTTTATGAAAAACTTGCTAATTTTTGCAGCACTTCCAGTGCTAAGTAGGTTCTATCAATGAAAGAGAACGAAAATATATTGAGTTCTGGTCGATAGAGTTTTCATGCCACCCAACATAAAAAAAGACGACGCAGTCATTAAAAAGTGGAAACGCAACAAAGCTGGAGTCTTAGCTACCCCAAGTTAAATTCAGATGGTAATGGTTCGGAAGCAAGTATGCGTAATATTTGCACAAACCCTTGAAAATGAAAGGAAGCCATTCAACTGGCAGACATCAGCCCTATATGTTTTTTCTGTAAATAAAAGCGATCCTACGTCTTCAAACAACTACAAAGGCATATCTCGACTGAACGTCGTCTTTAAAATAACATCGGACGAGTTGTGTGAAAAGTTTTGCATCAAATCGGACAATATCAGTGTGAACCAGCAAATCAGCGATATACCAGATCTTCACACTAAACCAAGTCCATTTATGTTGATTGAAGATCAGCCGGGCAAGTTGATTTTAAAATTTATTATTGCAGTATCCAACAGAATGCACTGTGCTTCGTCGAGATGGTAAATAAAAAGACCGAGCCTTCAAGGTAAGGAAAGACTTTAAACAAGGCGATGCGATGTCATGTGATTTTTTCAATATCGTTCTTGAAAGAATTGTGCCAAACTCAGACGTCTTATTAAGAGGCACCATCTTCCATAGCGAGCTGGAATAGAGGGTTTGAGACTGTTGAAGCAGAAGCGGCTTAACCAGGTCAACGGTGAAACAAATAGTATATGCTGTCAACAAAGAGAAACTCACAAATTGACGTTAAGGACAAAGCGATACGATTGGCAGGTATGATTTTGAAGTAATAAGGACTTCATCTAATTTGGCACTGCTATCGACGGCGAGAGCGTGGAAATCATGCGTGGAATGACTCTTCCTAAACACCTTTTCTTTGGGCCTAGAAGGCAATTAAGTAGTAAAGCCCTCTCTCGAGCAACCAAAAAGACACCAAACAATACAATGATCATGCCAGCTAGGACACTCACGAAAATGAATGAAGTGAGAGAAAAGTTCTTCGGGTAATTTTTAGTTTCGTTTGGCGGAGACGTTTTAATAGCAAACTCAACTATTCTGGACTTTTTTGAAAAGCTCATGTAACTCAGGTTAGATGGCAATGCTACTTTGAGCCCATTGAAACTGGTGTCAGTCTGATAAGTTTTCCACTTCTACCCAGAGTGAAAACGCCGTAGAGAGCGACCTGAGCCTAGGTGCCATACACAAAGTAAGGGAACACTGCCAATTTCGTGTGCGTAATTGAACAAAGGTGAAAAGAAATCACGCCAGCTGGAGGTGCATCTTGGCTAAGACCCTGTTCCATTCCGGACAGCAGTGACTTGTAAGTAAGACTATGAAATATCAATCGCCATCCACAGCTGCTTTTCGGTAGCTACAAGTAAGGAGTTTGTTTATTAACAAAAATTATAAAGACGACACATTCGACTGGAAGTCTTTGGCAATTTTGTTAGAATTTAGACAGCTAAAAGCAAGTCACCGTACTTGAAGGACGAAGACCTTGATCTACAAATTTTACTAATATTTGAGTATGAAACCGATTCGAACCGAAGACAGATAAACTGATTTTTGTGCGATGAAAAGAAAATTTTCTTAAGGTAAATCAAAACAGGACATTAAACCCCTTAACAAATACATACACCTACTTTTAGCCTATCAAAATCTATCAAATCTATTGGCGGAACTTTGATAAAAGACAAAAATCTCCTCTAGCTAATTTTAATCAAAATAAATTTCAATTCTCAAAATTGCTGGTATATTCGTACACCCTCTATTCCCACAATGGCATCTTTGGGTGCTGCACTGTAAAATGGGAAGTTACTGCTTCACGTACCGGGTACTGTAACACCTACCCTGTAAAGTGCTGCAATTTAATGTAAAAATTAATTTCGATTAATTAAATTTAGATGTTTACTTTGTAGTTAAAGAATACCATTAAGTCCTGTATCTGTACACGATTTAGGGTGCATGGAGAGAAAGATGTCGTATACTAACCTATTACGGTGACTTCGCCACTCCTACGTGCACTGTGACCCTGCTTGTTACGTGCCCAGCATGTGTAAACGCCCGAATCTGCGTTCTTCTGAACCGGACTTATGACCAGAGATCCATCTGGTTGCACCCTCTGTCGTATATCATCAGGTAATTCCCTGCCGCTACGCTCCCAGTGTATCTCCTCGATGGGATATCCGGCCACAGGACATTTTAAATTTAATGTCTCTCCAGCCACTGCAGTGACTTTTGGAATTAAACGAATATATGGAAGACCTACAAAAAAAAGTGAAAAAAAAACAAAACAAAAAATAGAATTACATACGTATAACAAACCGAATAGCGGTATTTGAGTTTCATACATAAATGTTTATGCAGTGTCGTCACTCTAAGTACCCTAGCACAGAAGCGACCTCGGAATAGCACTTAGAAAGTATTGTGTGTGTTGTTTGGAAAGGACGAAAAAAATCTACAAAAACCACACATACACATAGTATAGATATTCGTATACACATCAAGAACCAGGGAAAGGGAAATTAAACACATTCTGCAACCGACAACCGTAACGAAGAATTGGTGGTACTGCCAAATGAAAACAACCAACGAAACGACAAAAAAAATTGAAAAAAAAAGAAATAACGACAAAAATTTTGCTGCAGAACATTTTACATCCTTTTGGCTACATAACAACCAGCATCCTGTTCTGCATATGTGTACTTGTATGCATGCCTATGAATATGAAAGGAACAAGTTTTGCATTTAGATTTACAATTTAAATTCTCCAAAAGCAAAAAAAAATTAGAAAAAATGAATTCGCACTCAAGCAACGGTCTCCGTAACGCGTTTAGATGAACGAAATACGACTCTGATTGCAGCATAAGGTTTAAGATCCCTGGAAATACAAAGGATTTTCAAAAGATCCCTTCGAAATGAAACCTGAGGAAGCTATGATGGAGACAAACTCCTATTCTCATCTCATCCATCCTCGAGCCAAAAGGTTTACTAATTATTTTTTGTGTTGATGTTGAGTAAACATGCTAAGTTGAGGGTGGGTCTCATAAAAACAGAGAGATAATCTTTCCATGGTTACAAACACCCGTGTCTTCTTTAGTGGACCATTTTTGCAAGGTTCCTGCAAAAAGTCCAAGGGTAGAGCTTTTTTTAATCCGTATCTTAAAATTATTGTTCTTCTGACCAAAATTGCATACCGTTGGTTTAAGTTGTTCTGCAGATTTTTTTCGGAAGTCGAAACGTAGATGACCACCTAAAAAATGTCTTTAACTCTTTAAAATCCTTTTGAATTGGTTCTTTACCACGTTTGGTAAGGAATTGGGCAGTGTTTTTTTTTTGAACCGACTATATGATAAAAAAAACAGTGTTATGGCATCAGTGACACTGCAGATATTTTTTCTTTCTGTCGGATCATGGACCAAGAAAAAGAATTAACTTATCGTAGTCGTTATTTGTTCCTTTTACTGGAACTTCTCAGCACTAATGAGTAAGGGACTCAATAATAAAATGCCTATGCGTGCCAGCAAAAGCGAAATTCTTTATTAAGATTCAATTAAAAGGTCTATAGACTTTCTAACAGAGGAGCAACAAAGTACTCAATTGAAGCGCTAACAAAAGACGTCCTCGCCTGGGAAGTTAAGTGGCGGTCTCATTCCCTATAGTCCAATTGTTAATTGGGATCCAAAATAGAAGAAGAGCATAAGGTCTTGCCACTGTGTTTGGAGAAATCTTGAATTTTTAAACTAATTTGGATCTCGTGGGAGGACTAAGCTATACTCAAAGTAAGGCTTTGAGGTATAACTCAAGAGGCGCAGATGCTTCTTCTCTTCAACCTATTAAATTCACAATATTTACTTTACTCACTTAAGGTTTCGCTACAGTCTGGGGTGGACCTTGGCCTCAGTAAACAAGCGTTTCCAGCCAGATTGCTAGCTGCCTCCAGTTTCGCACTTTAAGTTGGCCCCTTCTACTTGCGTGCGCCATCTGATTCGGTGATTCTCTACTGCGCGTTGCTTTGGTGTTGGATCTTCACTCTTTTGGCTAGGTCGTCATTGTATTTCCTCCTCCACTCACCGCCAATGCAGACGGAACTGCGCCATAGAGTAGGACTGGGTTTATTAAGGTCTTATAAATGGTAACTTTTGTTGTTAAAGAGAGGGCTTTGAAAGTCAATTGCCTTCTTAGCCCAAAGAAGCAGCGATTGACAAAAGTTATCCTTCGTTTGATTTCAGCGCTGGTGTCGTTTTTTGAATTCATAGCGGAGCCTAGGCAGACAAAGTTCTTAACTACTTCAAAGTTATATCTGTCGAGGGTGACGTTCTTTCCGAGACGTCGGTGCTGAGTGTAAGTTTTGCTTGACAGCATATACTTGGTCTTGCCCCCGTTGACCACTAGTAGCACCACTGCCATCACCCTTTTGTTTTTCGATTATTATAATACATATTATCGGCGAATGCGAGTAGTTGGACGGACTTTTGAAAGTTTGTGCCTCTTATGTTTTCGCATGAGTTTTGCATTATTATTTTAATGATGTTAAAGAAATCGCATGATAGCGCATCGGCTTGTCTAAATCTCTTTCTGCCATCAAAGGTCTTGGTGAGATCTTTACCAACCTTAATGCAGCAGCGTTCATTCTCCAACTCCATTCTGCACAGACGGAGGGGTTTGGCAGGGATGTCAAAATCGATGAATAGGTGGTGTTTCGATCTGAAACTCATGGGTTTTTCTCCAAGACCTGCTGTATATTTGGCCGATGGTGGACTTTCCTGACCTAAGCCACACTGATATGGACCTATCAGGTTTCTGACGAAAGGCTTCAGGCGTTCACACAATACGTATGCCATGTTAAGAAGGCTGGTACCACTGTAGTTGGCCCAGTTCAGAGGGTCTCTTTCTTGAGGATTGGACCAACAATGCTAAAGTTCCATTCATAGGGTATACGCCGCTTTAAAGAGTTCGGCAGTCAGACCGTCCCATCCAGGAGCTTCGTTGGACTTAAGCTTAGATGATGGATATCTTCACTTCATCCAGGTCGGGTGGACGGAATTGTTGGTCTACAACCTCCAAGTTGAAAGGTTCATTCTGCCCGACAGCGGTATTTGGTTCGTAACGCCGTTGTAGTCTACAGAAATGCTCTTTCCAAATCCTCAGCATCGGTTACGAACCTACTACCATGTTCCCTTGTCTGTCTCCACATGCTTCTTACCTTTTTGATAAAACTTTCGAATCTCATTGCTGGAGTAGCATCTCTCTATTTCCTCGACCGCGCGCTTCTCATGCTCTCTCTATTTCCTCCTGAGAAGACGGAGAAACAACCATCGGCGCACTCTATATCCATTTTGAATACATATATCGTGTACACCTGACTTCATTTCTTTTCTGCCATAGAATCCATCCAAAACCAATCATGCGCACACGGAAAGTCGATCCGACCCATAACATATAGTACATATGAAAAAATTCGTTGCATGTAAGCCGAAGTGATCCAAAAGACCCTCCTCTGTCACAGGCCATATGTGACATGTTCCCAAGACGTTTCTTATTCCGTATGATACAAAAATTGTTAGCCTTGCTGGGTAAACAGTTGGTGATGCTTTTATGAGTTAGATAGATCAGGCTAGTCGGTTTCCATTTTTCAAGTCAAGAGAACAGCCTTAGCTTTGGGATGATTAATTGAAAAGCAATTTCTTGTTACGCCCAACTGTTTATCAAGTTTAGAAATGCATGCTTTAGGCGAAGATGTTACGAGTCTTACGTGCACCGTAGCAACAAGCACAGAAGGTGACCCTATTTCACAAATAGCTTGACCAATATTTTTCTTGAGTGAGTGAACAGTCTTTGTCTTGTTCGCATAGCATCGATCTTCAATAGCACCCCACAGAAACAAATTCAACGGTGGCCTGTCAAACCGCAGGTATGTTGCGACAAAGCAATATCACCAAAACAACTGACAACACGGTATTGAACTTAGTATGTAATAAATTGATTCGGATGGTCTGCCTATTGGAACTTCTAATTGGAACGATTACTCGTCCAAGTTATCATACCTCAGTAGCGCTTTCTATTGACTACGGGTATAACCCGATATCTTTATGCAAAATTCGCTTAATGCTAGTTCAGTTGCTGAGATATTTGGTGCGTTAAGGTTTTCGAGTTTAGGCGCATACTTTCGCAACAGTTTCAATATTCTCTGTCAAGCCCACAGAATGTACACGAGAATATGGTCTGTTATCAATCAGTAAACCAGTTTCACGAATTTTCTTTTTAATCTTCGTATACCATCTGCAGTGTGTGCATTATTGCGAGAGAAGTTTCGTTTTAAAATTCGCACTGTTTTAACAACACAGCATCCGCTTTGGAAGTAACTTTGAAATATTGCAAACGATGTTGCTGTTAATTTTTCGAGCTGTCAGTATCAAAATAATATATAATTTAAAAGATTTAAAAAGAAACCACCAGACGTTCACCCTTTATAGGAAGGTGCTTTATTTTTTCGGAACTAAAGTGAGCTTCGAGCAAATTCTTCTGATGAAATTTATGCATCTAATTTACTCATATATATTTGTTAAGGATCCCTAATTGCTGGTACAAATATGTTATATGCTCTTCCATTTTTCCATAATTCTTATGTAGAACATAATCCCTTAAGAAGATTGTGCCTTGCTAAATCCTGACCATGCAACCAGCAAAAGGCGATTGCATTTTTGACCAGGGCTAAACTCTCAAAATATATGCATAAGAACAGCATTCGTTGAATAAATCTATCCATACGTGTTGGTTTTTTGATCTGAATTAACTCTTCCCCGTTCATGCAGCATTCACTCTATCACCCTAACTGCATATCCATTCATTACTTATTCTGAATTTTATTTGAATTAAATTACAGAAAGCTTCATCCCGAAAACTTCAATTACATCCGTTGATTGCGTTGCATGGATGAGTTGCATATCTGTAAAATTCCACCTCTTCCTTCCGGCGGTATTCTAGTCCCTCCAAAAGCAATGTTGAGAGGGGAGTTTCCATGCAACTGACAGCTCATTCTATATTTTCCTTTATACCGCCCGGCCCGTATGTTATTGCATTTAAATTGAAATCTAATAATTTATCACTTATGAGAATCGCCGTGCTACATTCTCGAACCTATATAAATTCTTTAAAATCATACGAGCTAACAATTGCACAAAAATCGGCCGGGAAATAGTCGGGTGTATACCTCCTGTATGTAGCCTGTATTCTCAATGTCCACCCAGTTGAAAAAATCGAAAACACGCGAGCAAAATGAAGTTGTTATTCAATTCAGCGAACACATACAAAACCGGCCGACTGGCTGAGAGGAATATGATACCGAGTCCCCTATCTATTTAGGTCAGTATAACGCCAATTCGAAGCTGTAGCTGAAGAGCCTGTACCTACATATTCCATTCACCAGGACAACACTGGTATAACTGATATAACTGAGCACCGACCTCCAACCATTGACCAACGAACAACGGCCGACGACTGACGACGCATATATGTAGGTATGTATAACCATGTCCAACAACGGCCAATCGCTTACATTTCCACTTTTTCCCTCATCTGCGAAAGATTTTTAAATTCAAGTCCTTTTCCCATTTTCAGGATACAATGCAATAAGCCGTTCCACATCGGAAACCCACAATAATATCCTATATCTCTAAGCGCACACACATCCTCGGATGCGGTTGGCATATCCATGCCAACGAATTTGCAACCGGCATGTTCGTTATGCTTTCATATATTCACATTCGGATTCAGACCCGGACTTTAGTGTATTGCTCTGTCCAAGTCAAAACACAAACGAATCTAAATTAAAAGGACTTTAGGACCAAACACAACAAAAATGGGTATTGGAACACAAAAACAGGGGCAAAGATAGAAAACCAAAAAGAAGTCATAAGCCAAAAATAAACGAAAAAAAAGTAGAAAATTCGGGATTCGTTAAAAAGCGTAAACAGAAAATCCGCAAAAATATGATAAAACACAACAGCGACATCAGAGTTGACACCGGCACCGACAACGACATAGCATTGCCATTGCCGGTACCACATAAACAATCACCACTATGGCGTCACACCAAGAGCCTCTGGCCGGTTTCGAGTATAACGCGTTAAAGGATCTGACATAACGAAACGCCAACATACCATAAGTATGAGTACGTACGAATTCTGTCCACCATCGAAAGGATAAAAATCACTATCCTTCATTGGCACAATGCCATTTGACGTGTTGGTAGCACTGATTCTGACGTTTGCCACTGTGGCATAAAATAAAATCACCGGCACCCTTACTCCCTCTACCAAAATAACAAAAAGGACACCGAAACGAAATTCCAAAAATCCTGAAACAAAAAACAAGAAAAAATTGCATTTTTTTCAAAATTACGTACCATAAATATTCAGTCGGGCAGAATGGTCGGCTTTGCCAGCACGGTTCTCAGCGTTGCATGAGTATTCGCCTCCGTCCTCGACCATAACGTGGCTAATATTAACGTGACTAATTACATCGCCATGGACAGTGATGTATTGTCCGATCATAAATCTGAATTTGAAAGGAAAGAGAAAACAAGAAGTATGAAGAAAAGGATAATCAAGGATATCATCATCAGAGCAGAAAACATTGGGTGAATGTTCTCGTTCTGTAGTAAAAAAAAACACAATTTGCAAATATAGTAAAAGGATAATAAAAGGATTCAGGGTGTGTGAGGGTGGGGCAATGCTTACATTTCATTTCAAAGATGGCACAGTTTATCTGTCAGACATGGATTATGTATCTCCATACACAACTGTCAGTATTTATGGAAAAGAATATTTAAAAACCTGGAGTGACGTATGTGTAACAAAGAGCATTGTTACAGCAGCTCAATAACTTGTGCAACATTTGACACGGATTTACAAGAATTGAAGGGAAACAACTCCTATGTGCAGAGGGATAAATAGGTCAGTTTCAGTATTTATTTAAAAGGGCGTCACAACTTATTGCTGACTTTGATTATATGAAAATTTTTATGAAATAGACTTCAAAGTAGTGTAGATCCGAAATTAATCCCTCAATCTGAGAGACAATAGTTTTATACTTACGAGTATAATGGCATATGTATGAATCGTTTGGCCAAATTAAAAATGAGACTACAAAGAAATTAGCTTCCTTTAGTCTAGATTCAAAATATTGGGTCTATAACTTAATTCGTGCGGTTTGCTAAGAGATGGCGTAGCTTGTATTATTCCATTGGAATATGCGTTGGAAGGCTACTGTCATTGTACGTCACTTCAGTATATGTCATTCATTTGAAGCGTTAACAACAATAATTTTTTTTCACTCAAATATGTCGAACTTTGTGCCTGAAAAAGTGTTTTTGCGGGGAAAGTCATCGTATTTTGGTGGAAGTTTATGGTGAACATGCGCTAGCTGAGCGAACGTGCCAAAAGTGGTTTTTAAGATCCAAAAGTGGTGATTTTGACTTGGAAGACGATGCACGTCCTGGGCAGCCAAAGAAGTTTGAAGAAGAAGAACTGGAAGCCTTACTCTATGAAGATTGTTGCCAAACACAAGAAGAGCTCTCAGAATCTTTGGGTGTCACTCAAGCAGCCATTTCAAAACGTTTAAAAGCAGCTGGATATATTCAAAAGCAAGGAAATTGGGTTCCACATGAACTCAAGCCGCGAGACGTCGAAAGGCGGTTTTGCATGTCCGAAATGCTGCTGGAACGCCACAAAAGGAAGCAATACTTTGAATAATACGATAATAATAAAAAAACCGCGCGAATTAAGTGCGGGTATATCCCAATAATACGAGTATACGAAAAGTAAAAAAACTTCACGTGTAAATGTGTATACCTTAAGAATAATATACTATATATTCATCACGTCAACGATGGCAACGATTAGTATAAGGCCTCGTAGAAGTAGCATCTTCCGACAGGTGCTGGTTCCTTAAATGACGAGAATGAGCCTCTGCAGCCGAACATCTTGCAGCTCTGCTAATAAGTCCTACTTCACGCCTCCCCGTGGCGCCATCTGGGAATCTCACTAGAGGTTGCGAAGTGAAGGGGGCAAATGGTGAGTTTCCTGCGCCATTAACCAGGATTAGTGTCGGAAAAACAAAACAAGACCTTATCCGGGCTACTCCGACATATTTGGAGCTCAGGCCGGAAAGGATTTCCAGGACTTAGCCAGGGTCCTGGAAAAGAGATGGTGGCGGACGAGCCCTATAAGGGCCAACGGCAGCGCTCACATCCCGGAACGGGTTACTGGCTTCGGTTTAACCGACCCCTCGTCCTAGGGGCACTCAAAGTGGAACTGGTCCTCCAGGTTCGGGGTTGTGCCGCCGGGGTAACTGCCCGGCCATTTAAAAAAAACACGAAGTTACGAAGCATCAACAAGCCTCGGACATGGACGGATCTACTGTTGACAACCCACGCAAACGATTTAAGGACAATGAGCTTCGGATATGCACGTGGAATGTTAGATCCCTTAATAGACCACGTGCAGCCGAGCAACTAGCGGAGGCCCTAGACTGCTGCAAAGCAGACATAACCGCCATCCAAAAAATGCGATGGGATGGGCCGGACAAAAAGAAGATGAAAAACTGCGACATCTACTACGGCAATTGCTATCGACGGCAAAAGCAGCGCTTATTTGGATGCGGATTTGTTGTTGGAGGCAGACTAAGACGAGAAGTTCTCAGCTTCCGGCATGTGAGCGAGCGCCTCGTAGCAATCCGCATCAAGGCTAAATTCGCCAACATAAGCCCCATATGCGCGCATGCCCCCACAGAGGAGAAAGATGACGACACCAAGGATGCCTTCTACGAGCTCCTCAACAAGACCTACGAGCAATGCCCTAGCTATGACATTAAAATTGTCCTCGGTGATTTTAATGCAAAGCTAGGAAGAGAAGGTATCTTTGCTGGAACAATCGGAAAATATAGCCTGCACAACACCACCTCCGATAACGGATTCAGGCTAATCGACTTTGCGGCGGGGCGAAACATTGTCGTGGCTAGCACGCGGTTCCCACATCTCGACATACACAAGGGGACTTGGAGAACTCCTGATCAATCAACAGTCAACCAGATTGATCACATTGCGATCGACGCAAGACACTCCTCCAGCATTATGGATGTCCGTAAGTTCCGAGGAGCCTACATCGACTCGGACCATTACCTTGTTGTAGCCAAGGTACGGTTGCGGATATCCCAAACTACGCCAAGACAAACTAATGCTGTGAGAAAATTCGACGTCAGACGGCTACAATCGCAAGAGATCGCCAAGTCCTTCTCCGATCGAGTGTCTCTTAATCTCCAATGCCGCCAGCATCAAGCATCGAAGACCATTGGAAACACTGCCAAAACGCCATCAGAGATGCCGCTTCTGATGTACTGGGTTTCACTCGTCCACCACAACGAAACCCCTGGTTCGATGATGAATGCCGGCAAGCACATGCAGCTCAGCAAGATGCATATAACGCGGCGCTGCTTAGAAAGACCAGAGCTGCTCATGAGCTCTATGAGCGGAAGAAGAGAGACGAACACCAGCTTCTCAGGAGGAAGAAGAAAGAGCATGAGAAGGGCGCGATCGAGGAAATTGAGAGATGCTACTCCAGGAATGAGGTTCGGAAGTTTTACCAAAAGGTAAAAACAAACCCCGAACCGAAGCCTGTAGAGATGAACAAGGGAACATCGTAGTAGAATCGCAGTCGATGCTGAGGATTTGGAAAGATCATTTCTGCAGACTGTATAACGGCGATGACGGACCAAATACCGCTGTCAGGCAGAATCAACCTTTCAACCTGGACGATGATGACCAACAATTCCGTCCACCCGACCTGGATGAAGTGAAGATAGCCATATCGAAGCTTAAGTCCAACAAAGCTGCTGGAGCGGATGGCCTGACTGCCGAGCTCTTCAAAGCGGCAGGCGATGACTTGGTAAGGAGCATACACCAACTCATCTGTAAAATATGGTCGGACGAAAGTATGCCCGATGAATGGAACCTCAGCATTGTTTGTCCAATACTCAAGAAAGGAGACCCTCTGAACTGCGCCAACTACAGAGGCATCAGTCTCCTTAACATCGCATATAAGATCTTATCCGCCGTATTGTGTGAACGCCTGAAGCCGTTTGTCAACAACCTGATAGGTCCATATCAGTGTGGCTTCAGGCCAGGAAAGTCCACCATCGACCGGATATTCACACTACGGCAGATCTTGGAGAAGACCCATGAGCTTCAGATCGATACCCACCACCTATTCATCGATTTTAAGTCCTCGTATGACAGCATCTATAGAGACGGGCTCTATAGAGCAATGTCTAGTTTTGGCATCCCTGCCAAACTCGTCCGTCTGTGCAGGATGACGATGGAGAATGCACGCTGCTCCATCAAGGTCGGTAAAGATCTCACCGAGACCTTTGATGCCCAGAAAGGATTTAGACAAGGCGATGCGCTGTCATGCGATTTTTTCAACATAGTACTTGAAAGAATAGTGCAAAACTCACGAGCAAACACAAGAGGCACTATCTTTCAAAAGTCCGTCCAACTACTCGCATACGCCGACGATATTGACATAATCGGGAGAAAGCAGCGTGATGTCAGTGGCGCTTTCGCGAGTATTGAGACGGAAGCGGCGAAAACGGGTTTAGCGGTCAATGAGGGCAAGACCAAGTATATGCTGTCAAGCAAAAAGGACAACCAACACCGACGTCTCGGACAGAACGTCACCCTCGATAGATATAACTTTGAGGTAGTTAAGGACTTTGTCTACCTAGGCTCCGCTATAAATACAGACAACGACACCAGCGCTGAGATCAAGCGAAGAATAACTCTTGCCAACCGCTGTTTCTTTGGGTTAAGAAGGCAATTGAGTAGCAAAGCCCTCTCTCGGACAACAAAGGTCACCCTTTATAAGACCTTAATAATCCCGGTCCTGCTCTATGGCGCAGAGGCATGGACATTATCAAAAATGGATGAGGGCGTTCTTGGTTGCTTCGAGAGAAAAATTCTTCGGGCGATATTCGGTCCCGTCTGCATTGACGGTGGCGCTACAGTCCACGGTGAACCTGGGCCTCAATCAACAAGCATCTCCAGATAGCTCGATCTTTTCCTAGCTGCCTCCAGTTTTACACGTGTAGTTGGCTGAGGTCCCCTTTCACTTGCGTGCGACACCTGAGTCTCGGTCTTCCTCTACTGTGCTGTCCCTCGGGGGCGGATTCGGAGACTTTTCGGACAGGAGCATTGGTGTTCATCCGCTCTACATGACCCAGCCATCTTAGTAGTTGGATCTTCACTCTTCTGGCTAGGTCGACGTCGCTGTACAGTCCATACAGTTCGTCGTTGTATCTCCTCCTCCACTCACCGTCAATGCAGACGGGACCGAAAATCACTCGAAGAATTTTCTTCTCGAAGCAACCAAGAGCACCCTCATCCATTTTTGATAATGTCCATGCCTCTGCGCCATAGAGCAGGACCGGGATTATTAATTTCTTATAAAGGGTGACCTTTGTTGTCCGAGAGAGGGCTTTGCTACTCAATCGTTTTCTTAGCCCAAAGAAACAGCGGTGGGCAAGAGCTATTCTTCGTTTGATTTCAGCGCTGATGTCGTTGTCTGAATTCATAGCGGAGCCAAGGCAGACAAAGGCCTAAACTACTTCAAAGTTATATCTGTCAAAGGTGACGTTTAATCCAAGACGTCGGTGTTGAGTGTCCGTTTTGCTTGACAGCATTTACTTAGCCTTGCCCTCATTGACCGCTAAACTCATTTTCATCTCAATACTAGCAAAGGCCCCACTGACATCACGCTGATTCCTTCTAATTATGTTAATATCATCGGGATCTGCGGGTAAATGGACGGACTTTTGAGAGATTGTAGTTCTTGTGTTTGCGCGTGAGTTTTGCACTATACTTTCAAATATGATGTTGAAGAAATCGCATGGCCACGCATCGCCTTGTCTAAATTCTTTTTTAACATCAAAGGACTCGTTGAGATCTTGATCGAACAGCATACATTCTACATCATCATCCTGCACAGACGGACGAATTTGACAGGGATGCAAAAACTAGACATTGTACTGTATAGCTCGTTTCAATAGATGCTGTCATACGCGGCCTTAAAATCGATAAATCGGTGGTGTGTGTCGATCTGAAGACCATGAGTTTTCCCCAAGATGTGCCGTATTGTGAATATTTGGTCTATGGTGGACTTTCCTGGCCTGAAGCCACACTGATATGGACCTATCAGTTTGTTGATGTACGGCTTCAAGCGTTCACAGAATACGGCAGATAAGATGTTACTCGTATATGCGATGTTAAGAAGACTGATGCCTCTGTAGTTTGCGCGGTTCAGAGGGTCTCCTTTCTTTAGGATCGTGAGCAGCTCTAGTGCTTCTATGCAGCACGCAGTCAACTTATCGATAAACCTTTGTTCAGATTAATCACATCGAGGAGCCAACATCGACTTGGATGACTACTTTGTTGAAGCAATAGTGCGATGGCAATATCCTAGACATAGAATCGAGAAGCTTCAAGAGCGTAAAAGTAAAGTCATAGTTGATGCTGAAATTTGAAAGAATAACTTAAGTTGCAGACATTTTCCTCTGTCAGCAGGAAAGAGATATCTAGAGCCCTACCAAGGTGACTTAGAGGGAAATGTAGTTGGAGTGAGAGAAAAAAATAAACCAATGAATCTGTATACAACATTGATCTTGTCATAGGGACTGAATTCATCGGTTCCCATTACTAGAACATGTTAATGAACATCACTGCTTTAAGCTGGTATGTTTCGAATCCATTTAGGTGAAAAACACTCCAGCTAGCCTTATATGGGTAACTGGTCGAGACTAAGCCAAGATTGCCTCAACTAATCAAGGACTAAACTTTGTTTCCGGGGCATTATAAGATGCTTTACGTTTGTGATCAATGATGTTTGAATAAGAAAGTAAAGTCACACACTGTACATTAGAAGGCCTACGCATTTGTTTAGGTTGAGGCCGCGCATGGAATAAATTAAGTCTGTTACAATGGTATGAGTTCTAAAGTAAAAGCTACGTCCGCTACAGAATCGTTTTAGTGCATTTTAAAGCAGTTTTGTTTATAACCTTGTTGAGCCATTATTATGTCTTGTTTTGTAACGAAGGTTCTTTGCTTCAAAAACTAAAAAAAAATTGTTGGGTGAAACGAGTGAATAAATGTACTTTTAACTAGGAATTCATAAAACAAATAACGATGGACTATCATATCTTTCATTCTTCATTTATCAGTCATTTATCAGTAGGTAGGTGGTATGTTGATGGTTCAGTAGCCTTTTCATTCGTTGTATATGTAGGTCTTGATCGAGTACTTGTATTCTAAGACTGAGGAAACGAACAAATCGTTCACTGGTATTTATTATCAAAATCACAATTTTTTGTTCGTCTCAGTGTTCTAGTTTTAAATTAAATCCATGAAGTATTATTCTTATGAATAACTTTTTTGTTTTGTTTTTGCTTTCAAAAAGGAAAAGAAATTAATTCCCGAGAAAATCGTATCCATTTCTAAAGAAATCCCTCTTTATAATCTAAGATAAAAACCCATCACCGCAGATACAATACCGTGAATACCATCGAACTCCAAACACACTAGGACTGCATAATCCAAATGAAAATGAATTTCTCTGCTCCAAAAAACGATTGATCTGAATCAATTAATGCATAGAACTACCACTACCATTCAAAGCAAGGATGAATATCCTTCTCAAAAAGTTTAAATCCCTTTTTCGAGAGAATACAAAGGAAAAAGGAGAAATATTCCAACTGAAAAACCAGCACTTCGACTCATTCATCACAATCCCTACAATCAAACTTAAATCAATTACGGGTTTTTAGTTCCTCGGCTGGATTCCAAACTCAGCAATCCTATAGTTTGGCCCAGAGAACTTTATGCTGTTCTTCTAGGTTTATTTTTTACTTTCCTTATTTAAGTGTCAGTTTTTCTAAATGTCCTTCTTTCTACTCTCCAATCACTCAACGAAATTAGGTCAACGTGCACGACGAGTACTACGTCCTGCTGGTGTTTTAGGAGAGAAGAGTTTTGTTGCTAGCAACAGCTTTCTCTAACACCACCTAACTAGTATCTGTATGGTAGCAACAAAGTGATGCCCAAATGAAAGGATACACAGTCCGGTTCTCAACTCAAAGGAATCTCTCCCATTGGCATTGCAAAATTAGATCGACCTTCTTTTTTGACTGACTAGAGAAAAGCAAGCGACCGGCCTTCATACAGCAACATACATTCCAGGCCAAAATCGTATGCAAGGACGAACGAACATGTGTTGCTTAACAGCTTCAAAGATATTCTACTCGTATATAGGCATGACGTACACAAAGGATATAAATTGCTCCTGTCCAAAGAATCCGCATAGTTATAGTGAATGTCCATGTTCATGTTTATGTCGTTTATACGAATATGTGCGAGTATATGGGTGCCAGTGTTTGTGGGTAGAATGTGTTCTATGCTGTTCTACATGGAATCATAGTATCGGGCCCATTGGGAGGACTGCGATTTATAACATGGACAAACAAAATCTAACAAGTTCCACACATACGGATACTTTTAAGCTAGTCACCAACTGACTAAAACAAGAACCACAAAAATATAAGATAAAGGACGTGGGCAACTATGAGGACCAGGGGGGTTGAAAAGTTGGAGATGAACGAGCAACTTTGTCCTGAGAGAAATTATTCTGGAATTACACTGGATGAGTTATAATATTCGTATACGTTACAGAAGTACTCTAGTTCCATATAGGGATATGGGTATAGTGGCTGTGTACTGCAAGCTGCCAAAGTTGTTCGCATGATAGAAAAAACGTTCATATTGGGTTCCTTCATTAGTAAGTTAATCCCTTTAACGTTGAAGCTGGGCATTGAGGTAACGATCAAAAGTGTGCTCATTATTAATTACCAATGGTTTGGTCGGGATATGTCACCATAGATGAATTTGTTCTTTGGACGTGTGCACGTATAGTCAGACATGCGAACAGAAGTTGCTGTTTTTATGGTCATCTTTGAAAATTACGGCCCAATGATTTGGATGGATCATAAACCGGCCCAAGCAATGCAATTTTCAGGGCGCATTGCCACCTCCTGTATTGCTCATCGGACCAAATACGGAAGTTTTGTTTATAAACATACCCATTCAACTAAAAATGAGTTTGGTCGCTGAAGACAATTTGCTTTTTTAGGGCACACTCACCGAAAATTCGACGCTGAGGCAAGTCGTTCGGCTTCAGTTCTTGCACGAGCTATACTTTGTAAGGTTCCAGATCGCCGTTTTAGACGGCGACGAATGAACAAGTCACGGTCTTCATTAATACTGCCGAGTACATCAGCAATTTGTTTCCTCTGTATGCACTTAACGCATACGGGTATGTAACTCGATGTCCAATAGCGTGAAATTGGTGCGAAATTTGGTCACTATAGCTTGAGTTAGTTGCTTAGTACGTCGATTATGACGACCGTAAAATGGTCTAAGTGCGCGAAAAACATATTCCACAGAGCACGAATTTTTATAACAGAATTCAATAATCTATAGCATTGTTCAAGTGTAGGGTTTTCTATGATTTTGACAAATGTAACGAGCTGTCAAAAATAGAAACCAAATAGTAAAAAAATCGTTTACTCAGAAATGTTTATTTCACGGGGATAGAGAAGATGACGCCCTAGCTATTAAAGCAATTTTCATTGAGCAGATATTATATTAGTCTTGGGTCTTGTAACTGCCAAGAAATTGCTTTCTGATGACCCATTACCACACCGACTTGGTAACTCATGACGAAATGGTTGACGGCAATACTCAAATTCAAAGGATGCATGTGTCTTCCAATGAAGCAGTGTTTTGTTTTGGAATTGATGTGTGTCTATTTTCCTGAGGGTAATCAGCGCACTTAATCGCTTGGTATTGAGTCTGGACGTCTTACGAGGATCTCAATGAGTTTTCTTATGACTGGCCTTAGCGAGTGCCTAAAGATATATCAATTGTTCAGCGCAGGACTTCGGTAGACTAACGTTGTCAAGCTGCCAAGCATTTGCACCAGTTTAGTTCATCAGAACTTGGTATCGAAACCAAACATATGCTGCTTAGTTAATTCATGGAAAGATGTCCGACAATCTGAACTACGAGTACACTCGATGTTAGGGATCGGATAACATTTTGGCTATCTAGGGTGTAGACTGAGCAAAGCTGTGGCCTGATTGAAAGCTGACACTTCGACTTGGAAGAGTTATAATGAAGAAAAAAATCCCAACATCAATGATTTCAGTCCTCTTAGAGCTTCCCGAAGAGATATAAATAGACTTACAGAGAAGAGTTTTTCTACGACTAAGGGTCGCATTTATGATTTATTTTTAATTTGTCGTAAGAGAGATT
This sequence comes from Volucella inflata, assembly GCA_928272305.1. Classification (NCBI taxonomy): domain Eukaryota; kingdom Metazoa; phylum Arthropoda; class Insecta; order Diptera; family Syrphidae; genus Volucella; species Volucella inflata. Next base: position 79,033,034 of record OV743718.1, read on the forward strand.
CTAGCGATTTGCCTTTTCGATGGAGATGTTGCTAAATCAGGTTTTTCGTGTAACAAACAGGCTGTACCCAAAGTCCAACAAGCTTGTGGAACGCTTAACAGGGTGACTGTGACATCTTAAAAGTAATGCTAATGAAGTTAAGTGAATATATGTACAATATCATCATATACTGATGTCTTGTTAAGTTCGAAAAGATTATGTCCGAGATGATTTTCTCAGAGAAGGTTTGATGTGGGTTGCTTAAGTGCAACCAGGGGATAGAATGTTTATTAGAAGATCTAACGATATTTTCTTTGAAACAACTCTAGTACGATGTGTAGTAAAATTCAAGATGTTTAGAAAGAACTTATCCTAGTCCAGAAAAATCGTTGTTGTAGACACGAAATATCGTATTCTACACAATAATAATCCTTTGAATCCGGTTAATGTCAAAGGAAAACAGAAGATTCCAACGGCCAGTGAAATTTAACTGGAAACAGTTTGACTTTGATAGCATTATGCAGTTTCATTAGATGATCCAGAACTCAGAATGTGAGGAAAGCGTACTAGGGTATTAGAAAGAATTTAATCCGCTGTTCGATGAGGTTAACAGTTGGCTGTATACGAGTATAACAATTATACTACCAAAGGCGTTCACCTTTCCTAATCTTACTTTTAAAACCGCCTGGAATAATGTACACATTATGCTTAAAACATTAAGATTATGAAGGCGAATTTGAAAATGGTGCAGATGATCACCGTTTACTCATTCAGATACTTTGAAATCAAGACTTCTTGCCCAATCCTGCTTCTTACAGTGAAGATACATCCAGCTACAGGTGGTCGGTTAGATGACCTAATATTCCACGTGCACCACCGAAAATTGTTTATCTTTTTCGAGCAGCGGGCGTTATTAACAGTAGTATCATTTGTCACCAAAACTTTGGGTTCTTTCATAAACAGATAACATATTTTGCATGGCACTCTCGGTGAGTTAAAAAAAATGCAAACTAATAAAATCCCACCTAAAATCGGCAGGGTTTGGACCTATTTCGCATATTGAAACACATATCTCAAAAGACCATCGACACAGCGTTGCTAAAAATATTATTATGCTTAAAGTTAATGTAATTAAAAATATTGAATCAAACAGATTTTGCCTTAATTACTGTCGATAGAAACTGGTAAAAGAGAATTAAAAATTCATAACCTTTTCCCAGAATCACGACATCCCTATTTGTTACGGTTGACTGCGAGTCAGTATGCTTACGAGTTAATTGATGTCAGCAACCCAAACAAAATTACTGCGGATAGATGAATTTTGATAATTTATTTAACGAAATAGGGTTTGAACCTATTAAACTGTATTCCCCTTTGACTTTCAACTATATCATTAAAAAATTACTACGCGTTTTCTGGCAATTCAGTTTGATCAGTTTTCAATCACAGGAACATTCCAAAAGAAATTGTTTTAGAGATGAATAAGATGTAGTTTCTCATACTCAAAGATACGACCTCAATAGGGTAAGAGAAATTTATTTTCTTCAAGAAAGAAAAATCTCCACCGTAAAGTGAACACGTCTTCAAAAGCTTTCGAGACGAACAAATTTGTAATGGTATAAGAGTTGACATTTTATAGCTTAAACGGGACACATCAAGGATCTCCTTAAACTAACCAATCAAGCAATCTACTAAAATACTATGCAGCTACTTTGAGTTGCAATTATGGGTAACTTAATTTTCAAGAAAAAAAGGAAAAATAGAAAAATGCCTTTCAAGATGAGTTGCAAAGACATTCACAACAAAGAAACGAAGGAATTGAGGAGGTACTTCAAACAACAACAGATGCACTTAAATTGTTTGGAATTTTGTTTAATGTATTGGAAAGAGGACAACGAGCTTCCGGTGTTTCAGAGTAGTGTAAAGAAAGTTTCCATCGGCTATAGGGAGGATATGATGCACTACAAATGAACACACTTGTGGCTTTTTTTAAATTATATTTTATCACTCTGATTTGGAAGACAGAGGATCAGACCATATCCTAGGATATGATATTAAAGGTAGGCCTTAGAAGAGGAGAAGAGACATAACTCTATAACCTAAATACTTGCCTTTTAATTAGTTGCGGGGTAGGGCGATAAGAACCCTTGCGTGCCATTATGTTGTCCCAGTCATCTACTCCTAGCTATTACGCAATATAATTGCTCTCGCGCCGAAAGATGAAAGACCTTTTCAATCTTTTGACACTTTTTTTAGTATTATGACGTTTTTGACACATAAGCGCAGGTAGTTTGTCGTTCAGAATATGGTTTGGCCGAAAGATCCTTAAGATGTTGCACAAATATGTATTTTTAAAGGTTTACGCGTCCTTGTGACGAATTTTGTCACCTTCCAGGCACTACTCGTATACTTATAAAAATTATTGTTTTCGCGTTTAATTGGTTTTAACTTGGTGTTTGTGGTAGAAGTATAGCCTTTATTGAAGTGCTTGGAGCCTTTGCTTTAGCTATGTTCATTTTCAACCATACTTTGTTGGTTTCTTAATCCAAGTGGTTGATCATCTATGACATCCTTCATAAGAACAAGCAAACGTGAAGTGAAAATGCTAAAGATATGAATCTGTCTTATTCTTTGCTTAAAGATGGAGCAATCTAGATCTCGTCACTGGTTACTACTAGGGAGCAACCGTGAAAGAATGTAAATTTGTCGTATTCCGCTGCGAACTTAAAATTTATTTTGCAACATACCATTGCATTAGGTCTCATATTAACTGTCACCAGGGCAGCCAAGAGAGGGTAGTCTTTCATCCATCCATCTCTACAGATGCTGTCATACGCGGTCTTAAAATCGATTAATACGTGGGGTGTGTCGCTCTGAAGCTCATGGGTTTTCTCCAAGATCTGCCGTAGTGTGAATATTTGGTCTATGCTGGACTTTCCTGGCCTGAAGCCACATTGATATGGACATATTAGTTTGTTGACGAAGGGCTTCAGGCGTTCACAGAATACGGCAGATAAGGTCTTGTACTCATATGCGATGCTAAGAAGACTGGTGCCTCTGTAGTTGGCACAGTTCAAATGGTCTTCTTTCTTGAATATCGGAAAAAAAAATGCTGAGGTTGCATTCATCGGGCATACTTTTGTCCGACTATATTGTACAGATGAGTTGGTGTATGGTTCTTGTCAAGTCATCGCCTGCCGCTTTGAAGACCTCGGCAACCAGGCCACCCGCTCCAACAGGTTTGTTGGATTTCAGCTTAGATATTGCTATCTTCACTTTATCCAGGTCGAGTGGACGGAATTGTTGGTCTACATCGTCCAAGTTGAATTGAAACGTTCATTCTGCCTGAAACCAATAAGAACCAGGTTCGTCGTCGCCGTTATACAGTCTACAAAAATGGTCTTTCCAAATTCTTAGCATCGACCTCGACTCTACTACGATGTTCCCTTGTTCGTCTCAACAGGCTTCGGTTCGGAGTTTGTGTCCGTGGCATGTTTTTTTTTACCTTTTGGTAAAACTTCTGAATCTCATTCCTGGAGCAATATCGATGTCGCAATATAGCTCATATAGTTCGTTGTTAAGTCTTTTCCTCCAAAACTCGTCATGAGCAAACGGGGTCAAATATTGCACGAAGATTTTTTTCTCCTGAAACGACGAAGTGCATGCTTCAGCGCCATAAAGTAAGGCTGGTGTGATCAAGTTCTTATATAGCCTAAAGAATCAGAAATTGGCAGAATAATCTATACCCTCACTCATAGCTAAACCTATTTTGACGCTGTTTTAGTACTGCCCAACGTACTGTTGACAGCCCACTGGAGTTTGCTAGTAGTTGCACAGACGAAAGGTTGTGCCTCCAGTGTAGGCTTGAGTGTTCGCAATATTCTTTCAAATACGATGTCATAGAAGTCACATGACAGGACCTCATAGCAAAATCTTTTTCGGCGTCAAAGGTCTCGATACAACTTTGAATGAAGAGCGAGCGTTCTCCATCTCCATTCTGAATAGATGGACGAGTTTGGCAGATGTGTCAAAACTAAATTATCGAAGGGGTATCCAGTCTAGTGGACTGGTAAATGATCATCGCATATACACACTTCTGATCAGATCTGGGAAATGATGTGGTGTATACTCCTCACAAAGTCGCCTTCACCAACTTTGAATACCTCGGCCGGTAATCCCTCAGGTTAAGACGCTTTGTTCAATTTCAGGTTACATGTTGCTTATTTCTACATTTAAGTCAGGTGTACGGACGATTTCGATATTATCGCCCATCCTGCCTGACGGCGGAACGGTAGACTTTGTCCTGTTGAGCAATCTATAGAAGAAGTTCTTGCTTATTCTCGGCATCGATTGTGACTCTACTACAAGGTTTCATTCTTCATCACTGCACATTTTTGCACATTCCTTATGCTGTTCCTGGAGTAAAAACTCTAAGTATCTTCGGTAGTGCATTTCTCGTGTTCTGTTTTTCATTGAGAAGTCCATGCCCTTCTCATATCTATTGTTCATATAACTCCCAAGCGGTCGTCGTCTTTTGTTTCAGCGCCGATTTGTACATTTCTTATTTAGATGCATGTGCTTTCTAGCATTCCTCACCAAACGAGGGTTTGGTGAAACCCAGCACATAGGTTTTAGCATCTCTAATGGAATCGGAGCTTTTAAGAGATTTCAATTTGATTTGTGCCTATGAGATATTAGAAAATACCGCCAAAATAGATGTGGTCCAGATGTTATAAATAGATCAGTTGATGTAGTACACATTAACGTTATAGCTTCGCAGTCCATTCTTCAGTAAGCTACCACAATGGTCTTAATTCCTTCTTATCCATTTCAGCGAGAACAACGTGTCAAAATATGTCTGACTTTCTGAGATTACTTAGTACGCTTTAATTGTTTGCTGCAATAGAACATACAGTTTTGGAAAATGTTCCTTTTTTGCTGTTCATAAGAAAACCTCATCAAATGATAATCTACAAGGATTCCATTTATCATTTTTGGTACTCGTTACTCCCTGATCATCTGTTAATTACAAATAAATTAAGTGTAAAATTAGCCTTAATTTGCCACAACTTCTTCTCCGGCACTCTTGCCAAAAAATTCATTGGCCACTACCCAAAAAAAGTGTTAACATTTTGCCAAAATTTAGGCATTTGGGGAATGTGTTTGTTTTATTTGGCAATATCCTCACATCTGGCAGTAAATCGTGATTGAGATGAGCTTGTGTTATTAAAGGCACAGCCATAAGCATTCGTATGTTTGTGGAAAAGATTTGGCAATGCAGCTATAGATAGACTCAATAAATCCTCATCAATCCCGCACCTTGTACGAATATAAGTAATTACATCTCATCGATAAACCATTGAAAGTACTAGCAAAACAACGTCTATCTATCTTTTATTGTATCTACTTCACATTACACGAAATCATCTAATAAATAAGTAAGTACTCTTTTGCGAAAGTTTTGTAATTGGCCGGAAAACAATAAAACTTGCTTATAAATTCTCGTTACATCACGCAGCTATAATTGTATTATTTCCATGAATTTCCATTAAACCATTCCCTTCTCTTCTGAGTGCCTCTAGCCAGCTCAAAATCAACTTGAACATTGTAAGCTTAAACGGAAAGTTTCTCCATTTTAAAAGTTTTTTTGTTTACTACTTCTTCACCAAATCCTCAAGTTTGGCAATAACCAAAAACAGCTCACCCTAGTTGCTAGTAAACTACTAGTACAATTCGTTTTACCGCCCTTTACTCATCATTATCCATCATTTCAGTGAAAGGAGGAATGAAGGTGCAACTGAACTGCATCTACAAGTGAAAGACGAAGACTAAGCATAAAACCGAACCGAGTAGCTTTTTCTTTACCCACTCGTTAAAAGTAATTGAAACTTTGGATCGAACACTATTGTGTATAGGGCAATACCAGAGGGTGGCTACTACACTAACCCCCAAGGGTGGTAAGTAAGTGGTTTGCAAAAATCCCTTCTAGTTTAAAACTTTAAACACTTCACCCTCGATGAGTATTCAATGAGTCCTTGCACGTAATGACGATTTGCGATTAAAACAATTGCATCGCTTGCATTCGGATAAAAAAACAGGAAAACAAAATCAGAGACTACCCTTCTCCAATCAAGGAGAAAATTACTCTGCTTAAGCGGAAAACTTTGAGGAAACTCAAACTCATTCACTTGAAAGATGAAGAAATCTCATCCCGATAACTCTGTCATCGAATCGACCACAATATTATGTTGTCATCTGCCTATATACATATGTATGAATACACATCCCACCGAACCCCAATTAGAATAACTATCAAAGGGATGTCGTCTACTCCAACGTACAAGCATACGTATTCGTATGTCAGACTGAACACGTACTACTACGCGTTGGCCATCAAATAAAATGTCCTGGCTTCACGTAACGTTAGGCAATAAACTTATTCGTCCGGAATAACTTTTCGGTCCTCGTAAAACGAGTTAATATTTCAAAACGACGATATTCGAGGACAACGAGTAGGAGGATGACGACTATGAGTACCTAACCTTAAGGGGAGGGTATCGAGATAACTTCATTTACCATCTGAGCTGACACCGAGATGAGATATTCGGAGTGGAGAAGAACCTTGTAAAGCATCGACATTTGGTCATTTGGCAAATGTGTGTGTTCAAAAGAGCGACTTCATCACACATGTCATCCTTATATGACAGACCATTACTAGGATAGTCCTATAGTCATGAGTGAGTTGATAAGTTGGTTAGGTGTTCGTTTTTGGACGCCTACTTAGCAGCCCATAAAGCCAAGTCTGTTTGTGTCAGTTCTGAAGCAGCCAAAAAAGATAGTGCGGGAAAGAGTGCACTCACACGCACCGACATTAGCAACGACACTGGTGCCGATATTGGCACCGGCACACACTCATGAAATTTTATGTTTACAGGAAATATGCGTCGGGAATTGGGTGTCCATGAGCGTGGGGACAAAGTCGAAACTGAATCATAAGACCAAATAGCCAATTAGGCCAAATGGGGTAATTATTGTAAATTACTTTATTTACTGGCACATTGCACATAGACTGAAAGTGGTTCCGGTTAGTAGATGTAGTCTGGTCTAGAACACCCAGTCTGTATTTTGTTTTGGACCAGCCATAGTGGAAGTACCGAAAAAAGGACTGTAGTGTAATCATTATCACGAAGTTCAATGGAATTGAAATAATTTTTCTTCTTTTCCTTCGATGGACGGATGAGGAAATTTTGTAGGGTTGTACCTCCTCATATATGAGTACCACCTACCCCTGCTAGAGTTTAAGTTGTCCACTTTGACTCAGGGATTTAGGGCCTTACTTCAGGATTCCTATATGTACACGTGATTATTGATGTTGGCTAATTACTGGCGTTGTTTTGGTGAAAGAGTATTTCGCTGTCGTCGTAGTAGTTTATTTTCTATTGGCTAATTGCTGTTTTTGCGAACGTGTAATGACTCGGACGGGAATATACGGTTATTGGTTTGTTTGTTCTTCTAGACTTGACAACTTAATATGGGGACGAAGTGGCGGTAATATTTTTCTGCCTTTATGACTAAAACATGTAAATAAGTTGATTTATGAAGGCAGCCGACCGACGTTCCCTAATGACTAGATTTGATTTATTCAATGGTATGGGCAAAAGTTCGCAAATTATTGAAATATTAATTTCAAGTGATGAGTTGTTATTTGAGGCAAATTTCACAGCAGACTTGCTTCCGGCAGTCTCAAAATGAGAAATTATTGATAATTTGCCATTTATGTATTCGATGAGAATTAATTTGCTTAAATTTTTGTAAAACTTGTTATTGAAATTTATGAACAAATCGGGCATAATTAGGGCACATAAAACATTTATAGGAAACACCATTCAAAGAAAAAACTATGATCTCTTGTTACTTCGCCCAGGCTGCCCAATTGAGAGGAGGACTAGAAGACTCAGGAGAAAAATGGAAGTCACGTTTGATTAAATATGCCATTCCTGACGCAACAAAACATATATATTTTAGAAATCCAGAAAATATTGGAAAATGTCGAACGCAAACATCCAAACATTAGTTGTTCTCTGGTGGAAGGGTTTGAATCACTAGGGAATTAAGGAAAGAAGTCTAATATGTTAGGTATGAGAGCGTATCCAAGGTTGAGAGGCTTAAGGAAGTTGAAAGTTTAAGAGAGACTAGAGCTGCTTATGAGCTCTATGAGCAGAAGAGGAGAGACGAACACCGGCTTCTCAGGGGTAAAGGAAAAAGCATGAGAAGCGCGCGGTCGAGGAAATTAAGAGATGCTACTCCAGGAATGAGGTTCGGAAGTTTTACCAAAGTGGGCGGCCTAACCGCCGAGCTCTTCAAAGCGGCAGGCAATGACTTGGTAAGGAGCATATACCAACTCATCTCTAAAATATTGTCGGACGAAAGTATGCCCGATGAATGGAACCTTAGCAATGTTTGTCCGATTCTCGAGAAAGGAGTCCTTCTGAACTGCGCCAACTACAGAGGCATCAGTCTTCTTAGCATCGCATACGAGTACAAGACCTTAACTGCCGTTTTCTGTGAACGCCTGAAGCCCTTCGTCAACAAACTAATGTGTCCATATCAATGGATATCATCGACCAAATATTCACACTATGGCACATCTTAGAGAAAACCCATGAGCTTCAGATCGATGCACATCACCTATTTATCAATTTTAAGGCCGCGTATGACAGCATCTATAGAGACGAGCTATACAGAGCAATTTATAGTTTTGGCATCTCTGCCAAACTCGTCCGTCTGTGTAGGATGGCGATGGAGAATGCACGTTGTTTGGTCAAGATCTCACCGATTCCTTCAATATCAAAAAAGAATTAAGACAAAGCGATGCGCTGCCGTGCGATTTCTTTAACATCATACTTGAAAGAATAGTGCAAAACTAACGAGCAAGCGCAAGAGGCACAACGTTTTAAAAGTCGACGATATTGACAAAATTGAAAGAAAGGAGCGTGATTTCAGTACCGCCTTTGCAAGTATTGAGACGGAAGCGGCAAAAATGGGTTTATGGGTCAATGAGGGCAAGACTAAGTATATGTTGTCAAGCCAATAAAACACTGAAAACCGACATCTGGGAGAGAAAGTCACAGTCGACATGTATAACTTTGAGGTCGTTAAAGAGTTTGTCTAGCTTGGCTTCGCTATGAATTCAGACAACGACCCCAACGCTGAGATTAAGCGAAAAATAACTCTTGCGTATCGCTGTTTCCTTGGGCTAAGAAGGCAATTGACTAGTAAAGACCTCCCTCGAACAACAAAAGTTACCCTATATAACACCTTAATAATCCCAGTCATGCTCCTTGGCGCAGAGGCATGGACATTATCAAAAATGGATGAGTTGTCTTGGCGGCTTTGAGAGGAAAATTCTTCGAGTTATTTTTGGTCCCGTCTGCATTGACGGTGTGTGGAGGAGAAGTAAGTAAGTAAGTAATATATAGCAAAAATACGAACTATGACATATTCTCTGAAAATTCATTAATTTTCAAAACTTAGCGGTTAATCAATTAACTGCTAGATTTTATAGTGCATGTATGGTGTCATATCCCCCCTAATGAGCCGAATTAATCCGCTAAATTCAGACTTAATTAAGAGGTGTATTCAGCAATAAACTTATTTAAACTGCTTCACTATACCAAATAGTATGTCGAACTACAAGTATCTTCTGCAAGACCTCTATGTTGCGGGTTGTGGATGTGCAAATCGCGCTAAGACTTACGATTATGTGCATGAATTTGTATCCGAATTATTAAACCAAGTAATAGAGGCGCGTAACCCATCTAGATTGATTTTTATAGAAAGTAAAACAGCGGCTAACACGTTGACAAGAAGTCTTCGCGGTAATATGAAATGTCACTATAGCTGGCCAATCTTTTGCCTACTTCAACATCTACAAGGCAATCTGGCATTAACTTGATCCAATTATCGTCAACAATAGTAATTACACTCCGATCGATGCCAGACAAAGCTCTAGTATTTTGTACTGGCGAATACCAAAACTTACATTTGTAATAAGAAATCCTTGATAAAAACTTCCGGCACACGTAAGCAAGAAGAAGAAATCAATAATTGCTAAGAAATCTAGATCTGCTCCAGAAAACGTAGATGGGTAAGGCTGCGAACGCAATAAATAGTAGAGTCGTACATTGGTAAACACAATGATCGATTCTACTTGGATTATGAACGACTTTAACCTCTATTGAATAACAAGAGGTCTGGACAGTGGTATGAGGAAAAGGTGTCAGTTCTACTGAAATATTTATTTCAAGCACCGTACACCAACTCGTCTGTAAAAAATTGTAAAATGAAAGTAGGTCCGGTGAATAAAATCTCAGCATCGTCTTCATACATCAAGACCCGTTTCGTTGCGTTTACTATAGGGAAATCTATCTTATGGACATATCTAAAGAGATGATACCTACTGTACTATGCAAACACATTAAAACTTAGAACAATGATTCGAAATTTCGATTGGATTTTGACAGCCAAATAATCATAAAGTACTTGGAAATGACCGAAACCCTAGGTATGATATCAATTAATGTGAATATCTATGCCAAGAACTAAAGCAAAGGCATAGGTACATAGATACTTGGGTACGAGGGTGTGAAAATAAGTCAACGGACTGCATTTCCTCGTGCAGGAGCTATTTATGTAGATCTCAATGACTTAGAGAGATTGAAAAACTTTAAGGGATCCCCCATTTCCTTCATTATTTATCTCCCGACTCCACTTTCTCGGCACAATTATCACAAGTCATTAGATTTCCATAAATTTACTTAAAGTCAAATTGTTGAAGCTAAAATCAAATACAAGGCGATGACAACAGATGCCTACTCCTCCTTTGAAAATCCTAACTCCCCCAAAGCAACAAAACATCATCATCCCCTCCAACGACCTCTGAGACAAGGTAAAACTTTCATAAACTTGTACCGGAAAAAGTAATCTCTTGTCTAAACGTCTAAATCCGTCCGCAATCGTCAAATATTTACATAAAACAACATCCCACTGGTCTATCTTATGTACGAATATTTCCTCCTCGGGGCACTAATTACTCGAAACGTAATTAGATGTTTATGTAATTAGAATCCGACTTGGAGTGTCTCTCTTAATAAGTTCCTTCCTTCCAGTTCCACTTTCATAATCCGCTTCTATTCATTGCCGCCAAGTAAAAATGACAATTATCCCTTAAGCGCTGACCAATATCAACTAACAACTACAACTTCAATACGTAACCATACCCGGACGTCCTTAAATCGTAAAGCTGACAAAATGCGTCAAGACGAACGTCTCCCTATATTCATTGTCTCTTCCCTACCATAACCGGCACTCCCTAAACTGATGTAATTTCAGAACTTTAATTGCTTAAGCACTAAAGTTTGCCGATTAATTAGAAGTCCCTCTGTAATTTCACCGATCCGAAACTTCAATAATTTATTCACCTCCTAACCACCCCCAAACGATAAACATCATTAATTCATCATACACACTGATTCATGTGGATGCTGAAACTTTATATATGGAGCCCAGCATTCCACCCCCTGATCTCATACTCGTAAATCGCTCAGCATACCACAGAATACAGTGTATACAAAATCCACATCCAATTAAGTTGCCCGACCTCCAAATTGCAAATCTCAATCCATCTGTCCCAAAAGACAGTGTTCGGTTCGGGGTTAGAATTTTTAGATTGCAGCCTGAAACTATTTGTTCATAAACCGTGCTACCCTTGTTCATGTGTCCACCATAGCACAGACATTGAGTAAAAAGTTCAATGAGTAACAGTATTTGTACGAGTACTTCTACGAGTAGTTAGGGATTGAAACTACCGCCTGGCCATTTCGTATTCAGGTGACCTAAAAATCAGTTCAGAATCGTTTAAGCATGATCGAGGGCAAGCAGTTTGGGTTTGATTATTTTCTTCCGGATAAAAGTACGAATGGATTCCTAGCATCAGGGGGTAAAAGTGTCCTCTGTCTGTGTGTGACGGATGGGGTGTGTAAACTTTGGCATTTATTATCATGGGTTACGGGGCGAAATTCATCCATCATCTCCGATTGTCTAAAATGGCTTATGGGTGGTTGGGTTTTAGAGGTAGTTGTATTTGCTGTACCTTCCCAATTAGCTTGTCAAATCTTCAAATTAAATGTCTGGATATGAAATCTCATTTTATGAGGGTACTGGTACGTTGGTACAGTGGTGTTTAGTACCGAAAGACGGTTATAAGGAGGAGTTCTTGTGTTCAAATTAATATTGTTTTGTAAAAGTTATTTTGATTATATTGCCTTCTACTTTTACATTGCCGGCCGGGCTGCTGTCATCGTCGTTGTTGTCGCGGCAGATTGTAACTTATCTACCGTCACTGTCGCTCAGTGTCACGGTTTGGTTGTAATAACATTGTCAGTTTGGTAGAAGATGAGCGAGAGAAAATTCAGGGAAAGTATTTACCATTGGACTGACGATAGTTACGAACATTTTGTTTCTTTGTTTTGAAGAAGGATTTCCCTGATGGATCTGGGAATCTGGCACTGGTCGATTCAGCGACAGAGAGCATAGTAAGGTTATGCTTTATAGAGGTGCGAAGGCCAGCTAATGTTGTTTTGTAAAGAGTCTGGAATTTTGCAAAATTGAATTCCAACAGAGCAATTTCCTACCGGAGTTGCGAAGGGTTGTTGTTATGTTTACTCAATTCCATTCCCATCCACTCTGCACCATCAGCATTGCGAAAATAACGTCGGCGCCCAGAATATAACGTGAAATCCAATTATAAGCGAATTTTCACTGCAAAATTGCTGCAGGAGAAATAGCAGAACGTAAACGTTGTACTACTGGCAAAAAGTATGAGAATATTACCCCAAACAGTGGCGTCGTAGTTAAATGGAAGGGGTTTGTAAACGTAAATATTGAATGGTAGATTTTTATGGCGGGAATAATTCGTTTAATGGTAAGGGTTGTTAGTTAAAATTTTATTGAAGAGTACCGGAAATCAGTAATGAAATGAGTTCAAACTGGTAGCGAGGGAAGATACCTTCAAAAAAATGTACAGACAGTCCCAATTTGAAACCTTGTAAGCATGTATAGTACTCGTCTACACACCGTGAACATTACTTCAATTTAGAACAGATTGAACAACTTGAGGAATAATACTCTTCTGGCCGTGATACTTTACCCTCCCCATTTCATAGGGTATTCTATTTATGGGAAAACTAAACATAATCCTCCAGTCTCCAGAAAAAAACAAACACCACGAGGGTCGCTTGATTGAGGCCTTGGATACGAGTAGGTACTAGAAAAAAATTCGGAAAATTTACAAAAAAATAAATCGAACATTCCAAAACTACCATATCTTGCCCAAACAGAAATTTGTAAATATGCAAAAGCCCACCTTAAAGTGCAACCACAATTGGCGCTGATAATCTGGAAGGTTTTCTGCATATTATTTAGCTGCGATAATGAAAAAATGCCTCCTTCAGATAGAATGTATGAGGAGAGAGCTCAACATGGACAAAAACAGACCATTTTTCTGTCTCTACGACCAATTTCCGGGCTTAAGTCTAACAAAGCTATTAGACTCGATGGAGTAACTGCCAATTTGCTTAAGCTAATGATTATTGGATACGGAGTATAAGTTAACTCATCATCAAAATCGAAGGTATGTTCGACAAATTGATGCTTAGGAATATTTGTTCGGTCTTAAAATTACAGGGCAATAAGTCCGCTCAATATGGAGGAGTTTGAGATGAGGCATGTTAGCTGAGGTACTGGGAGGTATAACAGTCCTATAGGAAAGTAAGTAATCCTACCCATAAGAATGTAAGAAGGCACATTCGAGAGCATTACATAGGACTTAACGCTCTTTTAATGTAAGACCACTCTTTTAAGAGATCACCAATGATTCAAAGGAAACGTCAAGAATCACAAACTTTATAAAATTTGCTCCAGAACGGCAAACAAATTTATGTGATACCCACCTATTTCAGCAGAGCGTTCGATAAAAATTTCTTACAGCGGCCCTTAAGTTACACGAAGTTAACTCCAATCAACCTAGATTTGCTAGCTGCTAAGCAAACCATCTCTTAGGAGTGCTTCCTACCTCTTAGCAACTGCTTACGATCCAAGCATCTAATAATATTTGATAATTTTTAAGGTGACTCTTTGGGGTTACGTCGGAGCTCGATCAAACAAAGATCCTTCATTTAAATTAACCGCACTGCGATTTATATAAGACTCAGCTCCAGAAATCTAAAAATTCAATGAGCCATTGACTCGAACCCGTGCATGGTTCAAGCTAAGGGTTAGATGTACGAGTATTGTAAATAACCCAGACGCCAAAATACGAAAGAAGGGTTTTTTTTTTTTTGAGAGCTTGAGAACTTTAAATAATAATACGAGACAGAAATACTATTGAAATGAATTTTTTATTGTTATAATCTGGTAGATAATTGCATTTATTAATTTTTTAAATATGATTTCCGGCATATGCCCGCCGTCCATTCGATCAGTCCAATTTTCCACTACTTTTTCTAATAAATCTGGCCGTATGGCATCAATGGTGGCTTGAATATTGGATTCCAATGCTTCAAAAGTTGCTGGTTTGTCGGCATAAGCCAATGACTTAACATAGCCCTATAAAAAGTAATCGAGAGGCGTTAAGTCACACGAACGAGGGGGCCACTTCCGAAAATAAAGTTGACACCAAATTGACTTTGCAATAAATTGATGGTTAAGCGCGCTGTTTGGCAAGTTGCGTGGTGTTGTTGGAACCAAATGTCATCGATGTTTAGCTGATTAATTTTTAGAAACAAAAAAATTTGAACGTTGTCGAAGGACAAAGCCTAACAAGTTGAGAACGGAGACACATCGACATTTTGGCGTCTTCTTCAACAATTTGCGTTACAGCAGCAATATTCTCTTCGGTACGCACATTTCTTTGTCTTGTTAATGGTTTTGAATCAAGAAAAGTAAAATTAGTGCGAAAACGATCAATAACTACACGAATTGCTTGCTCATTAGGCCTATCATGTTGACCGTAAAGTGATCTATGAAATTCACGAACAGATTTATTTAAATTTCCACAATTTGGCAGCGTTGTTTTGGCGTTAAAGGATTCATGATGAATTGGCAAACCTTACTGAACAGAAATGTCAACACAGTTTGACATTGACGGCTGTAAAACCATAGACAACAACCATCGAAACTTCTCATGCAGCTTAAAAAACACATTTTACAATTTTCCAAAGTCGAGTATCTGACAAACCTTTTTATGAAAAAGTAGCGATATTGCCAGCAATCCATCAACAAGAGCCGTTCGAAACGGGTTTGGGAGGCAGTCTTAGATACGCTTAGATCTTTGATAGAGCTACAGTCTATGGTGAACAGGCGTCTGAAGAAAGCGTGTCCAAGTTGCTTGAGTTCTCCTTCCAGGAGCGAATGAATGCACTTAACACACTCAAAAATAACAAACGCAGAAGCATTTTGCAATGAAATAAATAAACCTCAAAGGAAATCGGCAAAATCGCGTAGTAGCAATAACATTTGGAGTTTGTGTAAGGAAGCTGGGTATATGGTTCTTGTCTTTAGGGCTGGACTGAAGACGCTTTATGCTTTAACCAGAAATATTTAATTTTAGTTTAAATGGCATCTCCAGTAGAATACGAGTTACAAAGAAACTCCAGAGATTTAGTCATTGATGAAGTTTAAAGTTGGACAGGTAAAGGGTAATATAACAATTAAGGCGCTGAATAATAATCCTGTCGGAGTTTATAGTCTACCAGAGGTTTTATTCAGACTTGGAGATTTTGTTTTTGTGTGAAGCGTGCACCAAACCTACAAGTACAATACAATTCAATATTTATACCATCCATTATATAGCAAATGGCCGAAGGCTGTCTTATCGACGCAAAATAAAAACAAATTTCCTGCTTAGGAATCAAGTATGTAATTGCAAATGAAGATAAGTTTGATGCAGCGAACTGAAAAATCGGTATCCAAGACAGAGTACTCTCAGTATCGTTGTAGTTCAGCTGAAGCTGAAATAATGATCTAATTAATGTTTTTCGGATTGTGGAAAAGATGCTGATCTCTTTCCTGATTTTCTAGAATTGGCATACCTGGTAATTGTTTTGTTATGGGAACGCCTGTTCTTGAATCTCGCTGATCGGTAATCTAACTACATTAATAAGATTAACTGTTTTAAGTAAAATGTGGCAAAATATTCGGAGTTGTCAATTCAGTTTCGTTCGCAACCATGTGGAAAGTTTTATGAATAGATCTTGGTCTCTATCATTATAAGATCCAGTTCGTGCAGGAACAAACCCCACAGGATTATGCTCTGCGTTTGGATTGAGCGGGGATTGAGCTGTTAAACCTTATTATTATCGAAAAACCTTATTATATTTTGGTGGTACGTGCCATTTCAGAAGACTCAACACACTTAAATTGAACGATAACATTATATCGTGAAATGACTATGAGTTGGTACGGTTAAAATAGGGGTGTGTCATCACACGAACACTAGACACCAAAACGGGTCCATCACGATCTCTGTGGAACCAGTTTAATTTATCATTAAGGTGCAAAAAAACTTAAAGAATCTCTCTGGGAAGACATTCAATTTCACTGCAAAAGCCAAGAAGGCCTTCGAAATCCATGCTGCCTATTTTCTCTAGATTTTCAAAAAAGTATTTACCTAAGAATTTCCTTCGACTATGCGATATTGACTCGCATTCACACAGTCTATGTGTTATGTCCTCAGCCCCTCGCAGATCGCCACAAAATTTGCAAATTTCTGACAATTTGAGTCTCTTTGTGTTTTTCAGCAGAAAACAGTAACGATTCCTATTAATTCTCTAAGCCAATCCCTGTTTGATTTTATTAACTCCCTAGATCTTTTACCGCTCGTTTAAGAAGTGTCCATAGAGCATTGGATACCCTAAGTACTTCAAGATTCGGCCACCTTAATTTTAGCAATATTTACGGTTTCTTCCTTGATAGTGCCCCTTACTATGCAAAGGGGTGGTTTAATGTTAGCAACCTTACTATTATAGAGCAGCCCCTCCTCTTCTTGCAAACTCATCCGCTTGTTCATTTCCCTCTACTCACTCACACTCTCACTCAGTTCTGAATGCATAATGCTTTGAGCATGACTGTATTAGAATAGATGTTAGTCGATTCCATAACCTTAACAGGGGCCTGTTTGTCGATGTGGACAGCGATATCTCTTCCGGATACCGATCAAATCTGCATTAGCTCAGCCGCTGAGGACAGCCAGAACCTCTGATTGAAAGATACTACTTGTTTCCGGTAGTCTTATGGTCACTCTTAGTTCTGGGTCCTCCGAAAAGATACCGGAACCTGTTCCTTCTTGTTGTAGAGCCATCTCCGATAACTTCAATTTCATGTGGCCTGATTACCACATTTTCTTGCCAGTCCTGTAATGGCTATGGAAGCCATTCTTTGAACCGCCGCTAATTTTCCCTAAGTCGTTTCCTTATTTGTTGAAATAACTATCAATTGCTTCAGATTGATGTCTCTGGTTTATCTTGCCTTGCCTGGAACTGAATATTGCTAATTCCAACTTATTACAAGGATATTGCGAAACGTATTATAAAATAAGAAGTCAACTAGTCGCACTCACAACCAGTTCCTCGAAATTGTTCAATTTGAAATTAATTAAAGCATGCTCGTGACAGATGGTAACCCCTTAATCATAAACCAGCACCCACTGTGTACCACAAGCTGACATTAGTGGCGACGGCAGCGGCAGCGACAACGTCAACTTCGCCAAGAAGGATTAAATGCATGGAAAGGAAACCATAGTCATTGGTGGTGTAGTGGCGGTGATTTCGCGATGGTGTGGGTGGCAACAGGAATAAACCAAGTATAAGAGCGACCCTTATTCCGGTGCAAGCACCAGCAGCGATGTCATAAGGAAACCCTCAAAGGAATGTTTTCCTGTTTATCTATTTATGGGAAAATGGAGGTTTGTGCATTGCGTTTAATGTAATACCGACAAGTCGCCGGATTAAGCGACGATAAGGATTATACACCCACACACTCACATCATCCTTCATTGCAAACTTTATATCTTTTCCATGAAAATGTTAATTATTTACAATTTAGCAAATACACAGTGACGTCGTCGTCGACATTCAGCAGTGCAGGACAGGACTACGAGTATACTGGTTGTGGTGGTGGTAATGGCCTGGCCATGAAACATCATAGTGCGCGTTGTTGATACGAGTATAACAAAATACGAACAACTCAAAAAAATGTAAAAAAAAAAAATAAAATAAAATAAAAATAATAAACAGAATAAAAACTTTTTTTTAAGTATTTTTTCCAAGGGAATTCTTCCAATTGGTGATCTGGTCTCCCTTGAGGCCGTGTTGTGCTCTATAGTTGCTACTTCTCGTAGTACTGCTAGTACTGTTCCATGCTGCCTGTTCTCAGCTCCTTGTAATTGTTTCAGTTTGCAAATCACCGCAGGGATTTTGCTTCTTTTTTCCTCTTCGCTATTGTTGTTGTAGTTTTGTGTAGTTTTAATTTTATGCAAATCATGAAATAAAATGTGTGTAGGACTGTAGCGCATACGGATACTCTACTATGTACTCATAGTGTATCTTGTTTTCTTTTTCTACTTTTGTGCTTTTTGCAAAGTTAAGTCAATTTTCATTTGATCTAAGGACCCGCGGGGGCGATGACATCTGGCTCTAGAATTTTCGGATTCAGATTCAGATACGTATTCGAATGGAACTAGGATTCATTTGAATTGACACAGAGTACTTTAGAAGTTTATCTGTGCGAGGAGAGACTGAGCTGTGATTTAGAAATGAAAAAGTTTCTTCAGAGTAATTTCAACTTAAATCTGTGTTTGAAGATGTTTTTGTTTCAATTAAAATTTACAAAATGGTTATTGTAGTACGGGTGCTGATTAAATTGCTTTTTATCTTTTAGTCTCTTTCAGTTTGTTTCTGTCCCTGATGGTGTTGGGTAATGTTTTTCGTCTTCTGTTATTTTTTATTTGTCACAAACATTGGAAACTGTTGGATTTTTGGGTCTTTTTATTTGAATTGGAGTCGGTTAAAGAGTGGAGTAAGAAAGTTGTACAGTGTGGTTGAAGAGTATGGGGTTGATTATGAATTTAAATGGATCAAACGATAACAACTAAGTGGGAAACATTTTCGTCCTAGAGTTGTTATTTTGTCATATTGTTATGAGCGTTACCAGAGTCTTTTTCAAGAAATGGATGGAGACCATATCTAAGACCGAGACTAAAAGCAAGAAGAGTCTTATCAACGACTGTGGGATTTTTAATTATAAACCTTCGACAAAACTTCTTCCAAGATTAGGTTTCCAAAGGAGAAGGTGGCCGAAAATAACCAACACTAGCATTTTGTAGTGCGCTGAGTCCGAGCACACACTTGTGCTTTGTCCGGCACATGCGCAGGCACTAAATATTATTCGGGTGTAATTTTGTTTGTCCCGAGCAAAACACAAGATGGAGTCTTGGATAAAATCAGCAATGACTTTATTTCAACTTTTCGG
The DNA here is from genome assembly GCA_928272305.1 of Volucella inflata. Classification (NCBI taxonomy): domain Eukaryota; kingdom Metazoa; phylum Arthropoda; class Insecta; order Diptera; family Syrphidae; genus Volucella; species Volucella inflata. Next base: position 79,052,597 of record OV743718.1, read on the forward strand.
CATCTAGTTTTCGAAATAGAAACAGTGACGGAAAAGTTTCGGGTGAACAAACAGCAGCCCTTACGATGGTTTACTGTACAATCCTCCAAAAGATTGGACTCACCAAATTGGGGGTTGTGTCATCAAGATGATTACCATGTACATATTGTAGTCTCGAACATGAATGGACTCCCTTTCGCTATCCCATTAGACAAAAAAACTAAAACGGATTTCGAAAAATGTTCCTAACAGGCCATATAGAAGCTATCAACAAGGGGAGATCCTAAGCCGCAACAAAACGGATATCACTACCATCTAAAATTACCAACAACTCTACGAGCTTTCCTGTTCTCTCCTCCAAGTAAGGAAAAAAAAATCTCAAGTCAGACGCAGGCCTAGCTTCTTGTGAGGGAAACCTATAAGCGAATACATACCTAGACTGAACTGAGCACTTTGTCAGAGAAGGTTCCCCATAGGAACTGCTCTTATATGTATGTCGGATTATTTGTATGACTCCGTAGACAGCACAAGACAAAATCATCGTTGATGGCTTTAAAAAATCTACTTGGTTCTACCAAGGTATGTTGGTCTCTTGGCAGAAAAAGCTTTCATGTATTTTGAATATATTACGGCCAACATACCGTTTTTCTCATCTGCATTTTACCCTTCCCTAAAAAGCATAGCATCCTCAAACCCATCTTCCGGGTAAAAGAAGTGACCTGTGATACCCTGATATTTTTTGAAGGCCTGAGTTTGTCAGAAGCCTTTTAGCTTAGTACTGCTTTGTACATTCTGACTGCCGCATATATGAAGTAAACTAACTATTAAACAGAGTTGACAAGTCACACCCACGGCGATGTCATCGAGAATCTGTACATGTACTGAATCATGGCTGACGTATAATTTTTGTGGTCTGGCGAGTTTTGACGAGCACAACTGTAAGTGGCGTGCATTTTCATACAACAGTGTTGGGGGTCTTGGAGGGGTACTTTGCTCCATCTTCAGCGATGCTAGTGTTATGTGTGTTAATTCTGTGATTTTCCGACCAACGCTCGACCTGTAGGTTCTATACGAGCTCCCCGTCCAATTATCAATACTACGCGCACGAATAACGTATTAACTTTAGTAATGAACGGGGGTAGAGCACTGGTCTTATCGTCACGATTTTCATATTTTAATGACCAGGACTACTGAAAGTCCCTATAAAGACTTATAACTTGGTAGTTTGGTACCACGAAAGCGTTATGGTGGATGTGGTTTAAACCTAAAATTGCAAAAAGGGTGTTCCACCTGTGGGTCACCGTTGTGGAGTAGCAAATTAATGCTGGGTGCCCGCAAGTGGTTTTAAATCGGCCTCTATTTATGGTGGACCTTATTCCCTTAACACAAGTTTCGTAAGCGAAAGCAAGGCATATACTATCCTCATGGATGTATGGGCACCATGCGAAATTAAGCCTCACATAGACAGAAGTTAACGTAAGACACTATAGACATTCTGCAGATACTATGCATTTAGATGATGCTTGGTACTAATGGCATTAGGAAAAACAACACCTAGTAGTAGCAAGTTTCGAACAATATAGACTTTTAGATTTTCGGTTTAGTGTAAGCAATTCAGTAATAACCCGATCGCACAAGTTCAAACAGTTGTAACCATTCTTTCATTGTTATCTATCATTGTCATCCCGAACCTGAGATTAAGTTGAAATTCTCGAATATTTAAGAAATGCCATTTCCTTCAATGCCAGTCCTAGGACATCCTTCCTATTCAAAATGCAAGACATCAACGGATAAGGTTCATTTCCTTGTTAACGAACATTAACTCTCTCACTCTGTAGATGCTTAGCGCGTGTATCCTACCTCTGTCAACGACTTCCAATAAACTCAATGCAAAGTACATACTTCATTTCCGTTATCAACTGTATTATTTCCCCTTCTGTCTCCTGCATCCCGACAAACTTCTGAGCAAAAACAATAAAATCACCTTCCCCCAGGCAAGGACTTAGTAAAATTAATCATAACTGAGTCGAGCACACCGCATCGAAATCACATTAACTTCTATTGAGTGTTCAAATCGAATAAATGTCAAGTGCTCAAAACTTGTTAACCAAGGTAGCAAACGGCAACAAATAGAAGCGACCGCCAGCAACCGGCAGAAATCGGCAGCCAGAAACCAACAGAAGCAACCAGGACCAACCATCCGTGTCTCTGTGCTTGAATGCCAAAGGATACGGACAACTTTCCCATAGAACACATCCGACTAAGTATGGATGTTTATTGTTTCCTCTTTCTGGCATCATCGTCGTTCTCGTACGAGTAGTTGTCAATATTTTGCGCAAAACTTTCCGACCGAAAACTTAAGGATGTGTGCCAGCGCGCGTTGTCCTTCCTCTTTCTAAATGGTTCCACACACTTAGAGTTAACTTTGCTTATTTTATATCCTTGAAAAGGTGTCTCTAAAGTGTTTGCAAATGTAACAATCCATGTAGAGTATTGGAGTACCCCCTATGACGTATTCCTCTACATACGAGTAGATGTGCTGCCCTGCTTATGTCCTTAGACTCAGTTTCGAACCGAAACCGAGACAGACACAGATATGCGTTTACCGAAACTTTCCCCATTTACTATGTGTCCTCAAATTGAATACACTTCACAAGACAAATGTTTTTCAAATGACTGTGATAAATCTTGCAGGCAACACCATCGGCGGAACATCTACGACTATTACTATGGCAATCACTACTACTAGAAGGATAACGCCAATGTCAGCGGAAATTTATTCGACAATTGTACCAAGGCAACGTTTCCGGTTGTTGTCTTCCGCTTGCAAATTCGAAATAAGGACACACCAAAGCAACCATCAGCGATGCTAATTTACCCACGAAGCAGCAAACTAAACTGTAAGAAAAAAACAAGGATTCACGAAAAAGAAAATAGGGTTCGAAAAAGAATTCGGAAAGTGCTTATTGCGAAAGCAACTGCTTAGGGAAGACCCGAGCATATTTGAGTCCGATTAACTCGGTTCAATTCGGTTTGGGTGGATAGCAAGGACCGACCCCTTTTTCTTGCCGTCGTCGATCCAAGCATGCCCAGCAACGAAACTTTGGGAGTTTTCATTAAATTTCGATTCAATAGAATTTCGAGATAAAGTTTTCGACAAAGTTTATGTTATTGGGCAAGTTATATCCAAAGAGCCGCCACAGTAGTTTGCCGCAGAGAGTTTCAAGTGACGAGCATTGGATACTGGGTGTTGGTTAACGATATAACTTGGGGTGATGCCTACTATACTCTACTGGAAGCCGACCAATATTATCGGCAAACGCTTTGTGTGGAGTGTGATTAACAATTATTTATGCCAGGGTGGTGGGAGTCAGGTCAGGCCAAGGCATTTAGTTAATAATCCCAGATAAGGAATTTCCTAAAATGGACTGACGACGACGACCCTACGACCTTGTTTTGGAGACGATTAAACTGAACCTAGGGATGATGGTGGGAATAGTTGTCTGTTTGGCGTTCTATTTCTCTTCTTGTTTTTGCTTTGCTTTTTAATTGGTTGCTTTGAGAAACTGGGATTACGGATAGGATTTTTGCTTCATTTTACATTATTTCTCAGAATCGTTAAAGAAGATAAGTCAAGATTAAGAGAGAAATGGTTTGTGGATCATTACAGGAAGGATGACGGTAGAGAAGTGATTTATGAAAATGATTGATGCCAACAGGAAATTTGGAAATATTTCGTCCTACGAGTAGATTACGAACGCGGACTCATTTTGGTATTTAGGTAGGTACTTTTAAACAAGCTCGTAAAATTTGATTTAAGGTCAAAGGAATTGTTGTCGACTAATTGATTGGCAAACTAGCATTCTAATTGAAATGGGCAAGCATGTTGGAGGGGACATAATTAATTTTGATTTAAGAATTTGTTTTGGGTGAATCAGAATTTACGATATTTAGATTTCGCAATGCGCAATAATGTGAGAGTTATTTTCTTAAGAAATAATACATTTCTATGTTCTTTTACGGAATTTGGTTTGGAGATGAATGACCGCTGCAAGCAAATAATACTTTTGTACGTAACGAAAAACGCAGGCAGTCCTAAAGCTGGTTCAGATCCTAAGAAGTCTTTTATGAGGCTTGTGTAGAAAGTTCATCAGTGAAACTATTTGACCTAAAGGAGCATTATACAGTCGAAGTAGTTCGGAGGTGGTGAGCGGCTTTAGTAATGCCTTAGTCGCGGCTTGGCTTTCCCCTTTTACATTTAGTTTATTATACTCACTATAATAAAGGGATAGTAAGGATAATAAGGACTTGACAACTTTTTTTTAAATAAAACGCAAGCCATTTGAGATATTTCAAAAGCTTTATTATCGGCTTGAAGTACAATCACAACATTTATAAATGGAACGCGACTTCGTTCATATGGCCACCGCAGGCACGTTTGCAACAGTCGATTCGTTGGACCCAAGTTTCAACAACTCGGCCACACATTTCGGCCGAAACAGCCGCTATTTCGCGTTCAATGTTGGCTCTTAGCTCTTCCAACGTCATCGGCTTGTTGGCATAAGCCAATGACTTAGAGCCCCACAAAAAATAGTCAAGCGGCGTTAAATCGCACGAACGCGGCGGCCAATCGACTGAGCCAAAAATGAGCCTCTTCACTGAAGATGATTTTGCGATGAAATTCACCATCTTGACACATCTTCTCCCGAACCCAATCGGAGAACGTACGTCGCTTCAAATGGTCCATAGGCTTCAATTCTTGAGTTAACTTGATCTTGTATGGGTGTAAGATCCTTACGCAAAATACGCCATGATGTGGTCTGAGCGATGCCCAATTCTTGAGAACGCCTTGGAATTGACTAATTTGGATCGTTTGCTACGGACGCCTGAACCGCAGCGATATTTTCGACACTTCGCCCAACCCGTTGTGTCACTGACACGGAAACATCACACAACGAATATGTAGATTCAAATTTTTGCACTAAACTTGTTATTGCCTGTCTACTAGGGCGAGGATTACGACCGAAAATTGGAATTAATGCTCTTACTCTCTCTCTATTAACTCTATTAACGCAGTCACTGACTCCGAATTTCGTTAGAAAATTTTTATAATTTGCAGACGTTGCATGTTCGTGCACTTTACCATGATGAAAATGTTGAGTTTACTGAATAAATTGACAGTGACAGTTTGAAAGTTCCTATTGGAAAACCCGATAGATCATTCATTTTTGAGCATAAGATGGCTTTAGATCTACACTCGTGATGTAGATGTACCTATACATGGGAGAGGGATTCATTCATTTAGTCAAAAGCAAAGCAGACGTGCTGTAAAAAGCTCTAAAACAGCCGCGGCAGTATGAGTTACGGGTTCACGTGAAAGCAACAGAGCCACCTGCCTGTGGCATGGAACTAGTCTTAGCATAACCGTGTAGAAGACCTTCCTGGCTAACAAGATTCTCGCAGTTTCAACAGCTTCCTTACACAATCGGATGGCCAGTAGCGCCTCGTTATATGTTAGGTGCAATTAGATACTTAACTTGATTATGCTTACTCCTGTTAGGCCAGCCATTTTTGTCTTAGCGAACAACCTCAGCAGCAACCTTTGACAGAATAAACTGGAAGGTAGTTTCTGGGCGAATCATCCATGTTGTCAAAGAAAGTAATACTGTCGAAGGTGTGCTCAATATTGAAAAACAAATCGTAATGCCTTTTGCGCAGTGATGACATAGACGGGGGCCCACCTTGGAACTACAGTCATGATGTAGGTGAACATACTTATGGGATAGAGATTCATTCAGTCAAAGCAAAGCAGACGTGCTGTAAAAAGCTCTAAAACAGCCGCGGTAATATGAGTTACGTTCGCGTAAAAGCAAGAGAGCAACCTGCCTGTGGCATGGAACTAGTCTTTGCATATGCGGCTAGAAGAGCTTTCTCGGTAACAAGATCCACTTTATTCCAACATCTTCCTTACAACACCAGATGGAACAACAATACCTCGTAATGTATTAAGTGCAATCAGACACTTAAGTAATGCTGACTCTCGTTAAGCCACCCGCCTTTGACCCTTTCTCTTAGCGAATAACCTCAGCAGCAACCTTTGACAATAAAGACTGAAAGTTTATTTCTGGGCGTATTACCCCTGTTGTCAAAGTAAGTAATACAGCATCTGTGGTAATACTTTCGAAGGTGTACTGAATATTGATAAAAATGTCTAATGCGTTTTCCCTAGAGTTGACATAGACGGTGTTGCCGGTTGCCATGAAGCGCTATCGTACATGGTTTTCCTCGTTGGTATGTATGCTGTATCTTAGAAGGAACATGCATTAGCAAAGAATCAGTGTTTTGGTCTTTTCGCAAAAGTCTCGATCTCTCGTGGAATCGACGAAAAATTTGATCTATTAGTTTGTCAATTGTCAACAAAAATAACTTTATCGCCCCACTTACGTAACTCCCGAACAATATAATGGCAAGCAAGTCTCCATTTATATGCACCCTCTTGCTCTCATATTTATCCTCGCCATCCAATAATTTCACATAAAGGCTTGGACGTCACGGCTTTCGTATGACTTCTGGAGCATAAGCTTCTTCAGCAACGTCTCCTGTGAGGCATCATAAATCAACTTAAGCCAAGCTTCGATATCTTCTCGACTGATATCGTGTAGACATTTTCTGATATATATTTTTGTCTCTCTGAACAAAATTTCTTCTATTATCGGGTGTGATGGCGATCTTCACGGGTAAGTAAACTTTTACCAAGATCTTCTCTGTAAGCAAAAGTCAGCTATTTTTTACGTCGGAAAAATGAAGCAAGCTGTATTCCCACATGATTTCGGCAACAACGAAAAGACACTTTCCAAAACTAAGGAACAGAAAGGGATTTATATTAAACGTGTTCAATCACAACTTAAAATAGTTTCATAACTCCATCAAAACTGAGAACATATCTACAATGCACCTATCATTCCAACAAAATCTATTGTAGTTCTCTTAGGGGTAACTTAAGTAAATTCCTACATTCGGAATTTCATTTGAAAAAAATCCATTTTAAAGTTAAGTCACATATTGAACCCCCTTCCTTCTTAACATCCACCAGCTCCCATAAGACACTACGATTCCCCCAAGTTCGCTGAACGCAATTTGGCAAACGAATTTTCTGTCAGCCAGCAAACATGTACCCCATAATTCTATAACATCCCGAAATTAGCCCAAATCTTCATCCCGACTGGAACTAGGGTGAAATTAATCAAAGCATGTGCGTCCTATCTCCTGCATAAAACATTCATTCACACGTTGATGGTGAATAAGCAAAAAAGGAAACCACCAAAGGGGCGTCCATATCCCAGCAACGTCCCAATTTTCAAAATTTTTACATTCTCATGTTCAAAATGAAGAAAATTTATATCTCACTAGAAAAATGGTAGTTCACCTAATTTTACCTGTTAAAGGATACCTCACACCCATGACACGGTCTTCTCACCTCACCGCTGAAAACCACCCACTATCAGAATAACTTATAAGAAATACCACATTTCTCTCACGTAAAAAGGGAGAAAATCTTAAAACACCAACTTATCTCATGACGAACATGAAAAACTAAATAGAAAAAACCCAACAACAACAGTAGAAAGGATACAACCAACACATCACCCACCGTCAGTGCTCTTGCAACGAACGCACAGCGGATATACGAATAGAATATCGTGTGAGCAAAAAATATCATTCAGAGAATCTCCTAAAAGATTCATACACCGCATGGGTAAAAAGCAGTTAAGTAACAGTTTGAAAAATATATGTAAGTCCTTAAAAAATCCAAGAAAAACAGAAAAAAAATACTAAACAGGCAAAACAGAAACATTGAGGGAGGAAAAAAATAAATGGTGCCACAACGTACAATCACAATCTACATAGTACTGAACTGAACCGAACTAAATCGAGTTCGTACACACATGCATATATCCTGGCGGACGTTTCCCGCCATTTTGCATTTTCGTTTGTTTTATGCATGAGCGACAAATTGAATATTCTTGCCGCAGATGAAGGATATGTGCCAGAGCACAAAAACGAGTGTACGAGTATTTCTAGTACAGAATAATGTTGCCATTCTACCGCTATTGCATCGTATTGAAGTTTTTAAGATATTTAAACAAACTATAGATGTACTGCAGTGAATTCAGTTGGAATGACTTGTCAACTAGTTGGATAAAGTCGATTTGTTTGCAACGTACTTCGTAGTCAGCTGCACTCTTTGAAAATTCTATGAAACAACTACAAATTGTGTACGAGTATACATAAATCCACTGCTCGAGATGGTATACATCCCTTTCTTCTGAAGAGACGTTCCTTAACGCTGGCAAAACCACTGCGGAAGCCTTTTTTTTATGCTCCGAGAAAATGCTATTCAGCTCTAAATTTTTCCTTACCAACGACTTACTGCATTTACACTCTTTCTTTGTTAGATCATTGAAACGCTGGTAGACCCTCGACTTCTATGTTCCATTGTTGTTCCACTGTTGTCCCACTGTTGTTCCACTGTTGTTGCACATATCTCACTCGAAATTTGAACTAAAGTGTAGATGGACAGGTTGCCAAAGACATTTGGCAGGACAAGGCTCTTTTGATAAAAATGTTTCCATTTAGTTTTAACGAATCTGTTGTCCAATGGATACACAAATGACCACTGGTGTGCCACAGGGGTCCGTCTTGTCTGTGACACTCTTCGATAAGTTAAGTTTTGTTAGTCTAGTCTATAAGAAAAGTTTAATCGATTTTTTAAGTCTCATTAGGTTAATTTCCTTAAATCAAATATGTTCCATTATTGTTGACTACGAGGGTGGCTCAATAAGCCCTGAAAAGGAAAACAGATGGCATTTTTACCTCAAATCCAACATTTTGCTTGTCAAGAAGTATATTTCAATAGAACGCACCCACATTTTTCGACAGATCTGTCAAATGTACTTGTTGTGACAACTATTTGAAACGATGCCTACGATACCCAGACTTGAAAAGTATTATATGCGGACTCGAAACAAGAAACAGTCGAGACAGTGAACTTCTCCTGGCGGGTTTTACTTTGATAGGGTAGAATGATTACATGCGCTAATCGTTTGATCGATTCGATGCCGATTGGAAGTAAAAACGACCGCATTTGCCGAGGAAAAAACTTGTCTTCAACCGGGACAACGCACCAACGCACAAGATCGCAATCGCAATGGTCAAATTGCATAAAGTAGATTATAAACTCCTTCCCCATCCAACATATTCTCCGCATTTAGACCCCTGCGACTAAACAAAACTTTTGTTTTTGCTGAAAAGGGTGTTACTTATTCCAATTTTAAGGGACTTATTGACCCACCTTCGTACGTTTCGCCATTTCTCGGTTAAAGTCATGACGCCATCGGTGAAATTAGCTTAATTTAGTTAAGGGAGTTTTGCAGAGATCGAGGCAAATGATAGTTAGTTAGTGATATGTTTGGATTATACGGTGGGGTTCATTAAAGCTTACAAGGCAAGCTCTCGCAATTTTTGACAGATCGACAAAGAAGTGTATGGTCGGGCGTTTTCATGATCGCTTTCTTTTCTATTGGTTATTTTATTTGGGCTATTCTCTTGTAATAGATTAGTGTAATTGCTCGACTACACTCTTCCCGATCCACTAAACATATAACATCACCTTTTGCTCTAACACCCCTGGCTTCGCAGAGCGCTTATGACCACGAAAGCTGTACAACTCTCTCATCTAGCTCTATATTACTAGTTACAGTTACAAAGATATTATAGGCAAATACTTTCTTAAAATCTTTCAAGGATAATATATGTTCTATGGGACTATATGGGACTATACATGTACCATCGGATATACAGCCATAAGCCGCTTTATAAAAATCTTTCCTTTAGAGATCTATGTTTTCTCATGGATCTTAGTATGTATTTATAACCACACTCACTCTATCGAAAATTTAGCCTTAAGCAAACAGGCAAACAAAAAAACACATACCACTAGGAAAGGGATGAAGATCGGCTCGATTGTATTCACATATAGGTGATTGCTGACCATTTGTTGATTCTTATACAAGATTGTGTGCTTGCTACGATTAGACTTTGTATTGCCGCAAAATTGATAAGGTCTTCGTTCATTTCCAGATCTAGTCTGTCTCACCAAATAAAATGTTCTTTTTCCTTATCTCGGCGTTACGATAATTTTTTGTCGGATTTAGCTCATCAAGTTGGATTCTTTTACAATTTAAAAATTTCATTTTATCGGGTGGTGCATCTTGTTGGCATTAAATGTCATCAAGACCAAAGGCTTTAAATTCAGGCAGCCAATATATCGTAACCAAGGCGCGATAATGTACGTCGCTTTTTCTAATTGCACTCTGGATGTGCACTTGATGGGCAGCCTAAGATAACTACACTCTGATTCGAAAACTGTTCTCATTGTTTCGATTTGTTATGTCCGTCAACGCTATATTTGGTGATAGAAAAGTTTTCCTAAGAACATAGGTCGCCAGCACTTTTCTTTTCTTACACCCTTTCGACTGACTAAGGAATATAAACCATTCCTAAGCAAATACTTCTCTCGACCGTCCTAGTGATCGTAGCAATCATTCAATGAAATAAGTTTAATAGTAGTAAGGATAGGTTGGATAGGGATTTTCCTCATTTTAAGTGCAGTAACACTACTTACAGCTCTATAGTGAAAGGTCAATGATTAGGCAACTTACTACGAGTAATAGTAGAAATGTCTTGACAACTTTACCAATTCGAAAATCTCTGTAGATGAGTGATTGTTTAGATCTCAAATTGCAGTCTTTTGCTTGCCAGTAGGCAGGGTAGCTGCAAAGGAAGCACACAACAGATTCCTTTTCGGCCTTATTCTTGTAGTTTCTTCTAACATCATCAAGAGGAAAAGTTATTCGTTATACATCTCTTCTATTAAGACAATGTCATGCGATAATATTTGTGATGAAGGTATCATTTCTCCAAGAGAGCTAGATCGTTTGTTATCTAGATATCACACAGTTGTTTCAATGAGTCTATAGTCATTTCCTCTGGCTTATGGTGACAAGCTTCCTTGTTAAGTCTGCTGCGACCGAATGTCCCGAAACCGAACTGGATGATGTTAAAAAGTCCAATAAAGAAGTATTTCCCCGCATGCAGTTTTATTTCTTAGCCATTTCCATCACCGCATTTGCCAAATCTCTATGGTTCTAGATTTTAATTTTGATTGTACAGGTACCTTACTTGACGGGTATAACTCTATAGTTCTTTTTGAAAACGTTTTCCTAATTTCGTATGAGTTTATCAAATACTATCAACTCATAGATGACTGTAACTATAGCCTTGTGGTTGTTAAAATTTACTGTCGAAAATCCTTCTTATTCTGGCAACACTGCTTTGTTAATAGCAACTTACGATTGGGAGTACGACAAGTATCCGTACGTTTATGTTTACCCACATTTATTCCACATTTTCACCAATTTTTTTTTCTTTTTTGTTGTATACCTAATTTTTTTTTCCTCTTCTTTATTTTGTGTTTCTGTCACCGCAAATATGTGGGCAAGCAACTTCTACTACTATTAAGCAGAAAAAAACAAAAAAAAAAACAAAAACAGTTAAGAAGTAGAAGAACCAACGAAATACTCTTGGTAGTCGGGTATCTTTTGGAGATGGAACTGAATTATTGTTTAAGGACATTTGTCACCGACGTGTGGTTGTCACATTGTATGTGTGATGTTCTTGTAACACCACCAGACGAAAAATTGGCAACAATTTCATGAAAATTTATCAAAGGGACAGACAAATTTCGTGGGAGTTTGTTTATTTGGGATGACAACTTGAATTTATTGGACACTTTGTGGTTTGTTTCGTTGTTTTTAGGCGAGAAGACAATCTATATACAAATGCTTACATGTATACATTTGTTCTCATATGGGGAGGCAAAAGTACGAGTCTCTAACCCATCTTCGTCGTATTCACAAAAATTTAGTAGCAAGCATCACGATGAAACCAATTTTCGACTTGGGAATTGGAAGAACTTCCATTTTTTAGTTAATGTTGATGATACCGACATCTAAGAGACACTTGGCAGTGGAATGACCACTACATTAGTTGAACTACTCCTTTGGTATCTAGCAGAGGTTATCTTAAATTTAACCTGAAATACATGTATGACATAATTTGCAGATATGACATCTATGGTTATGTAAGTATGGTTCGAATACATTGGAAAGTTTGATCCTAATTGTGCTATGAGTTATACCTTCGGCAATATTGTAAAATACAACCGGAAGGAGAAATTCAGGCATTGAAAGACATGAATTCTGGATGGATTTTATGTTAAGTTGAGAACTTACCATTTAGGATGGGTTTTTGGATCCCCTATTTAAGCAACAAGTAATTTTCAACAAAACTTTTTCAAAGGGAACTTATCTGTTTCGAAAAGATGCAGAGCTTATGAAAGGCTGGGAATATTATCTTATGTTCGATAGATATTTATTACTGAAATATTTGAAACATTCCTCAAAAACCACTATGAAAGTCAAAGTTAATAAATTCATACCAGTTGCCAGGTTATATCAAAAGATACGAGGGCGGGTCAATAAGTCCGTGACTTTTTGAATTTCTGACCTCTTTACTGAAACAGCAACACTGCTCCTGTCAACAGGCATCTGTCAGTTGATTCCTGCCAAAATTTAAACTTGCTGCGTCAGTTAGTTTGTGTTTGACAGCTATTTTTATCAGACTACTCACTAATTTGAGGAGAAAATGGAAAAAAGTGAATTTCGTGTGCCTTGCTAACCATTATTTCTTGCGAAAAAAAACCATTACCGAGACCAAGGCTAAGCTTGATAAATACTATGGGGACTCTGCACCATCGATTTCAATGGTAAAAAAGTGGTTTACTGAATTTCGTTGTGGCCGTACAATCGCTGAAGATATCCGAACGTCCTGGACGCCCAGTTGAGGTCTCTACACCCGAAACAATCGAAAAAATTCACGATATGGTGTTGGCCGACCGAAGATTGAAAGTGCGAGAGATTCTGGAAGCCGTAGGGATCTCGCATGGCTCAGTGGTTTCAATTTTGAATGATCACTTGGGCATGAGAAAGCTTTCCGCAAGATGGGTGCCGCGTTTGTTCACAGTCGACCACAAACGCATGTGCAGTTGCCATGGCAAAAATCCATGAATTGGGCTATGAATTGCTCCCTCATCCACCCTATTCTCCAGATTTGGCTCCGAGCGACTACTTCTTGTTCCCAAACCTGAAGAAATGGCTTGGTGGAAAAAGATTTGACTCCAATGATGAAGTCATCTCGCAAACAAAGGCCTATTTTGAGGACCTCGACAAATCATTTTTTTTGGAAGGGATAAAAAAATTGGAGAAGCGTTGGACAAAGTGTATAGAGCTCAAGGGAGACTACGTTGAAAAGTAAAATTATTTTTTTATCAAAAAATCTGTGTTTTAATCCAAAAGTCACGGACTTATTGACCCGCCCTCGTATTTAGTCATGTCGTTTTACTTATCGTTTCAAGTAGCAAGGAAAGAAAATGGGTATCATGGTCAATTTCGGATGGCATCTATTAACAATTGTATGTTCTGATTTTAAGTGAAAACGTTCAACTTTATTGCAGAGCTAGTTTGAACTGGACAGGTGCTGTACTTGGGTTAAATCGTTTCTATTCGTATAACAACAAAAATAAGTTTGGCTGAAAGTCTGAATAAAACGAAATATGTGTATGTATGTGAATATTGTTGTTGTTATAGGTGGGAAAATAGTATTATTACCCATGAATAGCTTTATTTTATCTTATTCAGGCATATACTATACATACTATGAACATTTATAGGTAGTATAGCACTTGACATGTTTGTTGTGACGACTCAAGTAAACGCAACAATTGTAATCCCTATAGGGTTCTTCCACTGTATTGTATCTATAGTTGCTAAGGTGGATATACTGGAAGCCTTATAAATTCGCCAACCGAATAAGAGAGCAATCAAAACCTACGACAACCTTTATAGCGATTGAAAGAATATTTAGTACTTTTTTGGAAGGAAGCTTACGTTCTTAACGTTCTTAAAATACAAAACCACGGCACTTTTCCCAGCATCAGCATATATGACCCAAGGAAGCTGAAAGAGTGAACCTATGGATATTCCTAGCCTTCACTCCACAAACTCCAGGAAAGGCACAAGCTCACAGGTTTCGAGTAATTCGGTAAAGGGCAAAAAGTGAATATGACAGATCATATACTGCAATGAATGCGCACCCAAATTTTTGTGCTCTCCGCAGCCAACTGCAACATGCAGTGTGTGGTAAGGTATACCTAAATGAAAGGGTGAATAGCAGAAGACTGCGTATTTTTCAGGAACATTCTACTAATTTCATAGTTTTTCCAAGGTTCCATGTGCTGGAAAAGAAAATTATGGCTCGAATAATAACTTTTTGAGGCAAGTTATTTTTAAAAATATTTTTTACCAGTTATTTATTTTTTTAGTTTTCGTTGGACATGTTTCTAAGTCTGTTCGTTTCAATTAATGCGTCATTGTTGCGCGGTCGCTTGCCTGTTAATTTACTGCAATCTAGTTCTTTTACAAGGAGAGCATCTAGTGACTTGACTTTACTTAAAGCGATATGTGCTTGGCCAGCAGCAAAGAGTTTTGAGCCTAAAAAGACAAAGGTATGGTCGGCGATACTGCCCTGCATTTTGTGTACTGTTCTGTGCGAGCAAAATTCTTCGTCCAGCAGTGCCGTGACTATATTTTGCCGGAAACTGCACTGATTTGGGCTGAATAATGTGGACACTATCTTCACCGAAGTCTATACGGGGCGATGGTATATCAGTTCCTACATTTGTGTTCTCCGAAAGCTGGGCCATATGATTTTTGTAATGTGTCCAGTGGTACCATTTACAACACTTTTGGACACATCTACATTGTAACGCAGCATGACCTTGTATGTGTCTTTGGCTGGTGGTGTTGAAATTGATTTCTTGTTTTGTTACTCTTTCTGCTGCATGAAGTTCAATCCAGATCTATGCGCCACTTATTTCATTCTGAAGCTTTATTATGCATAACGAAACAAAGTAACGGATTTGACTTTGGAGGTTCCTTCTCTTAAACAGGTTACAAGCCATTACACCCATCTCACAAAATTACACAAGTCAAGGTGTGAAGCCACCCAAGGTGCACTATCCGATTTATACCAGATTTTACAACAGCCTATCATAATTGAATGCTTGTACACAATTCTGTGACTATGCTGTTCACAATTGCAGGCGCCATTAGTATGATGTCATTTACTTTATCGTTATAAAGGGGGTTGAAAGAAAACGTAATACGCCATATTGAAGCGGCGGCCATATTGAAATTATTATAATATTGAGTATTGCATATTGTATTGTCATTAGAATTAAAGCTGTATGCCAAATTTTAGCTCATTTGGATACCGGGAAATTAATCAAATTTAACGTGAAACATTTGATCCTTAATTAGGATTACGAGTATCTAGAATCACAAAATTGGCTGCAGTACCTACTATGCTTATAGAAGAAACTGACTTAACACCATTCGAGCTGGTGAGATTATTATGTTTTAACGTTTAGGTTTGAGGTATTTGACTTGATTTTGCATTGATATGCAGTAGCAGCAGCACTACTTGCCACTCAATTTGTAATAGAACTTGAAATAAGTTTTCGTCGTCTCTAGCTTCAATCGTGTCTCTAGCTCCAATCGCAGGAAATTTATTACTGATTTTTATTATGGAGCAAAATGAACCACTGAAATAAGGAGCAATAAGTTACATACAAAGGTACATAGCAGTATTAGTCGAAGACTGTGAATAAACTTGTTAGTGGCGAGTATCGCATCCTCCCTTACCGTCAGCCAGTAGCCTTCTAGGCTCCTCCAACGAGGAACTTATTGCGAGCACAATAGTGACCACTAGTACCTACGGTGACAATACGGATCTAAAATGAGTAAATAAGTAAGAATTATGATCACGTATTCTACTACTATGACTACTGTCATAAAGTTGTTGGTGGAATAGGGTTTGGAAACGGTTCTATTTGTGCCAAGTTGGGACATAAGTCTGGAGACTTCTACACCTGTACATAAAGGAGCTGTTTAAGCATATCTTAGAGAATATCCAGAAATATGAAATCGATTTCTATAACGATTTTATTGTTTCTAATGCTATTAAGATAGTGTTCCTTAAGGACGAGCTGCGCTGCTACATAGCCATGTTTGGTTTTGACGTTCCTGCCAAACTCATCACATAATGAAAGTAATACGGACGCCTATGGTCAAATACAAACATGGATAAATATACACTTAAAGCCAGCAATCACTTTTGCATAGAGATCAAGAAAACATTAAGTCTTACAAAACCCTATTTTTATGGCTAAGAATGTGATCGAGTTACAAACTTCTTGCTATAATAACGAAAGAGACAGTATTCAATCAGGGCCTCTAGTTTTATTGTCGACGGTGATTTTGGTGCAAAACACACCTTTAAGTTCCTAAGATAGAAAACTTTACAGGGAATTTAACGACTAAAGGCCTCCGCAGTACAAATTAGAAAAAATAACCACGAATGGACAAAGACATAAAGGCTTGAGGTTCAAATTACGGCAGGGCACTGTTATCGGCCCACTTCTGTGCCTCGTATATACCCGAGACATACTCCAAGACTATTCTGCCTACATTCGCCGGTTATGCAGCTCTATAAGCAGTAGCCAAAACGATTGAAAAAATAACCCCGCTCTCGAAAAAGTATATGAATGGACAAGTGCTTGGCGGATAGCGCTCAATTAGACTAAATCTGTTTATGTGAATTTTACATACAGAAGACCTAGTCGGTTGCCTATTCTAATAAGCTCCGTTGTATTCTATTTGCAAATAAGGCAAAATATCTTGGAATAAGACTCGATTCAACGTTAGAATGGAAGTCGCACGTTAGAAAAAAAACCCAAGGAACCTGAAAGCAAATACAGATAAATGTTTTGGTTGATTGATAAATATTCAAAGCTGAGTATCGAAAACAAACTGGTCCTATGTAAGCAAATACTAAAGCTGATGTGCACTTATGGTAAACAACTTAAGGGTGTACCAAGAAAACGCCAATATTTTACCAACTGTGAAGTATTTAAAGAAATTTTCCATGGAACGCGATACATAAAAACTGAGGACTTACACCGAGACCTGGGAATTCCTGCTTTCGAGGACGAAACTAAAATCCTCGCAAGAAAACACAAAATTCGACTAATCAATGTAGTCCTAAAAACGTTGGCGAGGCAAACATATTGCACCGGCTCCAAAGGGCATAGCGCGATGAAATTAAATTGAAAAGAAAAATCAAATTGACTCGAGAAGCTGAAGGCAACTAAAAAACCGAGCTGACTTAGAAGATATACTGACAGTCTATAAGCTGCCATTAAAGGTAAGCTTTTGAAATAAACATTTTCATCGAAAAAGGACTACGATTAGTCATATTATATTTACAAATTTCTACAACCCCGATACCGCATATACAATAGAATGAACCAGTTTAAATACAGCTCTCAGGAGCTAAGAACGCGATTAAAAAACACAAACAACTCTTTAAAAAAATATTATCTCGCTCCTTTCCTACAATATAATGAAGATTTACTATATCCCAGCGATAGAGTAGAGTAACAGTAGCCTGCAGGTTAAGCTGGAATAGAAGTTCTTATTGTATTTAAGCTACTTTTCTCTGTGTTCACTTTAAAAATTCTTTAAAATCATGTTAACGATAAAATTGGTGGTTTCAAATCGATGCTCATTTATGTTTATCCATCGTATTTCTGTTGAGCGTTAATTTCTGTCGTAAAATATAACATTATTGCGATGCTCGTTAAACGTAAAGGGTATTGTTATTTATGAATGTAGAGAAAAGCCATCAGCAATGTCAATTGCGTCACGAATTTCTTCCGAACTTTTATTGCTTTACTTAAACTTTAACTCAAACAGCACTACCTTTGTATTTTGTTTTTATGACATGCACCAAGGATCACACTAAACTGAAACATCAAGTACACACATGCTCATAGATCATAAAAGAATTCATGAAATGCTCGGTTATGAAGTTTACCAATCTCATGTTGAATATGAAATGTTTGCTGCATAAAATTGAGATAAAGTCATAAAAGCAATATAAGTTAAATCTTCCTCAAAATTTTTAAGATACTTAAGTTTGCGAAGCTGTATCTACCCTAATAAACATCATCTTAGAGTAGAATCATTAAGATGACTCTCGGTTTCCTGAAGCACAAGAGTTCAAATGCATTGAAAAGTCCTTCTTTGTGATTCTCATAATTTGTTGTAGGCTTACATATAATTTTTTTAGTAAGAAATTGTTTGATCTCTATTTATGTATTTTAATTAATTGGTTATAAATAGAAAAATTGTAAAGTAAAAACGATATGACCAGATAAAATCAAAAGTGTTTCTATTCAAACAAAATGTTTTAACTGGACCTATGCAGGCCATGGACCCTACAGATACCTGTAGAGATGAAAAAGGGAAACTCTAATACAAAGACAGAGTCCGTACTAAGAATTACATATGGAAAACTTTTTTTTGGGGACTGTATTATGGCAAAGAAGCTTAACTTCCTACCCTCACTCAGAATAAACCATTCAACTCAACTGCATAGATCGCATACAAGATCTTCCTTAACATTTTGTTTGAACGTCGTTAACAACCAGATTTTTCCCCTATCAGTGGAGTTTCAGACCAAAAAAGTCAACAATCGCCAGAAGCTACATTCCGCCGAATCCTAGAAAAACTTAAGAAGGTCAAATCGATACTCACCATCGCATATGAAAGCATTTATAGTTACTAGATATTACAGAACCATGCCCAGTTATGTTATCCCTGCTAGACTCGTACGTCTGACCGGGGGCAAAACTGAGAACGCTTTCTGGCCCTCCAAGTTCGATAGCAACTTGACTGAGACGTAAAAGGGAGCTAAGTACATGTTGTCAATAAGAAGGGACATGCAACATCGACAAATGTAGCAGAACGTTAAGCAACTTGGTCTACATCGGTTGTACTACAAATTTTGCCAACAAGAACTCAGCAGAAATAAAACAAAGAATCTCTCATCCGAATCGTTTTTTCTTTTGGCTAACAAAGCCATTGAAGGATAGGACCCTGTTAAGCAAAACGAAGGAGACTCTATAAGACCCTGATCATCCTTAACCCGCTTAAACATGGACTCTATCAAAAACGGATGAAAATATACTCAGTCGTTTAGAGAAAAAATTTCTTCGAAACGGATTCGGTTCCGTTTGCGTTGATGGGCATTAGAAAAAGATTCAACATAGTCCGAAAATCTGTTCGTCAGTCGCCTAATACGGCTAGGACATATAGAATGAATGGACACGAATGCTCCGGCCAGCAGAGCCTTCGAATCTAACCCGAAGAAACAACGAATAAGTGGAAGACCTCACCTTTGGTGCCGCGCACTAGTAGAAGGGGATCTAAGCCGAATCGGTGTGTGCAACTGGAGGCAGTGAGATAAAAACCGAGCTAATTGAAAAGGCTTTTAGTTGAGGCCTAGGTTCAAACCTAACCGTGGCGCCACCTAAGCAAATGAGTAAGTACTCAACCCTTTCGATCCCGAATTTTTTTTAGTCGTCCAAACATTTTTTTCTTCGTTCAGCTAAATTATACTTACCAAGAGAGTATTTGTGCCTAAAAACAAGTCGCCACGCCTACCCCGCTTAGAGGCTAGAAAAAGTTGCTTGTGAGCAACATTGGGCAATTGTGGTACAATAAAATGTTTTGTCATGAGTCATGATTTTTTTAAAGAAAAAATTACATTTTTATTTAAGTATTTTTACAATTTTAAGTGCGAAATGTCAAAAAGCAATTTTGTTTTGTGTTGCAGCAAAGATGAACTCCGTATTTAAGACATTTGGATAAAGAAGTTCTAATCTTACAAGGCCCATAACAACCCTTTTCGCCAAAAACAACCCAGTGTCCGTTTTGATCATCACTCTTTGTATTAGAAGGTGTCGGTGCTAATTTATACTTTTTTGAGCCCCCAGAGGACATTACTTGAGGGAGAACTTGTGTTTAGAGAAGTATGTGAAAGTTTGTGACGGAGAACTAGTAGAGTGGGACGGATTTTTACTCCGGAAGGTGGAAGGTCTTCCTCGTTTTTTTACAATCGCCGTAAAGGCAAAAGTGCATGAGCGATTTCCAATTGAAATTGAATGAGTGACATATGCTTTCTTTGAGGCTCAAGTAGATGAAAATGCTTCCGATAAAAAAGCCAAGCGTATGTGACCGATGTTGCTAGGCACCAGTAAAATATTCTTATATACCACTTCCTTGAGCGGTGGTTCACTTTGTAGAGCTTCATGAGCATATAATAGAAATCGACACCTCCCATGTTTTTATTATAGGAAGCGACAACTGCAGGTTTTGGAATATTCAGAAAGCATTTCTCTCGTGGGCTCCAATACTTCCAAAATCCAACTAGTTGATCTGCTACACATGAAAATAGAAGTTGAACTGATTTGTTGTCAAACTATCGTACACAAGACAAGTTATGGTTCGTTTCACATTTGATATCATATGTGCTTGTACGTCGTTTTTTTAGCTCGGAGTCTGAAAGTTCCTCACAATTTCTCTATTTTTCGAACAGTACCTGTTGCGAATATCCCCATTTCTTTTAAGACTATAAGGAGGCTTACTGTTGTAAACCAGTTGTGAGATCTCTTCCTTATTTAGCCCTTTTGTTCATAGTCAAAGTTGCTCACAAGCAATTTGGCGATTTCTTAAAATTCTCACTCTACATGCGCAGTAAAAAGAACAAACTTACTTTTTATATTTTATTGGTAAAGTTTTATAGAAAACTATTTGATTGTCCCTTAGAAATTTTATTCACGCCTTTTTTTACAATTTCAACTCTTCAGTCAACCACTCCTTTAGAATAACAGATAGATTCAATTTCTTTCATGTCGAACTTACTGCTATTATCTAGGCTTCAACAATTAAATCGGTCAATCATTCTCTATCTGAACTGTCAGATGCTGTCAAAGCTCTTGATACAGCGATAGTCAGATCAAGCAATTTTCTACATATAACAAGGGATCAGAGCTGCATAATTCACAGTCAGTTTTTTTCCTTTTGTCAAAAAAATGAGACTAAAATGAGTTCCGTCCTCATAAAATTGAAGGATTTACGTAATACTGAACTAAAGAACCTCCTTAAGGTTCCAAGCTAGCTTCTTATTTTTATACTCAGATTCCCAGGAGCAATCATGACAGAATGGAACATCTATTGGTACTATATTTTTTAAAAGGTGTACGACATAAAAGATCTATTATCCTACGAGTACAAAGACAGTTTTCGATGCCAAATGAGCCTTACAAAAATCGGCATTAAGCGTATTAGAAGGTATGGTTAAGGTTTGTTATCTGGTGTGTGGGATGTATCTTAGATTGCAGCTATACCTTAATAAGGCAACCATGGTTGGTACGATGGAAATCTGACCATTTTGAAGAAGAGCTGGGAAATAGCGTCAGTTCTTGATGCCTTGAGTATATTAAATGGGTTTATGGCCCATTTATCTTTGTCTTGATTGAACATTTTTTCGGTTGATTCATTTTGTGATAGGTACAAGAATCAGAACAAACATGTGGTATATATTGAATTCAGAAGATTTTTTACAAAGTATACTCGTATATATATATGTATATTGAGTATAAAATCCAAGCTCTTTGAAGTACGAGGGCGGTTCAATAAGTCCGTGACTTTTGGATTAAAACACAAATTTTTTGATAAAAAAATAATTTTATTTTTCAACATAGTCTCCCTTGAGCTCTATACACTTTGTCCAACGCTTCTCCAATTTTTTTATCCCTTCCAAATAAAATGATTTGTCGAGGTCCTCAAAATAGGCCTTTGTTTGCGAGATGACTTCATCATTGGAGTCAAATCTTTTTCCACCAAGCCACTTCTTCAGGTTTGGGAACAAGAACTAGTCGCTCGGAGCCAAATCTGGAGAATAGGGTGGATGAGGGAGCAATTCATAGCCCAATTCATGGATTTTTGCCATGGCAACTGCACATGTGTGCACCCTTGCATTGTCTTGGTGGTAAAGAACTTTTTTCTTGGCCAAATGAGGTCGTTTTTTTTTCAAATCGTCATTGAATCGGTCCAATAAGTTGGCATAATATTCCCCATTGATTGTTCTTCCCTTTTGAAGTATTCAATGTGGATTATCCCGCGTGCATCCCAAAAAACAGTCGCCATAACTTTATTGGCTGACAAACCCACCTTGGCCTTCTTTGGCGCCGATTCACCCTTAGAAACCCACTGTTTTGACTGTTGTTTGTTCTCTGGTGTGTTGTGATGGATCCATGTTTCGTCCACGGTTACAAAACGGCGCAAAAACTCCTCCATATTGCGATTAAACAACGCCAAACCTTCCTGTGAAGTTGTTACACGATTGCGTTTGTGGTCGACTGTGAGCAAACGCGGCACCCATCTTGCGGAAAGCTTTCTCATGCCCAAGTGATCATTCAAAATTGAAACCACTGAGCCATGCGAGATCCCTACGTCTTCCACAATCTCTCGCACTTTCAATCTTCGGTCGGCCAACACCATATCGTGAATTTTTTCGATTGTTTCGGGTGTAGAGACCTCAACTGGGCGTCCAGGACGTTCGGCATCTTCAGTGCTTGTACGGCCACAACAAAATTCAGTAAACCACTTTTTTACCATTGAAATCGATGGTGCAGAGTCCCCATAGTATTTATCAAGCTTAGCCTTGGTCTCGGTAATGGTTTTTTTTCGCAAGAAATAATGCTTAATAAGCACACGAAATTCACTTTTTTCCATTTTCTCCTCAAATTAGTGAGTAGTCTGATAAAAATAGCTGTCAAACACAAACTAACTGACGCAGCAAGTTTAAATTTTGACAGGAGTCAACTGACAGATGCCTGTTGACAGGAGCAGTGTTGCTGTTTCAGTAAAGAGGTCAGAAATTCAAAAAGTCACGGACTTATTGACCCGCCCCCGTATCTATAGAGAAAACGTTTTGGAAACGTGTGATTGCCGGAAATTTTTTCAGTCTTTTGAAATTCTGCTAATAATTTGGTTAATATGAAAGCGTACATGAAACCCAGCTATATGACCAGGTATATCAGAAACAGTGATATCCACAGAGACTTAGGAATAGTTACCGTCGAGGACGAAATAATAAATTTTGCTCGCAAACTCCGTATTCGCCTTCATGGTCATCGTAATAATAAAATACTCCAAATTCTGGATGAGACAAACTTAGTGCGTCGATTACAAAGAATGAGACCATTCGATCTGGCGCGATAAGGCCTATCCGCATATAATAGCGGTACTAGCAGGTGCTTTTGCTGGAAAGCTACCTGCCCCACGCGAACTTTATTTGGAACGGAAACTACTTGATAAGGTAACTTAGTTGTAGTCGTTAAAAAGGGAGGCGTGTTTTTAGTGAGTAAGAATCTCACGCTACTATGAGCAACGGGTTCATAGTGTCTATGAAGATTTTCACAAAAAAGAAAAAAAAGAAATGAAACCCGGCTGACTTTTACTCAAAAGGCACCTGTCGATCTGCCTTGCTTGCATCTTTTTTAAACCTAAAAACCTTAAACTTCTGTTAAATTTTATCAAATGACAAGGGCGAAATTGATAAAAAAAAAGTATACCCTTTAAGTTCTTCACTTTATCAAATTCTATGTATGTATGTTAATTTATATTCTCAGGCGTATACATAATATTTTTTGTTGAAGCCAAACTCCAGACAATTTTGTTGTTATAAATTTATATTTACTTTAACGAGTGGGTGCTCAAATGAAACATGTGGGCGCTATGTTTCCAAAGCGTCAGCACTTTTAGTTAAGCCTTCCCCGTGAACCACTGAGCCTTTGTAACTCCAGAACTACCTGCATTATTCCAGCGAAGCCATACAAAAATCACAAAGTGCAGACAAATTGACTTTTCCGAAAATCCGGTGTTAACTTTTGCATCACCCTGCATAACTATATTTACCGGCATTTACCCCTACAACTAAACACAAAATAAACAAATGCACGTACACATGCAGGTGTACTCATAAACACGTCTCTGTTGGTATTTGTAGCAATTTTTTCTCCTTTTTTGCATCAGTTTTCTAAAGTCAACTATAGTATTTGCTTAACTTTGAATATCAATCGAAGCTGAAAAATACTCATACCCATCCATCCAAGTGGTGCTATGTAGTACGTGGAAAACGTCAAAAACGAATGGCAACTACAAAATAGAAGAGGGAAAATAAAATGAAAAGAAAACAGAAAAAAGGAAAAAGGAATCTGCCACACTCGAGAGCTAAAACAAAAATAAAAGCCATAACCGAGGGCTGATGTTGAATGAAAAATCTGTTACGGAAAATCATCTGTACACAAGGATTTTTTTCTCTTCTCTTCTTTTTTCTATGTTGTTTCTCTTCTCAAAAAGAAGAGAAAGACTAGAAACTAAAGAAAATAGATGAAAAAAAAAAACTCAACCTCCTATGAAATCTGCACGTACATACCAGTAGATATCACCAATGCACAAACAAACAGAGCTAACGAAAAATAGGAGACGGATAAGAAGAGGGTAAGCCCTTTTCCTTTAAATGATTCCAAAGCTAGACTAAAGCTAGCGAAATGAAATAAAATGAAATGAAATGAATGAATAATCAAGCACACACAACAAAACCGATTAGAACGAGCTGCCAACTGAGAACTGAGAACTGAACTGAAAACAGGCTGCCAAGAGCAAGAGAACAGGCCCAAACGACCAACACAGCCAGCCAGTCAAACAAGAAGTTTTTTTTCAAATTTTTTTCAGTTGTTTTTTTTTTTGCGCCCCCAACCAAACAAATCCCCTCCAGGCAGTCCTTCTTTTTTGCTTCTTCCTGCAAAGAGTTGGAGTGCAGATACATTATTCGACCAACGACGATGACGACGATGACGACGGTGACGATGAGAACGATGAGAACGACTATGACAACAAGCAGTGGCATATTCATTGCCATACCGTTGCATCGAACAACGGTCGGCTTGCAGGGTGGAAAACAGTCGAAGGCGGCAAAGGGCCATATTAGATGGGTAGGTATGTATGTATGTATGTATGTATGTAGGTGGCGCAATGGCATGAAGGTACTTACACTTTTTAATTACCTCGTTTACTTCTACTCAGGGATAAGTTTTAATTAAAATTATTTTCTGTGTTTTTGTGTGTTTCATTGCGGATTTGTTATGAATTTGTATGCGAAGTGCAAAA
The DNA here is from genome assembly GCA_928272305.1 of Volucella inflata. Classification (NCBI taxonomy): domain Eukaryota; kingdom Metazoa; phylum Arthropoda; class Insecta; order Diptera; family Syrphidae; genus Volucella; species Volucella inflata. The sequence goes on from OV743718.1 coordinate 79,077,895, forward strand.
CGCCCTTTTCTCTAGCAACGGCATATTTCAAGTGCAGAGTGTTGTTTTATATGTGACTGAGTTGGTATTTGTGTGCATCTACAACTATAAATTCGATTGTAATGAGGAATAGGGGTAGTTTGGATATTCGAATGTTCGGATGTAGGGTGATGTGGTGGTAGGATGTCTGAATGCAGCATAGGTTGTGCATTTCGAGTTCAATTACCTTCCATTCGATGGGAGCGGAAATCCATCCAATGTCCATGAAATTTGTGGCGTTGGATTTCCGGCTGCTGAACATTTCAAACTAACTGCCGGTCCCGGTTGAAGTGTTTGCTCGATGAAGCTATACAGCAGCACCGGCGGAGCATCTGTAAATGAATGTTTAAATGTGTTAATTCATTTTTTTTTCTCAATTCTATTTTAATCTATTTTTTTTTTTTTATATTATTCAGAGTTGGTTTATAAAATTAAATTGCTGGAGGGACTTTTAGATAAAGAGAGAGAGAGAGACTGGTAGGACAGAAATCATCCGTTCCTGGATGCGGTCGACAGCAGGACAACGCAATGATGATGACTCTGTTACCATCTGGCGGGGATAATTTAAAATTAAAGCCCGTCCGAATTGATAAAGCTCAATGGGTGATAACGAGATAGAAGGACACTACAGATGTACATATATACGCCTAGATACAATTGAATTGGTCGGGTAATAGTCATCAGCTAGAACGGTGTCCATCCACTTTCAGTTTATAATTGGTAATTGGGTATGTGCACGCAGTAATGGAGTTAATTCAATTAAAGTTGCGTATTCGCCCCGTAGCCCGGAAAAGACTGGCCACCATTCTTTTTTTTTTCATTTTCAGAGAAAAGCTTTAGATGAAAGAGATGCGGCAGTTTCAAATGAATATGCTGATGATGATGGAGAGCAAACCAGGAGTACTCCTGGTGATGCATATTTCTTTTTCGCTTTTCGTGTCCAACTGCGGTTGATTAATGAAGTTTTGTCCAGGGAATGGGAGTGGAACAAGGATGGATTGGATTTTTTTTCCATTCCTTTTTATATTTTTGCTGGTACCGTTTTTGTATTTTTTTTTTTTGTTCTACGAAAAAGACAAATTGTTAAAGTTCGTCATAGTACGCACCACGCGACGATGCAATCTGTGTTGAAGTTATTCGAGGCATGAAATTCGAAATAACTTTTTAATTAACTTCTTGACAAGTAGTGGAAGGAAGGAAGTTTATCCTACTCTGGTACTAACGAATAACGACTGCGAAATAGAACATTAGTGCCCGTCGTAGATAGATAGTAAGACTAAGCTGGTGAGATTTTTTTTGTCAGATTTTTAGAAATCTCGTTTTCCTCTCTTCGAGGCTACACAACTTTAATTGGATAGACGTGGAATGTGGGTTAGGTTTTCCAGTTTTCTAAGTAGCTATTTTGCTTCTTTTCTTTTCATTTCGGCGTTTTTTTTAATCAACAAGAAAATCTTCTTTTAGTCTTTGCTTGGGTAGTTTTTTTTTTTTTTTTTGTGGACCTTACATTAAATCATCAAAGTTAAGAGTAATTAAGTTTTTAGTGAAAGAAGTATTTGGAAAAGCTAGTTTAAGACGAAATTACAATGTCTTCTTGTTTAAAAAAAATTGAGAGTGTTGTTGTTGTAGATTTTCAGTAGATAAACCACTTACAGAACAATTTTTTTATTTGAAAAGATTCTTCTCTAAATGCTTTGTTTAACAACACGTTATTACTTATTAAGAGGCGCTAAAGCTTGTGGAAAAACTCTGCGGTTAGCCCGGTTAACTTATTTTAAATATTTTGACATACTCGAGCCTCAGGTCATTTGAGAATTTTTGATCATCTATCCATGATATCCAGAGGAGGAAGGCGACAGAGGAATTTCCATTGATGCCACGTTACCCTATATACAGTGGTAGTGAATTTATGGCATAAGCATCTGAAGCAATTTTCTTGGACCTATGACATAGATACCATACTTTCATTAGTTCTACCAAACGAAGAGACCATATTTGCCTTAACACACTTAGTCTATACAAATAATAATCAAAAAACATTGCCATCCAATAACTGCGATTGACTGAAAAGGCAAAGAAAGTATAAAAATCGTTGACTTTCCCTATAGTAATTGTAATAAAGGGCCTGCTTGGCTATCTAAGGACTCAATTCTCGATTTTTTTGTCCAGGAAGATGCCTGATTTTAGTCCTTGTCAAAGACAAGCTCGTTGGCCTGATTTGCTATTTGCCTCTGAGGACGCGAGGAACGACTTTGTCGAAGATTATCTCTATGAGATCATTGATGGCTTTGTACTTGAACAAATTTCTTAGGTGACGAAGCTGTGTGTTTTCCAGACTGAAAGACGAGACAAGCTTAGAATTGAATTAAGTTAACTGACTTTGCGATGAACTGAAATGTTTGGCCAACCTCGACATCAACAAAAAAACCGTAGGAGTTACCAAATTACTGTCCGCGCAGGGCCTCGTTCTAATACAGTAAGTTTTATGAGGAACTAACATTGTTGAAGCCGAAATACGAATACAGGTATACCGTATGTCCAAAACCCGAACAAGTACTGTGAGAGAAGAGAAGAAGACCTGACACTGCAAAAAATGAGAAAGGCTGTTTGCGAAGTCTCTAAAATCACAAGAGATGTTAGGTCATAAAGAGATACAATTGCAAAGATGATTTTCGAAAATTTTCTTAGCAAAAAAAAAAGTAGACTAACCGTACAAATTTCACGTGGAAGATAAAATGTTGGAACATAATGGTAGCGTCACACTCAGAGCTAAGAATATAAAAGGATTATCTCTGCAGACTATTTAACGTTAGGAAGGTTGATTTAACTACTGTAAGACGGAATGTACTATACGACGTTTTGTATTATAGGCAGCAATTTCGAATACCCGAAATCTCCTGGCATACTCCGACTGCATTGGCATTCTTATAAGGAATAGCATCAGATATCTTTGATAAATTTGTGGCTATAAAAGAAGAGCAGCAAAAACAGTGAATGGGTAAATTACGTATCAGTTGTAGGTAAAAACGTGCACCTAATGTCAATACCTAGGGTACCATTATGTTACTTGTCTGTCTGTTTGTTGAAGAGTACCTAATCAAGGTTATCGCTTCTTAGTTTAACTAATGTAATAAAACAATTGAAAAGTTGTCCATAATATGACGCAGAAACATCGGAGGATGTGCAAAGGACAATGCCATTGGTTTCAATGAGAAAATAGTTCTTCGAGTGATTTTTGATCCTTTATGTTCGAAAAAAATGCGGGGAAAAAGACATGACCACGAACGAAACCAGAAAACAGAGAGTGAACCAAATAAAGAAAGACTTTACGCACAAGTGGAAAGTGACCTCATCCAATCCTTCAGTGCCTTAGAAAGATGAGCGATTAGAATCGGAATTAATAAAGGAAGTTGATGGCTTATGCCCTTTACGAAAGTATACAATAAAACTCGATAGACGGTCGACTTTCCTCTCATTTCACTGCATTTATAAGCTTATTGATGAAAGGTTCTTAATTGTATTGTAGAGTCCTTACAACCTTTTTGTTCTGATATAACATGGGATGCTATGGATGCTTATATCTCCAGAGTTTGTGCAAATGAAAATATGAAACTCATCTGACAATATCTTCCAAACAAGATGGTTTTTGTAATCAATCAAATCATTGCCAATATTGTAGAAATAGTCGCTAGAATAGCGTTGTGCACCCTCAGTTTTGGAAATATACTCAGAACTTACTGGTTGAAGCAGTCTATTGAAGTCGACCAGAAGGGCTATCGAGTTAATTGCGGACTTTACACCGCGTTTCCTCAAATAAATTTACTAAGCTAAGATGGAACACAAAATCCCAGATAACAGCAACATAGATGCACAGAAAATCTATCCAAACAATTAGAAAAATTCATTCAAAACAATTTTTTTAATAAAATGGTAGATCTCTGCCTACTTCTGTCGGATTACTCAGTTATAAAACTGCCATTGAACTTTGCCCATTATAACATTTCTACAGCGAAAGATAGTCACATTGTGACTCAATCCATGTGGTTAAAATTGAATATCTATAGAATATCCAAACTCGGCGACGCGACGATTTGACTTCTAGAAGATAATTGCATTCTTTACATGGGCAGCACCCAAAGGACGGTGAGTTGAGAACCTTGATTCCACACCTACGGCTGGGGTTGATAGTTACATTGTCAAAACCTTTTATCACTTCCATAAGTTTGCCGTCGATATTTAACCTAGGCTCGTAGGATTACTATGTCTATTGGCCAATTTATATTGCACTGAGCAGTTAAAAAAAAATACTCCTAAAAGATCTACTAGGAAGAAAGCCGATTGGAGGGAACTTCATAGCTTCTTTTAACTGGTCGTTCTACAAGGTGGTGCAAAATTAATCATCATAGCGGAAGATGCTATAATTTTTGTAAATGGCGTCATTTGTCAATCATATTTGACATAATTGTGAACTAGACAGCTGCAGTACACAAACAAACAAACAATGAAGCGCTATACCATGCAAGTGCGTGGAATAATTGTGTCGATTTTTGACGCATAATCAGTTGGTGGTGTTAGCGCAACGTGAATCTCGACGTCGATTTCCTAATCGTGTCCCGCCGACTGGGTAAACATTCCGGCGCTTATCTCCTCGACTCGAACAGACTGGAACCACAGGACTGGTCGTTCGGGTGAGAATATCGGGGCTGCGGCTACCGATGTTGCTGAGAACGAAGAAACTTCAGCCAGATGACGGACCACGCAATTTGGTATCACCAGACGGATCCTACAGCGAATTTTAGTGGAAAAATTACACATGTTCCCACATGTACAAAGTGTAAACAGTGCATCAGTTAATGGCTCTTGACCGTCAGTCGCGTGTGAACTTCTGTCAAGCCACCCTCAATTTCAACAACGAAAAGGACGATGATGCACGAAGAGCCATTACATCCATTCAAAGCCACTATGTGGTGAGGCGTTCACGCGGGAGGAGTGATTGGGCCGTATTTTGTTGATAATGCCATCGGCAATACGGTCACTGTTACTGGCGAACGCTACAGGGCCATGGTAAACGAGTTCTTACTGCCGGAAATGGATGAGCGGGACTTGGTGAACTTGTAGTTTCAACAAGACGGTGCAACCGCACACACAGCACGAGCCACAATAGATATTGTGAAGGAAGCGTTTCCTGGTCGCGTTATCTCCCGTTTAGGTGATTTGGCATGGCCAGCAAGATCGCCCGATTTAACCATCCCAGACTTCTTTCTTTGAGGCTACCTGAAGTCGCGGGTTTATGCCAACAAGCCTCAGACAATCCCAAGCCTTAAGGACAATATTCGACAGGAATGCGAAAAAACGGGCACAAATGTGTATCGACACTGGTGGCAGCCACTTATCATCTTTTCCACTTAACAGAAAAAACGGTAAAGGTTCAAATAAATATTTATATCACTCAAAATCATTTTTTTTATTGGACGGTTAATTTTGCGCTACCTTGTACTTTCATTATAACGATGTGAATGTTACTGCTAAAATTATTACAAACACTATTCTCTGTGATATAAGATTGCCTATTACTTTTCGATCAGAATATCAAAACAAAAGAAAGTTGATTCTTTAAATGTACATTTTTTTTCTGGGCTTCAGAATTCTTCTATTGGACACGCAAGATCAACCCGACAGAGGATAGCCTGTCAGTTCATGAAGCACAAAAGCCCCTCAGTGACGAGAGTTAACACCAAACTAGCAGAACAAGCTAACTGCACTCATTTGAGAGTTTAGCTTCAGACTTTTTGTCATAAAATTGCCCATCTATGGTAAGATAAATGGATTAAAAATTAACTTTTGGAATTTGTGATCTATTTCTCCGCTCCGATAGCGACTAAGTATATAGGGCTTAGGCTTCTATAAAACAATGCTGCTTCTGTCATTTAGACGAAATTTAAATAACCAACTATTATCCATAAATGGTGCTTGCACAGCCAAAGTCGAAGAACTGCCCATTCCCTTCATGTGGCTAAGAGACAACCTCCGTTAGAGTGACCACATATTCGAAAAATCCTGTAAAATATCCAGGTTTCCTCAAGCGATTTAAAAAGTGCTTTACTGAAGTAACTGTCTTCACTTCAAGGTTTAAGGTTTGCTAAAATAGTAGCCGCTTTAATTGCAGGATCTCGCCAACAAAGGAATAACTTTTTCATAGTTGTACTCTTTCATTGGAGCTATACTTGAATATTCAATAAACCACGAAAGTATTCAAATCGCCCTTAATTGCAATTGCAAAGTCTTAAAACTTAGTGCAGCACTTGAAGGTACATACTTTTATTTTCCACAAAGCATTACCCATTCAAAGGTCACGCTTTAAAGGTTTCTCATGAATACGGACTCCTAATTAACTTTTTTCTATGTTTTCTACTTCATCAGAACTTTGAAAAAATCCACAAACAGTTTTCGATTCCATTGAGTTCTCGCCTGAAGTTTCCGGCTCGAAAGCCCATTGAATATTCAAATGAACTTTTGTAATAAATTATTCAAAACAAAGAGAAAATAAAAAATAGGAGTCAACCTCTTGTATTTGACCCTTTTTTTTTTGAAGGCGCGCGGAGTAATGACCTTTCTACTCTGGCCAGTGCTGCATTGCATGAATATGCCGAACCTACCGCAACCTATTCATCAGAATCAATTAACCAATCGTCCAGCAATTTACGGTTCAGTACAGAGTTAACAAACTGGCAAAATCAACTAATAGTACCTGAAGTACCAATCTCTGTATGTATTGCTATAGCTACGGCCCCTTTGTGTAATTGACTTTTGCCCCAACTCCTAGAAGCAGACAGTTACGGCTATGACATGTATGGAACAGTAAATACCTCTACGCGGCAATTGAAATTCAGACATTCGATTGGAGAACTAATGGCAAAGCATATAAGTATGTATGTATGCCGCACGTGCAAATTGTGAATTTATATACGAGTACATATTTATAAAGGGAGGGTTATTTTTCAAAAAAAAAAAAAAAAAAAAATATTTCTCAAGGGATCCAAACGTGCCGGGACTTGTGAAGACTTTCAATTATCTCCGTAAATAGATTTTATTAGCCACTGCGGAGGATAAAGGTGGATGTGGTTCCTTTTTTGACATCACAAACGATTTTACGAATCGGAGGATGGTTGGGCACATAATATCTGGAAACAAGTGACGGAGGGAGTCAACTTTTAATTAAACTCACAAAAAAGATTGCAATCAAATTTGAACAGTACTACTTTGTACAACTGTGTACAACTGTAGTAATCGCTATCAAAAAAAAGAAGAAAAAAAAATATCCAAATGGCGGAAATTACTTTTGTACAACAGCAGCTGCAAATGGTGAATTTTCAGATTTAATTGTCTCCTATGTGTGTATAGTTCGAGGTTTAAGGAGTGCTCCAGAGATTGCATGAACTAAATCAATTCTATCAACTGAGAAAAAATACGGCTAAAGTGTTCCGTTTACACTTTAACAATTAATTGTTTGTCAGAGCACTTCTTGTTTCTATTATAATTTATTATTATTATTATAAATTCTTTATTTCGTTTTAAGGGTTAACAAAGCAATTTACAAGAATAATGGCATGGCAAAAATCTGCCGTCTGCCTGGAGAGACATTGAGACTAAAAAAAAGTATATAAAAGCAAATGTAAATATTTAGTAATAAATTTTAAATAAAACTAGTAGCTTGGACACAATTAGAGAGCTAACTAGCAAAGTGGCATAATATAACAATTTTAATGATTTGAAACATAAAATTACAAAGTTAAATTGCAGTAACTGGCTGAACAACTGAGATTATTACAGAAAGCTATTACGATAGGTGAGAGCGTGATTGCAGTAGATATACAGGCTTAACCATCCTTCTTTTCCATTCGAAATTTTATAAAAGCGCTGCAAAGATATCTGACTTTCTTGGAAGTGTAACCTTCGAATTTCCTGTAAAATATGACAAACGGCAAAGAAGTGGTAGATATCTTCGTTTTCCCTTCTGTTCCATAGCCCACATATTTTTTGCAGATCGTCTTGGTGAGGTATATAGTAAAGTTCAAGTTCAAAATTTCGACTCTGGTTTTAAAGATAGTACTAATTACTTCGGTTGAAAACTCTTTGCTAAAATAGCTAGCATCAAATAGCTGGTGGTTTAAGTGTTTGTAAACATTTCTGGATATAGACGAAGTTGCTCTGAAGAGATTTTATATATATATTGTACTCGTAGTTTTTTGTCGATCATTGCTATCAAATCTGAAAACACGTCTTGCCATAGATCAACATTAGACTCCTGCAAAGGTAGAACTGTGTCGTGGGATGCTGCTACTGGTTCCATTCTTTGAATGGCGTGGCATTTGTACGAAGAAGTTTCAGCAAGATGGATTTGTGAAGGACACTATTTTTCGTTTTTATTATCCTTGTTATATAGTTCGCGTTTGCTTTCAAACTTTGTATATAAATGGGCGTAGTACCTGACTCGACGTAAGTAGCGTAATTCGGTGTTGAGTTTGGGAGATATAACAAGCGCTTTAAAAACTGCCTGTGGACTACTTCGAAGGCTTCGAGGACTGTTAATCCGAAGACTTGGACTCCATAACACAGCAGGCATTAACAATCGTATTGAAGACTCGATATTAAGAGACCAGATTAATATTTTGATTTGGGGAAAACTAAGCATCATATTCAGAGCGAGTTTGGCCTCATTACATTTGTTAATGGAATGAAATAAGAAAGATAAGGTTGTTTATCAAAAGACACCTCGATACTTAAACTCCTGAACAACCTCAATGCGAGTTTTGTTAAGAAACCAATTCTCTTCTGGTCTTCTACTTTTTCGGGCTTTAAAAATAAGTGCCTTCGTCTTTTGGGCAAGTCTCACAAAAAGACGGGAGTCTTTTAATTTGCAGTTGCAATGTGAATGGGTTGTCAGGGAGCAAAGCCAAATCATCAGCATATAGCAAGACTTTCACTAATATATTGGCAAAAAGAACTCCGCCGAGAAGTAGCTGACTGTTGTTATAAACCAATGAGAGAAATCGGAACCATCCCAAACAGTTGCCGTCGATAGGGAAAGAAAATTTAAATACATCAGCAGAAATTTACTTCTTGTTTCTATGAAAAATTGTTGACGTTTAGGTTTTTAGGATAATGGATATATACGAATAATTCAGGGATAAATACCAAATAACATCGATTAGCCGAAACAGATCTACATGTTACGTTCCTGATTGCCGATCTCCCAAATGACAGTCTAGTCAACTTTAAAAAAATTACACAGTATACGCATTTGTTAAGTAGGTATCACATAATATCCTTGAGGAACCATGAGTGTGAAATGCGTAAAGATGGCACAAACTCTTTGATGGGCCAGCTCTGTGATTCGGTGTTACCACCACCAACAAAGGCAATTGATGATTTCATTGAATAATGTAATTCCAGAAAGGTGAGACATATGATATGCTGTGAAGCCAGCGCTCAGAAAGGTTTTAATTGCACTAACAAATGCAATTCAGAGAAACTTTATTCGATCGATTGGCTTGGCTTTCGATAGTCATGGCTCTCAGCCAACGTAAAGCCTTGCAAAGATCCTTCTTCAGAATAGAAAATAGTTGAAGCTACATAGTACCTGAACAGCGTAATTCCAAAATCTTTTGAAATGATGAGAAAACCTGTATCCGATCACTCGAATTACCCAAATTATTCGAAGAAGCTCAAAACCTCTAAACAGTTCACTAAGTGTAAATTTGGGGTAAGACTCGAATCCTAACAAATCGAAGCAAAGACAATTTTTACGAGTATATTCGCAGATATATGCGAGTTTTAATGACACAATTGCTTTCTTTAATGGCTTAAAGTCGCCTGGAATTTATGGTATGTATTCAAATATGCGTTCCACACCTGAAGGCTATCAAGTAGTATACGGATGGGTTAACGATGGACACGAGCGTGGGCGCTGGCAAATTTGGTTAAGATCGCAAAAAATTACAAGCAATGGGAGAAAGTGTCAGTGCATTTTAAACTGAAATACATGCCATCCTTTACTGAAAAAATAATTGAAATGAAAGGTATTCCCATTCGTATACAAACGGCAGTTCTACAGCCCTTTAAGCGTTCGGTTCCTACTTTATTGACTGCAAATCAGTCTTGCACTACTTCAATACACTACAAGATCTTTCCCACAAGAACAAAAGACAAAACCTTGATGGCCAGATATCCACAAAAGATTGATTCTCGGAAATGAAATAGCCGACGAACTGGTAAGAAATATTTCGGCTGATTCTTTTATCGACCCTGACTTACATCCCGAATTTAGCAATAAAGAGTTGGGAAAACAAAATATAAAGAATGTCCCTTTGGGAACATCCCACGGCTTCGTCAAGCACTGCCATAAATCAGAAGAATCCAAATACAGGAATGATTTTAGAAGAATATTTGAATTTTTTACCTGACATTGCCTTCTTCGATATTATCTACACAAAATAGGTCTTATCCAGAAAATTGAATGCCAGCTTTACATGGAAGATGACAAAACTGTACAATAAGTGAATGCATGGATCTAAGTGCCTTAAAGAGACGTTTCTTCCTCAGAAAAGTCCTTATCCCTGGGGTACTTCTCCACCAGAGAGATTCTCAATTTCATCAAAAGAGTTGAGCCGCTCTTGGCCTGCTAATACTGATTCTGTGGTACAAAAGATCTTTAAAGTCGCAGGGAGCCCCTATTGTCAATATCTTCACGGATTTTCGTGGTATTTAGATTTGATCTGCGAAAAACTTGTCTGGGATTAGGTTAACTTGATATAGGTTTATCCAACTTAAGGCATTCATACATTGACTTCCTACTGAGACATTTCACTAATAGCTTGAAAGGGACAACCCTATTTGACTTTAGTTCTGACTTAACGTTTGCCAGGGGTATTGACCTGATTGCTAAATACCCTGATATGGCGTTGCAATCCTTCTCCCTTCATGACTACTAAATAACACTGCCCGCTTCACGACGTTCTGCTTTAAATTCAATATGATCTCGGCATAAAAATTCTGGTAATTCAGTTGGAGCCATCTTATTCAGTCGCTTTTTTTTTAGAACTTCAAACTCACTCTCTGACCACGGTCTCCCCTTCACCCATACTATCAACCTAAATTTTATTTTCAATCTCAGTTTCTGAATAAATTTTTCTTTTACTTTTTCACAAATAAAAGAACACGAAAACGATAATTTTTCAGGAAATCAAAACAAAAAATAAATTCCTTAAAAAAAAAAATAAATACCAGGACCGATTTGTGTACCGAACCGAACTACCCTACATCTTTCCGCATTCCAGTGAGCGAAAACAGTTCGCACGTGTGAGCCTTTTGAAAACTTCTGTGTGAATTAGTCTCTATGGAAAATCAACAGGAAATAGAAATCTGAATTTTTCCACCCACTCGCCCCATGGTTTCCGCATTCAAAATTTCACATTCATCCAGCAAACCGACAGACAACAGAAGGAGTCAAAAGAGGTCAGATTCAATTCAATTCATACCTGTGTGCAAGCAACTGAAAAAGAGAAAGCGAGCTCACACTGACGGAGTTGTGGTAGTACCTACCACTTTATGCACTGAAGTGCAAAGAATAAAGGCATTCTTCATCTTCATACTTTCCCCCTTTTAACAACCCAAACCACCATCGACACCCACCCATAAATTGATTTTATTTGAAAATTTGATTTTTTCCCCTCTTTTATGAGACACGGGAGCAGAGAAAGACGAATTGTTTGGCCCTAGTCAGGGTAGCTGTTCTTGTTCTTTGGCCACCCTAGATTGCCTTGCATATCCCTTATCAAATGTTAATTTCCCCCAGAGCTTACCTTATATCTATTGTATATAACTTATCCCATCCATCGACCGACATAACATAGTACCGAGAAGTTCACTGTCAGTGCCGGATCCCACATCTGTCGGGTGAAGTGGATCAAACGAGGTGCGAGGGCGTTTCACAGCCTGGGATTCATGTTGAAAGTGATGAATGAGGAGAATATTGAAACTGACAGGCCTTATTATTTAGGGATTTGCAATAAATTGTTTGGCATTGTAGATTACAACATCCTCAATTCTCAGATCTGTTCTGTTTCTCCTTCGTCACCATTTTCATCGTTGTCATCATTGTGTTTTGTAATGCACTATCTATGCATAGCTATGTACATACATACTCGAATAAAGAATCATCAGTTCAAAACCGACCGACAGGGACAGAAAAGAGATTTCTATTGAAATACTCACTAATTCGCACATCACTTAGTACTAAGGATAAGACCGCAATTTAATGGACTTTAACTATTCACATTACCACACCGATACACCACTAATACACCAACAGATGCATACACGCATACGCACTGATTATTTTATTAAACTAGGCTATCTAGACTTGCATGCATAATTACCTCCGAGTTGAAGTTCAGCCGATGCCTGGAACGTATCACCCTCTGGGCGACGCACCACGCATTGATACATTCCCTTGTTCTCACGACTGACTCTGGTAACCACAAGGGTATCTTCAATTCGACCGGATGTTGGTAGTTGTCGTCCATCTTTGTACCAGAGGATATTTTGCATACCCACTGGACTGCCATTACTTGTGACTATACAACGAAACTCGGCTGTGCCACCCATGTGAACACTAAGAATGCTCGGCGAGATTTCTACTTGCACCGGAGTGGCTACGGTTAAGCGAAGTTCGGCGCTTGCTTCACCGCCCACATTGCCAGCGGTGCACTTGTAAACACCAGAATCCTCAGCTGTTACTGCTTCAATGGCAAGTATCGGACCGAGGAGGCGTATTCTCGGACCACTGAGCACTGGAAGTGGTCCCGGCCCGTTGTGAGTGTACCAGCTGTAAAGAAACAAATTGCAAACGATTAGATACAGAACGATTAAAATGGCAATGAATGGTGTAATAACTAATCGAATGTTACAAGTCAAAGATGCGGAAACACAGTAGAGAAAATGTATGCTTGTGTATATGTTAATGTGACAAACCTTGTTTCTTGAAAACCAATCTGAACTGCTGAATTTAAAAATATCTAAAAAAGATATAAACCCACAGAAAAAAAATCAATACCACGTGGGGTATTTTTTTTAACTTTAATTAGAATTTGAACCGAAAATTGTACAACGAATTGTGTAAGACTCATCAATCATTCAGGCTCATGCAACAAGGAACGTTGAAAAAGTTCGAATCGCATAAAATGGAAAGATGGCAGATTTTTCATGAGTAATCAACCTATCTGACATTATCATAAACCTGCCTCATTTGATTAGTGACTACTTAGTGTAGTGATCTTGGCATATATCTAATGAAGTAGGGAGTCCATGTATGATACAATATTTTCTTCTGTAGGGAGCCCAAGGTGGACCGGCTGATACCGATTTCTCTCCTTCCGATTCTGTCAAAAATTGTTGAGAGGATCCTGCTCAAACGTTTAATGCCAATTATTGAAGACAAAAATCTTATCCTCAACCATCAGTTTGGATTTCGGATCAAGCATTCGACCAGGTGCACAGAATTACCGACGTAATTGAAAAAGCGTATTTCTTGACGTCTCTTAAGCCTTTTACAATGTTTGGCACGTAGGGTTGAAGTTAATATTACGGCAAATTTTGCCATCGAAACTTTGCAACATATTGACTAAAAATCTTGAAAATAGATTTTTTCGTGTTAGATGCGGAAATGACGTATCGCAGTTTAAAGATATATTGGCCGGTGTACCGCAGGGAAGTGTGCTCGGTCCACTCCTGTATCTCTTATATACAAGAAATATACCACAAGTCGAGGGAACTATTCTTGCTGTCGGAAATACAATAGAAGAATCAAAGGCGAAACTGCAAAGCGCTCTAAATAAGGTATATGACTGGACAAAGATCTGGCGAATCACTCTCAATGAAAACAAATCTGTGCAAGTAAACTTTAATTACAGAAAAATAGGTCAGCTGCCCATCCACATAAATTCGGTCTGTATTCAGTTTGCTAATGAGGCTAAATATTCGGACATCACACTCGATGCAAAGCCCAAATGGAAGACGCACGTGTAAAAGAAACGTAAAGAACTAGAATCTAAATACAGAGAAATGTACTGGCTATTTGGTAAATATTATATTCCAAGCTTAGCGTAGAAAACAAGCTGCTTTTTTATAAGCAGGTGCTAAAAGCGGTGTGGAAATATGGTATACAACTCTGTGGTTGTACCAAGAAAACAAATATTAGTATTGTATAAACTATTGAAAATAAAGTCATACGAGAACCGTGGTTTGTAGGAAATAATGACCTGCATCGTGACCTTGGAGTTACTTCTATCGAAGATGAAGCAAGAAACTTCGCAAGAAACCACAAGATCCGATTAAACGGGCATATTAATAATACAGTCCTAGAAATTCTGGACGAACACAATTTATTGCGCCGTCTTCAAAGAACTAAGCCTCGGGACCTGACACGATAAATTGAAACTGCGTTTAAAAACCGGAACATGTACGATCTTTCAATGAAAAGTCACCTACCAAACGATATTATATTGTATTGAAAAAGCTTCTTGATAAGTTTTACTTAGTTCTGGTATCAAACCTAATTATCGAGGGGAGGTGATTTCAGTGAGTAAGAATCTTACACTACTATGAGCACACGCTCGCGATCCTCATCGTGAGACTGCTTTATTCTGCCATCGCAATGGCTGGACGTTCCTTGTCCAAGCTTACATAACAAGAGTGTATCACATTTTTCTGAAAAGGGGTCAAAACTAACAGAGTAGTAGCTAGATAATTGTTAACCATGTTGTGATGGGAGTTTCCTGCTATCTAAGAGGCTAAGAGCACCTTCGAAATTCAACCTAACAGCGATCCTGACTAAGTTATTCCTGCCCGGCTTTAGAGAGAAAAAAGAAATCGGGAACTAGAAATGGATATTAATACTTGTATGTTGTGTCTCCTTAGAAAGCTTCAAATTGGCTGGCAGACGCTTCTCTTTTTACTACAACAAGAAAGCTGCCTCGTCTTACTCAACCCTTGTCAAAAGTTTCAACATCTTATGCTAAGCATTTGTGTTTCATTCTGGATTTTAATCTTCTTTGAACCAAATATGTCGCATCGAAGGATTCCAATTTCTACATGCTACTAAGAGCTACTTTTACTATTCTTTCAAAAAATGTCCACCCTTGGCTGCATGGAGGCTTTCTTAAGTAGGTTGTGCTCTAGATGCACTGTTAAATATGTCTCCTCTTGATACTTTTAGCATGGGCTGCATTCTCAAGCCCATGATAACTTTGCCCACTTTAATACCGGACAAGAAAAAGAATGTGGTCAGATGTTTGCAGACCGCTACAAATCTGCCCTGATGTGAGGAGCTGGCAACTCTGTAGAGGACGGCGTTTGTAGATTTCACTAATCGTTGTGCAAATTCGCCACTATCAAGCGATTTCTGAAATGCAAACCATTTTAAAGTGCAGTCAGAATTTACTGAAGCTTGTCTAGGTCCCAAGACACAATGAAATATACAATTGCCGAATAATTAGCTTAGCGAGGTGCACGAAAGGCCTTATAGGGCTTTGAACTCACAATATAACTACTCAGTCTTTTTGGAGCCCTTCATTGGTAGTGAGATTTCTTGCGAATATTAACGTAGGTGACCCTCTACTTGCAAGCAGACCAAACGAATTCTTCCCTGCGTCAACGGAATTCCTGGCGTACACCAGTAGGAAAGACCATGGTTTTTACTAATAATTTAAATGTAGTAGACATAAATTTGACTGTAAATTGTGACTCGAGGAAGCATTTGTTGAAGAGCTCCATGTACTAAAGCAAACGAACAACCCTCAAGCTGCAAAATAGTCTAACTTTTGTTAACCTTCACAGAGTTAGTGAGGGGCCATTTGTAGGCAATTTTTATTAATGAAAAGATTGATTTTCTAATATCTTAGTGTAAGAGTATGTCCTGATATATCATGACAGTACGTTAGAGTAACTTTAAAAGAGTGATCGAAAAGTGATCAAAGCGCTGACTAGTTTTCCAAGCGCAGCCTTTTTTGCAATCCAAGCGAAACGCACTATTGACTGTTTATTCATTAGCAAAGTGTATCTTTAAGTGTTAACAGAATCTTTTAATTTAAAAACGTTGACCCAGTTAGCAGTTTAGAAAGGTTCGTCCTTTTTTCCCTTTTGCGGTCGTAAAAACTCTGCCACGTACGAGTATTAGTATTTGGATTGTTTTCGTTTTTCCTTGTAACCAGATTCCCAAACAATTTTCTCTAAACAACCATCCGACACATAGTTCTAGTCTCAGTAGTTGTCGTCCTTGTACCTGTCACAACTCTCTAAACTAGTTTAAGCTACTTTCAAGGCGGATGTTGGCATTTTGTGAAATCAGATTTGAGCGAATCCGCTCAACGATGATTTTGTGTAGCCATTGCATAACAGAGTCTGACAACATTAAATCCATATAATTTGATGAATTCGAATATTCGTTTACAGTTTCCAAATCCGCGAAGACATAGGTGGAAGGGGTAGGTGGATGAGTTTTTTTTTAAAACATACGCGTCTGTGGTGAAAGTAGTGGCCATAAAAGAGGTCTTATCTCGGATAGAGAAAAACTAAAAATATGTCTTCATACACCATCGAATGTGAGTAACACTACAGTCAATTTAAAGACCGAAAAAATCGCAAATCATTAAACTTCACTATCTATTCTATCGGGAAAGAGAATATAGGTATACCGATTGATAGACGCAAGGTTTGTTTAGGTTAGGTTTAAGTGGCCTTGGCCTATTGGCCCATTGTGATGCCACGCGGGACTGTGATCCTCCTACTCTACAAACCATTTGGAGCTCTTAATAAAGCGTAGAAGACTTTAAATGTCTATGTTGCTTAAGTCACTTAAGTCGTTGTGGAAGAAGGCCTCTAGGTGGGGTTTCTTCTTAAAGCTGGACATGTACAGAGGAGGTGAGGGATTGTCTCCTCTTCCTCCTCATCCATGTGGCTTCTGCAAAAGTCGTTAGTAAAACTGCCAAGCCTTCTTCAATGTTTACCTATGAGGCAGTGTCCAGTGATGACACCTATAATGGGACTAAGATGTTTTCTATTTAGAAGAATTAAACTCATGGAGTGATTCAGATCTAGCTTTGGCCAGATTTGTTTGGTCGCTAAGCCGGTCGACCCAATCGTCCATCTTCTATAAGCATCCAGTCTTATTTCTTGTTTGCAGGTAGCGATAGGTATACCTACGTTTTCCTTTTCAGGTGTCAAGCTTAGGTGGGAAAACGGTTCAACATGCCTAGGGAAAAGGAATTTGAATTAAGATTAATCTGAAATTTTTGTTCTCTCTCAGCACACGACATATTCGCATATATCCTAGAAACTGCTTGATGGTGACGAGAAATAGGTTATAACTCACTTTTCGAAGGTCGCTCTGGAAGATCTGTATTTTGCATTGCCTTTCCTTTTTCGTGTCTGCCTAGAGCGGCCTACTAGATGACATCATTCGGTGAGTGCATTCCATTTGAATTGAAAACTGGTAAAATATGAACAATTCACTACCGCTTTCTGCTCCGTATTTGGACGTTTAAGCCGTATAATAGCGACTAGTTCTTCTGATATGTTTTAAATGTTTCAGTTTTTGGTTTCGTCCTCTCAAAATAGATGAAAGTTTTACTCGTATGTAGCGGATATTCATAATTAACACATTTTTCAACTGATGTGGTCGATACAAGAGAATCTATCGCACTTTGAATCAATATATTCAATATATTCATTCACTCGAGCCTAGCACTGGCCTAGGGAAGCCACTGGCGGAAGAACAATGTACCGAACCAGTTGCCGGAGTTCCATCAGCTTTTCCTTGCTGGGCAGCTTAACAATCATTCTTCCCTTCTTTGGGGTGCTTACCATTAACGTTTTGTAAGAGTTATTGGGAGTGGAGGTGCAGTAATGAGCTGGGGTTCAAATCACTGCCATCGAAGTGGTTAAGCTATGTTCTTGACAACTGCTACTCATTCGAAATAAACCGCATTATGTCTGGCACCGATCTGGTATGCTGTAGATTATTAATCAGTCCAGACTTGTGGAAGTGGTCAAACAGTTTTTTAATCCTACCCTAGTAAAAATGTTTGCTCCTAATTCCGACAGCGAAAACATAAGCCATCAGATAACAACAAAGAGGGACTAAGCTCAATACAATCATACGATTTAACCATCCGTAATCCTGATTAGAACTTCTGTTGGCGGTATAGCTTTTCAGAAATACAGCCGATAACTGGGGGTAAAATAGATACTACGTCCTCGAAACAATTATACAATACTGAAAGCAGTTAAAAATATCCTTCCAACAAAAATGCCGTCTTATCTCAAGGAATTATTTGTAGGACAAACCCAGCCAACAAAAACATTTTGAGTTCATCTTTTTAAAACAAAACTACCTAACTAAGGGTGCTTGTTAAATCGCATTCAATCTACAATTGAAGTTTATAGTCCCGGAACTAACAAATTGTAACAACAAGTAGCACTTCCACTTGAAACATATGTGCTCCGTCAAACTTAATAAAGACAATTTTCCAGTAGTTTTGTCAAAGCATTACACAACATAACATAACCCTTTGACCTTTATTTTGAAACCATAAACGGTGACAAGCAACCTTTGTGCACGTGGACAACTTTTTAATGGGGAGCAAAAAGTTTATAAATTTAAAAACGTTGACCCAGTTAGCAGTTTAGAAAGGTTCGTCCTTTTTTCCCTTTTGCGGTCGTAAAAACTCTGCCACGTACGAGTATAAGTATTTGGATTTTTTTCGTTTTTCCTTGTAACCAGATTCACAAACAATTTTCTTTAAAAAAATCATCCGACACATAGTTCTAGTTTCAGTAGTTGTCGTCCTTGTACCTGTCACAACTCTCTAAACTAGTTTAAGCTACTTTCAAGGCGGATGTTGGCATTTTGTGAAATCAGATTTGAGCGAATCCGCTCGACGACGATTTTGTGTAGCCATTGCATGCCCTTTGAATCGACGCAATCAATCGTTACGAAGAGATTTTCTTTATTTCTATCAAGAATTGGAAATCCTCATTTTTCAGGATGACAGGAGTTTCTTTCTTTCTTTTATTTTTCGTTTTTCAGTTGCATTTTTCTTGTTACAAGTAACAAGGAGTTAGAGTGCATCACCTGCACATTCCATGTAGTAATTTTCAATAGAATTACGAGATCTCAAGAAAAGAGAGTCCTCGAAAGGTGCAATGGCAAAAGATGAATGAAAACGAAGAAGAAGAAAAAAAAATAGAAATAGAGAGGAAAGAAATTAATCCTTATGAATGGAGGATAACGAATGCTTGCTCGGGCGATACGTACAGGAAAACGGTTGGCTGTTTCCGGTATTTTATTCTTTTTTTTTCTTACTTCTTTGTTTTTGTTTTTTTGTCATGTTTACTTGTTCACACTCCTACGGGCGTCAAGACATTCAAGAACCCAAAGAAGGTACACAATTGACGTTAGTACTGGCTTTAAATGTGAGTGGAATTTGAGAAATTGAAAAAAAGCACACTTGTGTCAAGTTGAAGATTTAGAAGCCATTGAATTTTAAGCGAACGAATTTAACGGTAACTGGTTCTTGGAATCAGTTTATCCAACATTTAAAGACAAACCCGACAGAACGAACAGTTTGCTTAGTTGAAAAATGATTTCGTCTTACAATAAATGAATGGTGAGTCAAAGTCTGGGATATAAATATCCACGTAGTTCATTGAATTTTGTTGAGAAAGAGCGAGATAGGGAGATTTTTCGTGACTAAAATATATCGATCATGTCATAGAAGTAAAGAGTCCCTCTATCAGTAAAGGAAAAAGTGAAAAAATTGTAACACCTAGTTAATACTCTTTGGGAATATATTGGAATGGGCAGTTTTTTTTTTTAAACATTTCAATCAATTCGTAGGATATAACAACATAAGAGCTACACTGGTCACGATTCTGTAGTGGGGCCACCAATTACTCAAACTTTTTGATGGTGTTACAGATAAAGCTAAATTTGACGCCATAACCAACAACTCCCTAAGCTCAGAGCTCTTGATTTTATCGTTTTCACCAAGAAGTCTCGGAGTTCGATTTATAGACTTTTCGGGCGCAGAATTGCTGCATGCCGTAGCGATCTGAGACGATCTTTCTAACAAGATCACTGATATGGCTTACACAATTCATTAACTTCAGTTCATGCAAATAAGTTTTAAAAAACGGCGGCGAAATTTACACCATGCGGTCACTTTTTGCAGATGCAATGGAGTCTCTTAAAATACATGTGCGATTGTTTCTGTCAAGTAATGCATATTTTGCTTATTAAGAAAGTCATTAAGGGAAAACCATGAACTTTATGACTGAAGACGGTTTTTCGATGAAATTCTGGATTTCCTTCAAATTTTTTGCAGAGCCCAATCGAAGAAGTTTCGGGCCGCAACTAATCAATGGGCTCCAGTGCTTGAGTTAATTTGATCTTGTAATGGCAAAGGCCAAGGCCTTAATGCCAAATTCGCCATAATTTGGACTGAGAGATTCCCAATTTCTTTACGTAGCGTGGAATTGACTGATTTAACTCAATCTGAACTGAAGCCTCGGCACACGACCGAAAATTGGAGTAAGCCCTCTTAATCTGTGACCACTTACTCAGAATTTCGATAGTTACGAGTATTTTTAATAATTTCCAAACCTTGCTCATTATTGAGCTTCACCTTGACAAACCTTTAGGCCTTAACAAACGTTTTGACATCGATAAATCATAAAAAAAAAGTTGGGGGCTGCGTTTGTATTGAAATGCAAAATTGTTATGTCTCTACTAAGAAACCCTTTTCAAAAACAAAACGTGATACTTCGGTTTATCTCCACATTTGTGATATTGTGTGATTTCAGAGCGCAGACCAGGTAGATAACGTCTTTCGTCACTTCAAAGAAATAGCTTTCTGTATGGGTCTTTGGCATTGGATGATTATTGTTGTTGATAACGAAAACGTTTTTCTATCTTCAATGACCACTAAACTTGAAATAAATTGCATATCAGTATCACAACTACCGTAGTGGATGTCATAGTCCTTAATTAGTTTGTGGGTCTATTTTATTACACTTGCATTTCAGTAATATAAGATTCACTCCCGCTTATCCTTAGACAGCATGTATTTAGTTTATAAAAGACCGTAACAGGCCAACCATATTCAGGCTGTTCATCTTTGAGAATTATCCCGATGGCAATCCTTTAAACTTAAGCCGATGACAATACCAGAATGCAGTATTTGGGCACAAGCGCTGCCACTGATTCATTGGCAACTGCTCAGTTACTATCTATATTTTGACATTTTTGAGGTTATCACTGGATTTAATTCTGACGTTGCTGTTGATCTCTTCTTGCAAATTTCATTATCGATACTGTGCTCGCAATTAGAATATGCTTATGCACCGAAGTACAATCATCTGTCTTTGAGTGGATCTCGATCACACCGTTATATTTGGATTATATAAGTATAAAGTTTTTTCTAAACCAGTACTAAGACAAACTCAAACAGATTGCAAGCTGCCAGTATCATTTTTATTTTTTTTTGCAACTTCAACATGACGACATACACGCTTCAACATTCAACAACTTTACCAAATTTTAGAAATTTGTGAGACCGCTGTTTGCCGTCTTCTTGACCGTTTTTACAAAACATTTTCTTTAAAAGATGCAGTGGCACTGAGATGCACATGAATATTGCGTGCTCAACAGAATATTGCATCAGTTGAGGAGAGAATTGAAGGATATCCAAGTTTGTTCACAACAACTCGCTCTTTTTCCGTGAGCGTTGTGTAAAATTTTACGAAAAGAACTTGGTTTGATGGCTTACAAGATTCATCTCGCGCAAGAATTGAAGCTGAGTGGCGATCGCTTGCGTCGAAATTTCGGTGAAGGGGTCCACAAACAGCAGGAATTGGATCCGCAGTTTTGTCGCAGAATTGTGTTTATTGGTAATGGATATGTCAATAAGCCAAATCGTCGCATTTAGAGTGAAGATAATCCACATGAGATTTTCGAAACGCTGTTACATTCTGAAAAGTACAGAGTTTGATGCGGGCTGTGGGCTAATTGAGTCATCGGAGCATATTCTCCCGAAAAAGAGACTTACAGTGTGTTACGGCCAAGGGTATTCGCATTGCCCCCTATTGATGACAAACCAACAACAATCGATGCGTTATAGCAAAACATTATGATGAAATACATCTAATCGAACTGTGGTGGGCATATGCCTATAATTGTATTTAAAAATTATTTGCAGAATGTATTCTCTCGGTTGAACAGTTGCACTTATGATTTGTGCCCGTTTATTAACAAATTTACATGCAATTACTTTTACAAGTATGTTTTGACTCTGTAAATCGTATGTATACTTTCTTCCAGATTGGTTGTAATTTTTTTTCTCATTTGACAGTAGGTTAACAAGATTGGCAACACGGCCAACAACTATATCCACTTAAAGAAGAGTATTACCGGGTTGTATTATAAAGAAGATGAGAACTTATAATTCGTTTTTGCTTTATCACTGTATTATACCACGACTACTAACGTATGCTTCTAATCTTTTGACCTCATGAAGAGGGTCAGGTCAGTCAAAGTCTATTATGCAACTGTCTACGTCTAGCATCTCTTTTTAAAACAATTTTTCACTTATCCCAAACTCCTGGACACACTTTCAATGAGCAAAGTTCTTTATTTGTCTGTGAAATAATTTTAATTCCAAATTGCACTTCAGTATTTGTTTCTTGGATTTTGGCCAAATGCCCGATAATAAACAACGATTTTCTTAAACAATCTTAAAATGAACCCATCCAACGTTTATCTCTATGGTCCAACCTTGATAATTGAGGACACAGAAACCAGCACAGGGAAACCACTTCCCTTAACAACAACAATCATTAGTGGACAATAACATCTAAGGAAGATGTTCTTTTTTTTCCTTTTTTAATACAGAAAGCATACGCCTTGAACAAACAGAGCAAACAGAAAATAGAAAAACAAAAATGAAAAAAAAAAAAATTAAAAGGAAAGCAAATCAAAATCTAGGTCAGTCGGGGGTGTTATGTTTGGTGTTTGTATAAATGCCTTTTAAGAAGTGACAGACGGAAAGAAAAAACAACACCCGTACTTTGAATTTCATTTGTGTGTTTACTTTCACTTTAACATTTCAACTAAAAGTTCTGTCCACATAAATTTAATAGCTGACGTATCCCATTCAGACAAGGCGAACGCATCAATCATTTAAGTTAATATGTTCCCACAAAGTTGCTAACCCTAGACCCCACTCACTGGACCTTATGCTCAGGATATGACCTAATAGCACCCAATAACCTAATCGAATGGATACGCCTTTATTAGGATCACATTACACACAGCCTACTCTAATAAATTTATCTCTCCACCCGAATATAATAAATGACCCGTAAAAATATTCCACAATTCGATAAGGATATTTCGAGGACATCTCAGGCACGCTCTGTCTCCCTGGAGTGAGATGTAAACATGTGAACTAACGCAAATTGAATTTGTGACCACAGTTAGGTACTTGTTCGGAAGCAGGCGAACTTTGACGTTTGGAGTTTTTCCATTTCAATTTTTATTCTCAAATGTCAAAATGTAGACACACGACCGACGGACAGTTAGCAATAAAATTTGTATCCGCACACTTTTGCCAAAACGGAAGCATTCAATTGGAATCTTCCCCCTTCTTCAAAACAGTGTTTTGGACGTACGTCCATAATATTCATCTGAAAGCATTTAAGGGTCAGCAGACATCGAATTGAAGATGCCTCACCCTTAACTCTGGTGGAATGGACATTCACCACCGAACCATGTTAAATGGGATGACGAATTATTTATTCTTCTTCTTTTTCTTCCGGTTCGACTTTGGAGGCACCAGTTCAAAAGTGTAAACTCAACACAAAAATGCCGGTCTTTAGAGAAGCTTGAGTGAAAATTTTATTCGATGAATGTTGGTTACCAAAAATGATAACGTCAGCAGGAAAAAAAACAGTCAAAGGCCAGCAAAATATATACGAGACATGCCCTTAAAGGCAAAGAAGAAGAAAATAAAGGAAAAAAAAACGGAAAAATTGAAAAGAAGAAAAAACTTTCAAAGTGACGATAATGGTGGAAATTTTTCAACTTTTCGTCGCCTTTGAAATGGCTGTCCGTCCGGCCCTGAAGCTACAACATCAACTAAGTAAAAGTTCGATGGTAAGAACTTTTCTCTTGGCAATTCCTATATGTTAATCGCACCCTTAGTGTTGTCAACACAAATATCTTCCCCTGAACTCGGAAAAGCAATGATTCGTAACCTTTTTCCTTCTTGTGAGTTAAGCGAGGCAGGCCGGTTGTTTCGCGATTGATCCCAAGGGACTTGGCCCAAAGTTAATGAATTTTTTCCCTCTGACTTCATGTTTTCCTAAAGGGGTTATGGGAAGGATGAAGTCTAGAAATCAGGATTGCATCAGGTGTTGAATACTAAAAGGATTATCTGATAAATCGAAAGAACAAATGGATTTTTAGTTATTTTCAATGAATGCAAATCCAAGCCATTTTGCACGATTCTTTAAAAGAAAACTAACGGGGCGTGCTTAACTTTTCCTACTAGATAGAGTTTTGGAATTGTTGCGACTTAATGGACTTTCCTATTTTATTGAATTTCGTGGGAATCAAATATTTTTAAAAAATTCATCCAGAAGGAATGTAAGATATTTCCTCTCGATGCAGACATCAAATGGGGGAATTTCTGAGATTATATCAATATCAAAGTGAAGATAAGTTACATTGCAATATATCTGCAGATATTGTAACAACAGCTGAATCTTTGAATCGAGATACCATCGCTAATATTTTAAAAGCGAATAGGTGTGAATAAAGTAGGATCTAGGTAATGGTTTTATCAATGCGGACTTGACTTGCGAAATTTCTAAGCATCACAATCAGACGTGTGAATTCTTGCTTATAAATCAACCATGAAAGTGACAGACAGAGTATAAATATAAGCTTCTTCAGCGCATTTGAAGTTAAGCACCATGAGAACTTTTTAGAGTTAGTTAGAGAAACACAGCAGCTCTCATATTTCCGAATTCGTTGATTAAGAAATATACGGATCGTTCATCCAAAGATTCATACGATTGGTTTCGCCTTCTATGTTGGGGGTTGGACATTATCATAAAATACTCCTGTTGCAAAGAAACCAAGATCCTCGAGTAAGAATCTATTTGTTTCAGCGAGTCTACAAAATAAAAATACAAGTACAACGACTTTTGGACGGGTAACGATATTAATATTTAGACCTTGAACAGGCCACGTATAGAACGAAGGCCTCATACTATTTTTTTTATTATAATTAGTGCACTCTCAACGGATAGTGAATACTATTAAAATATTTAAAAAAAATTACACACAGCGTGGATGAAGAATAGTTAGAGAAAAATGAAAGATACCAAGAGGGTGACGCAAATCATCCAATTTTGTTTTTAAATTACTTTTTTACTAAATAATAAAAATTATTTTGAGTGATGGAAATCTTTATTTGGACCTTTATCATTTTTTTCTGTTTAGTGGAAAAGATGATACCCGCCAAGTGGCTGCCGCCAGTGTTGATACACATTTGTGGCCGTTTTTTCGCATTTTACATGAGTTTCCGCAAGATTTCCGGTGATAACTGTTTGCATTCCTGTCGAATATTTTCCTTAAGGGCTGCGATTGTCTGATGCTTGTTGGCATAAGCCCGCGACTACAACTAGCCTGGGATGGTTAAATCGGGCGATGCTAAATGTCCAAAACGGGAGATTACGGGACCAGGAAACGCTTCCATCACAATATCCATTGTGGCTCGTGTTGTGTGCGGTTGCACCGTCTTGTTGAAACCATACGTGGTGTGATCAAAAAAAAAGGTGACTTTTCATTTTTTAAAAAATATATTTATTTAATCATCCAAATTTATTTTATCCCCTTCAAAATAATCCCCCTATGATACAATGCACTTGTGCCAGCGCTTTTTCCAGTCGTCAAAGCACTTCTGAAATGCACTTTTTGGTATTGCCTTGAGCTCCTCCAGCGATGCAGCCTTGATCTCCTCAATCGTTGCAAATCTTCGTCCTTTCATGGGCATTTTCAACTTTGGAAAGAGAAAAAAGTCGCAGGGGGCCAGTTATTACCCTTTTGAGCAGATCAGGATCATCATTGACTTCGTTTAACATGTCTTGGGCAATGTTCATGCGATGCTGCTTTTGATCAAAATTAAGCAATTTTGGAACGAATTTCGATGACACACGTTTCATACCCAAAACATCCGTTAAAATTGATTGGCTTGAGCCAAACGATAAGCCAAGATCATCCGCTCTTTCCCTAATCGTGATTCGACGATTTTTCAACACAATTTCTTTAACTTTTAGAGTGAGTTAGAGTGTACTGAGCGCGCGAAATTTTAAAACTCACCTCACTTTTTGATCACACCTTTCTTGGGCTTTCTAAAAAAAAAAACGGCCCAATCGCTTCTCCCGTGTGAGTGGATGTAATGGCTCTTCGTGCATCACACGCGCATTTTCAGTGCCCCAGAAACGAGGATTTTGTTTATTGACGTAACCGCTTAAGTGGAAATGCACATCTTCGCTCATGATGATTTTCGACACAAAATCGTCCTCTTCGTTGTTGAGATTGTGAATGGCTTGAACATGTGTAAGTCTTTCACTAAAATTCGCTGTAGGATCCGTCTGGTCAAACCCAATTGCGTGGTCCGTAGTCTAGTAGAAGTTCTCAGCGACATCGCGATAATCTCTGCCGAGCGACCAGCTCGATGGCGGCCACGCCCTGCATGGTCTCCTGTGGTTCCAGTCTGTTCGAATTGAGTAGCTAAGCGTCGGAATGTTTGCCCAGTTGCCGCGACACGATTAGGAAACCGACGTCGAAATTCGACAAAATTATTCCACGCACTTGCGGGGTATAGCGCTCCATTGCTTGTTTGTTTGTGTACTGCAGCTGTCTAGTTCACAAATGTCAGATATGATTGACGTACGACGCCATTTGCAGAAATTATAACATCTTCGGATGATTAATTTTGCGCCACCTAGTATGTACATACGTTGGTTTTAAATGTCGCACGTTGTAATGCCTATGAAATAAAGACCTCAGCAGATCTTTTTTAAAGCGATTTTTATGGAAAAAATCTTGCAATTTTAGAGTCCATAAGTGTCGACCGCAGATGTTTAACCCTACAACTTGATCTGAATTACCCACATATCTTTGGAACTTTCCAACCGTGCCTTCATGGTCGACGATGAAGCCATCTTAAATATCTGCCGTAAGATCTTTGATGTTGAACGATTTACTTGTATCGTATGATTGGCCAGATTGTAACATCCATGACTGCTTCTGGCATTTCGATGGTGCGTTAAATGTCGACTTGACCTAACGCCAAATTAACTTGGCACCATACTTGCGTATTTACCTTCCTCCAATGCCCTAATCATCTCTGACAAAAAGGCCTACCACGAGCAATTGTCGGTTGTCGAAATCACTAACGCCTGTTTCGCTGGTCAACCAGATGGTCAAGTGCGATCCTCGCCATGGCAAATACATTTTTTACTCCATGTCATGTTGTAATGTTGTGCAAAGCGCACCATCCATCAACTACCAGCCCCCAACTGTTGTACCTGGCGGTGATTTGGCCAAGATTCTATGCGCTGTGTGTATGTTGTCGAACACCACAGCCATCACTAACCCCTTAGCTTGTTTTAGTCACAAGCTCGGCTTGATATATATCATGTATACTGGATTGGTTGTGGTGGACAAGAGAGTAAGAGATTAATTAAAGTGTCAGATACAGAACAGAGCGGGCATACCAGCATAAATTGTATAGATATCAGCCTTGAAAGTTCAGTCCGAGGCACTCGAGTTGAAGATTTGGAAAGGTAATCTAATCTAATTTAGCAAATGCCCATGAAATATCGAGTCCTCTTGTTTCTCTCTGACTGATGTAGAGGCTGTTTAATTTTTCGGTAAGTCATGCCATAAAATCACTAGTGGACTTGTTGCTACGGAAACCAGATGGCCGGTAATAAAAAAAATTTTCTTGTTTCGAAATATTTTATGATCTGACAGTTTATCAGCGATTTCTTGATCTTTGAAATAAAGGACCTAAGTGCAATGGGTCTGAAGCAGAAGAGATAAAAAGACAAATGCTCCTTTCAATCGGATAGAAAAGTGTCCTAAGGGGTGGAAAAATTGTGGCTTACGCAGTAGTTTTGCCAGCATGAAACAAAAACCTCTGCAGAAAGAAGGGATATATCATCTGAACCGAACGATTTGTGTATTTGTGTATATAAACATATAGTATTTGAGTACTTGTCGACAAGTTCTAGTCGTTTTAGAATTTCATATTGTGGTTTCAATGGTTTCAACTCTTTTTAATGAATTGTTTGGCGCTTATTAATGTGGTTTAAGGCTTGGTAATTGATTGATCAGGTGAACAACTCCCAAAAACTCCCTATCGATACTTAGCACAACTTTATCGATTATAATGAGGCGAGCTATACAGGGCTATGATTATATTTATCTTTGCTGTAAGACTCATTAGATAATACAGAACTCAAACGGTATAAGAAGCAATAGCACCGAGAGCTTTGATGTCTCAAAAAGACTTATGCAAGGTGATTCTCTGTTATATGACTTCTTTTCAGCAAATACCCGAAACTACCTAGTCAAATCATAAGTACTGGTACACAACTGAACTCACTCATTTTTAATGCAACACTGGGCGCATCCATTTCATATTGACTGCGATTTGAAAGTTGCTATTTATGCTTCATTGTGACGTAAAAAGTTTTTGACATTAATTGCTTAAAATCATGGAATGGGGCGACATCGAAAATCGTATTGTTGTAGTTGGCCTACTTAAATGCAACATGGAAAAAGGCGATATTTTAAGGACGTTGCAACCGCTTGGAATCACTCGCAATTTTGTGTATCGTGCTGTGAAGTTGTTTGAGGATACTGGTGGAGTACGAGACCGTCAAAGATCCGGCCGTCCGCGCACTGTGAGAACTCCGAAAGCGATCAAAGCCGTGAAGAAACGAATCGACAGAAAACCGCTGCGAAAACAGAAAATCTTGTCGCGGAAAATGCAAATTTCGCAACAATCCATGTCTCGCATTTTCAAAGAAGATTTAGGACTCAGCGCGTACAAGCGACTCACGGACACCTGCTCACGGCCGCATTGAGGGAAAAACGCAAGCGAAGATCGAAAGCGTTACTCAACCGGTACGCAAAGAACGCTCACAGATAAATTCTGTTTACTGACGAGAAAATCTTCACCGTAGAAGAATCGTTCAATAAGCACAACGATCGTGTGTATGCTCGGTCATCCAGAGAAGCATCCCAACTCATCCCGAGGGTTCAAAGAGGCCACCATCCCGCGTCTGTAATGGTATAGTGGGGAGTGTGCTACGATGGCGTTACCAAGCTTCATTTTTGCGAGAAAGGAGTGAAAACATCGGCCAAATTATATCAATCGACCGTCTTGGAACCCATTGTGAAGTCTCTCAAGCAATGAATATACAACAACAAGCCATGGACTTTCCAGCAAGACTCTGCTCCAGCTCACAAAGCAAAAACGACTCAACTGTGGCTCAAAAATAACGTTCCGGACTTCATATCAACGGATGATTCGCCAGCTGGTAGTCCAGACCTCAACCCGTCGGACTACAAGTTTTAGTCCGTATAAGAGGCCATGGCTTACTCTACTTGACACTCAAATATTGAGTCCTTGAAGCGATCCCTTGTCCGTGCAGTGGACAATTTCCCCATGCATGAAGTGCTTCTCGCAATCGATGAGTGGCCACATCATCTTAAGTCGTGCTGGAAGGTAAATGGAGGTCATTTCGTATTAGTTGTTCTAAGATTTGTAGCCATTGAATAGCCCAATAAAAACAAAACAAAATTGTTTAAATATTAATTCGTTTTCATTTGGCGCTGATTTTTCTGTGTACCAGTAGACGACCTTCAGCCAAAACCAGAAATGACCATGAAATTGTACATACGTTTCTTTTTTTAAATTTCCAATGAAATAAATAGTCTATTTAACTAAACCGAAACTAACTAAAAGGTGTACTAGGAAACTTTTACGCCAGAAGAGGAAAGAAAGACATATTTGAGTGGGCAGCTGGTGAACAGTGAACAGGCTTAGGCTTACTGACTTTGCGGCTGGTCGAAATATCACTATAGCAAGCACACCGTTTCCTCATCTCAATATACTATACTCAAAGGGACATGGTGGTTTATTGAAGCACTAAATCAAATCCATCACATTGTTAAGGCACGCTTCCAGTATTCTGAACGTTCGAACGCTTAACCAACATTGACTCGGATCACCAACGTGCGAATGCGAATTTCCCGGCCAGAATCTTCGCCGAACACGTATCCCGAAAAATCTCAAGAGCTCCTATGCCGCTAGTATCACGTACCGAAGGCCAGTGACATCGAGCTTTCAAATATACTGCCACTGCATCGGGTTTTGCCTGAACAACGACGAAAATATACCTGGCTTGATAAAGAATTCTGGCAAGCATATGCAGCTTAACAGGGAGTATACAAGAAATGCTGCAGCGAAGGACGAGAGACGTACATGTGAACTACGATCAAAAAGGACAGGAACAACATCGACTTTTTCAGAAGAAGAAAAAGCAACAGAACCGAGCTACCAGAGACGTTGCGAGGTTGTAGTACAGGAATAACATACGAAAGTCATATCGACAGGGAAAAGGAAAATCCGTGCAGAAATCTGTAGACCGGAAGATGGAAACCTTGTAGTAGGATTACAGTCGGTACTGGGAATATAAAAAAAACTATAGATTTAAGCATCGTTTGCGCGTTCAACAAAAAAAAAAGAAGAATATAGTTTATCTCAACAGCGTCAACTATAGAGGTATAAGTCTTCTCAGCGTCGCATACAAGATAAGCTAGAAGGCCCTATCCCGAAAATCTAAGAAGACTGTATATAAGAACTTCAACAACCCAGTTACGATCTATAAACTATACGATCTGAACAGCGATATCGACCTTGTTCATTTAGACATTTAGACTGGATGGAGACTAAAGGGACAACGCAGTAGTAGAAGATCTCGCCTTGGGTGGCCCACACACGTAGAAGAGCCAAAGCCTAGGCTAACTGGAGAGGCTTGTAAGTTCAGGAACAGAACTAAGTTTTTAACGTGGATTGCCTTTGAGTCGCTGTTTCATCGGCCTAAAAAAGTCATAAGGAATCTTTATCTTCATCCTCCATGCTGCAGAATCACAAGGGTTATCAGATTTTTATCATGTCTAGCGTAAGACTTTTCGAATAATTTTTGATCTCGTTATAAAAAAAACGTTGTAGTGAGCTCTACACACTCTATAGCAAAATCTTGATCAGGAATACGTATAGGGTGAATAGAGCCCAACACAACGGCATAAAGAAATTTTAATTTTAGCCCAAACTATGACTAACATACATAAGCGGAAAACTATATTAACTTGAAATGTTGAACTGCAGGCAGAGAGCGTTTATGGTTATATACCAGATCCACTCGAAAACCTAACATCAACTAAGTAAATGAGCAAGATACGTACGACATAAAAACATTTGGAACTTTCACGTTACATAACATTCTCTGGTTTAATATGTCCACTTTAATCCGGATACACGTTATAGTTTTCTATTTATTTTTGTTAAGAGCTAAGACCAGAACATTTTTAGTCCCCCGTGAAAATTGCAATGACCTACTCGAGAGGTCAAGATGTCTAGGGAAAAACAAAAGGAACGACAGTTTGTTCTCGTTTGACTGCACGGCTTATCCGTATTAAACTCAGCATCGGTGATTTCATTCGACTCAAGAGTTATTTTGCCAGAATGAGTACGTTTTAATATTCCCATTTGTTGAAGAAAAATTGAGGCGACCAGCAAGTGAAGATTGGTCGTTTCTTTTTCCTCAATTCTAGGACAAGAAGAACTAAATTAAAACCAGAACTACAGCTTGAAGAGAATGCCCTCAGTTCAAGGAATTTTTGTTGTCAATTTTGAGATTGTTCTTCTTGTTTGGTTAAAAGGAAATGAAAACCATCTGCATACTGTATTCACCTCTTTATTTGACCATGAACACGGCCAAGACCTAAATGCATTCAAATGGATAAATTTTTTTTGCAAATTTGCACCCAGCCCTCGTGTCCCATAGGCAGGTATTATACATATATAAATATGTACAGGTACCTATGAACGGAAACAAACTTCACTTTATATGTGCCGCAAGAAGAATACGGTTAGAGAAAACAGGGGGCTGCCGCCCTTGTCCGTGATGCACTCTCGATGCTTTCATTTATTTTTATTAAAAACAAGAAAAGACAAAAACAAAAGGAAAAAAACTGTGAAAAAAATTTGTGAAAAAAAACCCTGAAATAATGGAAATCCCATTTTATCCTTTTAACTGTGCGAGGAGAAAGCCATATAAAAACGCAAACAAAGGGTAGATATCTGTAGCCAGTACGAGTATATCATACCCCTTTTGCCAATGAGAACAGAAATATGTATATCCCTAACCAGGACCCCCAGGAGCGTAGCCGAACGTAGTATCTGACTCGTACTTCGTCGAAACTAACAATAAAAATTCATAATTTAGTTCGTTTTTTTCAGATTTTTTTTTTATATTTTTCGTGAACATCGGTACAGTGCGGTTGGTTTAAAGGTGGCATATAACTTGATGGCTGGGTTTGATGGGAGAATTTGATGACTACAAATTTATATGTAGGTATGTGCTAACATACAGAGATACGTGTGGCTACGGTTGATGTGTACATTCGAATTGAGGACTAAAAGCCGCGGAAACTCGTCACGCTCTGAATATTAATACGACCACCACCCGTTGGGTGGATTGTTTGTGTCAGTATAAGTATGAGTAACATACGCATATATACGTTAACGTAGGATAAAATTTATCCTTTCACTATGGGAACGTGACATGAAGAATGTATTTCTACTGATTCAAGCTCACACCGCCACCACCCATAGTGTCTGGTTAATGCAAATCCATAGTTGAGCACAAAAGCAACAATGAGCTAAAAGCTCAGTAAAAAAGGACGATGCCTGATGTTACTCACACTTCCTCTGCTATTTCTACTACTCGTACTACTCGTACTACTACTACTACGACTCCTTCTGCTGATGATGGAGATGCTGATGCTGATGCTGATGCTGATGATAATTATGATGATGAAATATAACCGAGAGTAAAAAAAAAAAACTAAACACATATACATCTTAACATACACAGCGAGAGTAATTAATGACAATGATTATGAGTTGGCATTTTTATTCATGGTTCGGTAGGGAAACCGATGCAGTTGCTAGCTACCACCGCCCTTATCGCCACCAGCTATCCCGACTGGCGAACTTTCAATGTTGCATCATACTTGTCGAGCTACTACAAAGTACAAATCCGGATACACCACCGTACTATTACTACTTTTCTACTAGCAGCCAGAGTCAATTGGATAGCTGAGTAGATGAGGGTAGCTCTTGCAGCGTTGCCATTAGATGAAATATAATTAAAAGTCGCCACCAAATTCGCACTGAAAATTATAAAAACAAACCTACTTATAGATCAAGAGAATAAGTAAAAGGGTTCGATGGCACGAAGTAACCACTTTATAATATTATAGAAAACCAATCGACTTACACTTTCGAACAAGGAGCAATCTTTTGGATTTGTGCTTCCTTAAAAAGGGAATGAAAAACTGCGGCACATACTACGGTGATTATTATCGACGGCAAAAGCAGCGACTATTTGGATGCGGATTTGTCATTGGAGGCCGAGTAAGGAATGTGAAAGAGTGCCCCCTTACAATACGTAACAATGCTTCATTTGCCAATATTATCCTTACATGCGCCTACGCCCGCTCAGAGGCGAAGAGTTACGACACCATAGAAAGCTACGATATTAAAATTGTTCTCGCCGAGTTAAATGGAAAGCTAGAAAGAGTGGGCATCATTGGTAGTATGGCATGGCATCACCTCGGGTTCAGGCTAGTCAACCTTGCGGGGGGGGCGAAAAATTGTCGTAGCTAGCTAAGAGGACTTGGAGAAATCCTGTTCAAGTCAACTAGATTGTTCCAGTATAATGGATGTCCCAATATTCCGAGGAGCCAATATCGCCTCGGACCACAAACTTTTCTTAGCCAAGTTACGGTTGCGGATATCCCGAACAGCGCAAAGGCAATCTAATGTTATGAGGAATTTCGACGTCGGACAGATACAATCGCAAGAGATCGTCAAATTCTATTTTGATCGAGTCCTCTGTCGATCCTCAGTCGATGTTAAGGATTTAAAAGAGGCATTTCTGTAGGCTATATAATGGCAATGACGAACTAAATACCGCTGTCAGGCAAAATGAACCTCTAAACCAAAGTTTCCATTTACCCAAACTAGATGAAGCGAAAATAGCCATGTCCAAACTAAAAAGAAGCTGTTGCTCCAACAGCAAGCACCGTGCGTCCTGACTGTTTAGAAGCGGCAAGCGATAACTTGGTGGGGAGCATACACCAACTCATACATATGTAATGTATGGAACTTACGAAAGTATGCCCGATAAATGTAACCTCAGCATTGTCTGATTAAGAAAGCAGACCCTCTGAACTGCGTCATCTACAGAGACATCAATAATCTGTGAGAGGAGAGCCTACCATCTATGTTATCGATACAGACCACCTATTCACCGATTGCAAGGCCGCGTATGACAGCATCTAAAGAAGTGAATTATACAGAGCAATGTCTAGTTTTGGTATCCCTGCCAAACTCGTCCCTCTGTGCAGAAGAATACATGCTGCTCCATCAAGGGCGGTAAAGATCTCACCGAGATCTTTGATGTAAAAAAAGGATTTAGATAAGGCGATGCGCAGTCATCGCTATCTATTCTTGAAAGATTAGTGCAAAACTCGCACGCCAACACAAGAAGCACTCCAATAACTCGTCAAATTACTTGCATATGCCGATGATATTGACATATTTGGAAGAAAGTATAGTGATGTATGTGACGCTTTCGCGGGTATTAAGACAAAAGCTATAAAAATGCGCTTACCGATCTATCTAAGCTGCGATATCAATTCAGAAAATGAAGAATAACTCTTGTAAATCGCTGCTTCTTTGGGCAATTGACTAGCAAAGCCCTATCTCGAACTACAAAAGTGACCCTGTATAAGACCTTAATAATTCTAGTCCTGCTCTTTGGCCCCCATGGACTTTATCAACAATTCTTTAAGTGATTTTCGATACATCGACGAGCTGTACAGACTTTGCAGCGACATCGACTTAGCCAGAAGAGTGAAGATGCAACGACTGAGATTGCTGACAGATGGACACCTAACTAAAAAGTCTACAAAGGCGAAATGAAAGGCTAACGTTAAGCTAATCTGAGAAAACGCCGTCACCAGAATAGCCAGTGCCGTTGAGGGAAAGAGTATGCTCAGCTTATGTGCAAATACACTGTCTTTTGGACTTTGCTCAGTTTGCTACATTTGTCTTATATCCGAGACGTATAAAAAGTGGATAATGCGAAAACCTCATTTGTCCCCCAATGGCTTTTTAACATTGTTCCGTATGCTTTTAGCACGGTGATATTGATTACGAAAACTACTGAAGAGTTGCCGCGTTCCAGCAATGGAATTAACACTGACGGAGCGGTTTGCATCTATGGTTTTACAGTAAACCTCACGTATCTTGTCGATTTTTATTTTAATTTTGCTGTGCCTCATCCCTGTTCAATGTTATAGAGAATCTTCCGCTAAAGAACAGTCTTAAAACCATATAATCAGCTTCGGATAAGTTTGCTAGAATTTCCCAATCAGACAGGTATGTCTATAGGCTAAATAGGTACTAACTCGCTGTAGTAAAGAACTTTGTTTGGTCTTCAATATTGGTCTGAGAATTTCAAAGCAGACCGACTTCTGGTTTTAGGCGAGATTTAAGTCTTTACACTAGCATAACTGATCGTAAGTCGGGATAGATAAAGCAAATGCTTTTTATGTCAATTGGAACTAAATTTAAGTGAAGAGAACTACCTCCGTCTCTGAAGGAAGTATTGCACTCTCCGTAATGGCCCCAAGTTCACACCAATAGTTGGTTGAAAAGAAAACTCATCCAGGAGATTTAAAACCAAGAGAGTTCAAAAAGGGGAGAAATAAAAGGTTAAACAAATGAGGTTTAACGAAAATTATCTTTGATTTTTAGCCTGGAGTAGTATAATCAATCTACGGAGCCATGGTCATAAATGTAATTCTAGTAAACTGTTGCTACTTTAAGTGAAAAGAAGTCGGAAATGTTGGTCATTCTATTGCAAGCATCGTATATGACGAATGGGACACCAACTGAACTCCAAATAAGATCTGACGTTTTAGTTCAGTCGAACTTCCCATTTTAATTTCAAAAGTAAACTCGATTGAAAAATAAGCCAAGACGATTCAAACACATCGAAGTAAACTAAATGATGTACGGATAGCTTTAAGTGGAATGTCGAAAAATACGACGAGCTTCAGTAGTTTTTGCCAAAGAAAGACGTTTTTGTGAAGATTGCTTTTGCGAGGCTCTAGACTTCGTTTTAGCACGTAGTTATGAAATTCGTCCTAAATTAGTTCGAGAAGTGAGAATAGTTAGAGAGCACACGATGACCGTAGAATCTTTGCATTGGGACTTCGGCGAAGTCCCTTTAGGTAAGTAATCAAAAATTAAAAAAAACACAGCGGGGCGGTCAAACTAATGTAATGAGAGTTCTTTCCACTTTATAAAGGCAAAGGCGATAGAAAAAATTTAACAACTGTTCTTGGAATGTTCAGCATGTAAACTAATCTGCGGTCTCAGTCCAGGGAAGTAACGGCGGCGATATTTTGTGTCAAGATAAAAATAATGTTACTACGATGAAGTCGTTCAAACAACACTGAGACACTTCATCAGTGGGTCAACTCAAATATCAATATACAATAAATACGTGGCTGAATCATTAAATTCCTACAAAAAAGGGTTTCGTACCTCTTGTGAGGATATAACTGCCCTAATGTGTTGATCAATGCAGGTTCAATATTCTTGATATCCCAAGTTGACCTGAAACACTACTCTATGGCTCCTTATATCCGAAGCAAAAATCAAAATATTCAAGTAGATTGAGGCCCTGGGGTGGTGTTACTCTATGATTAGGTGTTTATTAGGCGACCGGAAGACTACAGAGATCAGAATCATTAATCTACTAAACAACGCGTACAGAATTTTCTTACTAGTACAGTGTCAGGTGCAATCCTGAAGCAATTCGAGGTTTTAGACTTTCCAACTTAATGACAAGATTTATTGATAGGTTTCGAAGTCTCACACCATTTACATATATAGATCAGATGGCTGCCGAAAGTCATATAATATAGTTCTTTCTGTTTGCTATGACTTCGAAAACACTTTACGATGCGGTCAAGTTGTCATCCAAGTTTGCTAACATACCAGAATTACGGGCAAACTATGAAATAAGAAAGTCAATCGACGTTTTAATATCACTCTCAAATGGTATGAATTTTTCGTTTCGCTTTTACAAGACGAGTACCTACCGAGTGATTCGTATCATTTTGAACAATGTTTTCCTATTAAGTGGTCGAACGTCATAGAATAAAAAGGCGCAAGCGTACATCATTGGCAACGCTGTCTCATTACTATTGCTGTCGTGGACTAGCTTTCTACTGGTCGGATGTAAAGAATCCTTTTGGTTCGAATGTTTAAATGTTTTCCCGCAAATCATGACTGGATCCGGCGAGATTCCTTTCTCTCCTGCTGCCTGCCACCCTGCACTCTTTATTTAATGCCATTTTTCATTTCAATCCTTTACCACCCGTTCGTCTGCATACTAATTGTGTGGGGAGCTCCTTTAAAAGATTTTCCTTCATTTTTTTCCTCCATTTTTGTTGTTGTTTCACGAGCTAAATTTTTCTTTTTTATTTCATCATGCACATATACTGGTCGTCGTCGTCGTCCTCGTCGTTGAATACACGGATTGTTGGTATCCTTGCGATGATGTTGAAGTTCGCTGCGCTGTGGTTTCAATGTATTATTACCTTTCTACGCGAGCGTGAGTAGAAGAGGGCGAATATTCTCAACATAAAATTATTGCGATAATTAAAAAAGCATACACACAGTCATACAGCAGTCATATAGCAAGTCATACGACGGAAAGCATGCACATGGATCTGCTAATGGTGGTGGTAGTTGTAGTTTTAAAGGACACTCCAGCGCATAATGTATTAAAGGATTAAAATGAATACAACCAGCCAGTCAGCCATCCAGCCATCTAGCCAACCAGCCAGCGGGCAACTGTTTGGGGAGCACTGTACGAGCATAATATGTGCGAAGTGCAGTCAATGAAAGCGCCCTTTTTTCCATGTTGCAGCGCCGGCAAGTTTTTATATTAATTTGCGGTCCTCGACGGCACGATTATTATTTCAAATGCGACGGGATAGTTTGATTGAAGTCAATCGTAAAGGCTCTCCCTCCGGGAAGCCGGAGTAGGTTTCCTTTTGTAATGGGAGACTTCTGCGGGAGAATTGTGTATAGTATAATGATTTGAAAACACAATTTTCAAAGCCGTTAAACCATGAAAAGTATATATATCAGTTAGTTTGCCAGTGTGTATGTTATCAGGCCTATCTGGTTGTTTTAATTGCTTGTGAAAAGAGTGGCTGATTACTGATTAATTAGCCACAACCTAAAGCAAAAAATTTCTCACTGACTGAAGCACTCACAGGCAATGTTTTAGTGCTACAGGTTCGAATGTAAATCCGGAAAGTAATTAAACCAAAATAGCCAGAGCTAATGGAATCTATTGTACTTGAAACGAAAATTTCATATTCTCTGATGTAAGTGGCTTAACCACATCAAAAAGGACGTAAAACTCAGACAATAATAAAAGGTTACGATTACGAACCAAAGCTATGAGATTCAGTCCTTCAGCCCCTTCCTTAAAGTGTTTATTATTAAAAATAGGAAAACGTAGTTTTTATAATGCTATGCTATGATATCTGGGATTAAAACACACATAGGTATGTGAGCCTTTGTATGGAAAACCATGCAAACTTTTCGGTTAATTCCAGGTCTATCTTTACCTGTGGAAAATTGAGTAAAAAGAAGGAATCAAATCATAGAACCCTGTGGCACCTTAATTCCTTAAAAAAGTGGCATTACATTCAAGGTATTTTAAGCTTTCCAAACAAACTTTTTTGTTATTTTTATTTTGTTATTTAGTATCAAAATATTACAAAAAAACCAATGCTACAAAATATTCCAACAATTTAAAACAAATAATTATTAGAATCATTCTTACTTTGGGTGGATACATGCTAAGTTGGCTTAGGTCCCCCTTGTCTGAATTCATAGCGGAGCCTAGGTAGAAAAAGTCCTTAACTGCCTCAAAGTTGTATTTGTCAAAGGTGACGTCCTGTCCAAGACGTCGGTGTTGAGTGTCCTTTTTGCTTGACAGAATGTATTTAGTCTTGCCCTCAATGACCGCTTAACCCATTTTCGCTGCTTCCGTCTCAATACTTGCACAGGCGCCACTGACATCACGCTGCTTTCTTCCAATTATGTCAATATCATCGGCGTATGCGAGTTATTGCACGGACTGTTGAAAGGTTGTGTCTCTTGTGTTTGCGCGTGAGTTGTGCACTATTCTTTTAAGTATGATGTTAAAAAAATCGCATGACAGCGCAGCGCCTTGTCAAAATTCTTTTATGACATCTAACGCCTCGTTGAGATCTTTACCGATCTTGATGAAGCAGGGTGCATTATCTATCATCATCCTGCACAGACGGACGAGTTTGGCAGGGATGCCAAAAATAGACATTGCTCTGTATAGCTCGTCTCTAGATGCTGTCATATGCGGCCTTAAAATCAATAAATATGTGGTGTGTATCGATCTGAAACTCATGGGTTTTCACCAAGATCTGCCGTGTGTGAATATTTGGTTCATGGTGGACTTTCCTTGCCTTAAATCACACTGATATGGGCCTACTAGGTTGATGGCGAACGGGTTCAGAAGTTCACACAATGCGGCAGATAATATCTTATATGCGATGTTAAGAAGACTAATGCCTCTTTAGTTGGCGCAGCTCAGAGGGTCTCAAAATAATGCTGAGGTTCCATTTATCGGGCATACTTTCGCCCGACTATATTTTAGAGATGAGTTGGTGTATGCTTCTTACTAAGTTATTGCTAAGAACCTATCTTAACTTCATCCAAGTCGGGTGGACGGAATTGTTGGTCTACATGGTTCAGGTTGAAAGTTTAATTTTGCCTGACAGCGGTATTTGTTTCATCATCGCCGTTATATAGTCTACAGAAATGATCTTTCAAAATCCTCAGCATCGACTGCGACTCTACTACGTTCCCTTGTTCGTCCCTACAGGCTACGGTTCGGAGCTTGTGCCCATAGCATGTTTTTTTTACATCTTGGCAAAACTTCCGAATCTAATTCCTAGAGTAGCATCTCTCAATT
Organism: Volucella inflata; assembly: GCA_928272305.1. Lineage (NCBI taxonomy): Eukaryota > Metazoa > Arthropoda > Insecta > Diptera > Syrphidae > Volucella > Volucella inflata. Next base: position 79,118,509 of record OV743718.1, read on the forward strand.
TCCTCGACCGCGCGCCTCTCATAGTTTTTCTTTTTTTCTCCTGATAAGCCGGTCTCATCTCTACTCTTGTGCTTATAGAGCTCGTGAGAAGCTCTAGTCTAGCAGCGCCTCATTGCGTGCGTTTTGCTTAGCTGAATGTATTTGCCGGCATTCGCCACCGAATCAGAGTTTTCATTGTCGAGTGAAACCCACCACATCAGAAGCGGCATCTCTGATGGCGTTTTGGCAGGGTTGCCACTGGTCTTCGATGCTTGATGCTGGCGGCAAAGGACCTCTTAAGAAATTACGGGAGACTCGATCGGAAAAGGATATGGCGATCTCTTGCAAAAGTAGTTGTCTGTAGTAGTAGGCTACAACAAGGTAGTGATTCGAGTCGATGTTTTATCCTCGGAACGTTCGAACATCCATAATGCTTGAGGAGTGTCTTGTATTTATCGCAATGTGGTCAATCTGGTTGACGGTTGATTAATCAGGGGATCTCCAAGTCTCCAACTCCATCGTGATGGGTGAACTACGTGCTAGTTACGACACTGTTCCTCCTCGCCGCAAAGTCGATTAGCCTAAATCCGCTATCGACGGTGGTGTCATGCAGGCTATGTCTTCCAAAGTGCCCTCTCTTCCTCTACATTAAAATCGCCGCGGACAATTTTGATGTCATAGCTAGGGCATTGCTCTTTTTGGTCTTGTGCAGCAGCTCATAAAAGGCTTCTTTGGTGTTGCCATCCTTCTCCTCTGTGGGGGAGCGCGCGCATATCAGGCAATGCACCTCGTGTTTTTTAGCATCACGCAAAATAAATGGATCAGTTTTGTCATCTCGAATTCGTCTATTGCTATGTGGAGTTGCAAACCTTGTTTTCTTTAACTTTCTAATAGCTTGGCTAACCTCTTCTACACTGGATGTTGAAACCGGTTCTTTATTGACTAGACGTTGCACTATCACTCTCTTTTCTCTATTAGGCGTATTTAGCACCTATTGGAAATGCTGTCAAATTCTTCTACTATTCCTTGCGCCTCAGTGACTTGGTTTCCATCGCCATTCCTGGGTTCCGGGCATGAAGTCAGCCGCCAGTTGCTTGATTTTCTTGTAAAACATCTGGATGTTGTTTCGATCGCGAGAGTCTTCAATTTATTTGAGGTGTAAGACTGCTCATTTCCTCTTCTTTTTAAACTGGATTTTCCCCTTTTTTGTCCACTGTTCTGGTTAGATACTCTTTCCTCGCTACTTTAGCCTTGCGCTGCAGTGCGTACAGAACGCCTTATGATTATCGTGAGTACCTGTCGTGGAGACTTAAACTCACGGGATGCCCATACATCCATGGGAGCAAGGGTACGCCTTGCCATCGCTTATTTGCTACAAATAAATTAATATCAAAGCGGAAATGTGTCGAGGGCACAAATCCACCCTTTGTATGAGTCGAGGCCCACCTAAAACCTCTTACTGATCTTAGGGTCTCAGCACCCAGCACTTATAGTCACTCCACTCCGGGTATTGAGCCCTAGCAGGGTCACCCTCCCTGCGATTTAGGTTTAAACCATAGCCACCGTGACGCTCCCACAAAGGGGCCTACCTCAACAAGTAAGGCCCGGACCGAAGTCCTGGGTGCTCCTAACTCCCACGGTATCGTGTTTTAAGTCCTGGTATGGACTACAGCCACTCAACAAGACCTATGACCGGGAGCTTGTTACTGGACAAATCATACCAACCATCAGAGGGGAAGGGTCTGATAATGTTTATGATAAGTCCAGTATTTACTCTGCCCCCGCTTTTTATTAGACAACGTCATTGAGGGGCGAAGCCTTGAAAATGGGGCGGAGGCCCTGCAGTGCGTACAATTGTGCATGCTCCATTCAGGCAAGTCGTGCATTCTTGAAGTAGCTTCGATATAGTAAAATGGTTTAGCTAGACTTTAAGTGCCAGCTGTATAAATGGAAATGCTTGACCCCTTCATCGATTCCTTACAATAAAGTTCATTGCTATTGAAATTTCGTATATCTCCGCTTTTTCTCTTGTGTCACACAACCGATGCACAGCATACAATTGGCCTTAATATATCCATGTCGTTCAAAGAATTTTGTTATTTAGTGAGTCATTTTCATTCATTCATTTAATATGCATTTTTATTTAATTAAATTCAATAACTCTTACATGCTAGACAAAAAAATGCTTAAAAATTAGCTTAATTAACTTAATATTATCTTATTCTAACTTACTGGCCCCATGCGGACACTCTAAGTTAAACCTAACAATTAAAATTTGTCTTTCGACGTTTCGTACATTTGATTTTGATGTTATTTTGTATTAAACAGAATTAAAACTAAGAAAATAAATTTGTTACAAAAACTTAGTAAATTGACTTTTTTTTTATCATCTTTTAAACTTAAAACTAAAGCTTAAAAACTACCTTAACACTATTCTTAATCTACTTAGGCTACTTAAGCTACTTAAAATTATCTTATCATTAAGGTATTATATTTTTTTGTGAGACGAAGTTACCCGAAGGTTACCCATCTTTTTGTTGTTTTATATATATTTTTTTTGTATTTTTGTTTTTTGTATATATATATATACAATATATATATATATATATACATTTTTATTTTTTATTTATTTTTTTTTATTTTTTTTTCCCTTAAAACTATCCTATTCCTACCTTAATCTATGTAAGTCGGCCATGGCTAGAAAATTAGGCTGGCGACCCTGCTCCTTAACGAAGCTAACTAGTGCTAGAGGAATTCGACGACGTAGATTCCGCTCCTTCAACAAGCCACCAAAATTGTTGGTGCTGCCGAGCAACATCCCTCATATCGCGTTTCCCTACCGCCCTACTGAACCGGAGACGCTCCGCATTGCCGTGTGCGACGTCTCTATCGTAGTTAAGTCGCCTCTCCGCAGCTGTTCGAGCGACATGGAAGATTAACGGCACCGCTAATCTATCCTGGATCAGACCTTTCATGTCGAGGTAGAGGAACGCTTCTGGAGGAATAAAGCCGTCAAAGCGAACTCTCTCGTGATACATATAATTGGGGTAGTAAGCCCCAGAGATCAGGTTATTTGACGAAGTCATTGCTCTTGCAATGTGCCTTCGAATCAACTTAATAACAAAATTGTCCACTCTTATTAGGTTAGCCCTATTGTACAAGACCTCATTGCGATAGAATTTTATGTACTCAGACTCTGGTGTTCTGTATAGGCGAAGACAAGCCCTAAGGCAAGCCCTCTCAAACACCCGAATCTTTTCCAAAAGACTTGCTCTCACGTTGAACCACACGGGACAACCAAATGTAAGCATAGGCCGAATAAGGGCCATGTAGCAGATCACCTTTACCCCCGCATCGAGTTGCCTGCTATAAAACAGTCTCTTTGTAAGGGCAAAAGCACCTTTGGCTCTGGCCAGAGCAACATCTATATGTTTGTTAAAATACAGATATTGATCTAGCCAGATCCCAAGGTATCTGACTACATTACGACAAACAAGTGGCTGCCCGTGTTGTCCCACGATCTGAAACTTTCGCCAATTCTTTCTGGTATCCGCAGAGGCCCCAGACAAAGGCGTCCTAAACAGAATGGTTTCCGACTTCTGAAAGTTGATCTTCAACTTCCAGTCGTCGCAATATTGTTTAATTTTATCGAAGTCACGTTGCAAAAGAATGTTTATAACCTCAATCTTTGGACCTGATCTGTACGCGATTAAGTCGTCTGCGTATGCTATGGCATGGTGAAGTGAACCTATCAGATCACTTGTGTAAATGTTGAAAAGGATTGGCGAATTAACCGCACCTTGTTGCAGACCGTTTTTAATGTTGAATGTACCAGTAGAAGTCACATCGCCATTTTTCACGATGAACTGTCTATCTGAAAGCATATTGAAAAGAATATACAGCAGTGGTTTACTAATGCCCAGTCTGTTCAACTTGTAGAAGAGTCCCTCTAACCATACGGTATCGAAGGCCTTCTCCAAGTCAATCAGGCAGGCACCCGTGCAGTGTTTCTTGGCTTTGTTCCATTGGATATCAGAAACCAGTTTAGACGCGGCATGAATAACATCATGCCCCGCCTTGAAACCGAATTGATTATCCGGAACTATATTTCTGTCCTCAACCCACTTAGTCAGGACTCTATTGATGACTTTTTCGAAAACCTTACTGATGTTTGGAAGGAGACTGATCGACCGGAGATTCGCCGGATTGGAGGTGTCTTTATCCCTTTTGGGGATGGGATGTACCACCGCAGTTTTCCAATGCGCTGGATAATGTGCATTATTCATTGCATTGTTAAACAGGGTGGTGTAAATGTCCACCGCTTCTAGTGGGAGATGTCGAAGCACAATGTTCGGTATTCCATCTGTTCCCACTGATTTCTTACTTCTAATTGTGTCGAAGATCGTGTGAAGGTCTTCCTTCGAAATGAATGGGGGTTGTTCCCTTTCATTGGCGATGACATTATTTGCCATATTCTCGTCACTGAACTGGGTGAAACCCGAGTTCTCGATTCGCCAGTTCATTATTTCATTTCGAAGGTAGAAATTGTGCACAAGGACTCGATTTTCCAGGTCGTGGCTCGGGCCAATGGTGTCATTCGCCTTGTACACTTCCTGGAAAGTCGCTCCTATAGCTTCGACCTTCTCCTGCGGATCCTCGATCACAAAGAAGTCGTCATCATCAATAGCCTCATTTGGATCTATGCCTGCTGTTGAGAGTATGCGTTCATTATCAGTCGTTCGGGCGATTTTTAGACATGAAAGGTCGTCTTGATCTTTCCTCCGAAATATTTTATTTATTTGCGGGAACATATTCGGGTTGCTGGTGTTTACAGCCCGAATTTTGTTGTTCCAATACAAATTTACAGAAGCCCTGTAATTTTCTTTTATTAATGTTTGGAGGTTTTTGATCGATGACTTTAATGTCAAAATCTCCGGGTTGTGTCTGTCAGTAAACTGTCTGTACAAGGTCTTCAGTCTTGAGAGTAGTCTACTTTTATGTCGGTGAAGTGCGTCAATAGTTGCGTTGCGGAATAAGTCTTCGTTGTCAGTGTGTTGATACCGAGGTATCGTTTTGTCCATAGTCCGTTTAATTGTCTCGTCCATTAGTTTTAGATACCTGTCAATCTCCTCGTTTGACAGATTTCTGTTTGACGGTGGGTAGAGCGAATTCGAGGAGAGTGCTCTAGTCAGTGTCCTGGAGAAGTGTGTCCAACGCACTCTACTATAGTTGTAGGAATGCCTTTGAATACACTCATCCAATTCCGCATTTTCGTTCGGAACGGTTATTTCGGTACTAAGACCGCAATGGTCACTGTCATACACAAAAGTGCGAAGACAGTTTACAGTTTGTTGGTTCGTACCTGTCAGTTGTATTCGTGTGTCGAACAACAGGAGATCCAAATAGGAGCCGTGTCTTGGAAACGACGGACTATCCGTCGCCTTTAGGCCGAGTCGGTACATCACACTGTGCTGACCCCACCAATTGAATAGCAGGTTCCCTCTAGTGTTTGGTGTATTATTTCCCCAATCGCTATGTTTGGCGTTGAAATCTCCGCCGATAATGAAGTAGTTTTCCTCCAATTCCAGTCTCAGAAATCGAAAAAGTGTCTCGAGCTCTGAGATGAATAGGGTGGATTGAGTAGCCTTAGATGCATAAACTGACACCATGTATAACCGCTTTCCACTACGGAGAGGGATATACATGATGCATGCTTCTAGCACCTGAAACTTACGTACTACACGACTGTATATTCTTTTAAAACGTATACCTTTTCTTACGAAGATTGCAACGCCTCCTCCTTGTATGGAGTTGGGTCGATTTCTTCGCATAATTTTGTACCTTTTGTGCCTCATTTTGTGTCTTTTGCTTAGCTTAGTTTCGCTAACCAAAAGCACATCAGGGGCTTGGTCTTTAAGCAACTTAAACAGTGTGGCTCTTCGCTCAATCCTAATCAGTGAATTAACATTCACTGCAAGGACCTTCAGGGTTTGCTCCGCCAAGTACGTACGCATTACGACTGGAGGTGCGTTAGGCTCGGCAGCAGCGCGTAGATTTGATCCACGCGCGCAGCTTGTTCAGTAATCTGACGTTGAAACTGAGCCATCTGCCCCTGGATAGAGAGCAAGATAGCTAGAATGTCAGTTGCCGGTTCCGGTGCTCTAGGCGCTGGAGCCTGAGAAGCAACCTTCGATTGCTGTGCCGTATTACCCCTACCTGCCGCCATTTGGGCGTAGGTAACTTGGGGAGTAACGGCTGGTGTTTGTATTTGAACTGGTGGTCGCTTAACTTCCACCTTTTGCTGCCGAGCCAGATTTACTCTTTTTATGTACTGGAATTTAGGACAACCCCGATAATTTGCGGTGTGTCCCGTATTCTTACATAAAACGCAAGAGAGTTGACTTTTTTCCGACGCTCCATCCACACCCAGAGGGCATTCTTCTGATTTGTGGTTCTTACCGCACTTGACGCATCGAGGCTGCATTTCGCAGTTCGACGCGGCGTGCCCGAACCTTTGGCAGCGAACACATTGCAAAATGTTATCGCTCCGTTTTACTTTTTCCCAGTGTACAACCTGGTAGTCTAGGACTTTTATACTCCTTAGACCATCCAGTTTGCTTTCGGGAGTAAGCTGAACCAGGAAGAACGGTAGTTTCCGTTTCTCCCTTTTGGCTCTGGCTGTGGTGAACGGCTTGACCCCTACGAACTTGAGCTCTTCGCACTCTTTCTCTTTGAGCAGTGCGAGGAGCTCCTCCGGATCAGTTGACGGTTCAATCCCCCTCAGCAGCATTGTTTGCAGCTTTTCCCCCTTCGGGGTGAAGGAGAAGAACTCCGTCGTCGAATCCTTTAACAAGCTTTTTATTTTATTATAGCGCTCCACTGTGTTGCAGTGGATCGCATGCCTATCATTACTTAATCTTTTGATAAAAAAATTATTGCCTATGGCCGACTTACACAGATCAATGGTTTCTTTTAATTCCAGTTTGTAAGTATTGATCGGGGGTATCCTTTGTTTAGCTCGTTGTTGTTGCTGTTGCTGTTGAAGTTGCTGCTTTCGCTGTTGTTGCTGCTGCTGTTGCTGTTGTTGTTGTTGCTGTTGTTGTTGTTTATGTTGTTGTTGTTGTTGTTTGTTATTTTGGTCAAATTGACTTTTTTGTTTTGGCTGCATTTGTTTGCTCGTTTCAATTTGTGCTGTTTTTTGTTGTTGGTGTACAGAATGACTCTTTTGTTGTTGTTTAGCCTCGCTGGTATTTTTTTGTTGCTGAGAGCTAAAGAGCTGTTGATGTTGCTCCTTCTCTCTTCTCGCCATTTGTTTGGCCTTTATTGTTTGTACTTTTTGTTGAAGCTCTTTAATGCTGTTGTTAAGAGCTTCAACCTCCTCCTCTTCGTCATCTGACTCAGAAGCAGCCAGAGATGCGAAGGTATTTTTATTCATAAAGTGGCCTTCTCCACCAACCGCCACGTATGGGTAATCATCTTTACCAGCTGCCGCCCTCTTTGTCGTTGTTGGCGCCTCTTCCCTTGCTCTACCCGGCAGCTTTTTGGTAGAGGTTGAAAGGGAAGGGGGCTTTGTTAAGTTTGGAGTTGGTTTCAACACCCTCCTCCTCTTAATCGTAATTACCGGTGTTGCTGTTTTTGTTGTTGTAATTGACGGTGTCTTCTTTTGAGCTGGCTTAACGGCCTGATTATCCGATGACATCGCGCCATCATCTAATCCCGCTATTGACATAGCGGACCGCTCGCTGCCACTCATCGTTCGATCACACTTTTTTTTTTTATTTTTTTTATTTTATACTGTTCTATTGTCTTTTTTTAAAAAAAAAAAACACTTGTAAAAATAAAATGGGAAAGTGGTTTTTTGGGGAGTCGAACCCACGACCACAGATTCCTCAGTTCACTGCCACTACCACCAGACTACCAAATGACTTGCTAAATTTGTCTCTAATACGGTTGTACACTTGATGTTTGGTTCACTATTTGAAACAAAACAAGCCGAAACAAGTCAATTCTCCGCGGAGATCGATGAACGACTGTATTTAGTGAGTCAATCAACATGCATTGTACCACTAGAGACTAGACATCAGCGTTTTGTTCACCAGAGCTGCTTTAGCGAAAAGAAACTACTGATTCGCCAACACTGTGACAGGCCAAGTAATACCCTCAATGTCAAAGAAAAAATTCCGCGCGCGTACTCCTTCTTGTCGAGTGTGCCTTCAATTTCATCTGCTTGATGTTGATGCAGTTCATAGATGATCGCAAAGCAGTTTTGTGACACGGAACTAGAAAATTTTCTCTTTGCTCTTTAACGTGATGGCCTCATCCCGCACCAAAAGCTGGTCACGAGCTGATTCTGATTTATCCATACACTCTTAATTTAGTGAAAACCATGAAGAATTGAAACCCTTCGCATTTCTTATGAAAGGTGAAGCAGGTTCTGTTCAGAACTACTTAAACTCTCTCTAATTTGAACACACTAACAAACTACTTACAATAATCTTACTGAGGCATAAACAACGATTTTTTACGAACAAGAATAACAGTCTAACCAAAAATGGCAATTCAATTCCAAAAGCATCCACCTCCAACAAAAGAGAACACCCTTACTTCGGACGATATTAAATCACTCATAATTAAAAGTAAATTCCTTGACAAAACCGCTATTTAACAATGCTGCCAAATGCTATAAATTAAGTTTATAACCTTCAGTCAAATTTAATTCCATCCTCGAATGATTCATCGGACCTATTTTCATCCAATTTGTCACACACAATTCGTTGTGCCTAATGATCAATATCTAAGTAAGCCATTCGTTTCGCATTTACTCACACACAACTGCCGATGAAATTGCGTATCTTTTCCTCTTCCCGATTCATAAATTTTTACAAAATCTACATTTTTCACTCATCGCTTATAATGACGATGCTATGAAGGAAAAATGACGAACAGAAAAAATATGAAAAAAAAATAAAAATAAAATAACATAGAAGTTTATTGCGAATCCATCGCAAAATTTTTATTGAATTATCCCTGCCAGCGATTAAACGTACGCCAAAGCATCAGAAGTAGAAGCAGAACCAGAACCAGAACAAGAAGTAGAAGTAGAAGTATCTTCCGTCATCGTAGCTCATTCTACCTAAAGCAAAAGACACAAATTGATTACGTACACACACGGGGAGAAGAAACTCAGCTCCGACAGGATCCTATCCATTTCCTCAATTTTTTTTCTCTATGGGATTTTTAATTTTTTTTTTTTTTTTTTTTTTTATATGCATGTTCCACCCCCTCTCGTTACCTATAAACCATCTGAATCTGAAGGCTTTTGACGCTTTGTGATGACACAAGGAGAGACAGAGTGAATGTGCTCGCTGTCGAAAATATCGTTCGCTACATTGAAGAGGCGAAATATATCGCTCATTATTCTTTGTATGTGCTCCGTTTTTCGCTCTTTATGAAATAAAGTTATGCATCAGCACGTTTGAAATTGTACACACACCCTGCGCTCCCTCTTCCGTATCCGATTGGTAGGTCGACTAACCACCCACTTTCATCACACTTCCATGTGGTGTTTTACATCATCATCCTGGCAGGAAGGTACAAGCGAGCAGGCAGGCAGGCAGTCTCGTGGGTGGTAAATGTGAAGTTGAGGCTGCAAAAAAAGACATAGGGGTGCTTTGTCAGGCCTTCTTATGTGTGTTTCTTCCTCTTCCTGATCTCCGCCCTCCTTTTGTTTAAAGCCGTTGTTCAGTTGTTTTTCAGAGAGTTTTCCCTTTTTTCGCTCCTCCATTCGTTCGTGTGTTCTGTTTTTGCCTCTCCTTCGTTTCATTATTATTATTTGTCCCATGACATTCACATACTTTACTTTGCTACATATTTAAACACTTTGGCGTGTTTTTTTTTTTTTTGTTTCTGTTATTTCTACACCCCCTTTTGGGTACCGGCTTTGCATGTGTTTGCTGTAGTGATAGATTCACATATACCTAAACCGGCTCCAACACACAAGTGTCCTTAAAGTAAATATGAGAGATGTACAGAACGGAAAAATCTGTTATATGCCCCAACGTTACCACATGACTGCACATGACAAAGAAATTCTACGCTAAAGGCTTAGGTTGTAAAAGCCAGTACCAGTAGCAAAAGCATTGGCAGTACTCGTAGTAGCAGTAGGATATGTGCTTTCCCAAGGCGAAATTCTACACTCTAAGCCTGCTTCTGCCTACCTCTGTCGGCTTCTGTCTGTTCTACTATAGCTTTCATCCCCTTCGACAACCTCTGACTGCTTCTGACTGGTTGCCAGCATGCCACTCTAAGCTCATCGCACTTTTGATTTTGCTTTACATTAAAAAAAAAATAAGTAAAGGACAAAAAATGTAAACATCAACACACAACTAATATACGTGTACACACGTATCTAGCATTCCAGTACACTCATCCGCAGATAGTGATCTACTTCTCAAAGGAGAATGAGGCACCTGGGTGTCCCTCAACTCGGTTATCAGCCTCATCTCGTTTAGGGGGTAGCATGCCTTCCACTGGGGATGAATCATGAGGATGATAAAAAGGAGGCAAAAAATATAATTTAACGCTGCATAAATTTATACGAGCAGATTGAGGACGGCAGGAAATTCTGTATATTCCCTGATTTACTCAAAATCGGGGTTTGGACTCAAAAGTGTGCTCCACACCAAATAGTGTATTCATCAATCCGTTCGCCAATGATTGAGATGATGCTGTGCCGAAATATTGGAAATATACTTCAACTCTAATATTATGGCCAATCCACCATCAACACAACCACTACCACCTTCTTTATGGAAAGACCCGTTTGAGACGATATCCAGCGATGATGGTTATGCTGATGATGGACGGCATTCCGATTTTCATTTCGTACTTCTTCTCCGTTCAAGTTTGTGCTTCGAAGTGCGGTTAGCCTCGTATCATATGCCCTTGAATAATTTCAAATTCTACATTCCACACAAATACTCGTACCTAACAGTTTTTCCTTATATTTGGCAATAGATCGAGGAAAAGCAATAAACTTTGAATTCGTAGATACAACTATTGGTAATGAGTTTTCTTTTTATGACTAAATGAAGTGTGACGTTGTTCTATTCAATTTATGAGCCAAAACGTGGTTTACTGATTTCGATATGAAAGGAAGAGTTTTTCGAATTTATCTCTAAACAGGATGAGAATGACTTAAAAGGCAGGATTTGTGACTGAGAGGATTTATCTGTGGGGAGCACGTAGACCACGTATTTGAACAGAGTAGAACCCAGAATAACAAAATCAAACTATCAACTGTTAAGCTAATGGTCGATTCGTACGAGTGTATCGCTGAAATCGACTCCTCGAGAAAGGAAAACAATCCAGAATCCTCTATATTTTTTTGATTTTTCTTTTACTACGAGTATTTTAAAATGTATTTCCGATGCACACGAACAGAAGAAACTTGTTAAAGTTTTTTTTTTTCTAAGAGTGAGTCTTTAGTTCAAACAGAATAATCTATTGGAGTAATAAGGACATAACATTCAACCATTAATCGCACTAACCCTGGCGCTAGAAATAGTATTCAACATCCAAAATTGAAAGCGGATGAAACCCCAGAAACCTGGGTATCCCATGAATGCTATATTATCGTATGTAGAGCAACGAAGTAGTTAAGAGACTTCCATAAAAATTCTTCTTTAAGCTCAGCGATAACTTTTGTGTGTGAAACATGACAAACAAACATAAATGCCATAAGACATGGTTCCGCCTTTAACGCTCTTCTTAGTCTTTATTAATGATCTCTTATTTGATACTTCGAATCCAAAATATTGCTTTGCTGACGATAATACTATCTGCTTTCCATAATCGTTCCCGGATTCACGTTCTTGCTCTTCGACTGTAGGGGAACGTATGTCAATGACAACATTAGTTGGAATGACCACATATTCGATATCGCCAAAAATACTGCGAAATTTCGAGGTATCCTAAAACGATAAAATAAATATTTTACCCCCCCTAATCTGGCCTCAATATTTAAGGCATTCTTCCACAGAAAATTGGAATACAATGCTTACATCTGGTCAGGTACTCTAAAGAGCTCTTTCCGCTTGCTAGACAGGATTGCAGAGTCAATTGATATGCTTAAACAACGAAGTGGCGGCTCCTGTTTCAACTTGATATATCGCTATTTTCCCCACCGAAACCGCCACAAGTATTCCGCTGCCCCTTCAAACCTTCAACCGTACTATGAAATATCGTGATTCGTATCTAAACCGTACAACTTAGTGGCTGGCTGTGGCTCAAGTATTAGTGAAGTGGCTTTCTTATCGGGAGGTACAGTGTTCGAATCCCAGCCATGCCAAAAACGCTTGCATTTTTTTCAGTCAACAAAAATCAAGTAACATGTGGTGTTGACTAGAATATGATAACAAGCTAGCTCTCACTAACCATTTTAAACCATTTTAGTCTCCCCAATTAATATTGGATGTCACCCATGGAGCAAAGTAACCCCTGAGCCCAAACATTTTTCTTCTCTCTCTGTCCGTGGTCGTTGCTTAAGTGTATTGACTTCCCAATCGGAGGGTTCCGTGTTCAATCTCAACGGTGACCGAAGGCACTGTTTTTTTCAGGCAACCAAAATCATGTGAGATGAGTGGTTGGCCAAAATACAACAACAACAAGTCAGTTTACACTAATGATCAGTCTCCCCATTAAATGTAAGATGCCATCCATGGAGCGAAATAACCGCTGAGCCCAAAGATCTTTCTCCCTCTCTCTATCCCATTTTCCTTAACACTCACGTGTTAAGTTCTTTAAGAATAAAAAAATAAAAAATTGTTTGCAAAAATCTTAACACGTGCTTAACACGACACACTTGAGTGTTGTGTTCTATATAAAAAGAAAAGAAAAAAGACAAATGGAATATCTTGCCGAGCTCTCTATTCTCTAGTCATTATAACCCGCGAACATTCAAAACCAACGTACGCACATTAGTACACATCTTTCTTCCCTCCCTAAATTTCCTACGCCTGAACCTGTGTGCAAACATTTTAAGATAAATATCTACACCACCGATCCATACTCATCATATTTTTATAGATTTTTACACTTGCTGTACTCGCAAGCCAAACCAGAGAAATAATTTTCAGACTTTTACTTCATTGCCAGAACACATCGAGGTGTCATTGATACCAACTATACCTTTGCATTAATAAGGAATATCTCGAACCTGCGTATAACTCTAATATCTCACCAGAAAGCAAACGATGAACTACACTTTTAAATTGCTGTTTGTTTGGCCTAAAAGGACCTTGGAAAGACTTTCACGACCCTGTCATACATTAGCATTGACGAGCTTTGAAAAAGGAAATATGGGGTTTCCAATAGGGACTTGACAACTTTGAATTTAATTTGTGAACGCACTCTTTCAGTATTCATCAAACTTTCACTCTCAATTTATTCAGTACTCTAAACATTTTCATCATGGTAAAGTGCACGAACGAGCAACGTCTGCAAATTATAAAAATTTTCTAACGAAATTCGGAGTCGGTGACTGCGTTAATAGATTTTATAGAGAGAGAGTTAGAGCGTTAATTCCAATTTTCGGTCGTAATTCTCGCCCTAGTAGACAGGCAATACGAGTTTAGTGCAAAAATTTGAGTCTATATATTCGTTGTGTGATGTTGCCGTGTCAGTGAGACAACGGGTTGGTCGATGTGTCGAAAACATCGCTGCCGTCCAGGCGTCCGTAGCAAACGATCAAAATCAGTCAATTCCATGGCGTTCTCAAGAATTGGGCATCGCTCAGACCACATCATGGCGTATTTTGCGTAAGGATCATGGCTTACACCCATACAAAATCAAGCTGACTCAAGAATTGAAGCCTATGGACCATTTGAAGCGACGTACGTTCTCCGATTGGGTTCGGGAGAAGTTGCGCCAAGATGGTGAATTTCATCGCAAAATCATCTTCAGTGACGAGGCTCATTTTTGGCTCAGTCGATTGGCCGCCTCGTTCATGCGATTTAACGCCGCTTGTGGGGCTATGTTAAGTCATTGGTTTATGCCAACAAGCCGAAGACGTTGGCTGAAATAGCGGCCGAAATGTGTGGCCGAGTCGTTGAAAATTGGGTCCAACGAATCGACCGCTGCAAACGTGCCCGCGGTGGCCATATGAACGAACTCGAGTTCCATTCATAAATGTTTTGATTGTACTTCAAGCCGATAATAAAGTTTTTGAAATATCTCAAATGGTTTGCGGTTTATTTAAAAAAAAAGTTGTCAAATCCTTATTGGAAAACTCTTTATAATAGAAAATTCTGCTTGCTGTACAGCAAAATCTACCTAAATTTAGATTTTTCAATTCTAACCTTTAGGGACAACTTGATAAAAGAAGACATTGACTTAAGCGACGGAACTAAAGGCAGTAGCACAAAGACTGCATTCATTTTATAAAATTTCAAAGAACGCAAATATTGTTCCGTTTATATGTGACGCATAAATATCGCAAATATACGGAAATTGATACGTCCTGCATTGATTCCAAATCGAATTCCAGGTCTTGCTATGTGACGGTCTTACCATGTTGTAATAAGATTTTGCAAGGACGTCATCTAGCTTAATCTACTTCATTAAAGTATTACGAAATGTTGATACCGATCTCTCCTAAGTCGATGAACGAGTATAGTTATTGTTTCAATTATCAGTTTCAACAACAAATGTTTATTAAACTCAAATTAAAGGAAAGGCCTTTCTAGGGAAAACTTCCTGCAGATTAAAATAATAAATAAATTGTAATATCGAATAGCCCACATCATGTCCTTCACCAAAAATATGTTTTCAGTAATATCCTGACAGCAAATCCTAGTCCTACAGCTAATTATTACTCCCAAAACACATATAAGCTGCTGTAGTTCTTAAACATGTAACGTCACCACGTGCCTATTAAGAAGCCCTATTTTCCCAGAAAGAACAAATACTTTAAACTACCATCCTCATGTTAGGTCACATTGTTTCCAGCTTATGAGCCATGAATATTTGAAATTTCACAATAATCCCCTTTAATACATGTAATCTCGTTGTTTGTGGTTTTAGTAATTTATGTAGTGGCTTTTCTAATCTTTGTCCAAACCATTGATAAGATCTAACTAAAAAAAAGAAACCAATTAAAACGTGATTTACTATCTACCACCCACCATTCAACATTTAGTAGTACTGCCCTGCCCACCCACAACTTGACAGCCGTTGCTCATGTTTAACTTATTAGCGTGAGTAAACATAAATTAGGTTCTTCGTTGTAGTAAATTGATTAAAACACAAAAGCTTCAACATCAACATACTCGTACTCGTACTCGTACTCGTATCCCATTACAATTAATCAACAAAACCCCAATAAACCAAAGGATCAGCATATTTCAGTATCTTCATGGCTATGCCACCACAATCAACCCCCTGTTGTTTATTAGTATCTACTGTTACTACTGCTGCTGCTGCTGTTGATGCTGTTGCTACTGTTCGAATCTAATCACATATGTTACGCTCTGCCACGAGTAGCGTAATAAATGTCTTCCATAAAATACGAAAATTTGATAAGACACCACCCAAGGGATTAATATCCTTGCGTATATCCTTAACCCTCAACGGTACAACATTTTATCACCAAAACATTTTCAAAATTCCTTCACTTCAAAATATACCATAGTCGTACACTCCAAACATGTACTATACATATCCATACGAGTTAAACGAAGGCAACATTAAATGAAAACCCCTAATGAGAGTAGTATATCCCTATTCTATGAAAGGGATACGGATACACCAGCTTCTGTGTTGGCGGTAGTATTTGATATAACAAGTATTGTAGAACTGGAAGGTTCATAATCACCTAGATCCCCTGCATCATTACTCATTTGAAATCTTACACGCACACGAATGACGGAAGTCACCACCCAATGATAACAAACCAAGGACTTGCCTTTCACTAATTTTAATAATACTTATACATTCTGGCATTGGTAATAAAAGCCATTTGTGCAGTTCGTAGTTTCGTTACCCATTTTTAATCGGAGCACCCGCTTCTAGAACTCACTAGAGATATGGATACACCGGTCTTGCACAAGTTTCATGGACGAGTAAAAGTACTCCTACACATGTGTTACACAATAGAACTTGGGAGAGCTCCTCACATATGACCGCAGCACAATTATGTATTTGCAAAATTGAAACAAAGGGGGTAATGTTATTGTAGGAACAACTGCTAGTTGGTAGCCAAGTTGC
This sequence comes from Volucella inflata, assembly GCA_928272305.1. NCBI lineage: Eukaryota > Metazoa > Arthropoda > Insecta > Diptera > Syrphidae > Volucella > Volucella inflata. Next base: position 79,134,751 of record OV743718.1, read on the forward strand.
ACGATTTTAATTGAAGACGTTGATTGTTTTGTAGTTGGAAAGCAAGCGTCATCACCTTTCTAAAGACCAGAGACAGGTGAGTCAAGACAATGTAGGGAATTGACCTTTAACTCTCTTCAACTCAGAACAGTGAATGAATTGTTCTAAAAGAAAACGATTGCATCAGAACGAAAGACTGCTAATTGCACAACAAAGAGGGGTTCCAAACAGAGCACACAGATTTCTTGTAAAGTTAAAACGAAAGCCCTGATGAAATAATACACTGGTATTACTCGTAGACCGCAAATAACTTCGAGTGCTATTCTCTCTCGTGAACAGATATGGATGGTCTTACATTTAGAAAGATGTACATAAATATTTTTAATGCCAATGGAACATGCAAAAAGTCGTTCAACTCCCAATAGATTCAGCAGAAACAGTAGAACAAAAAGTCAAAATGGAAAAATTCATGCGTCGGAATAAGCGAGATATTATCCAAAAATACAAAAAGAACTTATCAAGCGACACAATAGTTAAGGGGGTATTCTAGTCTATAAATTTAAGAAAATCGAGTTCAATAGCATACCTTCAAAAGGATTTTACAAAATACCAGTTATTTACCGAGTTACAGCGATTTTGGTACCATACTATTATATGAGTAAAAATGCCTGAAACTTTACTCAAAACCGCGTTTATTCTTCAAACTCCTTTCATCAAACTGGCGGACATGATACCTCAAGTTTTACTGAACCGATTCATAAAATTTTGTGTGAACCTTTTCTAACATCCCTTTATGTTGCTTAGTAGATTTAAGTCAAAAATGTTATTTTAACTATTTTTTTGAAACTGCTAAAAAAATACGTGAAATTTTTTTTTTCAAACGGCCGTCATTTTGTGAATGAAATTGCTTTGACTTCCCCGAGGTAGGAGCAATAGCGATGTCTTTACTGATGAAATCGAATCTTTTAAATAAATTAAAATGTGGACAACCTATGCCGAATCAATGGAGAAGTAGCTTATTGGTTCCATTATACAAAGGAAAAGGCGACACTCGAGAATGCAACAACTACCGTTCAATCAAGCTTATGTCACACACAATGAAAATCGTCGAAAGAGTCTTAAACGAACGTCTTCGGCAAATAATAAAGCTCGATAATAGCCAGTGTGGACTTGTTGAAGGAAGATCGACGGTGGACGCTATCCAAAGCCTACGAATAATAATGAAAAAGCACCGAGATTCGTCTAAGGATTTACACATGGTATTTATCGACCTCGAGAAAGCATTCGATCGAGTGCCTAGGGATCTCATATGGGCCGCGCTGAGGTCTCAAAACGTACCAGAAACGTATGTTAATAAAAAACATGTACGGAAAGGTGAAAACTGCGGTTAAAAGCTCTGCTGGACTAACGAGAGAATTTCCAGTTAATGTCGGAGTGCACCAAGGAAGCGTGCTTAGCCCTTTCCTCTTTAGCGTAGTATTCGACTATCTTTTAAAAGACTGCATGCGCGAAGCAAATGTAACGCCGATTCTCTTCGCTGACGACGCAGTTATACTAAGCGATAATGTCGAAGATTTGCAGAATGCCTTAGATTCATGGAAAAATGCGCTAGAGAGAAACGGGTTTGAAATAAGTCGTTCAAAAACTTAGCATTTGACGTGCCCATTTGCGCATCCGTTGCGACCTGTTCCTCATATAATGTTAGACGAAATAGTCCTTCCGAAAAGCACTATCTTTAACAGCTTGAGGCGAATAGAATAAGCTGGTATTGCCACGTTCCAAGAAGATCTGCTAAAAATCCGGTTAAAAAGGCACTATCAACTACCGTCACTCCAACTGTAAGAAAACGAGGTCGGAAAAAGAATTCCTGCATTTTTCAGATGGCAAATGCGCAACAACGCCTGGAGCTAACCACTGAAGCGATCCAGAACCGAGCAGTATGTAGACGCGTTCTGCGGTCTGCGACATATTTAGGCCAACCCCATAAGCGATGCAGTAAAAATGGAAAACTCGTTACGCATAAGTTCGTATAGCGAGGAAAGGGTTAATAAAAGGATAAGAAGAAGAAGGGCTGAAACTTATCCCTTTATTTTGGACCGGCCTACTTTAACAGCCGATAACTTTTCTAGATTTTAGTTTTTTTTTTCTAATTTTTTACGTACTCTTAAAATATAAATAAACGAAAAAAAAATGAATACTAAACATATTCGTTGGTTTTTTTTTACAGAGCTCGTGCCTTTAGAATATAGGACGACCTGCACAGTGAAAAAAATTACAATTCAAAAAAGGGGGATCCTTAGCTTTTCTCAAACAAAAATAGGAAGGAATCCTCGAAGCAAATAAAGCTGTAGGTGTAGTAATTAACCTTAAAAGTGAGAAGTTCAAAGAGAGAAAAAGATGAGAAAAGAATTTAGAGCCACCCTTGGCGCTGCAATATTCTGTATACTGCTGAACGAGTCTAGAACGCTGTTATCAATGAGACTTGACTCCAGCGATATCGACGCCGTATATGATACCACTGCATCTGGTACGTTTTCAATTTCCGAAGTAGAAGCAACAAGGTTGATTTAAGCACAAAAACGAAACAAAGGGGAATGCTTTGATAAAGAGAATATTAGGCAGATATCCACATCTCTGGATGGACAGATTTACATTAGAGGTAGAAAACCACGTTTTTTTCCATAATACTAAAGAAATCAAGAAAAAAATCACTATTGCCTACCACTGTTAGCTATGCAATATTCTGGTGTAGTCTTGGACCTTATCTCCTGTCGTATTGTACACAGCAAAAGGCGCCGACGATTTTTTCAATGGCATATATGTTATATTAGGGTGACCACAAGAAATGGATTTTCGAAAATGAGTCGGGGGAACCCCATAAAATGATAAGCCTTTGCAGATTTTTAGTTAGCCAAAATTTGAGCTCGGTTTGATAACGGTAAATCGTGCCGACTCTCGCTCAAAGTTTCAAAAATCGCAATCGAAGGAAAAAATAACTCTAGCTCCCGAACTACTGACCCAATTCTCACTATTTATGTATTAAATAAAAGGTAAGACTTTTGTTAACAACGCTCAATATAAATGTTATAAAATAATTTGCGTTTAAACAAATAACAAAATTTCTTTAATAACATGTTTTACATAATTGATACCTTATTATAAATGATATAAATATATAAAAAAAAATAATCTAATCCAGAGATTTACATAAAGTGGCTTTTGAAACATTGGGATACAATTTTCGGCACTCACTGACTACTTGGAGGACATATTGCTTTTGATCTTCATCTTTTGTTAAGAGGTCATTAAAATCAGTTATTAATTTTACTCCTCGTTCTGCCAAATCATTTACGACTTTAAGTGATCGAACTATTCTCAAACCTTCTTTAAAAGTTTTCAGCCCAAACATTTGGAGGTTCTTTCAAAAAATCTGCAATTATTTTTAAGCGGTTTAATGTCTCTTTGTTGACAATGTTTTTTAATCCAGCTGCGGCAAATTGTTCAAGTTGGTGTTTCTGAAGCTTTGGATTTGGAATTCGATTGTTTTCTGCCTCATTGCTTGTCACAAGTCTGTTGGCCATTTCTGATTTTTCCAAGCCATACCTTCTGGTTCCATCATAGTCAAGGCATCTTGATGGGCTACGTCAAAGAGATCGTCCATTTTTAAGGCAAATTCTTTGATTTTGTTTTTTATGCTTTCAAGGGTTTTATTTTTATTTCGTTGGTGATTTCTCCACTCATTATAAAGCTTCTCCAGTTTTATAATTGCATCTTTTTCATATTTTGATGGAATTCTAGCTTTTACTAAGCATATAAATAGTGAGAATGGGACAGGCTGTTTGGGAGCAAGAGCTTATTTACATCGCAAAACAGAAAAAAAAGGAAATTTTAGAAACTTTGAGCGAGAGTCGGCACCATTTAGCGTTATCCAATCGATCTCAAAATTGTGGCTATTTTAAAATCTGAAAAGTCTAATCATTTTATGCGGTTCCCCCGTAAAAAAATCATAAAAAAAAAATTTTCCTAGAGCGTTGCGGTCACCCTAATGTTATATACATGACAGAACGGGCTTATAGACAAAAGTTTTGACTTTCTGGTATTAAGCAATATGTTTCTTCGTGCGCAATATTTTCGGCGTAGTAGTTAGCAAACTCAAACATTTTGATGAGCCACAGACATATAGAATGCAAAGGCCCTTCGATTGATGGACGAAAAAGTAAATTGAATCTACAATAACTAACCAAAGTAAGGCATATTGTTCAAAAACAGACCACTTAACTATTTGGATGGTATCACTCTGATGTTACTTATATACAACTATCAATACCATGATCATGATGACAATCATTAAAGCCAAATTGTAAAAAATCAGCGATCTTATGTTGAAAACACTTATTTCACCCTAGCAACCCTACTGCTCTCTAACAATATGGTACGAGTATTATGGTTTTTTTTGTAGATTTTTGAATGGGAATTGCATTAAATGTCAAATTAGCTGTGACATTGAGCTATCAGGTTTTCTTCATTTCCGGTACAGTTTGCCATTTCGTCATGGAAAGATTGATTAGAATTTTAATTCGAATTATTGACAAATTTCAAATTCAATTCACGCTATTGAATACCCAAATACCAACAAAAACCGTGCATTCGGAGGAAAATTTCGCCGTCAAAGCAAAGCATAAGCTACTGTTAAAAACACTGGCATAATACGACGATCAACGATTATTTATTCCCAAGTTTGCTTGACATGTGGAAGACCTGTGGCTCAAACAAAATCGTGCTCCAGTACTAACTTTAGGAAGCTATATCTGTCAAACCAATTGTCAAATTAAAAACTATCAGTCTCATTTTTATTTCAAGTTTATCGATCCAAGGTCGTTCACAACAACTATATGAGATGTATAAGAAGAGTGTGTATTGAAGAAAATTGTGCCCGGTCAGGAGATTGTTAAAGAAAATTCAATTCAATCAATTCGACGTCGTTTACAATAGCTTGGTCTTTATTCATGCTCCGGAAATTGTACGAAAAAATTGTGGTTTAAAAGCTTAAAAAATTCAGCTTACATAAAAATTGAAGAATTTGCGTCGAAATTTCGGTGCGTGTGGCCAAGACCATGTGGCATTGGATCTGCTGTTTGTGCTCAGCGATAAGGCCCATTTGGAACTATATATCTATTGGTATATCAATAAGTCAAATTGTCACATTTCGAGCGAAGATAATCCACATAAGATTATCGAAACGTCGTTATATCCTAAAACAATAACATTTGGAGTCAAAGAACCATATTTTTTTCAAATATGAAGCTCATGAGCGAGTTACGAGTACGGTCAAGGTTGTTTGCTACAGTCCCATACTTTATGACTTTTTCGTTTCCCAATAGAATGATTTCAGAATAGAAGAGATGTGGTTTCAGCAAGATGGCGCTACTTACCAAACATAAAACAAAAAAATCAACTTATTAAAGAAAAAATACTTAAACAGAATATCAGCACTAAAAGTAGAAAAAATAAGAAAAGAGAACCAGTTGCGGTGTGAAGATGGGATCATTGGGTCGACCAAATTTGCAGCAAATCTTTTCTACAGTATATATTTAAATATCGCTCTCTTAATTTTGTTCAGTTTACTAACAAAAAGAACACCAGGACACCAAAATACTTAATTAAATTATGTGATGCAAAATTCACAATTTTTCAGTTCCAAGACAAGCGGAGTGCAGCGCTATCTAAGAAAGAAAACAAAGTAGACTCTGTTCTTAATCCTGCCAATAATATACGTACAAGCATGTAGGCTTTTCATCTACAATAGATCTGAATGAAATCTTGTGGTACCACTCTTAGAAATTTGAAAAGAAAAGGAATCATTGGCAGTATACTGGGTAGAGCTAGACCTAGAATTCATGAGATGTAAAGAAAAATTATTTTTATTAGAAAGACATGTATTCAGAGCACAAACTGGCTCTATGGGGGTTTTTTAATACAATAAAAAGGAAATCAACATCACCTCTGATGCGATGCACAGGAAAACAACGAGTTATCTCACAGCCCTAAACGTAAATATCTACACACAACAAACTCATCACGTTGTGGGGAGCACAAAAACGAAATTTCAATTTCACATCAGTCAATCGAAAAAACGTATTAAATGCATTTTTACAAAAAAAAAATTTTAAAAAATCAAAAAGCACTCAAAAACTTCACTTTAATTTAAAAGCTCGTAAATTTTTTTCGTTTGATTTTTATTTTATTTTATGAACGTTAATTCTGTTAACCTGTAAATTATTTTTAAATTCAATATTCCGATGCCATTAATTAAAATTCAATCGTTCACCCACTCGTTATCTCCGCATGCCCCAATAGGACCATGGAGTAGAACCCATTCCAGCACTCTACTGCAATCAGATATAACTTTAAAATGTATCCAGTGACAGGTGCATTGGATGGCATATAGCCACCCAATCGGATATCTTCCATCACCCTCTTAATCCATCCAAAGTACGTAAAAAGGAAAACGGAAAACCCTACGGATCTATATTGACAAACATTTTGATCCCCTGGAACAGAGCCAGAATTCTTAATTGAACCAGGTGAGACAGACTCGTAAAATTAAAAAAAAAAAAAGAAGAAAAAAACCCAAAAATAATAATAAAATTAATAATGAATAAATACACGCATTTCATCGTCGATCCGCATGCACAGGGCGACCTGCACCTCGGCGGCCCACAAAAACATTTTCATCCTTCACCTGTGCCCCTATATTTAATTCAACAAGCATTCAATGAGTACGTGTTCACCCTCTGGCCGAAAAATAAAAGGAACCCAGTCTCATTCAACACCAAATTTCCCCCGCTCTCAAGTTACTCAGTAATTACGTGGGAAAGTCTGTACCACAGGACCACCACCTACTACCCCTGAGAAGCGACCCCGTCAATGAATATGAAATGGAAGAGCAGCAGGATAAATCCAAAAAAAGACATAAAATAGATCCGGTGGATTGTATTTATTGAAGCGTTTGATTAACCTGGAACGGCGTTGTTGTTTTTTTTTTATTTACTTTACCTCCCTGCCTCCCTCCCGAGAATCTCAACCGCTTTTCATTTTAATTTTTCAGGGCGATTTACAAAGGATGATATGAAATGAATTAAAAAACCAAAAAAAAAATCCAAGGAAAAAATGGGTCGCAGAATTATTAGCCTGCGCGGCAAGGATATCAATCGATTTGCACATACAAATACGAAATACGACTACATACCTGACTACCTATACAAAAAATAAAATTTTCACACGTTCAATAATTCTTTTTCAATTTTCGTATTGAACAAGCCAGTCGAAATTTCGAGTGCATAACACAGTTTATTACACTTTTTCTGGTTTATCTCGATGACAACAGAGATGGCAATCAATGAAAATGTCATCGAAGCGCAATGTTTTGACATCTTTTATAAAACATGACAGCGGCTGTCATTTACATAATTTTACATTTGCGAATTGTGAAGAGTACACTCTTATTATTGTAAAATTAAATTTTAATTATAATAAGTGCAACATATGCTGCAGTCAATGCGGAAAAAGAATGACTTTTTGAAACATCCGACCTAGGTTTGGCCTGTAACAGTTGCTGAAAGATTTGGTTATGCAAAACAGTATTTATCAGAAATTAGGCTTCATTATTTTAAGAACTAAAAACATAAAATTCCATCCTGACCTCAACTATAGGCCTTTGGCTTAAGGATGAGATTGATCTTCTCACTGTCGTAAGAATTTCTTAGGAAAGTCAACTCTGGACAATTTACAAGTACGATTCCGTGAATTCTAATTCTTAATGTGTGTTGCGCCTGCATTTCGAATCTAAATCGACTCCGATACGACATAATCCACTTATTTGTATCACATCTCCATTAGATACCCAAACAAGTTTAAGATACCTGTTCTACGAGAGCCAGAGCTGCCATAACCGAATAGATCAGCAAAAACTTTGATTCGGTGAGGGGCTATCGTGTCTTACCTGCTAAAATGTGAACATTAATCGCATGCTCGCAAAAGATAATTGCAAACGTTTTAGGCAGCAGTTTCACTTATCGCATAGATATTTAAGATTTTAGTAAAATTATAGTGTCGTGTTAGCGTCGTTTGTAATCTATCCAAAATCGATTTTACCAACTGATAGCAACTTTCCTTTCTTTTAGAAGAGTCAAGACCCTTAAATTCGTCCAAGATAGATTTTTCGGCTGCGGTTTAGAGCATGGATTATGGATGCCCCAATTAAGATACTAAATAACACGTCCGTCCGGACTAAGATGCTTACCCAGGAATTGCTTGATCTCTCGACGCCTATGACTCCTGATCAATTTTAGGCGTTGCGAGAATTAGGGAGCTTTACCAAAATAAGACGAACGAAAGATGTCAAACGGGCTCGAGCAATCAATGAAGCTACTGCTACCTTAAGGACAGTAGCACAAAAATTCGATGTAGTGTCCAACTTCAAAATTACTTCAAAGTGTTAAATGGAAAGAATTCGATATTCCCATAAAAGTGCCGCTAAGTCCCCTTCAATATTTTGAATTGCGAATGCTGGTGAGGATAACTGACTAAACGGCCATGATTGCAAATATAATATTGAAAAACCCTGGGACTTTAACAAGGCGGAGAACATTTGCATTCAAAAGGAAGGCTGCAGTTCGGAGAACGAAACTCTTATCATAAAATATGGGGTCTTTGCCGAAAACAATCCTAATGAGGCACAACAAGGAAAAGAAAGAGCATGACAAGCGCGTCAGGAATGAGGTTCGGAAGTTTTCCGAAAAGGTAAAAAAAACATGCCACGGACACAAGCTCCGGCCGAAGCCTGAAGAGACGAACAAGAGATCATCGTAGTAGAATCGCAGTCGATGCTGAGGATTTGGAAAGACCATTTCTGCAGACTGTATAACGGCGACGACGAACCAAATACCGCTGTCAGGCAGAATCAACCTTTCAATCTGGACGATGTAGACCAACAATTCTGTCCACCCGACCTGGATGAAGTGAAGATAGCTATATCGAAGCTTAAGTCCAACAAAGCTGCTGGAGCGGATGGCCTGACTGCCGAGCTCTTCAAAGCGGCAGGTAATGACTTAGTAAAGAGCATACACCAACTCATCTGTAAAATATGGTCGGACGAAAATATGCCCGATGAATGCAACCTCAGCATTGTTTGTCCGATCCTCAGAAAAGGAGATCTTCTGAACTGCGACAACTACAGAGGTATCAGTCTTTTTTAACAGAGCATATAAGATCCTATCTTCTGTCTTATGTGAAGGCCTGAAGCCGTTCGTCAACAAGCTTATGGGTCCATATCAGTGCGGATTGAGGCCAGGAAAGTCCTTCATCGTCCAAATATTTACACTACGGCAGATCTAGGAGAAAACCTATGAGCTTCAGATCGATGCACACCACCTTTTTATCGATTTTAAGGCCGCGGATGACAGCATCTATAGAGACAAGCTATCTAGAGCAATGTCTAGTTTTGGCATCCCTGCCAAACTCGTCCGTCTGTGCAGGATTACGATGGAGAATACACGCTGCTCCATCAAGGTCGGTAAAGATCTCACCGAGACCTTTGATGTCCAGAAAGGATTTAGACAAGGCGATGCGCTGTCATGCGATTTTTTCAACATCGTACTTGAAAGAATAGTGCATAACTCACGAGCAAACAACACGTCCAACTACTCGCATACGCCGACGATATTGACATAATCGGGAGAAAGCAGCGTGATGTCAGTGGCGCTTTTGCGAATATTGAGACGGAAGCGGCGAAAATGGGTTTAGCGGTCAATGAGGGCAAGACCAAGTATATGCTGTCAAGCAAAAAGGACAACCAACACCGACGTCTTGGATAAAACGTCAACTAACTTCGAAAGATATATCTTTGAGGTAGTTAAGGACATTGTTTACCTAGGCCTTACTATAAATTCAGACAACGACACCAGCACTGAGATCAAACGAAGAATAACTCTTGCCAATCGTTGCTTCTTTGAGCTAAGAAGGCAATCGACTAGCAAAGCCCTCTCTTGAACAACAAAAGCTACCCTAAATAGGGCCTTAATAATCCCGGCCCTGCTCTATGGCGCAGAGGTAGGTACCCTTGGCTGCTTTGAGAGGAAAATTCTGCTAGTGATTTTCGGATGAAGGGTGAAGATCCAACGACTAAGATGGCTGGGTCATGTAGAGCGGATGAACACCAATGCTCCGGTTCGAAAATTCCTCAAATCCGCCTCCGAGGTACAGCACAGTAGTGAAGGACTGAGACTCAGGTGGCGCACGGAAGTGGAACGGGAGCTTAGCCAACTTAGCGTGCGAAACTGGTGGCAGCTAGCAAATGATCGAGCTAGCTGGGCCTCAAAGTTTGTTGATTGAGGCCCAGGTCCACCCCGGACTGAAGCGCCACCCAAAGTAAGTAAGTGTTGCGAAAAAAGAAAAAAACAGGAAACAAAGTGATAAAGTACATACAGTACATAAATCCGCCCTTTAGGCGCCACGCACCCATTTTACAAAGCGAGAGCAAAATATTTACGGAAATGCTCAACGGCGCGTAATCACCCTTACATCAAGCGCCGTAAAATTTTATATCATTTAGCATATTGAGGAGCTGAGCAAAAAAGAAATGTCCTCTTTTGACGCCAGTAAGTACTTTACAGTCTTCCCTAGGAAGTTCTGTCATCTAAAGCTACGCTTCCATGAAATCTAAATCAATGAAAACGGTGGTCCTCCGCAAAAAAAATTATCATTTCATACCAGATCGGTCCGTAGAGATTTTCTGCATCAGATTCTGGACGATACCATTTGTGATGCCTTTAGCATCTTAGAGGTAATCCAGGCTGACATACTATACATCAAGGCCGGATGGTAGTGGTTAAGGTGATAGATGAGTTGGACATTCAGTCAAACTCTCAGAGTAGAGGTTTTACGTAGATGAAGAAAGGAAGTCAGAATTGTTGTTGGAAAGATTTTGGCAAGTGCATGACTATGCAAGTGTTTCGGTCTTTTCGCAATTGTATATGGAAGAGGCACTCTTTGGAATATAAAATTGCATTCTTTTGTTTAGAACTGTAAAAATGTTCAGTCTTCGCTTCAACCAGTCTTAAATGACTTGTTTAGAAATTTTGGAATTTTTTACGCAGTCCCTACACGTTTGCGGGTTATCATGAAAAGCGATATGCTTGAGATATTGCTGACTGCATATATTTTCCTTTAGTTATCATTTGGTAAATGTATCTGCTTCGTTCTATTTTACCGACACTGAAGCTGAGAATGATATGAAAGAGTGAAAAAGAAATCGGCTCGCTCTATGTCGCAAACTCAATTAAAAGGGGAAAACCAAATAAGAGAAACAGAAATTTAATTTCAAGATTTGAAATGAAATATGACCATTTGCGATTTACCAAAAATCTTTTCACAAAAATCTGCAATTAACATCGAAATATGTTGTAATATGAAACTTACCTATACTCCGGTGATGGACATCCTTGTGCTACACACAGTAAAACAGCACCCTCATCCTGGGACACGGCTACGTGTGAAGTATGTTCAACAACGCTGGGTGATATTATTCCGCGATGTGCTGCAAACGAAATAAAACACAAAACCGACATCCTGTCAGAATTTCATAAAATAAAATTGCATCATTTTATTACACGAGAACATGGTTCGAGTATAACAGAAAGACATATGGCACGGCGGCGGTAGGAGAATAGGGGAAAGTCCTTAAATGTATGTATCTCACATCTTAGCTCATTTAATTTCATCTCGCATCTCACCCTGCTAAGCTAGAGACACCACCAATTGTCGGGGGAACAATGCATCATAACAAGCCGGGGGCAGTATGCAGCCGCCTTCCCCAAACAATGTGAGTGAATATCTCTTGATGTGAAATGACAAGCATCGAACGTGGTTGCGGATGCACATTCACCAAAGTTCCAATGCAACAAAACAACAATTCCACACAACAACAATTTAGTACGTCCTATCAAGTGTTTGCATATAATTAATACTGCCAGGGATGCCATAGCTAGAGAAATGTACTTTTCAAGTGTTACGCAAACATTTAACATGACCACACTGCAATTATTCAATGCAAAAGTGGGATTCCTGTTATCATTCAAACCCTTCTGCACGATGATAGAAACGTAATTTAATATTGTTTATCAAGAGCAGGAGGGTGTGCCTGTGCTGTTGTAGCTTAGAACGGAGGGTTGGTTGGTAAGTTCGTTCTATAAACCGCAAAATTTTGGGGAGACACCATTTGTGTTAACTGCTGGAGGAGAGGAGTATTCAATTTGATCTCAAATGGTGAAATATGAGACGTTTTGCTACGGAATGTAGCATAAATCATGCTCAAAAATTTTCCAAAATATACAGGAACCATACAAAGTGAATTTTGGGAATTTGATAGACACGAAATGGGATGAAGCTTGAGTTAGGTAGGTAGATAGATATGAGTCTGTATTCGCAAACATTGTTAAGATAGACAGATGTATGAAGAGTGATTTATAGTTGTCAGATGAATACTCGTACATCGTTCTCCTTCGTCGAGCTCAACGAACTCTGTTTGAATAGAACATCTTGACCTAGAATGATACTGCAAAAAGTACATCGGGATAGTATACTGTCAAGAGAGTTTAAAGTAAACCAACACTTGGTAGGGTAAAACGAAATTAGGACTGGATAAAGCAGTTTCCAACTCCAATATTTATCAGATATAGGGAAACGAATGTATTTACATCACAAGTTACGTCACCACCTATAACAAATGCTCAATTTCCAATTTAAAAGGTTCTATGTAGTTCTGAGTACCTTTTTTCTGATATAATGACAATCGCAAGTTCTACTCGTGTTTTTGTAAATCATTATCATCAGATAAAACACTGAAATGCCTCAATGTGATGAAAAGAGAATACAATACTTTGCAGAAACTACTAAGCAGATTCATTCAACGCCCAATAGCAAGCCAATAAAGTTAGGTAAAATGCTAGAATATAGAGTACTCCTGTTGATTTTAATTTTTTTAAATTTCACGTGGTTTACTATATTGTGAGTTATCATTAGCATAATAAGGGTAGCATCTAAGTGAAAGATAAACAGAGATCTGAAGAACAGAGACAGTGATGTACCTCTCCCGGCTTTAAGCTGACAATGTAGTCGGGATCTTATTAATTTACTAGAATAGGGCTACAACCCAGAGGGGCCTTGAAACTAAATCAATAAGTCTCTCTAGTAAGTGGAATCTTTGGCTAACTGCCTCCAATTGAGTTTTTTTTTTAATTAGTTTAACTGCTCGCCATGCAGGGCAGAAATCGAAAGAGTTTTCGTTAATAATAATATCTTCCGCCAATGCAACAAGAATCAAAAATCCTTTATCTACTTCCACTAACTTTCATGCCTCTGCCCCATAGAACAAGGCTGTGATGAAAGAGGTCTTACGTCGAGTCTCTTTCTTTCAAGGCTTTATTACTCAATTCCTTTCTTAGCCAAAAAAAAAAAAAAAACAGCGATTGACAAGTTTTATCCGATCTAATTAATTAATAGCAAAACCGAGAAGGACAATTTTCTAAACAATCTGCCTATTTCGAAATTACATTCGATTAGCCGATGTTATTCCTTCTCTTTGACGGAATTTATTGTAGTTGGTTCAATCTCCACTTATAGCTTGCTGTCAATGTTGTCAGTGTCCTCAGCCTATGCAAATAGTTATAAAGACCAGACCATTTCCTCCGATTTTCTAAACCTTCATTCTACGAATCGTTTTCATCATTCTGTATAATCTGAGTTTGCAGAGGGATGCCAAAACTGGGCGTGGTCCTGTGGGGCTTATCTCTGTAGATGCTATCATATGAGGTCATAGAATCATCAAGGAAGTAGTAGTTTCGAACTGGTTTTCTTGAGTTTCCGCCGAATATTCCGTAGTATAAATATTCAGCCAATTGTGGACTTATTAGGTTTACAGTTTCAGTCAGTTTACTCGAAATTTGAACCAAGTTTTAAAAATGAGTTGGTGTATGCTCTGTACTAGGTCATCCTCTGTTGCCTTACATAAATCTCCAGAAAATAAGTACGGTCCGACAGTCTAGTAAAGCTTAAGTCTTCCGATTTATATTCATCAATTTTAGTGAAAATTTTGACTTTCGGGATCGTTTGCTTTTTCTACCGTTCTCCTTTTTTCGGTTTTTCGATGAGATTTTCGTTATGAAATTTGCAAAAGTTTTAGACCTTTGTTTCAATTAAATTTTTGTGATTGTTTCGAGTTTAATATGTTCGGTCATCTAAATCACTGGATGAGAATTTTAGCTGAATTTTTAATTTTGTTGCTTGGGATGTTCCTTTTCTAATATTGAGGTGGCTTATTTTTTGTTCTACCAAGGGTAGCCGCAGTAAATACAATACTTAGCTCGTAGCGTAGTCCCGTTCTTCTGTAAGGGACACATAGGTTGATTTTGGCGAATTTAGCCTCAATTTGAATTGTTACAATGCATTCGTTTAGATCCCGAAAGTTCACTTATCCTGCGTTGCAATAGATCTGCATCCATTTAACCACCTGCATTGTGAGTACCACAGCCAAAGCCGCAATACAATAATGTTTTAGGACTAAAGTCCTTGAAAAATCATGAAAAGGAAATAAAAACAATTGTTATTAGCATATTATGCAAATTGTTCATATATATACGAGTATTCAAGAGCTGCTTTAAATAAGTCTGATTCAAAACTTGCAAGCTCTTACAAGGAAACTTGTTTGATATTATATGCAAAATAAACAGGCTTCTCTAAAACTCCGATTAGGAATTAGAGCTGAAATCAGTATATAAAATACCTGGAGTATTTTAACGCTCAATCTAAATTAAATCAAATCAACTGTACGTTTTATATACTGACTTTGATCATTTGAGATGAGTCCGAATACATTAAAATTATCGTATTTAGGAGAAATCTCTAAGATTGATGAAGTTTCAGGTTGAGAATTTAATTCGATTTAGAACATCCTTAATGCTTCTAACGTCCAAATCTAGTCGATTCCAAATGAAGCATGAACTTGTTAGTGAACGCCAAACAGTTGATGTTAATGAGTTAACACACTGCCTTACTTTACTTTACTTACTTTAGGTGGCACTACAGTCCGGGGTGGACCTGGGCCCCAATCAACAAGCGTCTACAGCTAGCACGATCTTTTGATAGCTGCCTCCAATTTCGAACGCTACGTTTCCTAAGCTCCCTTTCACTTGCGTGCGTCACCTGAGTCTCAGTCCTCCCCCACTACGCTGTTCCTCGGGGACGAATTCGAAGAATTTTCGTACCAGAGCATTCGTGTTCATCCGCTCTACATGACCCAGCCATCTTAGTCGTTGGATCTTCACTCACAGTCAATACAGTTCGTCGTTATATCTACTCCTCCACTCACCGTTAATGCAGACGAGACCAAAAATCACTCGCAGAATTTTCCACTCAAAGCAGCCAAGAGTAGCCTCATCCATTTTTGATAATGTCCTACCTCTGAACCCTTATATAGGGTAACTTTTGTTGTTCGAGAGAGTGCCTTACTAGTCAATTGCCTTCTTAGCCCAAAGAAGCAGCGATTGGTAAGAGTTATTCTTCGTTTGATTTCAGCGCTGGTGCCGTTGTCTGAATTCATAGCGGAACCTAGGTAGACAAAGTCCTCAAAGTTATACCTGTCAAGAGTGACGTCATTGTTCAGTGTCCTTTTAGCTTGACAGCACATACTAAGCCTTGCCCCCGTTGACCGCTAAACAAATTTTCGCCGCTTCCATCTCAATACTTGTAAAGCTGCCACTGACATCACGTTGCTTTTTTCCGATTATGAAAATATCATCAGCGTATGCGAGTAATTAGACTGACTTTTGAAAGATTGTGCTTCTTGTGTTTGCTCGTGAGTTTTGCACTATTCTTTCAAGTACGATGTTGAAAAAATCGCATGACAGCGCAGTGCCTTGTCTTTGACATTTATCGCCTCAGTGAGATCTTGATGGTGTGTCTCGAAGCTCATAAATTTTCTCCAAGACCTGCCGTAGTATAAATATTTGGTCGATGGTGGCCTTTCCTGGCCTGAATCAACACTTATATGGACCTATCAGGTTGTTGACGAACGGCTTTAGGCGTTCACACAATACGGCAGATATGATCTTATATGCGATGTTAAGGAGACTGATGCCTCTGTAGTTGGCGCAGTTTAGAGGGTCTCCTTTCTTGAGAATCGGACAAACAATGCTGAGGTTCCATTCATCCAGCATACATTCGTCCGACCATATTTTAGAGATGAGTTGGTGTATGCTCCTTACCAAGTCATTGCCTGCGGCTTAGAAGAGCTCGGCTGTTAGGCCGTCCGCTGCAGCAGCTTTGTTGGACTAGGTCTTGTTGAAGTGCCCATAGAAGGCATCTTTGGCGTCGTCATCTTTCTTCTCTGTTATGGCGAGCGCCCATATCAGGCTTATGTTGGTAAATTTAGGCCAGATGCGGATTGCTACGAGGCGCTCGTTCATATGCCGAAAATTCAAGACATCTTGCCTAAGTCTGCCTCCAACAACGAATCCGAATTCAAATAGGCGCTGCTGTCGATAACAATTGCCGTAGTAGATGTCGCAGTTTTTCATACTCTTTTTATCCGGCCCATTCCATACCATTTCTTGGATGGGGGTTATGTCTGCTTTAAGGCAGTTTGGGATGGAGGTTTAGCGGAAGCTAGTTGTAAAGGGACCTAACATTCCACGTGCATATCGGAAGTTCGTTGTTCTTAATTCATTTGCATGGATTGTCAACAGTAAATCCGTCCATATCCATATCTAGGCTTGTTTTTGCTTCGTATCTTTTGTGTTTTTTCCATGGCCGAGCAGTTACCCCGGCAGCACAATCTCCAACCTGGAGTGCCAGTTCCATTTTCTTGATAGCCCTAGGACGAGGGGTCGGTTGGGCCGAAAACCAGTAAGCCGTTCTGGGATGTGAGTGCTGCCGTTGGTCCAGTAAGGGCTCTTCCGCCACTATCTCTTTTCGAAGACCCTGCCTTAGTCTCTGAAATCCTTACCGGATAAGGTCTCACTGCCGGACTTTAATTTCCCTCTTATTTCGCTTTTGTTTGGAGTTTAATGTTCAACAAAATGACTATAAAAACCAATGTTGAAAATGCATTGTTTTGAACTACATGAAACTCTTAAATTTGCGCAGCGTTTCCATGAATAGAACCAGGCCATTATGATATTCCATACAACTGCGAAATGCATGAATCTATAATTCGTTCAAACATTAACGAAATTTCAGCAAAATATTAGGTCGTAACGTGATATTAGAAATAAATTAGAAATAAATCGAAAAGAACATAGATCATAGGAGTTCGTCCGGCACTGAACGATTTGTATCATAGTCAGTGGTTCCTTGCTTTAACAAAGCATTTTTCTAATGAAAAGAAAAAATTACTCTGAACAAGATAATACGATTATCAGCTGATATTTCCCAACTCTATAGACCCAGCTACAAATTAATCTCCTTTTCACAGCAAAACATAAAAAGTTACAGTTCATGTCATGGTTTAAATCCACTAGCAATAATTCTAACCAAAAAAGTCACCCAGAACTGTTTCCAAGGGGGGTTTCGTTACTCATTCTAAAGAATTGCTTGTGCAACAGATATTCACCCTTTAAAAGAAGAAAAACCCAATACCACCTGTTACAGGATATTTATCTAAAAAGGAACATTTTTGAAAACTTTACCTTTCTTTCAAAAGCTTACCGAAAAAGTTCAGACAAACGAAAAACGAAAAAATAAGCAAATAACTTCAAGCCTTCTTTATTCGAGCCCATTTATCAAGTGGATTCTGACTTTGTAAGTGTTTTCTATCATCTGTTCGTTGGCTGAACTCAATTCCATTTGGTCGAGTCTACGAGTGTATCTATTATAGACCCCAATCAATTATTTTGCCCCTTTCGAAGACGAATGTTATTTATTTCACATTCAAGGAAACCCCATTACTCGTCATCTGCACTCTAATTATGTTTATATAGACGATTGGTTTGCTATTATGGTTTATTATTTATTTATTAACGGTCACTAGGCACAGGTAGGCTGAGGTGTATCCATATCGATTTCTATATTAGTATTCCAAATAAACAAATCAAAGCCACCGACTCAATTGATATACGAATTCAACTCACGAAATCAATCAATCTGTTAACCCACTTAGTTTCATACCACCTCACAGACGATCCATCTTTTCCCCTGGAAACAGGCACAGCTCAAGCGGCAACAAATCCCTGATGTGATTATCTCTTATTTGAAGTTATGAGATGAAGGTTTTTGGTTAAATTGCTTTGGTCAGGTCAATAGAAATCAATTAAATGCTGAGTCTATAGATACAATAGTTTTCCAATCGTCCAATCGTCCAATCGTCCAATAGTCATTTTCATTTGTAGTTTAAAGAGCTAGGAATGACCTAGCATTCTTGAGGATGTTTAAGTGTGTATGTGTGAATACATTTAGTCAGGGTATACAATAACTGACCTTTGCTTTGGGGGGATGAAAATCACTGAATATATTTGTTGGGTGACTTGAAAATCATGCCGCCAGGGTTGACCTAGTTGTTGGAGTTATTACTCCAAATGAATCACATATAGACATATGCATCTAAGCAGCTGTAGTTAAGAAAGCAACTCAAATCTTGCAGAAACAGTGCTGCCAATGTCTTGTTTCAAATTTCCCAGCGTTAGAGCCATTTAGTCAAACCGTAATTTATACGTATTTTAAGGTGTTCTATATTCGTAACTAATAAACAGGTGGATTTGTAGTAACAAATCGACATAGGTATATTCTGAGAGACGGTCACACCGCGATCAAATAAAAAATTCAACAATTGGAGGAACTATGAACTATGAACTATGTACATTACATCAGCTGATTCGACTTTAAAAATAAAATCTTTTCTCTGTCGTTGGGTGATGTGAGTCGAATCTTACACGAAGTTTTACAACTTGAGGAACTGAATAGGAAGTACATAGAAGTTGATAAATTATTATTGCTTAAACCTGATCAAAAAAGAATCGTAGAGTAGCCCATTCTTCTTATCAATTAGGTGGGGTTATCAAAACCCGATGAAATATGTCTATCTATGTTGCAAAACATATCGACGCAACTACTACTTGTAGGATCTTCTAACTGCTTATGGAACGACTTTCTGATGAGCAGTCAAGTTGCAAATATTACTTCAAGAAATTGGTAGAATCTCACCGAAAAATCTACAGTAAATAACTATAGTACAGAGACCTTTGAACCTCAATCAACATTTCTCTCCAGTGAGCGCTATTGGTTGTAGCAGCTTCCAATTTCACACGTCAAGTGGGTTGAAAACTATTCCTTCCCTCGTTTAGATCCCGCACATGCTTTACAAACAACTCGCTGTGTTTTATTGACATGTCATACAGAAAGGCAAGTAGCGTACCTCTGATCTTGGCTCGGTGGGGGTTTGAAGAGCCTTCTCTACAATTTGTCATAATGTAAAAGTCTACAACTCTATTTGTTGACTTATTTTTTGCTTAAACTTGAAAAGAGAAGCTCAAAGAAATATTCTGATCTAGACTCTGTCTTTTATATGAACAAAGTTTTCGCTTTGACATGAAGGAGCAGTCTGACTCAATTGATTTAATTTATTCCAAAAGGTATTACTTCAATCTACAAACAATTCAAGTAATTGGTATTGAAAGCTTCCCTGGAGTTGAAAACTGTCATAGTCCGCATTGTGGGGTCACCAATTCATGGGAACGATTTGACATCCCTTTTCCAATCGCATACGTCAAACCGAGCTGTCATCCGAGACTGTATACATCGAGTTTAAAGTTTAGAATTTTACAATATGGATCGTTCAACAATTGTTAAACGTGTTAAAATTGTAAAACTTACTACAAGCAAAACAATATTGGTCTCCTCAAGCTCAATGAAAAATATGGCTGCCGTTAGTGAAAGTACTGAAGAAGATCCAAGTCTATCGGTTTCAAGGCGGGCACAGCATTTGCATCGTATAAAGTTCAACACACTCAAGAATTGAAGCTAGCTGACGTAATGTGTAGAACATACGTCAATTGAGTGATTTTTCATTATCAGCGATGAGAATGATCATCCATTCGGTGGATACGTTAACAAAATAAAATGGTAGCATATAGGGAAGTGAAAATCCACATGCACCTGTCGAAAGACCATTGCAGTCGTCAGTCGCTGAATGATGTACAATTTGGTCTCGTGATGTCATTGGTCCACACTTCTTCGAACATGAAGGGGATGTAAAAGTCACCGTCAATTCTCATCGCTATAGCCAAATGCAAATGTTAACACAATTTTCTTGGCCTCAAAACGAAGATATGAATGTGGAAGACACGCGGCTTCAACACAACGGTACCACATCTCATGCAAACTCTCAAGTCCTACAAAAACTCCTGTTGAGGACATTTGAATGATTTTTATTCCATTTATTAAAATTTGGTCGAAATCTAAATTATAAATGGATAATCTTGTGTGTGTATTTTTAGCAAGACCTGTTTCTTTCCCACATATCAGCTGTTAATTACCGTTAAAGGGTATCTATCTACTCTCTTTGTTATCCTTCAAAGAACAATGTCCGAGCTGCTAAAAAAAAACTACCAGAACGATTAGCTCTAGATGCTTTGAATTCCCGTCTTTCATTTATTTCAAAGGTAGAACACTTAAAGTAAGAATTTTAAACAATTTCTGTTTTTTCTTTGACATGTTACTGCACCCTTTTTTTCTATCAGTTAGGAAATAGGTTTTATCGCATTAGTGCAAAGCACATGATATACAATATTAAGAAGAAAACTTATGTATTCAAACAAGATTTTGAGCTATCTGAAACTATGATAAGATGCTCTACTTACGGTTGTGTTTTTCAGGGACGAAACGCATACATCGATGTCACTCTGTGGGTTGTGAATAGACAAAAAGGTATTCCTAAAAATCTATATATAAATACGTGCTGCTCATTTTTGTCGTACACTTTTACACCGTTCTACTTAACCGAATTGCATGATACCTACACCATTAGAAAGGTAATTTCGAGGAGGATTTCGATCGAGAGGATACGAGAAAGAACTTGAACCCGACGAATGTGGTATAAATACAGGATGAGAAACATCGTGAGTTAAGTTGATTTTTGGAAAGCAACAGAAAAGAAGCTCAGAATGTGAATCTGAAGCTTGAATCTGTATCTGATATCGAACTTTCAAAAGTTCAGTACATGTATAATCGTATATGTACGAGTATAATAATAGTAAAATCGGTTGTGAATTACTTGGACGTTATTTTAAATAATAATAAATTAATGCCCAGTTTCACAGTGACAGTTTAAACGGACGTTTAACTGAACCTAAACGAAAGTTTAAGTTTTTAGTTAAACTCTTTCGGTTTCACAGTGCAAAATAAACCTCCAGTTAACTAAACGCAGTTGTGGAAGCTATGTACACTCTTTTGGTGTATTTTTCCCCCATGAAAATTAGCAAACAAAAAATCAAAATGGTCGTGTCTCAGTGTCCTACACGTCAAACGAAAGTTAAAACGGCGGAATGCAGTCGTTTAACTTAAATGACGAGTAAAACTAAACTTTTGGTTTAAACGAGCACCGTGAAACCGAAAAATTCTTAAACGGAACTTAATACGACGTCGAAAGTTTAAACTGTCACTGCGAAACTGGGCATAAGTGTTTTGAAATAGAATAACGTTTTATCATTTCGAACCCTAGCCGAAATATTACAATATTTACAATTTTACGTAACCATACTTGAGGAATATGTTCGTGCGATCTGTTCGTTGACATTTGGCCACACATGGCGAACCGATTTGCGGAATATCACTTTAGCTGTAACTTTCAACAAGAAAACATGAATGATGCAATTGCATTATTAACAATGTACGTAAAAAGCAAAAGCAAGAAAAAAATATTAAACAAAACAGCCGAAAGTGGATGAAAGAGTGGCTGTATGTAAGAAACGATCGCACTCATACTAAATTGTTAAGAAAATTAGAAATGTCTGACAAGTGCTTTTGTGAATCGTCGAATTTCGGCGACGGGCGAGCCTAGTTCATATAAATATGCGATGTTTTTCTCAAGACTCTCAAGAGAGTTAATCGCAGATGATTACCAAAAAACTATTTTTTCTGTAAATTATCCCAATCGCACTTAGATCCACAGCAGAGTCATGCTATGGTTCTGAACCAAAAGATATGAGGAAAGGCAAATTCAAGGCAAACAGCAGAGAACGCACATTGCGTTAGTGCTCAAATATATTGGCTGTGGTAATACACGACTATAGCAATATCCTATCAAGCTTGCTGTGCGAAAGTCTCAAAGCATTTTGCATTGTTATCACCACGAATTAAAATGGGATATACTATACATGATATGTATTGAAAGCTCTAGTTTAAAAAATACGTGTATAAGTGATATGTGTAATGTATACCACCTTGATCAACCACCGTGTGGCGCTCCCATTGTTCCGATTTGAGTTCTGTTCTGTTTTTTGTTAAGTTGGTACATCTGTTATTGATATTCCCTCTAAATCTTAGCATCATAGCTTGACATTTAGAAAAAATAAGTAGCCAAGAGTACATCTATCTCTGTGTGTGTTTTGGCGATATTTTACAATTTTCGAAACTAATTTAAATTTGCAACAACGAACTAGTATTTAATTTTCCGTAAAAACGGATTTAATGGTGCGTGAAAGTTGGAATTGTTGGAAAAGTGTTTCGGCAAC